>JAOPFQ010000004.1:28127889-29495733 GCA_030064505.1 Chouioia cunea
TCATCATTCGTCGCTCGTTTGTGTCGAACCCGCGTGCGAGGCTTTCCATTAACGCTCACGTAATTGAAATCGAGATAGAGAGCGCGAGTGAGTTTTCTCGCACGAGACGAGTACAAAATTAATACAACAGCGACGACGAGGAGTGTGTGCTTTTTTTTCTTTTTGAGATTTGATGAGTTTATTGTATGCGTAATGCATGCGACGAACTTTATTTTGTTTTCTTTTCTTATTGTCGACAATTTTTCTCGCATAGGGTAATACACTTCGCTGTTATTGACGTGTAAGCCTGCGATGGATTTGTCGCTTGATATAGGAAAATCTCGGGGTGCTGCGAAAAGTGAAAGTTTTGTACGACGAGTGGCTGTGGTACTTGGAGAGATGTCGGCTGGGGTTGGATGGTTGCGTCGGATGTATACTTGTATGTTGATCGAAACCAATTTTCATGAACGTTTCTTACGTTCTTTTTCAATGTATTTTTAATATCTTTTTTTATATCAATTTATTTCGAATTCATAATAATTATTAAGTAAACAAAATATCTGTGTTTTCAGCGATTATACGTTTCTAGTCAATGAGCAACCGATCAGTGAAATAGACGTCAAGAAAAAAGAAAAATAATGATATTGATATCGTTTTTAAAAGGGGGAGAAAGACAATCTAAAAAAATCAAAATCATGAATATATATCCGCTGTAAAATACGAATTCCCATCATTCTACATCTCTGTATAACGTCGCGCGCGTACACATGCTAAACGCGCGATCCTTTTACAAAGCTCATCTCGTTTTCTGCTTACCTATCCAAGTGACTGAACGTGTGTGACTACTGCGTGCACTCGAATCCAAGCTACACTGTGTACTTTATACTAGTGAGGGAGAGAGAAAGAGGTATAAATTAAAGCGAGTTGAGTCGCGAGCTTAATTATAAAACCGATAAATTCATCGAGCAGAGGACAGACATACTGCGACGTCGCGCCACCCGTGAACGCAGATGAACGGCCATAGCTAGACTCACGTTTCCATGATATACCAACGGAGCGTTATATACTCGTATATATACACTCTCACGACTGTGCGAGACGACTCTTGGATGTTTCCATGCGTTCATGCAGGGGAGGGGGAGTTGAGTTTGAATGAGAAATTTAAAAATGTATTTTTATGCGGGGGTTTCACAATTTTAGCTTGATATTTTGGATTTGATGCGGTAGCTAATTTTAGTTTGCAGTAGAGTTAAAGCCTTGTTTGTATTTTATTCATTAAAGGATGCTGGTTACTGAGTGTTTTTGACGACGATTAAAATCAATCACTTCTATTTGGTATAATTTGATAATAAATATTTGATTTTTTGAAAACATCATTTTTGAAACTTATTAGTTTTAAAATGTCCGCGATCGACAGAATTTTTTTATTTTTCATCAGTATATATAGATTGATGTTGGTTGCATTTTTTTTCACGTGTCCGCGGGCGCGCCGAACCCTCGGCAAATGCTCGCGCAAGCATAACGAACTTTCAATGCGAGTTTATCGCGTCAATTGCAAACTGCTGAGCAAACTTTTCCAACGTTCTCACTCTCTCTCTCTCTTACGCGCGCGCGCACGCGTAAAGTTCCGACCTGACGTTTACTTTGCAGTTAGCCGACTGATTGAAACGCGAGATCTGATTTATTCGATTATCGCCCAAACGAGTGAACTTTTCTTTTTTCTGTCGCGACAACGGGTCGTGCTAATGAATTGTTGTTGTTGTTGTTGTTGTTGTTATTGTGTGAGGTGTCTGATGTATTATTGACATTTTCCACTTTAGAGTGTTATCAACTCTGGAATTCACGCTTGATGCGATACTCACTCTTTGTGTATACCAGAGAAAGGAATATAGATGCCCGGGTATCTAAACTTTTCAGACTGGAAAAATTGTCAGCTATTCGCGAAGTACGCGTGCTCATGAAGGGTTCAGTCAGAGGGACAGGAATTTCGAATTATTTTTCAAGCACCTGCGATTTTTCCCTGTTTCCTCTTTTATCCTTCCGGTTGCTAGTATTTTATATTTTTCTAGAAATCAGCTCAATAGATATGTACGAGTAATTGTAGCGGAAAAAATGATAGTAATTGAAAATCTATTTATTAGTTGTAACAAAATTTCTAAAAAAACATATTTTATCATTAATAGGTATTATAAATCATTAAACTAAAAAAAATCGAGAAAAAAAACAATTTCACGTAGAATTTCGTAGTTTTTCAATGAATGAAAAAGTAGACAGTGTATCCAGAGAAACATAAATCGCGAGGGCAATTTTCTTGTCTCTCGTGAAACTTTCAATTAGAACAATGGGAAAATAAGAAAAAGTTTTTAGATCTACTACGCCTGTGGGCAAAACAACAATTCCACTCAATTTGAAGCTTTCAAAAACAAATCCGACTCTTGAAACACACGCGTAAAAGAGAGAGAATACACATCGGCCTATACCTCTCTCTCACGCCCCTTATCCGGAGTACCTCATCCTCCATGAAACAGCGTCCACGGGGATCGAATACACAGCACACAACCTCAACCGTAGACTCCTCTGTCCCATAACGAGCTGCTGTCTGGCCTCCTAACCCTCCTCTCGCATATACTGGTCGGTTTGAGAGAGGCAGAGAGAAAGAGAGTTTGCCAAACTATCGCCGAAGCCATCGCCGGCGACAAATTTCCTCATCTAACTTTTCTCCAGAAGATGAGACGATCGCTCAGCGTACGCTAGGGTTTGCTCTTCCTTGCTGCTGAATTAACGGGCGCAATCGGCTACTGCTTGCCGCTACTCCCTTTTTCCCCACTGGCAGCTGTCACGTTTCTTCTCCGTTTTTTTTGGTCTCCAATACTTCATTTGCATTATCGAAATTTTGACGATAGAAGGGTGAATATTATATGATTTTCACATACTTTTTTAGCGTTCAAAATTAAGAAAAGGCTTTTTCCAGTAAGAATGACGGTTTTACTTTTCTTGGAGTATTATGGAACCAAATTCTATATTAACAAACCTAAAAAATGACGAACTTTGTTATTCTTCCACTAGATAAAATAAAAGCCATTCGGTCGTAAAAAGAAGTCAATTAGTGATACGAATGCACTATTCTATTGTCAAAAACTGATGAATTATTATTTTAACATCAATTCAAACATTAATACAGGCTTCTTCTGTCTTTTCTTGATCATTTTGAACTGAAGAAGAACTAACAAATTTTATGAAAGTTGAAAAAGTTCAAGGCGAGCTTATTAAATAATAACCAAAACAATAACAAAGTCATAGATACATGGAGTACAGAAGTGTGTATAGTATTCGGCGAAAATAATTCTCTGAGTAACTTCATAATAAGGCGATTTCACTTCGGCAAGAACAATCCAACACAGCTTAAACCACCACCGCCAAACTACGCGCGAGACATTGCAGCTTGCGCAAGCGCGCGTGCAAACTCTCTTACGGAACTAGCAAAAGTATAAACTTATTCGTTGCGCGTTCTCGCGTATAATCCACGATATATATATATACATATATAGGGCCAAGTTTCTAGAGAGATGCAAAGTCGCATTCGGTGAAACAGCCCTTCGTGCACACCCACGCTCTCCCCTCCAATCATAGATATATATACTTTCTCGCAGCAAAAGTGTGCACACGTGTGAGCGTCAAATTACGCATTCAGCCACGACTCTCACACCCCAAGTTTATACCTTAACATAATATAAGCTAACATTATGCGAGGAAAGGCACACTTACACACGGAAATTTCCGAAGATCGCCGTTTCGTGTATATATGGCGTGAGACATCGACCAACTTTTGTATAGTTTGCATGAGAAGGATGTTTGAAAGTTGTCGCGCTTTTGACGTGGAATTAGCATTTTATGAAGTAACAGTATTGACCGGGAAATGATGGATGTGTAGTGTTTGACAAATTTGACGTTGACACGAAGAAGATTTCATTATTTTCAGTTTAAATAAGATTATATATTGTTTTTTTTCCAATTGAATATAATACGGTATAATTATTAACTTTAACATAATATAAATGACGGTAAATAACAAATGATTCTCGAGTTTTCGCAAAAATTTAACTTTACTAAGGACCCGTTAAAATCCAGTTGCATCATTATAATACTAAAATAAATTTTAAAAGAACAAAAACGTGAACGTAATTCAATACACCAAACACCGCAAAAATAAAAACGGTGTCCTTAAGCCGTAGCAGCCAATTTATTAAGCTCCTTTCTCTTTTCTGTCTTTCTCTCTATCTCGCGCGACTCGCCCTTCGCCTCTCATTATCGCACTCCAAAAAGTCTTTCGCACGGATATTTTACGCGCTGGCACATGCAGCCCAACTCCCTCTGTAAAATTACTCGGCTAGCTGGGCACGCATGCAGCTCTTGGGTTTCAACGTATTTGTCACACTAGGTGTCGAGGGTATATGTACGTACGTATATGTGTGATCTCGAAATGTTTGGCAAGTTAATACGCTGTAATGTCGTCTGTGGTGGCTACTTTAATTAAGCGCGTGCGCGTACTGGCTCTTCTCTCTATTTTATGATATGTTCCGTTGGCGAATAGTTCTGCTATGGAGTTTCGACCACTAAAAGAGAGAGAGAGAGAGAGAGAGAGAGAGAGGTGAGGATTGTTTGGGATATGACTGTTTTGCACGTGTGCTCCGCCCGCAGATAGAAGGGGAGCTTATACGTGTTTTCAGTGAATTTGATATAACCTCAGGTAGATCGCATGCGGCTGTATACGTACGTGGTTTGTATGGAAGACATTGTGGACTGGAATTTCAAGATCTACTGTAAGTGCTTGCTTGTTGTTTCAAAGTTAGATTTTACGAGACTTCGCGTAGCAAGTTGCCAATTTGTAACGTGCTTAAAACTGATAATTATAATTTTAGTAGAATTTCTTTCTCATAAATGTCAACATAAATATTTAAGAATGCGACAAAATATCTAACGATTTTCTTATATGCAGGAATAACATAGGTCTGACTAAATACGCATTATACTACTTGTTTATTTTTTCTGTTGGAAATGTGTTAAAATACCGAAAATATTAATACATTATCATTATGTATCGGTAATTGAAAGTCATAGGTGATTTTTTATTTCAAAATCATGTCAACTGTCCAATATCAAAAACCAATAATAATCATTCAATATTACGAAAGTTGATACTCTGTTTATAGACAAGATTGATTTTCAGCTTTAATGAAAAATAAAATTCATCGATCAATTAACGTTTTCCCCCATTACACTCAACCAATAGCCCTTAAATCTAACGCGCTAAAGAGGGTCTGCGCAATCTCATTTATAAACTGCCATCACGCGTCAAATTACGTCACCAAAAAGCTAACGTCGGATCTCATCTCAGCTTCATAAGTACTTCACCTCGTCAAACAAACGCCAACAGTTTTCGATAAATCGCATAATATAACGTCTTCACCTTGGCCGGTCGATGACGTGCATTTTGGCCGTAATTAGCCGTGTCGGTCCCTATCCCCTCCCTACGATCGACGACCGTTAATTCGCGCAAATTAATGCCCCGTTTCAGGACTCCTCCCCCGTTATTTCCGAACGAGCGCGTACTTAATGACACGCCGCCACCATCACCATACGCGCCAACCTGTATAATTTTCCGGATAGTCGCGGCACTCCAAATTAACGGCTGTGGGGTAGTTATAAAGAATTTCCCTATCCTTGATATAAAACAAGAGCTTTGGTTGTGAGATCGTAAATAGTATGATTTATAAAAAAATAAAGAAAAGAAAATCGCTCACGTAAGCGAGCATACATATATATTTGTCAATGCAAATTGTTGATGTTACTCTAAAAAAAATTGAATTCTCTCTTATCGCTCAAATAATATCACACGCTCTTATGAAGATAATCAAAGCAATTCGAGATTTACAATGCGTGCAAAGCATCAGATGCTAAAAAGCGACAATTGCAAAGCATTACAGCATGATTACATAGAGCGTGTGGCTCGTTAGCGAGATATTTCGTATACGCCTCTTGGCGCCAATACAACCCAAAGCGTGCGCGTTCATTCGAATAGAAATTAGCGCCGACTGACACGTCCAGCTGTGCGTATATTCTATATGTATTATTGGGCAAGAGGGTGGAAGGAGAGAGAGAGAGAGAGAAGCAGCACAGCACTTCGCACCCTCGACAAAACGGAATGTACATACCGAGGGTCTCTCTCTCTCTCTTGATAATATCCTTTTTATCGAGTGAAGTACACAGTAAGCACAAGGTCTGGGCTCGATCTCCCCTTTTTTCTTTCGATGCGGGAGCAATTGTCAGCCGGCATGTCTTTGTGACGTCGCACAGAATGAGCGCGACGCGGCGGCATGTCTTTGTGCCAATCTTTGATGTGCTTGATTGCGGAGCCCTTCTGAGGCTTAGTTTAATTTTTTTTTTGTCAGTAAGTGTTTGTGTGATTGACGTTGAGGAGCTTTGTTAGAATGTTTCTGTATCTTAATCAGCTCTTATGACATTTGACACTTATCCGTTCCTTCTTTTTTTACTACTGCTAACATTAATGTTTGTTTTTCAAGTAATAGCCCAATTCATTTGTAAGAAAAATCATAAAATGAGGGTGGATCGTGTTATCGGGATATTACGACTTCTTTGTGATATTAATCATATTTTGGAAGATAGAAAATCAATGAAAATGAAATGTAACCTGAACATTCCGCTATAATAGCCAAAGAAATACAAGATTCTCAATCATTATCAGACAATTTTCAGTACAGTCACGCGAAAAACCCGTAATTTGCTGCGGGCAGTCAGCAGAAATGAGAATATTGTTCGTCCCTTCTTACATGTATAACTACGATCACCCGCATGTAAGTACGGTTCTCTCCCCGCCTTCCTATTTTTATGAGCATGTAACAAGAGCCAAAATCCTCGAGGAAGCAACGAGCAATGACTCGTGAATCATCAGGCGTTACTTTCTCTATGTCGCCCTCCAAGGCGGGGTAAATTTTAGGCTTTCGAGGATATATAGGGAAAGGGCGTGGAATTGCAAAGTACTCGCCGATAGGCGAGAGATCCCCCCTTCGTTCATTCTCTGACAAATCTATTCGTGATTCGGCTGTACGACGAAATTTCGTTATATGTTGATGACAATGTTTATTACTTTATTAGTGAAGGGTGAATAAAGGCTTGGCGATTGTTTTATAGTACTCCCGGTGAGATATGGAGATGACTTTGTAACTATATACGGGATTAGATGGATATTACTAACCCTCGAGGCATTGTGAGATTGTGAACATTGAAGTACTCTATTTATTTTTATGAATGATCTGTGACTGGAACAAATTTCCAATTCTAATGTTTTCAAGATACTGACGGAAATCTGAGATAGAAAATGTACTTTATTACTAATGAAATTGTGTATGTACGCGTATAAGTTATAAGATAAATTTGAATACTTAAATACTAATAAAGTTTGTTAAGGGCAAACGCCAAAGCAGTAGAAAATCGCAAAGTAGGTAATTTGCTTGCCTGGAATCACTTCCAATAAGCTCCCAATAAAACTGCAACTTTATTATGTGCTTCGCTAACTAAATGAAACCTGAGCTTATTAAAAGGCGTAAATCTCGTGTACATGGATAAGCAAAGGCCAACCCTAGCTGAAAGTTTGTCTATCAAGGATGCAAAGGAAAAAAGAGAGAAGTAGAATAACAAAAGATCTCGTACACATTCGTTATTTTAGTCAACGAGGTAAATTAATACAAGAATCAATTATTAACAAGTCAAGCGACCCTCTTACGCGTCAGTCCCTTTTTCCACTTTGTGCTTCACTCTCAAGGAATATATGCTTGTGTGAGAGAGAGAGAGAGAGAGCAAAAGAGAGGGCAAAAAGGGAAATGGCCTTATTCATAAAGAATGAGGCAAATTTCCGCCCGGCGGCGAAATATTCACCGGCGTACCAGTTTAAAGAGGCTGAAAATTTCCGGCTTCTTTTTCCTCTCTTTCTCTCTCTCTCTCTCTCTCACTTTCTTAGCCCTAATACCATGGGAAACAAGAATAGTAATGCTGCTTCAAGCGAGAATGCATCGGTTTCATGGAGATGGATATACAAAATATAACTTACGTAAAACGTATAAAATGTAACAATATTGTTATTGTTAATACATTTTTATGTGTTTGGGTGTTTTTATAACTTTTTCGAATGTTTGACTCGATTGGATGTATTTATAAACAAGTCATTTGTAAAGAAAAGTAAGCTGATTGGTGTGAATTTGAGTATATCGGAAAGAATGAATTGAACATGAATTTATTATTCGTCAAATTATTAGTGCCGCCAACAATTTGTACTTATTTGACATTAAACAGTAAAATAGTTACAAATCACGTAATATTTTCATTTAGTAGAAATAAAAATTTGAAAAATATCATAAAATATTCATAAGAATCTTGTTGAATAATTCAAAGAACTCTTTTTTTGTGCATATTTTGATGATCAATAAAACTCAAGTAATTCCGAGCAATGACTCATAGGGTGACTATCGCATACGAGCCGCCGCCGCAAGCGAAAAGGCAATGAAAATGCGCAAAAGAGGGCTGCACTCTGATCAGATACAGTCGTCTATTCCTCTCTAGAGAAAAGGAGGAAGAAGAAGAAAAAAAGAATTAGCATCATAAATCTCTGTAGTCGAAACGGACAAGTAATACCGATGAATATCGGCTCGTTTTTGTTGCTACTCTCGTATAAAAGTCCAACTTTGGCAGAGGGCGAGAGACACAGTCAGTGAGAGAGAGAGAGAGAGATAAGGGACTCGAATTTCGCCGCATCCTGTAGTATATACGAATGGCTGTGTTAAAGTAAATGGCGCGTTATGGTGTTTATGCGAAAGGAAAGCTAGTTTTCGGGAGACGAACGCGATCTGTTGATGTTTGTCTTTATTGACTGATAAAGATTTACAGGGAGTTTAGTTTCAGTTTTTTAGTTGTTGCAGGAGGGTAGAAATGCTCATCTAAATGGTTGCATTTGTAGATTGAGGTAGAAATTTATTGCGCCGTTTCTGTAGCGAGTTGGTCATTTGTCAGGCTCTATTTTGATTAGTCAAGCATCATTGATTAATCCGATGATAATAAATAAAAACTGAATGTGATTAATTTAATTGAATTTCAATGATTGATTTGATTAACGATAACTGGCATAATTATCAGCATATCCATTGCTTGAATCTATTAAGAAAAAGCTAAAAATTAAACATTGAAGCTGATTTTACACTCCATCGTTAATGTCATAGTTTTCTGGCGATATTTGACAAACTGTTACACAAAATCTAAAGTCTGAATGTCAAATGAAACATATTGTTAATAGAATTCTACGGCGTAGCAAATATTTAAAAAGATGTATATTATAATTCATGAGTAAGAGGCTCTGAGCTTTTAATTCTAGTAGATTATCCTGTCAATAGATGACTTCAAAAATTTCATGACCGAAGGATACCTTACATTATATATCCAACGTATTAACTACATCAAAATAATCACTGTTTAAAAATAACCCATCTTGATTTAATAAAATAATATATAATAATAACAAAAAACATTACATTACAACTACATTTTCTTTTCCTTTTTTATAGGACTTTTAATGAAATAATAAAAGTCAATTGCTTAGCGAACTGTAATTGTCAAAACAGATAAATATTCAGAACTGCTCATGTTTAATGCAGAAGCTGAATAACCGAATGAAAGTGGGGGGCGTCAAATGCAGAGATAGCGAGAAAGAGAGACAGATAGAAAGAACGAGCAAATTGTGAAAAACCTCGTTAGCAGCAACTTTTCCCATTGACCATCTAGCGTCTGAGCGTTCAAGGTTTAACGGTGGCGTCGATCCACCAACGAAAACTGCTCTTATTTCGGTCTTCCACAGCGGAGGCAGTAACCCTCCTATTCGCGACATGAGAGGGAGAGAAAGTACTATTCTCTCTCTCTCTTTCTCTCCTTCCCATGTGGCTGAATTAGCCAGAGCTACGTTAAGGATCTACTGATACAGCACAAGGCTATACAACGGAGGGACCGGATGGGTTAATCCAGATGAGTGAAAAATCGTGTAAGTTGCGGTTGTAAAGGGTTGCTAAGGGATGAAAGTGATAATTATACAAATTACAACGTTGACTTTAAATAAACTGCAATATTATATATAGTCAACATGGAGGTTAGAAATGGAAAAAATAATAATAATGTGAGTTTTTGTATTATTAAATTATTCAATCAAGACCACTGTCACTGTCAAGTGACACTTCTGCAATGACTATAGTCAATAAGTTTTTGCTACACGAATGTACAAATTAAAATGGAATGTATGTATTTGTGTATCTTTTTGTAAACTAATTGTGTGCACTGTGTTCGTATTACTTGAAAAAAATGAAGGAAAATATTATGTTTTTAACCAACTTATTTAAAATAAGAACACTTGTGATCAAAAATCAAAATACAATCATGAATATTAAAGTCACTATATCAATATCATAAATCGCTCGTGCGAAGAAGAAAGGTTTATTGCCAACAATTTCAACGAGAAGCTTCGTTGAAGGGGAGGGGGCGACGAGGATACAAATAGGCATTTGCGGACGCCAGTGAGGCGAGGTCAATATTCTCGAGTGAAAGATACAATAAGAAGGGGAGGGAGAGAGAGAGAGAGAGAACGCTTAACAACGTTGGCTAATATCCGCTACTGGCCGAGATAACGAACACATCACGATAAGAGAGCGCGACGTAGTGAAAGACGTTTTCTCGCCGGACGGGGTAGAAGATATAACTATGCCAGAGAAAAGTCGGAGGAAGATTGCATGGGAATGGGAAAACGCAAAAGTGGAAAATTGAGGGTGGCCAGCCAACTGGAGAAACTGATGGAGAACCGAAGTTAATTGATTGTTTTACTAGGCTGTAACGCTATTTCATTATTACGGCCATTATCATTGCATTCGACTGATCGCGAGTGGAAATTTTAATGCTTTTTTTTCCTGTGGTATTTGTGGAACCATGTGATAAGTTTTATGCATTATCAATGTTATCTAGGAAAAAAGTTAACGTTAAATTTAAATCGCTGATTAGCGATATGCACACCTGTCGTATTTTATCAATCGACTACGAATGTTTCGATAACATTGTAATACGATGTATGTTATTTACGGGGACCACTTTAATCGAAATGAACGTCTTGTTTTTCAGTTATCTTTGCGTAAAATGTATATATATATATCAATGATTCTCTTAATCGATTGGAAAATGTAATAAAGTAAAAACTTATTACAAATATTGCTGTGTTTTGCTAACAGGGAGATCTTTCAATATATTTGTTTTAAAGGTCGAGCTGTATGAAATCCGTAGTTCTTGACGTACATATATAGATTACACATTAAATATTAAGAACGTCTACAAAAATGAATGGAATTTAGCCTGGCGTTTATCTTTTATTTTTCAAATTGATTGATAATACGTTAATTGATTGTCGATTTAGAAACAGATAAAATATTTAATGAATATTAAATCTTATCGTTCATTTCCTGAATGTTATTGCCTGCATACGGATGCACTAAAGGCAAACAGAATACGTTATTTGCACTTCATCTTCTCGATCATAATTCAAACCTCGCTTTTCATTGCCAATATTGCATAAAAATTAAACCGCTGAAACAGGTACAAAGGTTAGATTAGATCTTCAATTGTGTTGCCCAAATAGTTTTCTCGTCACGACACTATTTGGCTATAGTTAAAAAGACTACGATACAAGGAACTCAAAACTTTAAGTTTGAAATGAATAATACATAAGAATTATATAAAAATGGTTAATTTGGTATTTGATTAATTACTATTCGTTTACTTAATATCTATCTCCTTATTGGATTGTGATTGGTGAAATAAAAATGAATACTTATTTGGGAGAAAAAAAGTATTTGATATATTCCTATTGCTACAAGCATTTTGGCTAAGTACATTAAATGTTTGCACCTTTTACTTCATACAGCAGAACTACATTTAATCCATTGCTCGAAAGATAAAACATGCGATAAAGAACTTCGTTCCAGAAAATTGTCTGACGCTTACTTATTCTATAATATCGTTTCGTTATGTTTTATTAGTCTGTCCTCATCAATCTGCATTAAATACGCGATTATGCACAATTTACCTGCAAAATCTGATTGATCAATTTATCGATAATACAGGCAGTTTTCGTGTTGATATTTTTCCGAAAATCCATGCAAGTTTTTCAAATGAAATCATATTCATATTCACAGTATCTTATCAGGAATAACATTTTTAAGAGTACCAATGAATTAGTTTTTGCATGAAAGTATTCACACCTTATGAATCCATGAGAAATTTGTATAAATCCTAGGTTGAAAACTCTTAGGAGTATGTGGAATTGAGATTTGCGAGTGCAGTACGGAAGTTTGCTTCACTTTTATACATTGCATCCTTGATGATACACGTGCCTATTGTTATCTACAGCATCGCTATTGTGTTTTATCAAGTCACTGAATATAGTCTCCACATGATAACGCCGGCAGTCTGCATTATTTGCATAACCTATACAACGATGATAAATAAATGTCTGTTTATTATGTTCAATGTTCAATAAAACACTAATCTCTGCCTTAATTGTTTTTTAAAAACAGTGGTAAAATGATTTTTTTTCGGTATATAGGTTAGTGTTAAAATAGTCGTCTAGACGGATACATATAACCAACATTTTTCACGGTGTATCTAGCGTTTGTTGTCTAGTATCGTTAATTTTGAAATTTCAACAATGACTGCCAGTATCAAATCTCTGTCAAACGTTATTTACGATAACTTTAATGCTCAACATGTATCTAAAAGTTCAAATAGAGATGCGCAAGTGGTTAACCTCATGAATGTAGCCTTCTTAATCGGCTTGAGTATCGTTAAAAAGTACAATACTATACAATGTATTAAGTGTTTAGATAATTTCTATGATTGTTCGTATAACAAGTATTGCTCTCATTTTTGCACTGAAGCATATAGGTACCATTTTTAAAATGCAATTTTTCGTGGGGCCGGTAATGATCGTCTTTTAAAATATTTTCTTTTGTACGATTTATTCATGGGTCGTAAACAGTAAGTCTTGAAAAGTAGTTGCAAAACAATGCAACTACTTTTCATGTTATGGATAGTTGTTTGATCTAAATGGCATACTATCAATAAAAGGATAGATCATCGCATTTTACCATTGAGCCGACTAATTTTAATCATTCCGTGAATGAACAGAAATACTTTTGAAAATGTTACTATACTACCACTGAATCCAGATGTTGAACCTCTTATAATTTTTCCACTTTCTTTTTACTACTGTCTTTGTCTTTGTTAGTTCACGATTTGAAGACAGCCGCTGTAGAAAATTAAATTTAGAGCTGTAATTTATTATATTTAAATATAAAAAGCATTTAAATTAGCGTGGGACATTTTATGAATTTAGTGTCAGCTCCATTAATGTGAAGACATTGGACTAAAAAAGACATAAGTTGAAAAGCAAATAGACTGATTCATTATTATAATTAACTACGTAGACACATACTTAAATGTTTCAAATTTACAAACAACCGTAATAGATGAATATTTACTATAGTTAGATTCAAAAATTAAAACTTTAAAGTCTATGATTAAATCATTGTAAAGTAAATCAGTTATAACAAACGCTGAAAAAATCCATATCTGATCAGATATGGATTATTGCAAGTTCTCACGATGATACATTCAATATCTTTTTATCTGATAAACCAAACTAACATTATTATTATTGCACTACTTTGTTTATATTTTTATTCTTATTCTACAGTGTTCTATGTTTCAATAAAGTCTGTATAATTGGAAAATAATTTTAATTTACCGGCTTAATTTATTATTATTGACATTATTTATTTAAAAATAATAAAGTTTCGGATACACAATGTTAACCAAGGTTTGTATATCTGTGAAATTGTAAAGTAATAAATAACTTTGAGCTAAAATTAATACAGATTTCTTTTCAATCAACTAAGAAAGTTGTATTTATTAATATAATTACACATAAAAGTTTCCTTTCGTTCGCTGTAGTATATCGATAAATTCGATATCGAATGAGTTGTATTATAAAATAATCTTATTTACAAAAATTGATCCAATGAAATCAGATATTTAGTCCAACAGAAGCGCTCAATCGATCGCGTGTTGTACTCTCTCATTATAGCCATTAAATTATTTATTTACATGTTGGTTATGTTTAGTAAAGTTACGTTATTTTGCTAAATAGGATAGTGCTAAATTATAGTTGTTTAATGGGAAGTGTATTAGATACATTAACGTTACTACAAGTATTCTCGTCAGGTACGTATAGAATAAAAGTTGATTATTTAACAAGTTTGAAAATGTTGATACTTATTTGGATTCTTCTATTATTTCAGAAGTAATGCTATTGAGATTTCCGAATGAGGTTTTCTTCTCAGTTTTTATAACATTTTTTTATTTTTATTTTGTTTTTCCCTCTTTTCTACAAGTTTGAGATGTTTAAGAAACATACAATTCTTTCCTTCACATCAATTCTATTTTCTAACATTAATAGTAAGTTTTCCCAAAGTTATTTATGAGCCTAACTGAAAAAGGACACGTTGAAGCAAAACTAGGACATATTATTCCAGCAACGCGATAGTATGAAATACTTTTGATCGATCAATTCTAAATGATCGCCTTTTTAAATGATTTAAAAACAGAATGAACTTGCAAAAATTCAATTTCACTTCCGTTAAAAGCAAACATACGATCTAGTCATGAAGAGTAATGAACGCACGTATCGATAAGATATCAAATAATCTATTCTATCGGCAGTTTATCATGTTTCAACTTCATTGCAATTTGGTCAATACAAGTAACAGGCAATTTTGGCAGAGGTGTTAGCTTAAATAATACCTCTTACTATTCAAGAAATAAAATGAAATTTAATAAGTAATATAACTTCGCGATTTCTGTGTGTGTCAGAAATCACAAGTGAAATCAAATTAAGTGTCATTGTTCTACGCACATAGTTTATCACCAAATATAAAAATGGAGCTGTTGGTTTTTGGCTGGATTGACTATTCGTTGTTCGCGTGTTTGCTTGGTTTGAGCCTTTTAATTGGAATTTATTTTGGAGTTTGCAGTAAACAGAATAGTGTCAGCGAATATTTATTTGGAGGCAAAACTATGGGATACATTCCCGTTTCTATAAGTCTTCTGGCAAGGTACATAATAATTGTTAACGTGTATAAGTAGATTCATACTTTAATTTTTCGATCAGATTATTAATTTTGTTCTCTTTTGTTTTAGTTCGTTTTCCGCAGTAACATTACTTGGATCACCAACAGAGGTTTACCTACATGGTGCCTATTATTTTTTGACTCCTCTCGTGATTATAGCAGATGCTTTTTTTGTATCCCACATATCGGCGCCTTTATTCTATAAACTACAAATTTCATCCACCTTCGAGTATTTGGAACAAAGGTTTTCAAAAGACGTGAAAATTTTCGCATCGATTTTATACATTATGGCAATATTGACGTATATTCCTTTGGTTATCTACGGCCCTGCGATAGCCTTTGCGCAAGTTACGGGGATTAGTCTTTACATAATTGCACCGACTGTATGCTTTATTTGCATAACTTACACGACAATGGTAAATCTACTAAAAATTTCAGTAAATGTAACTTGCAATATAATACGAAAGTTCTAAGTGTTAGCTTATCGTAAAGTGACAAATGGATACATTTATTTACCGCAAAATAAATTTTCCAAACTTCATAATATATTCGTTTATATAGAAAAAATAAATGACAATCATATTACTCATAGGGAGGTGTCAAAGCAGTCATTTGGACAGATACACTGCAATTTATATTTACGATAGGAGGTTTAGTTACCGTGTTGGCTATTGGAATACACTCTTTAGGAGGATTTTCTAATATGTGGCGAATTTCAGCAGAAGGAGGAAGATTGGATATTTTTGAGTAAGTGATCAATTCTAAATTAGATGTACTTTTTTAATTAATTTACCATTCTTAATCATTAAAAATGTATATGTTGTAAAATGTAAAGTATCACTAATTAACTATACATCTTTTCAGTTTTGATTTAAATCCATTTCTAAGAAATACATTCTGGAATGTGACGGTTGGGTCATTTGTATCATCTCTTACTTACGCAGCTTTTGGCCAAAAATTCGTACAGAGATATTTTACAATTAGCAGTCTGAAAGATATCAGGAAGTAATCAAAATTTTTTATCATTATTACACATTCCATGTAAATTATAACTTAATAAATTAATAGATACATTTTTCAGATAATAATTATAATTATATATTTCAGAGCTATATGGTTAAGCACTTTTGGTTCTATTTTCATATTGCTTAGTTCCACTGTAACTGGATTAATAATGTACGCCAGATTTCATGGTTGCGACCCCATTGGTGCAAAGGTAAACGTTATAAACATTTTGGGAAACATATTTACGAGAAGAAAAAATGTATTAATGAAATTATCTTTGAAAACTCTCGCTATGAATGTAGCTTGTTGAACGAAGCGATCAAATTCTTCCTTATTATATTTTGGATACTACAAAAAATGTACCTGGAATAACTGGTATTTTTCTTGCAAGTATTACCAGTTCGGGTTTATCAACTATGAGTGCCAGTATGAATACTTTATCGGGCATCATCTATCAGAACTTTTTTGAAGAGTGCCTACCTGAAAGTTCAAATAAAGAGGCGAGAGCTGCGGCTATCATGAAGGTAAACAGATGTCGAAAAGCACTTGTTGACCGACTAATCAACGTATTGTTTTTTTATTTAAAATTGCAGTTGATTTCCTTTTGCATTGGTATAATTAGTATCGGACTGATTTTTGCATTAGAACATCTGGGGACCATCGTTGAAATGACTTTCAGTATCCGAGGTGCCATTGATGGCCCTACAGTAGCATTTTTCTTGATGGGAATATTCTTGCCGTGGGTTGGTAAAAAAGGTGCATTCTTTGGAGGACTAGTGTCGTTTTTTGTCATGTTATGGATAGGTACTGTAGCGAAGTGGCATACTATGAATAATAGAATCCGTTACTCTAATTTACCACTGTCTACTGAAAACTGTACTCAAATTTTAAACATAACAATTACCGAAAGCCCTACTACACCAATGCCACCGCTGGATCCGCTTGACGAGCCATGGCTCATATTTCGTATTTCGTTCTATTACTATGTTATTGTTGGAGCAATTATTGCTATAGTTGTTGCAGTTATTACTAGTTACGTGACTCAAGAAAGGGATCTTAGTCAATTGAATCCAGATCTTATTGTTCCATTTATGCGACGGTAAGAGAATTAGATATTTAAACACATTTAACAGAAAAGAATTTGATCAAGCTTTAAACTTTGGAACTTATTTCCAGATTTTTACCCGAAAAGAAATACGAAGAAGTGCCTGTTCACGAATTAATTAGAGAACCAATTACAACTACTGACAAAAAATAAATGCATTAGTAATTAACATTAGTCACAATTTAGCGCGTCACTTTATTCGTTTTTATACTGATATCAATCAATATGTTTTATCTTTATAATAAAAATTAGATTATTCGGTAAAAGTTATAAATAATCTCAATTCTGAAACATAACTTTTCATCTCTTCGAGCCACTTATTATTGTAAACAACAAATGATAAAATAATGCCATCTGTACATACATTTCACTTTAATTTTGTACACATTGAATATTTCACTAAAATATAAAATTTTAATGTGTAAAATACAAATTGTCTAGTACGTCAAAATTTAACGAAATTCAAACGCTCGTGTTCTATTCATGCTCATCCATATGTATTATGTGTCGTCGACAAAATCAATTTTATTATTTCTTTTAAGGTTAGGATATACTGTCTTGAAAGATCGGCGTATGTATATAATATTATCGCACTCTCAATAATGATAAGAATGATCGACTGATTTTTAGTGTTTACATTAAGTATCTACTATCGTGTATTTTTTTAATTAAATTTTTTTTTGTCTTTCTTGATAAAAATAGACGCTTCTTTCATGTCCATCCAATCACAATTCTCGAAAACGGCGATAAAATCAATGTATCTTGCAATTACTGAATACTGAAACTTATAGACTGGCTATTTAATTAGATTGATGCAAAGTCTTATCTTTCGTGCAATAATCAAGTATTTCCCCAAAAAATAAAAGCACTACACACAACTCGATACATAAATGTAATAATTGTAATTGAAAAAGAACATATTACATAATATCATTCAATAAAAATTTTTTCATGTGATAATATTGAAATAATCTAAAACCACTTACAAGTTCATAATAAATGCATAGTATAAAATATGTTCATTTATTATTTTTTAAGTGAAGTCTACACATCCGATAAAGCCAATTAAAAATGTATATTTCCCCAAAAATAATTTACTACTTGATAATCTAAAATTAAACCTCTGATCTAAACTTTTAGGCTCTTACGTAATATATTTAAGATCTTAATATTTAGAATACGAGTCATTTGACAAAATTTTATTTATAGTATGTTAGATTTATGAAAGATAGTAGATACATGTATGTATGCTGATAACAATGCTAAACAGTTTAGACACTGTATCATGAGCCATGCATTTTTCACAGCTTTAACCACTATCAGTAACAAGCTGACACTAGAACTTAAAAAAAATACGAAATTAGATGTATCTGATTTACCTCTTGTAGTCACTTTTGCTTTTGAACTATTGAATCATATAGGATGTTACTTGTCTGTATCCGCCGAAATATAGAGCCAAAATATAGAAAAATAAAATGATCGCCAAGTGCACTAATTTATCTAATTGGAACAACTAGTTTTTGCTAAATTAACTTGATTATATTTGCTACATAAGTCTGCTGATAATGAATCTGTCGAAAATCTATGACGCCGTCGCAATCAGTGTACTGGTAAGTACAAGATTACATAAATAGGACGATTTTATAAATCTATTTTTTATAAAATATCTTTTCAGAAATAATATTATTGGGGGTACCAACCAAAGTTTATCACAAGTTTGCTTTCTCTCTGTTTTTCTCATTCATTATTTTCTTAGTGATCCACACCTATAAATATTAATTCGAGTAATTATTGTATTGACTCTTTGAGTAATAATATACTCAAGAATGGAAAAATAGTAAGATATCTATCACCTAGTGGATTGCTTTTTCTGCTCTTATTACTATCAGTGACGGTTAATAACCTTGGAAATCATAAAGATCTATAATTAAATGTACTTCTGCTGCGCTGACTATAGACGTCTTTATTTCCATGAGACATCATTTTCACATAATCGCTATTATCAAGAGTGCAGTTAAGTTTACCGAGTTGTACCGACAACGCAAAAATAGCTTATTGTTTCTCTACTTAAGATTATAAATAAGCCGTAATTATTATGTTTTTTAAGTAGTCGTAATTTTGCCTAGCTTTATTCACGATTAGCAATCGTGAATGTCACATTAAATTTGCTTTTTCTTCAATCTGCACTGTTTTCCTCTTCATAAGGAATAATTTTGAAGCAATTATTATCGAGAATGGACCAATTCATTTTTAGCTGGATAGATTACGTTCTATTCATAAGTTTACTTGGCATAAGTCTATTGATTGGAATTTATTTCGGTTTTTGTAGTAAACAAGATAGTGTTAATGAATATTTGTTTGGAGGACAAGCTATGGGATATGTTCCAGTTGCCATAAGCATTATAGCAAGGTATTCAGTAGTTTGATCTATTCCTTTAGAAATTGTTGAAAATTAATTATTCGATATAAATCTACCATAATTTTGGACTATGAAATAACTAAATGTTTATATAGCATATTTTCAGGAATATCGTTATTGGGAGTACCGACCGATGTTTATTTGCACGGTTCCATCTACTTTTACGTTATTTTAAGCTATATAATGTCTGCAGTTTTTTCATCATACGTAACCATGCCAATATTTTATGAGCTGCAGGTAAAAAGCAGCTATGACTACTTGGAATTGAGATTTTCGAAAACAGTGAAAAATTACGCATCTATATTATATATTGTGTCATTGATTATATACATTCCTATTGTAATTTACGGACCAGCTATTGCCTTTTCGCAAGCTACTGGTTACAGTTTATACTTGATTGCGCCAATCATATGTATTATTTGCATAACCTATACGACAATAGTAAGTTTTTGGCAATTTAAAGATTGTGATTTAAATTATTTAACAAAATGTTATTATAACCTTTCATTTGATATATAATTATTAGGGAGGTATCAAAGCGGTGGTTTGGACAGATACGATACAATTCATTTTTACAGCAGGTGGGTTAGTCACTGTATTAATTGTTGGGCTACAGTCGGTAGGCGGCTTCTCAAAAATGTGGCATATAGCTGATAACGGAGGAAGAGCAGAACTCAACAAGTTAGAATAGAACTATAAACATAATTGATTCCTTATAAAAAAACAATCTGCATTTTCACGTTTAATCGTACATTCTTTTCAGTTTCAATTTGAGTCCGTTTGAGAAATATACATTTTGGAATATGTTAATCGGAGTATTTTTCTTGAATATTAGTTACACTGCAGTTGGGCAAAAGTTTATCCAAAGATTTTTGGCGATTGGTAATTTAACAGATATAAAAAAGTAATTATCTATACATTGTCTAAGGATTGTTGTATAAATCCCCAGTTTATTTTATTATATCGATAACAATGAAACGATTGCAATATACTGTGTTTGAATACTTCAATTGATTACAGAGCTATGTGGTTAAATATGATTGGAGGAATCTTCGTTAATTTATGTACAATTATCATTGGCCTCGTTATATATGCTCGCTATCACGATTGCGATCCTATAAGTGCGAAGGTAATTTATCCGTTAGTGTAAGTTCGATACATTATCCGTTGTAACTTCATAATTTCGTAAAATTTAGCTTATAGAGCGAGATGATCAGATTGTTCCTTACTACGTGTTGCAAGTCACGAAACATTTACCTGGTGTTTCGGGAATGTTTTTTGCAAGTATCACGAGTTCTGCCCTTTCAACTATGAGTGCGAGTATCAATTCTCTATCTGGTATAATTTACGAAAATTTTATTGCTAGCCTTATTCCCGAAAGTTCGAGTAAAGATTTTAAAGCTGCTACCATCATGAAGGTAAAACTTTGAATTTTCGTAATGTCTTGAAATTATAGGGTTTTTAAACAATTGTTACAGGTGATTTCTGCATTTGTTGGGGTTATTAGCATTGGACTTATCTTTGGACTCGATTACATGGGAACTATTCTCGAAATGTCATTCAGTATTCGTGGGACTGTAGAAGCACCGCTTTTAGGATTTTTCCTTGCTGGTATATTCGTTCCGTGGATTGGAAACGTAGGAGCAATAACTGGAGTCAGTGTCTCTTTATTGACGATGTTCTGGATAAGTATTGGCTCAAAGTGGCATTACATAAATAAAAATATTCGTGATTCTCATTTACCAATGTCTACTGAGAATTGTACCGATCTTTTCAATATCACGTTTTTCGAAAACGCCACTTTACTACCGCTTGATCCAGAAAACGAACCACTATTGATTTTTCGACTTTCTTTTTTCTATTACATCTTTGCTGGATCTATGTTGACAGTAATTGTCGGACTTATCGTTAGTATTATCATAAATGAATCAAATCTATCTCAAGTAAATCCTGCTCACATCGCTACATTAATGAGAAGGTTAAACTAATATTACGTATTGCACAAGTTTTATAAAAGATATTCAGCAACGTACAAGGGTGATTTTTTATTTGTTGACAGGTTCTTACCGAAAAAGGAATATTCGGAAGTACCTGTGAACGAGAAATGTCTAACACAGAATGCTACAGTATCCTAAACCTCAAAAATATAATACAAGGCAGAAAGCAATACCTGAAGATTCCCATGGAATTCTGTCATTATTAAAAAATTCAAACACAATGAATATCACGAAGGAAAAGAAGTCCAAGAAAACTTTAATTTCCACCTACTCGGGAAGCTCGCCAAGTGTAATACCATAACCGGAACAAAAATTGCGCGGAATCCAACAGCTCTTGCAAAAAAAATAATAATAATAAAAATAAAAGAACTTCCTCTCCATAGCAAAGTCGAGTGCTCGCGTCGAATTCCACAACGCGATAAGGCGCACAATAATCCCAGCGCACTTGGCCAACAATGTCCGGTCGTTGGGCTCTCCCTCTCTCTTGAAAAAGCTCGTCCGAGATAAGCAAAAAACCTGAAGGAAATTGTGCGGCTAACGAAGCTCGAGCGTCGAAATGCAAGATAACGCGACAAGTACTCCCCCAAGGGCTATATGATCATTCTTGTCATGGCTATATACTACGGCAAGCTTTTCATTCGCGTTGACATTTTACTTAACAATTGATTTCCGCTTTGGTCGAGACTCAGCTTTAATTATTGTAATTATACGGTCAGCGGAAAAAGGGTTGACGAGTTGTTGGTGATTTTAAACGATGTCTAGAATTTTCCATTGTTCTTACGCAAGAAACTTTTTCATTATGAAATGATTCTTGCTCATATAATATAATTCATCGCAATGTGAATTAGCGTGATTTTCAAAGTAAACAATCCAAAATACATCTTGTTTGTTTAACCAATCCGAAATTATACTAATCTCTAATAATTTCCCGAACTCGACGCTTACATTTACCCAAATGTTCCATCATAATGTACATATCGTCGTGATTAACATAATCGCAATGCCTTTCAATTGAATTGCCAATCCACATCATCCAAATTTCTTGAAATACAGTACACACGATGGGTCTCTCTCTCTCTCTCTCTCTCTCTCAACAAAGAACCAAAAAAGTCGATACACAAAACCGATCTCTCGGAAATTTTTTTGCCTTTGGCGTGGCAGGTGTGTACGGAGAAACAACAAGGCGGCAATATCGGCGCGCGTCACGTGTGTTTGCGCTCGCGTGCGCAGTGCAGTGTATAATAGCAGGCTAGTACATCGACGCAGTGCAGTAACTCCGCTATCCTACTCTCTCTCCTTCTCGCTCTAGTGCGCGCGGAGTTAGCCCAGTATGCACGTCTAGCGACTCTACGTGCCAAGCTTTGGGAGGCTGTACCGTGTGTGTCACGTACACAACATACATACACACAGACCACTGGACTAACGATCCAGTTGAGTTCCCACGTAGCGGCTGCTAAGATAGGCCAGTTTAGTCTGTACTATACCTCCATGGATTCTACGATGCATCATGATTGCTAACTGTCTCGACAGGTGTTGCTTCTCCGACTAGCTCGATATGTATACTGGAAGATAGATTCGAGGGTTTTGTTGGCTTTAATTAATGGACTGATCATTTTGTTGTTGTTATCTTACACGATCGAAATTACCTGTATCTAGAATTGAAATTCTCAGCAAAATTCTCCAATATATTACCATTAAAACCATATAGTAAAGAGACTACAAACGATCATTTTTCATTTTGTCGCTTAAAGCCTGGTATCCGCTTTTAATCGTTTGACAAAATTTTCGTTTAAGAAATTCTTGCCTTCTCCCATTGGACTCTGTAAAGGTTAGAATCGTATATAAAAGAGGACGATGTCCTCCGACAAGCGAGGCTGTTTAAGAATTCGTCGCACGAACAGCCTCTTTCAAGAGTTGTGGCCCATTGACGTAGAGATTAAGTGGAACTCCACGAAAAGTGGCCTAACTCCATGGTCATGTAACTGTATATCAAGTGTCTCGATTATTGATAGTCTATACTCTTTTTATTTTTTTTGTCCTTGTATCATGGAGAGTTAGGATATGGTCTATTTTTTTCTTACTACGGATGTTATTAGGGTTTTTATTTTCGCTTGATTTGAGTGCTACTTTTGATTTTATGATTCGGTTAGTGGGCTCGTTGGAAGTAAAACCTGTTGATATAACAACTATTGGGAGATACAGAGATGGATACGTAAACATTCGAGACTCGTATCGAGAAATTGATTGGTGCTTATATAACGTTCTACGAGTTTACGTAGAAGAATGGTTTATCGATATATTTACATTTTTTATGCGTAATAAAAAGCTCTGCAACACTTTTGCAAGGAAATGTGAAAAAAATGTAACGATATTTCATAAATTTTCTTAACGACAAGTTTCATACTGAAAAGTATCATCTTACAAGAGAAGGAGAGAGACAGAGAAAGAGAGAGAGAGAGAGAGAGAGAGTCAACCAGCCGCCTAATAACCGGATACTTGAGGCGAGAGCGCGTGCAAATCAATTATAGAGGGCCTTCATCTAATTACAGCTCACGTCAGATGTACTTCGGATACTTAAACGAACTTATCTGAAAGCTCGTACTCGCTTTCAACATAATTCGAAATACAATCAGCGAACTCTGATATACTCTCCGGAGAGGCGCGACACATTAGTGTTAATCTCGATAATAAAATCAACCAAGCGGTCTCTCTCCCCTTGGAAATTGCGTATAATTCCTTGGAGCGTTATCTCTCGCCAAACTATATACCCTCTCTCCCGTAAATCATACGCGACGCGCACGAGTTATTGTGCTTGTATACACTCGAAAAAGGAAAAGCACGTCGATTACTCGCGATAATTATTAGAGGGAGTTGTAAGTGCGAATAACTTGACGCGCGATGTATGTATATGACTAGAAATGCACTTTTTCTGTCTGCAGTGAAGAGAAAAAAAAAAGAGAAAGAAAGAGATTCGATTGCTAAGTGTATGTCAGAATGGGGAAAGGGAATACAAGTGGTTTCAACGAAGACAATCGCAGACTGAAAAATTATGAGAAGTTTAATTAACAATAGGCTTAATATTTGAAATTAATACAATTCTTTTTTTCATTTTTTTTTAATTAACGATGTATGGATTAAGATATAGATGAATATTTGATATTCATTTAAAAATGTACTTTTATCAGTTAACAATGGGCTTACCGTACCATTTACTCCAATTATTCGCTTGTTAAATGCATTTTTATGCTACATTTAAAAGCATTTTAAATGCATTTTAACGAGAGCACGCGCACGTCCGCGGAGAGTGTAAGCTTTCTCAAGTGCTTCTACATATACGTAATGTTACAAATTTTCCGTTATTACACTTTCGGCACATCATTTCGACGGCAAATTTCTACTTTGCATTTTCTCAGTGTTATAGTAGAGATTGCTTTTTATCATACATCACAATGGGAGAAAAAATTGATTTTTGATGCTGATAATGTAAACTACCAAGCAAATTCATAAGATCGCTCGCCATATGTACACAACATATTCATCTCCCCGCCTATGTAACATCATCGAAATTCATCACATTGAGCGTTGGTAACCACAGTAATTACGACGCATCTGTATCGTGGAAATAATAACGCGCCACATGCACTTGGTTTCACGCCCCAAAGAGAAAAGAGAGAAAGAGAAAGAGAAAGAAAGAGAGAGAGAGAGACAGATACATAAGCGACGTAGTATAGCATAGTGTTCCACTCGGACAATTTCGCTCGTCGCTTTAGGAACTTCAAGGGGATCCCCCTGCGAAAAGGGACACTCTCTATCTCTCAATATATTGAGGGGTTTCCTTGGCGACCATGGAGCGCGCAGTTTGTATTTCATATATTGATAGAGCATTGATGTTAGTGCTGTTGTTTGTTGTTGCGTTAATGGACACTATATAAACGACCCACTGATTTCTCTTACTCTCTCTCTCTCTCTCTCTCAATTTCACCCACACGCATACGCACGCGCGAGATTAACTGAATTTTAACGGTGATTTTTGGGCTCTCAGTGTTGAGTGATGGATCGACTGTTTGTTCAAAGGGAGGGAGTGATAGGTTGTTGATTTTGGATGAGCTGTTTTACGGAGATTCATTACTATATGTGAAGAGTTCGATTTCAGCGATGACGATAGTCGACATTACCGTTGTCCAAATTTAACGCTGAACCGCCGTGACGTTTTTATGATATCCAATGGGACGTGTCATCGTTTGATGAGTTTTATAATTGATTATTATTGACTTACCGGTTGTCCGACCAAACTTTGCCACGTGAATTCTAGGTCGTCGATATTGGCGGCTACGAGTACTACAAAGTTCATGGCGTAGGTGTTGATTTGGCCTTCTCTCACGTAATACAATTCAGCATCCAGTCCTGTAATAAAAAATTTCTTTCTATTATTCTTTAATCATCAGATTCTTCGTCAACTGGATAATATCTGAGCTCCAAGCATTTAGTATTCAGGGAAGTTAAAGTAGTTTACATTATGCAGTACACTTCATTTTCTCAAGCATGTTAAAAAGTTATTTACGAAAACACTTGAAACGATACATTTTGTAAGCAACTTGCATAACAAATTACTCTCGGAAAGATAATAAAAATATCGACCATTTTCAACAACTCTTGAGTAAGTCTACTGTATATATCCCCCACTAGATACGTAAAATCCAGTCACCCCCCTTCCTCTTTAGCTCTCTACCTAGCAAAAGCCTACAAAATAATTCAGGGAGAAAGCTCAAACCCTTTCGGTAGCGAAGACATCACGCAATGCGAATAAAACAAAGGTAAAACTACATATATAAGAAACGAGAGAAAGAATACAAAAAAGCAACACATCTACCTTGCTCCTCCTCCTCTACCTTCAGAGACGACTTTAGCTTTTAGCCAGACGCAAAAATTTCTCGTGCATGGCGGCAAATCCGGGCTTCATTTTACCGTTCATCCGTTACCCCCCTGTGCGCGCACCCGCGCGTATGTGTAGAGAAAAATCTTTGATACCTCGCTTGAAAAATCCAGCCGCACGCAAGGATTTGAATTTCCCAACGATTTACTCTCCGAAAATATACACTCATGGAAAGTCTAGTTCGATCTGCGCCCGCACGCTGTCTCGATCTCCCTTGCAGTTTTACTTTTTCTTTGTCCTCGTGATTGGCTTCTAAAGATTTATCGCGCAAGCATGAGGATTTCCAAGCGAAGACTTATCGCAAGTCATATATATTTTTGCCGAGACAAGCTTTTGAATGCGTCAAGCAAGATTGTGGAAGAAGAGACGCTGAAGGGAATGTATGATGACGAAGTATACGAATACGGCAAACATTAGGTTAGTGAGAAATTTCTGACTTATAATACTCCGCGAAGAGGTTATATGACATTCGCGAAAGGTTCAACGATGGAAGCGCATCCATTTGCATAGATGAATGTCAAAATATATTTTCTTCAAACACACTTCACACTCCACAATGAATATTCAAGTGAGGGACACACAATCCTCCAACCAGTATTTTCCACATTATGCGTCAATTTTCATACCTGACTGTATTAAAAAAAAACTCATATCCCCCCTCCTTCTCTCTCTCTCACTCTCTCTCTCTCTCTCTCTCTCTCTCTTTCTCTATCTCTTGAGAAAGTCTTTTTGGTCTACTTAGATAACAGACACGATTCTCTACTTAACACGAAACTCTAGAGCTAATGGCAAGTGCGTACCAGATATCCCCATGGAATCCAACGTGGCTAAAAACATAATGGTCGTATACTCGTTGAATTTTGAAGGGATGCCAGCGCGCACTTACGCAATCATGCGCGCGTACCTATGGGGGTATGGGAGATGCGTTTATATGAATGGAGGAGAGAGATACAATATGGTTTTGATGGGTGCTGAATAAAGCATTTGGTTTTTACTTTTGCTTTAAAGAAAATCGATTATTACTGAGATATACGAATACTAGATTATGCACGAAAGTGTGATCATTCATCAAATGTTAAACATTTAAAGAAATTATTGCTATTTACGTCACATATTAAGTACCTTTTCTTACTCACGTGCACCGGAAGGAAAAAAAAGGTAAGAACAGAGCCAGTGAAAAATATACGTCGTCTGCATCAGCCACCCGATAAGCCAGTAGACAAATCGCCGCGTAACATAATACACAAAACACGAACCATACGCATCTTCATCACTTGCTTTGAAAACGCCAAAAGTCTCAAGTTTCAGCGTGCAATGCGTGTGCAATAGTTCAAGTCTCGCGTGACTCCAAGCACTTAGAGCCTCCTGGCTCCCTATAAATTCAGAAAAGGGATTTTTTTTGGCATTTGTAGTGTGTGTGTGTGTGTGTGTGTGTGTGTGTGCGTTCACGTTATGTTCCTATTGCGCAATCGCTGCTGAAACATTTATACGACAACAGAGTAAGGGAGACGGCACGGATTATTTGTTTTGTAGTTTAAACTGAAGAGTTGCGCCGTGCTGCGCCATGGAATTGGATTTTAATGTTTGATGAGCGCGCAACGATTATGAGGATGAGGTGAAAAAGCTGTTATTGCTCTGAAGCATGGATTTGATTTTGTTAATTGTCAGAGTTGCAATTGGCGTTTTTCCAGCTGACGTTTATTATGCTCGTTAAGCGCTTATGTAGATGAGCTAATTTTACTCCGTTGCATGGGGATTATTTTTACGGTGCAAATAAAAACAAGTGAGTTGTTCACTGTTATTATATATTTTTTTATTGTTATACCCTTATCATGAGCATTATATAATTTTTTGCATGATTTTTTTAGCATCCCATAATGTTGGAAAATTATTGTTATTATTTATAATTTCAATTTTTGAAATTAAATTAAATTAAATAAATACTTCAATGCGGGGAAAATCAATCTGTAAATAGCAAAGCAATCTTGTGAACTTGATATTTTACAGGTAAATCCTTCAATCCTCTTCTAAAAAATGTATCATCTCACAGTTAAAAAAAATTCAATCTTCAACTGTGTAACCAATAAAAGCGATATCTCGACTCCCTAACAAACAAAAAACGTCCCTCCGTACAAAATTGAAAAAATCAGGGTCTCCACTGAAAAACTCAATTAATATCGAATTGAGCCGCGAGTCAAAACAAACATACGCGCTGTCTTGCGTAAATACATTAGGTATACAGTAGAGGTGCACGTCGTGTTTGTGTGCATTTGGGATAGAGAATCGAGCCGTAGCGCAAGAGCATAGACACGCACAACGGTATATAAGGGGGAACGAATTTTTTCACTTCTGATAGAAGATGGATATTGACGAGAAGATTCGTTGAGACGAATATGTGTTGGAGGAAAAAGAATTCGACAAGACTGTTTGTAGCCTCCTTTTTGTTTTTCATGCATACAAATGTGTATATCGTGCGGTGTATATATCGTGTGTACTTGAAAAGTTTTGCAATTTGTCTACTTTGTTTGGAAAGTGATAGGCTCTTGAGAAGTTGTAAAATACAGCACTACGGATTTTTTTTCGCTTTGAAAAGAAACTTTCCGATCTCACAGCTACTTCGGTTCTTTTTTTTTACATGGCACTTAATATTTTAAGCGAAAGCGCTGACAGACTTTTAATTAGCGGAATCTCATTTTTTGTGTGATATCATACTCTCTCATGTCGAGTTTACTGCTATTTTTTCGTTGTGTACAGAAGTGTTTGAAGAACAATTTTTAAGAAAATTTTTTTTGCGAATTTTATTTGATATCATTACGTTTATTTTCCGTTATTTCCTACTGCAGGCAACCACAACCAATCTTTCGTGTAACTTCGTACAGATGCAAATAGCACTTATACACGTCAATTTTCCGGAGTAATTTATGGGAAAAATTAGGAAAATAAACAAATTATCGATGCTCAAAAAAAAAACAAAAAAATATATAATTCAACAAACAACGTATTCGGCATAATTAACTTGAAGGCAACCTACGCGCCAGAGTTCACTGTTAAAAAATCCCCAAGCTATTTTTGCTCATCCATCTCTGTGCGCTCAATTTAATCCGCTAAGAAACTTGAAAAGCCTCGGCCCCTTGCACCCAACGAGCGCAGCAGCAGTAGCAGCAACAGCAACCTCTGTGAATTCCACTAAAAGCTGCTAGGCGTACATACCTACATGCACGCACACATTCAACGAGTTTCACCTTTGCCGCCTTTTCTGCTGCGCATAGCACAGCAGCAGCCAACGTGTGCCTGCAATATAACATATATAGAGAAAAGAGAGAACGCGGTTCTTCCGCTACGAATTATACTACCTTCAAAGGGACACTGCTAAACGAATGCATTAGCTTGTTTGTTTTCCACAAAGGACCGTTCCGTAATTTATGCAAGTGCTTCGAAGCTTTCAACTACTGTGTCGAAGCTTAAGACGCTATGTTTAATTGATAATTACGTAGAAATAAACCGCTACTGTAAGATCAATTTTAAAACAAAAATATCATTGAACTTTTTTTAATCGTTTGTTACATTAACAACAATTTGACGGCTAACAATTTTTGACATGCGCTACAGGATATTTGGAATGAAAAATAGTATTGTAAACATCAAACGTATTGAATCGTCTTAAATATTGTTAAACTTTCTGCTCTAGCTGCTTGATTAGTTCTCCCTCTATTATCTATTGCGTCAAGTTCGAGACAAATATATACAATTAATCTGATTTGTTTACGATGCGTAAGAGCTTGTGCATGGGTGTGATTATTGTTCGAATAAAAAGCACACGCGTAGAAAGAAATTTACGTTCGCCCTTGCAAATAGCGTTTAACTATATTTGCTCTATTTTCACACTTTCGCACATTTGCGAAATCCGTTACATTCGCTTAATTCGCTCGGTGAAAAAAGCTCTCGCATAACGTCGTAGTCTACTTTCCGTTTATAGTTTGCTGTGTAAGTGCTGTATACACGAGTAATACGAGAAAAAAAATTTGGTTGTTTTTTTAATAAAGAAAATAAAGAAATTAAGCGAAACAGGTAATTTCTCGCTGTAATCAAGGAAGGGTGTGAGTGCTGTGTTCTAATTAAAACACCCTCCATTGCTTGCCTGCGTAATTACCTCAAGGGTTTTTTACATGTCTCATTTACTGGATTTTTATCTTTGTCTAGAATAAATATTAATTAAATTGACACGATTATTATCGAAATAAGACTTGAAAGCTATGACTACTATTGTAAGATTAATTTGAAAACAAAAGTATTATTCGACTTCTTTAGATCGTTCGTTATATTAATATAAATTTGATAAAATAAAAATATCTGATACGCGCTATAGGATATTTGCAACGCAAAATAGTATCGACTAATAGTATCAATGCGAAACAGTATCAGCAGGCAATAGTATAAACAAAACATCGAAAGTGTTGAATCGCTTTAAATATTATCGAACTCTTTTTTAGCTGCTTGATTTGTTATCCCTCTATCGGTCAGTGACTTCCATTTCAATTCAATTGAAATAAAAAGCATCCAGTTATATTGATAGGTATGTGTTAAATATATAGAACAATCGCTTTAACGAAATGTCAATATTCACCTCAACTTACGAATCGTCTACTTTAAGTCACAAGGGTATGGCAAGTTTATCAATAACGACATTACAGTAGACATTCTAACGAAGCTACTCATGTTCTTCTATAATCAAAGCGCCCGTTTCAAACTCAAATGCGTTTGGCATTACGCGCGATCAACAAGCATTCTCACTAAAGAGAACGAGAAGAGAGAGAGAGAGAGAGAGAGAGAGAGAGAGAGTAGGAGGAGAAGATATAGTAGTAGGCGCGTCGCTGAGTTGCCAAAGATTCCCCAAAGTCTCGTCGTCGTTTGCTTGCTTGCAGGGATGTTTGTCTTTAATTAAAGTAGCTTGCGCCTCGCGAACGGCGTTCTTAATATTCGATCAGTGTCTCGTCTATTTAATTAGCCGCGCGTCAGAGGCCAATTTCCCTTGGAATTTCAATGATTCGCAAGATGAGGCTTGTTGTTTGTGATAGTTGTCGATGAAAGGATCAGGTCTGCTAATTGAATTGTTAATTGCGCTGTCACTTATTATTTCTTCTTTTCCTTCTTTTGCATCGAAATTAATTACAACGTTCATTTCTTAAATGGACAAATGAGGATTATTGTTGATTTACACGTAGAGTGAATAAAACATCTTAGACGCGAAGTGAAGAGGATGAAGAAGAAGAAGAAGGGTGAAATTGAAAAACTTTGCTTTTGAATATTTTCCACATCGCGCGCGCGCGCACTCGCAAGAGACTTGAAATTCACCCGAGGAAACTGACGCGCACCTTATACACAACGACTTGGCCGGCTTCTTAATCTCCGAGTGCTGGGATATTCGTCGGCGAGAGGAAGAAAGAAACGAGTGTATATAATACACAGAGAGAAAGAAGCTTTAATTGAAAAAAACATGGGCTTTCAACAGCAGTAGCAGCAGTCAGTCTCCATTCATTTCTTCATCGAGACATTCGACGATCATAATTACTCGCCGAGGCCGTCGTTGACATTTTTTTCCCTCTGTCGCAGTCGCTAATTGTTCCGTTGCCGCTTAACGAAGGAACTACCGTCGATACTTTGCAGCACTGGCAGACCATACGCCAGGGATTCGGCTCATTAGCAGTTGGCTGCTGCTACTACCGGCTTCGCCCAAGTTATTTAAAACGACGACAATCTGTGAAACAAGTGCAAGAATAGACTTTCTTTTCTTCTTTTTTTTTTTTGCAATCAGTTATTTCTTCTTTTTCTTTTTTTTCTTTAATATCTTTCTTTTAAATTTGAAGAAAAGAGAAGTCGACATTTCTTTGTCGTTCAATTTTACGCTAGTACTCTTAACGGACACGTTCGGTATTCTTCTTTTAATATCACGAAAAGAGTCAAAAGTATGTCAAGTGATATTAGGATTTTTCGAATGTGGAAAACCTTTATAAAAATTGTTCTAATACAAAAATATGAGATTGCAAACCTTTTAACAGATGTGTTTAGATATAAGAAGTAAAATTTAAACCAAATTTGAAATAATTTACAAAAAATTAATTTTTTTTTACGGTAATCACAACTAAAACTTGACTGCTCCTTTTCGCTAATAACATCTTATTATTTGAATTAGAAAGAAAAATTGTTTGAAAAACTTGTAGAACGAAATTTAAGTTACGTAGGCTTTAATTCCGACTATTGACTCATATCTTCTACTTGATCAACTTTGAAGGTTGAATATTATCATATTATAATCTCATCAAGCAATCAAGTTTTTTTAAATCAGATTCCCCTATAAATAAACTTCTTCGGTGTATAATCAACTCCGAAAACTTCTATAATAACACTTCTTTCCTCGAACATTGTCACACTTAAGCTAATCAACATATATTTAAAACAATTAAGATTCCCGCTACAACCGTCGGGACAAGTTCTACTTGCTTACTTGACTAATGATTATTCAGCGTGCGCGTGACGCATTCAAAGCAAAAACTAACACTCTCTCTCTCTTTCTCTCTTGCTCTTCAAGCAGTTGTAAGCATAAGGTCTTACGTCTTGTTCGACGCGCGAATCGAAAGCAGCAGTTTACGTAACTTGGCGCAGTGCGCAAGTTTAAATTAAGCCCCATCCATTAATGACAATGCGCTCGAGTTCTCAGAGATGGAGTAGTAGCATATATACATTGCGCGCACACACAGCTGCTACTTGAAATCGCTTAGAACGAGATTTGAATTAAGCATGTCGTAGCAAGATTCCACATGACAGTAGCAGTAGCGGTAGCTTATTAATTTCTACAACGAGTCTCTATCTCTCTCGGTTTTTGGTGTATGTTTTAATCTTCTTTATTACCGAAGTCTTCGTTATACATACATGAGTCTCATTCAGTTGATGAGAAAGTTAGGCAAAGTGTGGTTAAAGTTGTTAGGCTCAACGGAAGTTCGGCGCGCCCGATGGTTTAGATCAAAGTAGAATGTATGCGCGTTTGGTCAGACACATTAACGTGGCGGTTTATCATTTTTGATGTTATGTGCGAAAGACCGAACTCAAAGTTCTGAGTGCTCGTGAATTTACTGTGCCAGAATATTCTAGTTTCTACAAATTATGTTATTTTGCCTTTGATTTTTCCCCAAACTTTTAAAAGCTACGATCGAAATTTCAATCAGCAAAATCTTGACTTGTATCGTAAATACGATTAAACGAACGTAGCTTTGAAGCTAAAAATACGTTTCGTGAAACTATAAGAATTTTCAGAAAAAAAGGTTTTCATTTCCTTGAAAGCCTGAGCCGGCTAGAAATCGATAAACCCGAATATTTTATGAAATACCTCTATTATCGTTCTTATCAATAATATGCCACATTTATTAAACAGATAACTGAATCTACCCTCTTATTTAGAAAAAAATTAATCTTGGAGGTCAAATACTTAAGCGACAAACTAGTTGTACTCACGAGACCATAATCTATATCCAAGCTAAAAACGTCGTAAGTCCACTATATATTCTGGATTATTCTAAGCAGCTTGGCTGCTTGAGTCGCGATTCGAAAATGAAGACAAATGTGAAATCAATATATTGAAAAAATGCACGAGAAGAGAGAGAGAGAGAGAGAGAAAATATGAGAGAATTTTTGTGAACGGCCGCCGGCGCGAATATTAATGCGACTAGCCTTCGGGGTATGCTTTGATCCTCGTCGAGAGAGAGAGAGAGAGAGAGAGAGAGAGACTAACGCCGTGGGCACTCTCGCAATTTGCAAAGCGCTCGATTCCATTTCGACCGCTAAGGGGTAGAAGGGTATTTTTTTTACCTCGCACTCGTTGGCCCTTTTTTCGGTTTGCCTCGATCGTCGACTACTTTGGTGCTTTGTGTCCAATGGATTAGTCCACGTCATTTTGAGCTTCTTTTAAATCGTTTAACCAGTATTTAATAGCTATACTGGTTAGCAGGATTTTTTATCGTGACCATGAATCTATACGTTTCCATGTTTATTTTTACTTTTTATTTTCAGATGATCGATGTATTATTATCTTCCAATAAATTCGTGTCATTAAATGAATAAACGATAATTTATTGTTTCATTATTTAAAAATTATGATTCGATGTGTATTTTATTGATCACTCTTCCACTCCAAAATTTATTTTCAAAGCAAAATTGGCAACGGTTGCCTCAAAAAATAAATGATTTGTTTACTCTCCTGCGAAAAAAACGAGGCAGTCATAATTCTCACTTTTCCACATTTATTCAATAACGATAGTCGGCGTCGAGAGAGAAAATCCCACGGAATCAGAATCCATTCCAATAAAATATCGGCCATCGACATCATCCATTTTGCCCATAAAGCATTGCCACCCGTTGCATATATAGCTTCCTCGTAGTAGACTATTCGTGAGTTATTCAAAAGCACCGCGCGTAAGGTATACATAATATGACGATCGATCGGACTTTTGCCAAATGCGCCCACGTGCTTTGGTTATATTCGCGCGACGTCGTCTGCATGTTTTTAGCTACGAATTATCTCTTCGTTGTCGAAGGGGAAAGACCGACGAGATCTTTCTCTCTCTTTTTTTCACGAGTTTACGGCTGTGGAAAAGTTCGCCTACGTACGGATTTACAGCGATTTTTATTTCGGCCGTAAAAGACAAAGTCTCTTTTATGGACTATGGGGACACCAGTGTTAACGCCAACGAGCTTCGAGTGTAATGTCTGTACATTACTTTCGACACTTGATAGTGTTTCGGCATATCCTCTCGTTACGCTTAATCCACCCTTTGGAAAACAATTTATCATACCATTCGATGAACCACTTCAGTATTTTATACTGATTTTATAAAATCAAAAATAATTCTACGACAGTGAAACTATTGGTTAATAATTGTATTGTTGGTGATTTCATTGCTAAGCTTTTATTCCACAGCTTTATACAGCCAGATGAAAAATACGATTATCGTTAAAATCATTGATGAATATTTAGACTCTCAACAATTTATTTCATTAATAAATTTCTAAATTAAAGCTCTGAAAACAAATTGTTCGTGAATTTTTCTGAACGTTGAATACATATAGCGTATCAAATAATTTGAACTCGTATCGCGTTTTATTTTATATCGTATGATCGAATTATCTCCGACGAAAGGTAACGAACTCAAAGTTCATTGGCACCCACTTTTAACTTAATTTTCAAAGCAATCAACTGCCTTTTAGCTAGCTCAAATTAAGGTCAGCAGCTGTCGTCGAACTATCAAACGCTCTCTCTTTCTCTCGCTCTCTCTCTCTCTCTGTTCGTCCAACTAACGAACCGTTATTTCAAAGCCCCGACCCCATCAAGTAAACTAAAAAAAATAAAAAATAAATGAAATACACGTTCGCGACTGTATCACAAAGCAACAATTACAGTGAATTAGCGTCTTGTAGATCGCGCGTACAAAAGTGTACACAATAGGAGAAAAAATACACGGTGGGACGCAAACGAATGTTTCTTTAGACGAGACAAATGACTCGTATTTCGAGAGCTGAAGGGAGTCCAATTAATGGATCCAAGAGGTCACGTTTTTTTAAGTCGTCGTTGTTGCATTTTAGCGATTACCGTCGACTCGCAATTATTAACTGATAGTATGAAATATACATAAAGGCAGTCTTCATATTGACACGGTCAAGTCCACTTATTTTTTTAAACATTTATGTTAGTCCAATATCTGAAGCATTTGGTATCTCTGATTAAACTTTTTCTCCTGTATAACATCATAGTTATAACAGAGAATCAAAAAACAACATTCGCTCTCTCCGCATCTGATAAATGAAAAATGCAAATCCACTGACTTATTATTGTACATCGTAATTGTACACTTCCATACCGGTTTATGTTCAACTTTGTGAATCAATTGTATTAAGATATAACTAAATTTTTGATTGCGTGTAGATAAAACAGTATTTGAAATCTTGCATTATAAACATTATTTTATCGTACATTATATATTTTTGTACGTGTTCAATTTTCATTACAATTATAGGTTCGTACGAAATTAATGTTGAATTTCTTGAAGGACACTCGTTCAAAATTCGTGTACTTCGAAATAATGTCGATCGATATTAATACAAATACTCAAAATCAGAAATGCTCAACGATAACAACGGAAACCACCAAATCATGACGACCCCGATGTTGGATACACTTTTGGTAATTAATGTGGAACGTGCATGTTTGTATGATGTTGAGTTTACAAGTGGAAACGGACAAGTACGCAGACGCTTTGATTGCATCAGATCAATTAATGGTCGGTTGGATCGAGTTTGAACCTCATTGATCATAGTGAAAACAAATAACTTTGTGGAATATTTTTTATTTTGTGCTTTGATTTTTGTCAATTTCAACCGCAATGAAATGTAACCGATCATTGCCACAACTGATAATTTGTTCGGCAATAAATATTCCATCTATCAGATGCGTTAATAACCATAAATGTTCATCGTCGATTGATTTTTCATCAAAATAATGTTTTAAGATATTTCTTAGCGTGACTGGTGTGGTTCTTTTTCTATATTAAGTGGTTAATATCAAGTAACAACGAAGCTATCTCTTCTAAGTTTCATTTATTTCTTCCAACGTCACATAGTCCTATAAAATATTCCTATTTTACTATATGAATAAATGTTCTTTTTACTTTTACTCGGTTGTAGTCCGTATCTACTACTGGATAAAGCTCTTCTTCACTGACAACGCGAGTAATCCAAGGTGCGTCGTTGGCTCTGCCACTATTTATTATCTCGCTGGGTGGGCTATCGATAAATGGATCTGCGGCAAATTTCTCGACTACAGAACCGAAGGGCGTAAAAGGATTTAGTCGCCAGGGCTATCGGATAAAAAAAAATAAAAGTCGATTTAAGCTTGACTTGTTTATGGTGACTTTACAGCCGACACTTTTTTAGATTTATTATACAAAGATGTCTTTTTTTATTTTTGAAAACTGAATTAGCGTTTTACAGGCTACTGTTTAAAAAATTGACCTAGATTAAAAAATTTTTTAATCGATTTAATTAGCAGTTGCGAAATTTAATTACAAAGCGAGGTTTCACATTCATAAAAAAATTATTATAGATACAAAATATCACAGACAAAGTGTTGATGTGTCTCGTTGTCATCGGTACGTAAATAGCGAGATATAAACTGTCCATAGCACCTTCGACAAAACTGCCCGAAGGGAATGGCTGGGTGCTCGTGTTGTGGGCAAGTGGCTGGCAACTTGTTCACCAGTAGTTCGCATGACCACGGCTCGATTGGTTGCTGTGACTGTGGGAATCAAACGTTCGAATTTCACGATGTACATATTAAAAATTTTATGCATAAAGTCACACCTTGATATATTTTGCATTTATTATTTTTGAAAAATGCGAAATGGTAATTGCGTATGTTACGTGATTTTGTGTAACTACTAACGATGCGTTCCAATAGCCTTAATTTCATCGTTGTAATGCACTTTGTCAACAATGCAATCAGTGAAGCAATCAACAAAACTACAATATTACATTTTAGGCGTGGAAATTTTACTTCATATATGAAATCTTCATCCATCCGTTCTCAAATTCTGCCACTGTGCGAGAACATCGAAATGCAACCGTGCGTATATAGCTGGCTTCAGCGCACTTCCACTTGCACAGAAGCGTTAATATCAATTTCGACGGGCTCTTCTACCAGGCGTCTTGCTCAGCTTTCTCTGAGCATCCGAGTGCTCTCCCTCTCTCTATATCTCTCTTTCTCTCATTTGCTTAATTGCTCATGTTCAAACATATGGAATTCAGCAATTTTCTCAGGCCAAAGACTTCTTCTGATAAGGAAATTTATCGTTATAAACTTATAATAAAATGACGATCTTTCTTTATTTTCGGTTATCGAACATTGATATCAATCAACTATATTAACAATTAATAGCTATTATACAATTCATTTTATTAGTGTTATGGTGATTATCGGACAATACAAAAAAAACAATCTAGCAGAACGACTAAAGAATTCCGTTTCGAATGTACATTCGAAAATCAATGTGCTATATCTCTCTTCCTCACTCGACAAGCCCCCAAGCTACGCGGTCACTTGGAAATCAAGGTTGTACATATATATATATATATATATATATATATATACACTTTCCACACTCAAAGTCCCGGGTCTCTCCTGGTGAGAGGCAACTTGAAATTACTATATTCATCGACCCATCGGCGTATGTACACATACTGTAGAGGCTGCAATATCAATCGCCACTACCGGCGTGGACACCAAACATCAAGAGACAAATCGACACCATAAGGGTATACAGGGGAAAGAGAGAGAGAGAGAGAGTGAGGACTTGCAGACGAGAGCGGTTGCGGCTGCTTTGTCGTGGGCTCTTTAATTTTTACGCGCGGCTTTCTCTGCAGGTGACAGCACGGCTAACTGAGGATTTAATTTGCACGGTCTTCTTTCGTCGGGTTGTAACTTTTGAAGTTAGATTGAATTTCTAGTTTTTTTTAATTTTTTCTGTAAGAGGTGGATTTTTTTGGTTGAAAAGGGGATTGAGATTTAAATGGGATAATCGATGGATATTTTCGAGAACTATTAGAATTTCTTCAATGTATTTCAGTTAAACGAACGAGGATATAACTTTCATTTTCTATTTTTCAGATATAAAAAAATACAACTTCTGTGTCTTTTGTAAAACGCAAATTTTTACACGATTACAGTTTGCACTCATAAGAATAAAGCGATTTTTTTTTCAAAAGAAATGCAATCATTCCGTACTAATGATAGACAAGCGCAAACAAAAAATATTGTATAAGCGTACAATGCAGATGGGTGGTCCCTTGCAAATAACGGTATAAAGAAAAAAATACTTGCTTGCGATTTCCGCATGAAAAATATGCGCACTCGAATGAAATGGAAAAGTTTGTTTCAGAGAGAATAAACATACAGAGAGAAAGAAAAATCCCTCCCGTTGTTATTGGATCATAGCACCGATGTTATTTCCCGAAGGATAGAAAAATCTCGGAAGCTACACCTCGACACTTATCGAGCAATTTGAATAAAGCAAACGAATCGTGAGCGAAGTTAATCGAACGAATGCTGCAAATGTGGTGGATATAAGGTTTGCCGGAGATAGAGAGAAAGAGAGAAATAGAAAGAGAGAGAGAGAGAGAGAGCAAGAGGAAAATGCCGCAAGAGAGTACGCTAAAAGCTTGGTGATTTAATTTCAAAAAACAAGCTTTTACACAGCGATGCATCGATGCTTTTAGTCCTGTATACGTAAAACGTTATTATTTTCTCCCTCCCTATCTCTGCGATACATTTTGTAGCGACCTGAAACGTTTATAAATATTCCGAATAGTATTTTAGCTTCATGCGCTTACACCATTAAATTACCACTTTCGGGGTGCTTAATAATACGAAAATCTGAGATATATCGTTGCGGGATGGTACTCTCGGACCACCTAAGAGGATTTTCCGCAAAACCAAGAGGGACGAAGCAACGCATTAGGTACGGCCATGTGGGATTGATTTTTAATTTGTCATGCCCAGTAGGGGTGGTAACTCTCCTACTACCGCTAAACGGTCGAATTTGTGACGCGCGCGCACGTTTCGGATGTGTTATATGGCCTTTACTCGATTGACCGGAAACTTACGCTTGAAATTTATGGATGGTGATTTGTCATTTTTATTGAGTTGGTTCGTATACTGTATGAAAGTATTTCTTCTTTTAGATGAAACGTCTTCTCTGAGATAAATAATAACCTGTTGATAACTAGAATGTTCAATGTCAAAATTAGAATAACTTGGCAGATGAAGAATGATGTTTAATAGCCAATACTAAAATTATGAAGTCGTATGAAAAATGTATTCGTTGCGGGGTAGATGTGCGGAGTGCAACTTTGACAAAATGAGTTCGCGCGCTCCATTTTCAGAAATGCACCTGAACGTTCATTTTTACCCCTTAGCCGCGAGTTGCGAGAGAGTAACAACTTTACCCGAGTAAAAGCGACCATCCTCATTAGTTTTAATTTCGTAGGCTAGCTCGTCTTAACCGAAGAATTACTGTCTTGTGCACATTTAACAGCTTTTTACCCAGGAGATCATTCCTTTCTTCCTGGTTCTTTTTTTCACATTCGAGTTCGCTGAAGTAAAGTCATTTCGTGCCTGCAATCTAAGTTAAGTGACTTTCGAGAATGACTTTTGTATCCCTCTCAGCTCGTTGGTTTTCTTCTTATTTTTTTATCTGGACAACGTTTAATTCTTCAGAAAATGGAATAGGGAGGATCATCTTTGCTTTTAATTTCGTATACGAGTATAAAAGCTAGCTACTGATATTTATATTGCCCTCAAGAAGATGCTGTTAAGGGACAATCGATTGCTAAGAATTATTAGACGATCTTCTTTTGCGAGGGAATGAAAGAGAAAGAGAAGACGGCAAATTGCCTAAAGTATTTTACCGCTCGATTTTCGACTGTAGGTTTATGCGGGTGACAAAGATAAGCTCCCTCATGCTGGAAATAGAGGTTTTCCGGATTGCTGAATCGAATGTAATTCTATTCAATTCCGAAATAGTAGTCAATTTTGGAAAATTGAATTTCATTGTTCTTGTTATTGTAAATTTTTTCGTTGAAAAATAATACATTTATTCAATAATGGCTATCTAATTGATGCAATGAAGATACTATTATAAACCATAATCAATTAAGCATTCGCAAAGTAAATAGAGCTATTTCCAGTAGATAGTGTCCACGTGTGACGATACACACGTAACTACCTTTAACCTTTCAATTGCTTTTTTTCTGTTCTCCGATTACTCTTTCCGTTTTCTCCTTTCTAATTACTCGGGTAAAAATGTTGCTCAGTAGTAGTTTTCTACAAGGGAATAGTCTGGTGGGATGTAACGATGCACTAAAGGTGGCCAAGCTGCTTGCTAAAGTGCCTCTAACCTTGCGTAAAAGACATAAACGAAAAATCGCTTTTCTTCATATTATATTTTTTCTGTAATTTAATTAAAAAATCTTGATTTTCATGACTTGTATAAACTTTTTTATAACACAAAGTATTTATCTCTAAGACAATTAAAAGCCCCTATCATTATTTAGGGTCTAGGTCTCTTTTTTTATTTAACAGAACATTGATATTAAAATTAACGATTATTCATTATTTTTCAAGTTATTTCTTGTACTATATTCTAGTGAATACGTATATGTGTTTTCCACCTCAAAAAAAGTATATGGCAAGCTTTACAGCATATAAGTGGGGCTCTTCAAATGAAAGTTCCCTCGTACAATCCTACCCCCAGATGAAAAGAACAAGCAATCTAATCAGCTAGTTTACCTCTCTTTCCTTCTCTCTCTCTCTCTCTCTCTCTCACTTGGCAGGCAGTTCAGCTCGCATTCATTTCTGATTTCATAAGAATAAAAAAAGCCCTCGTAAGAGAGGAAAAAATCTACCTACCGCAACTGCACTTGTAGAAGAGAAAGTAAGTCCTCGAGTTTGCGCTCCTTTGCAAATATCTACCATCTCGCACTCGCTCCATAAATCCTCTTTTCCACGAATAAATCAGCGCTACATGTGTGTACGCGCGCATACGTGATAGGCGACATACGCGCATGCAGCTTGCAATTAGATAAACGCAGGCAAAAATTTATGCGCCAAGGAAGCGATCACGCAGCTTTGCAGTTGACGTGGCTATAAATTTCGAATGAGTGATTCGCTGGTTTGACAACAGAGAAAGAGAGAGTTAACTACAACAGTGATTGTCGAGCTTAATCTGAGTTCCTGCGAACTGAGTGTAAAACGAGGCGTAATCTTTTGTCGTGAGGATTAATAAATTTTTGTCGAGGGGGATTTATGACAGATTCGACCGAGTGCTAAATCAAACAAATTTTTTTTTCGCAGATATCTTTTTTTTGTACTTTCTTAGATTGCGTGCAGTAGCGATGGAGCATTGTGAATGCGGTAGAATTTTAATAGATGTAAAAAATAGATAAAAACATGATAGAATACATATTTGAGCAATGAAGTAATAAACATTTTTGAAGAATTAGCAATGTATATTACATCGGTATAATTCAAGGATGAACGATCGGACAAGACGAACAAGATCGTTATGGACAAGACATTTAATTTTTGTTACAACATGCTTATCTGCGTACCGTAAGTAGTAATTCGATTTACATCCGATAACAAGATAATTGCTCGATATACGTGAAAAGTAACGAGTAAAAAAGAGATATTTGAAACTCAAGGCGTTAGAGTATTTAATTAACAGTTTAAGAATAATTGTTTAATGAAATCATTTGGAATAGTAATAATTAGAAGACTGCTTTATTTATTTCATTTTAACAATAAAAACAGAAATCAAATAATATTTTATTCAAATGTTTTCAATATTCAAACGCTCCAGCAAAAAATCCAAACTCTCATAAATCTTCAAACAGCTGGAAAAGAAAAAAGCACCTTTAGGTCAACAAACAAATCAATCGTTTGAGCTCTCAAAACAAAAACACCCAACTTTTCTGAACTCGCGCGCAGAGAAGTCTGACAAATCTTTTTCTTTCTCTGTCTCTCTCGGTCCCTTGAAAAAAAGCACGTGCAAAAAGTAAACTCACCAGCAACTATGTTATACACCTATGTATACATACATACTTACCAAGCAATTTCTTGACTTGCGACTGACTGACGAAGAGGTTGAGGTAGGCGTCGCCACAACCGGCGAAAAGCAGTAGAAGTAACAGTGGAGGTAACAGCTTGCACGCTGACAACTGCATTGTCGCATCGCCACCCCGCGTAGTAGTGTTGAGAAGAGGAGCCTCGAGATAACAAAGCTTCGTCTCAAGCTTCTTGGGAGATTACACCCGACGAGCCAAAGTTTTTTTTTCACTTTGCTTGAGGTTTCCCCAGCTGTTTTGTGTTATATAGCTTGTTTCACACAAGATTTTTTTTCACGTTTTTGATATTGAAAGGCTTCAGATCTTTTGATTACGAGTTTCGATTCCCATTTGTAGAATGTTTTAATGTTTGACACGTCGTAGCAATTCTTACAAAAAGCACACTTTCATTTGACACTTTTAATTTAATTTTTCAATGTTGCAATAATTAGCAATATTGAAACACTAAGCTTTCGTTATTTAGAATCATATGACATATATAATTCGTTTACTCTAAACAGAATTTCAGCACATTAAAAATTAAAGTCATCATAATTCAGACAACACGTAATTCCCACTGAGATCCTTGCCGTTTTGTAATGTTGTCTTGTAATAAATTCTTCGCATCGGCAGCAAAGTGTCATCCATAAAAAAAAAAATAAATAAATAAACCAGAGGAACTGTCTTGTCACGTGCATACAAGAGTGAACACGAGCCACCCTCTGCGACGAGCAACACAGCAGTATCGGACAGCCGAGTGCGACTGCCGGCGTATACTGCGTTGCGACGAGGGTTGGTTGTACCAGAAGTCGAGACAAAGTTGGCGCAGGCGCATATAGGTATATACTTACCCTTCCGCGCATACACACATGCGCGCGCGCGCGATGCGATGCGATGCGATACGATGCGATACGATGCAAACAACGGATTTCCGAAATGCTATATCACTTGGAGATTTTGAGCGTTAACTATATGGGTACAGGTACTGAATTTTGCGGATTGAAAAATAATTTTTTAATTTGTTCTCAGGATGATTGAATAATTCTTGGAATTGTTCTCCATATAAATGCAATTTAAAAATTTGAATCTAGTATTTCTTTTTAGATGAATCATTCAATATTCTGTCGGTTTTGTTATTTTACAATTAATATTGTAGATAATTTTTTAGGAAATGTTGATTCTCGTGAAGACCTCTGCGCAAGATATAACAATCGGAAAACGTCCAATTTATTCGTACGATTTGAACATTTGTAAAATGAAGTAATCGAACGAATAAGTCGAAAATCTAAATTAAATTTATGGATGTTACATATTGAATTCCATGGTGTGTCCCTAGGATGTTAGCGGAATAACTCGTCAAGTATTTAACAAGAGCTTATTAATCTAGTCTTTGTAGATTGCGTGTTTATCCGCTGGCAAAAGAGGAGGAATATTTACTCGTATATATAACATCCAGGATTCTGTCTCTCCCTCTTTACATCTGGACTTTCAATTGGATGCAAACGCTAGCTTGCGCGACGCGACACGTTGCTCGCATCGTCGCGCTCGAAAACGCTTGAATTTAATTAAATAGGATGGAGATACACGCCCTCACTCGAAGCTTCGTCCCTCCGCATCAAGGGCGGTCGTCGAGCGTTGGCCTTTATCTTCACGCGCTTGCCTTGCCTCTCGCGCTATAAGTAGCTTTACCGTACTTTAAGCTTTGGATAATTGCAAATACTATTGTAAAAACAAAAAACATACATGTTTGACTATTTAAACAAATATACGAGATTTAATTTGAACAGTACACTACAGATGGTCGATTTTTTATTTGACTAATGAAATCACAAATTCGATTAGCAGTAGCAGAACTAAATTACGGTTAAAGTTCCGCGACCACGCATTCGCATAAATAAACAACATTATACCAAAGAGATCCGATGAACCTTTACGTCAGTTCTTTATTCATCCGTCCCCTAGTTCCGTCGTGAAAATTAACACCTACATCTGTTCCTAAAATTCTCTCGTTCGCATACATAAATTTCGTCGCGAAAATCTCCCCCGTTTTCGAACGGATGCGCGCGCGCTCGTTGACAGCCGACAAAGGGGACTTTAATTAGAGGCGAGGGAACTAATTAACCCGATCGAGCATCGACGGATGATCGGCGCAATACCGAGGGATATTCCGTTTCGATGATTATTCCAAGGTATTTTTGTTTAAAGCTTCTTCCGACCAGTAAAAGAATCGATAATCTCGCGCCGAGCATTAAACACGACCACCATTTTTGTCAGATTCGCTTTTGTACAATCCAGAAATGAGATGCGATTGTCGAGGATCGCCTTTTAATTATTTGAGGTTTTACATTGCGGGATAATAGTCGAGGTTTTGTCGATTCAGCGTTTTGCCTTGATTTAATGCCAGATTATCGAAGATGCCAGAATTCAATTCTCGCTCAAGATGATGAATGCATATTTTCCAGAACTAAATGAGGAACTCTAAGAATTGTTCAGCTTCATCGCACAATACATTTTTTTGGATATGATTGATCGTTTGAGTGTTTTGGTGAAAATGCTCGAATACCTTTGCTTTAATCAAAAGTTTTTAATTCAAGAGTTGTCTTTATTCGTACTAAAATCATTGTCATATGATTATTTGTCATAAATGCACAGCTGTTACATGACAAAGTTTGTCACCGAAATAATCCGTATAGACCCTATCGTATATAACCCAACCACAGCACAATGATACTTCTCAAACAATAGACAAACCATTCTCACAAACAACAGTCCAAGTCGAGTAAAGTTCGATAGCCGATCGAGAGGGGAAAGACTTAGCGTATACTTAAAGTAGACGCACGTGTAGGTTATAATATCGATCGCCGATGCCGTGCGCACGATTCATTATTTAAAGATCGTCCCTACGACAGGTTCGCTTGTCTTTCTCTCGTTATATACACACACTATCAAGGGGAATCCAAGAGTAAAAGTCGACAGAAAACTAGATCGATGCGCTTTTTTCATGTTGGTCTGCATCAACAACTAAATGATAGATCTGTCGAGTTTCGAGAGAAAGAGGGAGAATTACACATTTTTATTTGACGACCTGATGTATATAGAATATAAAACTTTATTATTGTTAATGATTCTTGATTTTGACGATCAAAGTCATTTCATTTTATAAGATGGTATAAAATTATTATTTTGTATTTTTCTGATTTTTTATAGCGTTTGTTACACATGTGAATTAATTATTCGTACGTATACATGGTTTGCGTTATTTATTGCGTTATTGTACTTATTTCGACTCACGATGAATTACTTTTTATTCGTTAAAGACATTGACAAATTATTTTGGTATTATCACTTATGTTCTAAAATGAGTTCTATATAATATCCAAGTGATTTTTACATGTATTAAAAAAATAGAAAGCTATTTACATGTATTAAGGATATTAAATAACAGTTGTCTATAAATGGTACGTACAATTTGTTCTATTAATCTTCTACTGTTTTTGCTGATATTCCGGACGAAACCGGTTCTTGTTTTTTTTTGTTTTTATTAACTTGGAAAAAATATCTCGCTATAAGTAAAACTGTTCATGATGTTTACATACAAAAAAATCTCTAGCATTGTCAGTAAAATAAGTTTCATATTCTAAATAATATAGCTATTCCAGTAATTTGTTAAATGTTCTCGCATCTTCGAAACCTTTCAATACAAAAAAAGAAGCAAAACTAAACTTATTAATCGGTCTTCCTTAAACAGTCTCGCAACAGTACCCGAGTAAAAAGAGATCGATCGTTTGTTTCCCAGCTAAATGATCGATTCGAGAAGGCTAAGCGACTTTCCCGTTTCCATTATTAACTTCCTGCGCTGCGGGGAAGCATGCCGCGGAACTCGTCGAACCAAGCGAAGCTCATCGCACCCTACTGCTCTCGCTTTGATCCGTGAGCGCTTCAGTCGTCGTTAGCCCCTTGATTTGACGCGATCGTTTCGTTCATTTCACGAAAGTTAGAATGCTGTTACTGTTTCTGTTTTAGATTCTCTTTTGGTATAATCGTTATTTTTTGTCTCTGGTCGATATCACTTCACCGACCGATGAGTAATATCAAACTTAATGTACAATCTAAGAATTTTTATCAATCAAAATGCCCCAAATAATCAAACTACTTTAGTAAATTAAATCGGTTGTACTTTAACTCATACAATTATTCCACATTATGTATAATATAAATAAATGATTCAGTAGAAGATTTTATCTTCGACAGATATAACAAATATAAAAAAAAGACGTCCATCAAGTGTGTCATCTGAAAGTATTGGTAAAAACTTATATTATATAGTAACATCGATAAGATGTTCAGTATATGTTGAATATTTTTGCGTCGAATCAAGCAATTTGATTCCAACTTTCGAAATGTTTTTTCAATTAACGATAATAGAAACAAGATATCATCTCTATATTAAGGTCGGGTTTTTCCATAATTTATGTTTTTCAGTAATGTGGTTAGGCAATCGTGTGCAAATTTTGTACATAACAATGTAATTAACATACTGTAAACAGCTATTAACAGATGCATGAATATTAATTTAATACCTCATGTACTTATTTTAATACACGGTGAAGATTTGTATTAATGCTGTATATTGGATTAATTCAATAAATTATTATTCTGAAATAAGTACATTGTTGATAATCGCTCTTTTCAAACTTTCTTCAATATTTGTTTGTATTATTTTATTTGTATTCAGGAGTATATCAGTATTTCTGAAAAAACTAAGCTTTTAGTAATTAATTCGAAGTAGTTCGTTTTGAAATATATACAAAAAACCAGTTGAAAACATATTTTTTAACAATGTATATACTTAAAAAATAATATTTCCTCAATAAACAATTTCTGATTTGTGAGAGGAAAGTTGCCGAATTCATTTAAACGTTTTGATATAAAATACACGAATGCAGATGTACAAGTTTAGTTGTGAAAAGAGATTCGGACAATCAGGAGTGAGTATAGATTTTTATAAATATGTTTTCCACAAATTATACAACATATTTCGTTTTAATTCAACATTTATAAATGAGTAATTCAAAACTCGTTATCTTAAGTAAATATTAATAAATATAGTAAAGATAGACTAAATTATCGAGCTAACTCGAACTTTAGGAAAATATAGAATGAAAAATGTTTTAACTTGCTATCCACCTATTATAATAAAATTTGAAATGCTGATTGAATTCAACGTTGTAATTTTAGGGTTCTTTAAACTGACCAAGATGATAAAATTAGGCACAGCGTGTGCTGTGTTATGTATATTCTTCGTTACTGAATTACAAGCAGAATATCAAGAAACAAGTGTTAAATTAGAAGATTCGTACTCCTTCACAGCTAACGTCAACGTATTATACACCGTTTGGAAGACAGATACAACGCTCTATTTAAACTCAACAGACAAAAACTTAAGTCCATGTACTATAGCTATCGATCCTATGAACAGTTCAACGATAGGCAAAATTAAAGCAAAGCCCTTGAAAAGCGGTCGTAAATTCATCATTTGGGGTGAACATGATTATGCTTTTGGTGACTCCTACGGAACACCAGGCTATACATTGGAAATAGTTTATACGATACTTTTAGTTGATCCATGGAGCTGTAGTTATAAATCTGTGCAACTACCTGCTCTAGATAAATCTGTAAAAAATCCGGATATTGAAATTTCCGTGACACCTTATGGTGATACGTTTGACATATTTTATCATGGCCACGAAAATTGCTCACCCTGTCGATTTGACGTTGAGGGAAAACCCATTGGATTAGAGTATCAGCTTGAGCGCCCAATAGGATCGAGGTCTTATGGATATTATATACAACCAATTCATCCGATTAATTTAAAACATGGCTACTTTTTCGCATTCAATTTCAATAATAGCACTGCTGTTATCAAATATCTTGATGAACAATTCAAAACTCTAAAACAACTGTATGTAGATCACCCAGTTCATTCTGTGTCTATTTGGCCTGTGAGTACAATTTTATACACGTATTTAATTTTTTTTTCAATATGTATGTTTACTGTTTTTTACTATAATTTAATGTACAGTTCGTTGATGAATTCACTATTAGGTTTTTCTTAAAGAAAGTTAAGAACTAATAAATATTTTTTTTCATGTAGGGAAAGGATCCTCTTGTTAGTATATGTTACAGTTCAAACTTCTCTTATCCAGACGAAATTTCCGACAATGATGAAGCCTATTGCCAACAACTTGATTCTAATTTAGAGACAAAACTTTCAATCCGCTTACCAGTATCTGAAAAGAATTTCGTATTTGGTCGAAAATATCTTAGTCACAAAATTGACCCATACGGTAATATATACGTTGGTTTCATTGAATCCAATAAGACAATTTCCGAAAAGAGTGACGATATTGAAGCGAGACAGCTACGCTATTTTGTCTATGACAAAACTGGAAAACTCCTTGAAACGCACAATTTTGACAAAGTTTACGCTAACAAACATCATCAGTATCTCTTACGCCGGAATAATGGTTTACATAGCCACCTCTTCGTTGGAGACAAGTTGTATCTCGTGGATGACGATATTATCAGTACAGACAACGAACACACTCTTGAAACTATCAGAACTATTGATATTGGCAAATATTACACACAATAAAAATAAACTTTATCAATTTATTAATAATAAAAATTATGTTGTATTCATAGAGTTATTAAAAATCTTTGAAATAAAATCAAGGAAAAACAATACTACCAATCTTCATTGATGCTTTTCGAATTTATGCTCGATAACTGATAAAGTTTTATTTAAAAGCAAAGTAAAATTGCGTATAATTTATTTTTATTAATTGTTAAAATTTTAAAATTCTTTGCTACTTTCAGGCGTAAAATCGGGATTTCCGTTTGAAAATAAAAAAGCATCAGCCCGCAAAACTTTATCATGCGTTATGATTAATTTTCAACGATGGCGCGTTAAACTACCGTGAGAAATTATTCGGTTGGAACGACACCGCGTTGCAAACGCACGCAATACCATGTAAATCGCTAAAAGAGCATCGGCAGCCGAGAATCGTCATTATAATTCACGCTATGCGCTATGCTGCATCGACGCGGCTGATCGTCGGGAGAATTTGCAATGCGAACGTTATTTGCTCATCTGTATCTTCATTGAATTGAACAAGTATCGAAATTCGATACCATTTTCAAATTGAAAAAACGATGCCAACGACTTGGCGGCACTATTTCCTCAAGGGGAATGAAGCATTGAAAAAATTTGAAAAAATGAGCATGTTTCCATTTTTCACGAAAACAATACTTCCCTTTAGAAAACAAAACCAAATTCAAAATTTAACAATACTTTTCCCATTAACAATATTAAACATAATATATTGTGTTTATTCCAATGGTAGGATTTTCATACCTTTAGAATATTAAAACACAAAAATATATATGTTTTTATGATATACTTTGCGACAATAAACTTACATTATTTAATACAGGATAAACTACACAAAGGGGAGCACTGTTTCATTTGATATTGTAGAGTTTATCAATACATCTATGAGGCGCAGTCATTAACACGAATACCATGAAAAGAACAACATCAGTAGAGTTATTGGGAAGCCTCAGAATACATACGAAAGATTTGTTTTTAATACGATACAAAATGTGCCGTTCTTACGAATTTCGTTTTTCATCCTAATGCTAAATGTTATTTCAAATCGGATATAACTTGAACATTTCTATTGGCAACTCCAATTTTTTATTATAGATTTGAATTCTATAGGAAATTTTACGTTCAGATATAACATTACTAATATTACAATAATTACTTTTTTGGGCCTGAAAATGACCCGAAACATCTCTATACTACGTAATTTTACAGGGTTCATAGTTACAATTAGTATATGCCAAACGTTCTATTACCTTAAATTAAGTAGTATTTTTTCAAAAAGTTCTGATATTAATCACTTAATTTTGCCCACACGAAAACGTGGGTTTCCTATGATCTAGTTTTACATTTCCGTAAGTTTTTAACAGTGAATCTATTTTACAAGGCCAAAAAATTAAGTATTTTAATTTTATCAATGTCGTATCCGGATCACAAAATTTTTTGTTTAATTCAAATCTGCAATAAAAAATAGGGGTTGCCAAACTCCCCTAAAAAATCGTCAGGAGTTTCAATCGTTTTCCTGCCCTGTATATATGTTGTTTAAACGATATGGAAAATTTTCATCCATTTATAAAAATTACAGCATTTTTAAACACGAACATCGTATCAATAGTCTTATTATTCTGTCGGCACGATTGTAAGTTATTTTTGCATTTAAAAATACTAGAATATCAGTTTGTATTTTTCCATTTTAGGTTATTCCTAAAGTAATTTACCGAATATGTTTTTTCGTTCGTATTTCTTACTTTTAATATTTAATAATCTTTATGCAAATGGTAACAGTTCGTATATGTAGACGTTTTCTTTCGTTATTATTAATGTTATTAATCATAATATCGTAACTGCTTTTCACAGCGGAAAGATTAAAGAGATCGCCAATACTTGGAGGTTACTTAGCGAAACGAAATAAATTTTCATATGTAGTATCTATAATTGAATCTCAGACTGATTTTCTTTGTACCGGTGGAATAATTGGCGAAAGATATATTCTATCGGCTGCTCATTGCTTTATGGATAACACAGGTGTGAAATTCAAACAAACTAATTTTAGTGTGATTGCTGGAACAAACGACTTTTACACACTCTTGAAAGATCCAAGCGAAGATCCAAATACGGTAATAGTCGCTGTCAAGGAAATTTTTATCCCTAGTGATTTTGAACGAAACACCCGCAAGTCTGACATAGCTGTTTTAAAAGTTAAAAAATCTTTCACTTGTTTGTTTTTTTTTAATTTACGTGGAAATTTATAAAAAATAGAACGTTTGAATTACAGTTAATAAAAGATTTAAAAATTAAAAAGTATCGTTTGCAAAAATTAATGCTACCAGAGGAATATGAAGTCATTAAGATCGGTTTGGTAGGAACAGTAGCTGGTTTTGGTGTATGTAAAATGACAATGTCTCAAAAAGATAACAACAAAATAATAGAAAGAGGATACATTGACGGCAGACTTCGCTACGCATATGTTGAGATTGTTGAAAAAGCTAAATGCTGTGCCAAACCATATGGAAATTTTGAGATTGACGAGAATCACTTTTTAGGAAAAATGATAAAAAATAGCACTCAAATTTATGGAATGTGTTATGTAAGTTATTATTTCCTTATACTCAAGTCATCATATTTCATTAATTTTCATTATTAACAATATTTATAGGGTGACAGTGGCAGTCTCTTTGTGGATAATTCAAATACGGCGATAGGCGTGTTTGTAGATAGTTTTGATAAAGGATGCGATGGAAGATTTTTGCCTTCAATATTCATTAAAATAAAAAATTATATGAGCTTCATAAATAATGTAATCGTTGGTTATATTACTAAAAAAATATGCGTCAGAAATATTTATGAAAAGATTAATTCAGGGTGTGTTGTTGTTTAAAAAAGTGAACTATTTCTGAAAGAATTTTTATTAACCTTTTAGAATATCCATTATTGAATGTTGCTACATACAATAATAGACAATGTACTAACCTATTTAATTATAAAGATTATTACGATTATTCGATTAATAAATATATGTTTAAAAAATGTATTGAACACGATTTATTATACTTACATTCATAATTACGGCTCAATCTCCTTTGTCGTTGAAAGAGAAATATTTTCATGGCATATATTTCAGTCTATTGTTTTATTTCAGAAACGTGCGATGTTGCTATAAAAGTATTGTATCAAGTTTTATGATCCTGCTATCACGATTGTAAGACGTTTGCGTATGTTATAGTTACTAACGCGATAGTCTGTATTTTGTCATTTCAGTTAATTCCTGAAACAATATACTAACCATGTTTTTCCTTCCGCTTATCGTGGTTGTATTATTTAACAATGTCTTTGTAAATGGTAAGCATGTTTACATATATATACATATATGGATGATAGTTCTCTATCATTCACGTTATAATTATAAAATTGAAACTGATTTTCACAGCGGGGAGATTGAAAAGATCACCGATACTCGGAGGCTACATAGCTAGCCTACCCGAATTTTCATATTCGGTAGCTATAATCGATAATAAGACCGATTTTATTTGTTCGGGTGGAATAATCGGCGAAAGGTATATTCTTTCGGCTGCACATTGCTTTACGGATAAAACAGGTTTGAAATTCAAAGATGGTCAGTTTAATGTCATTGCTGGAACAAACAATTTTAAATCACGCTTGGCGACTCCGAATCAGTTTCCAAATGCGGTAGTAATTGCTGTCGAGGAAGTTTTCATTCCTGATGATTTCAATAAAAGCACCCGTAAATCTGATATAGCTGTTATAAAAGTTAACCAAATTTTTTTATCTATATTTCGTTATTTTTCAGCTCAGCGTCAAGTTTCGTAAACTATAGCGTGACTTTTTGATTTCAGTTAGCAAAAAATTTAAACACAAAGAAGAATAGTATGAAAATATTGAAACTACCAAATAAATGTAAATATATTAGAACCGGTAAATTAGGGAATACGGCTGGCTTTGGTTCGTGTGAAATCATAGTGACACGATATGGCGATAAAAAGTTAGTGGAAGATACATATGTTGATGGAACTCTTCGCTACGCACGTGTGGAGGTTGTCGAGCAACGTGAATGTCACGGTAAACCATATGGAAATTTTGAGATTGACGAGAATCACTTTCTGGGGAAAATGATAAAAAATAGCACTCAACTTTATGGGTTGTGTTATGTAAGTTATTATTTCCTTACACTCAAGTCATCATATTTCATTAATTTTTATCATTAACGATATTCGCAGGGTGACAGTGGAAGTCTCTTTGTCGATAGTTCAAATACAGCGATTGGCGTGTTTGTAGATAGTTTTGATAAGGGATGCGATGGAAGATTTTTACCTTCAATTTTCATTAAGGTTCCGAGTTACGTCAACTTTATAAAAAATGCTACCAGTGGAAATCATTCTAATAGAATATGTGTAAGAAATCTTTTGACAAACACAAATTCAGGATGCGTTATTACTTAAAATATGAGAATCCTAACAGCAGTTCAATAATTCTGATTACTCTTTCAAGAATTATATTTTTAATTTGGTTGTATACCTTTGTAAGTTTTGATTTCAGATTATTATAATCTGATTATTATAATCTATTCGATTATAATAATTATTGTATATTGGAATTTTGAATTGTAAGAATATCAATTTCTTTTTACATGGAAAATTATTGAATAAAGTTTTTAAGGTTGTTCCAAGGGTGTCTTTGAAAATTTTTATTTATTTTTAAGTGGAAGAATTCGGCTATAAATAATTTTTATCGGAACCATATGTTTATAAAAGTACAATAAATTATAGACATTGAATTGTAAATTATTACTCGTGCGTTGATTAATGTTGCTTGCCTAATAAAAAACGTTACTTCTAATTTTCAATTGGTTCGTTATTTAAAAAAAAACGATGTAATTATCTATAGCAATAAGCACAAATTAAATTTATTTAAGTAATTTGAACTGCCTTGCTGAACTTATCCAGATTTGAAAAATTAACACCGTATAAACCTTTTTTGATATTTTTATTTAGAATGACCTATTGTATCCGAAAGATTTCAGACGTATTTATTATGAGCATTTATTATGTATCAGAAGTTATTCGAAAAAATCATTTCAATCGATATTCTCAATACATTAGTCGTAAATAGACAAAAATACTTAATGGATTAAGAACATTCTAATTTGTTTGAACTGTTTAAATGGATACTTTGAAGCGATGAAATGTTAACTGCATCGATGAGTGATGATTTCGTATTCTCAAAAGTGCCAGATTAGGAGCGTAGAATTGCGCAAAAAGTTGTAAGATAGCATCTAGTTTATAACAAATAAGGAAATTACTTGAACGACAAAGAGTAGGGATTGAAGAGACACAAGGTCATAAAAGTCTAGGGCAAATCAATCGTACTGATCGGTCAGTTTACGTTTGACTCTTTTGTAAGCAAGATTATAACGTCTTTTGCAGGGTTAAGTTTTTTTATTGCATTATACTATCGAAAAATAATATTTCGTGAATAATAAAAAAGTGAAATATTAATTTTTTCAAGCTACGTTGAAAAGCATACTGAATCATAGCTTAACACTAAAATCAGTAATCTCGCAGTTCATAATATTTATATTAGAGATGTAACCTGTACGAGGGACAATTCTTATAGAGTTTATTTTCAAACGTTACTAACGACGTATTAGCATTTAACTAATTATTGAAACATTGTCATTCTGATATTGTATTCAAATAAATATATTTTAGCGGTTGAGAATTACCTTCCCATTTGTGTAAAATATTGTACTATAAACTAATAGGTGGACAATAGAACATTATTTATTTACAAGAAAAGTTATATTTCTAGGATTCCGGATTTGCTAAAATGTCAAAAATATTTGTGTCGTATGCATTACTGTGCATAATCCGATTTAATAGAACACAAGCTGAAGATGTAATTGAACTGAATCTACCCAGTCCAGTTACCTTAATAAATAATCAGGGCTTGTATACTTTATGGAAGACTAATACATCAATCCACTTGAACTCAACGAACGTAGACTTCAAACCGTGTACAATTAGTGTCGATCCGATTAAGGACTTTATAGCAATGAGAATTCGTGCAAAGGAATTGCGTAACAAAAAATTCATTCTTTGGGCTTCTCGAAGTTACAACAGGAATGATGGAATCATTAGACTTAACTATACAGCTCTCATAGTTGATTCGTCATCATGTACTTACAAAGCTGTACTTATTCCCGAAGAAAAGAAATCATCAAAAAATTGGCCTTTGTTTTTTTCTCGCGTAGTAAACACCAACGATGGTTTTTACTTTTTCTATGCAAGTCATGGAAAATGTTCACCATGTCAATTTTCTCTCGATGGAGAACTACTTCCACTGAAGAACCAGTTGGAACCTGACGAAGAGTCTGTACCGTTTGGTTTAATTATTCGACCCGTAGATGAGATTGATTCGAGTAAAGGTTACATTTATTCGTTAAATTTCAAAAATGATACTTCAATAATCAAGTATCTTGATGCAGATTTCAAAGTCATTAGGCGGATGCTGTTACAGCATCCAATACATTCCCTCTCTGTAAAATACGTAAGTGAATCTCATTATTATCCTACTTTAGTATTTAAGTCTTTATGGTTTGATAGAAATAAAAAATACATTAATTTTGATTTTATTACAGAACAAACAACCAATCATTAGCATTTGTTATACTTCACATAATTTCGTGGACAACGCACGTGATCACAACTTTAAAGTCCATTGTGATCAATTAGACTCTGATTTGAAAATCAAATTTACAGTTCGTTTGCCTGTACCTGACGATAAGTTTGTATTTGGGTTTGTAGGACTTACACATCAAATTGACATGCTTGGAAATATGTTCATTGGTCTAATGCAATGTTCACATAAGAATAAAACAACTCCTGCGTCTCGACAACTTCGATTTTTTGCATCTAACGAGATTGGTGAAATTCTTGATACTCGTGATTATAATAAGACAAACATGCGAAGTATAAGCGAATGGGTCGAACTCCGTAGTCACCTTTCTCTCGATCAAAAATACTGTATAATTACTGACACAGTCGCTGATTTTCAGCTCATTGATACTCACGAAGTTATTACGTGTCTAGATGTTTCTAAATATTCTGACTAGTAAGTATTTACAATAAAAGATCTATGTAATTATTGAAATAATAAATATTTGTAATCATGGTGTTGTATTTTTAAAAACATTGTTTTAAACAATTATTTACAATGTTTTCTTTACCTGCAAGATACACCGTACGTTAAAAATAAAAAAAATGCCACAAGAAATTTAGAAACTTCAATAAAATGAATAACCAAATGTTCAATCATAATAACGGTACAATAGCGATATTGAAACTTGCAAACAACTTGTCAAAGTTTGCTAAGAGCTACAAGAGTATTTTATGTAACGATACTTACGAACAGATTCTTCCGATAGACTTCAAAAGTCATTCAAGCAAAGAGTCTACCTCATAATGGAGTCTTAAAAAATTGAGGTAATTGCATAACTGCAACGATAAACAAGCGTCAATTTTTTATTGCTGTCGAAAGTCGTGCACACCGAAAGTCAATATCGTCAATAACGAGTCTCTGGATTAAAAAAAAAAGAGGAGAAGGGCCGGAGAGGCTTGTAATGGCTAGGCTCTCTCGTGTGCGCTCCATTAGCGAGGTTGCTAAATATATTTCGGTATTACGCCCGCGCGCCGTGCACGTTGACTGCCAGGGCTCGTTAAAGCGTCGCTGGTTACGCAAAAAGTGTCGTTCTAGCTCGTTGTCGATCGTCGGCTCCGAAGCGAGCTTTTAAGCTGTAGACTAAACTAATTTCATCATTTTTCCATACTCAGGCTTGCCTTTATCAACAAAACTTCATAGCGTATGTTTAAAAAAAATTTACATGATATATATATATATATGATGTATATGAATGATTATTGTTGATGCTCTAAAATAAAGTTACAGACTGCTCTCGTTTCTAAAAATATAAAAGTTAACATTATAAGCTTTTATAGTCTAACGTTGATGAAAACGAGTTTTGTCCGTTGGTACTTGAAAATAATCGCGCCAAAACACGTTAAATTGTCGTCAAAAATAATCACTTTAAGCGCATTATTCGCTCCATAAAATTGCCCATCAAAACCAAATCAATACCCAACTTCCATAATCAAACTCCAATAAAAACAAAGCACCAAAAGAGTAAATGTCTGTCTCTCTCTTTCTCTATCTCTTTTTTGCGAGGTATCAATTAAAACGATTGGTCATGCAAATTTGGCATCGCTCGAGCGCGTGTGCACAGATAACAGCGCATCATCATCCCATCGTCGTCGACATTATTATTATCACTTTTCGCCTTTGACAAGAGGTAATCATTGAGCCCCGTTATCAAGGTTGTATATCTATATGCAGATTGAATAAAACCGTATTTTCCGGACAGAGAGTGGGAGAGAGAAAGAGAGAGAGAGAGAGAGAGAACGAGGTCTTTCACACTTAACGCGGTGGTGCGCACTATCGGCAAAGTCCGCGTCACGTGATATATATTAACGCTTGGCATCGTGTGCATACAACCAAAGGTACACAGAGAGAGAGAGAGAGAGTGTGGTGGTTTGTAACTCTCTTCTTTTTTTATATATCGTCTGATACGTCTACGTGGCTCGTTTCGATTGTACGCTAGATTCGAAATTGTTCGGAGTAGATGAGAGAACGAGACGGAATTGTGATTTTTGTGTTTATATTTGTCTACAGACTGATTTTACAAAAGGAATATGGCGTTAATTGGGAATATCAGGATATTGCGTGTCTGCGTCTGATCAATTTTTCTTTTTCTAGACGATCGAACATTTTACGATTCAACTATAACGTTTGATTAGTTATAAAAAAATCGTTCACAATCAGCAATAGAAAAATTGATCGTATATAATAACGATAACATTAAATAAAAAGTTTTCGATATAAACTAGAAGTTATACTCGTAAGTCTTAACTGTTGTTTTCATACAGCAAATGATAAACTACCATTCCTAAATCAGCTTTCAGATTCACCTGAAAAAAAAAGGAAAGCCATCGTAAAAGTAAACTGATAGGAGAAATGAAAGGAAAAACATAACAGTACCATATGACGAATAGAAGCAGAGCAAAGTCAGTTAAACCACGAATAATAGGCACGCGCGCGCACATACCGCAGTGATACACATCCACGTAAAAATATATTACAGCGCGCAAGCAAGACCTTCGCTGTGCAACGAAATCATAAAAAGCCTTGACAATCAGAACGTAAACTGGCAAAAGTTACAAGAACTGATGGGACGTTTTCCAATAACTTGTTTTCTCTCTTTTTCTCACCGATATGTTCAAAGCGATATTTTCTCGTGTGTGGCACACACGTTAACTAAAATTCATGGACGAACGCATATTGGCTCTGAATTACGAGTCGACTAAATATCTGCGATCGGTTTTCTTTTTTTGCTGTTGTTTTGCCGTAGTCTCTTGTTTTTTTTTTGTTTTTCAACGTCGCGATCATGGGGGCATTAAACGTCCGCTCGATACTCTCGTCGGGATAAGCACGCACGACTGTATGAAAACATCTGTCTTTTCCGATTGATACGTCTGTTGGGATTGTACGTGGTATTGATGGTGGCTGTGTGCTCATTGTCAATGCCGTTTGATTGTTCCATACTTCATTGTTCTCACGAAGTAAAACGTTGAAGTTTATATTCGTAAAACCCGCAACATTTATTAACATCTAAATTGTCATATTATATTGCAAATGTCCTTTTACCTCGGAAAATTATACATTATAACTAATAATTTAAATACTTGAATGAATGTATATGCATACGCGATAGGGAGAAAAATAGCTAAAAAATCCCTCATATTTCTATCTATATTCAGTCTCATTTTGACAAAGCTGTACAATTCGATCGTTACCCGATGATCGGAAGCAAAGACGGGCCCTTGGGACAACGGCGGCAAAAGCGCATTCGCTTATCGACAGGGACACGCGGAGCTTTGTTCGCTAGCGCGCAAAGATAATTATACGCGCAGCGGCGGTCGACCAACGCGTCTCGGATTACTACGGCGCGCAAGGCGATTTGATCGCGTACGGGGTTGCTAATAAACGAGCCCCTCGTGTGATACGGGGATAGAACTTTTCCCAGATTCTGCTTTGCTTGTTGGTCCACGCACCAGCAAATACAACCCTATTGCCGACAACAACAGCGACATTTGTCAAGGCTGAAGATTACACAGTACAGTTTTCTGGAAAAAAAAACAAGGAAAATGAAATACGCGCTTGAGATGCAACGAAAAGAGATAAAAATAAATTGTATTTCGTGTGTCGGATTGGAAAGATTTAAAGCATTTGTTATACATTTTATTGTAACATTTTGTACAATCGGCACTTTATTCTGTTGGGAAAATATTGTCGATCAAACTTATTGAACTTTATTGTATGAAAAAACTGAAATCTTCCGTGCAGTATGCACAGTAGAGTAAATCATCCAAAGAAAACATTCTTTACTGCTTTCATAAAGTCCCATCCGATTTTCACTTACTCAAAACCCTTCAGATAACAACCCAAAAAATAACCTCCCACGATCCCTTTGCCTTAAACCGATCTTCTATAAATAACCTTTTATAACCGTAATTTGCGTCAAGTACACGCGTACGAGGAAGCCAGTCGGAAAGTACGAGGCAAGCCCAAAGCAAGTGAAAAAAAAGTAGAGGGCAAACTCCGAGCCAAAATCTACGCGGATTCGAGTAGAAAACTCCATTGAAAAGTTTTCCTCTCGTGCAAGCTCAACAACAAAAGCTCACTGGCGCAATATTAGGCGGCCAAGCGATAGATACGACGGTAACGTAAATGACGCGCATTGCCAAGACGGAAAGTAGTAAAAAGACGGCCCTCCCCGATTTTTCTCCGACGAAATTTATTCATGAGGATCGTAGCGAGACGCCCGCGTGGGGATTTTTCTCTCTTGCCCGTTTGTATTTTTTTTGTGTGTTTTTGTCTTATTTTATCGCACGCCGAGAGATTAGCATTTTTATTGCCGGTGCGCCAAGTGTATTATTGCGAAAACGATGGGTACGCGATGATGCAGTGTTGTCGGTTTGGCTGATGGGATCCTTGATTTCTTGGAGATTACGATTTTATGAGGTGAAACACGTGAAATTTTTAAGCATCTAGATAGACAAACTTCCTCAGCTAAATTTATGTGATCGTTATGATTTTTCAATTTTTCTTTCACTTTCCTAACGTATGAATTCTGTGTCGCAAATAATCAATGTGCACTCTCGACGGCATCGATCGATGGAGTTCAAACGATTGGCCAGTCGCAAGCTTGCGAGTAAAACGGCTGTAACTATGCGTTTACGTCGCTCAAGCTTGAATAATGGGCCTATCGACGAAAGCTCATAAACTCTGCCTTTAGTGTCGCTGTTGAGACCAGTGACGAGATTGGCTCTGGCATTCGGTAAGTCATCGATTATTCACTGCATCAAAGTCGAAAAATCACGTGATTAACTGATTAAATGATTTTCTGTGTCCTCGAAATAATAACAATTTTTATTTCTACTTTGACTTAGTAAACCTTTTGTCATATCTCACAGATAATAATTTTTACAGGTATGCTCCCATAATCATATAAAATCTCCGACGCCTATTTTACAAACATTGGTTGTTCGATATTAGAGTAATTTATTAGAGACGTCTCTTCAATTCTAATTTCCATTACCATCAAGAGTTACTGTCGCGAGTCGCAGGCGAGTTGGCATCAAATAGCCAAGATTTGGCAGCGCAAAACACTTATATATCTTTATAATTGTTTTTTAACTTCTAGAAAATTCTAAAATATTATTAGAGAAAAAATATTAATAATAAATTATTTAAGATACTACAACTAATTAACTAAAAAGAGCATTGACATTTATAACACGTCGAACTGAATGATGGTATAATGTCAAAACATAACTAATTGTATGTCACAAATTATTTCGAAATAGTTCACTGTTTTTGCAAATGTATTTATTATTATTAAAATATGTACATTATAAATTGCAGTATCGTTAGGAAGATGAATACGATTATGAGTTCAAATAAAAAGAAATACCAGAGATTTTTTCCATCGAATGCATTTAAAATACCACAATTTACTTCCAAAGCAATCACCGAAAATTTCGCTTTTGTATTCTCGGCATCGCAATCGATCAACGTAAAAAGGTTGCGGTCCGAAAAGGTCATTTGTCCGACAACTTGACTCTTCGGCGTATAATCATACAAGTGACGCGCGCCGCGTGTATACGAATGGGGCCCACGCGCACCCGCGAAAACGCATCAAGATCCTGGCGTCTCAGCGAAAAACGTTTTGTCACACCAGCGATTTATCACTCGACCACTCTAGAAATACCCAACCTTCGACTTTTAGTGCATCACCAGTAGGTGGAGAGAAAAAAGTCATAGCGATTGCCAACAGAGATAAGTCTAAGAGGTAGCGTGGACAGCAATAGAAATTAGTATAAAAACTTGTTGGAGATACGTGGGGAGGGTGAATGGCGCAAAAAGGACATTTAGAAAATGAATGGATCGTTCGGTGGATTAGATACTTTTACAAGGTTTCCAGTTCTTAGTTCTACGGTTATTACAGTTGCACAGCCCTTGTATAATTGTAAACTTTGTCATTGGATATAGTAGTTCAAGTGAATACAAAAAATAGTACTCATACGTAATAAAAAAAATTTGTATAGGCTACGAAATCTATTTTTTATTAGCAAATAATCTCGCAAAAGTAAACCTCATCTTGTCTTCTTTCTCATGTTTATGTGAAAAATGTTCGCGGGTTCTGTTCAGCAACAAAGACGTACATAAAAAAAGTTTACCTAAGAATGCTAACATCTATTCTCCCCAAAAGACAAATACGTACGATAAATGTCATTCGAGGATAAGCATGCGTCTGAAAAAAATAAAGAAAACCAGCTCCCAACTAGTGCAGAAGAAAGAGAGAGAGAGAGAGAGAGAGAGAGAAGAAGAGCACCGAGAGCCTCTGTTACGTAATTGTTTGTTCTCTGTCGCATCCCTTTTTCTTCGTTGGTTGAGTAATGGATGAATTTCAAAACCGTATATACAAGGGAGAATCCAACGCATTCGAAGGGGCTGGAGGGAGGGGGGCAACAATGATTTGAGCAGTGGCTTCGAGCCAAGAAGAGGAAGTAAAATTCCTTTAAAGCCCCGTCTCTCTCTTTCTCTCCCTTTCTTCCTTTTTCTTTCTATCGTGTATATGCATGCGGCCGGCAAAGTTGCCCCTGTTATTTATTATCGGAGAAAGATAGGATAGTAGGTAGGGTTGCCGTGCGCACATCTTAAGCCGCGAATAATGCAGTCAAATTAAGCTCCCCGTTTAAATTGCAAGCTCGCGCGTTTCGCAGCTTATACATATATACAACGCGCACCAACTTTGAGTTCGTTTATCGAGGGATTTAATTTTCAGTCGAATGAGATTTTACGCGAGACCATCACTAAGTTTTCGTCGTTTAAACGTCGCAAGATATATCAACTCGTACTTACTCTGCGGTTATTGTAATTGGCGTTCAGACAACCATCTTGGGTTAACATTTGTCACTTAAATTTTTTCTTCTATGATTCACTTGGACAACTCTAAGTGTGAACTGTTAGAAATAAATTTTCTTTGTTCAATTCTTTTTCAACTAACGTTTTCATTAAAAATTAATAAAATAAAATGTCAACTATCACCTCTTTTTCTCGGCTTTCGACATTCTAGTGGAAGAGTATCAAATGCGTGCAAACAATCTCAAAGCGAGCTTTGGCATAAACCAAACATTCAAGCTCCAGCGGTGTTCTCTTACGCGATTGACTTTGATTAGAGCGTCGCTCGCAATACGCACCTAATGACGAGGGATCGGCGAGCGCGAGCTAGCTTTAATCTAATAAGCTTCGAGAGAGGCTGTCTGGACCATGTTTACTCAAGAGGAAGAGGAGATTCGCGAGGTATATGAGATTGAAGCTTTTCACAAGTTTCGAGTAATATTGAAAATGTTGCTTAATGAATAAAGAAAAAATCACGTATAAACAAAATAAAAATAAGTTTAACATAATGTATTGAAAATTTCAAATAAGCTTGAATTAATTTACGCAACGGTGCGATTTAAGTCTCTGAAACAAATCAGTCAACCCTTTATCATAACAGTTAACTATTTTCTGATAATCTCTCCCAAAAACCCGACACGAATACGCAATCCCTCCCATTCCAATTCACGATCAACCCTTATTACAACCGTATACCAAAAAGAAAAAAGGAAAATTCAAGCATTTCATTAAGAATCCAAGCGTCGGCTGCTTAATCGGATATTCAAGGAGCACCTCGGCGAAAGCTCAACTCAAGCCGATTGTTTAAGAGCACGAGGGATATTGTTACGGCTCTTGTTATCCGTATACCAGCTGCGCACTGATTTCTTTATTTTTTTTTTCCTTAATTTGCGTTTTTCCTTTCTTGAGGAGATTCTTTACAGCGAGGCCAAGCGCTGTTTATTTGATTGCGTAATATTTCCAAGCACGGAAATTGAGGAGAATGAAAGAAAAAATGAATTAACGTTAAGGAAGTTTTCGGCGGTTTCCATTAGACTCTATGGTTATTGGGTAGTCGGATGGTAGCTTGATATTCATTTGTAAATAATTACTGGGATACAGATTAAATTTAATGCTGCTGACATCCTAACCGTTGACCGGTTTGAACGTTAGAGAACTGATAAGAATTTCACTATTTCTCGTTTATTACGTGAACAAACTTGTACTTTTCAGAGATTTGTCAATTATGAGTCCAAATAGTTTATTTAAATAGTGTTGAGTTTCGTATTGCGATTGAAAATTCATTCATTTATAAAATTAGAGTAACAAAGATAGTACACATTCTCGTGTTTATCTTTTGCTACTTGATAAAACAACTTCTTTAAACAACAATATTTTAAGTACACATTGCCTTGGAAAGGAGTAATTAATCTGAAACTAACCCATGAATTTCTGCGTACTCAAAAATTAATTAGTAAACTATCACTTTTAGCAAGCGCATAGCAGCGCGATTGAAACAGCAGCATACATCCCATCCCGCAATCATCAGTGCTAATCGCCACTCCAGCCAAACGCAGTCGGCAACAGATACTCTCTTCTCGTACCCTCGAATCTCGCCGCTTGCCGCGAGGGTTGAGAGTGCACCTGACCCTATATCTCTCTCTCTCTCTCTTCTCTCTCTCCCTCTTGCTCTTTCCCTTCTACACACACGATAAGCGTAAAATCTAACGGACCATCCCTGCCGCACTGTGTGCATCGTTTGGGATGAGCCATCCGCCGCTGGCGTGCTCTTACCATCCCTCAAGGGGAGAGTTCTGATGGTTTGTGTATGGAAATTTTCGGTAAATGAAGAGGACTACTATAAAAGATTTGTAAAAAAAATATTTATAATGATAACGGATTTTCGTCCTAGTATTGAAATCATGATTCCGTTTGATACAAATAAAATAAAAAATTCAAAACATCTCGTGACACGAGCAACACGTATTTAATTTAAATGGAAATTTACTAATAAATTCCTTTGTTAATCACTAATATAAATTATTTTAAGTATTAATGAGGTACGCATTTATATCAACGTGCAATTTCTCTTTCTTATTAAAAAAGGAAATAATAAAAGCACCAGAAAATTCTAAACTTCTACCCAAAAATTTTCCTTCCGCAATTATCCGTACATTCATGGACTACGCCACCAATAAAACCCCCCTAAAATGGCAAAATAACTAAAACAATAAAGGCACAAGCGTGCGAGTGAAAAAAAATGTATTCACGTCTGGCGAGAGAGACAATTCACTATGCACCACAACAACAAGCCTCCAGCCCTCGTCACAAAAGTTCAACCCTCAAGCTTTTCACGAAACAAAAAAATTTATACTCTATTCTCATCCGCGTAATTCCGTTGTACGCGAGGTGACGGAAAAAAAAACAAATGAAAGCTTAATTCTGTGCAGTCGAGGCGACGACGACGACGACGACGACAAAAGAATCGTAAAACAATCTCGCCAACTACAGCGGTGGCCTCCACGTTTAAAATTCAGCCCCCGGCAAGAACAGAGCATTGCGCAATGTACGCAATCCCCGTGTTATAACTCGGTTAAACTCACTCGACGCAGATAGCGCGCGAGCGCGTTGCTTCCTGGACACCTGCAATTACTACGATCAAAAGGCGAGAGAAACTCGAAACCTTTTTTGTCTGTTGTTTTTTATTCCAGCCTCGCATTTTCTTCATTGCTTAACTTAGCGGATTTCAGAGATTAAGTAATTTTACGATAATTCTCTTCTCCACCCAGTAATGCATCCAATTATTTCATAAAGCTAGTGTTAAAAATGCAATCTATAGATTGGTGTTGACATGTTTCCTACCTGAATAATCATTCTCAGAATCGCTCAGCTGTTTAGTTATTGTGCAGACACTCAAATTTAATAATTTAATGATTTCAATTTATACGAATTAGAAATCAAAACAAAATAAAATTTCAGCCATGCAGATTATATACATTTTCGTACTCGCCTGTTCTCCTTAGAATCATCCAAGCGTTCACCCTCTTAAAAAAAAAACGCAGTGCCGACCGAGCCACTTTTCGCCACCTTCATTAACCACACCACTCCATCCCGCGGCGTAAGCTCGCAATTGCAACCGTCCTAATTGCCTCTCTTTTGCGAATCTTCTCTCTTTGCAGCTATAATGCTATACGTGTCCTTGGCAATTACGCTCTCATCTCCGCGAGTGATTTCACGTTTATATCGCCCGAAGCAGTAGTAGTAGCATGCAGCCCCTTATTTAGCCGGCTACTTAACGTTCCTTCGCGGTTTGTGCCTCGAGGGGGAGGATTATACGCGCGTGTCGGATTAGAAGTGGCCGATCGATCCTACTGCTGCTTCTCTTAGAGTTTGCGACAAGAGAGAGAGAGAAAGCACTTAATTAATTTATGGCCAAGTCGAGGCCGGAAATTAGCGGTTATTACCAGGCTGTATTCAACTTACGAATTGCGGAAACTTCCTGTGCTTGCAGACAACGGAACCGAATTTAATTAAGTTAAAATCTGTTCTTGGTGTGATTTTGTTTTTATCGATCCTCATATCGTCTTACGTAGTTCAGACAATTTAAAGATGATGCCCTCCTTACAATTACGTGTGTGCTAAATGTTTATTACATGTATTATTGACCCAAATAAAAAAATATTTCGAAAGCAGTAAAGTAACCTCAAAAGTAAATTTTGTTTAAATTTATTACCAAATATAATTAAAAATTTTAATGATAGCTGTGGTTTCTAAAATATAAATAAAACCCAAGTAAGCGAACGCGTCATCCGTCGACTTTCTAATATTCGAAATGGAGCTCGGTAATCTAGCAAAACATTCTTTCTTCTTACTTGAAAATTTTTCCATTACCGTTTCACGCATGAGTATGCACGTAAGCACTTTGAAATAGCAGAGCTGGAAATACTTTTTGAATATCCGCCTTTTACGAGCTCGAAATAAAACGCAAAGTCAGACAATATTAATTCTGCTTTAGGTGAAAACAGTATATTAAAATCCAAATTAAATACTACTTGATGCCGTTGCATCATAGAAACACAGTTAATCTGTAAGCATTAGAACTGTTAGTAATTTTGAACAAAGATAATAATGCGATAGTCGTTCGTAAGCAGTGACTTAACTTTATGTATTTCGATAAAAGAGACTCGTGGGTGATTTATTATTCATTCTCTTACTACTCGTGCGCGCGCCCTCCGAGGGAACTTCTCGTAGCTTTTACGTTTATTTGCACGGCAATAATTCATTTCGTTCCTTTTCACACTCAGATGGCTGTCTCATCTCATTCTGAATCATCTGAAGTATACTAAAGTAGTGTATTAAAGTTACATCGTATTTCTGTCTTATTTATTCACAACTATCTAACCTATAATTATCCAAAGATTTTTTATAAGAATAGCTCTTACTTAATTTCTTTCTTGGAGAAAAATAATTAATCAATGCCTTTTTTTTAATAAATACGTATTTATTAAAAAGTTCACTTATAAACTGTCTGCACATTATCATGCTGTATTTTATAATCATATGTACAACTATTACTTGATAATCCAAGAGAAACTTTTACAAAATCAAATATTTCCCGCATTGGCATAAAATAGTCTTCACTAATGCAATACGTAGATATCGCGTTTTACAACAATTAAAAGGTACATGCAACACCGAGTCTTGAAGATTTCTCTCCTTTCCTTGAAAGGTTATAAGTAACGTACAGTACAAAAATAACAAAGGATATCAGGATTAATGTTGGGTCATGTCTTCAAAAAAATTCAAGCAACTTTTTTTATATAAATAAAAAGTATCGTATAATTCGTACAATGAATAAAAAAAGAATATCCTTATACAACAACATCGATATTATATATCAATAACGATATCATGTGTGTGAACAGTAGGGCGTGTGCTCAAAAGACACGTACATTGATTCGATTCCCAGTCGAATGTCGCGTCGGTGGGAATGCCTTGGATCATCTCGCTAGAACGAGGATCGAAATAGAAAGAAAATGAACAATAAGTTAGGTATTAGTGCTTATTTAGTGATGAAAAAGAAGGGGAGGAGGAGTGATAGGAACACGATTGAAAACAATGGATTTAATGAAGTAACGCGATCTACGTTAATCGGTTATCTTAACATCTTATCGCTTTTTTCCAGTTAATCCACAAATAAATATGAAAAATAACGAGACAAACTATAACGTCGATCGATGGCAGATAAATGATAAGGATGATGGAAGTAAGGGGTCGAGGGAGAAATAAGAAAGGGAGAAAGGAATTATGATTACAGTAGTGTAAGTATTAATCGATTTCGCTCGTCGACGAATAATAAATACAAAAGAAATACATTTAGTCGTGTATATAAGTACAGACCGACAAAGCACTCTTCCAAACCACGAGGTTCACCCGCCCTCCTCGATTGAAGGGTCGCCCATGTATCGGTCCATACCTAGTCTTCTTATTAAGTCTTAAATCGATAGAAAGTCAAGATGTTGTAATCGTCGAACAATAAATCGAAAGAAAACAAAGATATACTTGCGTACATGTGTGCGTCGTGTATACGTGTAAATTAGATTTTATCGCTCGAGGAGCAGCGACTATCGAGAGTTAATGCTGCACACAATCATCATATATATATGTACATGTACACACAACGAGTGCTCCTCGAGCCTCTCTTTTGCCTCAGCTCTCCCGACACAAATCATATCATGTATAATATAGATAATAATAATAATAATATTATGTACACGGCAGCCGCCGCCTCGAAATGACTAGCGAGCGCCCGCGCGCACTCGAGAGAGAGAGACACACACGGATACAGAGGCAAAAGAGAGTTTATTGATTTTTTTATTTTTTCAATAAAGTTGGTTGTTGTTTTTTTGTCGAACCATTGTTTTAGTTTGTTGTTCAATTAGCGACCTTTACAAGCTCGGGGTTGTCTGTGATGAAAGCCGGATGAGCATAACTCAAGCTTACGCCAACGTTCTTACGGTCGATCGAGCGAACGCGTACAAAGAGAAATGCCGCGACTAGTGACGCTACGATTATCACCAGTAAGAGCATTACTAAACCACCGACGAAACCAGGCAATGACATACAAATCGTTTCGGAATCGTTCGTCGCTGCGTCTTGAATCACAACGGTCGTGTCGTTGTCGGTACTTTGCGTTCCCAACGCGAAATTCACATCTCCTGGTGCCACTACTTGAATGATACGTGAGGTATTGACATCTGTCATCTCTTGGGCTGCACGCTTGTACACGTGCGAATGTACGAACGTCACCGTGTGGAAGGTGTCCTGCAAATGAAAGATCATCACGAATTATTTTATGTTTTTTGTACAATTTACTTGTTAAAATATTGCTTTCGATAGAGATAGTGGTAAATTATTGAATAACAAAGTTTTGTATACAGTTATATCAACGTACTTTTAAAAAATAATGAAAGAATGAACAACAAGCGATCGATTCTCATCGATGGAAGGAAACCGATATCCCTATCTTTCTCTTTTTCTATAGCCGCAAGCGATATTGTATACACACGCATGGTAGCCTACTAACCTCGTTATCGTCTCCATCGGTACGGATGACGTTCCTTCGCCTTCTGGCACCACGAAGCTCCGCGGGCAATCCCTCGACGGACCTCGGCCTTCCGCCGAGTTTAGCAAGATTATTTTCAAGCTCTTCGCCACCTACCGTACCCTTCCTCTTGACTGTTTGGTAAGCTGCAGCAGGATGTCCGGGTAATGGCGGTGGTGGCAAGTGAATGCTATCTTGCTGTTGTTGTTGCTGTTGTTGAGTTTGTGCAGCTGCTTGCGGGGCACTGCTACTTGCTGTTGCCTCATTGTTACTCGTCGATGTTGAGCTTGGCGATGAAGATGATGTTTGTGCTTGTGGGGCTGGTACGATATCGGGACTTGGTTCACTAAAAATTAAAAAAAATACGTATTTTCAATAATGCTTTGTCTTCAAAAGACTTTAGTTCTTTCGATAATCCATGGACAAATATATAAATATTTTTGTAATTACCTGTAGGCACCGGCAGGTCCACTTGGATGACGAGGATCAGGATACGCAGGAGGGATGCCATATTCTGGCACTGGTGGGGCTCCATATTCAGCAGAGAGACCCGGATGAACAGGTGCTCCATACTCGGATGTAATAGAATTGGATGGGGCACCATAGCCTTCAAGACCAGGATGACCGCATTTGGGCTCAGGGCAATTGTAACGACAAACTTGGATGACGCACTGGAAATGTACGTTCATACTATCGGGGAATTTGAACGCTTGGAAATAAGCGAAGCTTACTACCGAAGCACTCGGTCCAAAGTTCTTGATCTTTTGGAACCTGTAATCCAATCGTTTGTATTAACGTATGAGCATACAATGATTTATACATTTTTTCATTTAGGTATATTCTATAATTTACCTTGACATAACCTTGGGCCTAACAACGCAACCATACTGGTCGACCAGTTGAATAGGTGCCCTCTTTCCATCATGAGCGACACAATTCCTCACGAGCATGTCAAATTTGTTTTCGTCATCCTTGATAGCCAGGACCATCGTCATAGTCTGTCCGATCTTGACGATACCGGACACTTCGGAAGCCCATGGTCCTTTGCCAACTTGAATCTGCATCCAGCATTGCAGGTTGTCACCGAGGAAATTAGCCGTGACAGCGTGCAACATGTCAACTTGGAAGGGCCTGAAGGTTACAGCCTTTTCGTAAAAGTCGTACCACGTACATCTGAGTTTTCTCGCTTGATCCCAAACTTCTTGCACGTAAGAATCGTATTGAATGATGATGGTATTCTCGACGTAGCTACCCGAAGGCGTTGGAGCACCATAAGTAGCAACGTTGTGATTAGCCGATGACGACATGCCACAGGAGTTTAAGAAAATCTCAAATGTAGCACTCAAGTGACCGGTTCCAGGCTTCAAATGAACACAGTGAGGATCCGAGTAGAATCCTTTACTGAAGATCATTCCGTAAAACGGACGATCGAATTCAATGTTGACACGCATATGCGTCTTCTCGCATTGCACTTGTAAATGCTTGATCTGAGGCGTGTCAGGCGATGCCAAAGGCCAATTTTCCTCGGCACCGTGGCCACCACCTGGTGGTCCGTATTGCGCTGGAGGTCCGTACACCGAGCGGTGTTCCAATGGCAACGCGCTGCTGTCGAGTGGTGCTTCGCCATTTGTACTCTAAAAAACATTATTTTTATCAGTTAGATCAAGCATTTACAAAACTTTTGGTTTCTTTTCATTATTGCTTAAAACAGTTATCCTTAATAAAGCAGAATAATTATGATGAATGACTGAGAAAACACACACTTGGAAATCAAGTAAACGAAATTACGATTTTCCTCATCAACAAAGTCAGTGCACCCGACAGTGTTATGATATTGTCACAGTTATAACATAAAAATGATGATGCAACGGCAATTAAGTTCACCGTAACATGTTACGCAGAACAAGTTGCCAAAAAACGGTCCTCCCAAAAAGTAGAAAAAGAAGAAGAAAAAAAGTAACGGGCCACCAAGATGCTCACGTTGCACAAAGAGGTGATGTTATAATTTCAAAGAAAACAATGTGCATGTGGCATGTTACCGGTTTCCGGACGCGCACATCAAGAAAGAAAGAGAGAGAGAGAAAGAGCGCGTGCGAGAAACAAGTGTCGGTCGGTGTATAATACGCACGCATGGAATGAAGACACGAAAACGGGTCTTTTCTCTCTCTCTCACTCTTTCGCTCTGTACACTGACATCTCATCTTTTTCATTAGTTCATCATTTTTCACTACCTTATTTGCTCGCTTTTTAAGTGCTAACAAATGATTAAATTATACTCGAATCTCGTAATGTTATCATTGAGTAAACCTCCCCTAATATAAGTGAAACCAACAAGACATAACTACGTGATAAACGAGGTTTCAAACTACCGTAACCATCACAGTGCAAATGAGTCTCGCTAACGAGATGACGTAGGTTTTGTCCTAATGGCTAACAATTTTATCAGTTTACAACGAAGCTCTCTTTCGATATTTTTTTTTCATTGCCTCTTTTACAGTGAGCAGCATCTTTCTCTGTGTCGGTCGCGATGTAGCCTGAAGGCGCGGCGGCAACATTGGCTTTTCTGGGTTACCGGGCACGTGCGGCTTTACGGTCATTGAATGGAAGAAAGGTGGATATACACGCTGTCTGCATGAGAGAGAGAGAGAGAGAGCAAAGAGAAACTTTAAAGAAAGGAATGATTGTCGTAATTGCGAGCGAGCGAGCAGTTTCGCAGAAATTTAACATTGAGAAATTGTGTACCCGCAGATCTACGTGTGGATGTTATACCTCCCTTCGATACCTTTTTTTTTGTTGTAAATCGAAATAATGAATCATGATTGACGAGTTTGAGAAATGGATGTGATAATGCTCGAATTGAGTTGCCTTATTATTATCCGAGGTAGATTGCGAGTTACAAGCCTACCATTGGTATATCGTTCCAAACATATTATTTTCAAAACTCTTATGAAAGCCGACAAAGAGATAATCATAATCTATTTACAACAAATTAACCACTTTCCCAACATAAAAAAAAACTTGAGCAAGCTCTATCAATTCGCGTCGCTCTAACTGTATAAACACGTATCACGCGACTATTAAAGTGAAGGTAAAAAAAGGAACGCTGACCCGAGTGACATAACCGCTCAAACTAATAAATAAAGTCGCTTGACTCAACTGTAGGTGTTGCATTGCAGGAAATCACAGGAATGGTTGAGACCTTGGTACGCGTACTTGCTTCTTCATTCTGTAGCTTTTCGGCGAATTCGGTGCAACTTGGAATGTCGCTTAAGAATGCCGACTAATGTGAGAGATTCTTGACTGTCCGTTCCGCGACATTTTCGAGTAATGTGTTATACGAGAATGGAATAATCTACGTTTTAAATTATGTGAAAAATGTATAAAGTCCGAGACAATGTATCGATTAATTTATAAAAGAAAAATTGTAATCATGCACACAACAATGTTTAACTATCAAAGCAGAATTATCACATCGATCGAGCCGCGACTTCTTGTTTGGGTATATCGACAAAATTTTGATAAGATTACCTCTACCTATCTATCTATTTCTCTCACGTTATATTTATCTCTACCTAAAGAGAAAAGTCACCTAGCGAAAAAAGTAATTAGAGCGGGTACTAGAGTTGTATATGAGGAAAATCTCGTTCGCCTTGATTTTTCATCATATACGGAAGGAGGTGCGGAAAACCTGCGCATCTTTTTCCGCGCGCGTACCTGGTTCTTTAATTAAGGTCTTATATTATCACATACATTATAACAAAACCCCGTGAGAATCAGGTTCTGGGATAATATATTGTATACATGTACACGTGCGTTTTGCCGATTATCTAGGTTAATTTTTAATTGGTAGCGACGTTTTTTTTGTATACTCGGCGAAGCGTCGAAATCTTCTTACTTTGATTGTTTGTAAACAAAAACTATTACAATTTGTTTCATTGTCGTTATTAGAGTAGGAAAATATCTACTCTTCTTCGATTAGCCAGTAAAATTATTTAGAAATTTACATGGATTTTGATAGCGTATTGAGTAAATTTCTTTATTTGGATCCTATACGAATGAGACCTATTAAAACAATGCTTACACGCATCATTTGTACAACAAGAAAATATAATCGTGTATATTTAATTACCCCGTTGCTCTCAAAGTTTTTGTTGTTGTTGGTCGTGCTACCTTAATTGGACGACCTCGCGTGATCGCGACCGTGCGAAAAAGAAAGTTCGACTACTGCTGCTGTTATTGCTGCTGCATTTCGGCACTCTCGATTTTGTTACCGCCGTTAGTCACCGCAGACCGCCTAAGCAGCCGTAACGATAACTTTGTGGTGAGACCGCGAAAAAAAATATTCAAAGAGTTTTCATTATCGTCAAAGAAGTGATAGTCACTGTCGCTTGTCTGCGGTTCGTTTAATCCCCCACCATTTAAACCCTGAACGTCTTTAATCTATATCGAAGGTGTTGTCGAATGAAACGGTACTTGGTGAACCATATACTTACATCTGCACGCTATTGAAATGTCGAGAAGAGTGAGAAGTGAGTATATCAGTTCAAGGGAATCAGATGGACAGAGAGAGAGAGAGAGAGAGATAGAAAGAAGGAATGGATCATAGTCGACCGACGCCTTTAGTGATTGATAAGTTATTTTAATTGACAACAGGTGAGCTTGAAGAGCTAGTGAGCTTTCTAACGACGATTACGTGCTCCAAATGCGTCGTCGCGAAATTTCTCGGAGATGTGATTTTTTTTGTCTGCTTGTTGACGGAAATACGGATGTTATTGTTATAATTTTTACATAATATTGATTATGTCCCTGAAAATTTGATTAACACCAGTTTTCATAGATTAACATAGCTCAACAACCAACAATCGTAAACTAAGACGAATGACAACTTTTCTTCTCTACAGTGTCCGTAAGAAATGAATTTTCCTTATTGAAACACCTTGTGTGCGACTCTCTCTATTCTTCTCTCCCTTATCTAATAATTTCCAGCAACAAACATGCCACCTCAGTTAACATGGTAGTGACAAACACAGCAATATCTCGTTTTCGAAAACAAATAATACCACGTGTAGTTTCCTCAAGATGAACAAAAAAAATGAGACCAAAAGATGAGTTTGTTGGTTATAACTCCGCCATTTACGCGAGTGTGTGTAAGGTTGCATCTATCCCAAGAAAGAAAGCTGTAAGAAAAAGCAGTCCGATTGAGAAAGGGGCCGAAGCACAACGCAGCAGCAAGCAAGCAAACGCGTCCGGCGCAGTGACCTACTATCGACGCTCCGCCGGCCGTGTGTGGCCGTTGCAACCTGTGCGCCTATCTCTTTCTCTTTCTCGATGGGTATGCACACTCGCGTCCTTGCCCCTGCATCTCGTTACGTTATATATATACGTATAAACTTTGCCTTCACCAAAGAACATTTTATTTGTAGGGCTTATAATTCAGAGAAAATTTTAATTTATATGAATTTTCAAGTTTAATGTAATTGATTATATTTGCCGATAGTATGCGATATGTTTCCGGTATGGAATCTCAATACGAGGGTAATAATAAAGGCAACGAAAACTACTGCACTGTAATTTAGCTGCTCATCGCTCACAGTGAATAAGGGGGGGAGGAGAGTAGTTAGCACATGCAACAACCATTTGTAAGTTGAATAATGAATACTAAACTCGATAAGTAGAATAACGCGATTTTTAATCGTATACTTTCATCGTTCTTTTTCTGTTGAAGACTATATAACGCTTATATATTATGTTAAGCTTTTTCCACGCACGAGCACGTGTTTATTCAAAGCGATAAGGAAGACATTTTCTTTGTTTCTTTTTTTTCAGGTCGACAGATGTCAACGCTCGTTTTTACGTTGGAAAATGAATTGTATTTTATGTTTCATGATTATGTATCTGACTTAACACAACACTACATAAACTTGTTCTTTGTCGCCGTCATGCTTCTTCGATTCGCTCAATGACTCGTGATGACCAGCAGCGATTTACCGGAAGTTAGCAAAAAGTTATTTCGCGTTAGTCGGCGAGTTAATAATCTCAAATGCAAGAGAGTTTAATTGTTTCAATTAGGAAGGCAACGATACGTGACTAGTGTAATTAGTATTTTCTTATTATTTTTCTCCTGTTAATTACTATTTTAGCGGTACTTTTTTCGATATATGTTAACCGTTTTTTTTTCTCAAAATTCCAAAAAAGAAACTACCACAATTTCTCTTTTTTCGCACAACAATATCACAATAGATTAATAAGCACCCTTAAGCATATGAATATTTTGTATTTGTTAGTCACATTATTCAACACACAGTTCACAAGTTTACTACTCACTGCCAACAAAAACAACGGCAACAGTAATGACAGGGCTGTCGTCCATATACTCCTCCGCGTCCTATCCATCGTTTATAAATATGTTGCTCTCTGCAATTCAAAATGAACAATGATTATAAAAACTGTCACTAAATCAATAAAACAATAATTAATGATTAAATTCATTTTCTCAAGAGAATTATTTTTTTAATCCCTCGTTTATTTTAACGGTCAATAAAACGATACGGTCAGAAAGCTCGAGAGAATGAAGAGAAATACAAAAATGAGAAATGATAATCGAACGTTTTAGAGATCGCACTTGTAGAGCAACTCGCGGTAGTTCAGTGAACTTGCATTGTACACATTACACACATATGCGTTACAACACGGAAACGCACATATACCATTGCTACTAACTGAAAACCAAATAACCAGTGCCAAAGACTTCTTCGCGAATTTAGAATTATAACGATTCTATTCTACGATCGAGTTGAAATTAATAACAAACTTTATTAAAAAAACGAACGACACTGACTCTACAACCACAGAAATAAAATAAACTAAAACTCGCACTTTGTCGAAAAGCACAGCACTACTCTTGCTTACTTCTTATATCCGCTGGCAAAAACTAGTAAGTTCCACTGACGAAGAAGAGAAATGAAAAAAGGAGGAGGAAGAAGAAGAGAAAGAAGAGAGAGAGGAAAAAAGAAAGAGAGAGAGAAAACAGACAAGTTCGTCAGCGGCGCTTCATGAGTGAAAGAAAAAAGTGTATTATAGGCGCGACAAAAGGCCCTCTTGCGTGAGAGGAAAGACCGGCTGGGCCCAAAGACGGAGACTGACTGAACGCGAGCAACACCGAACTCCCGGCGCAACCAACCGTCCCACTGACCTACTTCTATTCTCTCTCTCTCTTTCTCTCTTCGACTTCAATATATGTGTGTGTGCTCTCTCTCTCTCTCTCTCTCTCTCTCTCTCTCTCCTACCGTTCTGGGCCCCCTACGAATACGTGGAGACAAGAATTTTTTTCTTTTCGAGATGGGAAACGGACAAAGTTTCTATGACTTATTTGGAAAGATTCAACGTGAGACCGAGCGCGCTGAGATTCACGAACATTTGAATTTTTCTGGGCATGTCAGCATGAATCAAAAGATAATGAAGACCTGGATACACTTAACGGATTAATCAATCATAAATATCCGGCCACATCCATGGGATAACCATGAGAAAACTCTAAATAATCAGATACTACAACTCGAAAAAAATTCACAATACAATGCAAGTAAAATTTCACCGGAAGCGAATGTGAATTAATAACACTCGAGCTATCATGGGTATATCCTGAGCTCGTGGCACCCATCTGCGATTCGCCGACACAGGTGAAAGATATATACTCTTTAGGGACGAGAAAGAGAAAGGCCCTTCGCGCGTGAACGAAAGTAATCATAAGGCAAGCGGTAGCAGTATGCTGTTGTTGTTATTTCGGTGACGCTTCGTTAAAACTCGTATATGCTAAGTAGCGACAGATATTTTATCTGTCAAAAAGATTACACAGAAGAAACGCGTGAATACTGACTATGTGGCTTTATTGTCATTTAAATAAAAAAGTTTTCCGATGAGAAAAAGAAGAGGATTCCGATTGAATTGAGAAGGGAAAACCAGAAAAAAATCATGTCGCTAACGGATCGTATTACTCATAGATGACTTTCTCTCATGTTGAAAACATGAACATTAAATATAGACAGACAAATACACACGCATACGCCTCACTAAAATCGGAAGGAAAAAAAGAGAGCGACGTGAAACGAGCTTTTGCATAACGCGATAACCTAGATTTTCTACCCGTATGGAGTAGCCGCATCCGGAAACGATAGGGGGCGAATCACACGACGACAATGCTTTCGCTTTCACCAGATTTCTTTGCCATACTGCGTTCTAAGTTATGCAATTTTTTCTCTCTCTCTCTCTCTCTCTCTCTCTCTCTTTCTCATTCCTTGCACGCAGAACATGTTGATTTACGACCGGACTACTAACCAGAAGTTAAGAACATTAGCCGGAATTACCAGTCAGATATTGCCCTATATTCTGAACGTGGCAAAGATTTGAAAAATCAGTGACACGCCAAAGTTATTTATCTTTTTCGAGAAATTGCGATAAAGTGTCCGTGAGACTAATGCAGAAAATGTTTGAGAAAAATTTCGGTAATTTCTGTACCACCTTTTTTCATTCCGAACTTGTATATTAACGATGTTAATGATTCAAGTAAATATCGAATCATGATACGAAAGGATTTATTGATTACGCTACATTAATTTATCTGATTACCCTATGATTAACTATTAAAATATTCCTCGTCGAGCAACTATATTACTTGCATATGCGTGTTAATTGAAAAATGTCTATTGAAACAAACAAAAAGTCACAGACTACTTAACTAGAATTTGTGAATAATATAAATTAAAATGTACAAATTATCGATGGAATTTTTTTTAAGCCAATGAAAAAAAGGCGTAATAATATTTGATCGACTTAGAAAGCGAAACTAGAAGAGTTTGTCCACCTCGGCAAACATTTCAATTTCCCCGTCGAAATCACGTCGTTTCAAAAGTAAAAAAAAGTACCAAGAGCAAAAAAATCACAGTGTGGAAGCACTCTTACCTAAAAGGAAAGCAAAACCCACAAAAAAAACAGAGGAATGCAGTGGCGTTGGCGTTGGCGGACCGCGAAAATGTGGGTCATAGAAGAACGATCACTTTTCCGTTGTGCTTATACGCGCGTGCCTATACGAAACATCCAAGGTCGAGAGAGGCATGAAAAACCGCCGCGTCACATCTCCTAAGCTGTAATATGGTGAAAGCTACGCGGCCCCAAAAACCTAAATCCAACACTTTCACACGCACACATTCAGCATCCACGTATATAATGTATATGCGTGTAAAATTTTTTTTTTAGTAATAGATTCGTTGCAGCTGTCGACGATTATTTATTATCTGCGACTGATGGTTGTAATTGAAAGAGTATATCCGTCAATGGATTTTCAATAGTCTATGTTATATTCATGAGCAGCGGTAAATTCGCAATAAAAAAAATAAAAGAGAGGAAGTGTGTTGAGACGACACACATTTATGTTTGTGGACTATCGAAATTTGTGTTTCGAAGCTACGTGTGAGAGTCATTAAACGTATAGGTAAATAGCCATTTGTTAGGAGGGACAAACGACAACGCTTGACGAGCGTGACCGTTAAAAGGGAAAGGACGACACCCAGAATTCAACAATGCCGAGGTGTAAAGGGAATTCTTAAATAGCTCATTCCAAAGTTTACGATTTCGGGTGAATTCGTGGTGAATTTTCTGGTGAAATTAATGTGTGTGTGAGTAGGGGGGGGGGCGTACTACCATGTGTTGTCATTAATAAGTAACTTATAAATAATTTTTCAATTTACAAATTACTAATATCATCTCACTCAAAAGCATCTTACAAATCTATCAGTAATAACTTATAAATTTCCTGAACTTATCGTTTGGCGCATACACCGTTCTTCGATCAAACAGCAAACAAACCATGAAAAACATGAAAAAACGTTAAATTAATAATTCTAAATGCAATTATTCAATTAACAATGCGTCCAATATATCAAGGCAATAATAACTTCGCGTCAAATCAGCATATAAACGAAGCAGCTACAGCAACAAAAAATTGTATGATTTAACGTTGATAACCCAGATTTAAACTTCGCTTCATTCAATCCTTGAAGCAGTAAACAGTAACGAAACACTTGCGCTATGAAAAACCGATATATGTGCGACGGTCAATAAACCTCACACGTCGCGCAGCTCATGCACGCTCTCCATTCATGGATAATCCCTATATATGTATATATACTCGCGAAAGTCTACCAAGCGGTCTCGATTTAAAGGAGATCGCAGAGAGACGCCAAATTACATAGCACTGTGACTCCACCGCGTGCAGCACATACTTAATTTTCCTTCTTCCTCGTGTGCATATATATTTCTTTTTTCAAGTGAGGCCAGAAAGAGAAAGAGATACATAAGCAAAACTGAAAATTAGAACGCGGCAGAGGTTATACGCGTGCATTTTACAACGATGTAATTTCTTCCAGAGGAAATGGGTATGACCATCGTCTCGCATACTCAGGCTGTTTATTTTTTTCCTTTTGTCAAGTGAGGCGTTTTAGTCTATTTTTTATTATTATTGCAAGAATAAAAGAATGCTTTGACTTGATTATATACACGCTGCATATGAGCGGACTTGTTATTAAGGTTTATATAGATACATCCACTCTTTGATCTAGATCGATTTGAATATCGAGTTTCTAAGTAATTGTTCGATGTACTTATTGACAATATTTTCACAGTTAAGAAATATAGCAAAAGAAAATAATCTCGTATTTGTATTTTCTTTATTAAAACACCAAAGATGAATCCGTTTCAAAATATTAACGCGCAACAATGACGTATTTGAACAAAGGAAAACTCGTTCATGAATGAAGCTAATGTGTTAATAGAGATTTTCTATATTTGAACATCATTTGAATAGTGCTACTTAACATTAGATAAATACTTACATGCACACTCGAGTTAAAAAATATTATCGTAAGAAAATACATCAGAGTTATCACTGAAAACGAAAATGAAATTTCCAATTACGATATTCTAAGTAGGAAATTGACCACGTAAAATTATTGTTTATCGCGTAAAAATCGAGTACGTCAATAGAGGATATCGGTATCACGCTTTACTTCGTAGATACATATTCGCCCGAGGGGCGGACGTTAACGGATAGGCAATCGTGTGCCACATACTTGCCCCTGTGTACGCGCGCAATCACATAAGACCATTGTCGCGATTACTTCCGGCTCTGGAAAGTGATCAGACAATTAATGAATTAGGTTAGAATATCTCAAGCTCATGACTCTTTTTTTTTGTTTATCGTTTCCTGTGATTTTTATTTGCGTACAAGCTATTTTCAATTAAAAGTTATTATTTTAAGCGCCACGCGTATTATTATCATCAAGCTCGTAAATTAATCAGAACACATCAAGTACCCTTTTAGAAATCAGTGGTAATTGAAATATCGTTAGAATTAGTATAATCAGAATCTTTTTTTGCGATTATCATAAGAATTCAATTGTACTTTTTTATGCATTTTTGTTATGACAGTATTCTTCACCGAAGTACGATACACTTTTTATGAATGGAGAACGTGAGGATACAATTTTACAAAAATAATACATCAGATCATACTGAACGTTACTTTCTTTCTCAAAAGGCAATTCCTTATCACACCCATACCTTGCTGACCCACAAACCAAAATTGTCCATTAAAAAAAGGGTTTACAGAAATCAACGATTCCCATCGTAAAAGTGGTGCCTGTCTATACAAGAGAAAGTCAAAAAATAAAAAGAAAAAGAATATACATATATACCTATACCTATAATTGTAACGGGTCGTACACTTGGCACATAATAATTTCTTGGAAAATCGAGTGACGGGCACAGGGAGTTGAAAACGCAGCGTTTAACGTGTTTATCGGGCGTTATTGCCTCTCTCTTTCACTTACACATACACACACATACAAGCATGGAAACCCATTATTTTTCCAAGACTGTGTGTATTTTCGAGAGATGAAATTATTAATCTCTCTGCCTGGAATTCCGAGCGTTTCAGGAATTTCGGGCGGAGAATTTATTGATACGCTTGATTGACGTGTTGTGGAATGGGGAGGGGAAAGGATATGGTTTTTTGATAGAGATCGTTTTATAAGATCTTAATATTTTTTTGAAGTTTTTATTAGAATCTCGTAAAAGGAATACTGCAAGATAATAATAGTGTGTTGATAATTTGTTCTTTCGGAATTTTATGGGAATAATGTCTGGTATTTTGATTGTGCCAAAATACTCTACTTTCCTTAAGAATGAAACTTTTTGAATTTTGTGAATGTCAGTCGCAAATACAGTAGATACGATTACGATAGGCTTTTATTTTTGTATATAAATCCATTACTCTCACAAATTAATTTTTTTTTGTCATAAAATAAGGTGACTCAAGCCGATTGCATAATTCGTAAGCAAAGTTCATATTACCTGGATCAATATCGTAACCCTTAATTTATAAATTACCGAAGAATCCTTTCTCTCGTCCATCAATTATTTTATAGCACAATAAAATCACGCGGTCTCTCGTAATCTTCGCAAAACAATCAAAATAAAAAAAACAACAGCATGAACCCTAAGGATAATACTCGATGCTTTTACTTTCACCGAGTTCTGAAGAGAAAGAAAAAAACCGATCATTGTAACTTTTTTTTTTAATTTCTACCTCGAAAAACAAAGAAACAGAATAAAAAGACGGTTAAAGAGCTACTTTCTTTATCCTCGGCATTTTGTGCATATATATGTGTGTGTGTGCGCGCACGTGCGGAAGTGAGATATCGGATAACGAGGAGCTCACTTTCTTAGCGTGTATAGTAGTGGTAGGCCCTTCACGAGCAAGACAGCAGCAGGTGGCGGGCGTCGTGACGCAAGCAACGATGTACCGTTATACGATGAAACCCTACTGCCATGCGGTGCATGTGCGCAGTGCGACTCTCGAAAGTGAGCGTCTCTCGTATATATGTGCAACGAATACTTTTTTATACCAGCTTGCTGTTCAAGCACACGAGTACCGTACGAACAAAAAGCAAGGTGCAAGCATCGTTACGCCACTATATGCGTCCTTCGTTTGCGTAATTTTGGTTTCGCGATGGGGGAAGAGGGCCAACTTGATGTCCGGTGAGATATATATATAGGGCTTCCGTTCGCTTCTTTGTCAGAACAGAGTGCTAAAATGTTTGCCGTCGTTATTCGTGGAAAATATTTTATGCAGCTGAGAACCCATATAACGTGTACAAAACGTAATAATTATAAATTTAAACAAAAATACTAGACATACAGACGACGATTTAAATTAATAACTGTTTATAATGTGAATCGTGATATAACCCAAGATGATACTCGCTCGATTTGAAATGAACTAATGTGTATTGTGTATCGAAACTATTATCACGCGTATGTTCAACAAACAAAAACCCCACCAAGTCATTCAATTCGAAACCCATCAGTCAAAAGTGAAAGAGCCATATACTAGTAGTCATTACATCCAATTAAAGATTCGAGCATGGCTTGCTTGTTTGTTAATTTTTTCCTTTAACACGAAGATTATACGGACTCTTCTTCCTAGTGCGCGAGAGATCCCTTTTCAGCCCGGTGAAGAAAGCGCGAAATTGGAGCGCTGTTCAGAACCGCGAGGAAAATTGACGCGAATTCGTCCCGCTCGTTGGGCTGATTTTTTTTCTTCTTTTCCTCTCTTCTGTTTGAATTTTAAATATTTGATAATTCTTCGTGGTTTTGATTATTTTCTTCTTGCTTCGATCGAATACGATTTATATTTCATTTTTACGTTTCAGTTTATGCAAGCTAGTTTGATAACTATCCATTTTTATAATTATTCGACAATACTGCGAAATTCGAAAGCCGGTAATTGAATATCGCGTAACTAACAAATACACGAATTGTTCAGCCAGTTTGATAACTAAGTTTTGGTAGCTTTACGATTGACTTGTTCGTAATATAACGTTCGGAGTAATTGACTAAAACAAAACTACTACGATGATAAACAAAATAGAAAGGCGAATATCGCAGATGAATCATGCAAATTTTTAAGCATCGGGCACTAACAATCGCAAAATAACTTTACTATATAATTACACTTTTTCTGGCGTAGAACAGAAACTACCAAGTATGCATATTACTCACTCAATGATTGCACTTTATACAGTATTCATGCATTCGCACTGTTTTTTCAACGATTGACCATCGTCCGGTAAAATAACGTTGATTTTTTTCGCGATGGTTCGTTAGTCGTAGCTTTAATTAATCTCTTTTTTTCCTAATTGCCTGATTCGCACTCGTTATTTTTTTTCTCTAAATCATTGTATATAGGCGAATTATCGCATGTATAATGATAGACAGTTCCGGCGCGTGATTTGATCTTTAACTAAGTAAACACAGTGAATCATTAAAAATATAGATTCATATACCAATGGAATTCATCTATTACTATGTTCATCATTCTTTTTTCTTCTAATTATAACTTTAATTATAGTCTACGATAGTTTCAAATACGTAAGTAGTACTCTTAGCGGACAAACGCAAGCTGACTCTCACAACACATCGGTACATCATATGTCAAACTTATGCTGATTAGTCAGAAAGGTACGCATTTTGAAAAGGTTTTTCAACGATAATCAAGAAATCAACGGCGGATATTTCAAGCCATCACAACGAAACTTAATGATTTCGATTCTAACGATTGTTTAATCGATTAGCCGATACAATTCATTCGAGAAAGGGTAAATAGACAATCCTTGTGGTAGCAACTTTCACAATGTTTTGTATGACAATGAAACGAGCTGCTGATGTGTGTTGGACATCACAATGATTTCTCTCTCTTACGCGCGTGAGTGCAAGATCCGCGAAAAAACCCACGCGACTTGTAGACGGAATCGTTCAGAAAAATTGTGTTTTTTTTCCCCCCCAACAGTGTACCATTGATGAAACTTTCACTTCCGGGAGTTCAGACTCGATTTAATCCCTAAGACTATATTTATTTAAGAATTCAGTTTTAAGCTCTAGTTCAATCTTTAATCGATATAAAATCAATAAATCAGAAGATGTCTGCACACTTTAAATACGAAAATTGCTCTTCAAAACCTCAAGTCATAAGCTTATACAAACAAACGCAATCAGACATTCACACTAGACATTTATAATAATCTCGTCTAAACAACGAAATTTTGCACAAGTTCATTGATACAAGTCATTTAAAATGCCGAACATATATATCCGCATGTACACACATACACATCCTCCATTAACCCACTTAAAAACGTCATTCTCACGCGGAGCGCCGCATAATGCTTAGAGATCCTTGAATGGTGCGGCGGCAGCAAAAGATGCTTCCTTCTCTCCTTCTCTTTTTCCTCCACCTTATACTCTCTCGGCCTTATTCTCGCGGCTGGCGTACAGTCAAAGAGAAGGAGAAGAGAGAAAGAGAGAGAGAGGACAGATAGAGAGACGTTGTACGTTGACATACTGACTCGCTACCCCACATACCCTTTTACCTCGTGTATATATGTGTGTATATGTTAGGTGAAATCGCCGCGAGCCGATTTTCGTCAGCTTGTCACGACTTTTGAATTTACATAGGGGGAGACAAAAAGAGAGGGAGAAAGTGCGCTTGATGAATTGGATTGCTGAGGGAATCGTGAGCACAAGATTTCAATTATAAGGTGTGGTGGATGTTTTTCCTTTCTTAAGAGACAGTGATGCGATAAAGAGATTTTGACAGATGTCTTTTTAACAGGCAGTGAGGTACACCTTACTTTGAAATACGTAATGGATTAAGTTTTTATAGAAATACATTTTTTAAAGCGATTTACGTATTTTGTTTTTTTTATATGTACTTTAGAACAACACTCGATGGTAATCAAAGACCATAAACATCGTGTACAAGAATCCGTTACCGAAAAAGTCAAACAAAAAATCCATCAACGTCACGTATTCAAGCGGTACTATAATACAGCAATGTTAAGATTTGTCAAGTGATGTATCGTCCAATAAAGGCATTGATCACTCGTCATCGATACATCGCTCTTAGAGGCAATATTATCTTTGTTTTTTGACGTCTATAATACACAAAACAAGTTACTTGCTCGCTGTGTAAGAAAAAAAATCTCGAACGCACACACACATCGCAGGATCTAGGATAACCGGTTTGCACTCGGTGGAATCAATTTCCACCGATAGAACGTAAACAACAACAACAACAACGACAGCAACAAAAAAAATCAAACCTTATATTCTCGACGATGGTATACAGCTTGAAATAAGGCACACTTGTCGCACTCAGTAAAGTGTTAAGCAGGACTTTGAAAAACACACACTTATTTTATTAGCAGATCGAGACACACTACATATACACTCGCGTTAAACCAAAAAAAAATTTTGTTTTCTCTTCGTCGACGCACGATTTTGAGTCTTCGAGAGGAACCACGCGATTGTGACTTTGGTGTGTTGTGAGACCAGGTACGTTGCTCGCACCGCCCTATATACGATCCCCCACTCGTACACCAGCTGTAAGAGAGTTCTCTCTGTCTCTATACGCTATATAGATATATATATATTATTAAACGAAGAGCTTTCACCGAAAATCGCGCCCCACGCCGTGACCTCGCGGGCGAGAGTATATACGTCTATCCGTATTATATTGACGTCAAATGACGTTACCAACACCATGGTATGTCTATATATTTATATGTACCTTGCTATTACGCGAGAAAGTGAAAAATATCTTGCGGTGGCGAGGGTTTTGCTGACGTTCGTTCGCGATGGTTATATGACTAAGCAATGAGATTTGATTGCTTTTGATTGACGATTATAGTTAAAGAGCATTGATCATTGTGCAAACAGATACTTTTTGTGCTTAATCATTGAATTTTTATTTTTGTAATAGAGTAAGTATTTCTATGCGTATGCCCGGAAAACCCAATCCTTCATTATTTCCACGTTTGTTGAAATTGTTCTAATATAAGATCAATGTTTCTACTCTACAACTAGCCTTTGTAATTGTTATAAAAGAATTGACTTTTTCCCCCACAATTACTATAAATTTTATATTTCCATCATTGGATAAATAACCGAAATGTATAAATAGATTTTGTAACTTAACAAGATTTTTGCATGTCTGGCCATACCGTTCTTTTACTACTTAACACGTGCTACTTACTCACTGTATTACTCATAAATATGCGAATAAGTCGAGCTGAACAAATTAGTTTATTAACATTCACATACACGCAATACTCATCGATAATCTCAACATTTTTTTATCGATTCGATTCACAGAGATACTAAAAAAGTAGTATTACTAATGATATTCTAATGAGAATCACAAACGTGCTCTGTTCGGTATGTGCGAAACAGAATGTAGAACAGCGATATTCAGATTGTTGGTTCCTACGGAACCTCCGTATGAAATTCCAGTTTAGTATCATTATCGCTCGTGACCTTGATACATAGATTTTCTTATTCTCTACAACGAAAACGAAATTTCCATCATATGCAAATGCCAAAATTCTTTTCTTTCCTTTTTTTTTTCACGCGCAGCTGCTCATGCAAACCAAATCAAGGCAACGAGGGGAGGTGCATGCACCTGCTACGAAGCATCTTTTTCATTTTTTGTTTGTTCTTGTTGCAGTTAAATCATATAGCAAAATATTCGGAGCATCGGAAGTTGCGCGGCAGAGAAAGTGTCTATATATATCGTGGGTGGTGAAGAAAACAGGATCTACCTGCTTCTTATACTCTACCGTTCGATTAGCCGGATGACTTTGTGCGTAGCTTAGACGATAGTCTGGCCTTAATACTGTACAATTGTGTTGCTGGAATGGACGTGCGACATTCAAGGTGACTTATGAGCCGGGAGTGGTCCTCTAAGTCTCTGACATAGTTTTGTGAGGATCTTTTGGATTCGTTGTTATTTACCGTGTCTTTTTGTCTGATTCACGGAAAGAGAGGACGAGAGGGAGAGAGAGAAAGAATGACAGAAAGAAAGAAAGAGAGGAATACCTAGCAATGCGAATCATAAAAAGGGAAATAAAGAAGAGATTATTTTGAATGATTTGGAGGGGGGGGGGGGGGAAGACCCGTTAGGTAGACATTTTTTAGAAATGACTGATTCAACAACTTTCTCTTTTAACGTACTTTTTTTGTGATGTAAGTGGATAAAATCGTTGACTCAATATGTAAACGCTTGAATGAATCAATTAAATATCTGTTTCACGTAGGTTCAAGTAAAAAAACAATTAAATAACAAATGGGTACATTTCCAATTTATGACGTAGTATCGTAGTTAGACATAGTGTTAGTATGACGTAAAAATACATGTTCCTGAAACACAATGCTATCAGAATTATAATGTAGAAATTGATTTATGTTCTGCTCATTGCATACAAATAACATTTATAAGTTTTGTACAAAATTGATGGGAAGTCGGATTGTAGTTACCTTTCATTATATTAACATTCAATATCGAGAAATATCCGTGCCAATTACATACGTGACAAACTTTTTACTTTCTTACTTGAATTGATAAAACCTCAGTTAACACGAGCCGACAATGATATTTTAAAATAAACAATAATGCGAATATAAGGAGCATTGTAGAGAATAATGATCAATAACTATTCCTCTGAAAGTTTAATCTTTCCATTAGATTTTCACGATTCACCTCGTATGCAACCAAGCATTTCTAAACTTCATAACTATACCCATTCATTTGCAACGACTTAATTAAATTCGAGAAGTCCTCCCACACAGAGAGACAATATCAATCCGCACGACCTCGATACATATACATCACGAGAAAAGAAAAAAAGTTCTCTTATTGTAGCTAATGAATGTATTTTTTGTCTGAACTTATCAAGGAGAAAGTAAAACCATTGCGCGTTCCGTTTTCATTTTTTCATTTTTTTTCTTCGCGCTACGAGTATGAAAACTCGCTGCAAGATAAAATGACAATAAAACTGCCGAGTTTATAGACGCGCTTTCCGTTATTCACTCTGACATTCTTTATGCTAGCAGACATTGAAAAAAAAAAGAAGTTTCTCATTTAATTAGTATAATTAACCAAGACGAACATGTGTGGATCTTTGTAACTTTCTCGGACGCGCCGCAAGCACAATGACGTGCATTATATAGATCTAATCTACAAAAATTACAAAATAAAAAATGTTATTTGGAATCAAACAAAATGAAAAGAAAAAATGTCATGACTCGTACAACCGCGACAATATCACGAAACTGTGAAGTCAAACACAGGAAACATTATAGATAAAATAAAATTTCATTAAAATCTAATCGATCCGCTTTTCCAAATGTACGCGGTATAAATGTGTGAAGTCCCTCACCAAAAATTACACGCGAGACGACTATGTATCGGCCTATTAGAAATCGCTAATCATGAAATTAGCCTGGAATCTCTCGTGCGCGTGACAAAACGACAAACAATCGCTATCTATATCGAGCAAAAATTGAGAGGGAGATTCGTTCTGAATTCATTATCAACTTTCCCCTCGTTTATGTATATATATATATTTTTCTATTTTTGATCGATCGCGCGCATCTCCTTGGAATTATAACGATTAGAAAACGCACGCATTAGGCCGAAAAAAAAGAAAACGAAAAATAAATAAGAAAAAACGGAACTCGCTGAACGATATTTGCATGAGTTGTTAAATACCAGTAGGTCGGAGGAAGTGATGCGCGACCAAGATCACAATTATACTTCTTGATGCGTGGGTATCTACCAAGGTAGAAATCGAGCAAACGGTCTTTTTATTTTTGCCTTCCTGATTTCAGTTGACGGAAGTCTTGTCACTTGCCTACATTCTAACGGGTAGGTGATGAAATTGTAGGGGAGATAATATCGTTCGTTTTTCTATTAGCTCTTTGTATTTTCCATTGATAATTTAACTCTCCGTCGTCGATCTATCATTATTATCTAACTTATATCATTTCTATTGCTATTTCAAAAATTTTTTGTTATAATATTAAAATAGAGAAAAACTACATTCAGGTGAGTATCTACCATATACTTTTACACGCGGAAGCTCTTTCTAATTAGACCTAATTAATAACAGAAACGTACCATTTTTTAAAATACATTTTTAATATGGTTGTTACTTTCACATTCTAAGTATAACCTACATATTATAAGGAAAAAAGTAGAATTTTATCAATAAGACAAGTCAGCCATACTTACAGGCTTTTGATACAAGCAAAAAAGAAAAAAGTCAGAGTGAAAGAGAGCTCTACTTATATACTGGATTCAGTCGGACATTTGTTTCAAAAAGTCGTTTGTTTGGATGTGTTGCTTCTAACTTTACAAGTAATATACCAAATCACTTGCAACTTTCTTGTAGATGAAACTAATTTAGATTAGCTATTCACGACTTTGAAACAACAATGCAGCTGATATTTTTTTAGAAGCGAAAATAATTCTTCAAATTATTTTACTTCAATCAAGTGCCAAACTAGACAAATAATTATCATCTGCACTTATATAAGCATCATCTCTGGATTACCCTACACTTTTACATAATTTCACATGATTCAGGGATACAAAATAATGCGTCATACTTATACACCCATGAAAAAGAATTCAAATATGTATATTTAACATCTAAAAAAAAGTCAACAGAAGCATGTTGATCCTGCTTTCTCTTTTGTCCACGCAACATAAGCCCATGGTGCCATTGATCTCGGTCGCGCGCACAGCGTGTCTGACGTACATTTGCTCGATGTTGCACAATTTTTTGACGTCATGAGTTGGGCACAATGGGACTAACCAGCAACAGCAATGGCGCAGCTTTCACGCGGATCTTGTGTGGCAGTAGCCAATCTTGTGTGTACTTTTGTCGCGGTTGGTTTACAGCCGGAAATTAACAGGATGCCACGAGGAAATGCGCTTGGACGCCAATCTATGTCGTAAGGTGGGGAGGGTTTCTTTTTTATTTTCTCGTTGTTGTGGTTGATTGACGTCTATTGATTGATTCTCTATTGATAATGTTGGTAACATGGTTGTCGATCCGTGTTCATTTGGAAACTGGTGTTCAATTCTGCCGCAAAACGTAAATAAATATATAGTATAGTAATATGATTATATATTAATTATATTATTATAAGTATAGTAATAGATTGTTCGGCTGATGTTTTCTCCGAATACGTATGTATTCTGTTGACGAGTACTAATTATTTTTGATATCGATAAAAAATTTGCAATTATTAGAAACTTATGGATAAACTATATTTGTACTCGATTGATAATGAATTATTTCTAAAATACGCCCAAACCATCTTCAAAAACATTAAATAGCAACTTTCTATTCATTTAATGCCCGCTAAATAACATTTCTAATTCAAAGTTTTGTAGTCGACAATTACATTGAATTATTCAATTTTACAACCACTTGTCCAGAACAAAATGCGCGTAAAACGGAAAAGAGAAAACTAAACCCATTTAAATGTTGTCTATGTACATTCGTTGCAAGTGCGTTACACTTCTAATGCTAAAATCGCTATATTTTTTTACAAAATATACCCTCATGGACAATCAGTAGAAAGTCAAGCCATAAATTGAAATTACCAGACGGCCAATTATCTATCTCAATCTCCTGTAATTTTCCTGGTAGAGATCGTAACAAAAGAAGAAGATAGACAAGGACTAGTCTGTCTATCGAAATTTACGATTCCAGAGCAGCTGAAGAACAACGCGCAGAGGTAGTAAAAGTGATTTCTCTATGGCGTTAAGTATCGTGCGCTGCCAAATAATCGGCCGAGTCATTGTAACCAACACTGCCCGCATATACAATGTTCGTTTTCACTTGCATGATAAAAGAATGAATTTCTTTGCGGAGATCAGTCACATTGGTTTCCTAATATTTAAATATTGCACTTTTACTCTTTCTTACGGAACGTAAAGTGTCTTGTCAGTTGGAAAAAATTGTACATCGTTGATTTTAAACTGACGGAAATGTAGTTGGAAACTTTTTAATGGAAATTACGTGTAGATTTTGTATTCTTAATGACACTAAGATAAAAAACGAAAGTTCCATTTACATGTTACTTCTAGAACCACTAATATTGGAGCAACGTTTGAAATTAATCATTATAGAAATGAAAGAAACGCAAAACTAGTATAGCTGCAAAGTATAAAAAAAAACATCCTACATTCCTGCATTCACAATGTACTTTAAGAAATTTGTATATACGAAAAAGAAAAAAGTCACAATCCACTCGTAACGCGTGATTTATTATATACGAATTCATTGACATCCAAATCCATTAAAGTGAATCGTTTATTTGTTATAACTAACAATTTGGAACTTATTTTGCATATAATTATGCATGTATCTTCTACTAAAATATTATAACCATCACTTACCATCAATAAAAGTGTATATGGCGTAAATCTCAATATTGTAAGCTTTCGCGTAAACCACAATCATTATCCGTTTCCATTTCAATCTGTTCCTCTACTAAAGACATGCCAATCATCTGTTTAGAGAGAGGCGCCACATGTTTTACCGCAAAATAATTTAGAAAACCTCTAAACATAAAATTTGGCCAAAAAGAAAGAAAAACATATATGTACGGAACCACATACGACGACCTACATTTACGAATTTCGAGGAGAGCTAGTCAGTGGTGGCTCACCGCACCTACGAAATTACCATCACAAATCGTATATGGGGAAGAGACATACCACCAAGTATATATATACATATATATCTTTCTCGAATTGGTGAACAGTTGTGAACTGTATTTTGGGTCACTGTAATACTCTTGCATGTTTCGAGTTTCCTTTGTTCGCAGAGTTTAATTGATATGTCGACTGCTAAACTCACCTTTTTTTATTGTATTCAAAGTAATGTGTATTGATTAATAAAATTGACATTAATCAGTAATTCTATTGTACTCTTCCCACGCGAAAAAAATCTGGGCACTCAATGATCATACGTAATTAGCAACGGGCGCTTGTAAAATCTCGTTCAAATCACCCTTCGTAAGAAAATATTTTCCACTCGATTCTCATTATCATTTGAGCACAGTAAATTTTCGCGCTTTCTATCACGGCTAACCGCCGACTAATCGTCGCTTGGCAATGATTATCTCGGATTTAATCGTAAGGTGTGCACACGTGCTCGATTGACTTTAATTTATCGATGTTTACTCAGAGCGATCAAGTCTTTGGTGTATCTTTTAGTGTGCCTGTATGTCCTATTAGGAACGTAAGAAAGCTGAATTATTATCAGGCTCATTAATAAAGACGATAAACTTGTTATATTGTCTGTTGTCTGAGTGATTAATCGACCGGTCGATTTTTCTAGTGTGTACGTGCAATTTCGCGTATGCACGCTATTTCAACGAATTATTTCATTACAATGTTAAACAAGGACTTTCACCTAAGTTAACGTTAATTTTTTAATAGAGGTCAATAAAATCAAATGAGGAGATATATAGAAATATGTCGTTTAGACTAGCTCCACACATCTTATACACTTGTTACCACTGCTCAGTGACTTTTGATGCTCGGCACGTGTATTATGATATCATGCGTTCTTATTTTAAGTTGACTTACAAACCGTGTTTTTTCTTACTTTCTCTTATAAATAACGACATTCCAAATATAAGCATTTTGAATATTTGATCGAATGTCACACTTCAAAATAGATTGCAATACCTATCGTTCATTTCCAGATCTACATATTTGTATTTTTTGTATCAACCATTTTTTCGTTTAGCAAAACTTTATTAAATTAAGAACAGCGCAGTAAATGGAAACCGCAGGGAAGACATTTACATATTTGTCACACTATCCACTTAACATTCAAGCTGAAAATGTTAAAGTTGACATGTCGAACAACGTACTTGTACTTAGAAGCTCATCTTCAAAATAACACTTCGCAATATCGTAAACAAAGAAATCCCGATCACACTCCAGGCAATTAGAATTCATACAAAGCAATTGACTGGATAGATCATTATAATCCAAAAGTTTTCCTACAAATCACCATAAGACACTTTTAACACGTCAGTCGCATAACGATTTTCTTCTCTTTCTCTCTCTCTCTCTCTCTCTCTCTCTCTCCCAGTCTCTCTGTACGTGCGTCAATGGGTGATGATTCATCGGCTCTCGAAAGCGAAAGGCTTTCCTCGGCTGTGAACGCGTACGTGCGTGAGTTGAAAAATTAAAAGTAAGAGTCCCACATTTCGCAACAATAAAATATGTCGGCACTGGCGGATGTGAGTCATTGTTACGCATCTCATATTCAATTACAAACTGTGAATAGATCAGTCGATCTCGACGATATTGTTTCGACACCAATTAGTGTATATTTTTGTTGTAAAAAAATCTCATCTCTTATAAATAATATAAATAATAAATCATTGATGGTAAGTAAATGAACTTTATTGCAGTTTTATACAGATGGATGAATGGAATACGTTGAGAAAGTGGATCAGAGCGAAATCATTGTGAACTGATATGACACGCGCATTCTCGAGTTGATTCGTTACCTAAGGATGTCACGCTAGAATTATTAATCGCGTGTCAATAAACGTCACAAAGAGAAAAGGGCATACGTCTCAATTAACAACAGTGAAATAAAACCTAACGTATATTAGTTATCGCTGCTATAGATGATACAGGTATTTACTATTTTAATATAATCAAATCGACCGATTTACACAGATCTATTAAAGAGATCTTTTTTCAAAAATATTATTAAAAATAATAGTATGTTTCTATTCTGTCTTACAAATTTTATAAAGTTTCGAGAGTTTTTTAGACCGAAATGGTTTGCGATAGTTGATCCCAAAATATGTAATCGACATATTTAGTAAAATTTCTAATCTAATAATATCAGTACGTCAAAACATAGAACCGAATTAGAATACTTCACCAATAATATCTTCTAATAGACACGTGTTATTTGTCTGATACATGCTTATAAATAATATTTATTCAATTGGATGTGTGGAAACGCACGTAAATTATTTTATAAGTGCGCATTATCATTGGTTCCAAAGTCAACGTTACGTCGTTTTTGAGTAATTTTATTACGAAATTTCACGGGTCCCAAACTTCAGCCAATCGCCTACTTGTCAATAGAACCTAGTTTGAGCTATTCTTATCGGGTAACAAGGTCTATAATTTTTACAAAGTACTATGCAGAAATATTTGTCTTCAATCAATAATGTTACGAAACATTTTTTAATTTGATCTTGAAGAATAAATTAAACTTCGATTTTTATCACGTCGTTTTTTACGATCATGTGATGATTAAATTTTCAATGATATTGGATTCAGATAGGCATACTCAATACCAATCGTTTTCTATATATAAGACGATCAAAACATGTGTTTTTCAAGTCATTCTAAAAAAATTACTTCAAAGCAAAAATTCATTCGCACTAGCAGTTAAATTCGAATAAGTCAATATGTACATTATGAATTTGATATTATTCGTTATAGTCCTACTTCAAAACGGTAACTATTATTGACAATTTGTCTGTATTCATTTTTTAATAACATTTTAATATTTTAATGTTTCAGAAGTAGTATTTGGTTTAAGAACAAGAATTGCTGATGGGATAAGCGCTTCTCAGGGAGAATTTCCTTTTCAAGTATTAATTGCATTATAATGTTTTATAGTGAGTGAGTTCGAAATAATAATAATAATAATTATTTTTTAGGTATCACTTCAGAGAACAACGAAAAATAATAGACATTTTTGTGGCGGATCAATTATACATGAAAAATTTGTTCTGACCGCTGCACATTGTGTGCTTGGGTAAACAATTTAACCTATATATCTATGCATATTAATGCTTTTCAATTCAACAAATTAATTGAGTCCATGTACTGAATAATTAAATATATGTCTTCATTTTTTACTCTTTTTCAGTTCTGATTTCTCTAATATTCGTGTAGTTGCAGGCGTTACGGATTTGAGACAAACATTAAACGATGAAAATATACGCAAAGTAGTCGATGCATTTAAGCATCCAAGCTATCATAGACCACTACCTAAGGAAAACGACATTGCGCTTATTAAAGTAATTATTCCCACTTTTAATCTTTGTTGAAATTATTTCTCAATCATATACCTAATCAATCAAATTATACACCAGGTTGATAAACCGTTTACGTTCAACAAATTTATAAACAAAGTTACTCTTGCATCACCAACATATCAAATCCCTGACTCTCAAAAAGTTTATGCCACCGGCTGGGGACTCGAAAAAGCTGTAAGTTACAGCTTATAATATAATAATTATCTACCATTCTTTTGAGCTTCAAGAAATACGCTATTATTCATCGTATCTATGCGCGGTTATTTATTTACGAAGTTCTAAAGAATTTATCGTATTATATTAACCGTATTATGTAAATTGGTATACTTATCATTTCAGTCAGGTAAAGACCCAACTGATACATTAAAGAAAACTAAAATATACGTTTTGAATCACGAACATTGCGTGAGAAAATATCAGGGTATCCTCAAGTTGGAAAATACAATATTCTGTACTGTTAATAGAAACTTTGTTTCTAACAGAGGCGTTTGCAACGTAAGTAGCAACAAAATGTTCTTTTTCAATAATAGAACCCTTATATTGTGTTATAACAAGTTCTGTAATTGGATAAAATGGGAATAATATTTATATTCTCTGTTAAAAATTCTATCATTTGTCACATTCAGGGAGATTCTGGTGGCCCAGTTGTTATAAATAAAAATACCCTCGTTGGGGTAATCAAAGGATCTTTCCATGGATCACCCATACATCATATAAAACCTGAATGTGGATCAAAGCATTACCCAGATATGCATTCTGAAGTATCCAAATATCGAGCATGGATTGATGAAACTATTGCCAAAAACGCATATTAAAATATTTTATGTTTAATCAGCGTCGACGATATAAATCAAACCCACAGAAATACTTTTTGTAAATTCATGTATTTATAAATAAACTTGGATTCGTTGAAGCTGTGGTCATTTTTTAACCCCAATTAATGTATTAATTCAGTGTTTTTATGTTATATCATCTAATAAATTAGCGTATTAATTTATTAGATTATTATATCATCTAATAAATTAGTGTATTAATTTTATATCATATAATAACGTATTATCGTACGTCTACACTACACAATTTATTGAGTTAATTGCAAATCAACACAATCAGATTAGAAAAATTTTTAAATTAACTAAAAATTCTCTATAAGTAACTCATAAAGAGACCTAATCAATTCATAAATATACTCGAATAAAACTAAATTTATACTAATTTTACAACATATGGCAAGATAATAAATTTCGTTGAATGATAGCCTGATCCAAATTTGAGTAGATAATCAATAGAGGTAATGATTGAATATTAACGCAGCGAACAATTTAGATAAAAATAATAATATAACGAATATTTAATAAAGAATTGATCACAATAGTTTATCAAATAGATTTTCAATTGCAAATCTTACTTTTTCGGCTCAAAAAAGTTCCAATGGGAGTTTGGTTTAAATGCCACAATGAAAGACGTTAATGAAACGGGATATTAGCAAATGTAGGAAATTGTACAACGTCATGAACTATTTAAATAAACAAAAATAACATTCTATGCAACTTCGAAATTTTTTTTATTCATTTATGCAATCTGATAATTAAAATATGTAAAATAGAAAAAGTTTATATTTGTTATAAATAAATAACGAATATAAAAGAAAGTCTTAATTAAATATGTGTATTAGCTTAAAAACTACAAGTTCAGATATTTATCAATCGTTAGCATCTTATTGTCCCAAATGAAATGTCACGGTAAAACAATAAAATTTTGTGACTAAAGAAATTATTATTTTCCTTTCTAACAGAAGTTACCTTTTACGACCAAACGTTAAAGCTTTTTTACTGTTAACAAGAAAATTTTCTGCCACGTGTCTCCTTTAATCTAACCAAGTATTTTTCCAAATAACAAGTAAGGCCATGAAGAAAATTAATTTGCGTTTTGAAGAAATCACCTTAACTACCATGTAACGTAAATGAAGGAATGTTTTTCTTTCGTGATTTCATTTCATTTCTTGATTCATTATAAATTATTTATAGTTTGATATTAATAAAATTGAATATCGGAAATCAGTAAATCCCATGCCAACATGACAGATTCAGTTAATAAAAACTCAATATATTTATACGAACATGTGAGATTATATTTTCTTATTTGATTTGTTTAATGAATATTAATGCCAATTCTTCATAATTGAATGTAACTTGAGATGTATGTTGAGCTATTGTATGTTGAGCTCATGCATTCTTATTATAAACTGGATAGTTTATTTAACTCCTCCTTCTGGATGGGGTTTAATTTTATAATTTGTTGGTCTTCATAATGAGCATGGGATTGTTAAATTTAAAATAAATGCGATCATTTACTGCCATCTTAGAAATAGCTTTTAATTCTGTTACACCATTGTGTAAATAATAATCTCTACGACCGAACTACATCAAAAAAGGGAATTTCAAAAAAAGAAAGTTATTACTATTTTAACTTTGTGAAAATTATTAACTGATTCATAATCATCATTCAACGAATTGCACGAATCTTTTTTATGTCTTTTTTGCTATAAATACAGCCACCTAGTATAAATATAATATAGTTTCGAAGTATTTCCAACTAGTACAATACAATATTCACATCGTTCATTATGTATATATTAATGAATGTTATTTCATTAATCATCTTGCTCATTCAAACCCGTAAGTCCTTTATTACATTATTTAAATAAATAATTCATTCAATAGGTACTTTTTAGATCTTACCACTGCAAATCCAATTACTGGAGGAACAGACGCACTCGAAGCAGAATTTCCTTTTCAAGTATTAATTGCATTATAATGTTTTATAGTGAGTGAGTTCGAAATAATAATAATAATAATTATTTTTTAGGTATCACTTCAGAGAACAACGAAAAATAATAGACATTTTTGTGGCGGATCAATTATACATGAAAAATTTGTTCTGACCGCTGCACATTGTGTGCTTGGGTAAATAATCTAATGCTATAAAAATAAACTTTGTTTATTAATGCTCTTCAATTCAACAAATTGAAACATTTTTTACTCTTTTTTAGTTCTGATTTCTCTAATATTCGTATAGTTGCAGGCGTTACGGATTTGAGACAATCATTAAACGATGAAAATATACGCAACGTAGACGATGTATTTAAGCATCCAAGCTATCATAGACCACTACCTATGGAAAACGACATTGCGCTTATTAAAGTATTTATTCCCACTTTTAATCTTTGTTGAAATTATTTCTCAATCATATACCTAATCAATCAAATTATACACTAGGTTGATAAACCGTTTACGTTCAACAAATTTATAAACAAAGTTACTATTGCATCAACAGCATTACAACTTCTTAACTGTCAAAAAGTTTATGCCACCGGCTGGGGACTCGAAAAAGCAGTAAGTTGAAGGCTATTATAGAATACGTATGATGTTTTTACACGATGTTTACTGGATAGCCCAAATGTTTCATACAGTTATCAAACGTCACAAGTAAATGTTAAATAAAACTTTACCGTGACATACTAATTTATACCGAAATAATAGAACTGAGGATGGTAACGCTTCAGATAAGTGGATATTTCTATTATAAGTATTAATTTTATTGTAAATAATTTACTTACTGTTTCAGTCAGACAAGGACCCGACTGATACCTTAAAGAAAACCAAAATATACGTCCTAAGATACGATAAATGCGTTAAAAAATATGAGGGATTATTGAAATTGGAGGATACAATATTTTGCACTTTTCATAAAAATGTTCTTATTAAAAGGGGCGTTTGCAACGTAAGTGGCAAAATCATATAATTTGACCATAACAAAAGCCTCTTCTTATGTTAATTAGTACGATTGTTAAAAAAAAACCCGAATATTTTCTACATTCGTATTTCAAAATCTTGTCGATTGTCATATTTAGGGTGATTCCGGTAGTCCTATTGTCATCAATAAAAATATTCTCGTGGGGGTAGTTAAAGGATCATTTCATGGATCACCCATACATCGTATAACACCTACGTGTGGATCCAATCGTTATCCAGATATGCATTCCGAAGTATCAAAATATCGAACTTGGATTGATGGAATTATTCGAGATAAAGCTTAATAAGCGGCATTGTTAGTCAACATCGATAATAAAAAATATAGTTGCAAAAACATTGTATGAAAATTATTGTATTACTATAAATGTGTTGATTCGTTAACGATTGCGTCAATTATTTCACATGATTCAATTAATTTTTGTTATTTTACAATACCTTTATATGTGTACACAATATACTTGATTAAATGACTTGACGATTCCTACAATCTAGTTCGATCGAATTCATGAATAGCGAACAAATATGTACAAATGATTCTAAAACAGAACTAACCATTGGTACAAAAAATACAGAACAAATCTTAGTTACACTATGTATTTAGCATGCGTTAAGATCGTCAAAATCCCTGAAAAACTGACTGAACTAACTTTGAGTATGTGACAGTATTACAGTTAATAGTCAAATCATATAGCAGGGAATAATCTATATAAAAATAGTGAGGTAACAAAGATTGTATAAGTGAGCGATCATAGACTCTATAAAAAAATTAATTTTTAACTATAAAATGTCATATTTCAGCTCAAAGAATTTTAAAGAGAGATTTAGCATAAGTGGCAAAAAAAAGCAAGTGGATCTCGGGATATAGGAAGAATGTACAAAAGATATCACGGCATAGTTTATTTAAACAAAAGAAAACTAACTTCCAATACAACTGCTACATTTAAAACTGAATGTTCGTATTGCTTAAAAATTGCATGTCTTGATAATTATTCGTTTATTTTCAGCTTTAACATTATTTATAAAGGATATTATTATATAATATATGATATACTTCAATCGACGCTTCCTTTCGGATAATGTGTAATATTATAATATCCCTGTCCTTATGATGAATTACGGGATCCTTATGATAATTTTATCGTGCTATTATAAATGTTGATGCCACGGTTCATCAACGCATTTTCCATATTGACAATATTTTGCGAGTTCTAAAAAATACTGTCATTTTTATGGGAGACTACGAAATAGTCAATAATGTTTTTAAAGAAGTTTTAAGCATTTTAATAAATTCCACAAAACTACTGTCATCGTAGACGATATTCCTAATTTTATCATCATTATGTATATATAGAAATGTCTACGACGAAAATACAAAACAGAGAGAATTTGAAAAAGTGCAGGTTATTACAAATTAACTTTGATATAATTAAGAAGTGCTCGTAAACATACGCGAAGGAATTTCACGAAAGCTTGACTTTATGAATTTTTCGGTATAAATATGGCCCCACAAATTCTATATAATACAGTCATTTAAAAGCCTTTCTAACTAGTGCAGTAGAACGTTTGGTTAATCTATTATGTATATTTCAACGAATATTATTTCAATTTTTATACTGTTTACTCAAAATGGTAAGACCTGTATTATTGTCTATAAAAAAATAAGTCTTTTAAAAGGTATGGTTTTAGAACTTGCAGTTGCTGAGCCAATTGTCGGTGGAACAAATGCTGAGATAGGAGAATTTCCTTTTCAAGTATTAATTTCTTAATAACGTTGTGTAGTAAGTGAGTTCAAAATAATAATAATTATTATTTTTCAGGTGTCTTTTCAGAGAATAACAAGAGATAATAGACATTTTTGTGGCGGGGCAATAGTACACGAAATATTTGTTCTAACCGCTGCACATTGTGTGCTTGGGTAAAAAATTCAACGTTTATAACAGTTTATCAATGCTTTCGAATTTAATTACGCAATTACGCATTCGATGCCAAATGAATAAATGCATATCTAACTTTTCGTTTTCAGCTCGAATTTTTCCGACATTCGTATAGTTGTAGGCGTTACAGATTTAAGAAAAGAATTAAAGGATGAAAATATACGTTATATAGATCATGTAATTAAAGATCCAAATTATCAAAAACCTTTACCCAAGGATAACGACATTGCACTTGTTAAAGTAATGATTCGCTTATTTTGTATATACCGGTAATGTTTTGTCGTAATATGTAATCGATAAAATTACACACTAGGTTCATAAACCTTTTACATTCGATCAATCCATAAACAAAGTGACTCTTGCATCATCGTCGTACGAACTTCCGCCGTATGAAAAAGTTTATGTCACTGGCTGGGGACTCGAAAAAGCAGTAAGTCAAAGTCTATGATCAAATATGTGTATTTTTTATTTGAGCTTTAGGAATGAGAATATTGTTTGTCTCTTCTACGTAAAATTTGTTATTTTCGAAGTACTAATCTATATATACCGTGTGGTGCGTATTTTTATACGCTTAACAAACTAGTAAAAAATATATAAAAAATAGTACTCTTTTCATAAAAGTGACGAATAGAGCCACTCGAGCGCAGTTGTCGCATGAGCAACGCGAGCAACTTTGTCTCGCTTGTTATAGAGTATACTATACCATACCGCATTACTTCATACCTCAATAATAGAAATAATAGTGGTAAACTCATCGAGAGATAAATAATTGTAATATAAACAAAAATAAGTTTAATAGCTATATAATTTTTTTAGTCAGATACATCACCAACGAATAAGTTGAAGAAAACTAAAGTATACGTTGTACACCACGACTTTTGCAAGTATCTATATCTCGGTACACTCACGGTAGCGAATACTGTATTTTGCACACTTTATAGTACTCGCTCTAAAAGAGGTGTTTGTAACGTAAGTAACGAGACTACCATATTATATAATAATTTAAACCTTCTTTTAAATTGATGCCAAATTCTGTATTTTGTTAAAGCATGCATATTATTTATATCCAAGTTTAAACATTTTATCGTTTGTCACATTCAGGGGGATTCAGGTGGGCCAACCGTTTTAAATAAGAATACCCTCGTAGGAATAATCAAAGGTTCTTACCACGGATCGCCCATGCATGATGTACCAGCTGAATGTGCGTCCAAACATTATCCAGATATGCACACTGAAATATCCAAATATCAACTATGGATTGATGAAACTATTATCAGATATGCTTAATAAGCATTATAGTTCATTAACATTGACAAAAAAACATATTGTTGCAAAGATATATAAAAATTAGTTTATTACTAACAAAATTGTTGGTTCGTTATTTATTTCGTTAATCATCCAACATGATTTAATTAATTCTGCATATTTAACAATGTGTTTATATATTTACAGTAGTGGTCGCAATTTTAAGACACCCCTACCTTCGTTTGATCTCATTTTCGATTTTTAAGCTTTACACGACATTGGGCTTTTGAATTTTCTAGTAGACGTCCTTAATGTTTTTTTAATTAAAATATGCACTTAAAAAATAATAACAATTGGCACGACATAGGTTAGATTTACTAAAAGCAGCGCCCGAAACTAAAAAATTACAAATTATTGGTTTATTTGAATCAAATAAAAATCAGACTGAAATACCTAAACTATTGAACGTAAGCACTAATTCTTTATGTAATTGATTCTTTATATTACTTACCATAGTTACTATTTTGTAAATCCATAAAACTACAAATTTACTAGGTATGGTTGACTAAACAAAATTAGCACAAAGATGACATTTATATTTTTTTGACGTTTATACATCAAAAAATAAACGCTGCACATTGTCTGCCATTTATTCGATGTGATTCAAAAATGTTATAAAAATTATAAAACTATCTTATGAGTTCATTTTATTCCCAAGTATTATCATATTCAAAATAAATCATTTCAAAACAAACGAAGATGTACTGTCATACTATTTCCATATATTGCATTGGAAAAGAACGAGCGTATTTGAAAATAATTACGTCAAAAACTACAAATCAGTGGTTATCAAATGCTCGAATTATACGTAATTTGTGTGTGGTTTGAACATTTTTCTATATAGCATTTTTGGATTTTTATTGGCTAAACTTAGATTAAAACTAAATATAAATAACAAAATTACGTCGTGGTATGTTCATAGAAAATTTTTAGAATATCTTAAGAATGACAAAATGGACGATTTTTCATTATTTTACGAAACATAACTTTTTAGACGAAATATGCGTACAATTTTTTTCGTAAATCTAACCTATGTCGGATCATTTTGTTTTATTATTTAGGTGCATATTTTGGGTAAAAAACATCGACGACGTCTACTCAAAAGTCCAATGTCGTGTAATCATCAAGATCCCAGAATGATTAACTAAGACATATTTGTGTGTATAACTATTATCCTTATCTTGATTCTTATATACAACACCGATGGCTTGAAAAGTGACGTTAGATTAGTAGTAACCTGATTGGTTGTAGGAGTCCATGATATACGAAGTCGATACACATGCACATTATATACAAACAAGCCTTACCTCAAAATAATAATTTTCATTTACCAAGAAGAAAATTAAATTGACTAATTGTTGATTAGTACAAGTAATAATCGAATGAAACAGTAATTAATAGTCCAAATAGAAATAGTGATATGACAATAATTAATAAATAAATTCTCAGAATTATTATATATGTATAAAATAAAATTTTTATTACAAATTTTATTTATTCTCTTATAAAATTTTCACAAGTGACAACCTACAACTTACCGAAATATAGAATACTTATAGAAAATGAGTTCTTACGCTATTGTTATCCTGAAAGTCCTATCAACAAATGCCTCTTACATTTGTTTTTCAATTTTACAACTAGTATTAATATAGACATATCAATCACGAAAATGTGTAAAAAGATAGGATAAAAGAAGGTGCACGAAAGATGTCTTCATGCGATATCATTGAACTATAAAAATGGTTACATTACATGAAACATAGTTTCTAAGTCATTTGCGTAACTGCGAGTTTTGTTATTATGTAACGAACGAAATATACAATATGTACGGTTTAACGAATTTTATTTTATTTTACATACTGCTTAATCTAAACAGTAAGTCCGTTATTACTTTAATCAAATAACTAGTTCTTTTAAAAGGTATTGTTTTAGAACTTTCAGATGCTGAGCCTATTACCAGTGGAACAAATGCAGACAAAGGAGAATTTCCTTTTCAAGTATTGATTGCATAATAGTGTCATGTAGAGCTGTTTCGAAAAAAAATGATTATTTTTTTAGGTGTCTTTTCAAAAAATATCGGGAAATAATAAACATTTTTGTGGCGGGTCAATTGTACACGAAACATTTGTTCTGACCGCTGCACATTGTCTGCCTGGGTAAACGATATAATGCACATTGCTGTGTTTATCATTGCTTTTCAATTCAATTATTCCATTGAGCTCATACTGTAGATGAATAAATGCATATCTAACTTCTAACCTCTTTTTCAGATCAAATTTCTCCGATATTCGTATAGTTGCAGGGGTTACGAATTTGAAACAAAAATTAAAGAATGAAAATATACGTAGAATAGTTGAAGTATTTAGACATCCAAACTATCATAAACCACTACCTAAGGACAACGACATTGCAATTGTTAAAGTAGTTATTCTCATATTTAATCTTTGCTGATATTATTTCTTAATCACATATCTAATCGGTAAAATTATTTCCCAGATTGATACACCATTTAAGTTCGACAAATTCATATGCAAAGTCACTCTTGCATCATCAACATATCAGATCCCTGACGCTCAAAAAGTATATGCCACCGGCTGGGGACTCGAAAAAGCAGTAAGTCAAAAACTATAATAATTTTAATCCTCTTATAAAATAGTTATAAATTATTTTTCATTAGGCGTCAGAAATGACGTTATTATTCATCTCTTTCATGCAAAATTGTTTATTTTCGAAATATTAACGTGTCGATAAGTATTTGTTACATTAGTATATGAAACATATATTTATGAACAATGTCTTGCGCTCGGTCTGGAACATAAAAAATAGTTGCGCGTGACGTAATACTTTAGTGTACAATAAAAAATATCGAATATTAACCTCTTTTTTTAGTCTGGTGTAACACCAACTGATAAGTTAAAGAAAATCAAAGTATACGTTTTAGAACACAGTCAATGCGTAAACAAATATAAGCAAAAACTCAGGGTTGCCAATGTAGAATTTTGTACTGTTCACGATAACTACATCGACAGCGGTGTTTGCAACGTAAGTATGAAAGATACGTCGTTGACAAAAGTAAAAGTATTTTTTATAATAATGATAAAGTAAGTACTTCGATAAATCATGAATATATTCCTTACTCAGCTCTAAAAAACATTACATATTTAGGGCGACTCCGGTGGACCTGTGGTTATGAACAAAATTATCCTCGTGGGGGTAATCAAAGGATCTTTCCATGGATCACCCTTATACAAAATAAAACCTACATGTGGATCATCGAAATATCCGGATATACATACTGAAATATCAAAATTTCGAGATTGGATTGATCCGATTATTGACGAAAATGCTTCATAAAGACTATTGTTAATCATTTTACATTTTTACCGAATGATCGTTGAATAAAAAATTGAATAGATTATCAATACAGGTAATAATTATCGAAACAAAAAAATTGTAGTGCAGTGAATAATCTGAATAAAAATAGTAATATAACGAATATTTCATAAATAAATGATTTCAAGAGTTTCGAAACCCGTATGTTACAATACTAACCTAAAGAGGAAAAGTATACACATGGAAAATGACAATTTTAAATGCGGAAGCTTTTAACACGTATTAATAGACGACTCCCTTTATTTAATCCTCTATACGTGCTACTTTGTTTGTTTGTTTATTTTTTGTACGTCTCGATTAACAAATAAAATTATATATTACTGATAACTAAGATTTGGATGCATGTCGCTACTACTAAGTAAACACATTTAATACTTCAAATTTTATTTTTCCGGCTCAGAGAATTTCATATACAGGATTGGTTTAAGTGACACACTGATAAAATATAACGGGGAGAGATATTGACAAAATACCCGCAGGATGCCCCGCCATGGAGAAGAAGAAGCTAACTTTCAATACAACTGTGACATTATTTTTTCTATATATTTTTTCTTACCATATCTGAATACAAAGTAATAACAATTCAGTTATGGATGCGATAAAAAAATAATTAAGGAAAATGTATTTATCACAACTGAAATTCGCATTTGCACAAAAATTACAAGTTTAATTAATTATCACTCGCCAATATCTTATTATTCCAAATAAAAAATCGCGGTAATATGATAAACATCGTCTTAAACAAATTATAATTCATTTTGCAAATAAAACGTATTTTTACGACTAAACTTCAAAACTTGTTTAATGTCAACACAAGGATTTTCTGCCGGTTTCCGTGCCTCGTAAAATTTAGTCAAGTATTTTTCCAAACGACGAATCACGTATTAAGTCTATAAAGTTTAATCGATTTGCATCATTCGAAAAACATCGTAATTTCAAGTAAATTTAAAATTTTTGTCATATTCCGAATATTCTGTAATCATTTGATAGTTTCATATAAATGAAATCGGATGTTGGTAATTTGGTAAACTCAAACCAATGCGATAGAATTAATTTGTAATAAAAAAAGTATATTAATATAAATAAATATACGTTACAAGTTCTTGACCATTCAATAATAAGAAAAACTTCGAGTACTATTGAAATTAGATTACATGGGCTCATATCGCGGCACGTGGATTTTCTGTATCTACGATAAAGTTCTCGTTTTACGTATACCTTAATATTTCAATTGTTCATAGCATATGCACGTTCTCATTTCACTAATTCGAAACCTATAATCATATTATTTTTTACTGTAATATAAAGTATAGAACTCAATAACTCACAATAATTGTTTTGAATTGCAAAATTGATTCCATAATCGGGTATATTGAGACATATGATGTCTCTATGCTCTTCAGTAATAGAAGATATCCCACTTTTGAAAAAAAATTATTGAATTGTTATTGCAATAAAATAACGATATCTTATTAAATATTTAAACTGTTTCTACTATTAGACGAAATCGTCAATTATTACAAAGTCTTCCCTCCGTGCGTACGTACGTACGTGGAAGTTTCTACGATAGATACATTGTAAAATCAACGGCGAAAATGTATAAAAATACGAGGATGAAAAACGGATTCATTTATACTGTTGAAATTATTTCAGTTTATTACGAAATGAGTCAGAAATGTCGACCAAAGAATTGCACGAAAACTTTATTTTATGAGTTTTTCGGTATAAATATGGCCATACAGTCTCAATGTGACATAGTAGTTGAAAGCATTTCTAGCCAGTGCAATATAACGTTTGAATCAGCCATTATGTACGTTTTAATAAATGTTATTTCGTTATTCATATTGCTTATTCAAAATGGTAAGTCCCTTATCACCTTGCCTAAATAAATAGTCCTTATAAGAGGTGCTGTTTTAGAGCTTTCATCTGCTGAGCCAATTACCGGTGGAACTAACGCAGACGAAGGAGAATTTCCTTTCCAAGTAATGATTGCATAATTATATCGTTAGTCGACAAATTTAAAACAATAATAGTAATTATTTTTTCAGGTGTCTTTTCAGAATACGTCTAATAATAATAAACACTTTTGTAGCGGCTCAATTATACACGAAAAATTTATTCTGACTGCTGCACGTTGTGTGCCTGGGTAAAAAATGTGTGACTGCGCTCGTCGATGCTTTTCAATCTAATTACTCTGTTAATAATTCACCTTTTTCAGTTGGGATTTTCCTGATGTTCGCGTAGTTGCAGGCGTTACAGATTTGAAGAAAACATTAAGTGCAGACAATATACGTAAAATAGTTGGCGTATGTAGGCATCCAAGGTTTAATATGCCACACCCTGGAGACAATGACATCGCGATTATTAAAGTAATTATTCTCATTTTCAATCTTTGCTCATATTCTTTTTTAGTAATATGTGTGATCGAAACATTATACACCAGGTTGACAGTCCGTTTAAGTTCAACGAGTTCATAAACAAAGTCATTGTTGCCCCTGAAAATTATAACATCAATAAAGGTAAAAAAATTCATGTTACTGGCTGGGGATCCGAGAGCGCAGTAAGTTAAACTCCGTAATAAAATAATACATATAACGTTTATTCTAGCATTAGGAGCGACGTTGTCATCAATATCTTGAGCACAGTATTTTACAACCCAATAAAAGATTAAAATTATTTCATTTTAGGTAAGTACGTCACCTACTGATCAATTAAAAAAAGTTAAAGTACACATGATCAGCCCTAAGAAGTGTGCAATCAAATATGAGAATATACTCGAATTGGAGGATACGGTATTCTGTACTATTTTCAATGGAAATACAAAAGACGGTGTTTGCAACGTAAGTATCAAGTGTATGTAATTTTTCTAAAATGGAAGCTTTTTTTATCGACACAAAGTCAATAGTATGATAGAACAAAAATATGCGCGTTTGATAATGTTCAAAAAAACATCTCTTATGTCGCGTCTAGGGAGATTCTGGTGGCCCAGTCATCGAAGATAAAAATATTCTTGTGGGAGTGATCAAAGGATCTTTCCAAGGATCACGACAACATAATATAATACCCACATGTGGATCTACGCAATACCCGGATATACATTCTGAAGTATCTAAATATCGAGATTGGATTGGTAGAACTGTTTCATATAACGCTTAATAATTACTATTATTAATTATCATCGTCTATAAACAATTAATTTTTCATGAATGTTGCAAATAGAACAACTTATTAAAAAAAAATCGGTTTCTATATCATTAAATTAAATTATATTGTATTGTGTAATTTAATCAGTTTATTCTTTTTCGTATTAAAACTAAGTTATGCAATTTATCAAATCATTTGAAGATTTGATTGAACAAATTTTGGAAGCAATACATAATGTTTTATAAATTATTCATAAAGTAGTAAATAATTCCCCGTTTCGAAAATTGCATAAATGACGAAACACTCGTATATAAAAATTACCAACCTTTTGCAAAATATTCTAAATTCATATTAATCAACACATCGATGCTTAAATATTTGAAATGATAAATAAATATTCTGTTATACAATTCTCCCGTGCTGGAAATTTAATGCAGTCATATTCTATTGCTATTGCTCTTACTAGTTTATTTTGCTTACTCATATGGGCAATACGATTCTTCAACATAATTGATCTTGAATTAATCTTGCAATTTTTATATGATTTCTATCAACGATTATTCGTCTGCAGCTGAGAAAAAAAGCTTTTATAATTTATAGGATATACCAAAATACAATAATTATAGGCTTTGGTAGAATCCAACAAAACCAACATATAATCAAATGTTGATTCGAAAGTTGGATTACAAAGCGTGTGCACGTTATGGACGATTGAAAAGTCAAAGCATATTTAACGAGTACTTCAACTATTAGACGCAGAAATCCCAATGCGCCTTGAGCGTTGATGTGCAATCAAGTTTCGCTTAGCGACAGTATGCATATAAATTGTAACGGTAAAAGCACAGGTGTGCGTATATGCACATGCACATATATAAATGATGTTACGCGAAAGAAGAGAGGGAGAGCGTACAAGTATATAGGCAGCACATAGAAAGTAGTTTGATATTTTCGAGTGGCTCTCTCGCATCTCGAGTATGTGTGTGCACATCTGCGTCAATGGGCGTTTTACGAACTCTCGAGAGCCACTTTATCAATTCGCTAACTTTGTTTTGTACATCAGTCTCCTGATACAAAATGACTCAAATCTAATGTTAATGATCGATAGCTTAACACACATACACACGTAGACACTTCGAAACGTCAAATTGTGTCGCTCGTCTTCGAATTAATTGAATCACGCGTATATAAACTAAATATGCTAACAAAGTTGAACAATTTGTTGTCTTTCCCTCGATATGGAAATTCGTTTTAGGAAACACAGAAAGTTGTGCGATTGATCAAAATTTTATCCGACCGTAGTATAATACAGATGATTGTTGGGATTGGTAAGTAATAATCGTTACAATTTTTTTTCCTAGTGGCAATTTGCCAATCGCTCGTGTATAATACTCATGCCTTTAAATTTGACTCGTAGCCAATAGATGAATTCTCGGAACACAATGAATTTAATTCGCATTACTAATGGCGTCACTAGTTTACAAATTCAGTAACGGTTGTATACCAGATAAATCCATAAGTACAAAATCTCAAATCGACAAAGTTCCTCGAGCAAAGCAGAATACAGTCATTCGCGATAACGTCAAAAACAAAGAAAATAAAGAAACCTGCAGCTTTGTCGAACTGAGCCATGTATAGCTTTCCAATTAATCAAAACCAACCTAGCACGTTTCATCACCACGGCGAAATAATAACTCTCCGACAGCGCGGCGGCAGACATCTCTCGAAACAATGCAAGCTAGTCCACTTGATGCGCATGAAAAAAAAAACAACAACGATCCCTCAAAGGAGCAAACGGAAAAGTCGAGTCGGCTAATTAAGGCGTCGCGGCATCATCGCGATGAGAGTAGTAATTGGAGCGAACACTATATAGTCGGTGTTGTACCGTCATTCCGTGCGTATGTACGATATGAAAGAGTTTGATTGACTGGCTAATTCTGTATATCAGTAGACTGTGAAGATGAAACAACATTTAAAATCTGAAAGCTTTTTAAAATGTGAAAAGCGTGGAATTTTTACAGGAATTCGAACGTCGTGATCACAAAAATTGACAGGTAAAGGGTACGACGGGTATAACGAGTCACGACGAGCAGACGAAAACGTAAGAATATGCTTACTACCCATTACGATTGTTTGAAACAGTTTTATCTATTGATTTGTCTATTTATTATTCTAAAAATGAGTGAGTTCTTAATGTGACGTATTAACTTATTCGCTATTCTTTTTGATAATGTATTGTTTTAAAAAATACTAGATTTTGTTTAATGCTTTAAATTAATAGCTTCACAAATTTTGCTAAAAATAATATACCTAATAAACTGCATAATTCAATGCTTATAAAAAGACTATATGAGTCACCGTGGCGTGAAACTGTTATTTCGAAGAAGAGCAACTAACTTTCGCCGAATCTCAGAAATTGAAATTGATGTTTGGATGCGTTCAAATCATCGTTTAGATGATTCCGTACAATTTCAAACACTTAACATTTTTCAGAGAAAATCAGTTACTAGAACAAAAATTTTCATTACATTTCCGTATACTTTATAAACAAGGAAAGCGAATAATGGGTTTTCGTAAAAAAAAAGTATATTTAACTTTCATTGTTGAGAGCATTTCGATAGATTGACATTTTTTTCAATAATTTGACAATTTATCAAGTTTAAAAATGACAATGTATGCTAACATATTTTAAAAACTTTACTGATGCTATTTTTAATAAAAAAAAAGTAATACTATGTATTATTTTATCTCATTTAAATTGACTGTACGTCTATATGTATATATTTTTTCTATTGATTAAAAATGTCATATCCAACAAGTAGAGAACTGATTGATAAGAAGTAAATCATCGTAAATTCCAAGATACTTAAAAAAATATAAGTTAAAACGAAACGATATCCAAATTAAACAGAATATAAGTGAATTTTCACAATTATAGTCGTTTTGTAATACTGTAAAACATTCATTGATGTATACGATGATAACAATGAATTATCCAGGGGGCGTAGAAATCTCGATGGAATCAAATACCCAATTTCCCCGTATCAAAACACAAATCTCTTAATAGCTCGCTCTCGATAAATTTCTCTCTCTCTCTCTCTCTCTCTCTCTCTCAACGGTTACAATGTCCGTGAATCACGCGAGAGAGCCGCCCACTCGACATATGTCGCACGCGAATATTCCTGAGCCTCGCGGTCGACTGGAGGATCCACTTTCACCTCTCTTCGAGTGCGATCCTGCGGCTAAAAGTTTTTCTTTGTCTGCGGCCGTTTTTGTTTGAGGTTTTATTGGACTCTCGCCAGTTTGACGTACTCGTAAACCTTTCAGCTTGAAGAAAGAAATTTTATACGAGTCGACTCGACGTCTCATTGTTTCTTCGAGAATGTGTTACGCTCAAAATTATAATATTCACATTTTTTAATAAAGATTAAGACAGATTGACATTCAACTTGATATTCCACGATTATTTTATGAATATTATTAAATAGTTTCGTTTTAAAAGGTTTAATAATATTTTTATCAAGTAAACTGGACTTTCCACAACATATATAAGGTTTTTACCTATTACAATTTTGACTATTCTTCTTGAAATGTACAAATTTATATCAAATTTTCTTTATATCAAAGATTGTTCACTTGTGAAGTGAAGTCATTTTATTCGTGATCTTATTGGCTAAGAGTAGTTGACGCATAAAATTGTTATGGGGCAGCATTTATGCAAATGTGGCCCTACGAAGCGCATTATTGTTGTTTCATACATCAAAAAAGCTTATTTAACGTCCTATTTTTCTCTGAAAGTCATTTTAGTAAATAGAAATAGCTTTGTCGTTATTTTTTGCATCAGTTGAATATTTCATATTTGCAAAAAAAAACATTGTGCCATTGTTTATAATCTCTCTCTCTCTCTCTCTCTCTCTCATATGAAATCTTCGCAAACGAGCAATACACCATTTACCTCGTTATGCAAATCCAAATCCCACACTCCGAGACTGATATACCGAATGTATAACTCCCTGTATATCTACCTTTACCAAAATCTCATTATATCTTTCATTACGCATCTACGGAAAAAAGTTTAAAGAAGTACAATATCTCCCACGCTATAAATTTACGTTATACGTACTTACGATAATCAATATACGTGAGTTCGTAATTCGTACTCGACGCGCCGCTAATACAGATAAGCTTGCGAGTGAACACGCGCATGAATGTACGTGTATACCTATAGTCAATCTTCACTTTCACCATACCGAGTATCCGGCTGCATACCTCTCGATATTTACTGAATAAGTTGACTTCTTAATGAGCAGCTAATTTACCAGATAGTTGCTTTCGTTCGATTTTCTCAAGAGCTTCTTTTGTAATATCGTTGAGAAACGCGGCTATGTACGTTATTTTAGGCGTTGACGTTTAATCAATCTTTATTATTGATAAATTACTGAGAAGAAAGAAATATGACTGATTGAGCATTCATATTCAAAACGTTCTGATTTGTTAAGGCTTTGGAAAGTATGTTGCGCTTAGATCGTCTTTTAAATTCAAATTATTATCAAAATACGAGCACGTTAATAAGCGATAGCGCTCTTTCACACAGCCATCAAAAAATAGTTAAATCTTTTTGAAAAAGCAGCAATAGAAGCTAGTTATTGATTGATCAGAGTAAGTAAGATGAGAATTGAACGCAACCTTTACAAAATGTAAAATACAAATTACTAATTCAAAATATTTCTAACGAATTCCGATTAATTCTAGTTTTCTAATTGATATGAAAACTCGATATAAGAGACAAATTCGCCCGATAGAATGATGAAGTACCTAGGAAATTATCGCTTCACGTACACTCCAACCACATGTACTCCAATTTACTCATAGCGCAGAAATGTTAATAATCAGTTGTAGGCCTTAATTGCGAATACCAACCGTTCCCTTAAATCAATATCACTTTGCTGGGACTAACTTTCTTCCTCTCTAAATTTATCTTGAAGCGTTGTACTCCACTTTTCTCTCTCTTTCTCTCTCTCTCTCTCTCTCTCTTTCTCTCTCTTTCATTCTTCTTTTCGCTCGACTCCAATAGCAATTAGGCTAATCATTATCATGCGCACATGCACTGTACTCGAGAAACGTTATACATGTACATATATACAACTTGGTAAGATTAATGTCTTATAAGCCGCAGCATCTGCCAGACGGGAACCTATATATTTTGTACTCTTGAATTAACTAATTTTACGTATTTTCCTTTTGTTGACACGTGAAAAACGCGTTTGATGACAATAAGATTGGTTTTCGCATAATTGCTGTCCGATACTTAACGATCGAGAAAATTATACAATTATTGTAGTTGAAAGTCTTTATCACATCTGCAAGTCACACATTGATAATTAACAAAAATAAAACATACAGAACTCAACCCCACGCACAAGCGCTCGTGAAAAAGCTGCTCACTGTATAACGCGCGAAAGCTAGAGATAAAAATTCATCGAAATCGCCTATATATCGTTTATGACTTTATCAAAGGAAAACATTGTTGTGTGTAAAATGCTCTTTAAAATTTCTGGGGCATGAAGCCGCGCCCTTGTCACTCTCCTATAAAAAAAAATAGAAAAAGTCGAAGCAACGTAAAATTACACATACACGCGTGGCCCCGTTAAACGACAATTAAAATTCATTTGCACGCTCAATTAAATTGTCGATGTGATGTATGGTGAATTATGGTCGTGTACGTGTATCAATGTCTATCTGTATGTTTGTGTAGTAGATTCCATATTGGATTAACCAAGCGAGATCGAAAGGCAAATTGGCTTCTTGATTGGAGAAATAATCGAGAAAGATGCTGCTGCTGCTGCTGTTGCTGCCGCGAGTGGGACATGAAATTCGATCGTGAGATGTATATTGCGAATTTTATTGGCCAAGTGACTGATGCTTGATTTCGGTTTATTACTACTGTGCGTCTACATCGTATGACCAACATGTAGTATACCACGCATTTTCAGATCCAATTCCGATTCTATTTTCTGCTGGCATCGTTTCGCTTTATAACACTATATTATACTGCATGGCGCCAATAATAAGTCTTATTGATTTTCAATGCAATGAGAATTCTAACGCATTTGTTAACTGTGTAATTCGCTTAGTCACGTATAAGACCAGAAAAATATGCGTGTACTAGAATTTTGTACAAATCTCATAATAATTACTTCAGTATTCTCTCAAAAAATCAAAATTAGATGATTTATCTAACGGTTAATTTTCTTGATAAAAGCATTTACAAAATTACAGCAGATTTCAATCTTAGATAATTCCTTTAATAAGGTGTACACAATTTTTAATTCATATATCAGGTTAACATCGCTCTTCGCAAATCTAATTTATTTTGTAAAAAAAAAACAACAAGATCATTAAAAAAAAGGGAGAAGACAAATATTTTATTGTCTATCGTCCACAAAATATCAATCGAAAGAACGAGTCAGTATCTTCGATCTGGGCACGGCATATGCGAGAGAGCGCTTTCCTATACTAGCTGCATCCGGAATCTATCGGTCATCAGCCGCGCAATGTACAAGGCGGATACACATTCACTCGCGAGACTCATGCGACTTTTTGGATTATTATGTATATAATCGTGCTCTTGTCGAACATCGGTCTTGATCGGAGTTCAGTAGCAAAAGAGTATGACAAGACATCCAACGAACGTCGTTTTTCTTTATTATATATACATACATAGCTCGATCGTGCTCTTCGCATAGACTTCAAGATGAGAGGAAGCAGTTATGCGATAAGTCACGAATTATGTATATCGCGAAGTGTGTATCCACACCTTCAAGTCTGTTGAGTGTTTATTAGCTAATAATATTCTTTGAAGATAGCCATTGATTTGCGACGGTATAACACATCAATTACACTCTCTCTAGAGAGCTAAGCTTCTCTTCAATTTTATGCTTCCTTTAATTTGGTTTTTTTTCGAGAAAACACCATTAATATATCTATAGATAAAGAAAGTATTCCCGGAAACATGAAAATGTACGGTGTACTGAACAAAATATATATATATATATATATATATATATATATATATATATTCCACTCGACTAAAAGTAAAATGGATTCAAAATTGACTTTCGCGGATGTTTGCGAATATACCTTTACGTAGGTGTATGTGTGAAGGTATCGAAGCTTGTCATCTTATCGTCTGGTAGATTATAATGCGAATGAATAGGAAGTCGATCGGAACGCTCGAGCGGTGAAAACTATCCTTCCTCGCAACGGAGCAGTGTGTTTCGAGGTTACCTTCGCCTCAAGATCTCAATCATAAAATTGTAAGCGGAAAAAGTAAGCGCACGACGGGCCGACCACGACGAATATGGCGTGTATGTATGCAACGTGTCAGGCTGATAATATAAAGCTTTGTTGAGGAGAGCATGCGTTGATTATTTCGTTACTAAAAATATATTTGTATGTGCTCCATACTCTCAAAATTTTACGTGCAATCTATCGTAGTGTTCCAGTATCTGCGTGGTTCACTAAAAATACAAATAAATTATAAGACAACAAACAGTAAACGTGAATAATTTCCCCCCTTTTTTGGAAATATCGATTTTAGATGAATTCGTTTCCCGTAATAGCATATATTTGTTAATTTATCTTTGACTTGGCGAAAAATTGTATAATTTTTCTATTGGCAAGAAACATTATTAAGGTTTACTCTCAGAAATACTAAGAATCTTGCAACGACAACTTGATACGATTAAACACTTGAACAAGAAGAAGAAAATAACTTTACTGTATACGTAATTTGTACATATTTGTCAACAACGTGCGTCAGAGAAAAATTAATCAACGTTGAATTTCCGCGTAATTCCCAATCTTTCCCACCTTACATCCTCAAACTTTCTACTTTTGCATAATCCCCATTTGTGAGGAAAAAACGACGAAAATTCCTTCTGGTCTAGCATTGACGTCTATCCTATACATTATCTCGAATCTAGTAGCTATATATTGCGAACACACATATTTACACACACGTATAAGTTTTACGGCGTAGATACTCGGCCAATGGAACGTTCCAAATACTTCTCGCAGCGCGTCGCCATAAGGATAAATATCGCTCGCCCGGGAGCTGTTACGCTACTATACCGTAGGCTGCATCGTCGCCGTAAAACCGATTATATTGCGGCTCGCGGAAAAAGAGAGAGAGAAACGCGAGCAAGCACACACGTTTAAAGTGCAGTCGATTTTTTTCTTCCTTTTTTTAGGGACGCGATGCGCGTCCTTTTTCCTCTACAACGGTGTAGCGTTTATTTATGATTATGAGACACGACGATGGTGTCTTGGTCGTTCAGGGCGAGATTTAAGAGCAATTAGAAATTAAAGACAAAAAGTGTGTGATACTTAGAGTACGAGTTAAAGCTCGTTACATTTGCGAAAAGAGTATGAGGGTGTTATGATGAAATTCAGTTACGCTTATTCATGTGAGATGTAAATAATGTCAGCTAAATGTATACCGACGAGAGATGGAAATATTCGATTTCATTTAGGAATATAATACTTTTCGACGTTTCTCAACTTGGACAATGGAGTATTGAACAAGTACTGGATACTATTTATGATAGAATAAATAAGAAAGTTTTATTCAACGATTCATATTACTCAAAGAAAATAAATGACATAACAACAACAATTATTTTCCCAACTACCTACAGCTTCAACAGATATAAATCGTTCTAAAATAGGAAAAATTGTTAGCACGGCAACTTTTTAATTTGAACTACATTCTAATCTAACATTATCGAAGATAAAAATACTTCCCCTAATACTCGTATCCCATTATGTAAAATACTTTGCTATCATCGATACAGGACGAATGTAATATCGATACTGTATAAAGCAAAAAGCATACAATGATAGCGTATGATTTTAAGACGATCGTTACACTTTCCTCAAGTAATAATCTTATTTTCAAAAGTACCACACCCAGTTCACAAATCGACTAACATCATTATACTCTTACCAAAGACCATTGAAGGAAAGGGAAGATCTCGCTGAGAATGCCTATAAATGTAAATGAATATTCGAACTACTTGGTGCAGTGTTTACTGCATTACAGTCTCAAAACGCATGTGATATCACGTCGATTTCATCTTGGCATTTTCGCTCAAGCGCGAATCGGCACAATGGAGCGTCGTCTGTGGAAAACTTTTCTGGAATTTCAAGCCCATTAACGCACCCAAGCAAATGCGGGCACCTCGAGCTTCTTTTTTTCTCTTTTTTCTTTCTTCTTTGACTGAACATTTACGTTTTGAAACAATGCACAACTTTGCACTATATAGGAGAAAGTTTGTCGTTTTGTATTATTTCAAAATTCATAACCCGTATTACGAGCAACGAAAGTGTGATTTGGAAAATGCAATTTGTTTTATTTTATGTTTATACGTTAGACTGCATGACAAGGAAGAAGCGTAGTCTCTTTGCACGGGCGCACGAAAGATATTACGAGTATGCTCCAGTTTTGGGATTTGCCAATCTCTAGAACTTAAACTTAAAAGCTATTACGCTGATATAAAGATATTGTTTTTATCGTTTCGACATTTTTTGCTTGGAAACAATATCCCTCTACTTCTATAAAAATAACATTATACTCCAATGCGTAATCATTTTCGATTCACACACAAACAGATATACGTATAAAAACTAAAATATCCGGTCGGCAGAACATTCGCAGATCCATCAAGTACGATATTACAACAGTGAATATTTCTCTTTGGCAAACTGTAACCGCAAGAAGTAAATACGCATACACACACACACACACACACACAGAAAACAACCGTTGCATACAATCAATTACAGCGCAGTACATAAAAGTGTGCACACATTCTCAACAAGTACAAAGGTATATAAACTTGTTCGATCCACGTCCATTACCAAAACATCCCATCTCACCTTCTCAGTTTGAGTCTCATTATGGACAGTTAACTCATGCATTATTCACGGACGCCGATACAAATAAAATACTCAAGAGATTGATAATGTACATGCCCAGTCCTTTCTCTCTCTTATCCCATGCAAATTATCGCCGTATGCGAAGAAAGAATGCACCGACCACAACGACTTACGACTTTATTTCGCGCAAAACGTAATTGCAAGTCCGTAAGTGAGATGATATGGGTTATTTGTTTTCGGTTTTATTTATGGGCTTTGCACTGTGTATCAATTGTTATGTTCAATTATTACTTTGTTCGAGTAAAATTAAAATGAAATGGATATCGATTTTGAGCTATATAGTTATAATGTTGATAAGATATCGTTGAAATATAACGAAGATAATTTTGCTGTAAATGTTATTTAAGTACATATTTCCACATTTTAATATTGCAGATATATCAAAATCAATGCAATACTTTCAATGGGACGCGCACCCAGTATTTTTTTCATGATTCATCGACATAATTCTCATCTTTACGTACAGCCAAAGTGTAATTCACAACCAATCAAAGCAATAATTTCAAAATCAACACGTAGCGGCTGCATGATTATTAACACTCAAATAATAAAAAAAAAAGACACGTAGACACAACAAGTGAATAATCCTTTTTAAGAAAAAGTGAAAAAAAACCGTTATAATACTCGGTTATTATCTCAACACTCTCTCTCACTCGTGGCGAAAAAACGCATTTAATCGCAAAAAAGGTATGCCGTTTGTTTAATGACGTCGATTGTCTCCAACGTGGGAAATATTAATAGTATAATGGTCGATAACTGCCAAAAACGATCAATCGAGGTTAATTAGCTTATCGGCTAATTTTAGTGCGACATTGACGCAAGCATTCAACTTACTCGCTGAAATTTTGGTGGTCGACTGCATTTCTTCTTCTTTTTTTGTCTGCGAGTTCCAAGATTATGATGGATTCTCGTTTAAATCTTCTTGGATAAAAGTGTCGAAGGAATTTCGCGTCAGCGAGTAAATCGAAAGTAGGTTGACTTATTATTGGTTGCTCTTCAAAAACTGCGAGCATACCGACGATAAACTTTGAGTATTATTTCTTATTAGCTATGAGGTGATGTATTTGGTACTTTGTTTCGTTAGAAAGTACTTCCTCGTAAATACTTCGTGTACTTTATGGAGATGACGGCAGACGTCGTTCATTCTTATCCCGACCAACAAATATTAACTATTTTCATTAGAAGTGTGAACGAGCTTAACTAGCAATCAATCATAAGTTTTTTATAAAGTCAAATACTCAAAACAAACAATGTAATCCGTAAAATCATCAATCTATCTGAATCAAACGATGCCGCTATATTTAGCTATCGAAGCTGATCCGACATATTCACTTACACCATAAGGAATCCTCTTCTTTGAAGCATATATATTCAACCGGTCGCAGTCCGATAAAAATCTCAAAAAACCGTACCACTTTTTCAATCCACCTCCAAACTCACTTCTCTCTCTCTCTCTCGTTCGCTCGCTACTAATCGTCCGAAACTCTTTCCCAGCATTGAAATCTCTATAAAAAAAAGACATCAGCAGCATTCATGCATCGAGCGTAAAAAGGGCAAACGACTCTCGAGGAGAAAGTTCCTACGTCGTCGTCGTTTTAACAAAAGTAGGCCACGACTTTGACCGCTCGCAAGGTCCATATACTCTCTCTTGCTCGAGCTCGCGCGCGAACTCACTTGTAAAACGCGCGCACGCAACAATGCTCGCTTCTCCGCTCTTATGTGCTTGTCAAAGAGAATTATTCTTTTGCCAGAGTGAATATATGGGTTAATTGGGATGAGATGAGTGGATGTTAGTTTATTGAAGACGACTGTTTTTTTCATTTTTTTTAGGTGTTCGATTTGATTTTTAGAGTGCAGGTGATAAATGTAGAAAGTTAAGTAATTAGATGTAATGGTTGGCTTGTTTTTGTATCTTTTTGCATCTATTTGTATTATTAGTAGGATTTTTTAACAGAGATACAAAAAAATAGATAAAAATTGTGATTTTCTTGAACGTTTCGCAATTTGAGATTAGAAAATCTTCTTATTCACGTAATACGAAAAATTACAATTGTCATTCATTTAAGTATCTTTAAACTTATTATTTTTTAAATTTTAAATTGAAATATTATTATTATATGGCATGAACCTAAACTCTCTAGTTTCTCTCTTTTCCTACGTTGACAACGCAAATAAAAATTGAACATAGCAGTCCGACGAAAATCTGACATGTTGTTGATCGTGTATTCAAGTAACGAAACACTTAACGAAAGAGCCACGAAAAAATGCGATCGGAAAGTACGTAAATTAGACTTATACTTGCCATGTATTGGAAGTATGTAACTAGGACATTCTTCGAATTTTAAAAATTCCTCGGTTGCCTCAGACAAGTTTTTTTTTTTTTTTTTATTAAAACATAGAGGTCAGCTTTTATTTTTAATCTCGGCAGACGAGCACTTTTTGGCTATGGCTTGAGTTTGATTTTGTGATCTCGAATGCGATTCACTTTTACCAAATCTTTTTACTTTCTTTTTCTCTCTCAAGGTTACACTATGTACTAAAAATGCAGCGTATCCTCGCATTTTACTCCCCACTTGAAACGCATGGACAATCAAAAAATCTACTTTTTTTATACGTAATTTACTAACTAATCAACGCATACTGCTTAGAGCTTGAAAATGTGCTTCATTCATTTGCATGTACATAGATGCGAACTTACAAATGTCAACGTCACGCCATTAATGTGAAAGTAATTGATTATTATCGAAGCAAAGAAAAGAGGAAAGAAAAAACACTTGTCTCATTTTGAAAGTCAATTGCATTAAACGGTACCTGTTAAGAAAAAACACCGACAATCACGCTGTGCAAACTTTACCGCTGAAACTTCACCGTAGAGAGTGAGAGAGCGAGAATATGTTTGCAGTCGTTCCTTGAAACAGTTGTTATTTTTTTCCTCTTCGTTGTTCGTTTCATATAAAATCGAGTGCGATTCTTTGACAGTGTGCACGCGCTTCTTTGTGATAATTATGTCTGATAATAATCTTCCAAAATGACTACTTATACTAAATTAAAATTTAAATAGAGAACTATAGGCCTAACAAACTACTACTTCTGTTCTGTATCTACAAGATCAAAAGTACAGAAAGTAAACTTGCAGAGAGAAAAAACAATTCAGACGTGATAAACTTGTCTCGTACATTTACCAATCGTTAATTTTTCTTCTTTAAGAAAGTTCAATCACCGTATCCTTTCAAATAAAAGTATAAGTCAACGAAAACCCTTCCGAAAAAACAAGTAGCTTAGTAGCTTGATCGATTACGTCAGCGCTTTTTACTTTAATAATGAGTATCGATATTTGCTTGCTTGGAAGCGGAAGCAATGGCTCTAGGTCAAGGCCTGCTCTCACGGAATGTCAGTGACTCGAGGGAGATACACGCTGAGACGGCACTTTTTCGGCTTATACGTATGCGCTGCCGTCGTCTTTTTCTTTTGATACACATTTATATATATGGGTGTGTGGCCTTTCTTTCTATGCCTTGGTCTTTTTGTTGTTGTTTTCATTTGTTATTCGTTATCAGAGGGTTCTTTATATTATACACGCGTTGAGCTATTAAATTGCACGGTGAACAAACGGAATAATTTAGTTTCGATGCAAGTTTTTTTAATATTTATGCAAGATTTCGTAGAATCGTTAACTTTGATCAGAGTTTTTAAGATGATGTTAATGGAATTAGATAAAAGTCATATGGCGTTTAGTGTTAGTCTTGAATGTATAATGGAAAGAGATTTCGAACAATCTAATTTACACAATTTACGAAATTGTTCTCTTTCAATCTTCACAGTATATATTATTCTATAACAAACGAATAAAAATCGATGGTAAATTTATTGGAATAAAGCTTCGGAAAGGGTCGTACAAAAGTATACAATCGTGAAATCGTTTGTTTAGACTATTTATGAAAGTAAAAATACTTAAAGAATCACACAAGTAGCACCATAGCAGCTTTGCGTAGGATGATCAAAACGAGGTTAGAGACATGGTCAAATATGTCAATTTTATATCATAAACGAATAATCTACAATGGAAATTACTTAATCGTTATCAAATACTCATTCAGTTTATTGTATTTGCGCAGCCATTGTCCCTCTAGTTATAAATATTGAAACTCTTATAATTTCTAGTCTGTGAAAAAACTTTTGCCATTTACAATTACTAATTTTTACAAAAATTTAAAAATTGTCCTATATTGAAAACCATTATCGATACTCTGGTACAAAACCAATGCACGTGACTTACAACTCAAAAATTAACAGAGGACAAATTTGGAATAATAAAGAAGACAAATTAATGAAGTTCGATACGTAGAATAAAATTTCTACGAATCCCACGAATCAATTAATAAAAATTAGGCACACATTAGACGTTAACTGAAATTCCCATTATTTCAATCTCCCAAAACGAAAGAAAGTTATGTAGTACAAAGTCTACCATCCTCGTCACAGAAAGAAACAAATAACCAAATTTAAATCCAGCAATAGGTTTTGAATAAGTAAGCCACCGTCAATCAAGCGTGCAAGCATATCGATAAAATTCAAATTCAATTCCAATTCATTTCACTACTCGGCTTATGGTTAACAAGAGAACACGTGTTCCCTTTAATAGGGTCAACAATAAAAAATAAATAAATCTGCGCTCAATTGGACTTTGCTGTTCGCCTGGCATATAAGGTAAATGAAATGGCGTGTACAGGTTTCTTTAATTAGCATGCACCGATGCGGTTCCTCAACCGATTTTTCTTATTGGTCAGGTTGCAAAGCCTACGACGATGACGACAAAGATGCTAAACTTTAACCTAGTTACCCACACTGGGGATGTGAGGACTTGTCTGTCAGCGACTATTGAGGAAATTTCCAGATAACGATTGGTGTTATGTATCGCAACTTAAGTACGAGACATTTCTTTTTTGGGACGTGAGAGTTACTCTCGTGTCCCAAAAAAGGATTTTTCAGCAACTGAAATATTTGCGCTTTTACTTTTATTGATTTTTCTCACTTACAAACGTTGTTGCGAAACACTATTAGTTTATTTTCTACGTAGAACTGAATGTGTTAACTGAAAAGGTACATAAAGGTGACATATTTTTTTCATTTGAAGTAAGAGCACATTCTTGTGAAAGTAATATTTTTGGAAGAGCAGAAATTAACCGTATATATTACTAGCGGTACGCGTGTAAACGTCTATTTCTTTTACGATAACGAACGTCGAACGCGCTATTTTTATTTGTTTAACAAGGATCGCCCGAAGAATACAATTCTTATGGAAATGAGTAGTTCGTTTGATTTTATTTGCATATTATACAAGATTTTTTTTTCTGAAAAACTTCAGTTTTTTTTCACCTGGTGATATTGAAAAACTTTCTATTAAAAAAAAAGGTTAAATACATATTTTTGTCGTGTTATTAAGTTTAATAATGATTAGTTTTGACAATAATTACTCGTCAGTGCATCATTTTTTTTATCCATATATGATGCATCTATTAAATGACTATCTAAAAATTGATTATTAACCTAGAATATCAACGATGAAAATACATCACTTAAGAAAAAAAATTTGGTACCTCTCCAAGTCCTCTCGTCAAAAACAATTTAATTATCGTTAACGGTACCACCCATCGTAAAACAAATGACAACGATCCATCGACACGGTATACATACACACTTGCGTCTAGTTCTAAACACCCAAATCAATCTCATAAAACTCCACCTTAACGAAAAAAAAACCCGCAACTCACTCTCTCTCTCTCTCTCTCTCTCTCTCTCTCTCGCTCTCTTGTCGAATTCTAAACGCGCGTATTGGCCGAAAGGAAGAGAGAGAGATAGAGAGAGAGGGGAAAAAATGGCTGCGGCATACGAACAAAAATAAGACCTCACGCTCGCGAGAAGCTGGAATCCGGCGAACAGGTACAAGAGTCGAGCGCATGCGATTGTAGGTCAGGAGAACAGCGCCTTAGGCGATCAACGTTCCACGTGCGATCATCGCTCCCTGTGGTACACAAGTGTACGAGTGTGTGTATATATATATATTTGTCGTGTGCTCTGGTAGTAATCGATATTGAATGAAATGTGTTTTCTGTATATAATTTTTATACGATATTTGTGATAATACGATTAATGAGACTTAAAGTTTATTTTAACGAAAGAATTGAATGCAAAAGTTATATATATATTTATTACAAAGTCTCTAAGGAAATACAACTGGTCATTTGATCGACAAAAAGGGCGTTTGATTTTGTTCAAATATAAATCAGTTTCAAACTCAAATATGCGAACGCTGAAAAATATTATTACATACAAAATAAATAATTATTGATAAAAGTTATCAATTTTTATTTTCAATAAGGACAATGACTATTCCTTCGTCATTTAAAAGATAACTTCAAAATTATACATACACAACCGATCTTTTCACGATAGAAATATATGATAGAAATTGCTATTGATCGCTAGTTTCAAAATCTGAGTTACTATATAACTTGTACAAATGCAATAAATCAATTCATTTGTAAATTTTCAACAACTGATTAAACGCACGACTAGAATAGTTTTGCCATCAATGGAACACACATTTCTCAATCGTTTACAAGAAATTCCAATGGACAACGTAAATTCCAGTTGCTTTTATACAGATATCTATAAAAGGAGCGCATATCATGCATAGGAAACACGACGGACGAGAAAAAGAAAAATTTTTCTTTTTTGCTTCGAAAGAGAGAGCGAGAAAGAGAGAGAGGAAAAGAGAGAAAGATTTTTCCCTCTTTTGCTCGTTGATAGATACCGAAGATACGGACATTCTTTACGATTGGCCGATTAGGAATACCAAGAGGAAGTCTCAAATATGCAGATTTCAGGTCGATCGTTGAAATTGATGAATGCCCTGTCATGGAATTTGCCTTCGATCAAATAACGAAAAAAAGTATTACTTTTCGTCTGTTCATCGAGTGTTTTAATATTTGTTCGACATCGGAAAATACAAAACCCATTATCACGATAAACAACGTAATTTTGTATTTGTTAAAAAAAAATGAAAGTTAAAGAAATGGAAAAACGAAACGCGTTGGTCTTTGCACTGTTTGTATCTCATGTTTTGCGCGCGCGCGAACTTCACGAGAGCAAAGACTACGTATGCAAGAACTCGACCATCTATATATGTATATACACTGAAATGCGAGAGACTACATGAATGAAATTAGAGGCGTGTAATTGCACGTTTGTAAGAAAACGGCTGTCTTAGAAGGTACGAATGAGGCGATTTGCGCATTAGCTTCTTTTGAAGCTTTTGCATTGCGACGCAGTTCACGGTAATAAAGTCGATTTAGAAACTATTCACGAGTGTCAAATTGATAGCTTTATTTAATATTGATACGATTTTTTAATTATCGAATGATAATTTTTTCAGTGTCTTCGAGTTTATATAAATACTATCCAAAATAATAAGAATCGCATTGCTTGGAAACATCGTGAGAAAACAACTTATTATCGGAAATCAACGATGAACTTTCATACACGGATATTAGACACTGTAAATGTATAAACTAGTAAAAGATTAGTAGTGTTAGAACTAGCATTAGAATAGTAAAAGACAATACGGTTCTACTTGTTTGACTATTTACATTTACAATTGTATCTATTTGTCTAAAATAAATCTGTTACAATCCCGTTCCTTTATCAACGATTCACGAGAGTACGTATATAATATGACACGTTATTCAGTGAAAAATAATTATACATCCTCCTTAATGAATCCAAGACAAACGAATTTTTATCCAATACAAATCACGAACACATTCAGACGGGCATAGCGCTGAAAAACGCGAAAGTACGCGAACCAACGAGAGAGATCGCGCATAGCTCCATCGTCAATTAGAATAAAGTGAACATTGTCGAGCAACGAAATCTCAGTTAGTATTATATACACAGAGTATGTACAAAAAAAAAGAAAAAGAAGAAGGTGGCGACCCCATAATTCGCAATAAGGCAACCTACATTACGCGATTTCGCAAAACGTTCTACTGTTTTCACCTATAAACAATCGCGCGCAGTTTACGTCGCATGCTTGATTCGACGAAAAAAAACTAAAGCATCGGCGTCAAATCTCTATTATAATTACAACACACAATGCGTGGGAAAAATAGGCGTGGAAAGTTATGCGTATACTCGTTAACCTTCCAGATACTCGTTTTTTTTTCTTTAGTAAAAGCATAGGGATGATGATCTCCTTTTCATCAAGATATAGTTTCGTGGTCGTCGTTACCGTAAGCAGCATTGGTAATTAACCCATACGAGTATATAGTATCGGCATATAGCTGACCGAAACATATCACAAAGTCTCTAGAGGGAATCGCTTTCGTTTCGTTCGGATGCTAATGCGACGACGAGTTCTCTTCTGTCTTACTTTGCTCTTATTTAAGTGGATTAGTGCGGTGTGAGCATGGAGGATATATTTTTTTCTTTCTCCTCTAAACTTTTACGGTCTAGTTTATGGAAAGCCTGTTTAATGGAATTGATGACGATGTTCCATCGAAATTGTTGTTTTTTCAGAGGGATTTTTACGATTAACTCGGATTAGTCATTTCTAGGTGACAGGTTAATGTATAAATTAAAGTACAAAAGATGAATCTATTATTTAATATATTTGAATTTGGATGAGAAATGAAAATGATTGATCGTAACTCTAAAGTTATAATATGGTATGCTTGTTAGCGGTAGACAAACAATTTCCAATTCACAGCATATACGTCTATTACTAAACGATAGAGATTGTTTTCAATGTACATCACAAAAACATAAGTCCAAGCATTAATAATATACAATCGTTTGCAAATAATATAAAAATAAATCGAATACATAATCAGCCATACTCTTGCAGTAGGTGTACGTCTTAACCGACAGCTGTCAATAAAAATGTATACAAATTGACGATTATTAAACCGTTATCGATACTAAAAAAAGATATTCATTGGTAATATGCGCTTCCTACTCTTCACAACCAACGTTATAATCACAACACTTGAATCGAAACAATTACCGAAGCACGAAGAAAATTCAAATACCCAAGCAAATATAAATACGATAAACGAAGACGTTAAAAGTACCTCTATCGACAATTTCATGGATAAAATCCCCAATATACACGCTATACGTCCTCGTCTGCCAGCTTAGAAAGAGAGAGAAAAAGAGAGACGCGACATAGGCGGATTTATAATAAATTTTCTCAAGCACGAACGATAGGTATATTTGTGGAAAATTATCCGTGGATAGTGTTAGGTTAGTAGGTGCATACGAGCAATTGCGTCCTATTGAAATATGAGAAATGCGAAGGATGTTGTAGATTTTTGTGCAATGTGCGTGCGTTCGTTCGCGACTTGGAAGATAAATGAGAATTGTAAGTAGGATAGTCGGGCTTTGAGTGAGATATCAAATATACAATTAAAGCTTCTGTACTAATTTCATTTTCAGATGTATTATAACGTAGTTGATAAGATTAAAGTATTTTTACGGGAATTGCGTTTAAAACCATATTTCGATTATCAATAACAATTATTATTCTATACTTGTACCAGATTTCCAATGTTTTATGCAGTCATTCTACATCTCGTAACTTGTATGTATAAGAAACTAGTTCAACGTAGATATTCATGGATGACAAAGTTATTTGGTTATAACGAACGTAAAGTAAACTTAATCGATCTATCAGACGCACACAAAATACAGAGCTACTTAATTGAAAAATGGCCGGGCATATAAATTAAAGATCTCACATTCATTATACTAAATATGCCATTTTTTTCTTCTCGTCAACTCAACTTCCGGCTTGCCATCCGCAATCACAGCTAATCAAGAGAGCAGCTCTATAATGATATTTACGATTACGCGTAGCGTAAAATCATTGCTAGTACAGCGACGCTCGTGAATGCAACTTCACAGGTAACTTCAGCCTTTTTGGCTTGTCGAGAAAAAACAGAAATAGACAAGTGATTTGTTTAAAGTAATTAAGATACAACAATAAATTGCGCTTACTTATGAATTTAACATTTCACGAGTAAGTCGAAGAAGTGAGAATCTTGTAAAATTTACAAGTCAATGCGGGAATGTGTACGCGTGTGTATATTTCTTCACGTAAGTTTATATTAATTATGCTGAGAAATTCATCGACACCAACCTGGTCGTTAGTCTTTCTGGTGAATGCAGTTTCCTATACACGTGTGACACTTTGATCACCTTTCGATCGATTATTTTAGCGAGATAATGTTGCGCAGATCGACGAGTATGTGTTACGAGAATCAATTATTAATTTGTGTAGACTGAATAGAATTTTGTAAAACGATACACAGTAGTAGGAACCAAACGTTGAGTCATGCCACCATCACAATTCTTACAAATAAACTATATTATAATTACGCTATACGCTATAATATATTAAATAATTAAAATAATTAACAAATGCATAATTATCGCACATGCAAACCATTAATACACACATACTGAAAACGAGCATCGACGAAAACCAAACTCTAAAGTCGAAACTTCGACACTGACCATTATTCCAGAATAGTGCTTCTTGCAGCGCAAACATGCATAATAACGTCGCACCCTCCTAGTATACACATAGTCGTCACTTGCCCTATTGTCGACAGCTTCTCGTATGTACATATACCTGTAACAATTTCACCCAACAGATGCGCGTTTGCAAAGGAGTGTGGTTATCGCTACGCTACCCTCGGCAATCGACCAATTTGATGAAATATTTGGCTGGATAATTCAGAGTACATCATATCGTTTCACGTTTCTTACCTTTGTTCGGCTGTATATAATATGTAAAAAATTCGTTATGACTCTCTATTACTTGGTGTATACAACGTAACGATGTTCATCTCCCGGTGTAATTATACATCCATAACAATTATCCCTTTTGGCTATACTTAATGGTGTTCTAGTTCGCGTATACTTTGTTGGGTTTATTAGTGTTACTTTTTGATTTTTCATTCATATGACGTGGTATTACAAAAATAACTAATCGTATCATTTAATGGCTATGGTTAAATCTACGTTATTGTTAATAAATGCTTTTTGCTCAATACGTATAAATAAAATACAATGTATCGATCGTTGATTTTGGTAGCAAAATATGTGGAAATTGAGTATATTTATTCATTTATAGATAGCGATAAAAAAGAAAAAAAGGACCACCGAATGAAACGTGTACATATATATGCACGCGCGCGTGAGCGTGAGCCCTGCGGCAAGCAAAGTCGCTGGATTAGGCAATTGGGTCAGACCGCTACCTGAGAGTTTCGATGCCACGAGATGCGCCGCGAGGCTTATCGCCTTCGGCTGAACATCTTTCCTCTTTTTCCCCTTTGGTATACGCATACACACACATACACTATGTCCCTCTATGTGTAAAGTCACGATGATTCGAATGAATAACAAAACGTATATGTACACACAACTTCTTTTGAATAGTGTCATTATCGCGTTAGATGAGCTTATTAATTAACGTGCGAGTGTTTATTTATTTTTTGTCGTACAGCTTTTGAAAAAGTCCATGATAACTACTTGTAAATGTATCGCGACCGTTATTTTTTATCTGATGCGACGATTGCATCGACTTGTACAAGATTATCTAGCTGAATTATCGATGCATTACTAATAATTGTCGATGAAAGACACACTGATATTTTTTGTATTGTATTGTTTTACTATTTCAATGTTAAACAATTCCATATGGTATAATATACTAAAAATGGAATTTTCCCGAAATAAAAAATCAATCAAGATATCGATCTAGTTTGTACGCATATATAACGCGTCGATTAGCTTCTATTATCATTAAGCCGTCCGTTTTTCGAAGGCTCTTTTTTGCTCGTTCGTTAATTTGACCCAGAATCTTTACGGATCGTTGCTTATAAGACGCGTGACAGTTTGACAAGGATATTACTGTGCAATACACGCCACATGGGGTCTCACGATGAATTTTGTATATATGCATTTAAAAACGATTGACAAGATACATCGGGGACCAAGTATATCTGTTCCTTTATCGAAAGCTTGTTTCACCAAACCAACATTGATCGATCTTAATTGAAACCTCAATAAGGGCGCAAACGATGTCAACGATTTTTTTTTATACGCTCATAACGAAGAGAAACTATTTGGAGATGCTGCACGATACGTAGTATTTGCACGTTTTTCACGAAGACATTCTATTTTTGATAGAAAATTAGTAATGGATGTTAATCCATTCTTTCAGTATGTGTCTGACTAATCTCGTCTAAATCTCCTAAAAGATTTGCTTAAAAAAAAGTAACCGGACGTACAAAGTATAGTCTAAATGAAAAAAAAATCCATTAAATATATTGATTACAGTAAAGACATTTTATGGATGCCAAATGGATTGGTAAAGTACGAAGAAAAGCTAGAAAAAAAGTGAAACGATCACTGAAACTCGAAGTGCTCAGATTACATCGTAACAAAAAAATAAGTCAGGGTAATCTCGAGATCGATTCGGTTAATACCTTGAGTTTTTATATTTATTCGATCGTCTAGCTGCAAAGAAAAAACGAAGTTTACAACTGGAATTCAGTGGAAATGGAATGAAATTTAGCATAATGCGAAAGGCTCATAAGTAAAGGCTTTACGCAATTGAGTTTGGTATAAGTTGGTTGGTTGCGCCCGCTGGCGCTGTACTTTATATATAACATCAAGTGTGTGCGTGTGCGCACCATCGTAAAATGGATTTCAAGTCTGAAAGATAGGGAGAGAGGCGAGTTTATGAAAGTAGATTAGTAGCTGAGAGCAGTCTTTATTGAAATTTTTCTTCGAAAACTCGTTAATGCCTTTGATATTTTCGATGTATGACGAATTACAAACTATATCATCGAAAAACGGTTTTTCCTAATAGGCATACGTTTTCAACGTAAGAAAACTTTTGAAAATTTCGTCATTTACGAAACAATATAAGTGTATATTGTATATTTACTTTTCAAGTTATCGTGAAAACGTCAAATTTCAGTGACGTACAAAATTAGCCAAATCAAAATGATCGCACAGTATCGTTTAGCCGCAAGCTCACGCATCCCTCGCGCGCAAATATCTGCAAGCTCACTCTCGTTCTCTCTCCCTCTCTCTCTCTCTCAACACATTACCTGCAGTCGTTAATCTAGCTCTCATCCGTTTCAGCGAGTCTTGTTCTCGTACATTTACGTGTTGTATATATGTATTCGCGAATGCGCGCGCCGAAAGAAAGACTTTGATATCACGTAGATGATCGCGCTCGCGCATGTTCTGGACACACATCGCACTCCGCAGTCGAGAGCGAGAGCGCTATTCGGCGCGTTGTATATATATATATACATACCATATATATATATATATATATATATGTATATACAATCATGTCGTTTGCGCGGGCAAGTAAACGTGTACTCACAGAGCTTGGCAACAAGGTCAACAATAATAACGATCTACAACAATGGAGACGATGTCTTTGTATGGAAGCATCAGCATCCAACAGCCAAGTTACACGCGATCACATGCGACGTAGTTACGCCCTTATGATGGACAAGTGCAAGTGTGAGTATACGTGTGTATGTACATTATAGCAACTTTACAACACGTGGGCGTGCGTTTTTCTTTCATCCATATAACGTCGGCTGCTATACGTGACACCTAAATATACAGTGCTACACGGATTGAGTATGGTCATTACGACATATTCTAACGATACACTGTCAAACAGTATAATGCGTATTATAATTACCAGTAACATCTCAAATATAAAGGAGAAATTGTACGGTAAATAACACGGCTGCGCATGCTCGGGGCGAAGTATGTCACTCCGAGGGATCCAAAGTATATAGAAAAGAACAAAACCAGCTGCGCGTCGGCGCACGTGGCTAAAGTGTATAAATAGTTCAATCTCTCGATGGTCAATGTCAATCGCTCACCTCAGATTCTGACACACGTTACACTCACATGTGCATTGTATGCACTGTTATCCATGGGAAATACAAAGATATATATATTTATTATCTGATTACGCGATAACTATCACGGTTTATTGCGTGGCTTATGACCAATGTGCCGCTAAGCTGGTTCTCTGCAAGTTTCCTCTATAGTACGAGACTGCAAGAAATAACGCGAATGTTATTTGTACGCGTCGTTTACAAGGCTATTCAGACAGTGGAGAATAATAACATACGAAAAAAATAATTTTTCGTCAAGGAAATTCACAATAATGTTTGAAAAGAAATGTTTCCGGTAAACATAAATAATACTGAATGTTGGTATACTTGTAGACGCAAAATTGGCCAATCAGTTGGTCGTATCAAAAACGGCTTGAATTTGTATTTCTGTTTGATGTAAGCTCATCCCTAGATTTCAAGTATTTCTCAATTAAAGTTTATTTCGTGACACTTTTTATTTGTATTGTTTTAACAATTTAAATTTATAAAAACAAATAAACATTAGAAATTAATCGACTACGATGTGGTCTTCAACAGCGAAGAAATTGCCACAAGATGTGAATGCACAAGGCGTATTTGCCTGTAACGAACTAGACCTGAGGGAGGTGCAAGTTTATGGATTTGATTACGATTACACACTCGCTTGCTACAAACCGAGTATGGATTATCTGCTCTACAACTTGGGTCGTGATATGCTCATCAAAAAGTACAAGGTCAGCTTTTTTTTTTCTATTACCATCGCCCTAGTTTGTTTTACTAGATAGATTGCTCTGAAAATTAGCACGCGGAATCCTACATACCTTGATGAATTATTTTCGATCGTATCACGATGTTTTAATAATATTTACAGTATCCCGAAGGCATAGCTGATCTCGAATATAACAAAGATTTTGCAGTACGAGGCTTGCACTACGACATCGAGAAAGGTCTACTTTTAAAACTCGATAGTTTCCTACAGATTCAACTTGGAGCCGTGTATAGAGGTTTACATCCAGTACCCGACGAGGAAGTACTTAGACTGTACAAAAATCGAATAATTCCAATTGCTTACGTCGAGACACCATACAAACACTCGCACGTGAGTTATCGCGTCAATTATTCGTTGTTGTTGTATTTTTTTGAATCCGTTTCGCGATTTCGCAGAGGAATACTCTTGTAATTTGATTTGATTGGCAACTTTGCAAATTGATATGCGCATACTTTACGTTATTACATCAAAATATACGGTTAGTCTGAGTGTGCTACGAGAAAGATAAATTTTCCACTACTATCGATTATATACGGTACATTTTTCTATAATGGTTTCGCTCAAAATTAGTAATACGCTTCATTGAACATAAACGCTAAAAAATCAGCTTTAAATATTGCAATTTCACGTCACCTGTTACGCGCTCTCTAGTAATCATTATGAAATTTTAAATATATCGTCGCGATGTCCCCTTTTTTTCTTGCGCACGTTCGTGTGTCGTCATTTTCCCCGTATGTTAAGCTTGTCAAGAATAACAAGAATGAATCTTTAAAATAAAATTATTTTGTCCAAAGACATCACGTTAATCCTATTTTAAATTGGTCTTTTTTCCGTCTCTGTGAACTGTGTCTGTTTGCATGTCTATGGCCTGCCGGTATGTGATCGACACACACGCCGATAATGGATATTATGTTTGTCGAGTTAGAAGGTAAGTTACTGCACCATCATCGACACACCTGCGACGTAACAATGTGTTTTGTGTGTGTGCTTCTTTGTTTTATTTTAATGAGAAAAAAAATATAAAAACGATATTGTGCACTGTGTTTATATCACTGTCGAGCTGCTTCAATTTGAGAGATATCAGACTTTAACGATCACCAATTGAAATTGCGTAACAACCTTATGAGCCGCACTTTGAACAATCACAAGTGTTCTACAATATTGTGACATACATTTTCAATGCGCATGAACTATTGGGATTCTATCAATTATTTTCTTTTTTTTTCGTTCCGACCGTAACTTTAAGCACCGAATTTATTTTAATGTAACTTAACTGTATATGATTTTATTTTAACTTCGATGGTGTAATGATGTAAAATTCGTAAACGAATGATAATTAATGTCGGACGAACGTTTTAGGATGGCGTGCGTCGCACGAAAATGGTTCAGTTGGCTGATCTGTTCTCAGTACCGGAAATGGGCCTACTTTGCAATGTCACCGAGTACTTTCTCCAGAATCACATCGATTTTCACCCCGAAATTCTCTTTAGAGACGTGAAGGTACGTAAAACTATATTGTTTCTTTTTTTATTTACAAGAATCTTCATTTGCGCAAGATACATTTCTCGAAATCGTTGTTTGGCTATTGCCAAACTTGAAACATCGTGTATACGTTTCCCAAGTTTCTTAAGTACAGCAACGACAAATCCCAAAGTTTTCTACCTGACGAAATGAATGTAACAATTGTCGTAGAACTCGGTTCAAAGCTGCCATCCAATAATGCACAAACTCGTAGCCCAGAACGTCTCGGACTACCTCGAGCAAACAAAAGATCTCAAGAAGTTCTTCGATCGACTGCAAGACGCCAACAAGAAAATGTTCCTTGTCACTAATAGTCCTTTTCATTTTGTGTAAGTACAACCGTACAACGACAAAAAATACTCAACTTTACCGATATTGAGAAGAGTTGGAAATAAAAGTAATTTCGTCCTTATATAACAAATATAAATACACAGGAACAAAGGCATGAGATTCTTAGTAGGCGACGATTGGAAGTCGTACTTTGACGTGGTAATCGTGCAGGCGCGTAAGCCGCGTTTTTTCACGGAAGAATCGCGGCCTCTACGGGTCTACGACGAGAAGAATGAAACGCAATTGTGGGACCGGGTTACCAAGTTGGAGAAAGGTGTTATTTACCTCGAGGGTACAGTCAAGCAGCTGCAAGATACTACCGGTTGGCGAGGACATCAGGTATTATATTTCGGTGATCATCCTTACAGTGACTTGGCCGACGTTACGCTTGAGCATGGATGGAGAACTGGTGCCATCATTAAGGAACTAGCTGTAAGTATTACGATGACAATTCGTTGTTTATTGCTATTGCTTATTACTCGTATATTTTTTTATTTACTATTGAAGTAAAACTGTACTTATTACTTTTTTATATCAAAAAATTCTTCAATAATAAGTCAAGCAAGATCATACGAATATATACAAAGTTGAAAATACTCGGACGATTTTTCAAGGGTAAATTCTTGTCAAATCTTCGGATTCTAGTACAAACATTTTTAAATAAATTTAAAAGAACGTAATTTTCGATTAGACTAAGAATAATCCTGATGGACACTTTTGATTTTTAAATTTACCAACATTTGCAATCGAAAAAGCCTCTTATTCAAAACTCATTGTTATCCAAATAGTAGAACCGCGTGCACGTGCTGAAAATCTTGACTATTTTTAACCTTTCACCCACGTTCGTAGTGCTCACCTGAAATAAATTCGCTCGTTCTGTATATAATACATACATATGTGTATATATATATATATATGCGTATACGTTTGTGTGTATGTGCAGCACGAGATCGAGACATTAAACGATCCAAAGTTCAAGGAGGACGCGAATTGGTTACAAATGTTGACCTGCCTAATCGAAGATCATCAGAATGCGGATGGACCGGAAGCGGAAGCTGAATTACAGGATTGGATTCAAGAACGCGATCGTTTGCGGCAAGAAATCAAACGCGTGTTTAACGAGCAATTCGGTTCGGTATTTCGTACCTATCACAATCCGACTTACTTTTCAAGGCGACTCTTTCGTTTCGCCGACATCTACATGAGCTCGATCACGAACCTGCTGTGCTACTCGACCAGCCACACTTTCTATCCGCGTCGAGGCGTCATGCCGCACGAATACACTAGCTATTTCATGTAAACGACATCCATTGTCTTCGAGAGATTGCTGATTTTCCATTTTATTTTATTTTTATTTACGAAAATAGGAAACAAACTTAAAAAATTCACCGAAACGAATGTATTTTATTAGCGCAGAAATCAACGATATTTTCATTCAAGTTTGTTTTTGTAGCAAAGAAAAGATTTATCGTCGGTTGAATTGTATTATTGTTTAATCTTTCAACAATTAGAATATGTAATCTTTTATTTATCATAGTACAATGCCAGATACTGTTGAAATATTTTTATTTTAATTGCTAATTGTTTTGTGAAGAGGTTTCAATGAACCATGTGTTTGCACGAGCTTAGTAAAAACAAAAAAAGCATATTGTTGTTAGTTGAAATAGTTAAAGTAATCTATTGCTTGACTTTAAGTACCTAAGAGTTTAAATATAAATAAAGGAATTACAAGTGATACCATTGTTAAAAAAATAACACAACGATTGTCAATTCATGCAAATGCAAAATATACGTATCTGTAATATCAGTTTAACTACGTCGACTGAACAAATTATGTTTTTCTTTTCATCATGAGGTTTAGTAACAAGTTCGAGCGTCGAGAAAATTACACATAGATTAATCATGTCTAGTGAGAGAGAAAGAGAGAGACCTTACAGCCCGAGTATTTTCGAGTTGGAAATTCGCGTAACTAGTTTGAGTGCGTACTTTGCATGGCGAGTTCCCTCCCTTTCGCTCTCTTTTTCGATTTTAATTTTTGCCAAGAGAAGTAAATGGGTATGTATAGAAAATGAAAAAAGAAAGTATCCGACGTGCTTTAAACCAAGATTCACTCCTGAAGCTTTATTATAAGTGCCATGTCTACGAGAGACAATATAGATACCAAATTTATAGAATAATAATTGAACCTCGCGAGTTGTCCCCTTAATATTCGCGATGGATGAAATAGTGAACGTTAATCATGCTTAGTGAAGTATATTTACGTGTTATCAAAGGAACTGAGTTCCTCGCTATAGGATATTCTAGTTTTGTATCAGCGAATCGACTTTGCTGGTATGCGATAAATTCCGTTCACGGAAACAGACAATATTTTTCGAGAATAGTCGTCTACGTAAAATGTATTGCGTTACCGTAAACGTTGTTCAAATGACTATCGGTGAGATGATGTTATTTATTCTAACCTTCGTGTAGCAAGATCGAGCTTGAAAATGTCAAAATTCATCATTGATAGTAAACGGTGCATGTAATAAAGAAAGCAAGTGAACAGAAAACAATAGAAGAACATGGAAACTTTGGTAATTTATTTAATTAATCACTCCTTTTTTCTGTACCAAATGATAAATAATATGTTAGACAGACGAAGACTCATCGCTTTCGAACACGAGCATTGAAAATGGGAAAAAGAAAAAAATTAGCATGATTGAAATCACAAAATACTTGTCACGCCAAAGATCACAACGACAAACTGTTGATACGACAAACCGAATTAGTACGTCAACTGGCAAAGAGTCAACTAAAGCTTACTCTTACAAATGCGTATGCTAAACTGGGTTTTTTCCATAAAATTTGAATTTGTACAATAAAAAGTTAATTTCTTTTTACGCGAGTATAAAATAGAACTTGGATCCGTTGTTGATTTCGTCGGTGCTAGAGAGTCCAAACGCCACGTGGGACGTTGAACTACAAAGTTGTCCATCCGATAACATCGGTGTACGTAGTATGTCCTTCGACTTCCCGGATGTCGACACTCTCAACGAGTTCGAGGCATTTGCTTTCGCTGAAATTCTGCAGGAAGCTGTCGATGCACTTGACATATTGAAATATACAGTTCGAAACAATCTCGATGCTAACGAAAGAAACGAGCGAATAATGATGAGAAAAAAAGGTAGTTGTGCTGCTGAGGATGAATGCAAATTGATTTTTGGAAGAGATGCAGGCTTCAATCCTGTTGTTAAAAGTATTTCGGAAAAATTGCTCGACGATGGGTGAGAATGATAAGAATGCAAATTGTGTAGACTTATCTGAAAAATCTATTTATTCACAACTATTGTACACAGTACAAATGTCGGTGAAAAGGTTCTCACTACTATAAACGATTTTGCAAAATAAATTATCTATCGCGAACATTTTGTTTAGTTACATATAAACTTCGAAAGCTAATAGGTAGACTAATTTTACATCGACATTCATTAAAATGCTACATATAACGGCGCTTAAATTCATCTGTATATAAATAATACAATTCGCAACTAAACATATAACGTAAAGAGAGAAATTATGCTATCGTTTTGTTCATAAATGTTTTAATTAACTGAAAACCTTTATTATTCTAAGTAATTTCTATGTTTTTTCAGTGTTTGAAAAACTAAATAATATTGATTAGTGATTGTGTACTCTTCTATATACTTGATTAACAGCAAATTATTACTAATTTTGACTTTTAGCGATTTAGTCCGCAACGTCTTTCAAAGAGTGGCGTGTGAACTTCGTCAACATGGCACTTACGAATGGCTTCGTTGCGAAGTTAATGCAATAATAGAATCTAAAGAAAAAAAGAAACATCTCGAAATTAATAGAAAGATCTGGTTGGATCTGATAACAAAATTAAAAGAATCTCAAGAGGTGATCAAGGAAGAATTCGAAAAACAGACAAAAGAGTATAACGAAGATGCCGATAAACTGGCTGCTGAAATTGACACATCGTATTGTGACAATAGAGACAAGTTAGGTATATAAACATATGACATTCTTTATAATTTTAGACTTGTATATGTGCATTGCCATAGATTACATTAAAAGATGGGAAGAGTCGAAACTGGAGCAACACAATTATCGACTAACGTTGCATGAAGAATCGCTGTTGAATGAAATCAAGGACCTAGAAATAGAACGTATACGCGATGCTAAAGTGTCGGAAGAATTACAATCGTATGGGAAATCGGTTATTTACAGCTGTGAAAATGACATTGCCAGTTGGACTGAACGATATCACGAGGAACTTGAAAAACGACAGCAAGAAATTAATCAACTTGAGGTTTAATTTTTATCGTTATAAACATCGAATTTTTTTAAATCGTCAGAACTCTCATTCTACTCTGGATATTTTTAATTCCCGCTTAATAATGTATAAACTGTCGTATAAAAATTAGTGCGTATAAAACATTATTTTTGGAACGGCGATTTTGAACAATATAATTGCACGCATTTCAATCGCAATAATTTTGATAGGAAAGCATCGAGACACTCAAAGAATCTCTTGAAAAATCGCGCGAACTACAAAAAGAGAGGCAAATCGTGATTGACGAATACATGGTCGATCAAAAGAGAATAAACGACGAAATAGAGTATTGGAATTCAGTGAACGAACAAGCGATAATCATACAATCGATTTGGCGTGGGTACATGGTCAGACACAGATTGGGTCGATATGATGTCATATTTAAAGAGGCCGCTAAAAGAAAGAAGAAAAAAAAGAAAAAAACGAAAAAGAAATAAGTCTGAACGATGCCAATTTGAAATTAATAAACACAGTTGGACAGTTATTCATATAAATAATTGAAATATATATTCTTAAAACAATTGTCGGGACAATTTGATTACAAGTATTATTTACAAACGTTAACGTTACGCACAATCACGCGCACAACAGTCTTTAAACCACAAAAGAGAGAGAAGGGGTTAACAGCATCGGGTATTGGTAAAAATCATAGAGAACAAATAAACAACTCGAGAAAAACAAAATTATTGATTTCTACCCGTATCCGAGGCTCACAAATCACTCGCAATTCACTTGGAAGTCACTCGGCACCAATGTGTCTTTGGAACAATCAGTCGTTTTGTGAAAGCTCATCGTCATCGTCGTCCTTTAGTTGAAGTGAAACTTAAACTGGAAAGGTGAGCCTCCTTGGTGGAAGTGGTGGAACTCCTGGAAAGGATTGAAACCTGATTGTTTGCCACTTTCAGGATCCAATGGATCTTCACCCCTGTCGAATTTCGCGCGTTTTTCCTCGTCCGTTAACACCTCTTTGGCAGCAGCAATGTCAATGAACTTCTTTTCCGCGCGTTTCTTCTCGTCTTCGTCTGGGAAATTGTCGGGATGCCACTTTTGCGCGGCTTTCCGATATGCTTTAATGATTTGTTGTTTCTTCGCGTTGCGAGGTACCCCCAAGATTTTGTAGTAATCGCGAGATTCAGAGATCTTTTGACGTTGTTGGGCCTTTTGAAGACCTTGCTTTGCTCGCTGAAAGTTGGAGTCGATTTCTAAGGCTTCTTTGTAATCCCGGATGGCTGGAATTTCAAAATAATTTCGATTTACTCAAACATAAAAATGTATCATGTATTCAGTTATATTTGTTTTTCCCTTCAAAGTTTAATGAAAAAATTGTATATAACGATACTTAACTATCGTATTGCACGATAAATTAATTTTACGCTCGCGAGGATGTTTGCGCTAGAAGAAGTGAGGTATTTTATAGTACAACGTGCATAAGTCAAGTTTTAGCGAATGCATTTTTGCATATGCTAAGACTTATCGCTTGGCGTATGATAAAAAAAACCTTATTTCAGATAAAATTATGACTAGTTCGAAAAATAAGCTAATCTAATATTTGCATAAACATTGTAATTCACATTGAAATATGATATGACGAGCGCTCTAGAATGCAATGTAAAATATCAATGATACTCAACCATAATGATTTATAACGTGATAAATAAATACAGGAAACACTTACCATCGTCAAACATATCACCAGCAAGATATGCCTCAGCTCTATCACATAATGTTTCTGGATCCCTTTGAATATCCAATGCAGAGCGGCAGTTTTTAACTGCCTCATCAGCTTCGGAATTCCAAGTGTGGCACTTGCAGAGTAATCGCAGTGCTGTTACTCTTACATTATCTAATGTTGGCTCATTTTTAAGTACACGATTAGATTTATCGATACAACTGTCCCAATCACTTGATTCTGAGGCAGCTTCTGCATCTTCCATGAATTTGGCTATTTTTTTAATTTTTTTATAGAATGGAAAACAATCCCTATGCTCTGGGTCTAGTTTCAAACATTCTCGAATTTCCCTGCAAAACAACCAAACATTATCAATACTCAAATAACTATAGTCTTTGGTAATATTATGATAACAGATGCCTAACTTACTTAAGAGAATCTTGAACCTGGCCAAGTTGATACAAAAGTTTAGCAAGCTCATAAAATCCTTTAGTATTGTCAGGTGTCAGTTTTGTAGTAGACTTAATGTCAGAGACTGCACCAGCATAATCACCCAACTGTATCCTACACTTGGATCTCAATTCTCTAAGATAAGATGACCACGAACAGATCTCAATGGCCTGTGTTAAAACTTGCGCAGCTGATTGGTGATCTCCATGCCTAAAGTACATCTCAGCATTTTGAATTTGTTCCCTAGCTACCCTAGTGTTATGAATACTATTGATGGCTGCTTCATGATCAGGATATACCATGAGCTGCAAGTGCCATCAACAAACAGTTATCAATCTGCAAACACTCTCAATATAATAGAAAGTGTCATGCAAAACTCACAGCATTAGAAAAATCTATCTCTGCATTATCTAAATCTCCATGTTTCATATGAACAGTACCTCGCTGGATCCTCGCTGCAGTGAAATCAGGCTTAAGCTCTAAAACCTTATCAAAATCCAACAGAGCCTGCTTGGCCTTCCCTAATGCCAAATATACAGTGCCTCTCTTGTAGAATGTCACATAATAGCTAGAATCGTGTTCTGAAATGCAAACATCATCTGTCATTTGTCACCATCTCACTATCAACATGAGACAATGAACTTACCAGCAGCTTGGTGAAAATACGATAATGCATCTTGATACCTGCCAGTCGACAGGAAATCCGTACCAAGTTCTAGGAGTTTCTCAACTCCTTTCGACGTCGATGCGGTCACTGCAATTAGACACAATAACAAGGTTAGAAACCTACAGTCAACAGAAGGAAAAAAAATTCCAACTTTTCTTAATTTGACACGATCAATTATAACACACCGTCATGACTGAAATTGAGAAGGACCAGCAGCAACCCGCAACGATACATGACGACTTTGCGAAATCCAGATTGTGTGTTTTTTTATGATGCTTGGTGTGTCTTGCCCTGCTAAAATTAAAAAAAGACACTGCGAACAGGTCAACGCAACTGTGGCAGACTCGACTCCCGGTTGAGAGCAGCACGCGCCATCGCGTTCGTGGTCTCATGCCATTGGTCCAACGCATATCGCTAGGCGGCGAGTCGAGTATAACCAGCTGGCGAACATGTGGGTGTGTTCGTATGGGAACGGATTATCTTTTGTGGTTGACCGTAAACGACAACTTTACAAATTACGACTAACTATATCATTACTTGTTCCACCAGTTGTCAATTTAAATATACATTCATACTACTTTTTTTTTCGAGCTTTCATCGAGCTTCCATAACTGCAAGTTCAACTATTCTGTCACCAAGTTTGCAAGTTTTCAAGTTTGAATTAGCAATAATAAACATTAGAACTGAAAGAATTATGTGAAATAATCTAGTTATTTCTTGTATTTAAAACTGAAAAATTAGATGCCTGTTGTATCATTCAAATTCCATTCATCACACTTGGAAGCAGTAATTATTGTTAAATACAGATTAGAAAGAATGGAACTTTTTATCTCTGAAAAATAATTATTCTAACTCACGAACTATTTCTCAAAATTAGCTTTTAAAGTGCACCTCGAGTATAGATTGCAAATCAATATTGAAAGCTCGCAAGCGCTAAAATAAATTAAATGTCGAAATCTATACAATTTCAAATTTTGATATGAATGATTCGAATATGTATTCGCAATTCGATATTATCTGAATTGCAGTTCGAGTATTTTTAATATAAAAAAATATCGTGGAATATAGTGGAATATAGTGGTAGGTAGATAATTTATGTTTTGTAAGTAAACAATTGATTAATGATCTTGCAATATTTCAATGTTTAGTTGCGTAAAAATAGACAATATCTTTACAATCGTTTCAACGAATATATTATTATCGGTCATGTAAAAAAATCATATTTTTAATGAATTGTCTTATTGACTATCGGTAAAATTATAATTACAAAGTGACAATAAAATAATCGTCTGATAATTCCGAATAAAAATTGGTTCTCATATGAAACGCGCGTAAAAAAGTTCTCACTAAAAAAATAGATACAAACTAACGGATAATAGGACGTCGTAGCGCCATTACGACATAAGCGGTGTTCTCCTGAACGAGTAACATTCCATCGGATCGCGCACACACTGGCACCCTACTGATACTTGGCTTGGCTTTGGTAGTCAGCTTGCGAGCTGCAGACGTAGTAGGTGTTGCAGCCGTCATCGTATATATGTATTATAGTGACGTATTAATCGCAAAGAAAAATCATAGCCAAGAAGCAAAACTACATTCGCGTCCTTCTCACACATAACGCAAGACCAACGTCTTTCGGTAATTATACAAAAAACAAAGATCGCGAACATTTCTCGCGCGTGTTCTAACGAAGGTGTCCACGCTGCGCGTAGCCATCGATCGCGTCGGTCCCCACGATACTTCTTATCGACACGTGCTTATTGGAAAATCAATGCATGTTTCTCCGTTAAGTTAATTGAGTGTTTTTGGGTAAATGTCATTGCAATATACCTCTTTAGAATAAGTTTCAGAAAATTAGTACTTGGTTATCGGGACAAATGCATTATCGTGAGCGGAAGTATCATGTCGGCCATCTTGTGCGTCGCTTTAGCGGCCATTCCTTTTTAGTCTCTGCCAGCAGCATTAAATTGTGAGCTGCTGATCGTTGTCGTCGCACGTGCGTTCGTCATATTACACAAAGACGATCGATCGCGTCGCGTTCAACGAACGAAAAAAAAAAAATTCCGTAGGTTTCCTTTTGTGCGCGCGCGTGACCTTTTGGCATTATCGCTTGCATGTCTCCCCTCCCTCATTCCCCTTCCAACAGTATTAAAAAACTTCCTTTTATCTCTGTCTTTTCTTTTTGCAGAGTGCGTACAGCATCTCCACAAACTGTATTTTGCTGGAAAAGTTAGTTCTTTGTGAATTATTCGTCAGTAGTAGTGCGCGTGTGCGTGTGTGTAACTTACAGAAAGAAAAATAGAGTAGCGAGCGAGTAAGCTAGCAGTAGTAACAGCACGACCAGAGAAACACAGCGCACCGAGGCGGAGTAATATGAGTAATGCACCCAACCAAAATGGGTCAGGTCTAGAGCAGCAAGTGAGTACCTTCCAAAATATACAGCCTTGCGCCAAATTGATCTATATAACGTCAAACGATACATCGCCATTCTTCCTTTTGGCTTTTCACAATTGGATTATCGATCCCATGGCGAAATTTCATTCGCAGTCGTCTGCCTCGCCACGTGGGGATTACAACGGCTTATTCTCTCTCTCTCTCTCTCTCTCTCTCTCTCTCTCTCTCTCTCCCTCTCCCTCTTCCTCTTCCTCACCCTCTTTCTCTACACACTTTATTTAATATAGTACCCGATTTATTTCCGTTGATTGAAACGATATACTGTACTCTATGAATTGTCTTCAACGATTGACGTGAAAAAAAAGCTCATTTATAATTTGTCGTCAACTTAACAGATAGCTGGTCTGGACTTGTCTGACAACCGCCAATCGAGCGGTGGTCCCTACATCCCACCTCATCTTAGAAAGGGAGCAAGTAAGTGGATCTCTTCGCGTTATTATTTAAGCTACTATTTGTCCCCAAATGACGTTGTTTAATCTATTGTCACAAAATCAGATTGTACTCTGGCCTATTTGTAAAAGAAATACATGTGGTTTTTATTGGTTTTTACGTAGTCTCATATATTACGTGTCCCAGAAATTAAGAAATATAACTTTCCACCCGCCGACACGCAAACTCTTTGTTTATATTTCTGTAGTGACGATTTTCTTCGCTTTCGAGACGGCATGATTCACGTTTTACAAGTATGGTATTTCACGCGCAACTCGATTGCACAATTACATGCAGCGCTATCTTGAAATTATCAAAAAGTCCATTCCGCTTTCGTGTGCAATCTTGTATAATTAACACTCGGTTAACGCATTAATCTAACGCGGGTTAATTTGGTGACGTTCGTAACATGATTTATTTACTTCTTTTGGATAATTCAGTCATAATCACTCGCATTTGTCACAGTACACTTCGCGTGTTATAACTAAACGCGGAAATTTTGAAACTTATACTCGGGACTAAAAATGCAAATGCTGATAAAATACACAGATTTTTCATGCTTATTGTCGATATTGTTGCTCGACTAATGGAATAAAACGACATTTGTTCAATATATCACACAATTTTTATTACATTCTGTATTGATTATTAATCACACAATTTTTTCAGCAGATTCATATTCCGACGGTCCTGACCGTGCTCCCCCACCACCACCCCCGTCGTCTCGCTTCCCGGACCGCGGTGGCGATCGTGACCGTGGCCGTAGCGGTTTAGGTGGCAGCTACCGCGACTCTCGCGGTAGTAACGACGGTTACAGGCGTAACGACGCCGACTTTGGTAACTTTGGCGGGCGTAATCGTCGTCAAGAGAACGGCCGCGATGGCGGTTACGGCGGACGTTACGACCGTCGCGATGACGATCGTCGAGGAGGCGATGACCGACGTAGCACTGGCTCAGGTGGAAGCATGCCCCCTAGCAATGATCGTTGGCAGGAGCAACCGAGGAACGATCGCTGGCAGGAACCGCCGAGAAGTGATAACAGAGGAGGAGGTTACTGCTTGATTTTTATTAGATCGATGTATTGCATTAATGTTCATTGAATGAGAAGTATTGAACGCAAATTATACTTAATTTCGTTAAACTGTAACATAATTTACGTAAGTCCTATTGATCGTGTCGTTTCTTTATTGCACGGTAAGCTCGAAAATTTTATATAGATTGTCGCGATCGTAAAATGGTTATGAATTAGTCCGTTAATCGTTATGTTCAGTGAGTTATAGTTTGAAATAAAATTATAGGTCGTTGGAAGGACGATGACGGCAGACGAGGTGGTAAAGAAATTGATTGGACCGTTCCACTCGCAAGAGACGAGAGGGTCGAGCTGGAGCTCTTTGGCGAGAAGAGCACGGGTATCAACTTCAGTAAATACGAGGATATCCCGGTTGAGGCATCCGGCGACAATATCCCGACACACATTTCATCTGTAAGTCATTACTTTTCTACTTTTTTAGCAATCCTCTTATCCATGCAATACAGTTTCAAAGCGATAATCTACGTCGCTTTGAAAAAGAAAACATGGAAAATAAAACGACGTTTTTTTGATTTGGGAATTTAGTTGTATTGGACTTTGTTCTCAGTGTACAAACGTGACACATTGATAAGTCGTATCATTTCATTCATTAAAATAGAATTATCAGAGAATTAAAAATATCTGTATCCTTTAATATTTTTCTCTTGCACAAGCACAGAAAATTATCACACTACATTTTGTCTTTTATCGTATACAAGAGTATCGCTATTATTTACATTTGATGTTTTACAGTTCGAAGAGGTCAAGCTGACGGAAATCATAAGGAATAGCATAAGCCTTGCTGGTTATGATATGCCGACGCCTGTGCAGAAGTATGCAATTCCGATAATCATCAATCGACGCGACGTAATGGCCTGTGCACAGACGGGTTCAGGTAAAACGGCTGCGTTCCTTGTGCCGATTCTCAATCAGATTTACGAGAGTGGACCATCGCCTGTACCCCAAAATCTAACTGGACGTCGCAAACAGTACCCATTGGGTTTGGTGCTGGCACCAACCCGCGAGCTAGCTACTCAGATCTATGATGAGGCACGCAAGTTTGCCTATAGATCGCGAATGCGCCCTGCTGTGTTGTACGGCGGAGCCAATGTTAGCGAACAAATGCGCGAACTTGATCGCGGTTGTCACTTACTCGTTGCTACACCTGGACGACTTAGTGATATTCTTAGTAGGGGCAAGATTGGCTTGCAGAATTGCCGGTAAATACTTATAAGTTTCCAAACATCTTTTTCTGTCCATGTGATACAGTTTCAACGTGATACTATATATTGCTTTGAAAAAGAAAGCATGGAAAATTAAAATACATTTTTAGATTTGGGAATTTAGTTATTTGTTCGACTTTTTTCTCAGTGTACAGATGTTACAGCTACTTGATTTATTTTCAAAAATTGAAACCCGCTTTCATAGCGAGATTAGTTTTAGTACATCAAAATAATATGAAATCTTGAAAGAGTGCTGTTTACTAAAATGGATTATTTTATTCTATACAGTTACTTAGTACTTGACGAGGCCGATCGTATGCTTGACATGGGTTTCGAACCTCAGATCCGACGTATTGTAGAAGAAAACAATATGCCTCCGACTGGAGAGAGACAAACCCTTATGTTTTCGGCTACGTTTCCAAAAGAGATTCAAATTCTAGCTCGAGATTTCCTTAGCAACTATATATTCTTGGCTGTTGGAAGAGTTGGCTCCACTTCTGAAAATATCACTCAAAAGATCGTCTGGGTTGAAGAGCACGAAAAACGCTCTTATCTTCTTGATTTGCTTCAGGCTACCAATTTCAACGATGAGACGAGTATGTAGATTGTTTCTTCTTATCTGACTGAACAATCAGACAAGAATTTGAGAATATTTTATTACGGTAAAATTATGTTTGATATTTTAAATAGATGCAGAAGCCTTGACATTAGTGTTTGTTGAAACTAAGAAAGGAGCCGATATGCTGGAAGAGTATCTGCACCAACTCAATTTCCCTGTAACAAGTATTCACGGTGATAGATCCCAGTACGAACGTGAAGCTGCTTTGCGTAGTTTCCGCGCTGGACAGACACCGATTTTGGTCGCAACTGCTGTTGCTGCTCGAGGTCTTGATATTCCTCACGTAAAGCATGTTATCAATTTCGATCTACCTGGTGACGTTGAAGAATACGTTCATCGCATTGGTCGTACCGGACGTATGGGTAATCTTGGTAAGTATTTTCATTCCGAAATCCAACAGAGTTTAGTATACTGCAGAACGTTGATATTAATCGTCGTTTGTGTGAACTGTAGGTTTGGCGACGTCGTTTTTCAACCATAAAAACTCCAATCTTGTACGCGATTTGGTAGCATTGCTGGTCGAGGCTAACCAAGAGTTGCCTCAATGGCTCGACAACATGTACAGCGACTCCAGACACGGCGGAGGTGGTGGTGGTCGACGACCCGCTTCAAAGGGTAGCCGCTTCAGCGGCGCATTCGGGGCCAGAGATTATCGTCAATCGAGCGGCGGCGGGCCGCCCGGACGTAGTAATGGTTCTGCTAAATCCGGCGGTTACGGAGGTGAATATCAATTTTATTTTTGTAAAACTTTTAATTTATGTTGATTCAATAACTCATTCAGCAGTGTTTAACTTGATCATTTCTTCTTTTTTTCTCAAAGGTTATGGTGGTGGTGGCGGCGGTGGTTACGGCGGCAACTACAACTCTTATAATAATTCCGGCAACAATAGCAATAGCAACGGTGGCGGTAACGACTGGTGGTGAATGTGAAGCAAGTTTTAGAAACACCGCTAAAAAAACAAAAAAAAAACAAAAAAACACTTGCACCGCCGTTTACGCTACCATTATAACTACTATTCTACATGCAAATTCAACTATATGTAAGAAAGTCACGCGAGGCAAACACATAGGCCGACATAAAATACAAGAATTATTTAAATGGATATGCGCGCGAGCGCGTAAAAAAGCTAACAAATTATAAGTTGTATACGTCGACACGATGTAACACACGCGTATACACGTACACACACGTATATATCTCATATATACATACACGCGCGCGAAAATAAAAAAAATCGTCATAGTAGGCAAACAATTTACGAGACATTTGCTAGTAGTGTTAACACTATTACGAAGACTGCCAGTGTGCATTATTAAACTCGAAACATTGGCAGCCATGAAAGAAATCGTGTAACGTGATTACCGTCGCTTTATGATTCCACGGGGGAAATGATAAAAAATATGCGAATGTGCAATGATGCAACAGATGTAGGTGGGAATCGTTGAAGCGTTATTATTTCTTTTTACTTTTTCCCCGAATAGACGAGGGACTTCGCGGCCTTGTCTCGTTGCGCCGACTAGCGCACGTGTTAGTAGAATTTTTCATTTTACTTAATTAATCAAACAAAACATATAGAGCTGCGTGCGTCGCTACTCGATGTTAGAAGCGAACAGATGATTAACGAGTATAACGCATGAGAAATAAAAAGAAAAAAGAGCGTCTAATTGTGCGCTTCTTTTTTTTAACTTAGTTGAATTTAAAAGGATACTCGTGTCGAATGGCAAATGATTTTTGTGACATTAAGTGAGTCTCGTTGTGACTTTTTTCCTTTCATAAGTAATTGAAGAAAAATTCTTCGCTCGTTATCTCTACGAGCACCTATTACAATTTACTATTATAATTATTTTTTTTCGAATTAATATTATTCAAAATCGACGAATGGTACTTTTGTCCTTTGCCGTCCCTAAACAATTATAAAAAGAGACGAAGAGAAGCTTAAAAATCAACACAAGCGTACTAAAAGATTCCATCGAGCATACGAACACATTCGACAAAGGAAGTGTAACAAAATATAAAACACGCGCGTGCTCCTTCATGAGAAAAGGAAAAATAAAAACGGATTTCAAATTACTAGACTTAAAACGTGGAGAGTGAGTCTCCTCTCCCACGGCTGTTATTATTGTAATTTATTTATTTATTTTTTTTCTTTTCTCATTGCAAACAACGAGCGCGAACAACCGTGCTCGAGCATCTTTCAGATGTGTTATAATAATCGACAACGTTTGTTGTGCGTGTTTAGGCCGATTTCTCTATTATAAATGTACTGTGCGAAGAAAAAAGATAGATCGTCTTTTGCGGCTTTGGAGGATACATTCACAGATTGAGAAAAAGAAAACTGTGTCCCGCCAAATCGAGCATATTTTCTCTTTTCGTTTGTTTATTCGAATAATCGGGGAGGAAGAAGGGGGCCGGCCGGCGCAAAACTAAGGTTGCAGTTACAGGAGCAGCTTATACACACATGACACCCACAGTTGGGTGGGAAGAGTGAATGTGCGCGTGCATTGATGAGTGAATGTGTGCGCGAAAAATAAAAAAGTAAAACAGTTATTTCATTTAGTGGCTCGCGAAAAGAAAATTTTAAACGAGAAAAACAAACCCCGTGTTGAAGTAAGCCGTCGAGAGCATTCGCATCGAGACAATTTTTTTGTATTTTGAACGCGGTATGATGTGCGCTGCGATGCTATACATATTATAAATAACGTTAAAGATAATAAGCATAAAGTTAACGTACCGTAAAAGTAATTAAAAGAACAACAAGATTATTTAAATAAAAATATAACGGCGACTGTGATATTGAACGATCTTGTGAACATTCGATCATAAAGCGTGAAACGCCTCTGGGGAAGGTCGAGCTTCTTTGATGAAAAGAAAAAAAAAGAAGAAAACACAAGTTCGGAATAATATTAACAGAGACAAAACCTCGAGAAGGATATAGTTAGAAAGGGGGCAAGTTGAGAAGCGAATTGCGCTGTCCGATGTCGCGTCAGGGAGGGCCGAACGAGTTGAGATAGCAGAGAAAAAAGCCTCGGGAGAGAGAAAGAGAGAAATAAAGAGAGCGAGGGGCTGAGGATATCTAGTTGGAGCGTATTCTCGATTCACGAATACGCTCTTGATCTAGCGTCATGCTGACTGTAAATAAAAAAAGAACAAAAGACCGTGAGATGATCTATTCGATAACGAACTCCAATTATACGATAAAATTTCCAAATGCTTTTTTATAAATTTCTCGTCGTAGGTAACTAGTCTTTGTCGTCAGGGTAATTTAATGCAAAAAAGCTGCGCAAACTTGCAACACGCAAACGAATCATTAAAATAAAAGAGATACAACTTTAAAAAAAAAAGCAAACGAAAAGACTGATCCCTCTCTCTGTCTTTCTCTCTCGCGTTTCCACATATTTACATACATTTACATACATGCCGAGAGTCAGAGTACAAAGTTTATTGCAGAGGGGAAAAAAGAGAGGATTATGATTGCGCTGGTCGCGGCGCGCGCGTGGACCAACGATTTGTTTATTTTTTATTTTTTTGTCTTTTGTATATCTTGAGAATTTCTTGGCTTTGAAGAAAATCCGGTAATAAATGTGATATTTTGTCTAATCATTATCGAGCATGGGGAAAAAAAACCATTGATTTCAGTATTTTTACGTCTCTTTTATTATTCGATCTTATAATTTTGGCTGATAATAAACCACTTTTAGGTCCAAGAAATTTTTCGAGAGTTCATAAGTCTTACGAAGACCCTCTCTTGTTTTTGCGAACGCATTCATTCATTGGCGTTCTGCGTGTTTTCCCCCCGATGTCTATTATCGAACTTTTCTTTTATTTATTTTTTTGTAACTTATTTTATGAATGATGAATTAGTTTAATTTGTGCTTTTATGCCGATCGTAATTCAGGAAATGTCAACACTTTTCTGATTTCGAGTGAGAATTTGTTCCAAGTAATTTCAAGTCAATTAACAACCACGCGAAAGTTTTCAAAATCTGCCGTCAAGCTTTAATCTTCGGCGAGAGCAAATTTTCATTTCCGACAAATCGAAAAGCTCTTGCATTTCAATGTGTGTCTAGAGCGACAGCGGACGAATTTATTGCTCGTCGTGGTCATTTTCATAATAGAAGAAAAATTCCAGGGTCATAATTGAACGTGAGAATAGGTGCGAAAATATAAAAAGGAAGAGAGAGGATGTTATAGCGTTATTAGTTGGGCAAAGAAAAAGAAAACTCACGAGACGCTTGGCGTGTATCGTCTATATTGTCATATTAATTTATCCTCGTTTTTTTTCGTCGTTGTTCGTCGAAATGGTTCCTTAGGCGCGAGCGCCACGTGTACATATAGGGTGCCTGAATCGAATCACCTGTTCGACTACGTTTTATCTTATTCCCCATTTATAATTTTCATTCGTTCGTTTAATTCTTTTTTTAAACTAGGACGTGTATAAAAAAATAACTCGCGCGTATCGTTTAGTCCTCCGCGAGTGGTGTTAATCGGACAGTCGTTGACGGACGTCAAAGGTCATTAAAAATAACAACGGTGCGCGGGCCGAGCCTTCTGCGCGCTTTAGACTTTATAGTGGTGATGAGTGAATGACGATCGAGTGCCTGCTTTACGATGCTGGGGACGAAAGCTTATAATTATTACAAAAAAATAATAATAAACAAACAAAACAGATAATGTGTACAAAGATGATGGATGAAAATAAAAAATTTTTGAATTTAAAAACAATAAAAAAAGGAAACACGTTGACTGTGACTGCAATCATTATGTATCAAGGAGCTGTATATCATTTTTTTGGGCATGACATACGGGCGCGGCGTGCGAGAACTTCATTTCACGATACTTTTTTTTTTCTTCTCCATATAAGCCGATCATCGACAAATTTCGTTCGATGCCACACCGTGTGAATTGTGTGAGTGCGAAACGCAAGAGTGATCAAAGAGTTTAATTTATTGTTGTATACCGTAGCTTTTATTTTGTACGCTGTCCGTGTGTGTGTATGTGTGTGGTGTTTCATGCATAAAACATACACACGTTTGCAAATTGGTATGTCGCACAAAAAAAAAAGAAAAAAAGAGAAACAATTTTTTTTTCAAATGTGTTCTTCGAAGCTTGTTTTTTTCTATAATTTGAATAGGATTAAACAAAATATATCTCTCGCACGTTCGCCAAGAAGAATAAAAAAAGCGGGGGCGGAGAGAAGTGTGTTTTTAAAGCGAAACGGTGACGTACCATTCTGTCGGTCTTTTATTAGTAATTAAAATATTTACACTCTACGTTAGTTGACAGGACGTAAAAATGAAAAATGTAAAATAAGATGTTTAACATGGAATTAAACAAACAAGAAAACAATTGCAACATTTTGAATTAGATGAATCCACAAATCACTGTACGTCGTATACGTGTAAAATCTGAAAAAATAAAATAAAGAGAGAGAGAGAGAAATCTCGACAGATGATGCCCATTATGGCATTCACGAAAAAAAAAAATATTTCTTTTATCTATTGTGCACCTTTGTCTCCTTTTTAACATCCTTCGAAATTGTAAGGTTCGCGATTGCAGAGGAAAGCTACTTTGATCGGTACCTCCTGTTATCCTAAACTTTAATTAGTTGGTGCGCAAGTGCAGATACAATGTACTCGACACCACAACGTCTGTGTGTGATAAATTAAAAATTAATACAATCGCTCACCTGGAAAGTATTACATTTTGAAAATATATTTTGTATCTTTCAAGTAATTTTGTTGCATAAATAAATACTTTTATGCTTTGAAATTATTAACATTACAATCTTTTAATTATGACAAATCAAATTTGAATAAAACACTTCCAGTTTTTAATAAAAAAATAATATAAAATATTCAATTTATTTAATAAATGAAATAACCTGGAAAATAACAAATATCCAAGTGAAGTTTCATTGATTTATGATGAAAGAATAAGGCAAGAATTAATGTTTTTTTCGTATTTTCCAATATTTTATTACAATAAAGATCAAAATAAAATTAACATTTATTCTAATCTTCCTTCTTTGCGTCGGTCTTGCCTCCTCTGATCCTACCAGTTCTCCTGGCAGCGATGAGACCAATCTTACGTCCAGCACTGGTTCCTCTCTTGACGGTTGAGGCCTTACCAATATGTTGATGGTTACCACCACCATGAGGATGCTCAACAGGATTCATAGCAACACCACGAACCTGAAATCACAAATAAGAGATTGATTAATAAATGTACATTTACTTGTACATAAAATTATTGTTTAAACTTATTTGATCAGTTAAAAAAATTGTCCTCCAAATTAAATTCGGTTTTCAAATGTCTTATACCATCATTTAAATTTAAATAACTACTTGAATTTATAAGAAAATAGGTAATAAAATTTTTATTGCATACCTTTGGCCAGCAGTTCCTCTTGACCTTGTACTTGTGGTATGCACGTCCAGCCTTAAGGATGGGTTTGTCAATACGTCCACCACCAGCAACAATGCCAACCATACCTCTGTTGGCGGATGGGATAACTTTCTTAGCTCCAGATGGAAGCTTTACTCTGGTCTTCTTTGTGTCGGGGTTGTGAGCAATGACAGTGGCGTACAAACCAGATGCTCTCGCCAATCGGCCTCTGTCACCAGTCTTCTCCTCAAGGTTGCAGACAATTGTACCTTCTGGCATTTGTCCAACAGGCATAACATTGCCAATGTGAAGGGTAGCTAAAAATTAATAAATAATTCAATTAAGAAACCCTTTCAAATTGTTAAAAACATCTCGTTAGGAACATAGATTAACTAACCTTTCTTTCCACAGTAGACAAACTGTCCAGTGTACATGCCTTCGGGGGCAATGAACAGTTCCTTGCGTGTTTTGAACTTGTATGGGTCACGGAAATGTACCCATGCTAGAGGTGCACCTCTACCTGGGTCGTGGATGATTTCCTGAAAAAAAAAATTTTTTTTTAATATATATGTATACATTGATCCTTCGTAATAAGATTGACGCAGAATAATAGTAATAGAGCGTGTTTATTAAATAAATTTAATATGCACAAAGTTCAATGTTCAAAAAGTCAAACATTTGATATTTATATGTTGTCAACGGTCAAATTATACCACATGGCACTGTTGGCTACACACAATGTATTTTCTGACCTGAACTTGCAAGTTGGACTTTAACTGAAAGTTTTGTTATTGATTCAACCAGACATTAATACTGCTGTATTTGATAGGACAAGTCTAATAAAAATATTAATTATTTTGCAACGTGTTGCAACAGTAAATAAGAGGAAGATTTCATCTAATATGAAGAATATTCGTGATACGTACTCTAAAACAAATGTCAAACAAGCACTACACCTACAATAATTAACAAACAACTCGGGTACATGTTAAAATTAAAAAAAGTATACCTTAACGACGCCTTTGATGTATCCATGCCTCTCAGAGTAGTCGAGAGATCGGAGCTTAGGTGCTCCCTTCCTCCTTTTAGTGTGGGAGCGGAACACAGATCCAGCTCCCTTACGCTGAGCACGAATTACACGACCCATGGCTCAATTTCTATAAAATCAAAAAATCACCTTTACGTTATTAAACAATATCACTTTAAACACATTTGTAAAATCACACACGAGAGACAGTTATCTAGTCGAACTAACATAACCTCGCAAAAACGCGGCCAATTTTTGTTGGGTCGTAAGATGAAAAAAATTAAAAAATATATGCATTTTTCTATGAAAATGCATTGAAATTTTGTATTGATAAACATTTTTGCGAGGATGTCAGCCAATTGAAGATGATAATTACGGATTTTGAGCAGACGAATTACACAAAGAACGTACCGAAAGAGCCACCGACAAAACAGAGGAAGTTAGAGGCAGAGCCAGATGTTACCAACGCTTTATCGAACAGCCATATTATTTTTTCGTTGGTATCAATCTGGGGGGAACATTTAAATCGAAAGTTACTCTCAAATGCTTTGTTTAATCATTGTTCTTTTATCGTTCATTTTTTAGTAGCGTTTTTCCGCGATTGTTTGTAATTATTTTTTTATTATTGTTACACGTCAAAGAAAATATATTAATGATGATTTGGACGAAACCAATATTGACTTAATTAAACAATCTACCATCAAAGCTATTTCATCGTGAAATCAATTTCTAATTAATATAGATTCTAGCTTTAAACGAAAGACAATTTTACAGATAGTAAAAAGCAGTATATTCAGTAGATTATCGTCGATTCAATCATCAATAAATAACACGAATAAGTTTATTAATTAAACGAAGTCGGTTTTCCCATTTCAAGCCGCTTGAATAAGTTTTAAAATTTTAAAAACTTTGCGAAATAAGCGTTGTCTATTTCAATTTGGATATTCTACTTTTTAATATCTATTTTCAATAAAGTAAATTAATTATTACACTTTTGATCGTTATTTTCCGTAAATTAATGCATACACCCTTGGGTAATTTTTACAAATACGTGTTATTTGTAATTTTTTCTAAAACACATCAACGTCTGCTTTATTAGTTCTCAAAAACATTCAACTTCATCTTGAGAAAAAACATGAGTTTTATGAAACACTTGAAAAATGTGTCCGATTTTCCTCGTATTTTCGACAAACTATTAAGGACTAAATAAATAAGCAACAGATGACGACAATGGTAACAGGAGGTGTACTTTTCTGCTTCTTCACGCGGATGTAAGCTCTCAATCAGTCGTAAATCGTCGTTGTATCTCTCTCTCTCTCTCTCTCTCTCTCTCTCTATTGATATTATACGTTGTCGCGCGCAGTTTCATTCAGTCTCTCGTCAAACATCGCGCCAGTAGGATTAAGGGTGTGCTTTGAAGATTTTAAAGAACAACTTTTACGTAATTTGTGACACAACGCAAAATTGTTTTTACGCTCCTACTGCGATTTTTTGTCTCTTAAATAGCAATTCATAAAGCGCTTACTTTTTCTCAAACGCTAAACCGGCACACACGCGTGTGACTGTCTCTGCCAAGGAGTATGACGAGATGTAAGTAAACATCGGTATACGGCTAAGTGTTATTATTGTTTAATAATAGTAAACCATGGTAGGGAGGTGTAATTAGACAGTTTTTCTCTTTATAATATTGTAAATTTCGTTTTACTTTGCGTTTTTCTTTAAATTTCGAATTAAAACGTTATTAGATTGATGATTGATTGTTGTCAAAATTAAGAACAAAGCAAATTGTTGAATTTGATATTTCAATCAGTATAGCAAGAGATAGGAATTCTCAATCTATCGGTAATAAATTCTTATCATGTACTTAAAATTACGCCTAAAGAACTATATATACGCACAAGTATATAAGCAGAACACAAAACCGCTAAACCAAAATCACTTTCCGTAATCGAAACACAATTACTTTGACAGCGAGTACTTTAAATAAAAAAAAATTATCTCTCGTATTATATGAAATTACATTGAGATTTCTATTAAAAACGTTATATACTCGATGATACCTCAAACGGTGAAGTATTTTGCGAGTTGTAAGGGCAAATTACCAACGATGAGTGCTCGCATGCGCTAGAGAGAGAGAGAGAGAGAGAGGGAGAGAGAGAGAATTTACGCGTGGTGGTGTAATTGAAACAATGATACCACTGAAGAGGTATCGCGAAAGAGACTGCCCTTGAAATAATTATCTTTTTTTCTATACGATCAATTGGCTGCCTGATAATGGTTTTTAGAAGCAGAAAGTCGCGCGAGAGAGTGATTCGTAATTTTTATATATCTGACGCGTGCAGAGGGATTTGACAGAGAAGCTTTTGTGCATTTGCTTGCTACAAGCTATTTGATGGATTTGTCAATGTTGTCGCTATAATGTTTTCAATTTATTTAATTGTCGATTGCGATGTGAAGGAAAGAAAAGTACAAATAATAAATACGTACGCTACGTACATGTATGCATGGCTACACATCGCGAAAATTAAACGTTCAGATTTTTCAACGGATAAAGTCTCTCTCAAATTAGAATCAAGTGATAATTTGACAACATAGATGAAGCGTAAAAAAATTGTTGATAAAAATCCATGTCGTTATTTTTTGTTATTTTTGGACAAATTCGTTATACAGTTCTAAGCGGTAATTGCATCTCGTGCCGAGATGTACTATGGATCCTTGTCTTTTGGGGTTTCGGAGTCAATTACATGCTGAGGAACAATTTGAACTTGGCAATCGTAGCGATGGTTGTGCCTCGCGAGAAGTCGGCTGTTGCTTCCGAATGCACGCCAGAACAATCATTTGCGGATATTGGCAATCGATCTGCGATCGTGTCAACAAACTCTTCGAATGCTATCTTGGTAAGAATACTGTTTCGTAATTACTTATTGCGTGATTCCATCAGTCGATTTTTGATAAATGTTTCTTCTAATAGTACAATATAGTTTCTAAATTGTAACTACCTTATGAATTTAGTTTAAAAACTTTCGATGTTTTTCACGTAAACGTTCTTATTTTATCTTTAAAAAATCAAAAATTCTAAAATATTAAAGGTCGGTGACAAAATATGGACGGACCGATACCATTGGAACGAGTATCATCAAGGTCTAGCACTGGGCGCCTACTACTGGTTCCACTGGCTATCGCAGCTTCCCGGTGGTTTAATGGCACGAAAATACGGCACGAAGATTGTCTTTGGTCTTGGCAATTTGCTCGTTGCGTTACTTGGTTTTCTTATACCACTCGCTACTCACTACAGTCTCAATGCTTTAATCGTCACTAGAGCGTTACAAGGTTTGATTTCCGTAAGTTTGTTTTGATTTCGTAACAATCACAACAAATGTTTATACAGTAATATTTAAAAAAATCATTCTATTCAGGGAGTGATATGGCCATCGATGCACGACATGACATCAAAGTGGATCCCACCGAATGAACGCAGTCGTTTCGTCAGCTCATATTTGGGTGAGAAAGGCATTTTTTTTGTTTATCACGCATTGTTTGCGCGCATACAAATGTCCACAGGTAGCTCTGTGGGGGTTGCTGTCACGTACCCATTGTGCGCTGTTATCATCGATGCTTTTGGCTGGGAAGCCGTCTTTCATGCTACATCGACGATTGGTATTGTTTGGTTGGTTGACAAAATTAAAGAATAATTTTAATTATTAAAAATTTTTTTTTTCTTTATTTTTATTGTTTTTGTTAATAACTAATTGTATAAACGTTATCGCGCAGGTATATATTTTGGTTGTTTTTGGTGTACGATATACCACAGCAGCATCCACGAATAACAGACGAGGAAAGGAGTTACATCGTGAAGAGTCTCGCTGCATCGAGAGACGATGACAACTGTGGGAAATCGAATAAAAAAGTGCCATGGAAAGGTATCTTGACTTCGGGACCTTTTTGGGTGACGATCATCGCTCACTGGGGTGGAGTCTGGGGATTTATCACTTTCATGACTCAGGCGCCTTCTTATTTCAATTATGTACAAGGTTGGGATATCAATACGGTGTGTTTATTTATTGTTCTTGCTCTTGCATTAAGATTTTAGTTTATAATCTTATTCAAAAGTTTTATTTAATTAGGGTTACAAATATTTATATATTTACGTAAAAATGTGCGAATGAAGTTTCATTTGTTAGTCTTCGATTTCTACTACCAATATTAAATAATACTAAGTACATTTAGATATTTGATCGACAACTATTTTTTGTACAACGTTATTGATCATGAGTATATACGAAAAATTTCAAAAATAAAGACTGATTTCGTATAAATGTATAATTACGAATTGCTTATTCATATTGAAACATAGTTTTAACAATTGAGACTTGTATCGTAGTGCTACAAATGCTCTTTGAAAATTTTGTATAACAGATGGCTTTATTCTTCACTCAATAAGGACAACTACGCTATTTTTGCCGATTATACGACGTTAAAAGTGATTTGCGTAGCTGTCAAAGCCGTGAATGAACTATGCTGTCCTGCGTAAAATTCTACCAATCATTATTAAAATGAAAGTACAATTTGCTCTGTTCGCCAAATTATAAGTTATAATTGATAAGTAGTTTAGTCATAAGACTATGCGATAAAAAAATCTCTGTGACGAAAACTCAATGTTGTTGATAATTTGTTTGGATATTTAACTTTACAGACCGGTCTCCTGTCAGGTTCACCGCACATCGCTCGTATGATTTTCTCTTACATCTTCTCAATGCTAAGCGATTGGCTTCTACGCACGAAACGTATGTCGACTACGGGAGTACGAAAGTTCGCCAACTTTGTCTGCACCGGTGGTCAATGTTTGCTTACTATTGGCTTGGGCTTCAGTGGATGTCACCCTGGTTATGCGGCATTTTTTATGATCGCTGGTACGGCCATCAACGGTGCTGTGTCGTCCGGATCAATACCTGCTTTTGTGGATCTAAGTCCAAATTACGCGAGCGTGCTTTTTGGCATCTGTAATTTAGTAACACTACCCTCTGGATTTATATCGCCGTTGGTTGTTGGAATTCTAACGAATGAAAATGTGAGTTTTTTGTTGTTCCAAGCAGATTTAAACGTAAACATCAAAGAGAAGACAGTTTTGTATCTAATATTTTCTTACGAATTCAGCAAACGATCAAGCAGTGGCGATTGGTCTTTTTGATTTCTGCGGCAAATCTCGCCGTGAGCTGTATCGTTCACTTGATTTGGAGCACGTCAGCCGAACAACCATGGAATAATTATGCCAAAGAAAAAAACGAGAAAGATGTCGAAGGAGGACCGGAAGCTGATGAACTGATCCTATTTAAAGAGGAAACAGACAAAGAAAAAGCGCAACATGCCGAAGACGTTAAAAGTTGATCGATTGACATTTTCTTTCAAAGAATTTCCATTTTGAGGATTTGAGAATTCAAAGGGATTTTAATTAATTAGACGATGATTTATTAACAAACTGGATAACCAAAGATTACCGATTGCATTCCAGCAATTAACATTCAATTATGTTAGCGTTTATAGTTGATTACACAGATTTTCAATATACGTTCATTATTTTGATGATCTTAACGTTGATAAGCTATTTTATGTTTATAATAATGCAGGCATTATGACAAAATAAACACATTGATTTATTTTTACGTTAATAAACAAACGAACAATATTATTTTAACACTCGACTGTTTTGCTTTACGATGTAAATATATTATTGTTATTGGCTTCAAATATTTTGAAATCTAAAAATTGCTATGGAGTGTCGTAATCCCAAAGAGTGTAACCGTAGTTTAAGAAAATTAATCAACAAAGTGAGTTGTGAAATTGTCGAGGTAAAATTAAACGAAAATTCATTGTTAAATATATGTATAGCAAATAATGTTTTCGTATAAACAAAATACTTCGTCTGTGATCAGGTCGATAAGTTTTTTGAGAGTTGCAATAAGTCGTTAATTTATCATGATCCAAGCAAAGCCGAGAAAAAACAGATTATTAACGCAATTAAAACCAACTCGTCAGCATCTTGTACTCTAATTGAGGAATTAAAAATGCACAGAACAGAAGTCAAATATCTGATGAATGCTTTTAGTAAACTAATGCAGAAACATGAAAAAATAAAAATTCTTCGGAAAAAACAAACAACAGAGGCAGGTGGTCGTTAAAATGATTTTCTGGTTCATAAAAAAACTCTAAATATTAAATTGTAGGTTGAAAACATTTACTGTTACATTAACAACGACTTGTTACCAATGATTAATAATCGCAAAAAAGAAAAGCCGCCTGTTGATTGGAAAAAAATTCAAGATCAAGAAAATTGCGAGTTGGAGAAGACATTTAACAAACTTACGTCGCTATTCAAATCAATAACTAAAGAATATGATGATTTGTCTAAACACATTGCCAATCGTTCGAAAGATCTAGCAGATGAAATAGATCGCGACAAAATACTATTTAGCTTTGCCACTCGATATATTCAAAAAGCCTTTACTCTTCGTGCTAAAATTGAATCAAGAGAAGTAAACGTGAGTTTCAAGACTTGAACGTACATCGAATATCCTCTCTATAATATTTTATTATGATTTTCTTTATTTAGTTTCTAGATTATGCTTTTCCCAATCAAAATTCAAACGATGATGATTCCGATATTTCGGAATGTTGCTGCTGCACCACAAATTAAAGGTACACAAATAAATTCAACATACAGTTCGCTTATCATGCTTTGATGGAACGTTTATTTTAGTACGGACTTGGCGTCTCTGACACATTTTGAGCGCAAAGATACGCTAATGAATTGTCTATATAATAAATAAGATAAATTGTATATATACTTTTTTTCAATTTTTTTTCCGGAATACGTAACAGCAATATATATGTGTATATATATTATGTATCGTATGTCTTCCAAAGTACTCTCTACAAAATAGCTTATAGAATCGCGTTGAAGCGCTCTTGTACCCACAGTTAAGCTCTCTCATGACCGCAATCAAGGCGGCCTTCCGTTTTGATCCACTTCTCTTTCAAGTTCGACATTCTTTTTGATTAAGGTACGTTAACCGGTTAATGGACCGTAATTGCCGACGAGTACACGTTTCTCAGACTAATATCGTTACTGGTGTCAAGCCTGTCGTGCTCTATATATTTTTTAAATGTGCATTTGTTATTCAAATTAATAAGTTCAGTCTATCCAAAGAAAAAGATAGAAAGTTGGTCTGTGGAAGGTGTAATCGACGGCAAAGCGACTAGATTAGCACAATGACAAGATCCGAAGTTCAGTGCGAGAACAGGTAATGATTTGACTATCTGCTAAGTTTGGTCTACAGCTATGGGCACGGAATCTTTGAAATCTTGTGTGCGTTCTACATCGTATTTTAATCTGTAAGATTAGCCAATGTGGAAGCGTCGACGCTTCGAATATAGATTATTACGTTATATTTTTGTATCTGAACATTAATTCCATGGAATCTAATAACGCATTTTTTGCACAAACGAAGCAAGGAAGCAGCTTGATTATAAATGACTTTTAACACTTGTTACACGTAAGTAAAGCTATGCATTAAAAGAAAGCTTAATTGGAATGTTTGCAAATGAAGTTTTAAAAGCTCAAAAGCTTTGTCACGTGGACCTTGCTGCGTTCTGACATGAATACTCATTATGAATAGATTGGCACTTACGCCTGATACTTTTAAAAATACCATAAATACATAGATTATGCGTTTGCTAATCGTTAAATAAATTAATTAATTCAATTACGTAGTAGTAACAGCATTTGAATGCTATAAGTATATCACATACTATAACCCGGGTAAACAAGTACGAAGCGAGGATTTACGATTGCTGTAAAGCGTTACCGTGCATTACAAGTTAAAATTGCGAGTTAAAAGTTGATGCGTACATATTTTGCCTTTTTTATTATCGGAAATCCATTATAAATACTATAATTCAATACTTTTAAAACATTACTATAAAAGACTCTGCGGTATTTTCGGCACCAGTTGGAATACTGAAGAACGTACTGATAAATTGATGATCATGCACGATTACAAACGTATTGTTTTGGATATATAAATTTGTAAAATCATCCTACACGCGATAGGAATTTTATAAATTACGTCCATACTTATATTGACAAGGAAATGCAAACTTTGTTTATAAAGTTAATATTAATAACAAACGTCACAAGCGTTATAAAAGTACAAATTAAAAAAAAAAGTCGAAAAAACATTAAAAATTCATAGCACGCTAAAACATTAAAAAAACGAGTCTACAAGGTGATCGCAGATTCTCGTCTTAATTGTCTTAAATAGAAAACAAAACCTATCTACAGATTCAGACTACAACAAGGAGAAAGTCTTTTGATACTTTGTCATTATTAACAGCACAGCTGTCATACTTTAAACAGAGCTTTTGATCTGAATACCTCGAGCTTTATTTTTGATTTGTAATATGTGCCATCCCGATACGAATCAATTCGTAACCTCCTTTAGGAGTTACATCAAAAGACAAAGTTTTTTGATTGCTTAAATTTTGATATGGAACGAAATCACATCGTATCTAGCCTCTAAAAAATATACTTCAATATCAATTAATAATAAAACCTCTGTCAATTCAGATCAAAACTCATTACGACTACATATATCTCGACGAACACAGTTTACTTTTTGTACGGCGAAGGCGGATCCATAGCGCAGATCATGGCTTTCACAACGCTAGCAGCAGCAAGTGATGCATACGGCTGCCATTCTTTACCTCGTGAACCATCTTTGTAGTCAGAGATACCACGGACTACAGCAAAACTATCACGACAATTGCCGAGGATACTGTCGACGACGGCATCCATTTCTGCGTCAAAGGCAAGGATACCGAAGCGACTGGCAAATTTCTGACGCAGCTGGTCATCGCGAGCAATACGCCGACCTGAGGCTACGGGGGCCAAATGGATTTGCGGACAGCCATCGTTTCTGAAGAGAGGAATTATATAAATTTGATAATCAATCGAAAAATAGCGATAAGAAGAGTATTGTTACGAAACGTGTGAAACAAAAGAAAACGATTAAAAAAGACACTTACCTCACGTAAGCAGCATCGCTCTTAGGAGCACTGGGATGAGCGACTTCAATGACATCTCGCTCACCGATATTCATGTAAAGTTTATCGGAATCAGCTGGCGGAGCTTCAAAGTTATGTTCCGATTGCGTGGCTAATTTCTTGGTACCTTCTCGCATATGACCTTGCCATGGTGGATTGAAACCATCGCTTGCGTTAACCTACCGAGAATGAAACAAAAATTGAAGTAATTGTATAAAAGAAATATCTGGGTTTTTACGAGAAGGTGGAATCGAAGTGTTCATTGAATCGCCGACAAAATACTTTCTACGTTGATTCAAATTTAGCATAATGACGCAGTCACATATCATTATACAAGCTGACTCATTCATTAAACACTCGGTGAATAAGAGAAACAAATGATCAAAGACGAATATCAACATCATTTTCGATTATTTTTTTGCTTTGTTTATACCTGTTTCCTCAAATTAGCCGCGATATCCTGTAGTCCAAGATTACTCGGGCAGTATTCTTTAGTTTCAAACTGATAACTACCATTGTCGCTAGATTTAGCGTTCTCGCAGTACATGTACACGAACTTGTTATTCAACCTCGTCGGATACGAAACGACGACATCGCCAAGTCGCACGTGTTTCTTGTAATCGGTGTAATGTGGCACACCACCACCTACACCAACGAGAAACACATAATCGACTTTTTGAAAAGTACCGAGCAATCTTGTCGTTGTATTTCCAGCTGCAGTCATAGCTTCACGTGTATGGCCCACCGTTGGTAATTTCGTGCAAACGATACGATGAGCGCCAATATCACCAAGAGTATAAACGTTCGATTCGCCTGTAGGACATAACAATCGAATTAATTAAACGACTGCGTTACTTTACTCTCGGAATGCGAATGTTTAAAGGGAAGCAAATAACACACACACACGCGCACACACACACGTGTACGCAGACGTATAATAATGGGCTCCCGTCACCGCGACTGTTTTCTGAAGCGTATATCCCAAAGCGTGACGATGACACGCGTTACTCGCGATGAGAGGTCTCGTCGAGAGATATTTGAAAGGAGACTTTCCTTTGTGCTTTTTAATTGGCTATTATTAATCTTTGTTTGGTTGTAAAGCGCGCATGGCTAACATCTTTCTATATTAACTGTGCGGAGAAGCAAAGTCAATAATTTCTGTTGATTTGTCAATCGAAAAATTATAAAGAACTTAATTTTGCAATATGCATCGAAAATTACATATATTCTCTATTGAGATCAAGCTGAAAATACACGTGAAATAAAATTTGCAATTATCTACTTGTATCTATAAGAAAACTATACAAAAACTACGTGCAAATTGCATAAAGTATATAGTTAGCTTAGCAAATATTTTTAATTCGAGCTATATTTCATTTAAAATCTTATTTTCGTGAGTATTCTATGCTTAAAAAAGCTTCGTTTGTGTAAGCTTTTTTTGCGTGCTTTTCGTTGTGTCGACAACCAGTCCGCTACAAGTTTTTACGAAACTAGTTTATTACATTGAGAACTAAAAATAGTTCGCGTGTATGACAACTTTGAAAACTTCGTACTCCAATTCACAATCTGTTTGCTACAAATTAACTTTCACTTTACAAACAAAATAAAAAAAATCAAAGTAACATTATTAGGAATATTCGTGTCTCCTTTCAAAACATCATGAAAAACGAAGCGTGCTTTCCGACGCTTATGACTCCTATGGATGAAAAAAAAGCAATTTCGCAATCAATGCATTGTCTTAGGAGCGAAGCTAAGGTGGATAATAATACACAAATAATGCAGAGACAACACGTATATCAAGCGATATGAGTGGAGGGCAATCTTAGCGTTGTTACGTCCAACGCGCGCACATAATCTTTACCAAAACGGATACGCCGAGACGGATGTGGGTGTTTGGTAGTTGTGTGAGAGATTTTGAGAGAATTAGTCGGCGAATTTTCTACATCGTTTTCGTATCCTAAACAAAGGGTCCCATGCATCGACGTTATCAATAATAAGAGTTACGTTATAGGAAAAAGATAAAATTAAAGAAAATTAGATTATTAAATATATCTGTCATGGCAATTTATTCATATCAATATAGCTTGTTTGCTGCGAATGGTATCAGTGATGTACTTACCGACGGTAGTGTATCGAACAAACGTCTCTTTGTTTTCAATCATCGAGTCGACGGCCAATTTTTCGCAGTACTGAGCCGTAATTATAGCTATGGTTGGTTGCTTCGCACTTGCCATTGTTGGCATCTGCTTGACGACCTGAAAAAGTTCACGATCAAAGCGGTCAAAGCGTGAAAAGTTCTTTTTTGTCAGTGGATAAACGGTATATTACCTGAACTTGGATATCTTGATGGACAACTCGGGTAAAGGCACCGTTATCCATCGCAACAACCAGGCCTTTCTTTTGTAATTCGGATAATTTTTCCGCAACTGCGTCGGCGTCCCAACCATGATTTCTATATAAATAAATTTATACAATAATCGCTCGAATACACGCAATGTATCAATTCAATGTATCAATGTATCATTGATACATTCAAAGTATGATGAAACAAATAAATTTTCGAAAAAATATCATTTTATTTATTCGATACTTACTCGACTAGATCGTGAATAGTAAGTGGATTCGGGTATGCGGACTCGATCAACTCTAATATCTTTTCTGCAGTGAGCTCGACGATTTGAGTACCCCCTAAAATAGTCTCGTCTGTAGATACTGGCAAAAAAAAAACAGAGTATTAAAAATGCATTTCAGTCTGTACTCTGATGCGCGGTTAATCAAACTGTAGGTCGAGCTGAAATTACGATTACGTCACCGAGTCGAAAATCCGCATTAAAGTTGTATAAAGACAGATGAAAAACCAGTTCAATCAGTTACTCATACGAAAGCGAGACGATAAAAAAAGCGATGATGCAAATACTTTATGAATGAAACGATGGTCTCTCCTTTAATTATTAATAAACTCTGATAATAAAATTATTCTAGGAAAACTGCTACTGCAAAAGGAAACAATGTCCATCTATATTGCATACGACCTATATATCCTAATGCAATTGACTGCTTCAATTGCTTGATCAATATTGTTATGGAAACTTTTTTACCCCAATCAATATTTCTGAAGAAATTCCTTCAACTGATTTGAAAATAGTTTTGACCTTCAAAAATAAAAAAGAAAGAAATACTCACATGGTCTAACTGGCAACTCTATAGGTTCTTCAATCTGTTTCAATTCAATCTCAACACGCTCAATGCCAGGATATTTGTGTTGCACTAGTTTCATGATCTTTTTGATGAATCCAACATAGTCTAAAAGAAAATTGGACAAGTAAAAAATTTCCTGTTATGAGTGAGAACGACATGGTTTGAATACCTCTGGGAAATTCTTGTGGACTGACGAGTTCTCTAAAAAATTCTTGCGCCACAGTTGGCTGTGTCTCAGCCAACAGGTTGTCATTGAACCAAAAGTACAAGGTTCTCTGCTCCTGTGTATGCTTTCCACTTTGTGCGCTAACAAGGAATACTTTAAATTGGAGAGATAGCTGCGCTGGTTTCTCAACACCATTTGTAGCTAAATAGAAAAAAATAGAACGATACAAACTCTCGAACTGAATTTTACAAATATATCACTGAAAAATTAAAAATGTGATTTTACCAGTCATTTGCTTATTAATAATAATGCCTTTATGGTCACCCCCAGCAACATGAACGTCTTTCTGATCCCCATTGGTGATAGTCTCCTGTCTTTTTCTTTCAATAATCAAGGTAGTGGAATTGGAGGTCTTGCATTTGGGTGTCATTACGATTTGTTCCGCTATAACAATGCAAACAAAAAAGTCACATGTGAAGACTGACAATGACTAATATCAAGGCTATTTGATAACGAGATATCGTAATACACGCGCAGGAAACTTGACTTACCCATTTTTATTTGTTGGTACGCGCGATTTATGGTAATATTCAACCGTTTACAACGTAAGCGCAACCCCTATGATGCAGCAGCCGCTCCCTCGTAAACAAAGCACGCGTGCAACTGTCTATACGTATATACGCGTATTATATATATATATAATCGTGCGCACAGTAAACTTCTTTTTTCTTTAGCGCCAGAGGCAGCTGCACCCCGCCACAGAGCGCGAGACAAAACGCACTACTGCCAAACGGAGCAGAAAACGTTAATACATCGTATCGCTCGAGGCGCTCGCTCGCGCGCCAAACAAGAGACGACTTATGATGCTAGTGACATCTGCCGTAACCGTAAGACAATTGAACCGTTTTCTTGGGCCGATAATCATTAATATACGTACATACGTGATTCAAAGTTATTTTTAGAGGATTTGTCATGGTATGCAAGTGAAAGTACGCCTAAATGCACGTTTGTACAGCTTTCACTTGTTTGTTTGTTTTTTTTTCCTATTATTTTAGTACATTTTCAAAGGTATTCGAATTTATTCGAATACAAAGTGAAGCGAATTAACTTGATCGTTCAAAATGTTGACAATGTTTCAAGGAGAAAATACAATTATTTTATAATTGTCATATCTTTGTTTATTACGTTACACTCGTTTTATCCATTTGTCGGCATTATTATAGATTCGGATGCTTACTACAACTCGTACTCCGAAACGAACGTATCGTTGATAAGAATATTTCATCCAAGTTTTACATAAAGAGGCGAAGCTAATTACAATGTTTTGATGTTATTCCCTCAAGAAAGTAAATCATTGTAGAGTTGCTTTCTTCGTAAAATATTATTAGACTTGTGTCAAGTTTTGAATTATACGCGTAAGCATGTGTATAGTTTTGTCCTACTTAAAATACAGATACCGAGGAAAGGTGATGCATATACACGAGAATAGATTGCGAATCGTTTTATCTTAACGTATTTCATGTCGGTTCGTTCAAAGTTCACCGATTATTTCTAAGCTTTGTATAAAGACATTCACCGTTTCACCATTCTATAGCCAAAGTCCATAATGGACACTTAGCTTATTTTTTGTCATTTTTACTCATAATTTCCTAGCGAAAATCGTACACAAGTGTAGTTTACTGGCGTTAAAACAATTTCGCATGAGACGTAATTTTCCAAGAACATTCAGTGTATAAAAATACAATATCAAAGTGTATTATAAAATGACTCATTGACAATTAGAATGCAAATTGTGACCATGGACAGATGCAAGTATATTCTTGACAAAAAGAGGACAACAAAGAGTGTTTCACGTGCAGCGAAATGATGCAATGAGCGTACATTTCAGCATTCCACTCTAGTCTAATTGACGCGTAAAGCAAACCTAGTATAACCATATACGAATTATTCTTTAACGTTGCTTTGTATTTTGCCGCGACAAAACGTATTTGTTGATATTTACCGATTGTTCAACAATATTCATATAGACTTTTTAGTAATTGAACCCTATATTACGTTATAGGGTACGATGTATGCTTATTTATTTGCTGTGTACAACTCAGCTTTGAACAAACAATTAATTTTTTTTAATCGCATAACATTTTTTCCCCGTTAGAACAGTTTCATTCAAGATATCGAATTCATTAAAAAATTATAATTTAATCGCATTCCACGTAATACGTAAACATAATTCCACCTTAAAAAAAAACTCGAGTAACACGATTTTCGAACACGCGCATACACACGACAGTGCATAATCTCTTGTTTTTGTTTATAACATATCTTGGGAAATTATTACGTCAGAAATATTAATTGTTTGCAGCGCAAAGAGCAATCACCGTCATGGTTTGCGCAAAGGGTTTGTTGTTATAAGCGCGCACTTGTGTTGTTATCGTCTGAAAGTACATACGTGCGTGTACGCTTATCGTTACTTATTGGGAGGGCAAGTGACGCGCGAACTATGTCATAATTTTTCGGAGGAAAAGTGGTCAAATAAGCAAGAAATGCCTCGTGCTTAAACTCTCGCAAAATCGTGTATTTATTTATTTATTTAATAATATTTATTTAATCGTGTATTGACGCAATAATTTATCTAGTTTACACTTTTATTATATACAATATTTTACAATGAAGAACACCGTATAGTTCTTGAATTGCAATTAGCCTCAACGATTTTATCGAAAAATGACAAAATCATTTATAAGTTTCTTTTAGTTGTGACCAGGTCTAGACGAGTTATTAAACAGACTCTTATTGTTAATAGAAAAAATAGCGAAGGTGTTTTAAATTGCTCGTCGCCAAGATACAACGTCGCTGGTTGCCTGTAGTCAAGCGTATTAGCCTAGTTTCAGGCTGCTCTGCTTCAAAGGCGCTAAATGATGCACAAGAGAGCAGCGGTGGTTTGCACTTTTTTCAGGTCGGAGCGTTAAACTTTTGAGATTGGATAAAACGTACGATCGATGAAAAAGTATACGCGATCGTGGATTTATGTAATTTTTTAAAATGTGTAAGCAAACGTACGAAAAAAAAATTGGCAGACGTATTAATATAATTTCTTCGATTAAACCGTTTGGCAGCAGTCTTTCTCGCGATAACTATGTTGCTTACGAAATAATTTAAGTAGATATACTTCAGAAGAAGTGTAGCGTAGGATTTTGAGATCATCAATACATGTGTTCTCGAGAAAGCACGTTTAGAAAAGAGTATACGATGCGAGTGTAAATGTTCTATATGCCAAATAAAATCGTCAGTGGTCATTTGAACGTCGAGCTTGCGTTTTATTTTTCCACTTTTCCACCGAAAAATTATGACATAGTTCGCGCGTCACTTGCCCTCCCAATAAGTAACGATAAACGTACACGCACGTACGTACTTTCAGACGATAACAACACAAGTGCGCGCTTATAACAACAAACCCTTTGCGCAAACTATAACGATGAGCGCTTTTTACGCTTTGATTTTCTTAAATTTCTTCTCTCGATATTAGTTCTATAACAAGAAACATGTACCGAATTATTCACCATCATATTGCGCGTGGTCTCGTCAACATCTCGCAACTAATTAAACGAATGCACGGACACGCGAAACACATGTCAAGTTGCTGAGAAACTTTTTTGAGGGTGTCTCCCCGGCTGATATGTATACAGCAAGCGTGAAAAGCTTGTCTCGTCGCGCGTTATTGTGAGGGACTTACACTTTGTTTTCTTTTTTTCCAACAGCAAGACAGAGACACAGACGAATATGGTTCTGTTAGCGTCGAGATGATTTTTTTACGCTTAATTGTTTACTGTATTCCTGATCTTTATAAATTTAAAAGCGAATGTTAAACTTTCCGGTTACTTTTCGGGTTTTTGTTCAATTTTTAACGGAAGATTTTTTGTTCGTAAGCTTTAAAAGTGAAATTGTTGGTATATCGTAAGAAATCATTTGGCTTCGATGACGTTAATCTAAAATCAATTTGGGGGTTTTTGTTTTGATATGTGGGGAATTTTATCTATTATTCTTAATTTCAGGAAAAACCTACAAGGAAAGTCTAACGTACATTAATTATTAAAACAGATCAATCCAATATCATTTGAATGTTCATCATCTATAATAAAAATAATAGTAAGTAAAAAAATTAAATTAAGGATAATCGAGACGAATCGTACAGCGACAAACCCAATTGGGCTTTTCAATTACTTATCAAATTTCCATTTGACTGTTTATTTATTTATTATAATTTTATTAGCTTGTGAAACGTCGAATCCTGATTGCTAGCAGTTCAATGATGCAAATGACAACTTTCTTTCGAGTCACGCGCTCACGTATGGGATATATGTACGAAAACTCATTAACAGCGCTTACATCAGCCACGCATTTATACGAAAACCTGCTGATCCGGAAAATCAATAAAAACCAGAGATCATTGACACAAGCAGACAACATTCATTCAGATTCAAAGATTTATAAACATTATATGCGCACTTAATTAACGTGATAAATCGTCAATGAGAATGTAAAAATACACATAATCAAAAATCGATGAGATAATGCAGGTTTGTCGTCTAGACGGTTCACGCACGTTTTATGTGCTTGTAATAATCTCACGGTTGAAGTTTTACGAATCTTTCTGTCTTGTTTTTCATTTGAATGATCGCTCGTTAAAGCAAATATACAAGTATATATCAATTTCAGCGACTGTTTCAATTGTTCATAGCTTGAATAGATATCCTAATATACTTTTGTGTTATCTGTGAGAAATGTGTTCCTGATTTATACAACCATTAATTTTACGATCGGAAAAACACCATAGAATAATCTTTATTGGGAATTTTTCTATTCTAGTATCGTCATCCTTCTTAAGAAGCAATTAAAATTTCCTAGATATTGTCGTTAAGTGTTTTCTGTACTCATAATTTTCCACTGAATTATATTTGAGACGATATTTTTTTGCTTTACATCATATCGCACTTTTGCTTGAATTGTACATTTGACATAAATTCGTTTTTTATTTATAGAAAAATCTACGAACGTTTCGTGGATAAGTTATTCGAATACTATTGTTGTGTACGTTGAAATATACAACAAAATAAGCTTAATATCGTGGGAAACGACAGGGATTAGGGTTCCGTTCTACTAAATAATCACACGACAATCACGAAAGGCGCAAATTATTATTCCAATAGTAATACCATTGATAATTTCACGTTAAATTAATTGAAAAATATTTCCAAAAGTTTGTATTTCGTATTCTTAAGCTTTAACCTATTTATTTCAACCTTACACGGTTTGCACAATCGTAAATTATATCTGTGACTTCACGAGCTATTGGATTTCATCATGGTAAAACTTTGCGTTTTTCCCTCTCCTCGATCTTTCTTCCACGCGTGAGCCCTATATATTTCTTGGATTTCCCTTTCTCTCGTAAAAGCGCATGATTTTTTTCGTTGTTTTTGTTGTTGCTGCTTGGGGAAACGAAATCACTGACTGGCGGTGGGAAAGAAAAAGCCACATGGTCGCTCGCAGCGATTCAGTCCAGTTCAAAGTAGTCGTGGTTCCAGCATCATCTTCGACAGTTCAATCTCTGCGTGTTTAACGAGGAAAGGAAAGATAGAGATAGAGGCCTTTTTTTAATCACTATCAATCTGTGTGATACTAAAATTATTAGAAGGAGCGGTACATACCAGATCAATCTAGAACCGACCGATTTTCGCAAGTTCTGTCCGATTTCACGTCAACTTCGCTGTATTAGGCTGATAAGCCGCAAACGAGTACGATTATTTTTTATTTTAGATAAGTTTTTTGCTAAGTGAATGTCATAAGTCAATTCATCTCATCGAATACATCGAATTTCATTAAACTTTTCCGTATTCGCATTTATACACGTCCGACAATAATAATAATCGTGTATAAATGCAACCGTAACTAAAAATTTTGAATCAATCACGGTCGATAAAAAACTATCTATTTTTCGGGACATGCAGTCTGAACTTTGTTCCCTATATCGTGGTATATGTAATTAAAAGTATAACCCAATGACCTGGCTGTGCGATTGATAAATTTAGAAATTCAATTTGTTACGTTAAAAAAATTACAGCAGGCGTCACGGTGAAAGTCAACTGCCCGTGGAAAAGGAAAGAACCACGGTGTCTCACGTCAATTCTAGGCCTAAATTTTCACAAAAAAGAACATGCCTAGCAGTAAAACAAAGATTGCAATCGTTGGCGGTGGTGTAGCAGGTATCGTGGTGGCAAGGCACATCGTGGCACGACCCGAAATTTACAGTCTTACCCTTTTTGAGCAGACCGACGATGTTGGTGGTACGTGGGTTTATACCGATGATACGGAAACAGATAAGAATGGATTACCCGTTCACAGCAGTATGTACAAGAATCTCAGGTGATGAGTTGTAATTATCTTTGTTAGCAAACGAGATTATACATAAATGCATTCATTTTAAAAATCGCCATTTCGTCACACATATTAACGATAAAATGCTGACAAAGAAAACAGTGAAACTATAATTGTATTATTACAAAAACAGTCATCTTTCGGGTTCGCGTAATTGCTCCAACATTCAAATTGCCTTATACTTATCAACTATTATATCCTTTCAATTAGATATGCGTTGATAATTCAATAGTTTATGCTCAGTATCAACTATCCAGAGCATAAAAAACACACGGGGAAAAAAATCATTTCAAACAAATCATACATCCGTTTTGAATTGCGCGAAAATTGACGCGGCTGCATAACGGAATATGTATACGTGCGTAACGTAACAACTCGTTGCTAATTACAGGACGAATCTACCAAAAGAAATAATGCAAATTCCGGATTTCCCTTTTGGGGATATAGAAGGCCCGTCTTTTGTCCACCACAGCGTTATACGCAAGTATCTTTTGGATTACACGGAGCATTTTAATTTATATCCGCACATCAAGGTGAGCGAATTATTATTATTTTTGCTTTGGACAACGAGGAGCCTATTTGTTATCGAAGAGACAAAAGAACTGATTGAATTTTGTTGTTGTCAGTTGAACACTCTGGTAAATCACGTAGAGCCGGAAACATTATCCAATGGTCAAGTTGTTTGGATGCTGACGTACACGGATTTGACGACGAGCGTAAAAACAACAAAAATATTCGATGCCGTAATATTGTGCAACGGACATTATACAGTTGGAAATATACCTCGTATCCCTGGTATCGAGAGTTTCAAGGGTGTGACTATTCACAGCCATCAGTATAGGAAACCAGAGGATTTTTCAGGTAAAAATGTATGTATCCTTGGGGCTTCGTGGTCTGGTATTGATATTTGTCTGGAAGTCACTAAACACGCGAAAAAGGTATATATACGTTTTTAAGTTTTGAATAATATATATATATATATATATTATACGACCGTAATTCATGAGTAACATTTAAAAAAGTATCAATTTTTCGTAAAAATCTTTGTAGGTTTACCTCAGTCACAATTTGCCAAAGTCATTAGACTTGAAAATGGGAAAAAACGTAGAGCAAAGATCGGGAATCGAAAGAATTATGGGTTATACATTCATCTTCCGTGACGGATCGTCCGCTCGAGCCGACGTACTCATTTTCTGCACCGGTAAAAATATTTTTATTTTGACAGCGTGTTCTTTAAAATTGTTGTTCGAGTATAGTTCAACGTTGTTCTATTATCACCACAGGTTACGATTTTACGTATCCCTTTGTATCGTCAAAAGTTGAAATCCGAACGGAAGACAACCACGTAGAACCAATTTACAAGCATCTAATTCATATGGATTGGCAGAATTTGTTCTTCATGGGATTACCTGCCATTGTTATTCCTTTTCCAATGTTCCACGTGCAAGCGCAGTATATTTTAGCTATTATCGAAGGAAAAATCAAACTTCCGTCGTCCAATCAAATGCGAGAGGAATATGATAAGGAGAAACAGATGTTACAAGACCAAGGCATACCTGTAAGAATTTTTGGACACTTATGCGTGCGACAAGTAACAGATCGTTTTACCACACATAATTCATAACGTCGCGATTTGATTTTTTTTCAGCTGAGACATATAAACAAAATGTGCGACCGTCAATGGTCATATTACGAAGAATTGGCCAAAGCAGTCGGTTGTCCAGGCTTCAGGCCGGTAATTAAAAAGATTTACGATTATAGTAACAAAATGCGACAGCAAGATTTCACTACCTATAAGAATTACCAATACAGAATCGTTGACGATAATAATTTTGTCGTTTCTTGTTGTAAACCTTGTTAAGGTTGACAAATAAATTTATTACTAAAATTATTATCATACTCTGTGACCATTGGACGATGAAACGCAGGTGTAATATACTGTGCCTCGATGATACTAATTAACGTTCCTTTATGGAATAGTTTTTATAAATAAGTTCAATTATTAGAAATCTCACGTGGAGTTGGCAGCCAAATTTGTTCTTTGGTCTTGCTCATTTTTTCGCGGTTACTACATATTCGCGCCGAAAGTACGTTAATTACAATCGATCGCTGTCAGGTTTTTCTGTTAATTTGATTTCGTACAATAACCGCGATAATAATGTATATACAACGAAATGGTGGTATACTTTTTATATATTTACACGAAATATATACTTATTTTGCTACCTAATGCTTACAAATTGAACATATTAATCGTATAACGATATATATTTATATATAACTGAACATTTATTGTAAGAAATGATTAAAAAGAATAAAAATAAACATTTGAACAAATAGATAAATGCAGCAATATGTATTAATTAACAATTCACTGAGTCTGCTCCATTCTGAAACTAAATAAGATGTATGCATTAGAAATTAATAGTAATATTGCATTTAAGAACTCGTTAGATTTCACATATTTAACGAGAATTTCTATTGTTGTTTGCTTTTTAAATATCCCTTTTGTAGCCCGAATGAATATTGTCAAACATGTTGCTTATACTTACTTAAATACTTTTAATAAAACAACTCATTTAATGTAAACAATATTGAGTCTATATGAAATTTTATCTCTACTTAATGCCTACTGTATAGTCAATTTTGTAGGCGATATATCTGTAGGAATAGTCGTCTACTTTTCGTACCGTAGTATTATAATGTACTGAAATATTACTTTGAAAAAAAAAGAGGAAGAATAAAATGGGACCGAAGTAGAGGTAGAAAAGTGAAAAGAATTGCAAAGACAACGGTGTTTTTAAATTTACCCTACGTACTTCGTATAAACTCAGACCCAAAAATTATGCCTATCTATTTTTTAAATCTACCTGTCTTGTTCTATTGCATAACCTAGCAACGTCTAATCTTTTCTTGTCTTATGGTTAATTCTAAATTTGCTGGCTTTGGTACAACATGGGTGGTCCCACCAAAGGGATTATTGGACATTATACTTTACCAGCCTAAGCTTGGCTCGTCGTTATTTTCTCCTACTTTTCACGTAAGTTCTAGTGCAGCTTTATGACAAATATAAGAGTATTTCCATGATTTATCGATGTCTTACCATCTCTGATTTTACCTGTCGCGTCTAGGTTGGGGGAGTACTTTCCTTGTGTAAAAATAATAAGTTCACGAATAAGAAAATTATCTAAAACTAGTGTTTCATAGATTATATCTTTTAGACGTTTACAAGCGTATATACGCATCTGAGCGTAGCTCGTTGCTAATACAATGTCCAATGCTAATAGAATATCCACTCGATCTAATGTAGTTTTATTACCATATCGATAATATATTCGTATATAAAAATATAACGATCTGGAGCTTCTGACGCGAGAAATAGCCTTTTGCTTGCAATTTTCCATGTTAAATTTGTCTAAATTTGTTAAATAAATAGCTCATGCGTGTTTTTTTCGATAATTTTCTTGTACGTAAATTTATGTTTCTCAAGTACAATACATTATAGGATACTCCGTAATATCTTCTCAATGTCGACAATACAACCGTATATATCCCTTATTATTACATAATAAAATCCCTTATACACGTATTCATCGCAATATATCGTGTTTTTTTCAACAATTCAGAATTTAATTAATCGATAAATTATTGGGCAAGGAATTGCATTTGCTATTAAAAAAACATTTCATTGTTGTTATTAGTAGATGTACGAGGCAGCGTTGGGTAATAACTATACTGAATCTTTTGAAAGAGCCATTTCCTTGTCCTTACACATTAGCCTAATGATTTTAATAGCCGAAGAATTAGATCGTTTTCCCTATAAGGAGTTCAAAAGGACCCGTCGGAGGATGGAACGAAAACTCGTGTTTTCATTGGCCAATGCAGGTAGAAGAGTCGCCATGTTAAACTCTCTTAAATGCAAAGACTATATATATGGCCTGTAATTTATCGTTAGTGTTCATTCAACTTTTGAATTGGCACATTCTCCAGTTTAACAGCAGTTTGAATTTGACTCGGTTAGTATCCATTTGCTTACAGCGCCTCCACATACACGGTGACTTGCTTGACGCTTCCGGAATCGCAACTCTGAGCGCAGTCGTCGTTAGATCGCCGAGGTGAGTTAATAAAAAATGTTATTTTCACTCTGCTAGTTGTTTATTTATACATTTTGTAACGTTAGGTTTTTTATATTTTCCGATAAAACTAAATCTTTCTCGTCGGATGATGCGATAATTTATTTGAAATACGTACATTTGTGGTATTAATTGCGAAGGGTAATTGTGGCGGGCGTTCGTGTCTGAATCGACGCCATGATGGAGGCACGTAGCGTCCGCATTTTTTCCCCTCTTTTACGAAGGAAAATCCCGTGAAATTGAGTTTTCGCACTTTAATAAAGATATTTGATTTTTTTTATTGTTTCGTTCGAACTTGTTTGATCGTTGTATAGTTTTGAATAAGCTCTTCAAACCGGTTTGGCTTTGTGTGCGGCATCTGTTTAACGCTTCGGTTTCACGTGTTCGTCATTTCATTCGGATTTACGTAAAGAATTTTGTTATTTGTAGATAGTTCATGATTAAATATTTAATTTTAGTTCGTTTTTATCTTTATCCTATAAGTTTATGATTCTTCTGTGAAGCAAAATAAATTAATATTTCAAAATTAATAAAATTATTCGTAACTGTTTTAATTACAGATCTACTTAGCTTTCGACAACTTCTTCAAACTTTCAAATCAACTCTACAATGGCTGACAACGACGATCTTCTCGACTACGAGGACGAGGAACAGACCGAGCAGGTCGTTGAAGGTAATGGAGAAGTTGCTCCAGCTAAGAAGGAAGTCAAGGGTACCTACGTATCCATCCACAGCAGTGGTTTCAGGGATTTCTTGCTTAAGCCAGAGATCCTTCGTGCCATTGTTGATTGTGGTTTTGAACATCCTTCCGAAGGTATTTATCGCTCTTTTATTATTATACAAACATGTTATAAAATTCATTGATATGACTTACAGTCTTGAAACATATGATGATATAAATAGATAGGGACAACTGATATAATATAGTGATTAGTTATATCTATCCTGAAAGTTGAATTAAATAAAAGTTTTTATTAGGTGTTGTATTTTTCGTTATTATATAAATATTTTTTATTTTTATTTACAGTTCAACACGAATGCATTCCTCAAGCTGTTCTTGGCATGGACATCCTTTGCCAAGCCAAATCTGGTATGGGAAAGACAGCCGTTTTTGTCTTGGCCACCCTACAGCAGCTTGAATTGACTGAGAATCAGGTTTACGTTCTCGTCATGTGCCATACCAGAGAATTGGCCTTCCAAATCAGCAAGGAGTACGAGCGTTTCAGCAAGTACATGCCTCAAGTAAAGGTAAAATACCGCTTTAAAATAAATTGTTTATATTTGTATAGCAAGGATTTGAATGATGTTTCACTTATCTTAGCCAAAGATGATGACACTCACTTTACCACTACCCACTACTGACAATATCCTTGCTAAAAATATGTGTACAACATTATCAATAACTTTATCACTTTTACTAATCAACATGTACTATTTTGTATTGTAGGTATCAGTGTTCTTTGGTGGTCTGCCAATTCAGAAGGACGAAGAGGTATTGAAAACTACATGCCCCCATATTGTGGTTGGAACACCAGGACGTATACTCGCTCTCATCAAGAGCAAGAAACTCAACTTGAAACATCTGAAACACTTTATCCTTGACGAATGTGATAAAATGCTGGAGCAATTAGGTATTGTATTTCTTTTAAATATGAAATTGCTTTTAATTGTTAATTTTATTTTCAATATGTATTCTTATTTGAAATTGTTTGCTTTCAGACATGCGGAAAGATGTGCAGGAAATTTTCCGTAGTACCCCCCATGGCAAGCAAGTTATGATGTTCTCTGCAACATTATCAAAGGAAATCCGTCCTGTCTGCAAGAAGTTTATGCAAGATGTAAGATGTGATGACTACACTTTCACCTTTAATTCCACCTTCGACTATAAAAACCGATTTAAGAACATCTGGGGGGTTGGTTAGACATAAACCAGTTTGTGAAGACACTTTGAAGTCTGATTCAGTCGATGAGTTTAGCTCTAGCAGATATGATCAGTGTTTATTGATCAAACGTGTTTCTACGTGCCTTCCTTGTCTTTCCATGTCTTCGTTAAAGATTGAAAAATTGTTAGAAATTCGTATTGTTTATACCTTGATTTCGAGCCAAATTTTTCATTTACACAAAATTATGAAAATCCTAACAACCATTATAGCAATTATATCAAAGGGTTGGATTTAAGTTACATCGTTTTCATATGAGGGTGGGTTCATCGCAGAACATATTCAAGACTTCCTGAAGAAAGAAGAATTCAAGAAAGAAGATTCAAGAGAAAATAGGGGGAAAAATTATTTCGCGAACCTATCGTATCATTCAATCCTAAACTTTCTTGACTTTATCTAGTAATTAAAAGAAAGATTTTTTTTGTATGGCATGGAAGGTTTTGGCACATAGTAAACTTGGTAACCGCAAGTTAGAAAAAGTTGACACGAAGTTGAGTCATTGGATATTTCTTCAAACTGTAATATCCAATTTACAAGGGATTACTAAAAATCTGTAAATTAATACAAATTGTACATTGTGGTACAATACCTTGTCAACATTCGTAATGAATGTTGAGCAATTTTCAAGTATTGAGCAAATGTGAGTGAGGTGTTTACCATTGACAAAACAAAGATGTAGCTGAGCATTCCTGGGTATACCACCTAAGGTGTGTCGAGGCGACCAGATTTCTTGTTATTGGTGTTGCTAGGAGGTTGCTAGGAGGTGGAATTCACCAAACAGTATGTAAACCATTGATCAAAACCATACACTTCGGGACGAGAAAGATTATTTCATTATAAATAATTAGATTATTAAAGTTTGGCTATCATTGTGATGATCAGTTCTTGTGTAGGATGTGTAAATTATGAAAAAAAAAATTTTCGATTATATATTGTAAGGTTCAAAAGTCATGCAACATAACCTAGCAGAATCACTTTTCGAAATTAACAGTGACTTTTGTTCCACATAGATTTTCACTCATGTTCTTCCACATGAAAATACCTCATATCTTTTTAATTCGCTACAGATCAAGTAATCAGTTATTAATTGTCCTATTGGATATTTTTCTTTCTTGTTACAGCCTATGGAAGTTTATGTAGATGATGAAGCTAAACTCACTCTGCATGGTTTACAACAACACTACGTCAAACTGAAGGAAAATGAAAAGAATAAAAAACTTTTTGAGCTTTTGGATGTACTTGAGTTCAATCAAGTTGTCATTTTTGTGAAATCAGTGCAAAGATGTATGGCTTTGGCACAACTTCTGACTGAGCAAAATTTTCCGGCTATTGGCATTCACAGGGGCATGACACAAGAGGAACGGTTGACGAGGTATCAGTCATTCAAGGATTTCCAGCAGCGTATTTTGGTTGCTACAAATCTTTTTGGCCGTGGTATGGATATTGAGCGAGTCAACATTGTCTTCAACTATGATATGCCAGAAAACTCAGACACTTACCTCCACCGAGTAGCACGTGCTGGACGTTTTGGAACAAAGGTAAATAAATTTTCATGTTATTCTTATAAATGATGTTTATTCAAACGAAGCCTCCTACTGTGGGTTGGTGCAGGGGAAAAGTAAGTTAAAAATGTACTTTTATTTTCTAGGGATTGGCCATAACGTTTGTGAGTGATGAAGGTGATGCTAAAATTTTAAATGACGTACAAGAAAGATTTGACGTCAACATCACAGAACTGCCTGAAGAAATAGACTTGGCTTCCTACAGTGAGTACTTTCTTATATACATATATCAAACTGTCTTAATATTGTTGACAAGCATTAACAAATTAATTCTTTTTACAGTTGAAGGACGATAACCAGTTACAGCGATAAGTCTTGATTCCACTCTCCATATTGGACCACCCACATCAATTAAGCCACATCAATCTTAGTAATTCTTCATGAATTTCTATTTATTGCAATTTTTGTAATCAGTACAAAAAGTAGTTTTTTTTTTTTTTCGACTAATTAATAATTGACAAATGTTTTGTAAACTTGTCTTTTTTGCAATATCTTGTCATTTCTCATTTTTTTTTTATGAGATTCATTTTAATATTCTTTAAGAGTTGTAAATACAAGGATGATTTCAATTGATAACTAACTTACTAGACTAGAAAAACTTATTCCAAACAAGGAAATAGAAAATTAATTACATTTATGATTGACACTTTTATTTGTAATATTGCTAATGATCATTTTTTATAAAATAAATATAGTTTTATCACAATAACTTTGCTGTCATTATCGTTCTTAAAATAATATTTTGTTTTTATAAATCATAAAATGTAACCAATCATAGATTTACAATCTTCATTGTAAAAGAATTGTCTGCGCATACACAGTGAAATATTTATAATAAAATTGTACTTACTTTTTCAAACTATAATTTATATCTTCATTTTTTCAGGTTTCCTAACTCCGTGCAATCCTTTCCTTTATTAATAAATTAAAATTAACAAGTTAAAAATAATAACATAAAAAAACAGTAAAAAGAAACAGTGTTTCTATGTGCCAACATTTTGCAGTTGACCTATTAATTCAAATAATTTCTTTAGACTGGTATAAAAAATTATAACTTGAAAGAATTAACAAAATTACTCTTAATACTTATATTTTGAATATTCGTAGTTTTATTATATATGTTGAAAAAAAAGGTTTTTTAATTGTTAATATTTTTTGAACTAACATTGTAGTCTAAAAAACTTACTATATAAATGAAAATTGAATATTGTTTCGAACAAATAGATCGCTTACCTACAAATTTGGAAATGTTCGTAATAATAGAAAACGAGTTGCATCTATCTCTTTATTATCTAGTACGAATAACTGAAAATCCAATAAGAAAATTAGTAATTCCAAAATTATGCTAACACGAATATTGCATATTGACTGATTGATATAATGTACATACATACATAACGAAAGTAGTTACATGATGTATTAAATGCTAATCGCTTACAGTTCTCGATCACATCGCGGCTCTTGATATAAATAACGAGATGTAATAATAACCGTATCGGCGCGAATGCGAATGCGAGTTGATGCGGATGTTGTAGGCGTAGCCGTATATGCCATATCTGACGTATGTACGTATGTACGTACGCGACAATCAAACCCCTAAATGATAAGCAAAGTGCATTTCCCACGACTCCATTAATTGCGTTTTAGAGGTTACACTTTACGACGTAGTCGTCTGCACCTCGTGATCGAGGTCATAGTCACAAGTATCACAATTGAGAAAAGCAATAGCTTCTTACGACATTGTTTGACGTTGACATTCGCTTGATTGGATAACCTCTTTTTTTTTGCACTGTAAATCTTCTCCTTTGTTTATGTTTTGTGCAATAGTGTAAAGTTTGGTTGTCGAAGGGAAATACCTTCATTTTCGTCAAGTAGGTCTCAGTCTGTTTATTAAAGAGGATAAATTTCCATCACAATGAAAAAGAAGGTAAAAAGGAACATCTTCTTACGTAGTACGCCCACTCTTTATGTTATTTTGTTGAACAGTAAATGATATTAATAATATAAAACTTATAGGTATTGTTGATGGGTAAAAGTGGCTCGGGAAAGACGAGTATGAGAAGTATCATCTTCGCCAATTATATTGCAAGAGATACTCGTCGTTTAGGAGCAACAAGTAGGTGCTTGTTTTGCACTCATAAAATTCATCTAATACACAATATTTAATGCTGTGATATGGTTATTTGTTCTTATTCCTAGTTGACGTTGAGCACAGTCATGTTCGTTTCCTTGGAAATTTGGTCCTCAATCTTTGGGACTGTGGTGGACAAGAAGCCTTTATGGAAAACTACTTTGCATCACAGCGAGACAATATATTTAGGAATGTTGAAGTACTCATTTATGTATTTGACGTTGAATCTCGTGAACTGGACAAAGACATGCATTATTACCAAAGTTGTCTTGAGGCTATTTTACAAAATAGTCCAGATGCAAAAGTGTTTTGCCTCATACACAAAATGGATTTAGTTCAAGAAGATCAGAGGGACTCCATTTTCAGAGAACGTGAAGAAGATTTGAGGAGACTGAGTAAACCGTTACAGTGTACCTGCTTTAGAACAAGTATATGGGATGAAACTTTGTACAGGTAAATTGACAATAAATTTAATTGGATGCAAATCATGCACATCACAAGTTAACAATTTTAATGTTTCATATTTTAGAGCATGGTCTTCCATAGTTTATATGTTAATTCCTAATGTTAAGGAGCTTGAACAGAGTCTAAATCAATTTGCCAATATTATTGATGCTGACGAAGTTCTTCTTTTTGAGCGTGCCACATTCCTTGTTATTAGTCATTGTCAGAGAAGGTATCATAGAGATGTTCATCGTTTTGAGAAAGTTTCAAATATAATCAAACAGTTCAAGCTGAGTTGCAGGTTTATAATATTAAAATTATTTTCATAAAAAATAATTGATAAATGATTAACACATTTATTGGTTATAGTAAACTGGCAGCTCAATTCTCTAGTATGGAAGTAAGAAACACAAATTTCGCGGCTTTTATCGACGTTTTCACATCTAATACGTACGTGATGGTCGTTGTGTCTGATCCTGCCATACGTAAGTATAGAAAAAATGTTTCTATAGGAAAAAAGAAACTTCGATAGTCATCAAATAATAAATGACTTTTCGCGTACACAGCATCTGCAGCAACACTGATTAATATCCGCAATGCCCGGAAGCATTTCGAAAAGCTCGAGCGAGCCAGTCAGAGTTCATCTTTGAGCAGATAGAAGTCAATGCCGCCAAGTAGGCGAATATCAACGAGCCTCAATTGTGGTCATTTTATCACACGAGACTGAATTACGTGGGATCATATCAGTACATGACTACAAGTCGTCGGACAAGAAAACAAAATATTCGTTTTCTTCTCCATTTCTACCTTTATTATTTTATCAAAGACGCACTGCAATGTGTTTCAACAGCTGCGAGATGAGATTTTAATTGCCTTTTGTATGTGTATCAAACCTAAAGTGTATATTTTAATTTAGTTATCACGAGTGTACATACACGAAAAAAGCGAGATCTTTGAAGATTTTTACATATTATAATCAAATTATCTGAAATATATTGAGCGTAATTTTTGGAAACTTCATCGCCGGTCTACCTCATTTGCCAATTAAAGATCCCGCGCATTATCCGATTGGCTGATATTTCTGCATATCATGCTGCCATGTGATACCTCCCACCTTAATCCAGTCCCGTGGTGTTTTTTGTCATTGTCATATGTACGAGTGGCAATATCGCGATGCGTCGTGTTATATAGACAACGAATGGATAGTGTTGCAAGTATTGCTCGAGTGAAAAAAACATGGACAGAATACTCAAGGGAGTGATGAAATATCGAAAATGTCATAGAGAAGGGATGGTAAAACAGTTTCAGCAAGTCAGGGATCATCCCGAGGTAATGTCGAGGTTCTATGAAAAGCTTTTATTTTATAAAACCCATTTTTACTGATGAGACTTGCCTGACATGTGTTTCTCTAACTGTTAGCCCAAGGCAGTATTCTTCACCTGTATGGACTCTCGAATGATACCTACTAGGTTTACAGAAACTAATGTTGGAGACATGTTTGTTGGTATGATCAACTCTCACTTGGACATTATCATGTTCGTTTTATTTCGATCTCATTTTTTGGCTTTATGATCAAGTATCTCTGGACAACATTTCATATGTCGATTCCTTAGCATCTTGATTCCTGCACAGTAATACGTTGCAGGTCCGCATTCTTATAATCAATCATTTGTACACAATCAACAGAACACATAACGACATGACATTTCATTTAACTTATATTAGTTGTTCGTTTGCAGTGAGAAATGCAGGTAATTTAGTACCCAACTCTCAACATTTCATTGATGAACTTACAATGTGCGAACCAGCTGCTCTGGAATTGGGTTGTGTTGTCAATGATATTAGGCATGTGATTGTTTGTGGACACAGTGACTGCAAAGCCATGAATTTATTATATGCTTTAAGAGATGAAGAATTTGCATCTCAAGTAAGATTAGCATAATATTTCAATAATCAAAGAACATTTTCATCATTTTTATTGATATTATCTTATTATTTGAATGTAACAACTACTGATTACTGTTCAAAGAATTTGTCATAAAATACAATAAGGAAAATAATTTTCGATTTGAGATTAGATATAAAATGTAACTTTCTTGTACTATCTTGTTTTCTAGACATAATCAATTCACAGATAACTAACTAGAAAATCTTTTGTAAATATTATATCGTAATAAAAGACATTTCTAAATCATTTTAGTGAGATTTGAGCATTCTGAACGAATTAATAAATTTTATAAGAAAACTATTTTTCCTTAAAACAGTAACTTTTTTCTATGTAACAGATTAATTTTGAGAACAAAATTTTCTTTTAAACAAGTTGTTTAGTTAGTATCAGCCGTATTATTACGTATACATGAAAATTATTACCTATTACATAATTCCTGTTTACTTCCAGGTGAACAGGAGAATATCACCACTCCGAGCTTGGCTATGTGCACACGCCAGTAGTAGTCTTGCAAAATTTCAACAATTAGAAATTACGGGCTTCCATGAACCAATTCTTTTTCAAGCAGAAACACCAATGCGTAAGTTTGTTGCTTACATTGATCCTGAGGACAAGTTTGCCATCGAAGATAAATTATCGCAGATCAATACTCTCCAACAATTACAAAATATCGCGTCTTATGGATTTTTAAAACGACGCTTGGAGAAGCATGATTTACACTTGCACGCATTGTGGTTTGACATCTACACTGGTGATATTTACTACTTCAGTCGTGCCAATAAGCGCTTCGTTGAAATTAACGAACTCACGGAGACACCGCTTCTACAAGAAATTAAAAGATATTATTCTTAATAATTTACTGGTGATTATTAAAAAGTGTTTGAACGCTCAAATGGTTTGTAAATATTAGGAGTTGATCAATTGTACAAAAGAAAAATAGAATCAAAAATATTTCAGCTTCGTTTGTTTATAGTTTTTCAACAGAATTCAAATGTCTCATGTCAGTGTAACGATGTTCAACATCGAGATTGATTTACTTAATCAAGACGCATATAACTATCGTACAAAGTCATACGTCAATGAACAATCGAATCTCATGTAGACTACTAGTTGTAATTATTGGATTGATTGAGATAGCGCCAAATCAAAAGCCTTGAAAGTCATGACGTTTAAATTATCCAACGATTATTTATTATAGAACTATGTTTATAAGTGTTTGGGACGAGTACTGCATTTACATATTTTTTTATTCGTATGTTAATTATATCTTTAAAATATATCCTCTATTTTTACACAACACGATCAAGCGTTGAGTTTTATTTATCATTCACCTGACGTTAAAACTAATTTTTTGTTTCGTGTATTATATAGATAGTATATCTATTAGTTCAAAAGTTATTTTCTTAATAATTGTTATTGACTATTTTAATTAACAAAGGAATTCAATGGAGGAAATATTTTTGAAATCATTTGTAAGTACGCTATATATTTCCGGTGGATAGTCTCTATTTAAAATGGATTATAACATTGACATCCAATAAAAATTCCTGGATTTTTCTGGCTTTTCTCAAGAATAAATTCATTTTCAACATTTTCGAGCTAATTCAGCCTTTTTTCTTTCGTTTTTAAATCATTGCCAAAGTTTTACGAAAATTGACGTACTCAATTTGCGGGCAATATGTACGGGATATTTGTAAATAACTATATAATGTTGTTTAACATAAAATAGCGAGCCGTGTTGAGTCCGCGCGTATAACGTCTTAATTTCAATTGAATACGTGCAAGTTGTTTTACGTTCCCTTAAGAACATACCATATATCCGAATTTCTCCCGTCAAGTTATCCGACTTCTATTTTTTCGATTGAAAGTACTTATCAAACCATATCAACGTGCCTATGAACAATTTATGCTTCAGCGCGCCCAACCGCATGTTTTTCATTGTTTTTTTTTCTTTTCGCGCGACATGACAAATACAGTATACACGACAAATAATTGCATATTAGCGAGTGTAAAGGACGAAACTGTACGTATACATTGTGATGATTAAATTTATCTGAACTCGCGCTTACAGTGTATATTCAGCAAGGTTGTTGTTGTTGTTTTTTTTGTAATGTTAAAAACGTCTCTAAGGCAAGAAATGTATTTTCTAAAGTTTTATCGCCTGTTCATAAAAAGTTTATCACATGAGCCTTGCATCGATGCCAGATGAATATATATGTATACACAGATACGTTTACTTAATTATTACCATTCGTTTTTGCGGTATTCAAGTGCCGACTTATAAGATTGGTGTGATTGGTTCGATAAACTAAAGTTGAATAGATAAAACAATGTCAAAATTTCCAGATTATTCTAAACAAACTTAACATTTAATAAAGCTATTGTGTAAAAAAAAGAAAATGTTTTTTAGTTAAGCCAAAAAGTTCATGCTCGATCACAGTTTTTTGGCTGTCACGCCATTCTGCATCACGTATTCGAGCTGTGAACCGGGCCAAGTGAAAATAAAAAGTATCAGAGCGCGTTCGTATCGATGGCCTCCTTACGGCACAACAAATCGAGTCAAAAATTATTGCCGAACTGGATTCTACTTTTGAGTTAGTTTTACCAAATCTCTCCAAATAAGGCGATGACGAATATTAACAACGATTCTTATTTTAGCTATAGTGTATTTTTTACAACTTTTCTCAAGAACAAATCCTTTTTCTCAACTTGTTGGATCTTTATTTTTTCATTAAAACCCCTTAGAATAGTATCACGAAAAACAGTTTGTTTCTTTTCGGAAAATAGATAGGTAAACTTGCTTCCAAAGTAATATACTTTGATTGAAATAATCGTATATCGATTGGTTGATACATCTAATATTGGTAAATAACCGGTTGTTAGTTTCTATTTTGCATTCTACGCAAATAGGCGTAAAATGCTAAACAATTATATTATTATGGAACAATTATTTAAAAACGTCCGCAACATTTTGCATAATAACGACTTTTTATTGATACGTATTGCAATTTTGACAATTTTATGTTCAAAATAGAGCTTTGAAGACGAGGGCTATACAGAGCTTTTAAAAAAATCCTATCGCGAAATGGTCGTTAAGAAGGATTGCACAATAAAAAAATGTACAACTATCTTATGTTTTGTTGTACGTTCAGAAAGCTAAACCAGGTACGTATGTTTATACATGTTTATGTAGCTATATACCGCGATGAAGAATTTGCAACGAATCAGCTTTGGAAACGTCAATAATAAAGTAATAATTTTTACTTGCTCGAAAAGCTATTTTTCGCGTATGGTCTCGGAAGATTACTCATTCGTCAAGGTCTCCCTATTGGTATTCATAGCACACGCTAAAAAATGATATAGTAAGTGGAGCACAATTATCGCGGCTTCTTTCCAATTATTTCTCGAAACGTGACATAATCGATTTACTCGAAAACCAACATTTATCGATAACTTTTCATAACTAATAATTATCAAAGACTTATGTGCAATCGTTCGTTATATCATTAATGGTAGTTCGTGTAACTCTTATCTCTTTTTTTACACTTGTTTAAGAGATTTTTTGCGTACACTGCTAAACTTACAAAACAATCGGTGCAATGTTACACGTTCGAATCAATGAACTATAAAATCCAGCTATTACTAAAGGCATTACAACTCTTTTTTTTTCTTTTTTCAATTCAATTTGATAATCCGATATTTCTTTTTGCCGTCTGAAAGTTCGTTGTACCGTTGCGCCATTTAATCGAATCAAATGACAACAATATGACCAACTGCTCACGATTCGATACACAGTGGGCAATGAGATATAAAAAAATAAATAAATAAAAAAACGAACTAAATCGATTGCTACTAGTTTGATTTGCACAATCGCTGATTAACGAAACAACATGGAATAATTAATTAAATACAAAAGTAAAAACTTGAAAATTTGAACTTGACGAATGCCACGCTAAAATTACATTTACTCAGACTTCCTTTTCGGATTGTGAATTAGTTGCGTTAGAATTTAATTCAATGTTAAACTTTGTTCGTGTCCCTGAGTCACCTTAGTCAAACCGTGAAAGAGTCAACAGTTTGACCACCTTCTCGACGGGTTTACTACCTGACTTGTACTAACAATAACGTAATAAATAACTATATTGTTTAGCAATCACATCTTAAATGAGTATACCTGCCATAAATATTTCTTAAGTCTAAAACGTAAATTTAAGTGAAACGTTGGTTCAACCGTTTACTAATCCGACAATTTTAATTGTTAAGATCACGCTTCGAACGGCTAGTAGGCATCAAACAAATCGAGTGTTCTTTTTTATTTAATCCACTTATTGTTGATGTGAAAGCTACGATATACCTTTATATATAACGTGTATAATATACGCATATATCCGTATATATATGGGCATACGATTGCTAGCGCGCGTGCGAGAGGCATCATTAATATTGCTTGATGGTCGACTAAGTTTTGAATTTAATTTAATAATTTATTTAAATGATATTAAATCAAGTTTATTACGAGGGAAGCATAAATAACGTTAATATACAATATCTGCATATAACATTGATTTTTAATAAATTTGATTTTCTTCTTGATTAATTTTCATGAAACAAGTTGGATTTCGGTTATTTTTTGAATGTCAAATATCTTTTTATTCAGCAGTATAGCACAAGATTATTAAAATAATCAGCTCGAAACATGTGTGTTCCGTGCCTTACGTACATAGCTGTAGCGTATAACGTATAATTTAAATAACTTGCGCCCACGTATATATGTACATTGACAGCGGCGGCGGCAGCAGCAGCAGCAGCAGTAGCAGCAGCAGGAACAAGAGCGAGAGAGAGACGGTCATTTATGCGAGAAAGTGAGGCATTCTTCGGAATGGGCAAGTTCAAGGAACAATGCTCGCTTCGCTTCGTATATATAGCTGAGTTGTGCCACTGACCTGCTAACACACTTCCTACTACATACGTACGTATATACGTATATATGTACATATACGTTATACGTATAGCTACAACAGCACCAGAGCCGAACACAAGCTCTCCGTCACAAGCGTGAACGCGCGTGTCTTACCTGCCTCGAATCGTATAGATACACGCGCGGCCCTTATAAGTACTATAATTATGGGGATCTTTTGATAGGTAAACTTGACGCGATAAAATTAAAACGAAAAAAAGCTGTCTATACGAAGAGCTTTCGTTTTTTCTCTCTTGGTACGTGCGCGTTACCACGTCAAAAATCAATCGACTAGACACACGACTTCATTGTTTCCTCGCACGGCGTATAACGCCAAGATATTTGGCTTTCTTTCATGAACGATGGGAAGAAGTACTATTTTCTTGAATACGTATGCTATAATTACGAATAAAATCGCGTAGGTCTGCTTTGACATTTTTATTATTTAACCCGTAGAGCTGCGCCTCGTTCTATCACGAATGAAAAATGTGATCTCATTTCCGTGTATCTCCGAGTGTGTTGTTACAATTATGCTGTATCACATAAACTTACGATCAAACTGTCTTACTCGACGAAGCAACGTTATTACTGCACGTGCTTAATGCGTCATGAAAGATGCATGTTCAATTACATCAGTAATACGTTTATGATGATCGGCTTGACTGTTATTATCGTGTTTTTGTACGCGCTACAATTCAATTAATTACAGGCTTGACATGATTTATTTGATCGATATACGACTGTCAAATAGATGCAACGACGGTTTTTTTCTCGTCAGAAACATTCGTCAAAGAGCCGTTATTTCTAGCATAAATCACAGTACCTTACGTTACCTAGTTCAAGTTGTACCCTCAATCTCGTTTTTCAGTAGGTCAGACAAGAGCAACAAACAGTATACATCAACCGCATCATAACCCGTCGTAATAAAAAAAGTGACGGTTTATAAGCGTTAACGACGAAATTCTAAAAACGAAAGGAAAACCAGTTGGTCGATCGCTTTTAACAGTATATATGTATACAGTTGTGTCCCTCCCGCTCGACACTTTCGCGGCACTATGTGTGCGAGCAAAGCGAACTCTCCGATTCAGAACGGAACCTCTATTCCTTATACCATATAGCTACGACGGCACGTTGAAACGAAAGTGCGGCAGGTAGATTTTTTTTCGGTTTTGCGCTATTTACCATTAGTGGCAAGAAAGTAAGAGTCCATATCTTCAGACTATAATTTTATATTCTCTCGTTTTGGCGATCAATGACTATATCAAACGATAAAACGGTAACGTGTGCATGGGCTTGACGCTGGAGTGTAATACTCAATTATTTCCATCTCAAACAAATGACTTTCCTTTTTTTCGAGAACTAGCTATATGCGCGCGTTACGTTCAAAGCTTATTTAGGTTGGGCTACGTTGATTTGGAACGTGGCACTATTTCTATTTGAAACGATGCGCTGTACAGTTTTAAACGAATCATTTCTAGCTGAAATTAATTTTTAATGCTCGATCATTCGTAATATTAAATATTGAATAGTTGTTCACGTAGTACGTATTTATTGTTATAACGATTTTCCTAGAACTTTTCAAGTATACTTGCTTTCAAGGAATTCCGCATTAAATCTTTGAACGAAATGCTTGAATCAGAAGACAGAAAAAACTCAAATTTACATAAAAATATCAGTAGAAACCGATTATTATTACGATTTGCGTAAAAATCAATTATTTATTATTCACATCCGAATTTCCAATGCACCGATAATAACTTGACTCTTCTACTAACAGACACTTGACACAAAATTGAAAATACCGTTCATCGTACAAGACACAAGTCTAAACGATCCAATTAAGACAATACTTCACACTTCTTTTCTTTTTTTGTTCCTCGAAAGAAGTAATTGAAAAGAATAACGAATTACACGCAGCCTCAGTCTTTCCGTCACAGTCTCGTCCCGTTTGTCAAGTAGGTCGTGCGCGCAATATTGAGATGGAGAGTGAGAGAGAGAGAGAGAGAAAGAGATCATCGTCGTCGTCATTGCCAGGATAAGACACCCCTCCCCCTCCTCTAACAACTTGGACTTTTCGCACAGTTGATCCTGTTACAAATGCTTTGTCTTTGATTTGTTTTCCTCGCTGCGCGTATCTTTGCATTGTTAATTTAAGCTACACATATGTTAGAAAAATTAAATTTTTAGATACGTCGTATTAACTTGATACGTGTAAATTAGATAAAATAGCTAACTTTACACGGATTAATTGATATCCGTAAGAAACGATGTAACAATCAGAAACCTTTCGAAAAATTCCGTAACTCAGTTGCCAAAAAAAGAGTTAAACATGTCATTCAATCCTGCAATTCCATAAGAAAAGAAATTTATCTTCAATCTTCACCTGAAAAAAAAATGTCATATCTTAATCATCCGTGCGAAGTTCGCTCTCAAAACGACATACATACCTATAACTGAGTCCCTAAGTGCAGATCATCCCGCGTGTCGCGTAAGTCGCGGCCTCGTTCTGTCCTCGTTTTCGAGTCCTGGGGGCACTCTCCCCCTCCTCCGCCCCTTTTGAAAGAGTGAAAGAGAACACGGAAGCACCATAATAATGAGACACGTGTGGCACCCTTACCGCAATTCCCAAGTAATGAATGAATCTAAACGTTTTTCCAACTGCTAATAGATTGGTTTTTACGTAGTTTTGTAGGGATTGAATTATCTGGGTTATGGCGCGAACGCGCGCGTGTACGCTTCTTCGATATGAGAGAGCGAGAGAGATAGAGAGAGAGAGAGAGAGAGAGAGAGAAAAGTAAAAGTTTGGTGCGCACGGTGTCTGTTTTCAGGTTGTAACGTTTCGATTGGTTTATTCGTGAAGGTGAAGGTTAAAAGTGATACTTCCATAATAAAAATTCGGAAAGTCTTTGATTGATTAAATATACAATTAACTGTTATACGGCTATAACTTTTAGAATGTAGGTTTGATAATTAAAAATTATTCGATAATGTTATTAATTGATATTACTTTATATAATTTTAACTTTGTCGCTTTTTTTCAACTATTACCTAGTATGACTACTGTGTGATTACATTTGTTCATTGTTGATTGTTATAAAGATTACTTTAAAGTACCTTTTTTAAAACAAATTTTTTGTAAACTATGATTTTGGAGCATGATAATGCGTGAATTACATACAATTTCGGGTTAACGTGAATCTTCGATATGAACAAATTTAAAAAGCAATTCTCACGTGTATGTAACTTAAGTGAAAACTTTTTTATATTATTATTACTCAATAGTCATTGATGCACTATCACACCTGCGTTCTCACCAATATTCCACAAACGTTTCGTTAGCTGACATTTTCAATGTCGTCAGCTTGAAACAAAGAAACAAACATTATTACCCTTTAATTTTCCGTAACTTTCTCGTAACAAACTACATATTTCGACCATTGCCAACACTATGCCAATTGTTGTATTTTGCGAGCGAAACAAAAAGTATTTTCTCGTCGAAATCGAGACAATAAAATATATATATATATATTTGTACGTGTATCATTTAGGTCAGTCATTCATACAAGTACCGCAAGCTATATCAAAGCAGTCGTCGCGTCCACGTGGTTGGTCAACAATAAACCCGATCATCTAAAAATAAGTACACATCCCGCATGCGTATACACACACCTGTGAAAGATACCCTTTTGCACGCACGACCTATTTTTCTTTTCTTTCGTTCGAATGTACTTGCATATTCGAAGGGTCGGAGGGCGTCGTATTTGGTCGCACGTCCCTTCCGCAAAAATAATTAAAGAACAAACGAGAAAGAAACTTTTTTCAGAGTAAGGTTTCTAATTTTAATTATAAGAGCAGTTCGTTTGTTCATTTTTTTTTTTCGGTGTGTGACACTTTTGTATACGAGTCTGTTAGGTAGCCTACTTGTGGCCTACTTGTGGGACCTACCAGAAGCGAAAGTGCTTCTCGCCAGAGAGGATAGGTAGGCGCGCTTGCGGTCTCCGTGTCACGGATGACCAACGGACGCAATTTTCGGCTTTTGTGTTGCGCCTTCTTTTTTCGACAGATTTCCAAAAGGAAATGTTTCTCTTTAGTGGCTTTGCTTCAAACTTTTCTTTCAAGGCTTTTTCGTGTAGAATTAGCTACTTTGACGGACAGAATACTCGCGAGTGTTCCTTTTTTACGACGTCGAGTGAAAGAAAAGAGAAAGGATAGGTTGATTGAGACGATTGATTAAACTCGTTGGAATTATAATCAGAAGTGAAGTTTTGATGGGTCGAAGAAAGAAAGAATCTTGAAGACAAGGTCATAACGGGATTGGTTTTACGTAGAGTACCGTTTCTAGGGCAGAGTCAATCATTTATTGTTAAAGTTTCGACGCTGGTACTCTAATCTAATTATCAGCGCTGACATGCGTTAAATGATTTTCGTGTTTATTAAGTAGTTTTAACAACGGTATTTTCCATTTGTTCTCTTTGTAAAGCCAGTTCAGTGCACACGAAATTTCAGTTTCAAAAAAGCCATCTGTCGAATAGATCATCTCAAACTGTTAACTTGTCGGAATACTCAACATTTTACAGTTGTTGGAATTTTACAAACCACAAGGAATTATTCAATAAAATAGATAAAATCGTTTCACGACGTTATATTTGTTAACTACAAATACCGTTCAAAAATTATATGCCCCAACTTCAATTTTGATTAAAATGAATTTAACGTAGTGATCGAAACTCAACATTCAATCGTCACACAAGACTTTGATTACGTTTATGAAAAATCGGCAACCCACTGGTGAAGACCAATTGTTTGTTTGTAACCGCATAAAAAAGCTACGTCCTAATTGCTCAAAAGTTCTTCACCTTCGAAAATACCCCTGAAACAACTGACAAAAGGCCGTGTGAACTCCTAGACGAAAATCGTAACGAAATCCATAAACACATACACACATATATTCATACATCCTGACTCATTACACCATCAAATTTCGCGATTCCGAAACCGTCGATCGAGCCGGTCAACGTCCGCGTCAAAAAAAAATGAAAGGTTTACCAGCAACGAAAAAACAGAGAACCATCGCGCAATATCGCGTGGAACGAAATAAAAAAAGCGAGTGTAAGTATACTGTTGATGCTGTTGGGGGGATAGGGGGAGGGGGTTACTAAGCACGGAAATACAATTACGAAACGATAAAATCCAATTACTGCGATGCGCGATGCATATGGATACGGATAAGTAACGCGCATGTTGCGTATACATCATATAGGTTGCTAGCTTGCGCGCGAAAAATGCATGATGTATACCATAATGACCGGTAATGAGCTACAATTGAAAGAGCTCTTCTTTTGAGTTTGCGATGCGATTTTAATTTTTATGCCTGCATTCATTTAGGAGGGGGGGGGGAGGTGATTAGATTATATTTTATACGAATAACCATTGTCTTTGGTATTAATGAAGAAACGTTGAGTGTCGCAAATTATAATTTATCTTATTTATTAATGTTACTGCTATGAGACTATTTTTATTATTATTCAGAAAAATTCTAAACAAATTTGTCTTTCGTGACAATTACTCGCAACCACATTAATAATTAACATAATAATAAATATGATGATTTATCTACAAGTGTATTAATTATCGCACGAATTTGTTGTCATGCAGCGTGCTAATCCAACGTAAAATCAGAAAGCCCGGATAACAATGGATAATAAAAAATGATATTTCCTAAAAAATGTGAAAACCAGTACTAAAATGCCCCATTAACGTTTTTGGAAGTTACCGCGACGTACTTGCATAACAACTAAACAAAAATCACAGCGTTATCTTTTTTCCCGAAAAATAAGTATTTTGCAATGAAAGTGATGTATCCCCCAAAAGTTATCGCATACACATGTATACTACACGCTGTAGCACGCACGATATAATACGTAACACGCGAGAATCAGTGCGAGTCATCGACCGCGAAAGAAAAACACAGAGATTGCGAAAAGCACGCCTTGCCCACCTGCGTATAATCCGCGAACGTTACATAAAGGACGCGGAAATGACCATAAAAACAATTCTTATTTATTTATTTCACTTGTTTCGTCTTGCCGAGACGTGGTAAAACTAAGCTGGTTAAAATATCATTTTTTCATTATACTCATTTTATAATATATAATTGTACATCGTTTCAAGGTAGATTTAACGAACGAATAGCTAATTGTCAGTAACGAACCCACGAAAAGCCAACAAAAATCATAGCGATCTTTTGAGTTATTGAAATATTTCTTTGTCAAAAATGGACGTGGGCGGAGTAAGCCCGGACAGGGATCACTTTAAAGATTCAACTATTGAGCAATTCTCGATCTCTCGAGCTATTCTCGTTTGAAAATCTCACTTCCCTTCCCCCTAAAAACAAAAAAAAACAAAAAAAAAACCATCAATTATACAATTTTGAAAATGAAAAATGCTATCGGAAACAAGAGGTGAAGGTCAGTGTTGGTTTTGTTTGTCACCGCCATTCAAGCGCACCTTGCACGGTAGCTTGAACGAACGATTTATTATGACCACTACACCACACCAGGTGGTATAGCTTTTCATGTGATCGAAATGTTTCTATTCGTTGTTGGCTTCCTTGTGCCTATTTCTACTATAAGGTTGTGCATTTCTTTTTAGGAGTGAGAGAGAGAGAGAAAGAGAGAGAGAGTGATAGAGAGAGAGAGAGAGAGAGTGAGAGAGAAAGAGAAACTGCGAGAGTACGATTATTAGCGGGGCAAGGTCATTTCAATGAACAAAGATTCTGGGATGATGGATCATGCAGAGCGTAACCAAGAGGTAGAGTAGAACAAGAGTTAATGACAAAAACGCTATTGGGGCCCCCCACCTGCTGGCATAAAGTGGCACTTGACTTGTAGTCTATATTAATTCACGAACTCTGATATAATGATTCTCTGTTGAAAAGATCCAATACAACTTTATAATTGATACCATCTTTCTTGTTCAACCAATCATGCATCGTCAGAATAAAATACTTCCCATTCCGTCCATCACTGTTTTATAAGGGGATTCCCAGAAAAAATCTATCCGTTCACTTTAAAAAGAAAACATCGGAATAATCGAGATTTCATTCTCTATTCGCTTGCGTGGATATAGCTTCAACGTAATACATTTTCCGCATTCAAACCTCCAACTCATAGCTTCGTCGCTTATTTCTGGCTCTTATGCGGAAAAATGTGGTCCCTAAATGATGCAAAAAGACTTTCAAACCGAAAGTGAGCGCAGTAAATCTACGGTTTTGTTAAAAACCCCTTCGAATACCCGTTAAGAAATGTAACATTTGCTAATAGCCCGCCCAAAATGTTTGTATCCTGTGTCACCGGAAAGTTTTGAAAGATAGCGGATTTGGTTTTTCACATTCTAACCTCCAAATCGCACGTTTGGCGTTTTTTTTCGGTTCTCGTGAAGAAAAATACTGTCCCTAACTGATGTCAACTCGCACTCACCGTGAGCTTGTGCCGTAAGCGTCTCGTTTCGTTAAAAAAAGCCTCTACCTATTCGTTAGAAAATGTGATATTTCGATCTATATATTTAAACTCGTAATAACTCGTCTAAACTGTAATATGATATTTTAGAAAAATAATTGCTAGCGGTGCTAGATTGTGTTTTTCAGTTAGCTTCGAATACTTATCTTGAAAGTTTATTTCTGATAAGAGTGAACAATTTTCAAAATGAAAGATTTTTCAATACTTATAAATCATTCCTCTTATCTTAATATTCTATCACTACGAGTAACCTCATGTTCAGTTTTAATTGCATTTGACGATTTATTTCTGGAAAATTCACAATTCAACTCGAGTGAAAACCGCCGTTGTATTGGTTTAGTCAATTCTCCGTTTCTTATAAATACCCTGATCGACGCGTTCATTACCATTTTACCCTTATCTTTTCCTTTGCCAATGGAATATACAAGATTACCAATTTTAACGTTGCCTGGATTATTGTAGTTTTCCTTGAATAATTCAACGCTCCTGAATATTCATTTCGAAATCGTTTTACATAAAGTCATTTTTTTTGGCAAACGGTAATTTTGGTCTGTTAGCATGCTCTTGTTAATAAAATGTTTTATTTTTATAGAATTACAATGTAATTTTTGCATAATGGGGACTCTGGTCCCCGAATCTCCCGAGGGAGCTTCGCCCTTGCACTCAATTCCTTTGCCTCTCTCGCAACTTGTTTGGAAAAATAGTACATAATACTCGTGCGCTTGTAGGTGACCCCGCACCACAGGAGCTTGACGGCCGAACGAAGAAAGTTCCCATACTACTATCCTAATGCACTATTTCGATACTTTGCGTGAGAAGCTTGATTTTAAACACTCGTTTTGCGTCGAGTGTACGGAAAAATGACTTTTCTACATAAACCGTTGAAAAATTGTACAACAAATATTACTAGACGATTCTTCAAAAGTGTCATCCAAATAATTACCTATTTGAGCAAGTTCTGTAGCGACCAAAAGTTCGTTTCCTTTTATATTTTAACGTGCCATATATGTATACCTATCAAAAGTGTATTAGGTTATCGTTCTTTCTCATATTTGCGCCAGACTTTTTACATACGGTATCGTTTCGCTTGTTCGGCTCGAATTTCGTTTGACTACCAGAGATTGTCATCTGTACAAACCTAAAAATAAGTAACTTTTGAAGTTTCTTTTTTTTCATCAGTCGAGTTTGAGAGTGCAAAACCACTCTCCCGTTTGCGCACGCATGTACATACCAAACAGCGAGGATTTAGAGAAGCCGTCTCTACGGGGGGATAATGCTCAGAGAGAAGACAGAAAGCCACCGAAAAACGCAATCTACAAAGGCAACATTTAAAACAATGGCGTGAAGGTCAACCTGGGGCAAAAATATACAACCACAGTGCATTGAAAAAACCCACGCGCGGTAGCTAATGGAGAATGAGATATATCTCCGCAAAACTATGTAGACCTGTCCCGATCAGCAGTCACTGTTGCAGCGGATATTTTATTTATGACTTTGCTGTTGCAAGTGTGTAGGAGCCGCAGCACATAGGTAGCAAAGTCGACAGAAAATGGACGAGGTGAGAGAATGACGAGCCACAGCGTTTTAGTTACGCCAATAAATCGCCGCCAACAAATATTTTGTGGAAAAACTTGACAAGCTCAAACCACCTGTCGCGCATGGGTTATGCTCTCTCGATGCAGGCAGGGTTCCGAGTAGCCGAACAGAGAGAGGAATCTTCGTTTTTTTTCCTTTTTTTTTCAACCCGCTTTTGCGTCAGAGTACATGTAGCGTGCATATATCTTTTGTCCCCCGGTCGGTCTGTTAAGTTCAGTAGATGTGTTTGGACTTTCGTTCGCCGCGTTGCGGATTCATTTCGATGCGGTGAAGCTGCTGTTTCCGCTAGTTGCGGCTTCCATTTATTTGATTTTTTTGGGTTACTTTTCACCGAATTTCCATGGTGAATATGCTAATAAAATATTGTTGAAGCAGCAGACGAATAATGCAAATGCAAATGTTTATATAATAAAACACAGAAGCAATCTACCGAAGAATTATCGCGTGAAAACAAAACAATTATTCATCGTCTTCACGGACAGCCTATGTTGTTTTTTCATAACAATAAACAAAAAATTGTAAATTGCCCTTCAAACATTGTATGGACTTTTATTGGTCGTAAGAAATTGAACGAGTGACTTTTCTTCATCGCATCGAATTGCCTTCACATTTCTGCATCACTAGCATTGCCGCAAACAGCCGAGCGCGATCTGCACCAAATACGAAGCAGTCGTATAAAAAGAGAGAAAGAAAAAAGAACAATATCCGAGGCTATCCTTGCTCGTAGTAAAATAGCAAGGAGACTTAACGACGTTGGTAATCGTCAGCAATTACTTTGTATATTTCACACTAATCCAAATATTCGTTTAAATTCAAATAAATTCAGGGTCGCGGTAGCGAACCGAGCAAACGCGTATTACCTATACTTCGAAATAACAGCATGTTGCATCTACGCGTAATTAGTAGCAATAAGTACGATGAAACCCAGACTGATGTGATTGGTACTTAAATTTCGAAATTCCTCGTCAACGGGTTTACTGTATTGTCGTTCAATACTCTTAGGCCTAATGACTAGATGACTCATGCCGAATTCGGTGTCTTAAAGTGCTGTGTAGTGCATCAACAAGTTTAACTGTGCTACATGTTGTATTTTCGATGTAATTATTTTAATTTTGGCTTTGGACCTTGCTGTCACTGATTTAATATATGACTTGTAGTTTCAATGGATGATTTGTCGACCTGATCAATTGGGTATTTCTGAGGATCTGAGCATCGTTTGGGATTTTGTAATTTTCATTTTCTTTGTATACACACTACATGTAGTTTATTGGCGTGAAATGTTTTATAGATTATATTGATAATCTTCATAACTAAATAAATAATACGAAGAGTAATGCAAGCACACCGTGTGAGCAGCTAAATGGATTATTTAGACGATAAGGGAGAATAAAAATAGCATCACTTGAACAATAATGGTTTTAAATAATCGTACGAAAACCTATAAAAACCACATCACTTTCTTATAAAAAATTGACGAAAAAACTAGTATAATTGATCATGAATTACGAATTCATCGCTTGACCGAAAATACTTATGCAGAAACTTTGAAAAAAAAGGCAAAACTCGATAGACCGACATGTCATTCGCGCCATTAGTATTTCCTAGTGTCATTAGTATCACTAGTATTTCTTGTCTCTTTCCCACACCATTAGGTGCCAGAATAATCTATTCTATCGCTCTGTCTAAACTACTTAGTTCGTTGACGTTTCAAATAATTTTGTACGATTTGATTAATATCTTAAAAGATGTCAGTATGTTCGCTCTCTGTCTCTCGAACAAGTAATGAACAATTTGGTCTACATCTTTATTTACAATCTGTCTAGCGTAATATTACGTAAATTTTATAATTATACAATTATAAATTGATGAGTATATTGTTAAATGAACGCATTTCATCATTGATTCGAACCATATTGTTGACTTACGTTATATTAAATATGATAAAATAGAAAACGTTAAATTAGAACGACATATTTATATTTTGTAAGCCTTTAAACCCTTGGTATTGTTTATAATACATCTTTTGCTACGAAGTTTGGATGTACCGGTAATATATATGTGATTTTTTACTATGTAGCAGTACTCCATAGACGTCTCAATAATAATTAATGATTTCGTCAATTTTGTTTGATTTTTTTATGGAATGCGATAACTATTAGGGCTGTTTCTATTTTTGACAGAACAGTTAATTATTTGATAAATGTAACGAGTATAAAATGAAAAATGTATCGTGTTTTCGTGTTATTTGTCATTTTGTAGAAGGGATAGAAGAGTCCCGCTAAGCATGCCGTGCGATTTGTAGAAAAAAAGTGCAACATCATAGAAATACCGTGGACCTGACTCCCATGTGTTTTCAATTTTCCGCCATAAAGGATCAAAATGCAACGCCCCTAATGTATATCCTTGAGTCACTCTCTACACGCGCCTTCTTTTATTTATCACTTCATTGTTTTCTCTTTATACGTAAGTATCCTAACATGTTTGTTGACAAGGCCGTCAATATATAAAAGTCCTTTTTTTCGGCACGTGTCAGGATATTGACAAATCTGCTGAACACATGTGCATTCGCGTGCCGAGTTTCAGTGCAAATTAGTTGCGCGAGTGCAACGACGACGACCTCCTGACCAACTGTTACCTTGATGCCATGTGTTTTTTTACGCACGGCGCGCACGAGCAGCAAAGTAAATCACTTTATGACACTAGTCTGTTATAGATTTACGGTATTTACGACAGACGTATTGTTTGTTGGAAAGATGTTTTGATTTTTAGGTGGGAGGCTAGCGCTGAAAGTAAAGTCTGCAGATGTACGTGATTTTTCCATTTTGTTTGTTTGCTTTTGATGAAGTGACTATACGGTTTTGAGATATTCACTTCAACTCGAGGTTCAATGAGTGCTTATTGACTGTTTTAGTTATCTCGCAAAACATCGTAATTTTAATGAGTTTCTGAATCTACCTAAAAATAAATAAATCTAACGTAAATTGTTTTTTTTTTCTAATTGCGATTTCCAGTACTGTAATTACAAACGTATGTTGTCTGGACGCATATTTTATTTTTGAAATACGGAGGAATTGTAACATAAAAATGGAATATGACATAAAAGGGTGGACCAATAAGTATCCATGTTTCAAGATAGGTTACGTTGCTACCAATAGTAGGAATTACGATCGTCCACAATCATCTTTCAAACACGCCGTATATTTTGTGCTAGATGTGTTTGATATTTTTCGATAAAATAGAAAAAAATCAGTGTCGATCTATAATTCACTACTTATTTTTGAACGATAAATTCTGTGAAAAGAATGTTGGATGTTGTCTATGGGGATCCTTTACCGTCTGGGACAACCATGAGATATTTATACGCAAAATTGGTTCAACAAATTTAAACGTGGCTGTCCGACAGACATAGTTATTGCGAGGAAATCGCTGAAAAGGTCAATGCGTGATTCTTGCTGATCGCTGAAAGAAAATGTGCGAAGTAGCAGAGGTCATGGATACTTTGTACAGAGCTTTACTCGACATTTTAAATGATAAGTTAAGATTGAAAAAGTCGTTGGTCCGACAGATGCCGTCGTTACGTTCGGTGAACAATAAACGAATACGGCGGCTGTCGACTTCAAAGCACTAGTTAGATCTTTTCAAGTGAAATCCGCAGTTTTTACGTCGCGTAGCAACCATTGATGAAAACTGGGTTTATTACTATGCAACAGAGACCAAACGACAATTAAAACAATGAAAAGTTATGGCTACCATATTTGGGATTGAAATGGAACAAACTAAATCTGACGAAAAAAAGCCTTTTTAGAAGGAATAATCCAAATGGATTTTCTGGAGAAGGGTGGTACGATGATGGGAAAGCACTAGTGCTTTATTGGACCGAATCGATAAGAAATTAAAAGAGATACGGCTCCATTTAGCAAAGATAACAGTGATATTTTATCACGACAACGCGCTCACTCATCCGTAATAGTAGTGGTCGAATTGCATGAATAGCGGTACGAATTACTGCTACAATCATCGTACTCACCTGATTTGACAGGTTATTTTCCGTCTACTTTTTCCCTTCAATACGAAAACGTGGTTCGCAGGAAAAAAATCAGCTCAAACGAGAGGGGTCATCGTCGAGACAGAAGCTTATTTGGAAGAGTTTGACAAATTATGTTTTTTAGAGGGTTTACAAAAATGACCAGAACGTTGTGAAAAGTATATTCTTTTAAACGGAGGTTATGTTGAAAAGTAAAGACAGTTTTTGAGAAAAACTTGCGTTTTTATTGAAAGCAGGGGTACTAATTGATCTATCCTCGTAAGGTTACTCCATGCAAACGTTCCGCAAACCCATCAATAAATCAACACAACGGTCTATGCTTCTGTATAACCGTAGTTCTTATGAAATATTCACCCACTTTCCTCTGAAACTTAAAAAAAAAACGGGTAAAAAATTTTAACGAGTTGTTCTAGAATGACGTTGGATCCGCTACTAGTAGAAAAAAGAATCCATCGTATCCGCTTGAAAATTCACTTGAGGAGCTATTCCTGTCAGATTTAGTCTGTTCCCTGAACATCAGGAGTCTGCGCCCTTCCTCTAGGAGACTGCTTACAATAGACCATTGTACATTTAGTATTTACACGTCATATTTTTGAAACGTTGAGTCTTCTCGAGGTCACAGTTTGGGATCTTGCTCGCTCTAGTCGTTAAAAGTCAGAAAATATCCCACAAGTTTTATTACGGACAGTAAACGATGCTCTCCCTTTAAGTTTTCGAAGGTAAAAGGACTCCCACCGAGCCGAAATATCGCGACGGCATCTCTTTCGGTACAGACTAACCCTAGTAGAATTGTTTCGACGACGAATGTATATGCCTTCTCGTCTTTGTTTATACATTTTTCATATTGATTGCATATATTATTTTGTTGTTAAAGTGAATGTAAAGAGAGAGAAAGAGAGAAAAAGCTAGCGTTGTTTTGAAATAATGTATTTATTTTTAGTGTCGCTTGCTGCGTGAAGTATATCTAGTACAAAATCAGCAATCCTGGTGCCAGTATAAGTTAACAACGGAAGAGATTTGTACACGGTAAATTTTTGGGATATTATTGTTTGAGGATACTTTTGAATAGACAATGTCGGCGTCATAATTGGTTTCTTCCTCTCCTTTTATTTCAATAATGTCTTGTAACTATTTCCCCACTTTGAGGTGGATGAACGAGGGACGTGTAGACGCAACAATCTGTTTGCACTGTAAACTCTGATGGATTAATAGTACATTTTCTAACAGTTGCGAAAATGCTCGTTGACGAAATAAGAGGTTTACGGCACGAATTTAAGGAGAATATGTTCTGAAAAATAGAACATCTATCAAGCAATGTTTTACATAAATCGAAGAATAAATAGTCTCGAAAGTAAAAATAAAAACAAATCCCGAATAGGATAAAAGTTATTCAGTGAATGAAATATTAATTATAGATTTGTATTGAACCAAAAATATCTAAGAAACCATTATCTTTGATCTCAATATTCATTGCCATAGTTTCACAAAATCGTAAACTAGGCCGCATGGCAATATCCTGTGGCTAAGAAAACCTAACCGACGGTCAGAAAACATTTTTCATACCACGGGATACGTGGCACCTTATGGCACCCCATGGTATAAATCGTGACTTACAACTTCTTGCTCGCTACCTTTTGAGGCAAATGTTCCAGTGAGGATAAAAATACTTCACCGTACTAGCATCGTTTTACTATATTATAGTATTATTATGATACACAAATAAATATTTTACTAACTACATTCTAGTTTTTACTATATAATAATATTTCTTATTAAAAATAAAGTTGAGACTGTCTTCAAACGAAAAATTTGTTTATATGACGGCATTGACATGTCTTTGTAATTACTTAGAATTAAGATTTAAGATCTCCGCCCATTTTGACACGCTATGTATTATAGGTACGTTAATACGTAAAATGGTTTCTTCTTCGCACCCTCGGACGGTACCTGCGACGTACATATTAAAAGTGTACCTTACATAGTCTATAGCAGATTATTTTTGCTGCAGGTAGTTTTGAAGCGATTAGTAACATGTACCCTACGTAAACTCAAAAACGTTTTCTTTAAGTACTCGTATTTTAGTATGGAATGGTCATTTTTACTACGTGTTTTTACGTAAATCCGACGTGAGACCTATAGTAATACAAATTGTTGAAAATAATATTATATACTTTTATGAAATACATCGAACCTATGCATGCTTAGAATTAGAATGTATGCATGCGAAGATTAAGGAAAATAAGCATTTATGGTGTATGCTTGCGGTTGGAATATAAACCTCGGACAATTCCCGATTTTCCAAACGGGATTTTCGACGGAATTTTCGACAGAATTTCTCAAACAAAGAAAATAAATAAATGTTGTTAATTTATGCGACAAACAATCGGCCCGCTCCAATATCACCAATTATTCAAGCTTACAAACAAAATATGTTCAACAATCTAAAGAAATAAATCAATGAATAAATATATTAACTTATAAACATGTATATAATTAATTATTACAGGCATTCGATAATATACGAGTGTCAACATAAATATGCGCAATCTCGATAACTCGAATGTTCGACCCGGTCCTTTGGTGTATGAATTATGAAAGTTTGACTGTACTTTATTAATGGCCAAGAAATCGAATTTCAAGATACTCAATGTAAAACAGAGACTCGTAACATAGTACTCAGCCCCTACTATAAGCTTGGCTTAACTTGGCTTAAGTGAACAAACAACCCGAGAGAACCCAACCGCAAAACATATCTATTGCAGTAAATACCTTCCCCAGAAGTTGTACACATGTCGATAACAATCAATCGCTAGAGGTGCGGACAACTGCTTTCAACTCATTCCTAAAAAATAGATGAAAGAACATAACAACCCCGAAATAGCGTCACATCTCTATCTGTTTATCGTTTAAACACGTACAAGACTATGCCGACGATGTCATAAATCTTCCAAAGCGCGTCGAAAGGCCTTTAACATCTTAGCGGCTAGTCAAAATATTGAGCGGCTCTCGTAGGGCTGATGCTCCCGGAAGCCTTGTATTCGTTGCGGTGTATTGTATTCGAGGGGAAATATTGCGACCAACGTGTCTTTTTCTTCGTCTTTTTGGTTTCTTTTTACAAGTTCGTAGGAAAAATAAAGCTAACCTTGTGGGTGGCGTTTGTACGCGATGGTTCATTCGTAGAAACATTAATTTAATGCTGATCGTCCGTCAACGACGAAAAAAAAAGAAGCGATTACCTTACAGCGATTGAATTTTGTCAAGCAATGCCGTATTTAAACGTTTTTAAAATGCTTTATACGTCATTTCTCGATTACATAGATGACGCATAGAACTTATACTTATATATGATTAGCTGCATAACGAATGGCATTCAAAGTATTCACACAGATAGCCCGTGTTATCCACAGACTCGGAAGTTCCCGATAGTCTCAACCTAATTATACTCGTTACGATGCGAGTAGGGTATTATTTTTTTCGCTATATAGGTTTATTCTTGGGATATCAGATAAAGCGATCTACTAAGCGTTATTGAGAGAAATGTACGATGATGTAATGATCTTTTGATGTATCGGTTAACTGCTTTTAAATGTTTAATTGCGTTATCTGTAACGGTATAAGTATTAGGTTTGATAATTATTAAATACTTTTAATTCCTGCAGGGAACGTCTAAAAACAGCGTGTAAAACTTACTTCAGATAAATAACACATATTTTTTTCATTCGTTCGATATTCGCGTAATGTCTTAAATATCATATTTAAAGAAACCTCAATAAATAAAAAGTTCAGTCGTTAGCTAATAGCCGAAAAATCCTTGGCTACTTTAAAGGCAAATGCTGACGCGTCAATTAACGCCCGATAAGTATCGCGAGCGAATATCTTTCCGATTCACGCGAGGAAAGCCGTATATATATGTGTGTGTGTGTTTGTGTGTGTGTGTGTTTATGTATACGCTATGCACAATTTAATAGCATAGCTCATGGAGCAACGAAAGTGTAACCGCGTGCTACTCACGCGATCTTACAACCATCAATAAATTTTACGTACAATACAAGAAGCTTCTTGAGTAAACAGTGGTTCGTCTTGGAAAATTGCGTTCTACCCTTGAGAAATAAGACAACAGCTATTAAATAAAAAAAGTAGCGGACAGTTACCGCTTTTTCGTACCGTTATAGGACTTAATTTTTTTTACGTAAATTCATGCTGAGTCGTTTCCAAAATCCGAGCGGACAACGGTTAGTTTTAGAAGCATTTGCGTAGCAGCTGTGTTGCACAAAAAAACGGTAAATTTTTTTTCGTAAGGAAACCGAAGGGTTTTGGGAAATTAACTGTTAGGGCTGATGGAAAAAAAAATTTTTTTTTTGGCACAACGGGAAATTGCGGGAAGTTTGGTGTTCGGCTTTCGGATTAGTTGCGCTAGAATGCAATCCAAATACTAAATTTTTTTTGTATTTTTCAAAATAAGTTATGTTTGTGTCGAAATAATGAAAAATTACATAAGATATTTATAAAGTTTGACTATTTCGTTAATTATTTTCCAAGAAAGAGTTACGTAAAATAGCATGAAACTTTTCAGTGCTTGTCTTGGCCTATCTAATGATTTTTCATGACTTTATAGTCAGTGATTTTTTTTTATTTCTCATACATGTGTGTATTAAAACGTCAATAGAGTCTGTATATTTTGAGTTATGTGTTCATAATTAACAATTCGGATACACAATAGAACTCTTATATACAATAATTGTGTAATTTTGCATCAGACTACTTATCGACCATTGCACATAATCCACTGGTCATTGTCAAATTTCAAATTCTCAGAAATTTATTATACATACTCCGTGTTAATCCATTAATAATATCGTTTGATTGCTTAATTCTACTCTGAGTTAGTCCATTTAATAAAATCGCTTAATCGCTTAATTTCCGAACCGAAAGCGACACCTACTTAATTAAAAACGTTTCTGTTACAAACGCCTGAAATTCTTGTCCCAACAACGGAAAACAAGAGTATCCGCACGAATTTCCAATTTGTGTATTTTTGTGTTTTTCATTTTCGTAATTACTATTTACAAAAGCAGGAACGAAGATTCGCGGTATAGCCCGTGATAAAGGAGCATGACGAGGTATGCGTGTGCTGAAAGCGTGTACTCTCTGATATGCCATGCGCTATACAGACAACGCAGGTATATACGTGTAGATAAACTATATAGTCAGTGCGTTCGTTCGCCGTGCCTGTTGTGCGAGTTGGTTAATTTTTGCATTCGACGACGTTATAAAGTAACAACGGCACCGACCGCGGAAAAATATTATTTCTTCACGCCCCGCGCGCATCTAATTATCAATCGTGGCCAGCGCCGCTTTCGTTTTTCTCGAAAGAAAGAGAGAGAAAGATATATATATATAAGACTGACAGCAAATTTCTTTATCATTATCCGAGTTTTGAGGGAAATTCAAAGTGAAACATTTTGATAAAGCTGTCACCAAAGTTCACATCGAGTCTGTAGTTTGACTCGTATAGTTCAATCGTTCACGTTCGGTAGCATTATGTAAAGTGCTACAATATTTTCCACACCTCGAAGAGTCTCGTCGTTATATTGGTCTCTAATATAGGGTAAATTAACACATCGTTTTCCATTACAATCCGAACGAACATCACTACTCGTACAACCAAACATTTAAGTATACGCAAGAATGCGCGCCTTTTCAATTCAAACGATCACTTTGCAATAAAATTACCGTAAATTAAAACATCCACCTGTAAACGTATTTTTCCTCTCGAAATGAAAAAGCCGCAAGCTCGAGATATCACTTATAGGAGCGTAAAAATATATCAATTCGTAAAAAGAATTTCGTGTCGCGTTAACCCAGAAACTGTCGGTATCATTAAAAGTGTGGATACCATGAAAAAAAGGGAAGGAACCAAGTGAAATAAAAAGAAAAACAATCTTGCGAAGTACATAAAAAAAAAAAGAAGCGTGTTTACATAGCCACCATCCAAAAGTGGCGCGCTGTGTGGTAAAGCGAGAGTGCCCATATACCTGCGCGGCCAATTTAACCCAATTAACGCGAAAAAAAAAGCGTGAGTGAGAGAGTTACCTCCTTTGCTCTCTTTCTCTGTACTCTTTTTACGGGATAATAAGCGAATTTTAGTGTATTGCGCGTTGGTTGTTAGATGATAGTGTTTAATTAAGCGGAAATGTAGAGTGCAATACTTATAATGCAAATGGATACGGCTAAAAAAATAATAAATGCAATTCAATTGAGAAAAATAGTTTGTTTAATCGAATGAATGTTTGTAGGTTAATTTAAATTTAAAACATTTTCCGATATGTTACTATTTTCGAATATGCAATATCTGGTAAACAATTGGTTTTTACCGATTGTATACGTGATTTTTTCGTTTTTCATGAAATCGGATTAAAACTAAGTAATATATCATCGTTCATCGTAACAGTACACTGTACAGCATCGATTTATTAGCTTCTATAAATTATACCTCTCGAAAAAAATACCTGTTGTACAAGGTATACAAAAATTAGGTACCTGATCCTAGAAATATTTGAAAACACTTGTAAACTTATAAAAAGAATGCACATATATTTTTTATATAATAGGTCGCAGTTACGCAGTTGTTTCGATGGATAACCTTCTGTACCTGTGCGCGCTTGTAAAAAAAGCTAAAATTGACTTTTCAAGAAATAAATACGTTATCCTTAAAAAAAAGTTAAAACTGTCTATTGATGAAAAAAAACCTCTGTCCACTTTTAAAAAAGCTAAAATTGACTTTTGAAGGAAAAGAACGTTGGGATAACATTGACAGTATCCTAAAACAATACCTTAACGATCTAGCGAGGTCAAAACAACATCCACCATTAACTCATCTACACAGGTATTTGCGACTTTGTTCGGTGGAAAATTAAAAGATTAACGATTTACGGTAGAAACAATGAAAAGTCAACTTTTTTCCGTCGGTCTCTTGTTTTTTTTTTTCCCTCGTCCTTTTTACGCGCGGTCTTGAACTCAAGATCTTTTTTTAGCGAAGGTGGTAGTACGGTGCCTTCTGAATTATGACTTTATTACGATTTTAATTACATCCGCGTGATTTGTTGCCGTAAAAGACTGCAATCGTAGCGGAGAGGAAGGAGAATGGCAAAACAAAATAGTAGTAAAACTGTATAACACAAAAGTCAATTGATCTTTAATATTTTTCATTGGGTAGACCTCTAGACGAGGTGACTTTAGACGCGTTTTTTTTCTAATAACTTAATAGCATAGAACAGAGATAACAAAATTGAAGTCTTTTTTTCAACACTAGTTATTTCAGATTCATGGCTTTTAAACGTACTTAATGTAATTATGCCGAAGGAAGAAAAACTCATAAAAAATGAGTTTGTTATTATAGCTGGTTAATTATAGTATCACCATTGGATACGCAAATAATTGCGAACTTGAAACTGTTTGATTTTCATCGTATCTCTCGCCAATACTTGTTTGCCAAATGATCTACTTGGAATGGGTTAATTCGCTGATTTATTCAATATTATGCATCTAGTATTAGTACTATTATTAAATTATTTGTATTTGAAAAAGTATTTTTCTGTGCGTCAATGTCGTTAAAATATAAGCCTGGTAATTTTATGAAATTCCACGTTGATCCCGCTATACATGTTTATATATATGACCTGTAGGAAATTTGGAGCTTAGCCGTTAAAAATGTAACGAGTAAATTAGTCTGGTCGGAGGGATGCTAAACAAAACCATTAACACCGAGCATTTAGAATAGTGCCCCACGTTTATACGACTTGTACTATCCCCTCTCTCGAAAGTTTTGGTAACTTCATTCATTGGAAGAATATCGGTGGGAGTTACCAAATGCAGAGAGAAAGAGAAGAAGAGTGGGAAACTAGAAAGAAAGAGAGAGATGAAGCAACGCGAGAAAAAAGAAGAGAGGGAAAAGCGCGGTAGAAAGGGAAACGAAAGAGGGGCTGGCGTTCGAAAGGCCCCGCACTGCTCAGTAAGGGCCTGCAGTTCAACAAGTATACTTCGTATACAGTCCGGTCGCAGACAAAACAGACGCGAGAGAGTTACTCCGCTAAGTGATGTTCGGTGGGTCATTGTGTTGTTGTGCTTTTTTTACTTAATGAAACTTGTTCTCTTAGAAGCTTCATTAATGAGTGAGTGCAGTGATACAAGGATTTGATCGCCGAGTGTTCAACTCTTGAGTGCTCAGCTAAACTAAACCAGTGCAAGGAATTGCAGAACTCTGGGGAGACACTGCATATCAACACCAGCACTCTGGATACCACGCTGCTCCTATGTAAGTTGATTGTTACATTTCTTTCTTATTTTTTTTTTAATAGAAAGGGTTAGAACGACATGTGCTAATTCCCATTAATCATTCTATAGAAAAGAAAGAAAAACAAGTCAACTCTGAAGTTTTTTGACGTTTGATTGAGTTTAAACGTCTAGAAAAAGTAGCGAGAAAACGGGAGGAAAAAAGTGTAATGAAAAAAGTAAATAGTTCCTCCTCGCTTACTAAACGGATTTGTAAGCGCGCCGACTACTGGCGACTCCATCTGTCAGTCCTACTTTCTGTGATCTACTTTCTACATTCAAACATAAATCAAAAGGTGGTTCTTAAAGAATCATCAAAGGTATCTAAGCGTGTCTTATTTATTCCACTTCAATCGGCAATCCATTCTCAATTCTTCTTTTTGTCACTTTACACCAAATTAATTAAAAAATCTATTTTGTTCGGTCATCGATACAATAGGGAAAATATGCATCCATTCGGATCTGATCCAATTTGTCGAGACAAAAAAAAATTAGTTTGAAAAACACCTAACTATGACACGGGAACCGCCGTCCCCGTTATGTCCTTGCCCCATGAGGTCGTGTTAAAAGGCCTATACACACAAAGTGGAGAAAGGTCGCCTTATCATACGTGCGCGAGAGAGAAAGGAAGAAGGATGCTCGACTATGAGGTGTCGGTGTGTATTATGAAGGAGTGGGGTTGTGAGTAGGTCAGTGTACCGCGTGCGCGCGCGGCTCACGTGAATGGGCCTTAGTAGTTCCGCAAAGAGATTGCCCCCCCCCCCTTCTGTTGTTTTATGCTAATTTCTCATACACACAATGCGTATACCTATAGCCTTCTTGCGTATATATATATATATATATATATATATATATATATATATATATATAGATATATATATGTACGTAAACGAACGTGTTTTTCTTTCTTTCTTCCATTTTCGTGTAGATAAGTTGACAAGAGCAGTAGGTGTTCTTACTGTATTGTATTTGATGATATAATTAGTCATCTTCAAAGGTGAATTAATATGTGTTGGAATTAAAAATATCACGATAATTACGAAGACGTCGCTAATTTAATCCTCCGATTTCGATATCGTCATTAGCGAGGGTATTAGACGGTAAATTGCACTTGTCTACCCTCCGTCGGATGATTTAACTGTGTATACGACATAACGGTTCTCACTTTTTTGGACCATTGAGATGAAGTTAAACCAACAGCCATTTCAAATACAACTTCTACTTCGTTTTAATCTTTCTCCTACTCACCTAGACTGACATATCGCACTTTCTCCGCTCGTTCGCTTATAATACAACGATTACGGGACATCTACGCGTTCATTGCTATCGCTAACTTACGACTTTCTGACATCATTACTTATTGTTATTATTTTCTTGTTAAATAAGCGTTGGTTGTTTTCTCGTTCAGCCATGAGATTCTATTGACTGGTACATCTATCTGTGACAAAAAAATATCATAATCCGAAACAACGGACAACGTTATACGGGTTCGATATAAGCTGTATGGTAACGGGCTGGATCGTCTGGTGACGTTTTTTTCTGTTCTTCACGAGCAGCCTCGATACATTCGTTTCATCAGTCAGTCGTTAGACTTTTATAAATGCACGAGAATCGAACAGAAATACACACACATACACACGCACACATGTATACAAGCATGTCCATATAAATAGAGTTACGGTGTATAAATAACGGTGCAGCACCGGGAAAGAGAGAGATACTTTCGATTCTCTTCTTGAATCATCATACTTGGACAGATGAACAAGTGGAATTCCCAAATGCTTCTCGCTCAGGCATCGAACTCTCTCCATGAACGTGCGCTATCAGACGTTGCAGTAACCATTAATGCGCGCTATCGGTTTGTCAATTTGCATGAAAACGAAAGCAGTTACCAACCATGCCGATCCCGCCGGATATTCTGCACAAAGAAGAGAGATGAATTTTGTGGTTGTACGGAGGATGTGGCAGAATTTTCTTTTTCTTTTATTTCTTTTTATGATAATCAAGTCAATTTTATTTTATTTGTCATTACGGTACGATTATGTAATATTACATGCGCTATATATGCAAACTATTCTTTTATACCATTGTGGTCTTTCTTTTTTTCAATTATACTTTAACCACACATTTCACTATCCAAAATATTCTGCTCCTTCATTTCACATGCCACGTGAAAATAATGTCAAATTCAAACGCGTGTATGATAATCAAAAAACGTTCAACCCAAATTCACACACAAAAAATACGTGATGAGACCATTATATTCACAGAGGAAGAGAGAGAGAGAGAGAGAGAGAGAGAGAGAGAAACACAGCCAAAAAATCGGCGGCCCACCTCTCCAGACCGCGAACATTACACACGTAACTGGCACTCTCTTGCGCGTACAGCACAAAAGCTTAAAAGTACCGCTAACCATACGGAGACGTGAGGCGCGGTTATATATGTATATATATGTGTGTGCTCGCTTAAAAATAAAAAAGATAAGGACCCTCATTTACTCCAACTAATTAAAGTCGTTTATCTATACATTCCTTCGAGGTAATCGCCTATTCCGACATTATTCTTTCCATTATGTATATATGACGGGGTGGTTATGTATATCAATGAAAGCGAAGATGATGGTATAATAACAATAAGTGAATTCTCGCGATCTCGCAATTTTCTCCGGGAAATATGCTTAAAACGATTATCTTGCACACGAAGGATTGGAAATCGTCGCGAATTGCCTTCTCACGATTGAACATTTTAATTAACGATCTTATGCAAATCAAAGCCTCGTCTAGTTCGATGAAGACTTCTTTTGTGTCGATTAACGGATATAAGAGGGGAGGTGGACAATCTTGTCCTCGTAATGTAAAGCACAAGAATGATAACAGCGGAATCTCGATGAAAAATGTATAGAGCGAATAATTTTAAAATAATTATTTTTCGTTGCTTTCCTTATACATGCGACATTGACATTCTGCCTCTCAACCTCAACCTTGTACATATAAGCTCGCGCGAGCGGAAGTATAACATTGATAAAAGAGTGAATCTCGTCTCTGGTATCATCGACATATCAGGAAAGTAGGTCAAATACAGTACGAACGGATCTTTCACGCGTACGTGTATGTGTGTGTGTGTGTGTGTGTGCATGGCATTTTTCGCAACGAAAAGGAAAGCTGCTCAATGCTGTTGCTGGTGTTACTGCTGGTTGGTGGTGGTGAAGTGCGTAACCAGAGAGCACGTTGTGAACAAAATCTCGTATAATACGCGCGCGCGCGAGCGCACATACACGTGGCACACAGAGACCTAACGGTGCTCCGTTCTACTTTGCTTGCGTTTTAGCTCTTGCTGCTGTTGCTGCTGCTGCTGCGCTGGTGAATCCTCCTCCTCCTCCTCCTCCTATCCGTTTTTCTTCTGTTCTTTCTCTTTCTTTTCGTCTCGCATCTTCGTTTCTTTTTTTGCATACATGAAAGCGATATTGCGATTTGGTCATATCTCCCGTGATTATTACGCGGAATATACATGTAACGTTACGCGTGTGCGATATCCTTATATGTCGAGCACCTGAAACAACAAAAAATTCATTTGCTTATGACACCCGTGTGCATAATATATCTATGTATGTATAGGTATACGCAAGGGCCGAATTCTATCTAGTGCTTTCTCTCTCTCTCTCGTTCTTTCTACCCACTGATCCCATTGTCAATCGTTTGTTTCTGTATAGGTGCGAGTACCGCGCGGACTCTGTTAACGGTACCTTGCTAACGTCACGTGCATGCTCCAAGCCCCCTCCCACCACACACGCATATATATATATATATATATATATATATATATACATATATTTATACATATATATATGTGTGTATGTATAATATACAGACTTACCGATCACAACTGTACGCCGCGGTGAGAGTGCCGCGCTTCTATTTTTTCAACTTTACGCGCGAATTTTTGTGACCTACTCTTTCGCAATTGTTACAACCATCAAAACGTAATCGCACATTTTTCTGTGTGAGTATTTTACCAGTAAAAGAAAAGAAAAAAATCTTTTTTTCGTTTTGGAATTCGTTTCTTCCGCGAGCGTTCGGAGTCGATGTGTCGTGCTACTAACCCAGTTTCAACGAGTCTCTTTCTTCCGAGAGAAAGACGAGCTACAAGAGTCAAACCTCTGTGTGTATATAAGGCCATAGTCATGTAGCCTTCTCCTCGATGAGGTTCCTCAAAATATATATATATATATATGGATATATGTATGTATATATGTATGTAGTTTGTACCGGTACAAGGAACGCGACCTGTTAAAGTAGTATACGTATGGAATTTCGTTGGGGGGGCCCTCGTTACATGATCTCACAACCAAATTAGTGCGTCACATTGCTTTTATGCGTGTGATCCTCTTATTCCGGTTTTTTATATCCTCGCGTTTTTTTGTTCAACATGGGTGTATAATTGACGTCGTTTACGAGGTGCATAATTGGGGTAATCAAATTTCCGGATTATTGAGATAACTTTTGGGAATGAATTTGTGTTTTGTTTTATTGGAGTATCACTATTAATACGAATGTATTAATATACGTACTCAAAGATATTTTACATTTATTAAATGTTTATGATAAAATAACTTATTTCAGTAAATATACGAAACATGGAAATAATGATTACAGGTCCTCGCGGCGCCGTTGGCGGTTGCAGTACCCCCGGCAGTAGAGTGGATCCCTGGTGGAATCCCAGTTCCTTCTGCCCATCGGTCTCTCCTCCGGGAGTGCCACTTGCTCCCGTTCCGCCGCGGATCGACGAGGGACTGCAGTCAGTAGACGACAACTATCACTACCTTCACAATAACCACCATCATCAACAACAACCACAACGTACACAACAGAGCAATAACGTGTATACAAATACAAGTAGTACGTCGTCGACGGCCAGCCTCGGTTACGTTGACTCCACAGCTCCCAATGTTAATGACACGGTGAGTTACTGTAGTATACAGCAGCAGCAACAACAACAACAACAACAACAACAACAACAACAACAACAACAACAGCAGCAGCAGCAACAGTCGCCAGCATCATCTACAGCGATTTCGACGTCGCCGGTTTCAATGAACGGTATCTTATCGTACAATCACAACCGAATCAAACAAGACAGTTGCAGTGTTAACAATAATTCATCGTTGTTAAGTTCGTTATTGTCGTCGTCGAGAATATCGAAGCAACCGCAACAACCACAACAGCAACAGCAGCAACAACAGCAACAACAAGTATACAATAACGGAGCGAGAGACGAAAGTGGTCGTAGTCCAGTCAACGAAATGAAATTTGAGCAAGCCCAAAGTGGCCCACCAACGACAGTCCAATCGCATCTAGCCAACGAGCCACCGCATAGTAGCCAAACTAATACTAACCAAGGTATTGTTGTTGTCGGTGATTCGTCCGTCGAAGTAGTCGGCGTTGTCGACGCAATGTTGCTTTCACCTTGGGGCTCGGGTGCGGCTGAATTTCTCGAGACACATGATGGCAAACAAGCGCCTGCTACCTTGGATGAAACCTGGGACACTATGCTGCTTAGTTCGTCGGTTGGGGTCACAACGAATCAGTCTCTCGCTGAATTGAAACCATTGCCACCCTTCACCGGTTACACTGGTCATCTCAGTATCAATGGTATACAAGGGCATCATTACCACACAATTGCATCATCGGCACAACGTACGCCAATGCAATCTTCTCCATCGCCATCATCGAATCAAGAATACTATGAGTCTTCGGTGGTCTCGTCGAGTACGCCATGCCCACAAGCAAGTCAAAAACCTACTGCACAGCAGCAGCAGCAGCAGCAGCAGCAACAACAGCAGCAGCACATGCAATCGCAGGGTAATCAACCAAACGTTGACTATATGCATAACATTGAAGATCTCGCCGAAATTATTGGTTCAGCAATGGCAGACACGACAGTACCTGGTAGTGGTAATGGAGGTCAACAAGTTAATAACAACGCGGTTAACAACGGGCCTACGTCTGATCCGGAAGTGTCTCCCAGAGATTGGATTGATATTGCCGAATGGATCGACACAGATTGTTCATCCAAAACTCAGGAAACGAATGCTACGAGCCCGTACGCACAGATTTATACGGTGACGCCTTCAAACCCACCAGCCTCACAACAGCAACAACAGCAACAGCACCAACAACAGCAACAACAACAGCAACAGCAGCACGGGTCGTCCACGTTGCAGAGTCTATTGACTCATGGTTTCTCGCCGATGCTTCAACAAAGGTTGCAAGCATCGTGTGGTGAAACGCCCTCGTCTACAAGTCCGTATCCACCAGTAAGTCCGCCAGGACGAGTATCAACTTCATGCAGTCCGGACATACACTCGTCGTTCGCAACACCTCAAAATCCAAGAAAAAGGTCGAGACCTACGGGTGGATCCCATAATCCATCGAAGAAGAGTCCCAGCACAGCAGCAGCGGCGGCTGCAGCCGCGGCTGCTGCCGCAGCGGGTACCACGACTCTACCTTATGGAACGGAATCCGGTTTAATAGGTGGCAAAGATAAACCAGTGCACAGGTGTCAAATTTGTAATCGTGGATTCCTTAACAAAAGTAACATTAAAGTACATCTTAGGACGCATACAGGTGAAAAACCATTCAGGTGCGAAGTTTGTGGCAAGTCTTTCCGTCAGAAAGCTCATCTAATAAAGCATCAACAGATACATAAGAGAGTCGGCAGGGATTAAAATACGACAATTTTTAATGAAAACGACATTACATTCTATTTTTATAATTATTTATTTTTATTTTATTATTTTTTTTTATTTGAACGATGATTGCGAGGCGTGAAAGCCTTGCCCAATAGAGGGCCGCCACACCCTTTGATAAAAAAAATAATAACTGAACAGAAAGAGACTTGAAAACAGTAAAGAGTTTACATAAAGGCTCCCCTGCATACATTACTTTGATATTGTGATGATCGAGCGAAAATATATACATATATTTAGACATATATGTATACACGCCTTGCGATCGATCTCAGAGATTATTGTATCACGCATTTGTGACGTCTCGTCGAGTAGCAAACACACACTCAGGTGTGCATATACGCGGTTAACGTATTGTCTGCACGTGATAATGTCTCTAATGCTGTGCTACAACTGTTCACTTTATAACTTACGCATTGCATACGTACCTTATCATTATCGATCGAGCTCTTCATAACTTTTTCTCCTTTGAACTTACCGTCAAATTTACGTCATACGTCTCTAACGTGGAGTCTCACTTGACGTAGATTTGGCGGTGGCGCTACGTTGTTTTTTTCCTTCAAACTATATTATTTTGTACCCTTAATCTTTCATCGTCTTATCGTTCTGTATTCTCTGTATCACTAGCTCTTTATTGTTATTTATTCGTCACTCAAGTGCATTGTATTATAGTCTGCCTCTTTTTCTGAACTTCCTTTCTTTGCTCTTTCTGTTATTCTTTTTTTTAGCGAATTTTTTTTAAGTCCGTTATTGTACATTGTACTATCACTCTAATAGTTTGCGAAATACAGGTCGATTTGGACGAGCATAAGGAGAAAAAAATCATCCATGTAGAGACACGAGACACAATACACACACCGCCTCATATTTGCGTGTAATATATGTTGATATACATACATATATCATATATCAAGCGTTGACATAATTTAATGGCTCGAATCGTAAACCAGCTCAAAAAAGCATTCTAGCTTTTTTTTTTCTAGTCCATTAATTGGACGCGAAATCGAAATCAATGAAATCCATGTCTCTCGATAATTTGTTGTAATAACAAATCTTTTAAATTACATGTTCACATACATGTATATATATATATATATAATTGGGTACTTATAGACCGAACGAAAAAAAATACAAAAAGTACTCTCCAGAGAGGCACATATGAATACGCGTACTCTGACACGACGTACAATCACTCAAACTCAATCGGTTTGTAAGGTCATTTATTATAGATATGAGACCAACACGTAAAGGATTTTAACCAATCTAGAATTGAACGTGTAAAAATTGTTTCAAGTAAAGTAAAATTTTCCTTTCTTTCGTGTTTTAGAAAAGAAAACGAAATTTTCTGTACTTTGCGGTGGTAAAAATAAGGAACAAAACATGTAAACGAAGTAAGAAATTGAAAAAAAAAACATCGATCGAAACTTGTTGTGTTGAGTGCGTTTATCCTTTGCAGGACTTTCGTCGTCTAATGTCCTCAACTAAAGAGTTTCATATGTTTCGTCTCGACATGAAAAACTCAATACAAATCTGTGCAATATCTGAAATTGCCGCCTATTACAGGAAAAATCTAAGCTTAGATCTTAAATATAGTAATTTTCATATAAATATTAAGAACTATATTTATATAATTGAGTTATGCCGAGACCGCGCAATGGAATTCTTCTCTACATCGCGTCGCAGATGATATCGATGAAACTCTTTAGTTGCATATAATATTAGTTTATGATTCTTTTGTATAAAAATACTTCATTTATATCTACTGATGTTTTTTTTTTTGTTTTTTTTTTATTTTTATTAAAATGAAAAAGAAATCTTGATTGTTACCGTACTCACCTTAGAAGTGATTTTCCTCACCTGATCCGTCCTTTCTCCATCCACTGTAAATGAATGTTGACTGAATGTACGAGTGATATTAGTACTTAAGCGCATGTATGTTTGTTTGTTTGTGTGTTTTTTTTATTTATTCTTCTACTTCTGTATTGTAAATATCTTCTTATCTCTATTAAAAAAGTGGTGTGGAAATTACAAAAAATCAAAAATACAATTGCTTCTTCTTCATACAAACACAAAACACATTTTACCCTCTTTCATTTTTGTTCTTCTTCGCGAATTATGTACAGCTCTGTAATAGTGTGGAAACACCGAGATATAAATAAATAAGTGAGTTCAAACCTAACAAAAAAAAAATGAATTCTTCATGAACTTTCTTCTCTCTTCTACGAGCGCGAGCGCACGCGGGCACGTAAGTATGCTGGCTACGCCTAGAGAAAGTTCTCCGTCCCGTGATTACATGTCATTAAAATGCAGAACTCCAGAGAGAGAGAGAGAGAGAGAGAGAGAGAGAGAGAGAAAGAGAGCCAGAGAGAGAGAGAGAGAGAGAGAGAGAGAGAGCAAATAAGGAACTAACGATGTGCGGAAATATATCCGTGCTCTGTGATGATCTTTTCATTATGATTCGTTGCCCTTGAAAATAACAAAAAAATCGGCGCACCTGATGTTCGACTACATAATTCTCACGTCCAATACACTAAAAATCGAGAGAGAAAGAGCACGCGATTGACAGCGCAGCTGTTGATGCATATATGCGTGAGTGAAGAGCCGTGGAATCTGGGCCACCTGATCGTATATATACAGATATTGATGTATATGTACAGCATATATAAATACATCCAACAGGCATCACCTTGACAATGAAAGCTGTATGTATAACGGATCGACGTTCGTCACAATGATACATGTATATTCACTCTTTGGTTGGCTTACTTTTTTTCCTTTTTTCGTCAGGATTATATAGACGCCTTCTCATAAATGTATTGCGCAATCGAAGGATGCACCTGTACAAAGAGTTATATTGTGGCTAGTAGATTTCTCCTCTTTCTTTCAGTACGGAGCGTACTCTCTTTTTGTTGTTTTGTTTTTTTAACGGTGCCGGGATATGTTAAGTCCTTTGGTGATTTGAATGTAGAACGAGCTTATGGACTTATTTCTATAAATATACCGTGACAAGCGTATAGTAGTCAAATGTTTTCTTTCGGTATTGGTAAAACTACCGTAATTTACGTTTGTCCTTTTCTCCCGCTAATAGTATCATTTGTTACAGTCGTTTTACTAATATAAAGTCATTAAAATAGGATTTGTTCTGTCGCGAGTTTTAATAATATGCTACGCTCCAATTGAATTTTGACAAATAGCTGTCATATCTGCTAATAACTCGTTAAGTTACCGATACGAATCGCATAGCGTAAAACGGGCTTCAAGTTCAATGGCAATTTTAAAACCATTATTGCTTCTCATTTTTCAACACGTGTAAAAAAATATAGATTACGATATAAAATTTTTATTTTATTCTGATCAATGTATACAATTGATCGTTAAACTCGATTAGCGGAGTTACAAAATTGTAACACGTTCAATTGTAAAGTGGATAAAAATCACGGATGAAAAAAATCTTATCGTTAGAGAACATTATTTTCTAAAAAATAGAAAAATTATCAAACAAACCACGGCATTGTCTTAAAGAGCAAACGTGAAGCTTGCTCTCACAGTTAAAAATCAGCGTCGGTTTTCGAGAGCAGCAGCAACAGCAACAACTAGCCAGCATTTTGCCTCTCTCGCGAAGAAGAAAGTCTTTCACCGACGCGTATATCGGGGAAGTAGCGAGAGAGCGAGAGAAGGGGGAGGCGGACACATAACCGCGCGCGGTGCCAGGCAGCGATGTGCCACTTTACGCGATGGCACACTTTAGAACCGACTAAACCGAGGCTGCTGCTTCAGGATCCTACATATCGAGATGCCGACAGACGGATGATGATGATGATGATTTTTTTTTTCGGTCAACAACTACAGATTCTGTAGGTTGTTGATAAAGGGTGCTTCAGATAAAAGATAGTATTTGCGATTATTTTTCATGGTTGCCGAAGTGGTTAATCAGAGCAGTTTGACCTAGTCTGATGGGAACAGGTAGTCTTATTTTTTCCTTTCGTTAAAATTAAGCGTTAAAAGTATTCTCATTTTCGATCATTTTTAACTGACAATTAAGAGGCGAACTCTTCAAAACGATTCACAATAAACCATGAAAAACTACGCATGCTCGTGTATAAATTAAAACACCTTCGAAAGAAAGAAAAGCGACGCTATTAAAGTCGTAAAGTAATTTAAGTGTACACGGTGGAATAACAATATCAACGATCTGAAATGATTGGCTACTTATCCCAAAACAGATGGACACGCGTGTGTAGCACATTAAATTAAAAATCGCCTTTGATTCTTAAAATTCCTTTAACGGATTGGAAAGTTAACTTACAAATTCCGAAAAAAAAATCCGTTCTATGCATCTTAAGTATACAGCAAACGAATTTGAATGTGTTGGTTTATTTATCGCCATGCGAAGGAGCATCATCGAAACACTCTCATCCAAAAATTGCTTTTCACGTGAACAAATCGTCGAGAGATTGAGTCCTCGACAAACGTAAATGAGTGTTTGATAATATAACAAAAAGGGAACGGCTATCAAAATATTTGTCATGTCACGAAACGCCAGGCACTCTCACGTGTACCTCTACCTACACACGCACAGATATATTACCTACTTATTTGGAATTTCACAGCGGAACATTTACTTTAAGCACTTCGCTCCAAAGAATCGAGGGTATACGATAGTAATTTTCATTTATAACTCCGTTCGAGTGTATCGACAAATCTTATATAGGCTTGTAAGCTACCGTTGATGTTCAATTACGGATTATTCTGCTTTTTTTTTTATTTAATTGAAAAGAGATGTACAGTTTAAACGGTCAGTAGGTGAGTTTTATCTGTACACTCAGGGCAATTAGCATTTAACATTGTAAATTAAAGCGAATGAAGGAACGGACGACAGGAATATTCAAGAGAACCTCTCGAGAGGGAACTAATGACGCGCATAATACACGACAATTCTAGTGTAGGCATAGATGAGGTTCGCAAAGAAAAAAAATGTTCATCTCTTGAATCTTTGAAGATCGAAGATATCGATTCTGTGCCGTTCGCAAACTAAGCTCACCCACGTGTATGATCATGTGGGAAAAAGCCTATCATTTGACCTGCCAGCGAAAGAGATACTCTCGAAGCTTTGACATGATTTATTGCTTTTTTAATTTTGAACTTGCTCTCTTATTCTCAAAAGAACTAATTTTGTTTTTATTTTTTCAATCAAAGTGCACATACGTACATGATAAAATATACTTCATCAGCTATTATACTTCAAATCAAAATAATTGAGATTGAAGTTTTATTACAAAAAGCTCCGATTGTGAGCTATTGAAAAAAATCAACCGCTAATTTCAAAAACTACTCGATATTTCAAAACGTTATTGTAATTCGAGATTCAGGAATAATATTCAAGCGGTTAACCGAGAACAAATAGAAGCTTTTAATTTACTTACCGCAGTACTAAGATTTTCACTAACACGTTATTTTTCAGTTTTTCGCGTTACTTATTTATTTTAATTCTACCTACGAGTCGCCCTACTATTTATACAAAAATAATTACGAGTACAAGTGTCGACAATGCAATAGGAGGATTCTAAAAACGACCGCGTATCGCTTAGATTATTTTCTACGTAACGTATATTTCCCCGTTGTACAAGTAATTAGACAAATTGTTCCATATACGTTAATAAAAGCTTTCAAATATCCAATAGTTGCAACTTGCGACGGATAATTTGACATAGGAATTTTTCATCGTTAAATCGTTAAATAAAACGTAATGATTTTTAACGATAAAGAATTGTACGACAACAACACCTAAAATACTATCAAATAAAATGAGATATTTCAACGCAAAAAGCCACAGGTGTAACCACAACCAACGCACAAAAAAACATGCATCACCATACATCCTCCCTTTCTCCTCAACATGCATGATACACGACCCCCCACTATCGTATCATTACAATATTCCCTACCACTCGCGTCTATTTGAAGAGAAAAAAAATGGCCAAAAAGAAAGCACAACTCCCTATTGTCTCTCGTCTCGCGGTTGGCTCGCGTGGGGACCTTGTTTCGTGACCTACATCTACAAGCAAGGCCGTTAACACTGCGGGCTCTTCTCCGAGTCGTCGCCGTGTGCGCGCGCGTCGTAGTATTAAACTCAAATGATGGGGGCCCCTAATAGATATATATGCATACCCGTGTATATCTATACACATTGCGTGTGAAAAAAAATAATAAAAAAATTTGCAGATCGAGTAAGTATACGCGGGTGTAATCTCGTATCGACTTGCGACCAACGTTGTATTGAGCTTTTCGTATTATATGTTCATGGCTCCATCGATGCTTTTCATTTAGATAAGAAGCGAGGTATACTTTACAATGAGAGATGGTAACTATAGATTTGCCTGTTTTTTTTTGCGCGCGCGTTTGTCGATGGTTGGCATTCGATAGTGTCGTGTAGATTCAATGAAATGATTAAAAAATGGTTACGGTGTCTACGCTATTTTCACGTTCCACGTTCTATTAATTTAAGTGATCGATTTCTCAGACGAGTCTATGCTTCGAACAGTTTAGTACGTTTCTTTTTTTTCGTTTAATAAAAATATTCAGCATGATTTCCACATAAAGGAAAAAAGAACAAAATAAACGAGGAATATTTAATGTTCCGCAAATAGTTCTGAATCGAGAGATAAAAAGACCAGCTAACGAAACCTTCTCAATATACATCAACGAGACGTTCGTGTCCGTATAAAGCTATCAATGACTCGATGTACAATCCCGAACTTTAAACGCGTAACGATACCTTATTTTACTATCGAATAACGCATCTTAAGAAACAGTCTCGTAAAACGTTCAACTAAATGTACAAACACATACGGTATAATGTATCATCGCGTATTCCAATAAATTACCTTTGCCGCGTATTAATATTAGAAATTTTGTTTTCTTTTTTTCTTAACCAAATAACTTGGAAGAAGAGAATTCATCAATTATAAGGTTTTATGTAAGAGGAAGTATGGGAGAAAGGGACGTAAGACGCTCTCGGCTCGCATAGAGTTTTGTATATTTTCAAACGAGGCCTGTTGGCAAAATGGACGAGCTCACGCCGACGTTGCTGCGGTCGGTTAGTAGGCCGCGGAAATGGGTACGCAAAACGAATGGTGTCTATACATTGAATATATACATGTACACTGTGTACAGATTTGCTCTCTGTAGCGACGTATTTTCCTTTCGTTCGATATTTTTTTTTATCTTGTTTTAGAATTTTATATACGAATGCGCTTCCACGATCGCGAAGTTGATCAGAGTATTAATTGCTAATCTTCAAGCGAATACAATGATCATTACACATTATGTGCTTGTAGTAGCTTGCCGCAATAGAAGGTAACTACGAATTAGAATTCATTGTGATATTGATTGTCGTCAGCTTGTTTGATTCCAAAAAATGATATTCAGTATTATCAAATTCTCAAAATCTCTTTTCTATCGTCGAATTCTCAAGACAATAAAACTTTTCATATACTTCTGAAAAATTTGCAAATTTCAATCCCAAGCAACGACGTAAACACAAACTTCTATTATCGCTAAAACAAATTCTACCAAAAAGAAAAAAATGAAATCCCTCCTTATCGTTATTAAGCAAATAGCGGAACAGCAAGAAAAGAGAGAAAAAAAACACAGCGAAACACGATAAGAGTCAAAGGCCGCAAGTAAGTAAAACGTGAATGGCAGAGTGTGATATATGTATATATGCACAGCGATACCTTGATCTTGACACGATGCAATGCCGGCGCGTGCCCTTCCACTTCCTCGCGGCGCTTTCTATTATCATTCGCGCTATCTGCGTCATTATTCACGCTTCTTCTTCCTTTTTTTTTATTGTTATTCGCTTTTTAATTGTTTTGTTATTTCTTACTGATTATAATCTATGAAAGATGTGAATTTCATGTTTTTTTTTTTGTTGTTCGAGGATAATTAAAAAAAGTTATGTATGAATAGTTTAACGTTTGAGAATTATATATAAGGTGCAGATATGATGTCTAAGGCATAGTTTTTAAAACATCTCGTGGAAAAAGCGCAGTACAATGCCGTGTTAGGTGAATTAGGTCGCCCGTATTCCCGCAACATCGCGCGTAAACGCAAAGTGAAAGTAAATTATTCTTCTTCTATTTAGTTCGGCCGATAGTATTTTATTTTACTACGTATTCCGTCTGTAATTTTACGGTTTCGCTTGTTAATATCTACTTTAGAATTGATTTTTTTTTCTAATATAATTATTTAGCTTAGAGATCGTTTAATTTTTTTTATCTCTAATACATTTCATACATTACACAGACGTAACGTATTTTATTTTTCCTCAAAAGTTGCGAAAAGTCCGATGTTGCTTAGTACGATGAGTGGAGAAGGGTTGTAGTTCTGAGAATGGAGGCGAGGGCTACTTCACTTCCCGACTCTACCGGTTAGAGAAAACTGAGAAAGGTCGACAAAAAATCTGTCGTATTCCTCACGGAACGCCCGGCAGATATGAAACATTGAAATTGATTGTGATTGAAAGAAGAAAATACGAAATAAAGTTAAGGAAAATGTCGAGCTTATAAAGAATATATTTTTCTTATCGTTACATAATATACATAATATTATTTTTCATAATGTATAAAAAAAGTCGCTTGATTGTATCGTGTAAAGTACACGTTCATACGAAGAAAGTATATTACCGAGACCTGCAATTTGATCATCATAAAATAATAATTTTACTTGGTCGGTTGCAGTGCATTTTTTAGATTGCCACTATCATCTTTACTTTCGCTGTCATTCATGTTTAAAATCAATTAAGAGTTGCAACGTATTTGATCGAAAATACTTTTTTATATTCAATTGACAAATAAAATGGATATAGTCCACACCGATGCTCATAGACACACACGCACGCAATAAACTAGAGGCCAGAGGGTTTTCGTGGGCGATCCATGCTCTCTGAAACGTCAAAATTTCAAAAGTATACTTTAACTATCTAAATTGATTATATTAGTGTTGGTAAGAAGCTAAGATACTATAGTTCAACTAACAAGACGATTACTTAAACTGCTACTATTTTTTGCTGATAAAGTTAAAGAAACCATTAAAGAATGGGATGATTTGTTAAGGAATCTACGGTGTTTTAAAAATTACAAAAATATTAATTAGAATTAAAGTTACCACAATTTAACAATAAAAAACATGTAGTTTCAATGAATCTAATCGTTTACATTGTTGTCACCATTTTTGTAATAGAGATACAGGTATGATGAAGTAATAACTCGCTTTTTGATCTCATACGCAATCCATTGATTTTTGGCTATTGCAAAATAAATATGTAATTAGAATCAAAGATATAGCAGACACACGTAAAAATGGCGAACGTCTAACCTATTGTTTGTGGGTATAGTGAAGAGTGGGGAACGCCATATATGTATATTATACTAGTTAGAGAATCTACCGATATACACGTACACATAATATACTCGCTGCATGAAGGGGGTAGTGTCAGCGGTATGGCGAAGAAAACAAAGGGCTTGTCTCAAGAGTCGTTCCATGATATCGCGATGGTGTTCAAGAGCCGAGCTTACCCCCTTAGTGTGTCATTAGATGTTAAACATCAATACGACTGCTTTTCTTTTGTCTTTTTGTTATCCATACAATTCTCACTTTGGGGAATCCCCAGCGTCTTTCAAATATTTTATGAACATATGGCGGGGAAGATTCTATCATTGGAATCTTTTGACGAAAAAAATTTGTTTCTTTTGGAGTAATCCCATGGATTTGTATGAATGTGTCTCGGTGACAAATCTTTCGCAGCGTGAAAATCTCACGTTCGTTCAGTCAACCAAGGGTGTCCATGTTTGGTATTTTTCGATAAAAAGATAAAAGAAACCACAAGCGATATTTATGTTTAACTATGTTATATTCGACCGTTCTATCCATTTTTTTCGCTTGGGGAAAAGGGGAGGAGCCACTTCTGTCACTGCCCCAACCCTTCTTCATTCACGTACAAGTAATATGGAACTCTCTGCAACTTACGCTTTTTTATAAACAAAGTATACGATGTTACATAGTAAGTAATGGTAAGCAAGGAAAAATGTAATTGATATACATGTGTGCAACTGTCATTTTCTCTAAAAAACTCAATTGTATTTGGATCTATCGATCTCTTAAAATAATATCACCTATGCGAGGTGATAAAACTATAGAGCGGGCTAGTAGTTTTCAATCCGGAACTGTAATTAGCGTGTATAATAAAAATGAATTATTAATTGAATCAGATACCAGGAGTTATTTCAAATCCTACAGAATATTGAACAATATCTAAATGCATAGCGATTTGAACGTAAATAATATGATTTTATTGACGGAATTTTGTACAAGTGTACGAGCATAGTTGAATAAAATCTACGTTGGACGATACTGCCACCTACAAGGATTTTAAAAAGCTGAAATCTTACAGAATAAAGTAATCAGCGGAAGTTAACGGGATTGGTTTACCTTTTACCAGCTCATGATAACAAATTCATCATTTATTATTTTGTGTAACAATATTTCTGAGTTGCAAATTACGCACCATTTGATATGTCAATAAAAAACAATAAAATTCCCACAATACTCTTGAAACTTATCGGTAGTTAAATCTATGTACTAGGTAGGCGTATAGTCGGTATACGCTCTATACGTCTACATTTGTTAAGGTAAACCCTGCTTATAATAAAATAAGGTACGTAGATCATTATCTTTTAAGGATTTTAGAGTGTTCTTCGCCTAATAGCTTAACATAATGTTAATAATCGTCTATTAGTGATGGATTACTTTGACACTCGCAAAATGAAGAGTTACAAATGCCGACACTAACGCTCATTCTTACTAAAGGGATTTTCTAGATAATTTTAATATTTCTCATTTCTACCTGTGATACAAGAGGATTATTTTCCGAACGAGCTCGAACGACCATAATTTTTTTTTGTAATGTCGGTTTGGAGTTTAAAATCCAAGATGAATAAGATTTACTCGTTACTTTTTCCCTTAGGTATCCTTTACCTTCTCTAAGAACCTTCCTTTTAGTTCTTGGCAATAATAAAGTGGGCTCTGTGTATTTTAAGAAGAGTATTATATATTTGTCGCCATAAAGTTTTCAACTCGACGGTCAAAAAAAGAACATTTATTTTGCCAATAATTTTAAATGTCGAAGGTAGCAATAAACGTTTACGTCTTGCATTAAGAAACTCATAAATCCAGATAATATGTTACATATTTTATCACTCAAATTTAATATGATTTATGTGGCTTTCATAGTAATAATATTCTGACGAAGGACTGTGTTTATATGAAATATAAATGCAGGTAATGTTATAATTTAATAATATTTTATTGATTTTCAAGGAATTGTGGTTCGCACCATATTTGATTGAAACGAGAAGCCCATATTCCGCTGAACATCACCAGTCGAACATTTTGATCGGGCTGCACATAATAATTACATCTCTACGTACATCAAACAACTATTACATTATATATGTATATACATGTGAAAATACTTGCTTAAATCGATACAGTTCGTCAATAGTAATACTACATTGAAATTTCCAACGGCAGATAAAAGTCATATTTACTCTGGAACAAGAAAAAATAATACACACGCATGCATACTACTTTGTCGAACCATTAACTAAGTTACTAACAATGTCTCAACCTCTCTCTATCTTTTCTCCGTATCAACTCTCTCTCTCTCTCTCTCTCTCTCTATATATATATAAAAACGCCGACTCTGCATCTCTCTACAAACTATCGATTATACAATTAAATAAATTTAAACTCACATTAAATGCCGTTTACCCATTTTAATCTCGTGAATCGTTGTTTTTTATTTAAATTCTTGTCTGAATTTCTATCACAAGGCCAATAAATTTTAAGTAAACGTATCACACAATTAGTTGGAATAATAGATAGATATATATATATATATATGTATGTATATAACACGTTACAAGAACAAAATCGTTAAAAGAAAAAGAAAACAAAGACACACTGTCTCCACCGGTCGCTCGATTATCTTACAACACGCAACATATAATACACATCATATCGAGAGTGAGATTCCAATGTACACAAACGTATGATTCTATGAGATTCACCAAGCAGTGTTCGCCTCATTTCTTTCTCAAACTCTCTCAAACGGTAACCCCATGTTGAGCCAACAATCGTTTCCTCTGCACTAATGTTGGCGACTCACTGTCGTCTAAGCAAGCACCAACTGTCGGTGGCGTTCTCGTGGGTTTGGAACTTCTCAAAGAGGCATTCGCCAATTTCTTTATCGTCTCGGAAATCGGACACTTGATGAACTCTGCTCGATCGTTCTGTTCGATTAATTCTTCCCTAGTCGTTTCCTCTTTCTGATTTGTACTTTTTGGTGATGCTTCGACATAGCCACTCTCGTCGCTATCGGTTTCTTCCTCGTCGAGCGATCCTAATGTATGGAAGTCCTTTGAGTTCGTATCGGCGACAACGATATCGGTATTTGTCGTTTGCTCGTCACCGTCGATTTCGTCGCGGGAGACTCGCATTAAATTGCGCATCTCTTCGCGTCTGGCTACGAGTGCTGCACAACGGTCATTCTGCAAATAACAAGAAAAAATAAGAGTTAGATTTTTATCGTTGGCTGTTCTTTTCCTATGTACGCGATTATCATCACCGAACCATGTTTTATTGCCTGATTGAGAAATAAGTTGTTGGAAATCAAACGCGCAATCACGTAGAGATTAGATTCGATAAAGAATAAACAGTTTAGATTTACCGCCAATACTTGGCGTGTTAATAATTTTATCGATGATACTATTATGTACCAAAGCGATCACGATTTTCCGATTGTCTAAAAAATTTACATTGATTTACGGAATTGCCAAACGACTTATTTGTTCACTGGCGGATCAGCTCGAGGAAAGGAAAATATTCTCACCGGTAATCCAGTGCTGCACGAATTTCTAGGGCTTTCACCGTGAGGACTGTAATCAACAATTTCGTCGATATCTTCAACGTCCTCATAGTCATAGTAATCGTTTACGTCGCCAATCATTCCCGATGCATTAGCTTCGTCCTCCTCGTCGTCGTCGTCGTCGTCGTCTTCTTCTTCTTCCATGGACTCGTCGCCTTCACTACGGGAAAATGACGAGACGCTACCGTTATCGACCGACAGAATTACTTTTCGGCTACGACTGCGAGGTGGTCGACTGTTTCGTCGACGAAATCGCGGACTACCAGTGCAAGTCATGAAATGTGGCGATCCATCAGAGTTACGACGAGGACCATCGCCAAGGGAGGACAGTGGCTTGCAAAGTGGTGGTGTGCTAGGTGAAGCTATCATTGCTGCTGTTAAAGCTTGCGTTAAAGCATTCGTTTGTTGGCCTGTCAAAGAAATGAAAACGTTGAATAAAGATTATCGCGATAAAGAATTGGACAAAACCATTGGAAATTATCAGCATTAATATTTTTAACAATAATACCGCTAAAAATATACTTGAAGAGGAGAGCCTCGACTCGTAATTGTACGTACCAATGAAAACAAACTAGAATTTCAAAAGCTAGTTACGTCAAATAAATCTAAAAGTACCATAAAATAATTTTCAAAAAAAAAGATACTTTTTTCTCTCTTTCCAAGCAAAACATCGTTTGTTTTCAGGGTCAATGCGACTACGGCTCTCTCATGCATATGCATTTTTCGCGCGCAAAATCAGTGTATAAAAAAATTCTCAGCCGCAGAAACGAAACCAGGTCAAGGAGTACCTTCACCTGACTCTCTTTCTCTGTCTTTTGAGGTACCCTTACCATTATGAATCTCCTGTTCGTTTGGTATGTGTGAGTCTTCGCTGCCAGACACACGTTCCTCACTATTGGCTGTACTTGCTGTCTCGCAGCCACTGGATATGCTACCGTTCTCATCGGAACTCTCGCGTTGCAGAGCATCCAAGAGTCGTTGTAATCTCCAGCTTTCTTGATCTTGCCAGGTTTGCGCTTCTCGCAATTCCAAGCTGCGTAACTCCTCGAGAAAACGTTGCTGCTCGAGTTCTTCGGCCACGGTATCCTCTTCGATCGCCGATAATTTTGGAGCGCTTTTCGAACGTTCTAACGGTGGACGATAATTCGAACCACCAGTGCTCAAGAGCAATTTGCGTCGTGGCAAGGAGGGATTCTCGTAGACTGCATTCGCCAAGGATAGCCTGTGACATAGCAACAAAAAATCGAATCATTTCAATTATAATGGTTGTATATTATTTTGAAGAGAATAAATATTTCGATACGAATTTCGGTTGATACAAATGGTTGACCGCAAAATAAATTGCACGTGGAACGTTTTGACGAATTTCGTTGGATCAGTGATATAATTATAGGAAATTTCTCCTTTTTACCGGATTTTGACTGATGGCAATCTAAATTGAATTATTTCACTGTCGTTTCTTTTTTCAAATAGGAGAAATCGTAGAAAGTTATTGAAAATGAAAGTTCCCTCCTGACGTCGCGAGATATTATATGACATTTGAAACGACGTCAATCGCCTTTGATAATTATGTTCTTCTTGTTGAACTAATTCAGAGTGCCCTTGATAACGTAGTTGATTATTTAGAAAAATTCCATACGATTTAATATTAACAAGACAACTTGGCGTTTTCGTTGGAGGTATATCAAGAGTCCTGGCCCGTTAGCGATTAACGATATAATTTGAAGTTTGAGATTTGAAGAACATGTTAAAAAAATTAAGTTATAAATATTAATTGATCCAGTTTGATTTATAGTACTTTCTGCACATGTTCCATATGCAGCTCAGAAATTTGAACGGATGATTTATAGTGATTTTACGTTCGATTAGATACGAAAACATAAATAGAGGAACAGAAACAGGTTTTGTAAATTTGGGCTCTTTTTGATTCATAAAAATAGAATCGACGTAATCCGTACAAAACGCCGATAGCTTGATAGAATATTTTAAACTGAAAAAAAACATCCTGTCTGGCACGTGGATTATTCTATTTTTTGTCTTCAATTGCGCAGTTATTTTATCGTACAACGATAATGAAACGTCTAAATTAAATTTTGACCTATAATGTGCGAAAACACGTATACAACGTTGCTGCTTTTATTTCCTCAACTTGTGTTTTAACGACTTTATCGACCTTCATAGATTTGAAAACATATTGATCGTTTTTCTTCTATGCTATAAGGTTGGAAATGTCAATTGAGAGAAAAACTACAGAGATAACATGACATCGTCTTTTTTTGTTGATTTCAAAGTCCTTTATGCAACGATTTTCTATCCTCAACGAGCGTGACAGCGACGAAGACGAATGAACTTTTACGTTGACGAAGACAAAAAATGTCCGTTTATTTTTTCGCTTTTCTTCAAGGATATAGTGTCACCATTTAAAATCACGAGATTAGTTTACAAAAAGTACATTTTTCTCGTTAGAAATATAAAATTAGTTTCTTGGTTATGCTTGTGCACTTTTAACGCATGTCGCATCCGATCAATATTTTAAAATGTATATTAATAGAATGATATTTGAAGTTATCTGAGGTCTTCTTGATGTTGTAATCGTTAATATGATTGGCAATCGAGTATTTTTATTGTTGAATATAAAATGAGCAGTCTGGTCGATAAATGAGCTACAGACGCATCATTAAAAAATATTTTTTTAAATTTATATCTTAAAAAATGAAAAAAAAAAAAAAAAAAAAAAAAAAGAAGAACTATCGATGAAGCTATTGATAGTCGCGTTTTAAAATTGAATAGGGAAAACTTTGAAAATTGTCTGCAGATTAGATATCGAATATATTTTTGTTTAAGTTCTCTATTTTTAATTTATCTATCATGATTGATAACTGATTTTGTCGTTCCTTTGTCCTTTACATATCGAAGTAAAACAAGATTGTTCATCAAACAATTTCACCATTCCATTATTAAATTGTTATTATTTGGTATCGTCATTTGCGTTAACGCCGACTTAACATCACCACGCATGTTTCCTCAAAAGAATAATAAAAAAAACTTTTCGAGGCCATTGACACGATTTCGTTACACGCGTCTTTTTAACGAATAAAATATCTCGCTCCACGCATGTATAAAATCGCCGTCTAACGATCTTAGAGAAGACAAGAAAATAGAACACTCGACATATCCAAGTGTCGAAATATCGATAAATATACACTATAAAATCACATATCGCCAATCAGATTTCTCGCTCGGTCTGTCGAGTGTTTCCGAGTTTGTATAACTACCGTCCCGTCTCTGTCGCTGACACATAATACGTTTATTTATTTTAATTACCTGGCATTCTGCCTAGAAACTTTATCCCTCCTGAATTCAAGAAGCGCTTGCTGTAACCTTGTATTGAGTACGGAAGCCAATCTACGTGCGGTGGATTCTTTGGAGCACAATGCAGCGTGACATCTGAGCTCGGGCCTGAGCCGACGACCTTCGTCTCTGTAAACCCAAACGAAAAGTCTGGGATGGGAAGCCGGTGCTGTACAATATGTCACTCGATGTGCCCAATACTCGGTGAGACCGTGATCTTTCGTTGTCGCGGTCAACCCACCGTTTGTTACAGTCAACCTCATTGACACGTCGGGACGATTGCTACCTACGTAGTTGCGCCATAGTGTTGATACTGGCTTTTCCACGCAGCCTTCGCCTGTAAATACGATATTCAAATTATTAGAGGGATGTATAATTTTTATTTTTATTTTTTCTCGTAGAATTTTTAAAACGTCAAAGTTATTATTAAACTCGAGAACAATTCAAAGACACGTGGCTTGGTTTTGAATTTACGTGCGACTTTCAGATTTTTTTTCCCTCGAATATTACAGTTAAGCATGATACTTTGAGTGATAACTTTTCTTGTGGTTGTGTTCTTATAATAGTTCAAGTTGATCGCACGTGCAAAGAAGATATAATCTTCAAATTCAAGCGTATTTCGCACAATCAACATATATATATGTATATACGCATTTACAATTTATTATCACTAGCGATAAAGCTAAATTTAGAGAGAGAGAGAGAGAGAGAGAGAGAGAGAGCGCGCGAGAGAGAAACCATCTGATAAATTGTAAAAAAGCATGCCGCTTGTAAAGGTGATCCAAACAACCCCATAAAGATACTCAGACAGCCTAAAAATAATCACTGATGCGCTATAATATAACCAGTTTCTACAAAATATCAATATCAACTTCTTTCTTTCTATTTTTATTTTTATCGATCCCTTTATACATTTCTTAACGTTGTTTCTCTTTCTCTTTTCTACTTTTTACATTGTAGCAACTCAATCAAACTACAAAAATCATAAATTCCAACAGTGATTCGTCTCTCACGCATCACACGAGAGATTGCAGACAATTAGACGCGCGCACGAGAGATAGGAAGTGAGCGCGCGGGAACCTTGCTGCTCAGCAAGTAGAGCATATATGAGAAGAAAAAAAAACACTGAGCGAGAAACTTTTGCCGTTACACACGTATGTGTGTATGTATTTACACGCTCCCTTCTTGCATTTGAACAAGTTCGAAGTAAGCAAGTTTCAAGTCCTGATGCAAAGTTGGAGAGCGAAAATTGATGCCAGATTTAGTATTTGACTTTGATAAAATTGATAGAAATGAATCTTATATTTGAGTTATTATGTGTTCCAAGTGCTTCTCGATTGATTCTCCAAAGAGTTATTTCATATTTCTTTCTCGTTTCAAACATATACATTCGAACGTCTTTTTTCTTCAGCAAACATGTATACGGTGATGAGTCATTGAGAGAGAAAGAAACAACTCTATTTGTCCGTATTTCAATCATCCTCCTTGCCTTTGTTGAAAATACCAATTTCGTCTTTCAACATATTCCGGAAATGCCTTGAAAACTCGCGTGTTCGCTCTTCTGCATCTTAACGAACTCGTCCTTTTTTCAATAAAGACAAAAAGAAGAACCCCGTCGCTATCTACAATCCTTTCCCAAGCACACACACAGTTGACCTCGACGAGAAATTTTTTTTACTTTTAAGATGCATAATACGGAAGTAGGAAGCGCTTCTGCACACGGCGACATTATCAGTTGGGGGGATGAAATTCCTCTCTCTCTCGCGAGGCTTATTGTTATTATAATGTGGTGCTCGGAAGGAATGCTCTACGAGAAAGCCCTTTGTTCCAACACGGCACGTGCAAACACAATGCTAAAGACACAGAGAAAAAGAGATTCATTAAGCTACGTACGACGATAGAGCACGCGTGGATTAATTTAATTTTGTTTATTTATTTATTTTTTCTTTTGCGTTGAATTTTGCAAAGTAAAAAGGATCTATTACGTAATGTATTAAAAAATAACGCACTAATAACCTAGTGTCCGCGAACACACACACACACACACGCATGATATCCGTCGGTAACGTAAAGTAAGAAAAATGAACAGATCACGTGCATGATTACCGAGACACGTGTGTTCGTAGTACACGTAAATACGCGTACGCGCGTGTGTGTAAGAGAGATAGAGAGAGAGAGAGAGAGAGAGACATTTTAATGAAAAAGAGACGCGTTGCGGTGAATGGTTATGGGTTTTGCACCAATGAAAAACTGTATGGCATTGAATTTATGGAAATTGAAGGCATTGAAAGAAAATAAAACGCGTGGTGGATCTTGCATACGAAAACAGAAACGTATTAATTTATTTAGAAATGATTTAAGTCACAAATACATTTCTTTTCGTGTTATATATACGTTTGAGGAAATAATGATACCATACATCAACAACATATTTATGATATTGACGTGTTTTATTTGTGCGCAAGAAATGATCGTGGCGCCAATGTTAATGACATCTTTTAATTATTTAATTGCGTCCTTGAGTTGAGTTGTCTTAGATAAAAACACCGCGAGATCTCTCCCCTCCATCGTTTAAAAACGGCGTGCGACGTATACTGTTATACGCGTTGGGATAACAATCGGGTAGATCCATACTTATTCACTAAGCTTACTCGTGCGCCCTTGCAAACAAAAAATGAATGGTAACATTCGCCGTGTAGCTCACAACAACAGGTGTTTTCCAGCAATGAAGAAAGCGCCGTCGAGTAACAGTACTTCACCTGGCTTTACGGTGATCTTATCATATATATATATATATATATATATATATATTTATATATATATATATATATATATATATATATATATAGAGAGAGAGAGAGAGAGAGAGAGAGCCGCGTAACATGTGTACTAGGTGATGCAATATTGTAACGCCTTGATTTTTTTTGTGCAAAATCATTATCGTCGACCGTAAGGGGAGAAGAGAAAGGGGAAAAGGAAGAGAGTCGGTTAGAACAAACAAATAAAAATTAATATATATCGAACGATCGTGTCCGGTTTGAAAGTTGATCGAAATGTAGGTTGACGAGAAATGACGCTCGACTTTCAACGTGGCTTCCTTTTTTTCTGCTGCTGCCGCCGTTTCTGTTGCAGGTTCATCGCTCCTCGACAGGTGGTAAAAGTGTCGATAGGACTTCCGCGGTAATTCCCATGTGCGTGAAATTTATGGATACTATAAGTAATTCTTTTCTTTAGGCGGCAAATGTCCGGTCGAATGTTTTTAAATTGACGAATAAATACATATATATATTTATAAATTTTTGTTTGTCTTGTGAATTTGTAGAATATTTCCGACATTGGCGATCGAATTAATAACTCTGAATGGAGGTGCATCTAATTTTCAGGTGATTTAACATAGAAATTTTTATAACAATTTCACTGTCTCAATCGGCAATATTTTTACCAAACAATTACAATTTATCTGTTTACACTCATGCAAACTTTTATACGAATGATTCATAAATTTCCTCGTTTGTGTGAATTACCTCGCGAGTCAAGTTTAATAATTGGTCACTCGCTTTCAAAACAATATTTGTCATAGCGATAACTCATTTCTTTTCTCGAAACCTTCATCCATTACGCACTTCCGGTAATAATCGACGAGGATAGAAACGATTAGCATTTTTCAATTCGTATAAACGTTTGTGTAGGTTGCGCTTACAAATAAAGAATACCTGTTGTATATCACACACTGAGTAATATAACACGTATATCAGGTGCGAAGAAAGGAACGTTACGCGACAGGGTGCGATGCGCTTTTGAATAATTCTTTTCAATGATATTATTCTGTTTCTTTTCTATATAGTTGATTTCAAGTTATTTTTCTTCAAAGAGAAAGCTTTTACGTAACCATTTTTTTTGAAAGTAATATTAGTGTGCCAAAGTTCTCGATATTTCGTGCATGTCCACAGTGTTTAAATATATACCTGTCACGACGTTTACTTATTACAAGGTGATCGACAAGAAAGAAAGTTTTTTTATAGATTTTAATTTTTTTTTGTTTCCATGAAATATAATTGTTTGTCTTTCTGTATCTTTGTACGATTTGACTTGCCTGTTTGATTTCGAGTGCCACAATAAAAAAAGTTTACACGAACCTTGTACATACATCAGGGAGCGTTTACGTCACGAGTCATTATCTTTGCAACAAAATGAAACGAAAAATAATATTAAAAACAAAATCTAAAGTTGAGTAAATTTCAGTAAAACTTAACAGAACATGACGTAAACAATGAACAATGGAAATTTTCAATTGTTGATTGCGAACCTCTCGAGATTAGAGTCACGAATCGTGTTTATAACATCTTTTGAAGCGCTCCAGACACTTGTAAATCAGGTCGTAAACAAAACAAAAAATCACGTTAAAACAAACGTAACATTTCAGGAGATACAAATTGAATACGCGGAACGAGTCAGTGAACGTTCAATCACCTCTTAGAACTTTCTCCAAAAGAAAAATGTTGAAATCACACGAGAGAGTGCGCTAACGCGCGCGATATTTCCATTTTTGCGATCGAATCTTACGTAAAAAAAACAGCTAATATCCTTGATTTTTGGTGACATTCAGTGACACAGATGTTTGTATAGCCCACGTAATGGCATTTTATCGTATCCATTGTTCGTATGACTTGAGAAGAAGGATTGATACGTGCAAATATATTTTAGTAATTGAACAAATGTGATTTCTTAGTGTAGGAAAAACAAATAAAACATCAAGGAGAAGTGTTGACGAGAGTAACGGTTTTAACGATGAGTTTGTCTTTTTTTAGGTAGTTGATTAACGTGAACAACAATCGGCTGTTTGATGATTTCATTTTTTTTATTAGTGTTTCATAGATAACTTTATAATTGCACACCAAGTATTCAATATAACGATGTATACACGTGATATTGCATCATATTATCAATTAATTTTTCTTGTTTTCTCTTTGATACTATTAAGTTTAGATTTTCCCAGATAAACGAATACCTAAACTAATCTAAGTTCTTCAATCGCTAAGAAGTGTCGCTCAAAAACGAAATCAATAAAAAAAGAATAAAAGTGAGGATTAGGAAAAAAAAATCGGAACATAATTAATTACACGATTCCAGATCAGAGCAAATTCGATAACAAGACAACTCATCGCAGGGGATCTATCGTATCTATTAATACGATATCAACGACGATCAGATATTACGCGTAATTCCCCTAACATAAAGTCCACTATATACACTTTGAAAATTTTACAAGAATCATCACCATCGCAAGTATAAAACAATATATGGTAACTCATACGCATGATATTCTCACACTTCGCTGAGTGAAAGTCGAGCAAGCTTTTTTATTTTTCGCACAATTTCTTCGTTTAATTGGCGATGAGTTTGCATACATCTTTTTTTACGCGCTTTAACGTGAGAAGAAAAAAAATGTCGACGACCTTAACTTGTGTGTGTATATATATATATATATATATAATATAGATGTAAATAACATCGGAAAATTCGGTCTACTATTTCTTCTGTTTTTGACAACCATGTATGTTTTCAATGTCATTGCATATAGACGGTGTAATTATATTTGAATTTTAATAAAAAATAAAATACATTGTATTTAAGTTAATACGAATCCCTCAAAATATAATTATTACAACGAGTATCATGAAGTAGGGTAAACCAACAGTTTCGACATTTCAATGCCACTTAATAGAATACAGCTCGTTTTAGACGATAACAGTTTTCCTTATTATTAATTTGAGCGAATGATCATATCCACTACGTGAGAAAATTGAACTTTTTAACGACGCTTTTTCTTTTTTTTCTTAAAGTCACAAGTATTACTATAACGATAACTGAAATACTCGTGTATTTGTAATATGGCAAACTTTTAATAATTATACTTATTCTTGTTTTACTTCAATTAATAATGAAAATCGATAAAAGCGTTCAAATTTGCAAATTCGACGTTCTATATATTGAAATAATTAAAAAAAAATGTCAGCCAATAAAGCCAAGTTACACTTATTTGATTGTTTACGATTCTTTTGATAAGACACCGAAGACCCAGAAACCCATAAGCGTATCGTTCAATCAAGCGCCGCGTAATCGGTAATAATCTCGATACAATGATTCTTCAACGAACTCCAGAATCATCGCGTCGTTACGTCGTCACTGGCCATATCTAATTGTGCGATAAATTTCTTATGCATGCGAAATAGATTATGAAGAAGTTGCAAGTGATTAGAGAGTTATTTAATGATTTACGCCTGTCGAAATATTGCGGCGATGTACACGCGAATGAAACGCGTACGCAAATGAGCGACCATTATCTTACTTTTCAACGCGATGAAAAACGAACGAACAAAACGACATTCTTTTTGTTTGTTCAATTAAGCCATAATTACTCAATTAGTCTAGTTTTCAACAGAAGAATGGCAAACGACCTTTTCTTTTTTCTCTTTCTTTCATCCTATTGTTCGTGTAAAAATTTATCGAGCGACACTTTCTTTTCTTTCTTTTTTTTTTTTGCGGAAAAATCAATTAATAACTTTCCACTGCGTTATATCGTTCGACGACATACGTGAAAATATGTCATTTTTTAACATTGTGCGTAAAAAAATACGAATGACCGCTTGCACAATGAAAAAAGAAATATAATTATACCTCGGGGATTTTATAGCTTATCATCGATCGACGATAAAACAAATGAGTTTCTTGAAATGGCGCCAAAGTCGATTCGACAGATTAACACGAACACGAATGTTTTTATTACATAGGACTTTATATATTCACGGCACGAGGCAAAGATATATAATATTTTGGCCGTGATGATACTTTTGATCGTGACTAATGATTTTGTGTGTGTGTACAAACTACCCAGAAGGAGTTGTATATATCGATCGTTTGTTTCATTGCTCTCGCGATAAGTTGGTTTTTTTTATATTAAATTCTCAAATTCCATGTGTATAAAAATACAACTCGAGTATCTCTAACCGAAACACTCGATTTATATTTGTTATTTTGGATAGTCATTCTTGCGTGAATTTCTCGTCGTACAAATTTTGCGAGAGATTAATTTACGATAATCACATTATCACATCTGTCTCATGTTAAGGGGGCTATACGTATACGTATACACACGTAGGTCGCTTTGAATAAAATCGCACGCTTTGGCGCCAACCTTTATAAACGCTTGAAAAATTGAGCCAATTATCGCGCTACAAAAGTTTCGCTTTTCACTCTATTGTTTGTAAATGAGGAACATGCGCGCGCGCATTGTCTCCACGCAATGTCACTCAAGTTTTCATTTGTAAGTACTCGAACGTCGAGGGAAGATATCCATCGGATGAGTCACCGTTTTTTTTTTCATCGCTGTAACTATTTATTGGGATATTTACTTGATATTTTGCCTGTCAACAAGGCTATAAAAGATTTCGAGAACATTTCCACGAGAGGAAGCTTCGGTTGTAGTATAATTTAACGATGCTCATTGGATGACCTTTTTTGAGAATTGGAATATCGATAATTTTATTCTTAAATCTACGAATCACGCGTATCTGATATACTGTTGGAACAAAAGAATAGATTTCTCGTATAGAGTAACATCTGTATGCAAAGTAGTTTGGCGCCCTCGATCAAGGGCGATCGCGAGAAGACAATGCTCACGCGTGTACTTTCTTAAAAAAAAAGGGATTTCCGGAGAAAGAGAAAGAGGGAGAGAGAGGGAGAAAGAAAATGTGATTATAAAAGATCGATAAAATGATGCATTTCGTGCGAGGTGATTTTTTGCGAGATGTTGTCGCTTGTTGAGTTTTTTTACGTCAGTGCTTATTAAATATATCAATGTTTTGTTTATAGAAGTAAGAAGCGATTAAATTAGCCGAGTGAAAATAGTCATCTTCGACGGCGTTTAATCAGAAAATCCAAAATATTTTTATTTGAACTTATGTGACGAAGACGGTTTCCTCGAAATACTTTGTTCACATTGTCTTTCTGAACGATGCTAAAATGTTTACCATCAAACACTACGTTCTAATGTTTAAATGTAACTTTGAGCCCTCTCCTCCTTTTTATCAAAGATCAAACAACAACCTCTAGTGAATCAATTACAAAAAAATTCATGAAATTCGAGGCATTAAAATACAATTTATTCCGATAGTTTGTATAAAAAGCCAAGTTCTCTGACTGACAGCATTACTCCCTGTTGGAACAGTTCTTGAGCAGCATGACTTCGTTCAAGTGTTTTGCTTTGTTCGCCACGCTGCTTGTGACTCCCTATTTAACTTTGGCGAAACCTGGTAAGTTTTCGTACTTTCGTATAAACTTATTGTTTCGTTGGAATTTTTAATTAATACAAAATAATAGTATTATTCCGACAATAAAATATCAACAAAAACTTGAGTAACCATTGCTCCACGTATTCACTGAAAAAAAAAACTAGATGCTTGCAAGTGTAATTACGCCAATAATTATGTCAAGAACAGTCTTATTAAATGCGTGTAACTAAAAACTCTTTCTATATAAACTCGTTTCGCCTTCAAACAGCCGAGAAAGAAAACCCTTTACTTCGACCCGAATACCAGCCGTCTTACGAGAAAAAATACAATCCTCTACTTCGGCCGGTATTCCAACCATCCGAAGTCGATGAGTACAACCCTTTACTTAGACCTGTTTTCCAGGCAGGCCAAGTCCCGGATAATGGTAAGTTTAACGTGTTACACTTCGTCTTTGAAGTTTCCAATTGGACACGCTGTAATTTGGCTTGCCGGTAGTGTTATTTGAGATTTCCTTTCTTTATTTTGTTGTTATTTATTTTTTTCCTTACAACCAAGTGAAAATAAATAGTCTTGGAAAATTGAAGTTAACTCGTAGTTAAGTTTTTCGTATGAAAGCAATTGACAGATATATCTTGTTTGAAAACAGCTAAAGAATACAATCCACTATTAAAACCGGTGTATCAGCCTGGTCAACTTCCGGAACGTGGTGAGTTATTTACTTGCTGTCTTTTGACAAATATCGTAATACTCCTGGATATTTTCTATTGAGATTTCCCCTAAACACGTTAATAGTCATTTATTTTCCTTAATATAGTCAATCCATTGTTGAAACCGGTGTATCAACCTGGTGAAATTCCGGAATACGGTGAGTTTAGTTTACTTTTATTTTTGTTTTGTAAAATCTCTTTGGAGCATTCAGTAATTTTTACGATTGTCTGCACTTTTTATTTTCTTTTAAAATATTACAATTAATTTGTCATTCGTTTTCATTTGAAACAGCCAAAAGGATCAATCCTTTGTTGAAGCCTGTTTTTCAACCTGGCGAAATTCCGCATAAAGACAATCAGTGTAAGTACCGAACATTGTTCTCGTACGATGTCGTCAATTCGAATTGATTTAAAATTACATAGAATTATAGTTTTGACTTATTTGCAGCAGCTAATTAGAGGAGAACGACCAAACGAGCCAAATTCACCGTTACGTTGTGTGGACAACGTAAGATGCCACATGAGAGGCTTTCCTACCAGTGACGCTTCCACTGCCATTTTTATTTTTTAAATATTTGTATTTATACGTGCTTTTATGATTTTTCATTCTTATAAATCGATGGAATATTTTTCTGATCGATAATAAAAGGAAAAGCATTCTGAAATGTCATTTTATTTTCCTCGCTTTCTTTTACGTTCAAAGATTAAATTTAAGTCAAATCTGACGTATTCCAGTGAACACCTGTCATTTTTAATTGCAAACATTCGCACGTGTACACACACAGAGTCACATTTCAATATTCACGAAAAAGCCAAGTTAGTTGTTGACAGAGAGAAAGAGAGAGAGAGAGAGAGAGAGAGAAAATGAGATTTAATACCAAGAATTGATATTTGTTGGGAATTTTCCAAAAGAAAAACCAAAAAAACACTTCGATACACGTACAAGCAAATACAAAAAAAAACAACAACTGACCTTTCGCCCAACCGGTGAGCACATTTCCAAGGTAAGCCACCTTGTATGACGGATCGTATTCAGTAATGGAGGCATTGCCCCTGTGTCTTCGCCATAGCTTGCCCAATCCACGTTTTAGTGATTTAAGAGTCTTGGTACCCAACTCGGAGCTTCCACTGAGAATACTTGACGATGTTGTCGTTGATGAATGACTGATTATCGAGTCAAGACTACCACGACGGACTATACCAATGTCGTCGGGCACGTCGTTGCTTTCGTCTTCTTTCGGCAACTCGGCCACAACATCACCCATCGGCTTCATCCTCGCGTGTTGATTTTATTGTTCGTTGTTTCGTTCGGAATAATTTACAATAAACGTTCGATGTCTAAATGATTGTTTTTTTTTTTATTATTGTCACACTTTTTCACTAGTATACAAGCTATTTGCACTGCGCATTGCGCTTGAAAATACTGACGATGCTACGCTCGCGAGACTACTATTATTAATCGCTTTGGACTCCAATGTGTATCCCCACCTTGAAGCGCACCCGCCTCCCACCCAATGTGCGCGGCTTGTACTCGATTATACCGTCTTATCGGTTTGTATATAATACTGACAGAAGACTCTGTTCAGCGATATTTGTCGCCGGAACTGCCTTGAAGCTTATGTATTTTATTTTTCTTTGGTGGAGTTTTGTTAGATGATGAATAATATCATCTTTAGGTATAACGCCGTCGTTGTATTACAGGTCTGAAACAAGACAACAATGATATTACGTTAGAACAATAATTCTTAATAATTGATTGTTTAGGTGTACGAATCTTATGAGAATGAGAATAATGTTTTGTTCATATGAAAGGGATTTGTTGTTTCTTATTGTTTATAAATCATTTACTTGATGTCGTCAAATACTAGCGCGTAACCATTTTAAGTATCGTTTGTACTTTGAAAATTAATCATAAGTATAATTTACCTTACGGTTTTTACGTATTACGTGAAAAAGCACTCAATGACATTATTCGAAACTCTTATCTACACCGGAGTTACAATTGAACTCTGCATGTAACATGTCTAAATTCAACGTATAATTAATTATTCATTTTTTTTAAATTGATCATGATATTAAAAAAAAATCTGACTCAAGTCAAAATTATCCCAAAGATTCATCGATAAAGTAAGCAAATATCAGACGTCATAATCGTCGAGAAATTTGCATGACTTTTGTTTAACCAAAATGAATTGATATGTATAGAACTTATTCGATCTGTTCAGAGATTATTGAATATTTATTGTTAGCTGCGAGAGTTCATTTTTAAAATTCAAATTAAATTTTTACGCAAGTTAGAATGCCAATCGGAAGCGCTTTTCCTTTACGCAAGAAAGAAATGGAAGGGGAAGCGGCGCAACTATATACAAAAGCGCCGCTAGCGCACAGGCAGCTAACTGCTTAATTGTGCAATGAGCAAAAGAGCGCGAACTTGAGTATAGCAAGTGCATACCACCCGCCGCTTTAAGAGACTCTCCTTTCGTGCCTTCCTTGTTGCGATAAAAGTTAAGTGACCGCTTGGAGGCACATACAACACACGCACACACACATATTTATAGCTACGCGAGTTTCTCTTTTCGTTGACGATTTAACTACTCGTTTCTCTCTCTCTTTTCTGGAAAATCGACAGCTAATTCAATAGGTAAACCTACCATTGTTTTGTTGCGTCGAAACTTTTTTCGTTGCGTATTTCCCCTGACTGCAAGAGTCCAAAGAATAAAGATTTATAAAAAAAAATATAATAGAAACAAAAAATTAAACAACGAAATATAAAGGCCGGGAAGAGAAAAACACGTATGTGCGACATTTTACATTTTAAAGTCTATGTACAGAGTAATCACGGTAAAAATACCAGACAGCTATAAAAAGAAAAACTGAGAAGGAAAGTGTCGATCTTCAGCACATGCATAAATAGTTTTATTTAAACGTCACGTTCATTGTCAAAACGACGATGGGAAATATTAATGAGTTATAAATTATTCAATATGACGTGTAGTACGACAATGTTTTCATGAAAAAAAAATGTGACAAATATTGTCTCGGGATTACTGATATCACATGAACAATTTTTAAATATGAATTGTTTTTCAGAACACACGCTAATCCAAAGCTAATTATAATAATCAATAATATTAAATAAAATTTCAATCCTATATTACATGATCATTAAGGAAGTCATTACGTACGTGATATTGTATTAAATTCCCGAATAAAATAAATATTAATAAGTAAGAAGCATAAAAGAAGAAAGAAAGAAATCGACGAGAAATCATATAGACGCATCGGTATTTCGATGACATGCCTATAAGTACTAAAAAGACCCGTGAAAAAGCATCATCGTCTTTGAACGCACAAGATAGCAATAAAAATTCTTTTTATGGAATTCCGTATTCAATTTTCTACTAATCAAAGTGTCGTCGACGATATAACAATGCAACTTTATCGAAAAAACGTACGTGAGGTCTGTAAACTTTCTCGTAAGTTATGCGACAGAAACGGAAAGACGTATGTACCTGTCTCTAGCGTATATTACGTTTCTTCTTTCATTTTTTTCTTATTGGAAGTATAAAGTGAAATTTTGCGATCACTCGAGGTTTTGAATCGCGCGATATGGATTTAAATGTGAATGGTCAACATCGCGTATCGTGGCGCGTGAGAACAAATTTAAATTTATTCTTGTGATTAATATAAACAAACGATGAGCTAAAACGTTAATCTTGGAGAAATTTAACGAAAATTTTAAAGAAGTATGCTACTTTATAACATTGGAATTCGAATATTACAATAAATAGTCTTTGGGAGGTACAATCTTCAGAGTCCATTTACACCGATTCAAACACAGGAATCTTTTACTTTGCATTACAATAATCGTTCATACAGTAGAAATCTTAAGAAAATCCTTATTCTTATTAAGCTAATAGACATTTACCCAACGCCATTAGCAAACCCATCAATTTCATAACGATCGCATTTTCATAATTGCAATTATTATATTGGCAGGCCTTCTATTAAACGAGCAAGAAAAATGTCGTCAAACACAATACGCAATCCTGCATAAATCCTATGTACTAATAACTCTCGCAACAATTGTTTTTATGCAAAAAAACTTGGCAATCATATAATAAGAAAATCATCATCCGTACCGTGCATGCCATTTTGATTTTAAAAGAGTGCACATCCTTGTGAATCAAATTGAGACTTGCTTCTTACGTATCTTTATCTTCATTACTGTTGGTTTCTTTCCTCGTTACTTCTGTTATTTCAATGATGAATATTCGGGCTGTTACGTCACTCGCAATCTAGTTACGTTTTGTGATAATTAATTAATCAAATGGAATTTTTTTTGCAAAGCTTAGTTCAGTTTATCATAGTAGATGAAATAAATCTAGTCCTGAATATGCATTGTACGTATATCTATATACAAGTGTCGTACATCGGTGCATTTTTATGTTTGCTTTCGTCATAATTATACGGTTCGCATTTTCTACACGGATTAATCGCAGGTGACAATTGTAATTGCACGACAGACGTAGCCAAGTATTTACGAATAGAAAAAAGTGCTCGTGTTTTTCAGTCCTGTGGGTCTCTCGATGTTTGAGAATTGAGCAAATGATTTATTAGTCCGATGAGAGCTGTACAAATTGGTAAATAGAATTGGTTTTATCAAAGTTTACCGAGGCTTCTCTAATTGTCGCTTCGGTGATTTTGTAATGTAGTTTAAAAATAAATCAAATATTACTTTTTATATATAGACATGACTTTATCGATTACGTGGAAGTCTATATATTATTTCCGGTAAAAGCAACTTGGGTACTTGAATGATTAGGCGTTTTTTGTTTACGAGTATAAAAATTAGATTAGATTGCAATACATTTATTTATTTTAATTCAACGAATTTAGTCAGGGGCTTTTATTGTATTTTTTATTTATTTTTATTTCATGGGTTATCGGAGATTTTTTGCCGGTTAAATAGCAAAATATTAAAATATAACTTACAATCGATATAATAATATTTTAATGATTCATATTTATAAAAGACGCAGATCAAATCTTGTATCTACATCAATATTTATATTGTTATCATTCAACGATTTGTAATGTGGCCTGACAGGTGCACAATTGATTTTGAATTTAACACGAAAACTTTTTTACCCGAGGCATTGATTTCCCAGAACGATTAACAATATCACAAGCTTCGTTGATAATATTAAACTTTCCAGAATCAAGTTTTTTTTTCCTCCCACTGTCTGTGAAAAGCTGATAATCGACAACGTCACTGTAAATTTATTTTTTTTGCCCCTGGTTTTTCATCATTTTTTCTCTTTATTTCTTTTATTCCGTATCTCGTTAGTACGACGATTAAAAATTCTTCTACGAGTTTCTTCTGCAGATCCATCAAACGTACGATTTGTTCTATTACGCCACGTCAAACATTTTTCCAAACAGTATGGAACCGGCTAGGTAACATTTTTCGTTGTTGATAATCGATTCGCATTAATTGTTACGATTAATTGTTACATTAACTATTAATTGAGACGCCAATACGAAAGAAAATTTTTCTACACTATGTATGTATACATCTGTTTGAGTTTAGAGCGAAGAAGAAAAGTCATGTATTGGCGATTGGATTTCCGTACGATTCGCCATATTGTATTACATGAATACTTTTATCTATAACCCTGTGACTTGTATAGATAAAATCACAACGAACTACGTAGAAACAAGAAAGAATTACGTCACGAAATGCGTAATTGTGCATGTTATTAACAACATATTTCGAGTAGTACCGATTTATTTAGAAAATGTGTATCTTTTCAACGAATGTCTATTGCTTGTATTTTTGGAAATACAAACAATTATAATTGTACGACTGCACAAACGTTTCCATCGTATTGATATTTCAAACGAGGAGATGAATAAAGCTTAAAAAAGTACGTAACAGAAATGGCACGTATAATTTACCGATTTCGTGTCTTTACGTAAAAAAAAAATAATAAATCGTTCACCGTTCACAGTCATATTATTCAAAAACAATTATAGACCTCGAAGAGCAGTAGAGAGAACAAAAATCACGTTATATAAATTTTTTTATAACACTCCGCGTGCAAAACAAAAGTAATTAACAGTTAATTCGAAAAAGAGAGCACGTATAACAATAATATCTTGGCGTAACTCGTCCGCGTAACACTTTTTCAAAAAATATATAACATTATCGTCGGATATAACGTATAATAGTTACCCGCAGTCGTATAGCATCGTAATTTTTTTTGTCCTCTCACTTGAAAAATGATCATTGTCGAGTTTGCAAAATGCGCACAACAAAGGAGTTAGTTTACCTGCTATTTTCATCGCTGCTTGCATGGGGTACATATATACCGTAAGTTTAAAGAAGCGTGCGATTAACACGACAATTAACGGAACGCACGCACCCGCGCGCGCGGCTATTAATTAGTAGTCCATTAGTATATCCAAGCGTGAAGGCATTCTTCTCTTTGAGACGAGTATATATGAGGGTAGAGGGAGAGAGAGAGAGTATAATGTCGATCACACTGGTTAAGATTTTGTACAGCTGATATGAAATTACGTGTTTGTATGGATTGTGAGAGTTTTGTACCGAGATTTACGAATAAAAGACAAAAAAATTAGTATTGAATGTCTTAGAGAAAAACGCGTAATCGAGTTAAATCACGTTTTTTCTTTTAAATATTAATATTAGTGTTTTCGAAAACAGAGTCGTTTGATGAGTAGCTTCTTATCGAAAATTAGAAATAGCGTTATCGTTAGAGAAAATGAAATTCCTCTCTGGAAAATTGATATTCGACAGCTCAATACATATATATATTTTCGACGCTAGATAGAACAAATGGCTCGAATATTTTTCATATGGTTAGAACCGAGCAAACGGCTAATTCGTATTATTTCGTCAGTATATCCATTTTATATGAAAGAATTTAACTCGACTATTTGACAATTTTCCAAAAAGAGACGTACTATTGAAAGTCTTAATGATTCCATGCCATCCGCGTGTATATGTTCCTTTAACGATCTCTTAATGCGACTTGATTATTTCGACACATACGCACTAACACACGCAGTTGCAAAACTGACGTACGTAAGTATCGCTGTTTTTGTCGCAAAGGAAGTACATTACACCCACGTGTAAAAAAGACAATGACAACAAGCATGTGCATTAGACAAGTCCATATGTCGACTTGATAATTTTACGCTTTTTTTTGTTATCTAAAGTACATAGATTTTTAATTCGCGATAAGATAACCTTGACTAAAAATATAATTGGCGACATAAACTTCACCAATATCGATCTTTATCCAAAAGGTATATATTGAATGTACACAAGAAGGAAAATGAAAAAAGGAAAAAGAAAGATCGTTTAAAATTCACCTTAGCATGACCGTATAGCGGTGTTGCTATAGTTTCGACACGGCACATCGATTCGAAAAAGGAGCGTCCGCGCAACCAAGCACTCTATAGCAGGTCGTTTACTTTTCTCGGTAGACGACGACGGCGGCGGCGATGACGATAATGACGATATAATACCGTTCTTTTTTTCTATCTAAATCCTTTTTTTTATACGCGAAATGTTATAGTCTTACCGTAAAGTATGCTAAAATTATCATATAGCCCGGAAAAAATTAACTAATTTGATCGAAATCGTTTCTTCTTCCCGTAATCAGATTCTAGTATATGTATTTGATGGGCTTTCTTGCTTGATTAAAATCTGGTTAATGAGGCATTCGTTGAGCATGTTTAATTTTTTTTTTTGCAAGGAAGTGTTTGGAAGCTCGGTCGGACGAAAGTTCAGAGTAATTGTGTTTACGTAATTAATGAATGCTTTTCTTCTCTAATTGAATAGACCATATACCATTAACGAGCGAATTGAGCGAGGTATTTGATCCGAACATAGGTAGTAAAGCAAACATTTAAAAACAGCCTAACACGACTTTAAATAATCATTTTGCCGACAAAATCAGCTAATATATATCTATTCAAATGATTTAGTTAATTAATTCTTAGAAAAATCCATGTATTAATGCCGGAGCAATTTATGACGCTGAAAAAAAACTACTTCCTCAACCCATCCTCCTATAATACACCTGCACGTTAAAGCACCGTTGACCACACACAATATCAAATCGAATTACGATTCAGTGGACTCCATTGCACTTGCGCGATAACGGATATAAGTATATATACAATTCCGAGTGTGTATTAATATGCAAGAGACGTGAAGTTTTATAGCCATCGTATGACATGAGAAGAACAACGCGCATAGTACATATTTTTCTACTTTGTTGTTGACGGCGAGGATGATGAATTGGTTACTTTGATTAAGTGAAAGACTAGTTTTTGGTTTCAATGGCAGAGACAAATTAATTTAAAAATAGAACTCCTAAATTGGAAAATATAATAAGCATCTATTAAATTAGACTAATCGGCTCTGTAATGAAGTTTAATCGTAAATTGTCACTCTAAGATTTTGAAATTCTCAATTAAACTACAATGCATACAGACCAAAAATGAAATATCAGAGGGGAAATTGATCAATATTAATTAGTTAGACATTGACAATACCATCACACTTTATAACCTTGTCTTACTTTTAACAATAGAATTTAGTTCTCGCATACCGTTCATCGGACGATATACATTACTATTATATTGGATTTGCTCGCGCACGCTCTCTCTCTCTCTCTCTCTTCGGGCACAGGTGAGCGGTGAAGAGAGGTGTGATGCAAGTGTGTTAAGTTTTGAAATGCGTCTCGTTCTTTTTTTCAGATCAAATACGTGAGAAAGACTAAGTGCAATTGATTTTTCATACAAGAGACTATTTGATTCGAAGGCTTGGTAATGGTATCGATTGATACGAGAAGATAATCTATGAGATGAAAGCAAAGTATTACATTTTGCTATTACATTTTGTAATAGCATGTGGTTTTGTGGTTTAGATCGATAAGATGGGTAAAAGTTCAAAGTTAACTTTTTTCTTGAATGACCCCGATAGGAAGTACAATCTATAATCCGTGAAAGTTTCACTGTTCGCCAAGAGGTAAAACCAGCGAATTAATGTGAGTAAAAAGAAACGAGTGCATGGAATTGAAAAGTTAAATCGAACGTTTAAACACGTATATTTAGGATTATTTGCTGAATAATTATTCGATAATTCTGCGTAAATCAAACATCGTACGTCAATAACCAATATATTTAGTGATTAAAATAAAAATTCACTCCTCTTTAATCAAGCATTTAATTCGTATAATCACGTTCATGAACTCGCTCGAACTTTCGCAATAATAATCGTCCGTGTCTTCCGTAATAAATAAGAAAAAAACGAGGAATATAAATGACGTTAAAAAACCAAGGATTTTTAAAGATGTTTTCAGGGTCGACGCAGATGAGTCTCGCGATACGTTTGTCGGAAAAAACAAGGAAGCGAGAAATGTGCACGATACTCTATGACGCAAGGCGCCCTCTCCGTTTATGGCGCCGGAATTGCAAACCGATTGGGAATTCGTGAGTAGCTGTTTCTTTCTTTTTTTTCGTCGTTGTTGTGATTGAATTTGGTAATACGATTTGCTGGATTTGGAAGGGAAGTAACTGTTGCGATGCTTCGAATTGCAAATTGAAACGGAGAACGTTTTTTATAGAAAATTATTATTGTGAGTTTCTTTATTTCGTTTTATCGTTAGTAAATGGCTTAACGTTTGATTAAATAATTACATTGCAAATTATATGCGTTTGATATTAAATCAATTCTAATCAATTTTAGTTTGATCGTTAAACAATTTTTTCTTTTAAATCTCATTAATCTTGCAACTTCTGATAAACGTTGTATTTATTCGAGAAATCAATTTCTTTAATAAGTGAATTCCGAGTTGACTAGTTATTCAAATTAAAGTATTTCGAAACTAGTAAAAAAAAAACAAGTTAAATCCTATTGAAATTCTAATACACAGTCGCCAAAATAAAAAAAATATAACTCGTGATTCACGCTTTAATCGCTGTGACAGCCTAGTATTTGAACAGTTAATGCATTTGTTATAAAAACTTATATTTTTTCTTCTTACAACGATTTCGTATGCAAACGACACCGCAACGCGAAGTAGTTTTAATCTCGACATAAGAATCTCAAAGCAATCATTGTCGCGCCACGAATAGATTTCTTTATACGAACAAAATATCAAATCCTTATCAAAACACATCGTAAAAATCGCGCGTCCATGAGATGATTGAATAAAAAAACATCAATCAACTATTCCAAAAAGATGGCAGACCCAACAAACAATTTTTTGCAACAATCTAGTGCAACACGCATATGTATATATATAAAGTTCATTACGCACACACTAGTTTGCATCATCACAAGCCGCGGTAACTTTTCCCTTTTTCTCTTAAAACCACTTTCTCTATATATGACATGCTTCCGTAGAAAGATAGAAAAGTCGGAAAAGACCAATTACGAAAATCGTTTTTCCACGATAAAGAACATTTACACGTGTGTACCAGCGATTGTCTATCTTAGGCGTGGCACACACCATAACAACGTCAACGTTAATTTCGCCTAATTACGCTCAGAGGTCCCCCGCGAGTTATGTCACTTAGTAGCTTGATTGGACGTATATAACCTACATTTTTCGTATCCGTTGCCGTCGTTGTCGTCATCGAAAATAAGACGTTCATCGTATACGTTCGTCGCGAGTTTAATATTGAAATCAATGAATTTATTCAGCTTACAAAAAGTGTGAAAAATCTTAAAAGCAAAAAATGTATAATCAATGATCAAGTGCTAAGCGATTTGTTTAATTGCTTAATGACAGTGGTGATTTCTCTCTCTCTCTCTCTCTCTCTCTCTCTCTCTCTCTCTCTCTTTCTTGCTAAAGGACAACAATAAAAAAACGTCCGCACATGGGGGAAGCTCTAAACTTTACAAATGGCAATTGCGTTATATAGCGTCGGTAAAAACGTGAACGTTTTTAATTTGGCCAACACAACGCGTTGAGGAAAAATAATTATTCGAACTGCGGCGCTGTTTCGAGATAAATCACGCGCGCGCGAGCGCAGAATTATTGTGTTAAAATTCCACGTGGAAAAAGTTTTCATTAATTGCGTACTGCTGCTGTAAAAAAAAAATCTAGCGGTGCAAAGTGGAGTGGATACTTTCGCGTATTTTTATGGCTTCGTGTTTCGAATTTCTAATATCTTTTATACGTTGCGGATGGTGCAGTCTGTAAAAATTGGCTGTTGATAATCACATTAGTATGGAATTGTAACGTGTTTATTCACGCGTAATGATTACAAAAAATAAAGTTATCTTTTTATGGAGTCAAAATTTAGACTAACCCATTAAACACTTGCAACAAGAGGAAAAAAAATACTTTCCAAAACCATTTACATACGAATGTCATACACGATAACACCAATACATATTTTCCATTGTAACATTCGTGAGATTAGAAAGCCAATTTTTTGAAGTCGTCAAAACTTTCAAAAGAAAAAAAATAAGAATTGTTAAAGATCAGCTAATGCAAAGAAGATTGACGCCAAGCTGCTTTAGCAAGGAAAAAAGCTACGTTGACTTGTTAAAAAAAAAGTAAAAAAGTATGTATTAACGATAGCTGATAATGACGGTTCAAGTGTTTTTACCTTTTTAGAAATTCAAACTCCACGTGGAAAATGAGTGAAAAAAATTTCAAGAAAAAGCTTTTTTCACGTGTAATTTAACGTAAAACAAATACGCGTAAAACGCTTAACAAGCCAAACTTGACGTTGATAATTGTATGCAGAGCAAGGTAGGAAACCACGTTTAATTAATCAATTAAACGTTGAATTGGTGAAAGGGAAAGATAGAGGGAGAAACGACGAGCTTACTAGAGAAAAATCCAGACGACGCATATAATCCGATAGCAAAGCCAATCAAAATTCTCGAGCGCGCAATCGCTACTAATTCGCAATTATACTTTCCCAACACCTACACGTTCTGACGCGCGAATCGAACGGAAACGTTTCACGCTCGTTTTGAATTCAAGTCAGGCATCCTCCCTTCCTACAATTTGTGAATATTCAGAGGGAATAACGTACGCAATGCTACTGCTGCTTCTGTTGCTGCTACTGCTGCTACTATTCTACCCGATGAATAATTGTTGATTTGATGAGAGGAGCTCGCGCACGCGATGACGAATACGCACTGACGAGAGACACACAGAGAGAGAGAGAGAGAGAGAGAAAAAGAGCAAAAACGATGAGTGTTTGAATTGCCAGTACATGAGAGAGTGTGTGATAGTAATGAATTTCAATGATTTTTTTTTGTTCCTTTGCGTTGAATAAGTTTATTGCTGTTTCTACTTTGAAATTATTAATCATGTGTTACATCGCTACCATGCTACATTCAATGTAGCCGCACGTGTAGCGGCATTAAAATTTTTTGACAAGTCTGTCTTTTAGTCTAACGAGGTGGAAAAATATCTGTTTGTCTCTTGTTAAACGGCTGCTCTGTTATACAACTTGGGATTGATTTTTTAAAGCATTTTTTTCGTTCTAAAATTGGAAAATCAAGAATACTATTGAGAATGGACAAAAAAGCAATTTTTCTGATGCACGACGTCTACTGGATTATAGATTAAATTGATTAAATCTCGCTTGCGGGAATATCACCGAAACTTTTTCAGTTAATTAAATCTCGATAGAAGTAGTTCCAGACAACAATTTTCAGTGAGTAATATCGTAAAGATCAATATAACAAGCCTATTAAATTTTTAAATCTTTAAACGACGCAAATTCCATCGTGTAAACCTTCAAATACCTCTGGACAATCAAAAAACGTAAATCATGTACACATGTACGTAAGTTGCTTAACATGGAGCAATTCAATTCGAAAGGAGAGGAGAGTCAGCTGCGTTGAGAACTTGTAATTACTTCATCATCAAATGCGCGCGCAGGTGCATCAAGAGCGCACGCGAGTTTCGACAAACAAATCACCGTAAAACGATGAAACGTTGCGAACGAGGATTATTTCTATTTTTTTTGTTAACAATCGTGGGAAAAAAGCAGAGGTAACGTAATGAGACTGCTTCCTCTTTCGGTATCATTTTATGCAAATTTTTCGATTCGAGAAATACACTTTGCTTTTACGCGCCATGTGCAGCTGTAAATAGTTCATTACATCGAATTGCATTTACTTATTAAAGTGTCGAATTAGTTGAAAAAACGGACAACATGACTTGATTTGTCGCAACAATTATATATAGATTGAATTTCTCGGAATCGCCATGAAGCTTAACTGTCGCGTATATAATAATAGCTTTTCGATCGATTCCGTCTTTATATACTTACATTTCCCTCCTCTTTCCTTCGCGACACAATCGTCGTATACAATACAACAAAAGGTTCGTCGTCCTCAATCGACACGCTTTCGTAGAACGTACCTTGTACGTATGAAATGCTTATGCTTCCGCTTTAACGTTTGATTTAATTGCTGCAACTCAAATATTTAACAGCCCGGCATTCCTGACCAAGTAAACGTCAACTTTTTCAATATCAGCAGTAACGTCCATTCGCGATACACGTGAGAAATTGTGTAACTTTTGTGGCAGACCTAAAAAATAGAGTTATTGTCGATACTTAGTCACGGTGAAGTGTCAAGATTTGTAAAATATTGCTAAATACGGAGCGTGTTCTAAAAACAACAAATTAATATAGGTCAAACGTTTGATGCAAGATCCTATTGGCGGTAAGGCCACTAACGTATCACGCCTAATTTTGATCTCCCTTGATGTATGTTTCTCTCCAATTAATTTTACAAATAAATCGTTTAATTAAAAAAAAAACAACAACAAAAATTGGGGATAGAAATCATATCAAACGAAAGAAAGAAAACGATGTCAAATTAAATTTGTCGGGGCGTTTGCATTTGCAGCATTCCGTTTCTAACGAATCAATGCCTCATAGCGATATAAAGCATATACAGTTCTTTTATTCATTGCTATATAGCTTGTTGCCGCCGCCGCTGCCGTTGCAGCACACAGAGAGCGAGGAAATAGTCCGCATAACTGTTTGTGTGCTATGCTGCACCAGAGCGCGATCGCCGGTTTCCGAAGCGTAAACTGCTCTCTCTCTCTCTCTCTCTCTCTCTCTCTCTCTCTTTCTCGTGCGCGCAAGCAGTTGTCATTTTCCGTAAACTCGATTTGTAGTCGCCGCTATGTATGCCGTGTTCGTCACGTTAGTTTTCAGAAAGACGAGTTATTGATCCTTCCTTTTTTTATCTACCAGGGTTGGATTTTTGCGTGATTATTGGAGGTTCTCTTTTTTTATTGATATTTCGATTTGTTTTCAAACTGCGCTGATTATTTTTTTTCAAGAATAATTGAATTGAATTTATAGTTGGATCATCTGTGAGATGAGGGCTGAGATTGATAAAGATTAATCATCGTTTACCAAGATTTTCTTGAATATCTCTTTATCTTTGTGTTTCAATTATTTGGTTGTATAAGCAATCGTGATATAAATCTCTTCGCAAGTTAACTCTAAAATGATACACTTGTCTTTAAAAGCAATTACCCGAAATATACAAAAATGTTTAGTGCGAAACTATGTAACGGGTCGTCGAGCCTCATTATACGACGGCAAAAAGCTACTTCTAGGCCCACGCATTTATATTTGCACTTGACTTGTGAGAAAGCGTTTTCTGTGTCTATACACACACATTGACTGCGTCGATCCGCTACATAGGCGCCACGATAAAACAAACTTTTATTCAGTGCCACGTGAATTTATAAGAGACTAAAATTTGTCCTGTCTACAATAATACAACTCAATAAATCAATAAAAAAAAACCATTTTTTGAAGGGTTTGACAACGAAATGTAATTATTTTAGATGCGGCATCTTCCCAAGGATGATTGATGAAAAAACAAAAACCGTTCTCGATAACATCATATACTTTGCTGGAGTATAGATTTAACTTATTAATTACGCACTGAAAATATACACGTTCTAGGTCCTTCGCTAGTAATTTCAATCGATAATCGCTGATAGCAACTTTGCAAAATATTTTTCAACGTTCAAATAACTATCTCGTTACACTTTAAATTTTAAACGTTATAGATTGAAAATAAAAATAATAATAATAAAATTCCTATAAAAGTTCCGTGAAATCGCTCTCAGAAACGAACAATCCCTAAATCACAATCGTTTAAACCATACGATGAAAGAAATGTACTTACCAAAAAAATGTACATTCCCCCTGGGTACAAAAAAAAGAGAGAAGGATACAACACTGCACAAAACTATGTAGCACGGTATAAAACTTTCTCGAAGCGATGTGTGCCGCGCTCGTGCACCGACTGAATCGTAAGAGCTGGTTGCGTCTCGCGAGAGGCTCTACGTTGTGATCGTGACCGGCGCCCTCTCTCTCTCCCCACATACACACGAGAACTTAATATGTGTTGGTTTGTTTAAGAGAGGGAATCTAAATAGCGCGTATGATTTTCTTTTTATCGTCGGACAATTGTTATGGTAAGAATGCGATGCGCATGTCTTTTTCGTCGTGTAACAAAAGGAACTGTGAAATGAAAAGGATGTATATTTTTTTCTCCAGTATGAAGTCACTTCCGTCAAAATTACGTGATTCAAGTGTTAAACGAAGAAGGGAAGATCTTTTCTTTAATTCGAACGGAAATCTATCCAACAAATGAATGATCAAAAAATTGTTTATCTTACTTTCGAATTATTTGATTGAAGTGTGAAGATATACCTTGTTAAAATATTGTTAAAAGTATAAATATTAATATACTATTAAAATATATAATTGGCACACGTTTATATTGGATGGCAAAAACTAGTTCTAAAACAAAAAGTGAAATTTTCGTTAAAAAGAATTTGGTAGCTTCAAGCTTAATAAGCATTATACATAATTTACCTGAGTGGTTATATTGCTTTAATTCATTGTTTCAAACGAAGCACGTAATCCGTTGGAAAATCATTGCCGCAAAAGAAAATTGATATGTGTATACATTTTTCGTATATGTGCTTGTATGTATGGAAGTCGCAAGCTTGCGTCATGAAAAAAAGGAAAGAAACAAATTTCTTCGATAATGTCGCTTTTCGTGCACATTTTGGTTATACTGTTCTTTTGTTTTATCGTTCGGTTGTCTCCTTCCTATTTGTCAAAACGCGTTGTAGTACTACGTGCTCTCGAAATCTCATTATTTGTCAATTGACACGTAGTCGATAAAAAATCGCTTTGTCAGATGTATTATTGATAATCGTCAAGTGTAACCGTCGAAATTGTATAATCGCAGACGTATAAACATACATTTTTTATTTCTCGAATTACGCAGAACTTATCCTCTGGAAAGGAAAACTACGCTGAAAATCATAGATAGATAGATAGATAGAGGGAGAGAGAGAGAGAGAGAGAGAAGAAAGAAAAATGAACTTTCTTATTCGACAAATGAGCTCGTCTAACATATCGTATGCACAACTGCGAAGTCTTACATAATAATTGTATAGCTACAGTCGTTGGCAATTTGCGAATAATCAAGCGTTTCTATTTTGAGCATATAGCCTTAATAACCATTTTCGTGTCCCCACATCACGTACACTATATATATATATAGTATTTTCTTTTGTAGATATATATATCGAACTATAGAAGCAGCACAAAGTGATCGCATTAGAAATAATTGCCCTTTTTTTGCTATCAATAATTCTGCTCTTTGGTGTGCTTATTTCTCCTTTTATCCAGTTCAAGTTTATCGGTCTGCTTATACTACTTTTATTGCCTTGATCATCATTATACGAAAAAGAGTTTGCATGTGTGTCCGTACGCGCGCGTGCGCCCGATTTTTTTGCGGATAAATATTGACAAGATGATTTCAACGTTGTTTACGTGTACGCGATGTCAGCTATGAAATTTTGACGATTGCTTATCAAGCAACGCATTTGTTTGTGCGCTTAGATCTACGAGATTTCTTCTTCCACTTGTTCTTTTTTAATTTTTTTAATAAGAAAGTTTATACTTTGCGATTGATCATTCGTGAGATTTTATTCAAAAATATTAACAAACATTAATAAGTCACTAAACGATGATTTTGCTAAATTCTTTAGCGATCTAAAATTGTTTGATTCTAAACATATAATTAAATTGACGGTGAGGTTTTTTCTTGGAGTTTTCTTGGACAAACGTATATACCCAAGATGACCGTGATTCATTATTGACCAAGATAGATTTGAAGATTTGTCTTTCCTTTAAAATGTCTTTGCACACGTACACAATCGTTCTAATCAATTACCTATGCACTTGGAGAACCTAAATATGTATCTATAGCGTAATGATTTTTCTCGCGTATCATAGAAATGTATAGTCTTATAGATGACACTGAATAATTGTGGTTGTTCATCAGTAAATATATATGTATAGAACAGGTCCCCCTTTTGCACCGAAGAGAGTCGTATACAATGTAACCTTGCTCGTTTTCGTGCCACGCGATTGAACCGGTGTAGCATGGCAATTGAGTGGCACACATTTATTGAAGAGGGGGGAAAAGGAATGCGTAATAATTCGGCGTGTGCAGTCGAGGAAGAAATAGAGGTACAGAGGGAGAGAGAAAGAGAGAGAGAGAGAGAGAGAGAGAGAGTGAGAGAGCGTGAATAGTAATAATCATTGTTATATAGGAATGTGAAGGGTAACGTATTTCAGACAAATATCTTGCAAAAGTCTTCTCTTGGTGATTATACGATGTAGGTTAGTTAAACAGAGAAAAAAATAGAAAACATCGTAACTAACCATCGACCCTCGTACGTATACGTTTATGTGTTTTAAACACTGCGCAGTCATTGATACGAAAATTCGTGTCATGTGTGAGAGAGGATTTTTTTTTGGTTAATCGATGGGAAAATACGTAGTGCATGCAATGTATATTTCGCAAGGGAAAAAACGACTGGGAAGATTTCGAGATGAAGTTTTTGAAAAACAAATTATACCGAATGGTACTTCCTATATAATCCTTCTTCTTTCAATCAAAGTTGAATTGATATTATGAAGCTAGCCGCCAGGAAGGAAAATACGCAGTCGAGTATGATTTAGATGTTACAGCAGGATTATAGTTCATTGAATAATGACAAATTTTCATAATCATTGAATTGGCTCATTGAAATGACGTCCTGGAGTAATAAATTAAATCCCGTTTTTATGAACTTTGCAGGTGTTATGGAGAAAGGAACACTGATAATTGTGAACCAAAAATATCTTGTTTCGCAATTATATCTATATAGATGATCTGAATAAGTTGCTGCAATTTATGTAATTACTGTACTTGCAGGCGTGACATTGTATAACTCGAGCAAATAATTTTAATACTCGTGGATGTTTTTTTGTTTGATGTGCACTAACCAGTTAATCAAATTATACATTCAGCATTGAACTGAAATTATTATATATAATTATCACTCAACATAAGTTTAATAATCATAATAATAACACAAAAAACATGCTCATATTTCATAAAAAAAAGATCTTGCATTTTTCCCGCAACACACGCACGAGCATCACAGCCACTTCTCGCCAAAAAAAGCAATAGGAAAGTGATACGTCTGCCCTGTCATCGGTAAATTCCATAATGAAATTCCCAAAAATTAAAAAAATTTTGACTCATGTACATACACATATATATCACAGATCACTGTGTCATTCTCAGTGTGTAACTATGCATTGGTTACGCAATAAAAAAAAAATATATATATATATATATATATATATACATAAATGAAGTCGCGCGTGCGCGATTTCAACGTTATTTCAGATTAAATTCGACGGAAATGCGTCAAGTCAATCTTTCATTTTCGTATGCAGCAGATTTTTATTTGCAAAAGTTGAATGAGCTCCACGCGCGCTCCGGCATAGCGGAAATAATATAATTTTACCCTTCTCTCTTGTTTTTGCACACGCGCGCGTGTACTCACGAAGGATGGGGGAATAAGGGGAAGGGGATTTAGCATCTTTCTCGCGGGATTAAATATACTTTGCATGCTTCGGGAATGTAAGTATATATATTTATATTCTTCCGCATTGTTGCGGCGGCGGTGGCGGCAGTCGTTATGATTTCGATTGGTAAAGATCCATTATAACGCTAATTGGTTTTATATAAATGTCGAGAGAAAATTACATCGTAGTTGTAATTGCAATTACTAGACAGAGAGCAATGATTCTAAAAGACTATTTAACGTGATTATGGTTACGATGATTTCTCATCGTAACCATTACATATTTGTTGCAATAGTATAAATCAACAAATACTTAGATGTTATTATTGTAACGATTATTATATTGTACTGACGTTATACAATAAACAAAGAATTTATCTTGCGATTGTCGAATGTTGATATAATTCGTGGCATGTAACATGTTTTTTAATAACTATAAAATATTTCATGACTTTTTGTCAAACACTGTATAATAGTTTCTTCATCAACACACAATTCATTCTATAATTACAAAATGATTCTCCAATTTGTAAAAGAAAAAAATTAATAAATAAAATATTATGACCATATAACAATTACAGCGAAACGAACAACTATTTAACCACGACTTTGCACTTAATTGATGTATTTTCCAATATTTTACGTAAAGTTGTTCTAGATTTCGCATTAACAAATTCCATACAAAAAACAAGCTTCGACACGACATTCCTGAACCAATGAAACTAATTCTATTTTTTTCACGACCTTTACCTTTGTTCCCGGAAATAGCCAAAGATGTTCAATTCGTAAACGCAATGATGTAGGAAAAAATGCATCTACTCATGACACACTTCCTGATTATATTACCACATTTATACCAGGCAGTATAGCCCACGTGAAAAAGTGACTTTAATTGCTGAGCTTTTGTGCTCGGCAATTGTGTCTTCGACTTTCAAGGCTTCTACTATGCAATTTAAATGCAGATTCCTTTTTTTCTTCTTCTCGTCTTACTTCAATATTTCATAACAATTGAGAGTGGCGTTGAGCAACGCGTAAGAGAGTATTTGTATATGAGTGTATCAGGTAATTTATAATTTTAGGTTCGCTAATTCATACACATGAGCTGCTGATAAGGTAAGTTTTTTCTGCCGTACGTACTAATAGATTGAAGAAAGTAACATGCGTAGCCGCGTAAATACGCGCAAAGTAGTTTTCATTTTTCTTCAACAAGGTTATTAGATAGTTGGGTGTATTTTATTTCAATGCAAGTTATCTAAATATTCCGGAAAGACTAGGAAACGAGTATGAAATAAAAACGAAGAAACAAAGGAAACACCCCATAGTTCGAGAAATTTTGTTTATCATCCATGAAAACCAGTTTTTGAAACGTGATCCGGCTGTATGGTTTTTTACACGATCGTCGATGGAAAAGTTTCGTGACAGATCACAAATGCACTTTATAAACGCATCCTCGAGGAGGATTTTGAGAAAAAAAAAGTTGAGTAAACAGAATATGTCGTATGACGAATATTTGGCTTACTGATCTGTTTTTTTTTCTTTTACGGGAGAAAATAAGATGTACAAAGGTGAGAAAATAAGATGTACGATTTGTATATTCGTTTGGTTCAAGGTAGGTTGTCAGTGCTATTGACGTTTGCCTCATTAAAACTTGAAATAACCATCACAAATGATCGATGAGTTCTTTTTACCGTGTTAAAAGCAATTACATTTTCGATTGAAGCAATTTGATTTATACCGATAAAAGGAATGGTATTTTATAATTATCCACGGTTTAAATTAGTTATAACATCTTTACGTATAACTTTTTTAATGGCCAAGATAATTTCAGAAAATGTTTGATCAATTATTAGACGTATCTCAGTGATTTGTAATTTGTGATGTGTTACTTCCTTTCATCAACGTATTTCACTATGCACCGTGCCATTCACCTTTCAGCGTTTAATTCAATAAGCCCACTCCCTAAATCAGTGTAAAGAACAAGTTCTCACTTATGTATATCTGCTCTCCTCGTAAAAACTCTTCGTTCGTACAATTATACCCATCGTAAAAGTCCATTATCATGGCCAAAAAAATAAAAAAAAGAGTTGCGAGAATTAGCACCTGAAAAAAAAACTGCACCACCTCTGTAGATACATACATGCTTGCTCTCTCGAAAAACCAGTCTCGAGAGACGATGTGAAATGCATTCAATGTGAAATCATTGTCTTGGTATATATAGAAATATAGCTGATAATTACTAGGTCACACGATAGATGCACTTGTTAATGAGGATGCATCGTTGATACGTCGTTAGACGTGCGTATTTCAGAAAGAAAGCTTGTGTACATATTGATGGTGAACCTTCGAGTAATTTTATTATACACAATACACGACCTACATATCTTTCTTCTTGTCTTTTCATTATTATTTGACTTTCATATTGAGAATTAGTATGTTATATAGGGTTAAAGCTCACGTGTGTACGAGTTAAATTATTGATAGCACATCGATATCTCGTTTTTCAAATACTCAATGACATCGCGAGTTGAGAGTTGATTATAGTTTATTTTATGGAGTTTTGATTTTTTACTAATGTAAAAAATTTCGCTCTTCTTTTACAACGATTACTAGGGAAGACAATTAGAAATCAATACTTGAAATATAGCTTGTCGAAGAATACTTGGAATTGGCCATTTTACAGATAGTGAAGAAAAGAATAAAAAAGAAGAACGGTTACTTTTTCATCTATATTTATCATAAACAAAGATTTCACTTGATTTTGCATGGAACAGTAATTTAAATAGTCATTTCATTGAAGGCATCTGAAGGTATAATTTGGAAACGGTAGCAACTAATGTATACGCCAGCTTTTCGTCATCATAAAACGTTTAGAAAGTTCAGCCATTGGATTCCCATGGACTTATGCAAAAAGTGCAAAACTTTTCACCTCTCACTATGGCTAAACAATGGTACAATGTCTGTTATCGGCACGCGAATGCTTTTCCTTTTTATAACGACGCTTTACTTATTCACTCTCTTTATTCCTTCTCTCCCTTCTCTCCCTTCTCTCCCTTCTTCGTCCAACAATAAATATACATGCATGTCAAGGATGTACTTACATCGATCATAACGAAATTTTGGCAAGCAAGCGATATAATTCCGTTCGCGTGAGTTCATTTCTTATCTTTTTTTAAATCAGAGAGGATAAAGTATAGCATTCCGCTCGTGCGACGACTCTGCTTACGTCAATCGACTAGTTTTTCCTGAAATCCTTCGGGTTCTCTCTCTCTTTTTCTCTTTCGCATCAAGAGGTAAACAAAATCTACGTATGTATATATTTCTACATTCGTATAAAAGTCGATTATTTGCGACGATTTTTTTACCTGATCCCTTAACTTTGATGAAAAAAACACGAAAAAATTAAATTTTGATTTGATTTATCGTGAAAAGTTGTATTATTCGTCATCCGAGCGAAGGATAAAAGTGAAGATCTAATGAAAAATATGATTTTTTTTTATTTTAACAATTTCGTTCAACAATGTAAGATTTATTGAAATTCCAATGCCTTGATGAGAGTAAAAGTTTTCCTTTGTGAGCTTTCTCGAGAGGTCAATAAACGATTTTTTTCTTGATGTATTAGAATCTAAAGTAATATTCGTTTCATTGATTTTCGTACACAAAGAACGTATGCACAGATACACACGCTCAGTGTTTCGTATTCTACGAAGTAACTTTTTAAAGATTAAAAATGCATGTAGATCATGAGTCCCAGTGAATTGAGTGGTATCCAACTTGTCAATTACTGTTTTTTTTCATAACGTTCGTGATATAACATAGTAACAAACACTGGAAAAAATCTAATTATTAACCACGTATGATAATAATCCCATCAACTTTTTCTTAGTAATCATTCGATCCAAATCAACTTCGTAAACAATTTCTTCTTACAACATAAGAAATGTACCTTTAATACACCATCGTTACCAAATACTTATATCGCACACAAGTAACAAACATATATATATGCATTATCGGATCATCCTCGAAAGAGAGAGAGAGAGAGAGAGAAAGAGAGAGCTCCAGGCGATATTGTCGTATTCGCCGATAAATTCGAAGGTCAAGCTCAAACCAACCTCAAGGATACGGCGAACGTACCAGTAGAACAAGTCCGTATGAGAGAAAGAGGAGGAGTGTAATGAGAGAAATAACGCTCTCTCTGACTCTCTTTACGATCTTTGCGGGAAGGACGTGGCGCTCAACGCTCGATCGGTGAACGGACAATAATATATGTATAAATATATTCCAATTTGCACGTTGCTTCGTATTATCGTGATATTTTTAGAGTAGGTGGCGTTTCGCTGTTCTTTCGCTTGTCTGTGGCCTTATATGCACAATTGAGTTTGTTGGTCGCACACATGCGCGCACACATGATATAACGGGAAGATTTTTATCGTGATTAGTCGAGTCCTTGACTAATCATTTTATATTTTCGTGATTATTTAACGTAAGATTTTTGAACTGTTCACGATGTTGATGGAAGGAGTAAATGCTTTGTTCGTTTACGAATTAATGATTAATCGTTGGGCGACAACACAAACATTATACAATTTCTTCTTTTTTCGTTAAAAAATTTACTCTTACATACATTCAACTACTTATGACGCTATTTGTTTTTTGCGCAAATTCGTAATTTGAATTTATATCTGCGTTGTCTATCTGAGTCTCTACCGGTAGTACTTAAAGCGTTATTCTATCCTTTAAAGCCCTCGACACGATCTACGAAGCTCGAGCGCGTCAAATCCGCTTGGTTCAACCAACGATGCTACCAACGAAACAGTCGTTAAAAACGCTAATAAATGAAATTATGCTTATTCAACAATGGCAACTATAATAGAGATAATTTCAAAAATGCGCATCGCTATGAACAACAAAATGAACAAATCATTTGCCACGTGAAAAAAAATTACACCTCGGTTTTCCTTTATTCCGTGAATTAAACATCAAATTAATTCCACCTGTACTATACGTTTTATTTGAGCAAACATTCGTGCAATTCATTAAGAATGATTGTACCTACACCAATACACGATTTACGAAGAAACGCTCTTCAATTAACCAAACTGCATCCTTGTACGTATATTTTTCTAACAAAAAAGAAAAAAATGAATAAATAAATATTACACATATTACTCAACCGGAAGACAATTCGAGAAGGTTGTACACATATATATTTGCAAAGACGCATATATGTGCTAGCGCATGTACACGCGCTGACAGAACTAACGAGATGCCGGATTCCTTGAAAATTGAACGTGCACCGTTTGCCACCAGATAATATCGAAATTCACGCGTGTCCGTCAGGAATTTAAAAGCTCTTTTCTGCCGCATCCTCGTTATAATGATCGAAACAAAAAAATTTGTTTGCGAATTATTTTTTATTTGAAAATGAACGTTAATTAAGCGAAGAAGTAGGTAAAGGTGTTAATAATACATCGACTGAAAATTAAGTATGTGTAGTACATGTGAGTTGACACGTTATATCTTGAAGGAATAACGATCTCAATGATTAACATAGATTAGACTAGATGAAGTTGTGTCGTTATTTTTCTTCAAAAAGGGACTGCGCAGGTTCTCCTTTTAACAACGAGTAAACTGGTGACATGCAGCTGTACACACATACACGCGGATGTGAATCATCGTGTGAGCAGAATGATCTATATTCTTCCCTCAAATAATCCTATGAAAACAATGATTCACAGGTTCAAACAGGTTGAGAGTAAACAACTCACATGCCTAAAAAATAATGTGATATCTTCAAGGCATTCTTAACATCCTGTTTCTAAAAAAAAGACAAGGACACCAACAACAAAGAAAAGAAGCAACGTTTTGCTGCACAGGAAACCGATCGCACAGTTTCCCGATTAAAAAATCTGGATGACCGGAAGAAAAAGCCTCTCCTTTACAATATATAGACAAAAAATAAGCAGACTCCAAGATGCGATTCTTTGCTCTCGTAGTGTATATATATATATGTATATAGATATACACATATAATACCCTACACTCCCTTATATATATATATATATATATATAAAAGAGAGCGAGAGAGTTTTAAAAGCTTAGAAGGCGGTCTTGGCTGGACGCGCGCGTGTGATCGGAAAAAGGAAAACCCGTTCTCCCACTGGCGTCTCAGCGTTGTATAAATGTGTATGTGCTATGGCAGCGCATTCCTATCCACAAGCGTCGCTAGTATCGCATACTTATATATACATACATTACATCCACGCACAGATTATAAACCCTTGGATTACTATGTTATAATGGACTATATGTTGCAAAATATGAATGACGATACGATATTTTCCTTTTGTAATTTTTCCAACATGGCGCACTTTGCAAACGTATACAAATCTATATAGGCGTATACTAAGCAGGATAGCTATACCTTTGTTTTTTTTTATTCGTTACTCACCTTCTTAGGCCGCCATTTCGGTAACACTTTTTTCTTTCTCTTCTCACAATTAACACTCTTCCTTTCACAAAATGCCTTGTTTTATTCTTCGTTTTTGAATAACAACCAATGGAAACACATAACAACAACGACTACGTTCGGCACAGTACGAGAACGTAACAGAACTGATGTAGTTGTGCGCGTCTCGATCCACAGTCCCGGAGAACACACTACAGTTGCTGCTCCCTCTCTCTCTCTCTCTCTCTCTCTCTCTCTATCTATCTATCTCTTTTTCTCTCTTTTACTCTACAGACAGTGAGAGGGAGAAGGGACGCAGGTATGCCACAGGTGCGAGAGAGCCGAACCGAATGCATGCCGATGGAAAGTCAACGGTCAGTTTCTCTCCGTGAATACATACAAACACATACGTATAAACATGCATCCTCATATGTGTATGAATTTTCTGTTGTGGGCGCGTGAGATATCAATGGGTCATATTGAAAGTATCCGACGGTTCCCTTTTTTTCTTTTTCGATGGATAAAGGAAGGAGGGCAATGCATCTCAGTGACGTTTTTTTCTTTGACACGGGATTCGAAAGTCGATTTTTCGGAATGGATTTTAAGATACACTTGTCGTGTTGATTCTTGCAACAATTCTTATATTTTGTAAAAATTGATAGATGAAAATGTCTGTGCATAATAGTTTGTGTTTATAAGTTTATAATAATCGTGTGCACAAACATCTGCCTATCGTGGTGTTGGTACACCTACATCGAATTTTATCATATATACATGGCTGATTGTCGGACAAAAATAACGAGTTTTTAAACAACGTATTTATGAGTGTGACATAATTCATTCTGAGGTTTATTAAAAAACAAGGCATAAATCTGTGAATTCCAATATCCGCAGCCTAAACAACATAACACATTAGAATTCGAATCTAATCTTTTGCGTCGTCTGCAAAGTTGTCGAGGCAAGTTTTACCAAGCCGTTTTAAACGAATGCGCGTATAAAACCAAACGAGACTGAAGTATCATTCAATCGATTTTACAGCCGAGTAAAAAAGAGACAACAATTACAAATTTTTTGTCGTCGAACATTTTTTCCATAGATGATGATCGTTTTTTTTTCTATTTCACACACATAAGCACGCGAAATTGGAGCTTTTATTTTCATAGATTAGGAAACCTTCCAAGTGCTCTTTTTAGCCTAGGTATAAACTTTCAGAAAGTGGCGGAATCGCGCTAAGAGTTTAAAATCCCCCTATTTTCGTGAAAAGCTATATACGCGAAACGCAACAATCGATACATTAATTTTATCCAAAGTTCATGTACATATATACCATACAGGGTTTCTATTTTTATATTCGTGCTCTTACATCGAGCAAGTTTCATGTATACATATAAAGGTCGTTGTCGTAATAAAACATCGCATTAAATGTTTGATGTACATACGGAAATAATGATATTCTGTACTGAAAAAGACGTGATTTAACTGCCGAGTGAATCATAAACAAGAGAATGATTGTAAAGTAAGAAACTATTCACAAATTTACGGGGTTTATATTATTGAACGACTATATGGAAAACTCATGAGTTTAGAAAACATGAAAAACTCGTCTGTTAATTTGTACACAAAACATTTTAAAACCAATATAAATAAATACATATATATACACACACACTTTTTTTCCTGTTTGTAAAGCACGTGATACTATACATGGTAATCTGCTGATAATATCATCAATAACCGTAACTCTTAAAATTCACAACTCACCTCTGTAAAAAGATTTTCTATCCATAAATTTCGTATCTTCTCGAAACGCATGCCTTTATGGTACGCTATATATGTACATGTATGTAGCCATTGTTTTTCCACCCTCGGTTGGTATACAAACACGAAGGTCAATCTCTCGCGGAATTTCAAGTATTATGCATTTTTGCAAAAATATTACATAATAGATACGGCAGCGGTGGCGGCGGCGGCGTCAAGAGGCAAAGTTGTTTCCGCTTCACGACGTTCTTTACGGTGATGAACGAGGCGGAGCGCATTTATTATTGTGATTAATGGCTTATTTTGACAAGTGCATTCTTATTCGAATTGAAAATTTATATAGTTCCGAGTACATTGTTTCTTGCTAACTTTTTTATCTTTCCTTCTATAATTTGCAGGAGTTCTATCTGGTTTGGGGTCGCAGATAAATCTTGCGGTACGAAATTGTTATATTGGCGAACGTTTTTGCGAGTCTGCACCAAACACAGTCTTTTAGGTTTTTGAATATAAAAAAAAACTATGAAATCAAGCATATCGGTAACGATGAAATAAAAACTTGAAATAATATCTACATTGAGTATTCTAAGAAATTGTCGTTTAAACAATGACAATTTTATCATTCTCTATATCGTCTTCCATTAATTTATCAAACGCACGGAAGGCAAAAAATGGCCAAGTATTATGTTTAGTCGACACCTATGAAGTTATATTCCTGTGAAGAACAATTTGCATGTTATTTATTCTTTCACGGCATCTTTGAATCGTCAATCAGTTGTAACATGCGCATATGCAACTGCAAAAAGGTTACATTTTGTTATTCATCTACCCATTCTTTTTTTTAGACTTATCGGTTCATCGTTTCATCACAACTATTTGTGATATTTTTATCGACATTATCCGATTCATCGTTCGACGCAGCCGTATAACAAAAATAACATTATTAATTTTACAAATGTCAATTAGCACGTGTAGGTTGTAAAATATGAATATTTTTTTTCTTCGTTGCGAAATCTTGCCGGAAAATCATCAAGTATTCATTATTTATATTTACAACGTCGTAACGATAATATTCAAATAAATGTAAATGTATAAAAATACATTTCCGAAAATAATCATCAATCTAAATAAACGTAAATTGAATCGCATCCAAAGTCCATCAAATTGATAGATTACCAGATAAAACGCGCTTTATAATGCGCAATAATAAACAGCATAAGAGTCGACGAAAAAAATTATCGTAAAATTTCTTCAACGAACAATGATCGAGCAATAAACGTGCAAGTGACGAGAAAGAAAGAGAGACGAGCTATAAGAAAAATTGATTCCACTCATTGGGTGAATCGTCGGAAATCGCTATGTATTGAGCAACGTAGACGATGTGACAATCATCGTTGGTCTGATGCGTCTCTTCGTCTCTCTCTCTCTCTCTCTCTCTCTCTCTCTGTGTCTCTTCTCAGACGATGATCAGCCATACCACCAGTCTATCATCCTAATTGGACACCATTTGTGACCGATATACATGTATATGTACAATTTATAAACGAGTTGAGTTAACGAAACGTAACTATTGCAAACATTTGAAAAATGTAGATTATGGCGACTTATTACATCGGTTACTCAGTGGGTATTGCATGTATACACGAACGAAAAAATAATAATAACGCGATTGGGTTGCTTTATGTAATTTTGTGCCTATTACACATGGAATTGAAATTTTCCTCGATAGATGTTACCGAGTGATTAGCATAAAATGATCGTTTGTTACGGGATTAAGCATGTCAAACGTTTAAAGGAAAATGATGAATAAGTGCAGTTTTACGATCGATAAATTATTTCTTCATTTTTTTTGTGCGCGCGCTCTTTCTCTCTCTCTCTCTCTCTCTCCCTTTTTCTTTCTCTTTTTCTCTCTCTTCCTAAGATAATATGGTGTGACAAGTTTGCGCTAAAAGTATATAATAAAACGAAATTGTTGCACGTTGCATAAAATATTTGTCGATAAAAAAAACATTAATGTATTCTATACCGAACTAAACAAATCTGTGTCCACCTTGAATTTCGAACACGCAAATATCAAATAAATATATTGATTTTTTTTTTGTTATACGTGTATAAGTTACGAAACAAATAATATACATATAATAGCCACAGATGATGAGTTAATACTAATAACGCGAGATTTACATAACAAAAGATAGTTATAACGATGTGCGCAAGTCTGCACCTACGTGATCACCTACTACAGGAAAGAAGACGAGGGATATGTACGGTGAAGGCATCTTGTATGCAAGCATATCGAGAAATTGCAAATTCCAGACGAGCTATAATTGAGGTTGAAACACGGCAGCGCATAGACTTGTGTCTCGATTGCGAATCAGTGACGATTCTAGATGCAAAAGGAATATTTTTGAAATTGTATACTCTGGCGGCATCTTTATTCATTGCATGATACTTACCGCGGCGATGGATAATAGTGTAGCGAGATAAAGCAAGCTGCCTTATCGGTTCTTTCATATTTTATCTGCTTTATCGTTACGAATAACATATAATTTGTTATTGCAATGTATTTTCGCAATTTTATTTGTCATAATTAGTCCTTTAACGCGGCAATATTTGATCAACAATTCCAATGATTAGCATATTAAACGTTACGATGAACATCATTTAACCGAATATATTTGAAATAACACTTGGTTTAGTGACGAAACCAGGGAACCTCGATACTGTAGGCTTTCTCGAATGAGATTCCTGCGACCGTCCAGAATGTGATTTTGGTGCCAAGTTCGATAATCCCGGTATTCCATTGCCTAAATTCGGTACCGAGACCGGAAATCCTGGTATCGTGACTTTATCTGCATTAGATCCAGCTAAATTTCCAATATCTGGTATCGATACTGGAAGTGCCGATTTGATGTTTGTAATATCACTTACAGACGGTACGAATGGAATTGGTGCAATTGCACTGGTATTTAGAAAGTCCGATACTGAGCCTACTTTGACGAGTTTCGGTAGATAGGGTACCGATTTAATGGTTTTCGTGATTGTTTTCAAGGGATCCTTGATATCAACGTGGAAAAGACTGCATAATGACGATGTGAATCTTTCTTCCATACCCGTCCACAATCCCATTTGACAAAATCTGTTGATACAGAATAAAAATTAAAGTTTTGGTATTATCGTAATAAATATCTTAAGTTAAGAGCTTACCTGAATTGCTTATTGACCGTCGGTTTAGATGTGATACTTAAGAAACCATCTTCCTCGTCGTTTTCGCCTGAAAAGGATGGTAATGAAAACGGCAAAGCTGATCCGTCTTCAGACTTCGAATCACGACTTACGCCTCCACTTCTGGCAAATTCAGCAACTAAATTGGTAAATACTTCTTTCACTTGTTGATCTTCGTCGTTAAAATTTGCTCTTGACGGTAGAGCCTCGCCGTGAATAGTGTTTGGATCGAAAATATAGCCAAGTTCGTCGCCGTGGCTCGTCTTGCCTATACAAAAAATTCCACATTTTAAAAAAGAAACAACAAATCGGTACGTTCAAATGATTTTGTTGCGTTTGAAAAATGATCTACAAACCATGTTCGGCAGATTTGCCAACGAGAGGAAGCCCACCAAGAAAATCTTTACCAAACCCATGCTTGCTCTCATGATCGAAACTGTACAAATAAGCTTTGGATTTCTTGGCCCAATGTTTAACCGTCAAAAATGCTGGCGCGTTGAATAAGGCATCGTTCAATGCTTCGCTTACTTTGGCGAAATTGTCACCTATCTTATCGCCATTGTTACCAGTGATACCGAAAGGATCGAGATATTTAGTGAAAGCTTCGGGTACAAATTGTCTCTGAATGTTGCCGATTGTTGGTACGGCATGCTGTAAGCTCGGCACGAGAACTTTGGTCAAAAAGTCGGGTATAGCGTTCAAGGATTGACTGATAGCATCTTTGAAAGGACCGTAGACTGCTCCACCAGTTTCATCCTTAACCACTCCGGTCAAAAGTGGTATCGTCGGAATATTATCGGAGTTGAGAGAATCCTCTGGCTCGTCTTGTACAAACTTCGGTAAAGACCTATAGCCAAGAAACATCATTTTAATATCACGATCAAACGATAGAGTTGAATATAACTTACCGTTGATCATCTTGTCCCTCCACAACAGGACCAGTTCCGAGAAGAGTTGATAGATCCGTGATGAAGTTTCTATCTTGAGTTGCTGTACTTTCGTACTTGGTATCTTGCTCGATAATCCTTGAAGCAGGCAATTCACGTAGACAACGAACCATTTCCACAGTATGATTGATTGGACAATTGTTGCCCCGAGCAATTATTTCCGTTGTTCTTCTCGGCTCTCTCTCCACGGCGAAACGAGAGACAAGGGAACCAGACATTGCAATGATCCCAGTGAAGTAATCTTGTTGAGTGAAACGAAAAAATAAACGTTAATTGGAAAATATGAAATTCGTTTAGAAATTAAGAATCTTACCTTGTCCATATCTAGATAAACCCAGCAAAAAAGCCGAGCTTGCACCAGTACCTTGACCCATGGCAGTTATTCGATTGGGATTGCCGCCAAAAAATTCAATGTATTGTCTTACCCAGTCGGTTGCCAAAGCCATATCGAACAAACCATTGTTTCCCGAAAGATTTCCATCTTCGCTACTCAAGAAACCTACAACAAAGTAAAAAAAAAATATATATCAAGTTTCTAACCAATTTCATTATTTCGTTTACAAAATTTGCAAAAGTACCTAACGAGCCTAATCTGTATTGAATGGATACCACAATAGTTCTCTGTGCGATAAGACTACGCATCTCGTATTGAGTAGCGGCACCACGACGGAAACCACCACCATGGATCCAAATTATTACAGGATATCCGTCAGTTGCGTCGGGTAAATTTGGCGTAAAAACATTCAGGAACAGGCAATCCTCGCTTCCTACTAATTGACCAGTCTCCGTTGGTTGTAAGCATGGAGCTCCCCATTGTGTTGCATTAATATCTCCTTCTACGAATGTTGGAACTGGTCGCTAAAATATTTTATTTATGATTATAAACGTTGATAGTTTTAATTACTGATCGAAGTGACAATCAAATAAATACAAAGAGGAAATTAAATTGGACGGAAATTAAATATGATAATAAAAATGTGTATAATAGAAGAGTTGAATTAAAGAATACAAGAAGAAGAATATGACATTATAACTGACTTTAATTAGCTGTATGTTGATGAATTCAGGATGCCACGTACTTTATGATAAACAAATTCCGGTTACGATTATCAAGACTTTGTCATGTATCATAGATTTCATTTATAATCCATAATTTATTGAATAAAAATGTTATTTTACGGTAATGAAGATAACTAATTGAAGAACATTTATCTTTTCGTACAAATAAAGTACCCAAGTTTGATTTTAAGATTGTTATAATAGTAAAATTATACATATCCTTCAGACCTTGACATTGACGATACGAATAGATAATAGAAAAATTGTCAAACAAAAGACCTTTGCAACGATAGTTGAAATTTACATAAAAATCAATCTGTCTTACCTGAAATCGTCTACTTCCAACAGGTGGTTCAGCATATCTGATACCACGAAATTTATAATATCCAATTTGATGGTCCCTAATGCCAAAAATACGTGCATCGCGATCAAATTTTCTAATGTAGGCGACAGGATCATCGATTGGTGGAGGATCAGCAGTTTTACCTCCGACGATTCCTTGGACAAAGTCCAAATTTGTGAAAGCGATTAGCGACAAAAGTAAGAGTATCCGTGTGTCCATTGTAGAGCTCGTTCTCTGGTTGAATGAAACTTTACGACCATGAAGAGAATTATGATAATGGCAAAATGAGGTTGCGCGATAAAAAATAAAGAAGAGGAAAAAATAAGGAAACAAAACCCGAGATATGAAGGTTTATCAAGGAAATTGCAAAAAGTGTTATCCCAATAACGGTCAATATTCATTATACATAAGACTGTTCAATTAATTTCCTCAAGTTATATAATTTTAAACGATCACTCTTTACGTATATAATTTTAATTTTAATGATCCTCTTGCATCGCCATTAAAATTGCCAAAAATCTTCTTTAATGAACATTGTAAAGTGTTTTTTTTTTGTTTCAATTCTTATTTTTACAATAGAATCACTGAGAAAATTATCACAATGCGTCACATCAATTTTTTTATTCGATTTTTCATTTGAAATTTATCACTGTTACCGATCATTCAAGACATGTCTCGTGACAAAAACAGGAGAACTACAACAATTTTTAATGTAAAATCACGTATTATTTTTACAAGCAGAAATGCGGAACCAATGATACACTTGATTATATCTTGAATAATTCGGTTATAATTGATTTTACGTTGAAAAAGCCTTGTTTGAAATGCAATTAGATCTTTTATCTAGAAACTGCAATCTACGTAACATTGAAAAATTAATCAATTCACTTGTTCATTGAAAAATATCGAATAAAACTCTTCCGTAAATTTTCAAATTATGAATTAATCTCGTCAATTCCCGCGTTAAAATCGCCTGCGTCGCTCGTCGTAAAACATGCAAACTCGCCCAAAATATCAACACGCAAGCGAAAGCTGCGGTGATCGCGGCGCGTTTACAGTTTTAAAGAGCCGCCGCCGCCGCCACTGCTGTTAAAAGAATTATCCAAGTTTGCTGCAAATCATATAGAATTATATGTCATCTGATGGTGTTTGTGCATTACTCAGCTCGTGAAAGTCGAGTTATGTACGAGAGAAGTGAAAGTAGAATCATAAAGTAGTTGTCGTGTGCGTGTGACCACTGAGTATAATATATTAATTAAGGTATTATACTTGACGGCACGGTAGTGAGTGGTCATGCGGCGTCCAAGATAAAAAAGACTATCAAGAATAGTTTGTTGTGTGTTATATTGTGATGTGTAGAGAGATGCCCATAGCTCAGGGTAAACAATGTTTTTAAAAGATCCCTGTGGTATCGTCTGCATTATCATCACCTACGTAGCCGTTTTCTACGCCGATTATGTCGTCATCAATTGGATCATCCTGCATACTATGCAGGACAGGTCAGTGTCTCTCTAGTGTGCATGTGTGCATGCTACATAGCAGCAGACACCTTATACTTCGTGATGATGGAGGTGTCTGTGTATGCATTGTTTTGGGATGACGTCACGATGTATACAAAATATGTTTAATGAAAAAAAAAACTATACATGCGGCGGCGGGATAAACGTCACGTCAGCTTTGTATTTTTTGTTTGTTCGGAGACTTCGTAATTTTTTCTTCTGTTTCGTAAAGCTAAAAACGTGTACATCTTATGATGGGTTATTCAAATACATGCCTAGTAGTATTTGAATGCATTAGTCATGAATAACTGCACTTACTCGCGTAACTGTTTACATTTTTGCATACATTAAACCTACATGTAACGGTAAATCTGGGAAAATTTATCTAATAAATGGTTTTAATGCTTTCTCAGATATTAATAAAATCTTAAACATATCTTTACTTATGGTTGTTTGTGAACGTTTTTAAAAATATACCGACATCTGCTTAGAAAAGCAAAAACCTATTTTTATTCCGTGCTCTAAAATCATTAATTTCAGTTTATGGGGTCCATTCCACGTTATCACTTTTAATACAGTCATATTGCTGCTCATGATGTCTCACTTAAAAGCAGTATGCAGTGACCCAGGAGTGGTGCCTTTGCCGCAATCAAGAATGGATTTCTCTGACATCCATACTGGTAATTCGGGAGGAGACGATTGTGATGAGAGAGATGATTGGACTGTTTGCACTAGGTGCGAAACTTATAGACCACCTAGGGCTCATCATTGTAGGATTTGTAAAAGGTGCATTAGGAAAATGGATCATCATTGTCCATGGTATGATATTCCATTCCTAAGTTTATTTCAAACAGCATCAATGAGATTTTGTCATAAATGATTATGTTTGCAGGATAAATAATTGTGTAGGAGAAAGAAATCAAAAATACTTTATACAATTTTTGGTGTATGTTGGTACGTTAGCTTTATACGCAATAGTTTTAGTTATTTTATCTTGGGCATTTGATTGTCCACAGTGCAGCAATGACATGGCAATAAAACAGACTCGCATGTAAGCAATATTCTCATAACTCACATACTATTATAAGGTTTTTTTTCTATTATGTCATGATATCCTTGGATTTATGTATTGATGTACTTCTTTCTTATTTTTGCAGTTTACATTGTGTGATATTAGTATTAGAATCAGTTTTATTTGGGCTATTTGTCATAGCTATTTTAATATATCAATTCCAAGCTATTTTTGACGATGAAACTGCAGTTGAAAGAGTTCAAGGGGCTCACAGTCATAAGAATGGGCATGCTTTTACACTACTCTCGCAAGTTTGTGGCAAGAGTCATCCAATATTCTGGTTGCTTCCATGTCACAATCCACCTCTCTATTCTTATAGACGAGACGATCACTTACTTAATCATCAAGTTTGATGGAACGTTTGCTTAGCAAGCCTACTGATTCAGATTAGATATACTTTTGTGTTTGCCTTTTACCAAGATTAATATTTCTATTAATATTTCAATTATCTGATAGTTGATTTCTCACACTGAAATCTCATCTTTTGAAAATTAAAAAACGAATATTTTGGCATTTTTCATGTACAATTTTACAACCAGTTCAAGTTATTGCATTCATAAAGATAATTGCCAAATAGAAAATATAGAAATGAAAGTAGTTAACTAATGACGACAAAATAGATTTATATAGGATTAAATTTTGTATTTATATTGCCATTAAATTTGTGATATCTTGGTAAATAATACATATTACTTTTTTTACACATTGCATGTATGTAAAAGTAATCATTGAATTGACGTCCTATATATTTTTATTTTCAGTTTAGAAGAATTAAACTATTCTGTATTAACAATTGTATTAACTATTGTAAAACTAATTTTCATTTTTTACCAAAGGCTATTTACAAAGAAATTATAAAATACTATAAATTTTACTCGAAATTTCGTTGTATGCATTAAATGTACATGCTAACATCGTTTTATGGATTTATGCTTATGTTTAAAATGAATGTTTTCTCAAAAATTTGCTAGATTAATTTTATATAAACATATAAATTATTCAATATATTTTTCCACACAATTTAGAAAAAGAGAAAACAAGTTTTACATATGCATATAAAAAAGATGATAAACCAAGCAACTTAAAAGAAATAATATATATTTTATAAATATGTTGATTTTAATGTAAAATGTTATGTTGTAATAAGTTGTAAATTTATTTTTTCAACAGCTTTTCAAGAATACACTTTTTTTTTTTTCAATGCCATTCAAAATAATTCAACTAGCACAAAAAAAGTCTATATTAATATCATTGAAATTCGTGTATGACACAAATATGAAATGAAAATAAATGTTATCATTTACAAAATGTTTCCAATTTATTAAATTATAAACAGGCAGCCATTAAATTAGCAACATTATCAAAATCAATTTTTTCCGTTATATTTTTCGTTTTGATATTTTCATCTTGATTTGCAATAAAGATGACATTATCGCTGTCTTCTCGCCATCCATACTTCGTAATCCATTGGGTCAATGTACTCTCTGTAAAAATTAATGACAAAAAGTTGAACAATTTTTTTTTCGACTTGTATATTATTTATAAAATTAACTAACCATTAACTTGATATTTGCCACCCAAAAGCTCAACCAGAAGAGACTTCTTCACCGTTTGGAATGTTATACCGACAACGTGACAGACAAACTTCCTAACAGAATCATTAAATCCCACAATTCTACTGCAAATGTTGCCCATTTTGTCAATTTGTTGCCAAGCTAACTGAAACTGACACTCTTCCAACATATTGGCTAAATCCAAAATATTAGCAACATCTGGATCTTGCATCTGTAATAAATATTTATATATAGAGAAAACAATTATTTTTCACAATGGTATTTTTATTAGTACAAGCTATCAAAAATTACTACTTACAATCCTGTCGTTCAATAAACACTTGCAGAGCACAAAATCAGTGTGAGGTAAGTTTGTCAAAGCTTTTAAGAGTATTTGACAAGTAATATCTATGTCAAATTGTGTAGGATCTAACTGATACAACTTCAGCACAGCCAAGTTGGCATCAAGATCATAAACATTCTGACTGACCTGAATTTCTACGTAATTCTGCAATGTTTTTAGATTTTCTGGGTTGTACCTATAAATATCAGCATTGTTAATAAATGATTTATTGCTAGACATAGTTATTATTCTGTATACAAACGTGTCAGATAATTGTTGAACAGTTCAGCATTTAATCAATTTTTTTTAGAAGTACTTACCTTTCAATGCCCTTCAACATTTCCAAGACTTTTTGTTTCATCGCCTCTGCCATGATTATCAATATTTTGTACTTCTCTGTGTAAAATTATTAAATTCTTGCAATCCGCACGGGTTTGCATTGACTTATTTATTGAGGTTAGATGAAATGTGTGGCTTTGTACCTTTGACGCACCATCTCACATAGACATTCCCTAAATAATGGAAAGTGTCTCCCTCTAACAGTGTATAAATGGATATGAAAAACCAGTCTCTGTAAGTTTCATGCTTTGCAAAATTTGTAAATGCAGTTAGCTTGAGCTTGAGGTCAGGTAAAAAAGAAATTATTTGGCGAATATCACGCAGCCCAAGAAGCAAGCACACCCAAGCTACAACGCCAAAATAGTAACTTGCAAAGGTGTTTGCTTTGGAATAAATATACTTCTGTAATATAACAGACGATTTGAGCAGAGCTCTGATATATAGTGAAAAAGCATTTGTGTAAATAAGAGTGCAAAAAGAAACGGATAGGTCCAAGTGTTCTATGTAAAATCTTTGCTCCAAGCCTTCTGCGGGGATGAACTGTAAAGGTCGAGCTTTGGCGTACGAGTGACAATCACGTCCACTTCGATTGCTTATACTCTTCATACACCGAAGAGTCAATTTTCGTTGCTGATTTATTGTGCACCTGCATAATTTATAAAGTTGAGCGAATCTATATTGATAAGTGAAGATAGAAAAAATTGCGGATTGGGAGAGGTTAAGATTTCTGATTTTTTCGTTCTCGGAAACGCGATAATCACAATAACGATTGGAAAGATAAAACGGCCAACTTTTTAGAATTTGTTTAAAGCCGCCTTAACAGCTGTCCTACATATGTACTTTCCACGGGAAGACTTTTTATGATGATAGAGGATTCGCAGTATTGAATATCATATATGCGCGCGCGCGCGTGTGTGTGTGTGTGTGTATGTGGATATATATGCATGTGTGTATGTGTCGATAATAATTTTTTTGAGTGTTTAGAAAGCTGCCCTTGCTAGCTTTTGAAATACCGTTAGGCGGGCTTATTACATTTGATTGCTATTCAGTATGTTCCGCGACTGTTTCGTTATTGCAATGATATTTACTATGTTTAATCGGTGTTCAATAATTTGTTAATTAAAAAATCAATAAATTTTATAATTTATTTATTGCTTATAGTAAAAACAGAAATATTTTTCAGATGGCTTCCAGTGCACTTGAAGAGAAAATAAACAAAATCAGACTACAGAATGAAGAAATCAGAAGAAGATATGAGGTAAAATGTTGCATTTTTTTTTAAACTTAATATTAGAAAATTATTTCATAATTATTATTTATAGGAAGTTGAAGCTGACAAAAAAAATGCAGCAAAGCTGAATGCATTAGTTCAGCTAGTTCCATCAGACGATTGGCCAGAAAGAAAGGAGCCACCTGAATTTTCAGCTCCACCAAAAAATACTCAAAAACAAAAGACTATAACTAAAGACAGGGAGAATGAAAGACCTTCACATCACTATTCAGGAATTCAAGAGAGACTTGCCAAAAAGGAGCATAAATTTGCACAGGTTGGAATCAAATGATAATCTACAACATTACAAAAATAATATTTCACAATGTTATATAGATGTGAATCAACAATTGAAAAATTACTTGTTCATAGGGAGATGGGCCTCCACCAGATCCAAAATATAACTTCCTAGCAGATTCTGAGAGAGAAACACATACAACTGATGGTAGTAGGGCAGATGATGATAAGAATAAATCTAAGAATAGAGTACCTCGAGGAGGGGCTGGTCCCAAAAGAAGAGGAGGTGGCAATAATATTGGAGGTGGAGGATCAAGAGATGCTTTTTTCAAAGTGAGATAATATTTTAAGTAGATGATTGATTCTAGGATTTTATGGATTTTTTTTATAATATTAGGACAATCGAGGTCCACAAGCTTTCTATAACAGAGAAGAATCTCTACCAGAATATGAAGCTTGGAGGGCTGAACGTAATAGGATTGATGAGGCTCGTATTAATAGGCAGAAAACAGCTGAAGGTAATTGGAGAAGAGAGTGGGATTGTAACAAGGTGTGCATTTATTTTAGTAAATTATTTTACCATTGTATTCTAAATAATTTCACATGATTCTTATTTTAGGTAAGCCTTGAGAAAGATCAACCAAGAAGAGATTTCATTCGTAAAGATTCTAACACGTATGACAGGAGAAACAATCATTATGAGAGTATGTTTATCAACGTTATTGTTTTTAAAAGTCTTTTGTTGGATAAAGTATCTTAATTGAATCGCTTGTGATAGATGATTACTCTGGACGTGGACATGGTGGAAGTAGGACTTATCATCAATCACAAAAAAACTACAACCAAGATTACCGTCATCCTCATCACGAGCAACCACATGAGTTCAAGAGACAGCAGTCAGACTGTAAGACACTTCATTCAGCTGTTGACAATAGAACTGTAGCAGCTTTTGACCAAAGCATTAAAGTTACAGTGAACCAAGGAAGCCAAGCAAATAAGGCCACAGTGATGAGCGTTAAAGGTTCGAATTATAAAAGTAGAAATGCTCCACATGGTAAATCTGAAAAACAAAAGCCTAAAAGATATTGATTTAATCTTTACCAATTATTTAACTTTGTTATTGTCAGTTTAGGAATTAATGTTAGCTTATGCATTGTTCAAATTATTTATTTAGTATCAATGAGCTATAAATTTCAAATTAAACTGCACCTTTCAATAATAAATTGCCCTACGTTTTTGATAAAAATAATTTTATTTCAAATCCAATTGAGATTTCTATAAGTGAACAATTTATAAATTTGGTAAAGTATATAACATATATAACAATGTGGTAAGTAATGGAACAAATGATTGATATAGTAGCTGAATGTATCATGGTTTTTTCTCATTTGTTATATGTTTTCATTTTGATTTTGAATTGATTGCTTTTGCATAATACATGCTTGTTTTTCAAATTTATCAGTGTTCGTTGTAATTTCATTTTATATTATCAAATTAAACGAAAATTATTGAGATCTTTACAAATAATATTTTTTGCAGTAAATTCACCAAGTATTGCTGGAACTGGACGAGTTGGTCCACGACAAAAGAGTCGCATTACCTATAGTAGTCAGTCAGATTCTAACACTGTGGCCCCCGAATCGAGCTCTTTTATGACGCAAAAATCTTTCGATGAAAAAACGGTCGCAGCAAACTTTAATAACTCATCTAAATTAGCTCCAAAAAGTCCTTATTCACTAAGGAAAAAAGAAGGTAACGCAAAATCTCCTTATTTTTCGAAAAAAGAATTTAAAATTGACGAATCCGCTCGTCCTAAAAGTCAATCGAAAGCTTTATATTCTCAAAGAAATGAATCTAGAGATCAAAGGCAATCGAATAATTTCCTTCCGAAATCTCAACGAATTCAAAAACGAAAAGTTGAATCTATTAAAACAGGTAAAGTTTCTGTAGTCGAAGATTCAGTGCCTGTCAAAAATGACATTAACAAACCCATAGACAATGTATTTCGTATTCAGAACAATGACAGTATTGAATGCGAAACTCATGAAATCGTTAAAGGATTTTCAGATTTGTCGTCTGCTGTAAATAATTCGGCTATCGATGATAATCAAGTTACGGATGATATTGCAGAAAATGTTAGACTTGATCATGAAGACAATGTTCTTTATGATAACGATATCGTGGATGAAGAAAATATTGACCGCAAGAATGCTGATCTAATTAATGATCAATGCGAGGATGCAGTTGAAGAAAATTGTAATAATGTTAAAATTGACGATAGCGGTAAAATTAGGGAAAATCCAAATCCAACACAAAATATAAAGAGCATGGACATGTCTTCTTATCGAATTGATGAAAGTGACACTGTCGAAACAGACAATGCTTCCACAGATGTCAATAGAAAATCTTTTACAAATTATGAGGAAAACATCAACACTAATAATGAAACAATTTTAGCAGCTGTATCCAAGCCAACTATTACCGAAAATGTTGGAGTATTTCGTGCAGAAATAGGTGGAGAAGCCAGTGTGAACATAGAGTCATTGAAATGTAAATCAAAAGAAGTTCCTCAAATGGTAGATCAACTGAAAAATAAAAATCTAGATATCGAGATGAAATTAGAACAAAAAGAGATTGTTATGGAAGAGAAATATGAACAAAAAATTGCGCCCCAAAATGAAGAAGGTGGTATCAGCAGTAAAGAATTTGAACAGTCAAACACTAATGATTTGAAAGTTAAACATTCAAACGTAGAGGATAATTCAGTCAATGATTCGGTTGAATTTGATGAAAATACTCAAACTGACAGTTTATTAAGAAAAATATACAATGACAGCGGTTTTCTCGATGTTGGAAACGATTCGTTCAATACAACAAATACAACTGAAATAAATGATTCTTCAATACTAAGTGACAACAATATTGTAGAGGACTTAGGTGATTCGCTGAATGAATCAGGTGCTGAGAATAAGAATGTTGAAATTTCTCCAGAATCAGCTAATTCTATCATTACAGATATAACCAAAGACGACTGTAAAAAAGCTGTTGAAATCTGTGATAATCTTAGTGCTACATCGTGTGACACGCTAATGACAGAAGGCAAACAAAAAGTGAATGAGATTTTGGAAAATTGTATTAAAAACAATGACGCTAAAGTTACTGAAAATGAACAGCAACGTTCAGATGTATCGGAAATAATGAACTCACAAGATGATGTGAATACTGTGAAAAACAAAATCGAACAAGTATCGGAAGAATCAATTGATATTGTATCAGAAGAATAAAAAGAAGAGTAATGGCGATATGGTTTATTGAAAAAGTAATAATATTTTGAAATACCGGTTTACTACGAAAGACTAAACATTTTTAGATTGAATCGGTTGATGATTCTCACATTTACATATAGATGATTCAAATCTGGCTGCCTAGGAATAAGACATTTAAATTTGTGCAGCCACACGAAATAACGTAATGAAAAATTATATTTTTAATTAAGTAATATAAAAATGAAAAATAACAAAAAACAATTTGTTCAGTGAATTAAGGCGGATATACAAATGAAGTTCTGGTTTTTAATAGAAATCAGAGGTGTGTAAATGCAATAATGATTTATTACTACTTCATATAAAATTAATGATCGCCTAAAGTTTTGAAGATTCGTCAGTATTTTCAGATTCTAACGAATTTAGTGTTCAAATTGCGTTTATAAAATTGAATACGCAAATTTGAAGGGAAATATGTTAACTGAATAAGTGTTCACTGAACAGTGATAATCTAGCCAGAAAAATTGTGATAAAATAAAAAAGAAAATTTAGCGGTATATTACTATTAAGAACTCACTATCAGAAGCACATTTCCTATTGTAGATTCATTCAGTGAGGCTGGCTTATCTATGTTTGGTGTAAAAAGCCATAACTATTTTCTTAATCTTTGTTGCCTGATTTACAAGTAAAATTTTTTATATAAATTTTGCGTGAAGTGCGTCATATATCATAACTAACAAAGGTTTGTCTTGCTAATTTCTTTATTTTAGCAACTTTTTTTGACTGACATAATATAATACCTATCATTTTTGGTGTAAAATTATTGATAAAAGCTTACATATTCTACAAACAATGATATTGTTAATAAACTCTAAGTTTAACATGCCTTAGGTAAAGAAATTATGTTATACAAAAAGTAATTAGCCTACGTACGTATGCTTTAAGAATTATTACGATACGAAAAATGATTTTGTATGTGTAGCAAACTATTATATTATTAAAAATTTTATTTAACTAATTATTTTCTTAATTTTAATATTCAGAGTTTTATTTCAAGATTAAATATATTTATTTCAATGAATTATCATTTTTGAGTTGTACAATTTATATAATTAATATTTTATGCTTCCCAAACGAGGAGAAGAAAATGTATTATTTAAGATTATTTTATAATATAAAATTATTAAAACAAAATTAGGAACATTTACTACAATAGATTTGTCGATTCCTTACTCGTGCTTATATATAATGCGCTTTGGTCAATAATTTGCACACTAATTTTCTGTCGAGGAGTGAATGAATACCAAAAACAAGTGCTATGAGCTTTGTGCCATTTGATTGGATTCAAGTCTGCGTGAAAGTTAAATATAAAAAAATATTTACATAATTGTTATTTTTTATGGCGTAAAAGATAATAATTATTCTATAATGTACGTTCAACTCCATAATAGTTATACTAACGAAACATTTTCTTAACAATACGTGGTCCACCGTTTAAATTTAAATGCTACGGCCAACATTTTCATTAAATTGATAACAAACATTGTCATTAATTTTTTCCTTATTATATTATAATACGCTGCATGGGTTTTCAGATTTTGGAAATTCGTGCAACTCCTATTCGTTGCAAAATTTAAAACAACTACACAAGACAATTATTTTCTTAAATGATGAGTGAAACTTATTTTTCGTATTCGTCACGCGTAAGCTTGGGATAACACGCATATAGTATATAGGCAAAGCGTAAACAAAATGATGCGCACTGATCTAAAGATCTGTAGATAATGATAAGTGAATCAATTTAATTCTGGAAATAAATATTTAATTGTAACTAATATTCACGAAAAATACCCTGCTATCCAGTCTTGAATTTTCGTTAACATATCTTTCAATGTAATAATAAATTCCTGTTCTATCGAAGTAAAATTCTTCATTATAGACATCAAAATATTTACGAATGTATATCAAACATTAACTCACCAAGGACATTATAATCCTCAAAATCAATACAGTGATTAGTGATATTTTGTCCAAAGGATCCACAGTTTGTCCAGGGTTCCTTCTGAAATTGTTAATAAAATTACGTACTGACTGTAATCTTCGTGTCTTATTCTTTCACCATATACGTCCTATAGGTTTAGTATACATCATAGGTACTTGCAGGGAGCACTTAAAAACATCACAATGTTACAAGATTACATTTTCACAAGAGGTAACAATATTTGTGCACTAATATTGAAAATTATATTTGGAGGAAATTTTCTCGAATGCCATCGATTAAATAAAACATTAACAATAACATTTTTTTTCTAGCTCTTTTTTATTCCATAACGAATTTCAATATCATTAATGACCGTGTTCATCTTTAACAAAATGGTTACTAGTATCGTAATGTCGCAATGCGAATGACAAATACACGTGTTTATGTACAGGTGTATATAAATAAATTTAACTAAAAGTATACGATGGTAAGATGTATTGCAACGTACATAATAGAAAAAAACTATAATTCGTCCACTATTGCATTTTTGAAACTCATTTCAAAATATAAGATCATTGCGTAAAAGCAATGCTATACTTTTTTTCGCAAACGGCATGTATATAGGACTTTGGCGAGTTTCACGTGGCTCAATCAAATGAGTCGATGAACTCATCCAAGCCTAGGCAATTAGAAAACACTTCGTTCTACGTTGGCGAGAGCAAGCAAACAAACCCGATAATTTCTTAAACAAGGAGATTGAAATAGTGCATAACGCACAACGTGTGATTTACGCAAGTTTTTGCGTCTTTATTATTAACTCATCGCGAGCAAAACACGATTGCTTGTCAGCAAATGAGAAGCGAGTACGAAAAATCGTGTTTCACGCAGGAAAGGGAGGGTTATTTGAGCGAATCAACGCGATATTATTCCCTAATTGTTTACAAAAATCAACGATCTCTAAAAGAATTTCTCGATGTTACGAAATGAGCATGAGCGTGATATATATAAATCAATGGCTTTTAAGGCACTAAATACGACCCAATTTTTCATATATAAAAATGTTTTACCTTTGACTTTATATCGTACAAAGTTTCTTAAAAATCGTCTTCTCTTTATTACAGTACAACCCACACACGCACGCGCGCACACTGCGAGTGTCCGAAATAAATTTGGACTTATGTATAGCTTTTTGTGCCACTTCACTACGTAAAATTCAATTATTTACAGAATACATGGTTTAGAGCGAGCGTAGAGTTTTATCGATCAGCCGCAACGTTGTTTCAGGTATGGCATCCGTTAACGCTTTACGAAAACCATCGTACGGTATCAATAATCGGAAAGTTTCCTTGGCATGTTTTCTGGAGACAAACAAAGACACAATTATCAATGGTTTATTAATATTATTTTTAGTTGAGCACATACGCAGAATAGATATCGTTACCTCGCTTGTAAATTGCCATCGGTAAGAAGTTTGGCGATAGTTGCGAGTAATTTATCCCTGACGTCTCGCGGTAGAATCATCACGTGCTCAGGGCCGATATCGTTGACGATGATAAACAGCAGCCGTGCCGTTGTTGCGTGGACTATGGTGTTCTGGTGACTGTACAACGAATTGAATTAATTATACGTTGTCGCTGAAATTAATCGAGGTCTTTACGAAAAGTATGACGATGGTGGTTTTACCTAGCTCCGCGATTGGCAATCGTCAAAATCGTACGCTGCGGTGGCAAATGTTCAATCATGACGTCGAGAGCTCGATTACAGTCCTCTCGTAAAAATCTGTTTGTGTCGGCAGTTCTGTGCAATAAAGGGCCTGCAATTTCATCGAGATCCTGCAAGAAAAAATATAGAATCATTCGTAACAAAACATTTTGCAAATTCTTAAGAAGAACAAGCGAATGTTACCTGATGATCGATCCCACGTATGTGCGCGCTAAAAATATCACCAGCTGCCGAACAAGCGACTCTAGCTACTTGTGAGCGCAGATTTTTCACGTGTTTACCAAGAAGTCTGGCGACGAGACCAGGTGCGCAAACGTCCAGCAATTCGGGTTCTCCGCGTGCCATCTGCGACAGAGTTCTTAATCCTTTTAATGTCACCTCCCTGAAATTGTCATCGTTAAATTGTCATTTGATTCATGAAGCTCGTGATTTTACATAATTTATCAGATAAAGGCTCACCAGTCTTTACTTTCCAACTGTGCAAAGCACTGTTGAACTGACTTTGATGATTTCTCTACGTGACGACTTGCCGGCACTGACACTGCTCTATGACAATTCGCCCGTGGTCTCATTTTACAAGGGGAGACCTTCAGTAACCTCTTAGGCAAATCGATTGGTGTTGCCAAACGAGACGTCTATAACATCACACGTAAATTGTCATCATTGAATCGAATCAAGTTATTATAGTAAATCAATAAAACTCAAAAAATCACGTCTAGCATTTTGACATTGAAAAGAAGTATTTGGCAGCGATGAGATAAAAACACAAAGGGAATTCCTTTAAGACTTATTAAACAACGCTCTGTAAATCCATGCACACGAAGCAAATTATTACCACCGAGGTAAATAATGAAACAGCGCACGAATAAGCACAAATCAATAAGCAAACCTGTGATTTGATGCCAACGTCGTCGATATCATCGATACCATCGGAACTGCTTACGCGATCTGAACCATCAAATCCAATTGGTAACGGTGGTGTTTCCGAGCCGGCTGATGTATCGGATTCTTTGGATACGTTATCCTCGCTAATGAATCTCTTCGGACTGGTACCTCGAGACTTGGGCGACTAAATTACAATTAACGAGTATTTTAATAATCGATCGTATAACGTTTAAAAAAAATCATCTCACCATTGTACCACTATTTGTACAACTGTAAACCGAAGTTTTAGATTCGATATTGCGCAGCTCGTTATCGTACTCGAGGGAAGCTTTCGATCTAACTGGCGAAGCAACAACAATTGACGCAATGCTTACTGCCTCGGCTGTCCTACCGTTTCGGAAGTCTAACGTTTCGAACGCGACGTCAACCTCCTCCTCCTCTTCCTCCTCCTCCTCCTCTTCCTCTTCCTCCTCTTCTTCGAGTGATTCCGAAGGTTCTCTACTGTCGTTAACTCCTTTCACCTCTTCGACCTTTGTAAATGTTTAATCAAATGTATTTTCGCTAACAAGCTCTGACTTGATATCGATTTGTACTACTTATATTGTATACACGTTATCGCTGCCAAAATACATGATTCACTCTAAAACCACACTAGTCTAGTAAAATACACCCACACACACACACACACACATATACGTGCGAGCAAGCAAGCACACTAAAGCAATATTTTACCATCGAACTAGCTGGACTGACGGGTCTCGTTGCCGACACTGGCCTCGTTTTTGTGTAATCGTAATCATTGCAGGTAGGTTTGGATTCCAATAAGGATTCGAGGGAGAGTTGACGAGAATTATTCTCTACGGATTTATTGATCGATTGATTCGATTTCAATCGGTTGAGATTTTGAACATCAATCGAGTCAATACTTGCTCGATCGGATATCGAATCTGTTGATGGTGATTTTGATCGGTTGTGATTGACAACGAGAGTTGCACGTTCGTCGCTACTCGATGTTGGCCGATTGGTATCTTGTTTAATGGTCGGTCTGGCGTTCACCTATCAAAATCAACCCCTGCTTTTTTTATTTGAATTTGTCAAAGACAGTTGTAATGGAAAAAGTCATCTAATTAGTTGTGCTCGAATTATTTCGAGATTATTTTTCAAAATGAATTTCTTTTTTCTTACGACACATAGCTACATCATCACATAATAATAATGTCGTTCAAAAAATTATTTGAATTATTAAGCAACGACGAAAAAGAAATAAGTTTACGTCAGGAGTAAGACGACGACTAGGATGACTCTTGACAGAAATAACATCGAAAGCTTTATTGTTGGATTCGTCACTCTCGGTATGCGCTGGTAATACCACGGTCGGCTGTCTGTTGCCACTGCTGCCGGTACTTCGGAGAAGACGAACACTCGTGGACGATCGATCCGACGACAAACTACTTCCGCTGTTACTGCTTCTCGCTTCCCGTACATCTGTAATGTATGTTGCATTTTTTTTTTGTCAATACGTCGCATAAATACCATGTTTAATGCAATATTGATAAAATATGGAATTGTTAATAAAACGCTATAGCAGATATTTTACAAGATATTAACGTTGTATTTTAATAAAGTAGTAGTATTTTCAAGTATAAAGCGTAAAATATTTTGTTTCGGTTAACTTTTGAAATAATTCAAGCACGATCCGTCACTCTAATCGGCCTTTCATAGAGTGTTTCTAAGGCCATATTAATCATTGATCTCGATCGCTTAGTTATACGAGCTCACGTCGCTGTCTCGATAGCTTGAGATATTTTGTCACTTTCGCGCGTATTTAATGGTAATGTCTATAAGATGCAATCGATTCGCATTGCGTTAAAGTTCTTTGGTAGAAATGAACGCATAGGTATATATGTATATATACATATCGATTATCGCGCGAGGTATACCTGCATAATGCACCGGCACGCTAACTGAGCGTACACGCGGGGTTAAGAACCTCCCGTTCCAGTTCAAACGTTTTCGATCGTGCCGTATACACCGCCTATATATATATATATATATATATATATATATATATATATATTTATATGTACATATATATATATTTATACCATAAGACGAAGCGCCATGTATTATTATGCACACACACGGATGTATATATTGTCGAGCAAACGTTTGGTTTTAGTGTATGTTCGAGGAAAGAGTGCAATCTGTAATGTCTCGAAGGTTTTGTTTCCAAGGTTCCGGTATTTATTAGGTTATCATTTCTTACGAATATTTAAGATTGACTCTCAAATCTATCGCTAAATATTTATTCCGAATTAATATAAAAATTACTAGATGCAAATAATAAAAAGAAACCGTCAATCGCTAGTAACGTTATAAATCGATTTAAAACTGCAATATATTCCCAGAAAAGATAAGATAAAAGCCATGGCACTTCTGCAAAACCATCAAATATATATATATATTTATTTCGCGCGACCTATCTCAACTTTGAATCATACAAAAGAGTTTTACCCCTCCTCTTTCCCTATCTCGTTGCAAGTAATCTACTAAAAAGCATTTGGGGAAGGTTAGTTTGTTATCGTTGTGATCACACGCGCGAATAATAAAATAGAAAGGTTTCGTATAATTTATGATTACTCACCGAGACGTGGTGGCGAGGGCGTACGTTCGATACCCAGATTCAACGATCTACTGTCGTTGAGTGCGTCCGTTGAATTTAATGGCTGTGGTTGTTGATGTTGATGATGATTGTTGGTTTTTGTTTCATGATTGGATGGTTTCTTGTCACTGCAAACGATTGTTTCATTACAACTTTCCGCACAATTTAAAAGAAACATGCATTGTATTTTAGATTTTATATGCAATTTTGCTTTGATAGATATAAGGAATAATGAATTATTAAGTCATGTTGTATTAACGGTGACGAATTCATAGAATAAAATTGTCGTCTTTTTTTGAAGATATCAAACATTTCAAGTAGATAATGACCCCCCTCCCCCTCCTTAAGATTATTGTAGACTTTATTATTGAATATCGTAGAATTTAAAATTCAAATGTCCTATTATAAATATGTGTGGTCGTCATACACAGCTTCATTGCTGGCGTTGAGGGTGAGAGCGAAAACAGGTGCAGGTAGGTGAGTACGGCAGTTCTCCAATACCACCGAATCTACACCAATAGGTCGTCGACATCTGAACGCACAAGGACAACAACCTAGAAGACCTTCGGTGAACTTTCGCCCACTTGCCGGTTTGATAATCACGGGACTATCGTTAAGTACTTTGTCGTCGTCCTTGGACGTATCCGGCCAGACGCAGTACTTGAAGATCATGATGTCAGATTTGAGATTTGAATGGATGATGAGATGATACGATGGCGGTCGTGGTGGTAACGATAGTTAGACGACGCATTCTGATTGTTTTTTCGTAGAGTAGATCACTTTTTCATAACGACACTTTTTGATAGCATTTTAATTTTTACGTTGCCTCGTACATTATAAGAGCAACACAGTTACGCGAAGAAAAGTGTTAACTTTGACACGTATATCCATGTGCAACTTGGCATAAAAACGAGGAAATCAATTAAATGATTGTTCGATGGATTTTGAAGGTTTTGATGACTCGAAAACGATTAAAAAAGAAAAACAAACGGTTTGAAAAATTATTTTTTCGTTATTTTCCACGCAAGGATTTTTTCCGTTGTTTGTCAGTCCGCGACAAGAACTAAAAATTTCAATTTTTCCCGACAAGTCGTTAAAACTACTAAACATTCACATATATACATATACTTGGCACTTGAAGGAAACTGTTTGTCAAGATAACAACAAAGTACTGATAAAGTTGTATTTGAAAAACAAACGCTTCAGGCAAAGTATCAAATTATGGGTATCAAGTAATTATACACACGAGTACAAAAAACAACACACCGGGTATCGATTTTTTCATGCTTAATTAAACGTCCCACGTGTTCGCTTGATTTATTCTCATTCACAAAACTTCGCCAACTTAACAATTGACTCGGTAGAAAAATAAAAGAGATATGAAAAACTTGCGAGCAAAGTAGCAATGAATAATTGAAACACGAGCTTTTCTTACTCCATGAACTTTAACTTAGGCCTCTGGGTTGTATTCACTTGTGAATGGTATCCGTTAATTGGTTATATATTCTACTTCGATTGAGACATTATATAGCGTATAAGGTTAAACGTACGATGGTAAAATATAATAAGTTCTAAAGAAATTTCTATAAGATTATTAATCTGTTTCGAAATAACTGTACATAAATGACGAAACGCGATTGTTAACAAATATGTTAATTATTAAATCAAGCTATTTTGTTGTTTGTACACAGTGAAGAACTTTCAAATTTATGTAGACTCTAATTTCTACAATTTTATAATACTATTACTTAGTGGATGTTCTACTATATATTCGCATTTCTATGAATGTAAAAAGAGATTTAATTGTAGTTGGCAAATACGTATACACTTTTCATTCGTAAAACTTACACTCGTAAAACTTTCCTCGAAAAAAAAATAAATATACCTAAAGGTCTGAGAAACACAGTATCATCTCTCAAAAGAAACTTTGAAATTCATGATCGAAATCTAATAATTTTTCACCAACTCTCAAAACCATAGACAATCACGAAAAAAACAAGATAGCGTTATTAGATCAAGAATTAAATTAAAGAAAGAAAACTCAACGCGAAGAAAGAAAGTATGGAAAAAGGGCCTTGCGTCACGCTCGCGATACGCACGACTACTGATACGCCGGCAGCCAAGCTTTAGAAACTGACGCTCGAGCTGACCGTTTATACGAGCTCAAAACCCTGTGCGCACTACCACCCCTACGCTGTTCTATATACCTTTAACTCCCTTACCTCCTCTTTCTCTCTCTCTCTCTCTCTCTCTCTCTCCCTCTGCGCCTTTGTTTTACATCGTGATAACGCGCTTAATGTATGGGCTACCAATGCGCAGAATTGTTATTTTTATGTATATTTTTGCGCATCCGATTTCTTAAATGTATTTTTTCACTCTTGTGGAATCGTGTTAAAAGGTTAAGAATTTTTTTTTTGGGAATATAAAAAATAGGAAGAGCACGGATGTTGCAATGGTGTTATCAAGTCTGACTATATTCACGGTGTTTCACTGATTTCTTCGTTAATGGAAAAATTGATAAGTGTGTGCTCATGTAGTGTTTCTTTTCTAAATACCAGAAAATTATTTGAGGTATCCATATCTCTATCGAGACCTCGTTAAAGTACAGGTATACATACGTATGATTTGGATATATATTATTCACACCCGTATGTATCAACTTTTATCCAATATAATAAAACACGCCGTTATCTCGGTACTCGCTGTCTGGTGAATAATTTTAGTCATATGCACGAACCAAAAGCTCGTTACACTTTTATGCACGTAGCTTGTACTTGTATGTGTCAGCGGAAATAGAACAAGCGACGTGAAAAACAAATATATATATATATATATATGGAGAGACATAGGAACTCGTTGATATACATGTTTAAATATTTTCGTAAATTCTTTTTACATTACCGATCAAATTTATCAGATTATTTGTATATTCGAATATAAATAAATATACGACGCTGGAAGAGCGTTTTAATACCCAAGAGCATAACATGTAGAAGGTATCGAGGCAAATACTAATATGCGACAAAAAGCGAATTAATAAGTTAATAATCAGTCAAGTGTATATTCCCGTTAGAATACGTATCATTAGGAACAAACTCACACTCGTATATATATGACGCGTGTTTACGTAAAATTGACGCGGTGATTTCAATGCTCTTTTGAACAAGTTCTTTACACATTTGATTTTCGTACCGAGAACAAAATCAGAGTGTAACAGGTTCTGTAATGTTCAATTTTTTTTTTAATTATGATCTATATGACTGACGATCACTATAAAAACAGGCTTAAATATCTAGAATGTCTTTTTACCATTTATGAAATTGTTTTTATTTTTTCGTAGAGACAATATATTTTCGGAGTTATAAAGAATAACCAAAACAACAGCGCTAGTGACGATAAAGCAACAAACACAAATTGTCGTGCTTCCCTCTGCAATTTTCCTCAATTTTATTTCTTAAATAATATATGCGGCGACAGATAAAGATTATTGTGTATGATTATAACTTTTTTTTTTCAAACACGCAAGTGAGTATTGACTCGATGACATCAGAGGTTGAATTTTCAAAAATGTTTACATACTACAAAATGTTTTCATTTATTAACTTAATCGTTTGTCCTTCGCCGTATTTGCAATATGTCAACTACTCGTCCAATGTCCAATTGCAAGTTAATGGAATAAATAAAGAACAGTATTAAATAGCAAAGAAAAAGCGCAGTAAATGTTCACTAAGTGAAAGACCGAAGAAGGTCGTATGTCCAATAAACGTCGAATCTAAATTTAGAGCTCACACTATCCCATAAAAAATGTATTCCTTTCAGTTTGTCTCGTCGAATTTCATTGTGTGTACACACATACACGCATCGGTCGATATAATCGACTCAGCTGCCACGCGACCTCGATATATAGAACACGTAGCACGCAGGAATTAGGTCAGATGCACGCACGAAATTTTGCTGTTGGGAGGATCGAATGCAAAACTCATCAGCTCTGACTTGTGAGTTTTCGTTTTCTTCGCGTGTTGAGACTAACAATATTTTCAAACGAGTCATGATTTTAATTTGAGAAAAGCCTATCTTTGGTTCGTGGTTATTTCCATTGATCATTTAGTTGCATTGAACTAATTCACTTGGTATTATCAAACAATTTGATTGACTTTTCTTACGAGTTGCACTATATTCGTCGAAAATTCAAATAATTCTAAAAATATATCAGCACTGCCCGAAAATGAAGATAAAATTGTAAAATCAGGTATAAATCAGGTAAGTATATTTTCCGAAATATAATTAATAAGAGAAATAATTTATCTTGGTAACAGTGATTTAATGGCTTGGTAATAGCTACAAAGTAATTTAATTTATAAAATTTTAAAAAAGAAATCATTAAATAAAAATTGTCATCTTCGATAGAGGAGTACATTTATCGATCATTTCTTGTTATTTAGTTTACGAAATAAAGTAGTTTGCAGTTTATTCACTGTTCGTCATTTAAAACGTATTATTCTTTCGTTGAAAAATATGAGGGAATAAGCCTACGTTTCACACTCGTATCATAATGTATACTAAAATAGAAAAAATGTATAATTATATTTCGGCAACTGCAGATCTTAAAATTGTCTTTCAAAAGCATTTACTTAAAATTCACTACTCAAGCAATAATACGGTCTACCTTTGCAATGTGAACTTGAAATATTCAACGAGGGAGTAATGCCCGATAATAGACATCGTTCAGTCTGCGCATACACGCTATGCGAATATATATACATCCCGCATCCAAGAAAATATAACTGACCGATAACTCGATGCTGCTACAGGAAACTTAGGAAATTTATGATCGTCCACGAATAGCGCCGGGTGAAATCGATATACTCATTTTTTTGTCACCTGCTCGAACACTTTCATGTCAACACTCGAACACTAACGAGTAAACCAAGTTTTCAGCGATATTTTTTTTCTTTTTAAACGATCGTCAACTGATTCTGAAATTTTATTTAATACGAGTTTTTAGCTCAAAACCTCCAGTCAATTTGTGTTGTATAAGATTGAGTAGATACAAAGATATATTCAAATAAAGAAAAATAATCAGTCGTTTAATATTTTGAGTTGTCCGATATTTGCAACATTTATCATTCAATAAACCTTCGTTTGAATGTTACAGCCAAGTCATTCGATTCATCAAAGCGTGCGTGTTGCTATGAGCCAATGAATAAACGATGAAACAATTGCACAGTAAAATGCGACCTAATAAAATGTTGTTAACCCTTTACCGTTCGTTTGATAGATCTACCAAAGTCAACAAACTGCTTCTTTGTTTTCTTTCGCAAATTACTTTGTGCAAGCGACAATGTGATCGTAATCCATTTTTTCTTTTTCAAACATACCCTAGCTAAACTAGATGCGTTTTTAATGGAGTTTGGATGGAAACCGCATGGTAAACTATTTGTTTGATACGTGGAAACTAAGTTACAGTCATTTTATAGGTAGATTAAACTGATGTAGTAAACTCACGGCTTGAATGGATGCAATGTGTTTATAAATAACTTGCGCGTTATAAATGCAATTACACTTGTGCAAATGACAATCTAACGACTATTTTTTTTTGGAAATTTGAGGATAAACGTGATTCGATAATTAATTAAAACTCATTCTATTCACTCTTCGGACTTGGAGGGTGTTTTTCGAAAAAATATCGTATTTAATATTTTTTTATTATGCAGTCACGATCGTGAAAACATTTCTGCCTTCTAAAGTTATTAACGTATCAGTTTGTATTTTTGTCTATTTCAGGTTACTCCGAAAATAATTTATTGAATATGTTTTTTTTGTTGTTTTTCCTGATTGTATTATTCAACGATACTTATATACATGGTAACCATTTGTATATGTAGATGATTATCTTCTCTTGTTACCATTAACCATGATATAAAAATGACTTTTCGCAGGGGAAAGATCAAAGAGATCACCGATACTCGGAGGCTACTTAGCCAAACGAAATGAGTTTTCGTATGCAGTAGGTATAATTGAATTTGACTACAACTTCGTTTGTACTGGTGGAATAATCGGCGAAAGATACATACTTTCGGCTGCACATTGCTTTACAAAGGATAAGTCAAGTACAAAATTTAAAAATAATAACGTCAGCGTGGTTGCTGGAACAAACGACTTTTATATACCTTTGGAACAACCGGACGAGGATCCAAATATGGTAATAGTTGCTGTCGAGAAAATTTTTATATCGAACAAATATAAACGAAAACTTCGCAGAGCCGATATAGCCGTTTTAAAGGTAAGAACAATTTTTCAGTAGTTTTTTTCGTGTTTTCTTGCCATCTCTAAATGAAGATTTGTATACTGTAGTACGATTTCGTTTCAGCTAGTAAAAGATCTAAACATTAAGAAGTACCGTTTGCAAAAACTGAATCTTCCAAAAGAATCTTATGTCAGTAAGATTGGTCAATCAGGTGTAGTGGCTGGTTTTGGTGTATGTGGAACGAAACTATTGAATACTGGTGAAGAAGAGGTAATAAACGTTTTAGAAATTGACGGAAAACTTCGTTACGCAAGAGTCGAAATTATTGATAAAGCGAAATGCCAAGACGAAATATTTGGCAATTTACAGATTGGACCTTATCATTTATTAGGGAAAATGATAAAAAATAGTAGCGACATTTATGGGATGTGCAATGTGAGTTATTATTTTGGTATTTTCAAGTTATAATGTTCTATTAATTTACAGCATCGATATTAACAGGGTGATAGTGGTAGTATTTTTGTGGACGATACAAAGACGGCGGTTGGGGTGCTATCAGCTAATTTACGTATAGGATGTGATGGAAGAATTTTGCCTACAATATACAATAACGTCGCGTATTACATGACCTTTATAAATAATGTTATCATTGGTCATATTTCTAAAAATATACGCGTAAAACATGTAGGAAAAAGCAAGAAAAAAAATTCAAAATGCACTGCTGGTTGAAATAATGAAATAATATTTCAACAATTTTTGGTACCATTTCGAAATGTTTATTATACGGTATGGTTGTATATCTTTATAACACTTTATTTTAGTTTTTTAATCTACTTATTTGTAAAGATTATTTTATTTTAGAATTATTAATAATAGGAATGACAACTATTCTATCTAAACGAGATATTTTTTTAAACACCTTTTTTATAAATTATAAAATTTATGAATTTTATACGTAAATGGAAGAATAACAACGCTAATAAGCTGAGAATAAAAGCCTTATAAGTTATTGAGAATAATCGTTTAATAATAAAACATTTAAAAAATCAGGTAGATGTTCATGCTTACAAATTGTTGCCTGTAAAAGATTGAATAACGTGTAATTAAAAATTATATGGATCATTACGAGGTATTATCGATTTTCGCTATAAGCGTTTTGTTTTTTACCTAACTGAAACCGATTCCTCAAAGTCCTTTATATCCTTTCAATAAATATATTTTTAACGAAATAGCAAACTTTCAATCAATTCTTCTTTGTAGAAACGTGCGGTGTCGTTAAAAAAAATCACTGTATCAAACGTTTTTTTATTATGCCGTCACGATTGTAAGACATTCGTGCATTTTAGAATTACCATCGTGTTAGTTTGTAATTTTCTATTTCAAGTTACTCTTAAACTAACTTACTGAACATGTTTTTCATTCCATTTTTCCTAATTTTATTACTTAATAGTCTCTTTGTGAATGGTAACTGTTTGTATATGTTGATGTTTACTTTCGTTGTCGTTAATATTATTAATCATAATACCGTAATTGTTTTTCACAGCGGAAAGATTAAAGAGATCACCCATACTTGGGGGTGATTTGGCCGAACGAAGTGAGTTTTCATATGCAGTAGCTATAATTGAATCTAACAACGAATTTGTTTGCACCGGTGGGATAATTGGCGAAAGATATATTCTATCGGCTGTACATTGCTTTACGAAGAAAGGAACTGAAAAGTTCAAGAGAACTAAATTTAGCGTCATTGCCGGAACAAACAAATATTACGTACCCATGAAACAACCGAACGATGATCCAAATGTAACAATAGTTGCTGTCGAAAAAGTTTTTATTCCTGGCGATTATAAACGAAGCATCCGTAGGGCTGACATAGCCATTTTAAAAGTTAAGAACAACCCTTTTTCAATTTCTTTTTCCACCTCTAAGTAAAACTTGGTAAAGTACATAATTGTTTAATTTCAGCTAGTAAACGATTTAAATATCAAGAAGTATCACTTGCAAAAATTGAATCTACCGAATAAATCTGATATTTTTGAGGCTGGTCGATCAGGAGTAGTGGCTGGATTTGGTTTATGTGGATTTAAAGTGTTGGAAACTGGTGAAGAAAAGATAGTAAACGTAATACAAAATGATGGAAAACTTCGTTACGCAAACGTGGAGATTGTCAATAAAACTGAATGCCACGAAAAATCATCTGGAAATTTTCAGATTGGGCCTTATCATTTTTTAGGTAAAATGATAAAAAATAGCACTCAAGTTTATGGAATGTGTCACGTGAGTTATTTAATTGGTATACCTAAGGTATCGCACTTCTTTAATTTCCAACGTTATTTACGTTTATAGGGCGATAGTGGTAGTATCTTTGTGGATAATTCAAAGATGGCGATTGGTGTGATGTCAGCTAATTTCGATAAAGCGTGCGATGGAAGATTTTTGCCTTCAATATACATTAAAGTCGCGTATTATATGACCTTTATACATAACGTTATCATTGGTCATATTTCTAAAAATATATGTGTTAAAGATTTTGTAACTAAGATGAATTCAGGATGTATTATTATTTAAAAAAGTGTAATAAGATTTTAAAGATTCTGGTCACTATTTCGAAATGTTCATTATTTGACTTAGCAATTTAGTTTTGTAATCTATTCAATGGTAAAGATTATTGTATTTTGAAATTTTTAATAGTAAGAGTTTGTACTATTTCAGTTAAACGAGATGTTGTTTCTTGTCAGCGTATAGCATGATTCAGTCTATTGAATTATGATCTGAGAGCATGCAACCATCTGGCGAAGTTCATAAAACTAGAGTACGATGCCCTATGGTGGTGACTAGTGTGAGAACAATCGTCGAATGCTTGTCGTTATATATATTTGACATTTTTGGGGGTCCCAAACGTTGAATAATTTTATAATAATGCAAGCATTTACTTAGCTTGCTTCGCTTCTTTTTGCTAGTCACATCTTCGCAACAATTTTTCTTTTATATCATTGTGATAAAAATATGGCTCTGTCGTTGTTGATTTATATCAGAAAGATAGCAAAAGTTATATTTTCGTTTCATTCGTTGAAAAACGACAAAATATTATTCAACAATTCTAGAATACGTAAAATATATATAATCTAGATAGCTCTTCTTTACCGTGTATGCGATCGAATCGTAAGAAATCAATGATTAACAAGACGGTAAAATAGAAATCTTTGCATAATGAAACAAACTGTAGGTAAAAAAACGATATGCAAAAGCAATGCTTACCTTTTAGAGACAGACTTGTCAGACGGGCATTCGTCGAACGGCGAAACAAACATGCGTTTACATTGCGCACCTCGATGGTCAGTTTGCCTATCGCTCGTATTCTTGTCCTAGAAACATTAAAGTACGCGACTTAAAATTTCACGATTTTACTAAAAAGTTGATGAAATCTATCGCACAATAAGATTTAATTTTAGATTATTTTTCAATATTAATATTGATATATGTCCTTACAAATGAATATCTCCACAACATTAGAACGTAAACTAGTAGGCTATAAGAACATCATTTTTTATATAAAAGAGACAAACTAACAATATTTAGTTGGGTTCTGCTATGCGTACGATAAGCTTCGTGTGCATATCCAAAGAATGGTGGACTCGGCGACATCTCATACGCGCGTGCATTTTTCTCTTCCTTTTTACGACGTTGTCGTTGGTAAATTGTCTCGTATCTATAAATAAAGTACCATATACCATCGATAATTTTCAATTCGGTCAAGTCAGAAAAAAACCTTACGTTTCCGACTTGGATGAGTACTGATAATGCGGATCGCTTCTTAAGTTACCACGAGAATTTTTAATCGTATTGTCGAAAGCTTGATTCAACTTCTCGAAACTCATGGCTTTCTGATTATGCTCTTTGATAGCATCGTATACTGGATTTTTTAAATCTTCGTGCAGCACAGCCTGCGTGATAACATTTATTTGAATAAGAAAAAATCATTAAAAAACAAGAAAAACAGATATAAAGATGCTTTTACCTGAGAATCGATATCTATATCTTCCAAAGATTTAGCAAAATTTGAATGTCTGAAACCATTTCCGTAACTAGTTGCATATCTTGGTACTGCACTTGTCACTGTTTGAAATATTCTTCTTGAATGACCCGTACACCTGAACCAATTAAGATAAAACATGTTTTACATGATGTGTTTAACAATCAAATTCAAATTTAACAAGATCGTATGAACCCACCCATTAGCATTACTAAAATCAACGAAACTGTCTTTCCGTAATATAGCATCGTCAGGACCTTTATCACGACTCATATCAAATTTAGTGCTCGAAGGTATTCGCTCTCCCATGTACACGGGAATTCGAGACTCTTGTCGCACGGGTCTGTCCAAGGCTGGAGTATTACTATTTGAACGGCTCTAAAAGAGAATTTTTACGATTAAACTCTTATAACGTTGGGTAAGGAGAATTATTAATTGAGTGTTGTTCACCTGCTCGTAATAATTTTCGATTGGTTTACTTCTGTGAGGCTTTACATCTTCTTGAACAGTTTTTCGTTTTGGTGTAGCATAAGGCTTGTAGTTTTCACTGACTTTCTCGTGTGTTTTTTCTCGGATTTTGTAATCTGATAAATAAACTGCTAATAACAAAAAAAGACGATATCGTTTAATTAAATTTTACCATTGAGAGGTTGTATTTAAGTAACAGTTTATTATATACCTTTTGGCGAATCAGCTGATTTGGATATTCGATCTAAATTTTTGCGTGGCTTTTCATTCTGCGAAAAGAAATTGAATTTGCTGACAAAATTCGTGACCGATTGTAATTTTGCCAGTATTACGTTAAGATTCATAATGAAATTTTTTGTTTATAACCTTTAATATAAAACTTAATAGATGTAAAACGTCAACGCGAATCGGTAATTATTACAGATGATAAAATATATTAGTCGTTCTCGTCAACATTGCTCAACAGTTTGTATCTTTCAAGTTTAAATGGAATAAATATTTTATTTCAAAAATATTGTTGTATAATAGCGTAGAAAACATAATTATTAGATAAAAAATTCGTGGGTGCAAGAAATTGGCGTTATAAAAGAAAAATAGATCCACAAATTTGTAAACACATAACCAATCCTCGTGAGAATAACTATATTGCACGTATGTTCAGATTTGTTTACACCACGAATTGAGCTTACGTGGACGTTATGTGATTTTTAAATATTCTTTTGAAAAAAGATGTGACTTCCTTATATAATTGATTAAATTTTTTTAGTTTCAAAAAATCAACGGTTAATTATTTGTAATATTCTTTGAAATACACCAATAATACTTTCGAGAGTATTACCTGTTCATTTTGTGGTAGCAATTTCCAAGAAGATGTTCTTTCGTTCTTTTCCAACATATTTGTAGTTGTACCACTTGAAATACTGTGTTCACTTGCTGGTCTACTCTTTGTCTTAATCAAAGTATCACTTGAAAATAAACAAAACATAAAAAAATGTGGTACTTACTTTGAACAAATTTCTTAATTACTTTTCAGAAAAAAAATTATTCATATTTACTCGTCAGTTTCATTCCCCATTTTTAACATAGCAATCAATTGACCTCTTGTCCGACCGGTGCCGGGAGAAACTGAACCACTACCAGCAGCTATCCAGTCGACATCAGCTCCTAAAAAATTTTAATAAAATCTGGCGAAATGTTACTTTTAGAATCGATTTACTTTCTTTAAATCTCAGTATTTTTTCCATGAAAATAGCTATATAATGTTACGTGTGTTGTGTTAAAACAAACAATGAAAAAATTTTGCAACAGCACATCGTTGCGGAAAAGTGAATACCGGTGTGCGTTGAATTTGGTGATATTTGTAATCCATAAACGACAAGACCATCTATCGAAACAGTGGGTAACAATCTTCGAGATAATCGTGTTTTGATAGCCGCATGTATAGCCGATCCATCTTGTTTCCCTTTGGAAAATCGTTTGCTGGCATCCAGTATATCCTAAAACAAAAGCAGTATTGAGAATTGAAAAAGCAGCAAATGGTACATTTCAAATTGTCAGCACATCAACAATACCTCCGTGTCATAAATTTGCGAGAGTACGGCTAAGGTGTCGAGGGCTGAATGCCGTACTCTTTTACGACGATCACCAACCATCGCAACTACTTTCTCGATTACCGTGTTCACCTTGAACTCGGTACTTGGAAACGTCACGAGGGAAAAAATTAAAAGTTGCAACGTATTCTCTCGCATCTGTAATAAACGTGTATATCCCATTGATTCGTATTGTAAATTTATACTAAACTCATGAACGTGTAATTAGACATACTTTTGCATTTCTAGCGTCGATACATTGAGCTTGAAGTAATCGTTCTAAAAATAATCCAGGGCTAGTACGAAGCATCGCTAGTCTGGCAAGATTGGCGGCACTTGGTCCTCCTTGTCGCGCTAAGCCCCAAGTGATTAACGATAAACGTTCTTTCAATGACGCCTCGGATACTCCAGTCAGTACAACCTATCATATTCGAGAATTCGATGCTTAAATATATGCACACATGTATAAATTTATATATAAAAAATTACCCTAGCAACAGTCATTCCAGCAGCAGCGACGCGACAGCTTCTCTCTCCACCTAATACCGCGTGAAGCAACGAGCCAACTCGTGGTTCCACTGCTTCTAATGCTGCTGGTGAACGAAGTGCCGAGGCGATACGCTCTAATCCGCGTACTCGAGCACGCCAGTCGTCCTGAAAACGATCGAATTCCTCTATAATATACGGTTCATTCGACACTCTAAGAAAAAAAAGCATTGCAAACGAATAATTTCTCGTGTTTATTTTCTAGAATAGAAGAAACGTAGTAAATTTCAACTATAAAAAAGCTACGGCGCATAAAAGTCTCTTGAACAAACACACGAACGCCCCTCTGTGGGTCATTAAGTCAGTGCTTGCACTCACTAATGCACAATTCACACAGGGTTCCACGAACTTTTATCTAACCGACCACCTAACGAAACGACCAGCACGAAAATCATTATTCTCTGAAAAAAGTCCTCCCCCCCCCCCCTTCAGATAAAAGGAGAGTAGAACTTTAGATAAAAGCGCTCGTGGAATCCTTGCGCGAGAAATTATGAATGCAGCTGTTACACGACATATACGAAAAACGGCGGCTCGCGTGCATCACCTTACTTTTCTTAACACACGCAACACGTGTGCAGAAGAAGCTAATGATTTTAGGTTGAAAGAGAGAGAGAGAGAGAGAAAGAGGGAAAGCCACGTTATACCAACTGTAATACGGACTTACATTGCGGAATGTATATGCGTATGCTTATATATGAATTTGATTCGGTCGAATGCATCGTAATGACGTAATCTTCGCAATTAACGACGATGATACTTCGTTTGACTATGGGACTCCATTTCAAATGTTCTCGGAATTAATTAGACTGATTGTTACTTGCAAGCTCTCGAGCACCATTTGTACTTGTTACGTATATGTGCCAAGTAGACAATACTTTGCTATATTATATTGTAGAACATTTAGGAATTCTTTTACTTACTATGGGGTATAATATTGATATTAAATGATTTACGTTTACGGTACAATATTTTTTTGGTCGAGTTGTAAATATGCTATTTATGAATATATCATATCACGGGATAAACACACGCGTATAGTGTCATCAAAACGAAATTCATTTATGAGAACATTGCTAAGCGCGTTATAAGAGTTCACGAGACTAAACGTCAAGAAAAACAATGCAGAGACGCAGCAGAAATTCGAGAAAACTACGTGTTCGAAATGTCAGAGCAGCTGAATTAATATGCACTAGATCAATGACCGCTCAAGGTTATATAGCCGCACCTCCCACTACTCTCACTATCGCGTGAGAGAGAGAGAGAGAGAGAGAGAAAAGAAAACCTGTTATCCAAGATCGTCTCCCGGCGCATCTACAGTCACGAGGTGTGCGGCGCCAGGTGTTGAGGTGTTTCGGATGACTGAATTTCAAATGTTTCTTTTTTCATCGCGTAGATTTTTCAAGTTTTTCGAATTATCGGATCGAATTGTTGGAGAAACCGATGTGGTGTTAAATTTTGCGATGCAGATTGATAACATTGTGAATGGAAAAATACGACTGTGACAAGGAAATAGTTACAATTCTTGAAATTCATTCGGCAGTGCAAACAATACAACAGTTCATGATGAAATTAATCGAGTAAAATAGATTGTCGCTTGAAAATAACGCGAAAGATTGGAATAAAAATTATCAAAAATAACGTTCAACCGTTATCAAAGTAATCATGCCTCGAACATTCAAACGCAACGTAACCAAGTTTTTAATTTTATTCGTTTCTGGGGCCTTGGTATTTACGATTCTAGTTAGAAGTAAATCTGTGGATACAGAGAAAAAACCTTTGATGCGTGATCAAAATTTAAATCGTATGCTTGTGAGTATCGATACATACTCGGTCATTTTATTATTTTATATCTTTAAATATTTCATACGAAAAATAAAAAATAATTGACAGAGAGAAGCAGAAATAGAGAATAAGGAGAGGATCCAGCGTGTCCAAAGAATCTGTGAAAAGTACAAACTAGGTATTTACAAAACTGCAAGTTACGACGTTGAGTTCAAAGAACCTCCTGCGCCGCAATATGGCGTGTATTACTTTGACAGGTTTATATACATACACATATACGCTATATATACATCGCGTTATCAGCCATAGCGAGTTTCGCGTTCAACGAACTGTAATTAACGTTAACGATCGTCGTTTTATTACAGTCAACACAATCTATCGTACTGTCCGATTTACAAGTCTGCTAGTACAACATGGATATACAATCTATGCCTGTTGAATGGAATTCCCGAGGATGAGCTTAGCAGTGGAAAAGAACAAATTTCCGTGATTGCAAGAAGAGTCATGCCAGAACTTGATTATCCAGAAGCGGACGAGGTAGGCAGAAAAAATGAACAAAAATTATTTTTATAAAGTGTTTTTTTTAATAGATACTCAAGAAAACAGCCAAGTTGATTATTGTGAGGCATCCGTTTGAAAGGTTACTGAGTGCGTATAGAGACAAATTGGAAAATTCGGTTGCCGGCCGGGAACACGGCAGTTTACACTTTTACAAACGATATGGGGAATCTATAGTTCGAAAGTATAGAGGTGAATAACAAAAATACCCCATTCAAGTTTATCCACGATGTATTAAAGAAACGGAGATAATGGATTTTTACAAATTCGAATCATTTTTCTTTCTGGAATAAGGCGTGAACTAAAAACTGTATAACCATTTTACATCCTAGTTAAAAGCCGACTAACGCCTAGTAGTAATCAAGTGATTCGCCGACCCGGAATCCCAGAACCAGCAGGTATCGAACCAACTTGGCGCGAGTTTGTCGAATATCTGATCAACACCGATTTGGCAAGTTATGCGGATGACCATTGGACGCCTTACTACCTCTATTGTACTCCTTGCCTTCTCAATTACGATTTTATAGCTAAGGTGAATCATTAGACTTTATTGCAGCTATTTTTACATTATGACATTGTTATGACGTATCGTTTTAAATTTCAGATCGAGACTCTAGATCGCGATCAGTTATACGCGATTCACCAACTTGGATTATCGGGTTTGATAGCTCCGCGCTGGCGACACGCCACTAGCGGTTCTGTCGATGCAGCTTCTATTTATTTTAGTCAATTAACCAAAGATCACGTGCGAAAACTTTACGACAAATTCAAGCTCGACTTTGAACTTTTTGGCTATTCCGCTGAGAAATATTACGAGTTCGCCACCTCGTTTACTTGAAAACAGTATTCTCTCTCGTTTTAATTTTAAGTTGGTATTTTAAAAGATTAACGATAAAAATTTAGTACTATTGTTGTAAATATTTATAAATCAATGGAAGTGTACCGAGTATGCGTTAATCAGCTCAATGAATACTTCTTTACTTTACAAATGTAGAACACTTGGCCGATCAATTGATTTCCCATAATTATATGGATTGATCTATTCCAAGAATAAATACAAATTATTCTTAGATATCAGACAATACATAATCGTATTTACCTAATGATTTCTTATTGGATAAATAAGTCTTGGTATAATAACGCAAAATTCCGTCAATTGAATGTCCGTGTTGGCGCCAACGAAAGCTTTGTTTCATGGACCAGCTTTAAACTTTAAACAGAACAACATTAAACGTCGTTTTATAACGATAGCGAATTATAGAACGTGGTAGCCAATCCCGAATGCGGAAGTGACTTACATATTCGAAATAAAAGACTCGATAACTTCCCACGTAAACGTTCAATCGTTGAGTGACACTGGTTCTTTCTGGGAAAAGCTTACAAGCTTATAAGCTTATATTGCTTTAAAACTTTGAGGATTAACAATCAACTTGTATAATAATTAGAAAATAGTCGTATAAAAGGTCTAAAATAGTCGCACATTTAATTTCAAATCAATAATTATGGCTCACCGCCTACAATAATATCGACTCCAAAAGTAAATTGAATTCTCAATCGAACCTTCTACGACAAATTCCGCAATGTGCACCACACATCATACATACGACTCGAAACGTTACGATGAATATGCCATGTATATATCGCATTTAAAATTTTCCTCGTGCGCTTTACATGAAAGAGAGAGAGAGAGAGAGGGAGAGCGGCGCGGTGTTTTGATCGATCGCTCGTACTCTAAGCGACCCACTTTCACAAGAAGGGTTTGCGCTTATCAGGCCGGCCGGCTGATCGGTTGCCTAACACGCGCGTGACCATATAACGTGCAAGTACTCACCACGTCACATATACTATACAAGTGCGTGAGAAAGCACTTTACGCTTCTCGATGGTAAATGTTGTTTGCGATTTCGCTCTGTGTACACGTATACGAGTACAATGTGCTGTACATTTTTTTCTATTTAAGGATTAAACTTGTTGATGAGAAAGATTTCTTTGATAAAAATATTGCGATTTCTACTTTACGTCCTTTCTCTTGTTGCGATAAATTCACTGAAAATTTGTGGGTGTAATTCAGTGTTGTAAAGGAGTACTAATGTGGAAGAAATGTAGTAAACAGTTACTCGGAAGTTCCAGTAGATTGTATCTTTGAATAAAACGTAAAAAAGGACGATCAAAGGTAGTCGATAAATATAAGTTATGTAAGTAGGTCTGCTGGTTCACGTGGAATTTGGCATGTACATTTGTGATTTCGGACTGTTTTTTTCGAGAAGAGAAACATACAAATTTTATTATTTATCTACAATTAATTAGCACTTGTTTTCATTATATTTGAAGCCTGTGAGGAAAGTACGCTTGACGAAGATTCATTATAATAGTTACGAAAAATACATTTAAAATGTAAAGTACAATCCCAAATGTATAAGCAACCAATTATTAAGAGAACATTACTTGAACTCCCAGTGCATCTGCACGTAGAAAAGCGAAGGATTTAAATAAAACAGTTTACCCTCCAAGTAGAAGAAAATCAAGGGGCCACTTATACGGATATGATATATCGCCAGATAACACTGAAGTAGTATATACCTGTACTTGATCGTTAAGTAGTAAGGTTCAGGCTCAAGGCAGACGCTACATTATACAGTCGCATAGCGAGTTCACGCTCTGCTACTAATAAAACGGTTTTGCATGGTGAATACACGCTAAAACTTGTAGAGCGCTATTTCCATTTTCTCTCAAATCAACGAATATATAATTGCATATTAGATTTGTCTCTCTTCACAGCCGTCATTCGAATCCCTACGAGTAATAATTTATCGTTTTTACAAGGGAATGATTCACGAGCGAGAACGTATTTTTCATTCATTTTTTTTCTTTTAGTATCCATAAATTTTTCGAAGCTGCTTTGTGTATGATTGTGTTTTGCGTTCGTGTTGTTTACGAGAGGTCAACGATTTTCAGAGTGCCATTGCTAGCCAGTCAATAGATAAATTTATCGAATAGTTTGCATGTTAAATTTCCATATGACCCACACGATTTTATTTAATCGATTTCTGTAGGGCAGGTCGAGATTTTAGATAAGCGATAAGTTCGCGTATATTTTTCATCAAACATTCGTACAGAGAGACACGGTCGTCATCAATGTCTTTCACCGTGTACATTCCGTGACCTACATTTCAACGGTCAAAGTGACAACGTTGCGTCCAACTATTTGACTTCTCTTTATTTTACGAACTTGAAATAGCTTAAGTTCTCAAGTGGCTATAAGAGAAGGTTATCGATCGAATTAAATTCCTTGGAATCAAGTTTTCCTGTATACTTTGTATATAATTCCGCTCGTGAATTGAATCGTCAATACACGTGTAAATCTGCTATTGTTCTATAGTTGAAATTAATTGATATTTTAGTCATAGATTTACAAACATTACAGCGATTGGGGAATTAAATCCGATATTAAGAAGTACGCAATGAAAACAAGACAGAAGAAATACGACATATCAATAAACTAAAAAGAAATTTATTACAATTTTTGGAATAGTATTAACCTACCTTGTTATGAAAATCATCCAAGACTTCCTGATCGACAAGTTTAAGTTCTTCCCAACTAGGCTCTTTACTTTTCCACTCTCCATCGCTACTGCTATCGGACGATCTTTCTCTAGCGTCCAGCGCCGATTTTTCCAGATCGTCATCAACAACATCAAACAGTGGATCGATTACTTCGATTTTTTCTTCTCCCTTACCTTCCACCACTTTTTCGATAGTTTTGTTCGAGTCGATCAAATGTGGCTCATCTTCCGTCATTTGATCTGCTGGTTTATCGTTTATCGTAATTATTGGCGTTTGGCATGTCGACTCTTCATCTTCAACAGTATCGACAACCTCATTTTGGATTACTAAAGATTGATCGATTAACGCACTATTCTCTAGTGAAAATCGTCTGCTTAATTCTTTTACGGGACTCGCGAGTTCCATGAGGATATAGTTTCGTTCTTGACGAGGAAAAGTCTCGAATCCTGAACTTTTCGCTGACTGACTTCGTCGACGTCTCCTGTCTTATAGTCGCAAATAAAATCATGCAATTTTTTTCTTCGACAGACAAAATTATTCGGAAAAAGGAAACGAAGTTTTTTGAAGATCCACATTAGGGTTCAAAACTCACCATGGCCAGTCGTCAACTCGGCATCCAAATCAAATTTCGAGCTCTGTTCCAACGCTGAATTCGATCTACCCACCGAGCGTATCATATTTTCTCGATCCTTCCTGATCTTTTCCCGAAAATCCTCACCACTTCGATCGCCAAAAATACTATCGATATCCCTCTTTGGTTTGGCGTTCTGTGCAACGTCTCCAAGTGGACTGGGACTTGGGGTTCTCATGTCACGATTGACATTTTTAGGTCGTAGTTGTTCATCGTCGCACACACGAAAGGACGGCTCGCGATCGGTTATTTCTTGAATGACGATTCCAGGCGAAGTAGGCGACGGGCTCATCGAATCACGACGGGATTGTCGTCGCGTTGCTACAGGACTATGTGTGTGGGTGTGTACATGTGTGTCATTTAAACAAGTCGATTGATTCAATATTATACTTACATTTGGTTACATTAATGACAAAAAGAGACGATAAAGTCTCGTAAGAGAGGAAAATAACGGATTTGACTAACCTGGCAAGCCTACTGTCCGAACTCTTCGAGAGGATACTTTTTTTTGGGCTTAAATTAGCATCGTGCGTGTAGTAATTATCCCTGCGCGGACTACTAGACGAAGAACGTCTTTGTCGTGGATCTCTTCGTCTATTCGCATTAGGGTGCGAGGACGAACGGACTCGACGTCTTTCGTGTGGTGGTAATCTTGTTGCCGGCGACACTGGTAATGGAATCTTCGTTGGAGGTAATTCTAAAGTCGATTGCGTTAGTAAATCGGATAACATAGATTCGGTGTCTTCGCTGTCTGGTGTACGCAATTTCACAATTTCACCACCAAAGTGCACGCGTCTGTAAATGTGTTTTTTTGGTTTGTTTGTTACGATATTAAAAGAGAATAATCTTTTAATATCGTAAAGTATAATTTAACAGAGTATTCGCACTGCACGCGAAAAAAAAGTAAATTATCATTTAATGATCCTTTGAAGAACGTCACCTCGGTGTCTTTTTTCGCTCATCCAGCCCAACGTTGCCCGTCGTAGCTTCAATTGCCACCTTTTCGTTCACAGCTGTAACATCCTCTCGTTCGCTTTCCGGTTCGTCACTATCTTGTCGATAATCTGGTTCCTTCTCTTGCTCCTCGAGGATGGTCATGGTAATTGCGGTCTCTTCGTTAAATTTAATTTCAGTTTCAAGTACCACACGTGCCGAAGTGATGCTACTACCTGATCCGCTTCTGGATGCTATCGCACCCTCATCTTCGATACCTGATTCGTCGGAATCATCATTGTCACTTTCCCAAGTTTTATCGTCAATCGTTGCGATATCTTTAATCGATTCCCCCGCGGAATTATAACGACGAATCGTTTTCTCTTTGTGTTGCTTACCGCTACTCGTTCTCGACTGTGTATTTAACAGATTATAAATCATTGAGAAAAAAAGCGACGTGGACTTATCCATTTAACTTACCCTCGGTCTCTTCTTCTTTCTGTCATCATCAGCACAATCGATCCCATAAACATCGCACAACAACTCGAAATTTCTCTTCATGCTATCGTCCACTTCGCGAAGACAGCTATCGAACTCGTCTACACCGACGACTTCGCGAATTTTGGCTAACGAGCGCAATGCCGCCTCCTGCTGAGTGACCTGTACGAGGCGCATCGTCAAAGCACGACACGCTTCTCGCACAACATTTATCGAGGGTCGACTACTCGAACGGGATGGGAAAAGTAACAAGGGTGTACTTAGGATTACTCCTTGAGCTACGTTAGTTTCGTGTTCGTCGAGGACATCCGCTCGATTCATACCATCGTGTAAGATCTACAGTTTGTTGTTTTTTTTTGTTTCTATTAAATTTTCTATTTATTATATCTACTGTACTGATTGAAGAATAAACTAACCTTCTTAGTGATCTCATCTCTTCTCGGCGAATGTAACAAGTATATCCTAAGTGCGTCTAAGGATCCTTTTCGTACCGCCAATGCAGCATTACCGAGATTCTCAACGAGGTCAGATAGCAATGGTTCTACCACATCATCGACAATCTCGTGATTGAGGGTAGGTAACACATCTACAAGAACTCGCAACGCGTGTTGACGTACCTCCCATTCTGGGTCGTGTAAACGTTCCGCGATCTCGGCGAAAATCGTCGTGACAACCGCGTCCTTTGGAAACTTTTTCGTGCGAACCTGTGATTTTCCGATAAACAATTACTCGGTAACAAATCAAAACTAAACTCGAATGTGCTTTTGAAAAAATCATTGCTTAAAAATAATATACTCACAACGTATTCCCAGAGTGGTGTAAGCTGAACTGGTTGTCCACTGGGAGTAACTAAGACATTCATTTTGCGCCTTGTATGTCGTTGATAAGGCGGCGGTGGTGGTCCGTCGGCAAAGAGTATATCGTCGAGCAAGGGCCCAGTAACTTGATCTTGCTGGGGCTGTATTGGCCCCAATTCCGTCGAGCCCGTCATGGATGCAAACTGTGATGCGCCGCATCCGGGCATATCTTTTCTTTACCTCTCATCACCGTACGTCGTCGCATCTTCTTTCTTACACCTCATCTATTTTCAAAAATACCTCTACTTTTATTTTCTTAACGAACATTATTGTAAAAAGTTACGCTCTTCACGTGAACTAACAGACAACTATTATAGAGATAAAAAGAACGCCAATTGAAGGAGGCGGAACACGTGCGTGTATAGTTCGTATAGAACGGCAAATAAACGTTCAATGACCTCCTCCTGCACAACATTCATGATTCATACGACCGTAAATCGCTCGTACATTCGAATTTGTGGAAGGCTGCTTTTATAACGAACAAAAAAAAATAGTTTAAGCGTTTAATTTTTACACGTCAAAGCAAACTTTATAGCGAATGGAGAACAACGATGAATTAAGAAGGAAGAAGCGCACAACGGCATTGTAAACGGCAGTGGCGGCGCGCGCGCGCGCACACACTGTCAAGGTGAATCCCCCGACTTCGATTACTCCGCTTGTATTCCTCGAGACTATTCGCGTGCTTTTGCATGGAGTGTACGTGTGTGCTTTGGATTCCAGATCCTGAGGGGTGAGACTTAATAATGCATGACTCTTGGAACGTTCGATTCTTTTGATCGCTTATTTTTTTTCATTATAAGAATTTTGTCTAGTACTAAAATGAATAAACGTACATCGATTATTCTTTGCGATTATCAAAAGCAAACGATCGATTTTTAACATCCTCGATTCGATATCCTCATCTCGAAAGAAAGAAACAATTAATACACCCATATCTGCTTATCAAGTCACTTACTATCCAATTAAAAAACATTCTCTTCGACTGAAGTCAAACCTCAAAAAAAAAAAAAAAAAAAATTGGCATAGTAGCTTGACAAACTCGCAGCAGCAGTGCTAATGACTCGAGAGCACGAAAAGAAAGAGCAGCCGCGCACGCGGAAGCGAACATTTTATCCGACGATTTTTCAGGGGAAAAAAAGTAGCACACACGAAAGGTAAAAGCTATACGTTGCAATAATCGAGAGATCGTGCGTGCGCTTAACGCCGGAAGATTTTATTTCTTTTTTTTCCTTTTCACAACGAGCGAGTTATTGAAGTTTTTGCAAGCGTATACTTTGTTGGCGGAGCTTTTGTTTCAGGACTTATTTACCGACGGTTGTTTACAATGAATGATTTCGAAGAATTAATAAACGATCGAATCGTTATGCGCTAATAAATGTAGCTTTTTTTTAAGGGTAAATTATAAGTTGATAGTCGTGGGTTGCGAGTAAATTGATCTATATCGGTTATATAATAATAGCATTTAAACGTATAGCTCGGTTTCGTTAAATTTGTATTTCGTTCAATGGAAGAATGTCATTGCATTACACAAACTCGATTTAAACTCGTAACAATGATTATCGTTAAAAAATCATACAAACAGAATTTTTATTTACACTTTTATTTTTATGTCGTTCTTCCAAAACATTACATATTATTCGTCTTCCCTCCGCGATAACAATCAAACGCATATGTGCACGTTATAGTTCAAATCGAGCAATATACTCCTCAAGTAAAATACAATCGCCGACACGCGAGATATTTCGAAATTTCTTATACAGCGCGAACCAGTAGTAAGAGTCGACACGTGTCAGCCGCCAAGAGAACCGCCGGAACATCGTTTACTGACACTAGAATGTGTATTATAGCTGGCGTGCTAAGAAATTTACTCCAATCTTTATTATACGCGGTCTTTTTCGTAATATTCGAAATATTACTTTTTAGCTTTGAATTGAAAAAACACGATCTTATATTTATAGATCGGATATCGTTTTCAAAATATTGAATGAATAAAACGCAACCGTACTCGATTGTATTGTTTTGCGTACATAGTGATAAGCTTTGAAAATATTCATTAATTTAATTATAAACAAACCTTTTCTCGATGAATGTTTCTATTGTACAGAGTTTGCTGTTGAATACTCTCTTGCAAACTTAACCGATCGTTACCGTTGCACCGTACGAAAATAAAAGCACTAGACACGCTTTCTCTTCTCAAGTGGAAAAAAAAAGAAGAGAACTTTATTTCTTACATGATTAAATTCTTGTCTCTGAAAACGAACCTGTCGACGCGCGGCTCGCCATGCGACTGTTGACTCGTTCGTGCATTGCTGACGACGCAGTGTACTTAAGTTCCATGCTACCACCTTTGAATATCGACCACCTCTAGCTTGTGGCACGCGTATACATACTCTTCCACCCCTCTCTTTCCTCCATATACGTATACTACGTGTACTTTCTATAGCTCTCTTTCTCTCTGCAATTTTTTTCTTCTCTTTTTGCCTTCGCCTTTAACTTGACGCGTATTAGATATTATTAATTGATGAGCACTGTTCGTAGAGACGATATAAGTGCTGTTTATATACGTGATAATAGTATGCATTGTGTGACGCCATGCGGGTCGACAAGGTCAGAGTATCAGCTTATCTTTTACTTTCATCGCGTAAACCTATTCTATTCTGTTCGCGTAATTAATCTGTTCATTTGCGCAAATTATTTGAAAAGATTGATATCGATGAGGTTATTGGGCGAATTTTCATTTTCGAAAAGGACAACACGCATCGCGTTATATTTCACATAAGTTCTTTTCACGTTCCATACGTGTTTTCTCAAAACAAAGCTCAAATTTTGCTTTCGGTTATTCCCAAAAGTAATCATATTTGTAGCAATTGCGTATAACGTTTCTGGAATTGATAATCGTGTTCCACGAACTTTAACGAAGTAAAACACTTTTCACGTACCAATCATACCTTCCAACGCACTCTTTAAAGTGTTTTTGTTTTGTTTCATTATTCGATTAAATCTGATCGTCCGATACTCTGAAGTGATTTATAATCTCATATTTCTATCTATAGTGTTAACAAAATATACATACACATTCATTGGGTAAATCTGTTCTCAAAAACCCAAACCTCTCTAGTCACCCCAATCGTCTAGCGGCATTAACATAACTTCCGTTCGAAACAAAAAGGAGGCTAATTAGTTACACGGAAGTCCAGTGTTGTGTCAATTCCGTCTCTGCTTTTATAAAAAAATTCATTTAATTAAAAGTATTTTTGAGACCGTTTGGCAGTCGCAAACTAGCAAAGAAACGTCGACCTACATATTTACTTACTCGGGTTGGCCACACTATCTTTAGCCATTCATCGTCACCGCCGCCGTCGACGTTGACTACGCAATCTTATCGTTACTCACCGACAGACGACAATTCGAGTTTACTGACCCTATTTTGCGACGACAACGCGGGTAACTTCATTGAAGTTTCTCGAGAAAGTCAATGTTACTGTATAGTGATTTGAGGTATTCCAAAGATCGTCGTTTTAATAATAGGTCGTTCAATGATCTTTTTACGATTTGATTGCAACCCACGGTTGATTCAACTCAAGAACCACATTAGACAATGCTAATACTATCAATTCATACGATTTTTAGCACTGCTGATTTGCTATGTTGCTATGCTCTGTAAAAGCCAATCTTTTGATTGTTCCGTCAGCCTTATTACTTGGACTTTTGCTGTGATAACTTAAAAAAAAATGCCAATCATTAACAAAGTATTGAACTTGGAACGTCAAAAATGTCGCACAGCAAATTTCCGTAAAGGTTCTTGTATCTTAATGAATTCTCTATCACATACGTACATATAACTACTAAGAGTCTTGAATAGATTGTACGGTTATTTGTGCGCATCTCCCTAACTATCGGATAACATATTCCACTGATAAAATTTTATCGACGTTTTCTCACATCAACACCGAATTGAACTCATTATTTTCTGCATAAAACTCACGCTTTGTCAACGTTTTATCCAATCATGAAAGGTTGACTATGACGGGTGGTTTAGGCAGACATCTATTCATCTTTGATTTTTATTTTAAATAATACAAAATATTTGCGAAAATATCGTTTTATTATTAAATCACTTGGTTATACTTAATACAGTTTTTCGTTATTCAATATTTTTGAAATAGCACAATATCGTTGTTTATCGTTATTTTTAATAAATATTCTATGCTTAAAACTGAAGAAACAAATCAGTCACGTTAATATCCGTTATCCAATGAATATGTCAAAAAGAGTAACAACATTTCAATCACATTACTAAAAAATTTCACATTTTTACAAAACAGTTTATACAAACGAAGTATTCGATAATCTTCATGCGCCACTTATCTATTTGCCGTGAGCTTATGTATTGATTAAATTATAACTGAAGTAACAAAATACTTGTCGAATCATTAAAAACGCTTAGACTAGATTTATAGAAAATATTTCAAAACTTGCCAATTTGATACCTATAATTTATTAGTCTAAATTATAACAAAATATTTAAATTATCAAAAAAATTTGTAAACATTTCTAACAAAATTGTTTCAGGCTCAGTGTGTTTATATTTAAAACTAATTTAAATTTATTAAGTAGATAATTTTCTTAAAAATAACGTAACATAACTAATTTTGGTTACCGTTATAATTAGTTTCTAACTTATATCGATTGATGATTACATAGAATAGATCACAGTAACGACATTCGTCATACAAATTCAATAATGATTGAGCACTGTTGATACTGATATTCTACTTTTACTTTTAAACCAATTGTGAATCGCGTTTTTGAATAAATTCTTGAGTTTCTTCGACATTGGCACAATCATGAGTTTTTGATCTAACATTCTGTACTGGGTTTTGCGAATATAATATAACTGCATAACTGACAATCGCTATGGCAATTGCTGTATTCAAGTAAATTGGCATCCCAAATAATAACCAACAGAATATAGCAGTAAAAACAAGTTCTAAGGCACTAGCAAAAGTCTTGACAATTGAATTTAAATTTTTTAGAAAAAAACTTGTAATGATACCTATTGCTGCATTATTGAACATTATTAAAAGAACTTTAGGATCCATGAATATATGAGGCCCTGCATTATGAAAAGCTTCCAGAAGATTGCCTTGTATAAATACTACAGCAATATTACATAGTATGCTATCAATGTACATAAAAACATTTTGTACAAAGATATTTACATGTGCACCTTCTCCTTTTAAGAGGTACTCGTTATAAACACCTGCTAAGCAAGAGCAAATTGTCTGAAATAAAATAACAGATTCAGAATAAGTTTTTGAAAACTCCTTAAAAGAAGTAGAGAAAATTTTTTTTACTAACCTGTATGAAAATGAATATTATGTTAATGTTTAACTGAAAATTGGTTTTTATCAAAGTATTGTCATAATCTAGATTTAGATGTTTTATCATACAACCTAATGTCAACAATACAAGTGATAGCCATTGCTTGGTTGACAATTTCTTTTTGAAGACAAGCTATAAAAAAACATACCCTTTTATAATTATCAAGATTTATTTTTTATACTTAACTAAGAGTGGCTTTAAAGAAGAGTTCACTGAGTAATACTTGAAATATAATTCCAGTAACTACAACTCGCAGCTGTAGAAGCAGGAAGTATGTGGGAGGATCAAACGCGGCAAGATTCACAAATGATAAATTGTTATACAGACAGTAGAGAGAAGATGGAACCATGTACAGTAATAATACTACAAATTAAAATATGAAAACATATTTAATAATTGTCTTTTAAATAAATAAAAATATTTTAAAAGAAACCTACTACTAACCCCTTTTATGCTTGAAAACTTCAGTTACCAAGCTCATCAAAGTATTCCTAAAATATTATAATTATGATATTAATATAATGTGTAATATAAATAAAGAATAAAGTATCAACTGTTATTCTTTATTAGTGATTTGCTTACTCTTTACAATACAAAACAGCTGAACTAACTAATTTAAGAACCTCAGTCATAAGAACAACAATGACAATATTATAATCATATTCTCCTTTATTCTGAGACCATGTTATAATAATTCCTGAAAATGATATATAATGTTATTTTTTTACCAACAATACAGATATAAGAGCATAGAGATTAGATAACAAAAATTTTAATTATTTTTAGGATGTTAATCACTTAAATTCATTGATAAAAATGTGTATATACTGTTTAAAATTGATTGAAAAATAATCCAGATCATTTATAACTATTACATTGCATTGTTATTATTCCATTAACTTATATTTGTTATTAAAACTTTTTATTGTAAAATACTATTTTGAATATTGCAAAAAAATACTTATTAACCAAGCTATGTTTCGTAAATATTGTCAAGAGTCATAGTAAGTAATGTCAACCATTGAATAATTAAAACAATCAATAGTTTGGTGCATTACACTGTTATACACTGCAATATCTAACCTGTCAAGCCTCACCTTGATTGACAAACAGCGCAATGTAAAGGATGAATATGATAGCACTCAATTTAGTGGGGAAAAGCTCCGACCAGTTAATTGTGCCCATGATTTTTCAATGTTCGTTTTATTTTGCCAGTACCATGTTTTTATTGAATTCCGAGACGAACGACAACGACGACGTGAGCCATCATGCAGAAGACTGAAGATTTTTTCGGTTTGTTTTCCTCCTCTCAATTTAAGGGAGGGGGGCACTACGACTGTGATACTACCAACCATTATCAGTCTATGTGCTGCTCACGTTTGCGTTGATAAACACGGATAAATCATAAAAGTGACTTAAAATTTGGTTAAATATGACCTACATCAGGAAGTGCACTAAACTTCTTATTTTATCGGTACCTGAAGATTATACTGATCGTTGGCCTACCATAATCGCTTTGGAGATAGAGAAGGCTAAGACAATTGCCGATGATACTTTTGTAACAAACGCAGCTAACCTAAAAAAAAGTTTGTTATTTCCAGTTATAGTGCAGTTTTATTTTAATTACTTTTTCATATAGTTGAAAAAGCTATTTTGAAAGTATAAATTTATGTAACATTCAATTCATTTTCAGAAAATTACGAATCATCTTCATTCGATGCAATTATATCAGGAATAGCATCTGGAATTGACCATAACTATGATCTATTGAAAGAATTTCTCAGACTTCTAAAACCAGAAGGCATGCTGATTGTGCGTGAACCAGTACAAGATGGTGAACAAACAGATTTTAGCAGTCAAATGACTAAATTAAAATTAGCAGGATTTCTAATGAGTGAATATAAACCTAAACTTGTCCAGACAAGTTTATCTGAAAATCCCCGTGCCAAGTATTGGGCTTGTGAAATTATTGTAGGAAAGCCACCTTATGAAGTGAGTCAAATTTTGTCGAGGAGAATAATAAGTTTTACCTTTCACATGCAAAGTAAATTGTATAAAGAAATAATTTAATTTAACAGGTTGGTTCCAGTATAAAAATATCTCTTCCAAAACCAACCACAAATGTCTGGAAGTTAGATGATGACGATGAAGAATTAATAGATGAGGACAACCTTCTTGACGACGATGACATAGCAAAACCACAAGCTGATTCATTGAAAGGTATTTATTATGAAAAATTTATATGCAAAAGGAATTTGTAAAAAGAAATTAGGTATTTAAATATTTATATAATTAACTTTAACATGAACATATTGAATTTCAGTCTGTGGCACTACTGGTAAACGAAAAGCTTGCAAAGATTGTTCTTGTGGATTAGCGGAGGAGTTGAGAGGTGAGGCTGCAGCAAAAGAACAGCCTAAATCTTCATGTGGCAGTGTATGTACATTCTCATTTTTCTTACAGTGAATAATACTTTATATTTTTTTGCAAATTTTAGTCATAAATTGGCATTAACAAATTTAACATATTATAATAATAGAATAGAAAACATTTTTCAATGAAATTTTCAGACCAGAGGTAAAACAAATTTATGTAATATAGATATTTGTTTTACTCAGTATATTATTTTGAATATTTATTTATTTTAACATATTTTTCGTATTTCTTGTTTGATTCTGTGTCAACTTATGCAAATCATATATTTAAAAAAAAATCATATTACTTCATTTATTGGGCTATTTTTGTTACAGTGTTATTTAGGTGATGCATTTCGTTGTGCTAGTTGTCCATATCTTGGAATGCCAGCCTTCAAACCAGGAGAAAAAATCGTACTTCCAGATAGTCAATTGGCTGCTGATTCATAGTTAATTTCAGTTTTTGCACATAACTTATAGTGTAATTTTATTTTATTGTTATTATTAGAAAATATTCTTTTGAGAAAAATATTATTATGATAAGAACAAACTTGAAAGAAAACAAAGATATGCCGTAATGAACTCGTGCTATTTTAAATAAAAAAAATGTAATTTAACAAAAAAGAAAACACCATTTTATTAAGTTCCTTGTATATTGACCTTGCTAGTGACAAGTAATAGGAATAGTGAAATGTTCGTATCACTATTATTAAAAAAATGATGAATGGCTAGTCGTACTTACGTAACATATAAAAAATTACGTAATAAGTTAGAACAGAAAGGAATTCTCGTCTCATTAAACTATCCATCCAGTCGCCTTGTTTCGTTCGGACGTATACATCACTCGAGACAAGAATATACTTCCCCAAACTTAATTTTGTCGTAATGGATTATTTATTAATAATCATGTAATGAATATTATACGTGAATTAATTATTTAATTTTATGAATAACGCGATAATAATAAATTTATGAAATAATAATGCATGTGCATAGACGAAGCTTTTGATTTTGTTCTATATAGATGGTGTTGATATTTCGCAGGCATTGGGTTTGATCTCTTTTGCGAATACTATTTTCTACAACTTTATTTTAAAAAATACTTTAGAAAATATTTTATAATACGTATACTGAGGTATACGAGTTTCTTTATTTTATAAAAGTTTCTTTTTTTAACGATTTTTATTATATATCTAATCACAATAATTCATTATTGTGACATCAGAAATTGACTTCTCAACACTATTATTCCAAAAGATCTTTAATTTAACTACAGGCATATGTACATATACGATGATTGAAATGAAATCGCTCGTCAAAAATTTAATGAAAACTAAACTGTTACTGTTTTAAACGATATATTTTTATATTCTGATAACAGTTAATCAATTTTTTATTTATAAATGTTTAAACGTATAATACCACTCTTTATAAGTTTATCAACTTTATCATCACGAATTGAACGAACAGTGATTTGCTTGTTCGTTATTATATATTTCTTCTGATCAAACACTGGAAATACTGTTTTCTAACTAGACAAAAGTAGAAGAAAACATCTTCAATGTCCCCATTTCGAATAATAATAATCGACACGAATTGCAATTTATTGTTTATAATATACCAGTTAGCCGAAAGCCGAAAGTTCGTTTCCGAAGTAAATCTTAAACGATATATTTTAATCATTGCTTTTAAAAGTTCTGCGTAATAAACGCTAATGAAAGATAATTAGTATATTTTGTTGCAAACAGATTATTGATTTCTTAAATTATCGAGAAAAATAATTATATTATTTGTCGAATTTATTACGACACACGCTCAGGAGATTATTTTTGTCTCTTAGAATAATATCTCAAAGTAAAATACCGAGTGATACGAAAATTAAATAGGTCAGTCTGACTAAAGCATACTTTATAATATAATAAAACCAAAGCTTTATAACGTATGCTTTCCCGGATTCGTATTTTCTTTAATTCTTGTCCGTTCGCGTTCTTTCTATATCTGTCATTTTTTACGCACGTTTGTCGTAACTCTCTTGAATGTTTTGCTTAAATACAGGGAATGGACGAATGTGAAAGTGAAGGATAGGTTGCAACAATTGCGAGTTGTTTGGAATAAAAAGAAATGTCAAATGTACAAGATAAAGGCCATTTTATTAAGTATTTTGTATATTTATAATAGTGACAATGTTTATATCATTTTTATTCGAAAAGTGATCGATCGTTAGCCATATTTAAATCATGTAAAAAGTTAGAACGACTATTAACGATCACTCTTAGCATAAAAAGAAACATTACTATTATACAGGAACATATCCCTTTCACCATAAATCCACTATCGCAACTCTGTGGATGAGTGTGCGGGAGAGGGCTATTTTCCGGCGCATCTCTTAAAATTACCGTGCTTATCACCTAAGATGCAGGATCCATAAGCAAAATTATCATAATAAATTAATTTTTCGTAAATGTTCGTGTAAAGTAAGTAGAAATATATTTGTAACCTCTATGAGTAAACAACTATGAAATTCAAGTATTTGCGAAGTAAAGTTTTGTGCTCGTAAAGAGACGGTTGACTGAATTCAGTTGGCTTCTTAAAAATCAACTTATTATCTATTTTGATCATGGATTCTGCAAATAAGTTCTATTGGCATAAGTAGCAGTGACAATGATTAGCACTTGATAAGTGTTTTTATCGTAAGAAACCCAACGAATATGTTTTATTTAGCAGGATATTAACGAAGTCAGTTATTTTCGATGTATAAGATATACATGAAACGTATTTGAATCCACGTTTACATTAACTTTAGCACCTATAAAAAGTGCTAATTACAAGTTGTTTGTTTTGCATGGAAGAGCATAGACTAAGGTATCACGTAAATTTTCAATTCTTGAAATTGTCATGAAATTCTAAGATCAAATTCGTAACTCTGACAAAACAAAATCAATAACGTGACAAATATTTGATTGACAAATAGACTTTCTTCCAAGTAAATAATTAAATAGACTTTCTTCCAAGTAATGATTCATGAATTTTTCTTGAAGATACCTCTATCGAATGGATGCTGAATTTGAGTCGCATAATGACTTTTCAACCGTTTTGGTGAACAATTAGTCTCAACTCAGGCCTTATTCACTAACTTGCCAGCTGCATTGACGATTCTTACACAAAGACACATGTCTTCACGTTTTTTTCCTAATATTGTGCTTAAATCAGATGCATATGTTGTCATGTATCAGTACAATAAAAATACTTAAAATGTTTTAACTTCTAAAAAAACATAGCATAGTAATGATATTCTTTAAAATTTTACTCTAAACTTTAGGAACGTCGATTATAATGTAAATGTTATAAGAAATTCGTCAAAAAGGAACTTAAAAATATACGAAGAAAAATGTAACAACTTATAGTTTTACACGCGTGATTCTAATAAATAAAATAATTTACAGGGGATGACATTAAAATATCATTCATTTTTTTTCTTGATGTTTTTTCAATAATATAACTAAAACTATAATTTTTGAGAGATTTAAAAAGTATTCTTCTAGATTGTTCAAAGAAACGGCGAGCATGTCTTTTCAAACATAAATGTGATTTTGCAAATTTGTTACTTTGGTCCTGGTAAACTTAATCAGTATATGAACACGTGTCAAGCAGTTTATAAATTACTTGGACATCGTCAATGACTTTATATTTATAAATATTATTCCTGAAAAGAGAAAAAATAAGTATTTTACTCGTTAAGTTTGTTTTATAACTGACTTCAATTCTTGCTTTTGGCAATCTGATAATTAAAAAAATTTTAATGGATTATTTTTTATCTAAATATAATTTACAATCCGTCTGAGAATTACATTAAAGCCATTTCCAATCCAGCCCCTAATACAAGATTTTTACAACAATAACAATTTTTAAAAGATACATACATTTTTGTAAAAAATAAACATACTAACAAATTAATAAGTACAGATAAAGTACGAATAGTTTTATAATTATCAAAATAATTCTAGTAATAAAACCATAGAATTCGCAATTAAGTACCCTCATTAGAATTCTATATCCCGCTATATACAAACTCATAAAAAACTGAAATCTTAGGGGCTGATTTGACTTACTATCTCATAGCTGCACATATGTTATATACATCGTGCCGAATCACATGTTAATTACAAAGTTGTCTAAAAAAAATACACGCCGAGAAGAAAAAAAATATTTTCCAATACTTTTCTATAAACACAGCCCCACGAAAGATACCTTCGCGAACTTTTTTTCTCTCTCTCTCTCTCTCTCTCTCTCTCTTTTCTCTCAGCGCAGATAGCCTTTGGTTTCTCATTCAAAGCTCTGTGGAGGTTTGTATGTTTTTTTTACAGATTTGTCCATAGGACTTTAACAACAATACTTAACAACGGTATTTCGCAGTGAAGCAAAAACGCAGTCTCCAAGGGGTCATCAGGGCACGAAGGCAAGTAGTCTATACTAGCACGAGTTGTTGCCGCCTTCCATGTTGTCCAGGAGGTTGCTTTTCTCTTCCTTCTTAATGACATTGCTCCTTGTATTCGAAGTACGCAATTTTGGTTCGAAGCACGGCTGCAACACACACAAGAAAAGCGGCCTCTGATTTTGCGCTGATCCTATTCAATTTTCGATGGTTCTCTTACAAAGTTCCACGCTACGTTTATGACACATCGAATGATTTTATTTTGAAAATTCGCATCAATGGATTCCAATTTGTTATTAGCACTTTGGGTGCCATTTTTTTGTTCGTTAAAGTAGCACACATTTTTCTTTCGTTAAAATTCTTTTTGAAGAAATGAGTTACGTGAAGTTTGCGGAAACCATTGTTGCGCAATGCCTATGCTAAACATGCACATTTGCGAGTCAATAAAAAAAGAAATTGTGTTTTCGTGGTTTGCAAGCATGGCGTCTTCGATAAAACAAACTGAGATCGTTATAGCCCTTAATTCACTTAAAAGCTCTATATCGCAAAAAATACAATTTATCCAACGGCAGAAAAGCCTTTACACAAAACAATATTTTTTTCAAGCGATCATAATAAGCTTCAAATGTTAACAAAAAAATCACAGCAAATGATTAATACCATGTAAGGTCGTACACCAATTGTCGAGTATACTTGTTTCGTGCGCTCACAATAAACAACCATTTCAAGTAAATAATAATAATAATAATGATGATAGTGATGATATGAATAATATACGTATTTATAAACGTAGCTGACAAAGCAAAAAAATAACGAACTATGCTGAGCGAACTCGTAGAAAAAACCAAAAAAAGAGAAAAAAACGAAAATGGCCACAAAAAAGATCAAATCAAGGCAACAGCTCACATACACCAAATACTTCGCTTTTTAGCGAATTTAGGACTCACAGTTTCGCAGATATTCATGTTACAGCAGTTCTCGATTGTGATTTCGCATTGATCTCCGCTAAGCTGTGTCGGCCTCGAGGTAAGTGGCGTGATACCGCCACCCTTGTTCACTACAAAGCGTTTCTTGACACGTGGCCTTCGCCGTAATCGGTTCACATAGACACTCAAAATGATCACGACTATCGTTAGCATACCCACGAAAGCCGCGAGTAAAGGCATAAGAATTGTGCAGTTGAAGCTGTCGTAAGTGAGAACTTCTTCGATTGTTTGATTTAGCTCGGCACACCTGTCGATATTATCAGATGTTATCAATGCAACATTATCGATTAACTAATTGAATAAAATTACTTAAAATAAAAAATAACTAAGCAATTCGTACCTGCAGGAGCTAGTATCTATACTACTAATCTGTAGTTGCCTGTCGACGCAGTACAAAGCGCAGATTTCCGCCATATTAAAGGTAACTTCGCACCGAACACCACTGGAATATTTATTACAATCACAAATAGGTTTACCATTGTCGATACTACAGTGACCGCTGTTCAAACAATAACCGTCGCAAATGTCATGTTCACACCTCAAACCATTGTGAGAGGTGTCGCACTTGCATATTGGTAAACCCTTGTTGTTTACGAAACATTCGCCTTGTAGGCAATAGTTATGGCACGCGGAAATTTCACACTGTGACCCAGTGTATCTGTAAATGTTAAGTATAATGATTTTCAGATTCAAATGTAATTTCGGCATGAAAATACAATTTTTCAAATGATGCTCACCCTGACTTACACCGGCAAGTAGTACCATTGGCAGTACCCCCGTTAGCACAAATCACCTTGTCGCTAATGTTTTTGTTGATCGGAATAGGATTATCGAAGCTCTCCAAAGTATGCGCCGTCATTGCAATCCTTTTAACTTCCTCAATCTTCATGGCATCACAATCAATTCCATTTCCTAGATTATCTCTGGCAAGTATACTCGTTGGATCAGCCTGCCGATCCTCGTAATAGGACTTGAATTTTTCAGGTGAGTCATTTTTTAACGATGACTTAGCAACCTTCCACACAGCACTATGTACTATTTCAGTCCAATAAAGATGCTGTCTATCCAACGCCAAGTGTAATGGTGTTTGATGTGTACCGTGTACAAGGACTATACGACCAGTTCCATCGAGATTACTCGTTTCTAATTTGTAATGAATACCTTCCTGATCATCGATCCAATAGAGGCGTGAATTCGTATGATCCACTGCGATACTCGTTGGCTCGTAAAGTTTCTCGGTTATCAAGGTTTTCACATCACTGCCATCAAGATTCGCACGCATTATACTTGGCGACGAACGATTACTCGTTGTCCAGTAAATACGCCTGTAGGAAATTTAAAAAATATACTTTATCAGTCTTTGAAATGTCCAGACATTCAAATAAATAACGAGAAATTGTTTTAGTGTAAAACTTTGATCATTCGTATTATAGATTTGCTGATTATGAAATAGTAAGTACGAAACTTTTCCCGATGATGAAGCGTCGATAAATGTAAATTGAAAATATGATTATCAAAGAGACAATAAAAATTGATTATTTAACGATGAAGTTATTAAAAATAAAATATTTGAACGTCAAAAATAATATTATTGCAATTAATATAACATACCACATAGTTTACAAAAAATACATAGATATCAAATATATTACGTCGTTAGACGTTTCCACAAGTTGTGCATTAATAGTATTCGATCGATTACATTAAACCAACACCCTGTTACTCGATAAAGTTGAATTATTGACTTACGATAACTTTGTCATTAAACGTTTCTCAAAGAATTTCTTGACAAATTTCGAATCTGAGAATGAGTAAATTCGTGATTACTCGTTCGTCCGCAAACACGTGACTAAGTATATACGAAGCTCATGGAAACTGGAATTTCTCTTTAGAGGTACAGATATATATATATATGTATATATCCGCCAATAAATTAACGTTAACGATCGATTGACACTAACAATAGTTTTACTGTTGCTGAGAAACGACATACTGTGCTACGTAAGTGCCACCGCACTGATTTTTAACTGCAATGTCCCCAGAGAAATATCGCTTCTAAACACACGGATAACGGACACCGTTCAGATTCTGTATTTTTCCTTAGTATATCTGTTTTTTTTACTTTCGTCAAGAGGATTGCATGTTTTTGTGGCTCGACTGATTTTTATTTACTTAAGAACGTTTGCCGGTGCGTATCAATTTTGATAATCGATGGTCGTTCAAACGATACAGATAATAATCGTGAACGTCAAAAAATTGATAGTAAAAATCAATATTACTCGGTGAATCGATTAGATATACAAAACAAAAATAAAGTTAGATGTTTCATCACACCGTTAAATTTGATTATATACAAATGCAATCCTTATACACGTGTAAAAAACATACAAACCCAGCTTATCTCTCCGGGAGGTAAGAGCAGTTGCGCAATCAAATCAATGCACTCACCTGTTACACGAATCGAGAGCGATATCGCGAGCACTTTCCATTTGAAACTTATGCACGAGCACCGGATTCATTGGAGACTTATCGTGTAGCACCTTCATCTTCATTAACGACCACTTTGTTGTCCAGAATAACGTGCGACTTGGTGTGTCGAACGCCATGCTTATTACTGGTGAGTCTTTGTCTCCTAAACAAAATTTGTCACGTCAACATATTTAATTCCCTTTTTAATAAAAATATAACGATACAAAAAAAAACGTCAAGTATTTTATATTAAATTGCGGTTAAGGATTTTTTCAATGTATTTGATTTGAAACTAATTGTTACTTCTTAATAATGAAAATAAGGTTCCACAATAGTACATTGATAACAGTTATATCGCAAATACTATTATCGACATCTTCCACGTAACTCGATATAGATACATAATCAGAGTGCAAATATAAAATAACTCGGAAATCACTCGAACGATAAGTGAATGAATCAAACCGGTAGTAACGTGTATTACTCTTTGTAATTTAAGTAGATAAAGTGAGGCTTTCAACAAGAATAATAGCGTCACATATAGAATCCAAATTCATTGAATTGCGAATAAAGTTTCACGGTTGAAGCGAGAAAAATTGGACTAGTAGTGCAGAACATATACTTACTCTTGAGTATAGGCTTAACGGTGTCATTTTTTATGCGTAAGTCGATGCTAAAAATCGAAAATTCACGACTATTGACATCGCTAAGGAACATTGTGTAAGTTTCGTCGTCGTAAGCCATCGCCGAAAGTTGACTGGCGTTGGGGACGATGGCTGTATCAATTAGACTGCCGTTGCGTGCAAGAAAGTTTATGTCTTTGCCTACCGTTACCGCTAGATCTGTAAAAAATTTGAATTTTTTGGCGTAAAAATCAATCGATAACTATCATACGCAGATCTTTTTTAGCAAACTCTCGTGACGAAATATCGACGAAAGATTTTTTACATTGGTGAGGCAAATCATTTTTTTCCTGCTCATATGATGTAAGAAAGTGTCATTGACTTGACATTTTAATATTCAAAATGCTGAAGGAAAGAGATGTGCCATTGCGAAAAAAAAAACGATTAAGTACAGTAGCCGGTACACTCGCTTCGAACTCGTACATACAAACTCACGTGTTTCACGGATGAAACATTTAACGATCACAACGCTTTTATAGTTTTACTCGGTTCATCGTATATTTTTAATTTATTTATAATTCACGCAGACAAAATAAAAGTACGTAATAACATTTTGTCTCTACAGACAAAACATTCGATACCTTTTCTTTCGCGTTAGAAAGAACTACTTTACGTTTTATTTAACAAAAAAAAACCCGAGTATACACTAAAGTCACGTTCAGATTAAGCTATCTCCTCTACGGATCCTTGATATTCGAAACGCACGTTATCTTTCTCTGTGTCGCGAGATTTAATTTCTTACATATGACGGCCGTAAAAGTATAGACACGCGCGAGTTTTTTCGCACCGATAAGCTGATTTGATTATATTGTCGGGCTTTAATATTGATTGACGATGATAAGGATCGCTCATAGATGAGTAGTACTAATTGGCGCGAGCGATGTAGGTAACCGTGTCAATTTTTCGATGGAATTTATTGAGAAAATAAGAGAATGATAATATTTTCATAGGCGCCATTGCTTTTCTATGCAAAAGTTGCGCTTGTTACGTGAAATATTTAACGTTAGCTTGAAAAATGTCAACATACGTGAAAAATATTACAACTGCAAACATGTATGTTGTGATAAGAGGGACAATGGTTGTTGTAACAGTAAGTAATATGTCGCCATTCTTTAAAAATTAAAATCCGCTAGTAACAATATGCAAATTTCAAAACAACATTCAATTAAAACTCCAAAAATAATTGCATGAAAAACCAACGTCTTCTTTCTTGATAAACATTGCAGTTATCATTAGTCTCTATGAAACTGACTTAAAAAAAAACAAAAGTCTTTTTGCAAACGCAAATGGAAAACTATTACGCACGTAGGCAAATTTAAGAATATATCAGCTTTTCGCTAAGCATTTGACGTAAATTGATTACGTTTGTCGTCGTAAAATTGGTAACTAGACTATCGACAACGCACGATGACTTGAGAAAACTGTTATCGTCTATTTGTCATTCGTATTATCTATCACAAATTAATCTTCATACTTCCGAAAAACAGCATCTATGAATATGACCAATCATATTTAAAAAAAAATAATTCCATCTCGTGTATCCAATTAAGCATGATCGGCAATTTTTCTTTTTTTAGTCACGAAGCGTAATTTTAGACGAGTTCCGTATCACGGATTCATTGTGCAAAGAAAGAGAGAGAAAGCAATTTTTTGACCGAGACTACGTGCACGTAAGCACGTCGGCATTGGAAAAGAAATCAATTCTAAAATATGAAACAGTCGGATATAGGTTTTTTGCTTAAAGATTGAATATATTAAGTATTCAAATGTTACGAGTACTTATTTTTTCTTTGCTACCTAAGAGAATGTCAAATTTAGCCTGACGACGTTTCAGGTTTCGCGCACAACTCTTGAAAATTTAGCTCGAGGCTCAACGCAAAGCATTGATTGTACAAGTTAAACTCGTAACGTTTCCTCGCTGGTTTGCACTAAAATTAGACGGATTAGATCATAAATGAAAAATCACTCCACCGTATATCCTGAGGAATAATAATTATAACATAGAGATATTTGCAATAAATTAATTCGCCGAATGTTCCCCAGGAAGTTTGGTACATAGTAAAAATTATTAAACGTGACGAAATTCCCACGAAGATATGGAAAAACACGACTTTCCTCTCACATAATCATATCGGAAAGATTCAAAGTAAATATCGATTTTGAACGTCAAAGATATATCCACGATTATTGGTCAAAGCTTGACGTAACTAATCATCGTCAAAATAAAAATTTATATCAATATTCCAAGAACATCTCGTTAAATTTCCTTGCTAATTTTGCATCGATCACAACGATTACTCGTGTTCAAATGTTTAGTATCGTTTCCACGACGTACAAACGTTAAAAAAATATATATACGTATATAGCACGCATACATTAAGGAACGCGAGGGTCAAAGCTAATAAAACGTCTGGCATTTAGAAGAGGGCGGCCAACTTTTCGCACTCTCCGAGAGAAGGAAACACGTGCTTCGTGCAACAGCAGCAAAATGCTTGCATAATTGAGTTTTCGAATCGACACTTTACGGTGTTTGCGTGATAGCGATTCGATGACGTTTATTTGTCCTGAAAATACTTAGAACGAGTTGTAGATTTTTTGTCGTTGAATAATTTTATGAAAAGAAACATGTTAACTGAGTCCCCAATGTGTGATGATTAAAATATAAAATGAACTTGATAATTTGAATGTTATTCTATCAAAGTTTGACGTTACTTAACTAGAATATAGATTATACCGGTAAACATCATACGTATCTTATTCGTACGCCAGTTTGGCGAAGTAAATGCGATGCGCATAATCTCGGTATTTTTCTTTCAACAATAATCAAACAATCTCGGAAAGTTCCAGTTCTTTTTGATGTTCGGACTTTCGTATATAATGCTTTGCACAGCGCGAATCAGAAACCCGCGTATGTTTGGACAATGTAAGTATAGTTGCGCAAAATCAGCGAATAATTTTTATACGTAGAATGTGGCATTTAGTTATCCTTTTTTGCGTCAGACAAGTTGGAGAAAGTTATGGACAAAGAGTCAAACACCTATATATATATATGTAATTATCGTGTAAAAAAAATGAGAATACGAGGATTGTTTATGGAATGTATTTTTTTCTTTGCAAATTTTAAACATTTAAATCTTTTGTTATGACTTATAAACTCCGATTAGCTATACATGATTATACTGAAGATAAATACGGAGAACTCACGCGACTTTTAGTATATTTTTCAGTGATTATTTCGAATAAAAATGGCTTGAACGAATTATTTTTAATTAGAAATCGAGTAATGTAGATAATTTTAAGACGTTCTCTTTAGACGTACAAAATAAGAATATCATGTAAACTACAACAAGACGATGAGTCAATCTTACTTTATTTTAATGACAATTAAAATACGGCGCACAAGTGTTTTCAATCGCATGCAAAAAAATTCAAAATTGTCTTTATCGTGTTTAAATTCAAACTTGCATGCATAAACGGGAAAAGTCACGTATGAACTTGCAATCAATAATCATCCGATCGTTCACGTCTACACACTTTTCATACGAGATATTATCAACCAAAAGCGAAATCTTTTCCTCTAAATAATCACAATCGTGCATTGCAAAACGGCAACGTATGACTTCGAGACTTTTCGTACGTTACGCATCAATGAAAATGCGACTGCAATAGAGTTGAAATTCCCTGTACATATATTACGAAAAAAACCTTTATAGATTCACACGAAGAACGTACTTGCAGCTTCTATCCAAATTTACAATTTAAATCTATTTTTTCCCTTTAATCTTTGTCTGAGAGATATAATAGCAAGGTGTTTCTTGCACGTTTTATGTTACTTTAAGCAATCAATTCTATTGAATGCTCTAGATAATATACCTATTTATCGCATCTACTATCATCGTTTAATAAGATTATTTGAAATATATTCATAATTTATCGAGGTGCACAAATACAACAAGTACGAATTGAAAGAAATTACTTTTTTCTAAACGAATTAATCGTTTGATTATGGATAAATAAATTAATTTAATTGGAGTCCGACTCAACTTGTAATGGGGCTAATTGTAGTTGTTTCAAAAGATAACGTTGTATTGAAAAAAATAGCGCAATTATCATAAAACAAGCAACGTAAGAATATATACTCGAGGCAGTCAGCTCAAACGGAACTCGATAATGCATTCAATCGTCGATGTAAAAAATGTATTCTGAGACGAATCAGCGAAAGAAAATATCAGGCAAGCCGGTATGCTTATAAAACGAGAACAATCACGTTGTCGACCTACTATACTAGCGCAAATTTCTAGATCGCGCGCCTTGACTCGATGACATTCGTTATATAAAAGGGCTCTTTTCTCTTCGAGAGAGAGAGAGAGAGAGAGAGAGAGAGAGAGAGAGAGAGAGAGACACCTAAAATTAAAACCCAATGCTTGAATGCTTGCGATATCAAAGAAATTCGACCAAAAAACACAAATAATTAGTTACAAAAATAACGCGAATAACAAAGAAATAACACTGATGATGAAAAAATGAAAAATAAATAAAAATGAAGAAAATTTGCATGCCGAGTTGTAATGTATATAGCATATTATGCGAAAACGAGTGAATCGGCAGCAGCAGCACCAGCAGCAGCACCAACAGTAGCAGAAGCAGCACATCCAGTAACACGAGGTGGCCTACGTGACTCGGCTCGGTGGGCGAATGGAGTCGACGACGCGCGCCGCTTTAATGCCGCTCGCACACTATCGTTGCATATCCATCGAGACGGAAGAACGACTTTACGTTATAACGAAAATATTAAACGCTGATTCTTTACCGTGTTGAACAAACGTTTAAACAACTGTTAAATCTATACGAAACATTATCAAGTCAAGTGTCTGTCATAGATTATCGCATCGATCAACGGTTGTCTTGCGATTAAACAGATTAAATACGCTGCTCAATCTTTACGTAACTACAAGTGCAAAACCAAAAGTGTCGGCGAGTCTTTAAAAAGCTGCGTGCCGGTTTGGTGTAGCGAGAAATAATGAAAGAAACCAAGAATCGTAAAGCTCTCGTAATGTTAAGAAACATCAATAAAAACAAATGAAAAAAGCTCACCCCATGTTCGAGCATTAACGAGGAGAACAACTCCAAAAAGGAGGCCAAGTATTAGCGTCTTGTCGCGAACACTCATCTCGTTCGATATATATCTATTTAATTGTTATATCCGCATTCGCACGCGCGTGTCACACTACTGACGGCAAAGAGCCGAGTTTACGTGCGACGAGGGATGAATGGATGTTCTCGCCGCACCGCTTGCGAGCCGACTGAAGGTTGAACGTGTGTATCGAATGCGCATACGACTGACACGACGACGACGACGACGACGACGACGACGACGAGTGTGCGATCTCTTTCTAGCGCACACACATAGATACGTAGAAAACGGGCGCAGGACTTTTATACGTATATACTGTTGTAGAAGAGTGGGAGGCAACAAGAAATTTTTCTCTTTCTTTTCTTGTTTTTATTTATAACGATAAGGACAATTTATTATTATACCTACTTATCGAATATTTTCCAACCAAGGTACATGGCAGTCTACGATTATGAGTCCATCGCGTTAGTATTTGATTAAAACAACATTGATTAGTTTTAATTGGTAGCAAATAACACGCTTTCAATAATATTCAAAGAAGTTATTGTCTCAATCACGGTTTGACAAATGAGTATCCCATAAATAATACGACGATATATTGCATTATGCAAAGTGATAAATGGACAATGTGGTTTAATGTAACGTGATTATAATTGCTCGATATTAATACCACGGCGTATGTGCTATATCAACCGGATATTCTATTGACGAATAGTAAACAATATATGTTTTATACTCCATAGTTTGGTATTTATCCACGTCAACATTGCCGTGATCGTTCAGTTCGTACGATCGCGATTATTATATTTGTATACAGTTTGTTCGAAAGTAATTACAACAAATATTTCTCGAATAATTGTAATTGGTTAGGGATGGACAATGATTCAATGAAAAAAATGTATAATGTTTAATGTTTTTCACGAATAAAAATGTAGGAAACAGGTATATTTATAAGCGCTGCGTATATTGCTCGATCGGAATAAATTTACCTTGATTGGAAATTAAATTTTAAAGGAGTGTGTTCGATAAAAGTATAAATGTAAAACAATGCATAAAGGTGAGATTCGAAATTTTTATTATTGTTATTTCGAAAACCGTCAAATCAAAACTACCGGTTACTCAAAAAATATTATGACATTCTTGATACTTTGTAAACCAGGTCACTGAATTCGTTATTGAATTACGGGATTTGAGTTAAAACACCAATTCGAAATTTTTGTTCTAAACGAATATAACTTTGTTTTAAAATTTTTGTTTGTATAAAACGACGCCAACAACGCGTATCACGAAGGAAAATATTCAATGCATACGTGAACTCTTATGATTATCGTAAATTCTTTAATTTGTTAACATGACACAAAAGAAAATAAAACGTGTAATAGGCAAAAGTGAAGAAAAATTACGTATCTAGTTTCTTAAACTGATACATTGTTCGCGCAATATGTTCTAAAAAGTCGATAATACGAAAAAATACGATTATCGTCTAAGAGCAATACAAGTATTTTTAGCCGGTATCAACAATAACATTTGCCACAGCACTGCATCCACTTTATCTATAGTTGAGTACACATGGTAAGAACAGCAATTTGTAATAGAAAAAGAAAGCTTTTCCGATTCATTGAAAAATGATGATCGTGTGTAGCTTAAAAATCGAGTAGCTACGCGTCCCTCTCGCCCGTGGGTGTGAATTTATTGGCATGTAACAAATCACCCCGAATGACCGTTGAATTAATCACAGTCCGGTTATTTTCGCAAGGATACGCGTATGGATTATTTAGCCAAGTCGAATTGTACGTATCTTTGTATTAAAAAAAGAAACGTATAATACCGTTTAGAAATCAACGATATTATTATTAAAATAATCCGAATCTACAGTTACGAATTTGTTACTATATAAGAGTTACGAAACTATTCTTTTGTTCGTGAATAACGTGCATTCTAAAACAGAACAATAATCAATTTTCTTCAAACAACCATCGTGTATCTATGTAATAGCCGTTAAAGTACGAATAGAGAAGGATGATTTTGATATATGGCAACGGCTGCAAAGTGGATGATCAATTAAGCGAGCATGTGCGAGTTAGTAGCTCCCATTCGAAATTAGCAATCAATCACGTAGGCCAGTGGCGTTTGTTCGGTCATCTAAAGTTACTTACGCGACTCAACGACTACATTACTCGACAAACTGCAAACCAAACGGAATCCAATTTCATGTGTGCCTCTTGCTTGATAGTTTTTTTTTTGTTTTCGTCTTGAGATTGTTCAATTATTTATTATTTATACGAAAATAACTGGATAGAGGTATTATGTTACTTTTGTTGTTGTTGTTGTTGCACATTTCAACAACGGATTTTTATGCGAATAAACAATGAAATCATGAATAATATATTTATTTTTTCGAGATGCAAATAAATATGTATATATGTTCAAGTGCTTTTGATTAGGAATGGGATGTTGATAAGGATTGTATTTATAAAGCAGACACTCGTCAAACGGAGAAAATCGACATGTGTGAGATTTTGAGAACGCGATAACGAGATATTCAGATGAAGACTTATCGGGATGATTGCTATTTAAAAAATTTTTATTACTGTTGTGCCGATAACAAAAAATGGCAATATGTTTTTACGATGAAGATTATTGAACTTCCGAGACGTCAAATATGTTTGATCAGCACGTATTATATACCAATCGAAAATCTTTACGAATATTTGATAAAATATTTTGATTAATTACCCAATTTAAATTTAATAAAACGTATACACATAAATGATTTTGTTATTGTACATTTTATCGCAATAAAGATATTGCAATCGGTAAATTTGCCATGAGCGAAATTGAAATTTTGAAATTTTATAGTTTTTACTTTGGTCACAATAGCAAATCGAAACATTCTTTATACAACGATACAAACACCAATGATACATAAATAATCATAATAATAAAAAATAGAGCATGCTATAACGAATGAATTAACAGAGGCCCCTAGAGGTACAATGCAATGTCTTTACGTAACTTAATTGTGTTAATGGCCTCACTCCGCTTACGAAGATTACTCGGGATAAACATGATGAATGGAAAACTACCAGGTCAGCTTGTGAAATAATTTTAATTGAACTGTGGATGGTTCATCAAAGTTACATGGACATTTATTTCACACGCGTAAAAATTAAACTGTACAAAGTATATTTATTTCAAATTTCCCGCGCAAGATATTTGTAAAGCTAAACCCATCGGAATGAACCTATAACGTGACCGCATCAGCTGACGTATTGGTTCGCTGATTGGAGCCGCCTTGAGCATCTGACATCCACAGTTCCGCAGGATTTCGTTAGGTTGCAAGTGGGGCCTCCGTCTGACTCCCCCTTGGCTGAAAGTAAAAAAAAAGAAAAAGAACCAAAAATGACAGCCTGCTGAATTAAGTACCTATATATTGTCGCCATCATCATTCGCGAGACTGAAAAAATCTTACTCCGCTGTGTTTAAGAGGTAAGAGTTGGTGATGTTTGGCTATTAGTGTTGGAATAAGGCATCTCTCGCGCTGTTTTTTTTATACTCGGCTCTGATGATTAGTGTTTGACATTGTGTGCGAGCCCCAAGCCTTTGCTTACCGAGAGGAAAAGTCAATTTGAGTGAATGTGCTTCGAGCATGTAAGACTAAATAGGATATTCATTTTGTGAATGATGACTTGTGATCGATATTGCTATTATTAATGTGAACTTGGCTACGAAACTATACGTGCTTTTTTATTTCTGAAATGTCGAAAGTGATAGGTTAAGCAAAAGATTGAATTATAATATGATATAATATTCCAGTTGTTATGGTTTGCTAATGCTCAAAGTTTTATAGAGAAAGTTTATGAAAACAAACTGTGTCTTTTTGATCGTCTAGTAGTCTATTTCTCAGTTTGTGTTCTTGCTCAAAAGCATACTAGAATCAACAATGTTAATTAGCAACTTTTCCACACAATGCATCTATACATATATATGTGTAACTAACCTATAAAGTGATAAAAGTTCATTCAAAGAATTCGACTAAGTTGATGTACTGTTATTTCACAGGATACATGCATGTATAAGTGAGAAGAAGAGGCAGTTACAATTTTACTAATTTAAATTTGGAAGCCTACATGGATATACTTCTTCAGGCTGAATTTTCTTCAATAGGACACTTTAGAGCTTTAGTTACTCCATTCTCGTATGTTAGATTCAACGGAGCTTTGTCGTTAAAAACGTGATAATCATCGTACAATTGCTAATAAAAAACTGAACCTGCTTATTCCTGCACATCGTAGAAAAAAAAACAAGATGATAGTGGCATTTGATTCTAGCTGGTTTACGTGTGTTAAATGTACATATTTTAAATTAGAAATTCACTAAGATTTCACAAGATACCTGTAGTCATGAAAAAAGCTACTAATGCAGCTATCAGAATTAACTCCTTGCACATGGCAAAAGGAAAAATAAAGACTATTGATGGTAATAACAAGGTATGATACTTTGGATTTTTGTTGTTTAAGTAATTCGAAAAATTTGCCTTGTGTTTCTGGGAAGAAATTTATTACGTTATTTCATAATGAATCTTCAGCTCATGCCACCTTCCAATGGTGGATACAAAGGAACAGAAATGTTCACAACAGAGTTTGAAATTAACGAAACTCCACCAAGTGCAAGAACTTTATTAACAAAAGGTTATATACAGGATGAGATTAATTCGTTTTCAGGTATATATTTGAAGTTTAAACTTTCATTTCAAATTTTTTTTTGCTTGTATTCTCTAACAATAATTTAATTATTATTTTCAGGCGCAACAGTATCAACACGTGGACGCTTCATGACTGAGCAAGAAAAAGTAAGATGTCCTCACGAACGTCCACTTTACTTGTACATACAAGGACTTTCAAAACATAATATTGATTGTAAGTTGATACCACCAATTGCTGTTTTCACCTTCATAGATAACTTGATAATGAGAATTAATATTTTGCAGTGGCTTTACAAAAGATTAATGATATCATTAAGACTGAACACAGGAGTTCATTGAATAGACCAAGTCGGTTTACAAATGCACCTCCGCCGCTAATGAGTTTACATTCAGGCGTCCCATCAATGGTAAGATTAGTTTCTACTTTAAATCATTTGGAAACACAATTTATGTGTCAAATTTTAATTGCCTGTGTTCATTTAGGAAAAACTTTGTGTGGGCATTGAAAATGCACCACAAGGATTTGATTTACGAGGACGAATTATTGGGGCTGGAGGTGCTAATTTATTATACATAAGAGGTGAAACGGGTGCTACAGTTAGTTTAAGAGGACGTGGTTCACAGCTTATTGATCCTGTATTAGGAACTGAATCTCCAGAACCTCTTCACTTGTGTATAGAGTGAGTTTAAACATATAATATGATATATAACACTACAACTCATTTATAAATGTTATATTATTTTTTTTAGACATCCAAATCCTGTAGCACTGCAAAATGCTAAACAGTTGGCTATTAACTTGATTCAGACTATACAGTCAGAATTACAATCTTACATTCAACAGCAACCACCACCTGTTCAACAGCAAGTGATGCAGCAGCCTCCTATGCAACAAATACAACCAGGTAAACTTTTTAAAGGTAAAAATATCGCAATATGATTTATCGATTTGTTTTAACGTAATTTTTCCATCTGTTTAAGCTCAATATCAAACAATGACAATCGGTCAACCAAGTGTTGTAACAATACATCAAGACATGATACCGCATCCTCAAAGCACAGTTGTATCAATGCCAGCTACAATAATAACGGCTACAGTTGCGGGAACACACGGACCACTTCATCCTACAGGAGTTCACATTGCAGCTCCTGCTGGCCCAATGCCACCGTCGGATCAACCTCAAGTACATTATTTTATTTCTAATGTCAACCCAAACGTTCAAAAGAAAACTATTTTGTTTATTTATTGTGATATTATTTTTAGGAAATACAAACGTTTGTTCCTCCCCCGGCGGTCGGTCAAGTACAATTGATAGGTCCTCCACCAGGAGTCAATCAGGTTCAATACCAAATACATCCTGGTCAACCACTACCGATTCAAGGGATGCCTCCACCAGGATCCCAGAATTCGCCACAACCTATGACTCAAATGTACGTCATGAGTCAACCCCCACCACAACAGACATACATCAGCAGCAGTGCGGGTGCAATCAACGGGGCTGTATCTTACGTATATACTCAACCGAGGTCGGCTACACCTACGCAAACTATGATCGAGACTGTGAATGTTAATTTGCAACAACCTCCTCCTTCAGGTGATTAAAAATTTTAATCAATGATTCATAAATTCAAGAATGGTGCAGTTATAAGCTTGCGAATGGACATTTCTTTTCGAATTTCGACAAATTGATTTTAATTAAACAATAAAACTCTAACTTTTAGGTCCCATTAACGTGAGCCAGCAACCACCACCACCTCCATCTCTGATGCACGTTCATTTTCCGCCACCGTTTCCACCGAACCAGCCACCTCCACCTATTTCGCAGACTTATCAAATTCAGTACCAACCGGTGCAGACGTCGGTGGCTCAAGCACCAACACAGTTTATAGTTCATCACAGTGAAGCTCCACCTCAGCAAATGCCACAGAATCATGAGCCACCTCAAGGTATGGGCCCACCACCACCACCACAACATATGCCACCACCGCAATTCGATGGCCAACCGCCGCCCCCTCAAATGCAGATGCATGCTCCACCACCCGCCTCTCAAGGCTATATTGTACCTACGTCTCAAGCTATGGCTGAGCATGGGCAACAACCACCATTGCCACCGCCAGGTGGAGAGATGCAGCATCCTCAAGAAGGTAATGGATTTATCAATTTGTTAATATGCATTATAACCTGGTGTAATAATTAAAAATTAACGAAACGTTGTACTTTAGGTCCAGTGGATCAAGGTATGCCACCACAGCCAGTTCCTCCACCGCAGATGGTTCCGCCACCGACAGTTAACCAAATGCAACATTCCATGAATATCATAACAAGTGTACCACCACCATCTCATCCGCCACCACAGGCAGCACCGTGGCTTTATCAAGGACAACCGTTGCCCCAACCGCCTCCTCCTCAGGGACAAATGCCGGTAAATAGTGACAAGACCAAACGATCGTGGAATTTTTAAAGATACTTTTTAGAACTTCATTCGTAGTGTATCGCATTATGTTGTAACAGTGGAAAGTTGTCTAGAATTAGTTTAGTTATATATAAATTGATTTTACATAACCATAGTAATACTTTAATCCAACTGCAATTATTGTAGGTACAGGTACCGTCATCTAACGTACCACATCATCCTGTACCACCACCGGAAATGCAACCTCCAATGCAATATCATCCACATCAGCCAGTCCATTATCAGAATGGGCAGATGCAGCCCCCACAAATGCATTATGCAGTTCAACCACCGCCACCACAACCCCATTTCGATCAAAACTCAGAAGTACCTGATCATCACAAAGGTCAAGGTCTCAAGAGAAGATTCTCTGATGTTGACGGACCACCGGTAAGTTTGATTTACGCTGTTTACAAACTGTTACTATTGGACATTGTTGGAGTCATTTAAACTAAATATTTTATTTTCTTTATAGGAGCCTTTGATGCACCCAATGAATAGGCCACCAACTCAACGTCATGGCACTGGGTAAGCTAGTAATTTGTGATTATCTATTCTAGCTATATTGATTATCTAATGGATTATACATACTGTAGGTCTTAAAGAAAACAAATACAAAGTATTCATTTTTCCTATGCTCATATCATTATATATTAAACATAGTCAATGCCAAACAATTCTTCGAATGATTATCCAGAGATTAGGTGTATTATACAAAATGTTAGCATAATTTTTATATAAACTATTAAAATTTCTCACAAAATTTTCAAACTTTATACAAATGAAGAATTCAAGTAATGAATGATAAAAAATAAAATAACAGAGTCAGGAAACTTACTCACGTTCAATTAAGAAAATATTGATTGGCTTCTCGCCGATAGTTTTTATGAAAAATTTAAGAAAAAAGTTCCTTTTTTACTTTTAGAAACATTTTCTTTTCGGCCCAAGAAAATGTTGTTATATTCCTTCTGAACAAATTGAATAGAATGATCATTAAATTTAGATATTTGAAAAGTGACTTTTTTCTTTAAGAAATTGGACCATTAGTTTTTTCTGTAAAGATTTTTCAAACATTTTTTTCCTTTATTATTGCGCGGCGATAAATCAATCGACTCAAATAAAATTATCATATTAAATCAAACGAGTTGACTATTGATAAAAAAAGTAATTAGAAAATAGTTTTGAAGAAAAATTGAGACTTTAGGCAACGTTACTGTAGAAAAGAATACAATCTTTATTTTAAGAAAATAACAGATAATAAAAGTTTGAATATCTTACGTTAGCTTTCCTACGATATGAAATACCTTTCAACACCGCATATCAAAGGGATTGTATACTCTTCTACTGATTTGAAAAAATATCATAATGTACAAACTTGTGCTTTAAAATAATTTCTCAAATTTTAAAATCAATGTTTCTTTTAAATGTTTTCGTCGCTTAACTGTTCATATTTAAATAAAAGAACAATGAACTATTGGTCGTATATATAAATATATACTTGTAGCTTCCGCTCTGAACAAGTAAGTCGCTTGCTTTTGTTTATCAATGTACAAACAATAAGTGAATGTTATTTCCTATCGATATCATGTTTTTTATTAAGTTTTTTGTTTTATAAAAATATACAAAAATACGAATTCCGTGTGCGATCTTAAATATATTTTTAAATAAAATATCGTTAAAGCACTGTTGGTCTTGTAAAAAAGCGACATATTTTATATATTTGGATTTTTTTAACTAAAATCTACTTAAAAAGTAATGATTGGTTTCATATTGTGGCTGAGAATATCGTTTATTTGGGAATAAAAAGTTTGTGTTTAGTTTCTATTGCAATAGTCCTGGGCTTTCATGAGCACAATATTGTTTGTAATTATAATATACTTATAATTAAAATTTAAGTGCGTATTTCTAATTAATCTTACAAAGATCATTTAAATTTATGAATATTTTAGTATACGACCACTTAATATTTCGAACTGATATTGAAACTTTTTGATCGCTATTTAATTTGAGAAATTCACAGCCTCAAAAGCTCACTATATCTATTAACCTTTTAATAAGTATAAAAGTATTGCTAAAAAAATATAAATATATAAAATATAGGGAAGACATAATGAAAATTTTTTCATAATTAAAGATTAGGTTCATTTAAATGCAATCGTAAAAATTAATAATATATAATTGTGGTGATACCTAGTTCTACGTGGTTTACGTAGGAATATGATATTTTAAAGTGAAATATTTTATACAAAGCAGGATAATCCTTTCATAAATAATTTTCCATTCTTGACTTGATACTAATTTTTATTTGAAAATACCAGTTTTTTTGTAAACACATTGACATTTGATGTAACAAAATGATAAATCTACTTGTGTGAATGGCAGGTATATTACTATTTCAAGTATGTTTGAAATTCATCCAAGTCGTCGAATTTTTTGTTTAGTTGATACACTGTTGCCTATCAAAATCTTGATATAATGATAATTCAGTAACAAAGTATCGGCAGAAACATCATTCGTTCTATTTCCTTTTCAAATATTCTCCTTAAAAACGTTTTAATCTTGAAACTGGAAAATACAATTTATGGAAGGAACGTCATAGCCCTCTAACCGTCTTATTTTACAATCAAAAGAAAAGAACGAAAATTGTTTAAGTCAATTACTAAGGCAATTAGAGGATTTTTCAAAATTTGACAACGAAAAAAGACCGTTGAGAAAAAAGTCAAATATTATTCGGGCGCGATCGCGCGTAATAACTAATGCAAGTAACTCCCTTGTTCAAGCAGAGAAGGTGATCAGCAGCAGCACGTGATGCATGGCCCACCAGGAGCAAATCTACCTCCAGGCGAACGCAAGCAACTGCTAATGCCACCACCTTACCAAGGTCTGTAACTAATGACAAGAGACAGCGTATTTTAGGGATGGCCGTCGTCACAACAGCGTTCTCTTCGATTATTGCAAACATTTCATTGATTATTTTCATGATGAATATTTTTTACCCACTTCTATGTGTCTCCAAAAATAGGCTCAATTTCTTGAAACACTGTGTATCTCTATCGCTATTTCTTTTCGTTTTTTCTGTTTTAGTATTGTTGGCTCTTTTTATTTCGTTGGTGTACGAATCGATAAGATTATTTGAAAATTACACCTTTTTATCCACCACAGGTGAAAATTGTAATGTTCTAGAGGAACCGGTTTTCGGGAGCTGAAATCGTCGTTAATTATTTTTATTACTTTTGTAATCAGATTTGGTACGTGAGAAAAGCATTAAATAATCTTGTTTATCAACCGAATAAACATTTTTAATTTTTGAGAATTATATTTTTTAAATATTACTTTTGCATCAGTTTTACTGCGCACACAGTTCAGTTGGTAAACAGTCAATTCTAATTACTTGAGTACTTAATACAGTTGCAAATTATTGCTACATCCAATAGAAATCAACATTCGTATGGATGAACCTGCGGATGATGCGGATGATTTAGAGCGTGTATTATCTTCCGAAATTGTTGAATGATGATTGAACTCAACATTTTCAAGATGTTATTATTATGTTAAAGAGCAGAACATAGCAGCCGCATAAATTAGCAACGCAGCAGACTGTATATTATTAGCACGGACACCAGAATATATATATACATATATGTATATATTCAATTTGAACATACATCTGAAACTGTATATTCGTTCACACTATTTTATTTGTGAAATTGTAGATAATATTCTATAAAGCACCTCAACAGAGAATGATTATATTACAAAACCTTCTCGCTTTGGCTCTGCATCATTAGTTGTTTTATATGCTTTTTGCAAAATAGTAAAAAAACCAACAACAACAAATGGCTCTTTCTCAATATGTAACGCATTTAAAAAAAAGCATATTTCCAATGCCTTATTACTTTATTTACAGCTATCAAAAGAAAAAGGGCATAACAACATATTCGATGCTTCGATGGGTCTTAACGAATTTTTAAGTTTGTTCGTTTAGCATATCCATAGTGTAGAGACACTCTAGCGAATCTTTAATTTCAGGGAGATGGTGAAACTTTCAGTTTAGAGCTCATCCTTTGTTTTGCAAATTACTCCCCTTGCCCTCCCCCTCCAACATAAATCAATGTATTTGAGGAACGCTACTGTTCTTTTCCTCTTCGTTTATGGCCGAATCATACCTTTACAGATCTGTTACTGCAATTTCCTTTTTATTTGTATCTTGCTGGGCGATGAATGAAGCGCAATATCTTCACCTCTTTTTTTTTTATTTATTTTTCTTCTGTAGGAACGAAAATACTGCTGCATGTGTTCGAGGCCAAAGGAAAACGAAGGGAGCGTATCTTTTTTTTTTGCACGATACAGTTTATAGCTTATTAGCGTGTATTTTTCACTCTTGTAATACATTTCAATGTGTCGATTTGAAACTCTATTTTTGATCGGCGAGCCTAATGCTTTTAATTGTTTTGTGTCCAGATGAAAGACGCAGTATGGATCAACAGTTTCCGGGTCACAATCCAGGTAGATGCATTATTCAATCCGATTCGTTTTTTTATTAGCATTCCTAACGTTCGTAAAATTAGTATCTAATGAATTTTGTTCTTCAATCCGCTAATAACATTTGACGAGTTTAATGATTTTGCAGTGATGTTCTTTTTTTTATCGACGATATAATCTACATATTTGTTTACAATTAGATTAACAGCGCATCCTCATTCGTTATCTTTATAATTAGAAGATCGTTCGTTATTAGTGATAAATCACAAATTATAGTAAATGTGAACGTTTTTTTTTTTATAGGGTGTGAGCAGCCGATGAACGGCGAGCATGGCAGACCGCCACCACCACCTCCTGGTATGCCGTGGCAGGCTCATTTTGCACGCTACCCACCTAACAGGCCACCGCCAATGCCACGTGAAAGTGAGCAACATCCTGTTACCTATCATGGCGCACCTCCACCAATCAACATGCCGCCACCTCCGCCACAGATGAGACTTGTTCAGGGTAAATATTCCAAAATAAAAAAGAGAAAAGACGCCAAGGTACATCGCACCCTACTGTTTTTTTTTTAATTTTATTCTTTGATGAGTCGTTCGATTATTGTTTCAGATCGTTAGCGAATTTCATAAATTCTGATTGATACGGTTTTCATTTTAATTGTATTATTTTTATATTTATTTATGTTCTAATCATAGATATGAGTCGTTGAATTTTGTTAGTTTTCTAATTTTTATCACATACTCATTACCTTATATGTTTTTGCAAATCCATTTAAATTTGTTTCAACAAGATAGTTTCGTTGTTTTTATTAAATATTGATTGTTGTTACTACCACTGCGCTTCTCTAGTTGAATAGCGCGGTAGCGATTGTCTTTGGTTGACTTGTATTTTCACGAGGGTTTAAATATTATGAACACTGCGTTCTTTTTATTTTCATTTTGACACTGCATGAATAATAATATTATCTGGCAATTCCGAAATGAGTTCAGTTTATTTATGAATTTCTCATGCACAAAATGGTTTCAATGTTTCTCAGTAAACAGGTACTTTTATTAATAGTATACATATGTATATATACACTGAAAAATAATTTGGCGTGTAATATATTATCAGAAGTACATAATTTTGTCCCTGATATCTCTTATCAATCTTCTAAAGAGCCATCTTCTATCGCCTTTCAACAGATTTACAAAGATGAAAGCGCTCGACTAAGTCTCCTCATAAAAATCAAATAATAAACAGGAATTAACGTTTTAAAAGTACAATATTAAACCTGTAAATTCCAATCGAACGACTCAAGAACAAGCAAATATAGTCAAACTAACCTGGTACCGTGAACATCTTATTTGCAGGGTCTGACGGGAGTCGATCACCTAGTCAAAACGCGTTGTCCGAGCATCCGGTGAGTGCAGCGTTGGAATACAACCTTATGCCACCATATACGACAATGAAGCCACCACCACCAGCATTGGTGGCGTCGATCTGTAATCCACCACCACCACCACCGTCACCACCGAAATATACACAATCACGCCACCCACCGCGTATGCATCACCCACGCTACCACGCCTCAGCACCACCGTGGATGAACTAAATCCGTGTATGAGAGCAATAAATCAAAGCACCTTTTTTCGTAACATGGCAATGACCCTTCTTTTTTTGTAACTTGTCTGTAAAGCAATGATGTATAGTCCATAGAGACAGTACTTATGAGATACTTAAGTAGAGCCGAAAATAGAGACTATTCGAACGAAAATCATTAAATAAAAGATTTTCTTTTAAAAGGGAAAAACGAGACTTTTTAATGGTGTGGTTTGTATGGAATTGCAAAGAACATTGGTTGTCTAATCAAATTTTTAAAAGTTGCATACAACTATTTCGATCGATGTGCCTAAATTTCGTGCAATTACTTGCATCCAGTCAAGGTAAATTAAAATCGACTGATCGAATCAATGAAAAAATTATCGTAATTTAGTCAATTAAAGTTGCTTTATTGAGAATATGAGTAAAAAGTCTCGTTTTTTTATGTATTGGAAGTTAATAACTTTAGCCTTCAGAGATAAATGAGATTAAAACAAGTTATAAAAGGTTATGCGACCATGTTTCTTTGTAAATTATTCTTTTTACAGATACACAAATGTAAAGTAGATTTACAAACAAAATAGGACTAAAATAAGAGTTAATAATTTTGTTTGTGCCGTTCTACAAACTGTGTATCTATGAAAAAAGACTACACGGATTCTATTGCGAGTCCAGGTGAAAAATTTGTTCCGCGCGGTGGTAGCGCCGCTCAACTCGTTAGTTTTGAAGCGAATCGTTTGAATAATATTTTTTCATAGAAACTATTTGTAAATACGCGCAATAGGTTAACAAAAGTACTAATTGTTAGGTGAAAATCGAAGTTCTTGGTATGCTTCGTTCAATTTAATTTTTGTCACATTGGGAAACTTATTTTTGCAGAGTGAAGTCAGATTTTTTATTTTTCGGTACGGTGTGATAAATGATGCGATCCTAGACAGCAGCCGGTTGATGTAATTAAATATAGAATTTAAGACAGTTTGGAAAAGTACTGAGATCTCTTTTGCCAAAATATAATTGCAAAGTCGCCGTTTGTTTTTTAAGTGTGTGCGTGAAAGCGTAGAGATTAAAGGAAGTATGCGCGATGAATGATAAAAACTGTAATATTTGTAGATGGGTTTTGTATTTAATAAGCAGCTTATTTAGTTATAGTTTTTGTAAATAGATAAAGTCGATGGTTCAGCCGTCGTAATGAGTGATAAGCAGATTAATGCTGTTGCCATTGAGAGACATTGATACAAGAAAACTTACGGCGATTCTTTAAACTTAAATGTTAAGGATGGTCGCGTTGTAAATAGTTTCATTGAAGAGTTTGAAATTAAGAGAGTCATTTTATTCAGATACGCTAGTATTAAGTGAATACAAATTAAAAATTAATAATAATAAGGGGATTTGATGAAACTCCAAAATCTTCAAAAATGACATATTCAGTGTTGAATTTTCTTGAAAGGCAATTCTGCACTACCAGAAAAATGCTGGAATATGTTCTGGGTGCGACATTTTATTTATTGATCACCGTATTGTTATCGAATTGTATTTTATATTTCGATAGTGAAAAAATAAATCCAAACAAATGAATGAAGGCCTTTTTATTGAACTCTCGGTATCCATTCGACACGCAAAAAATAATTAATTCTCATATTCGATAGAATAACATTATTAATTTTAATTATATCGATCTGTTATTCCTTGTACAACCATCTCTTAGGACTAAAATGAGAAATTTCCCTAAACAGACCTAATCACTGACACATCAAACTGGTTCGCCTGTGAACTAGCATTTTTATTACAGTCTGCAAGTCATCGAATGCATTGCGTAACTTGAAGTTGTTTACCATGATCTCTTCATCTTAAAAATTCAATGAGTTTCAGACATGTTTACGTTGGTGACTTTTCTAACCAAAGTTTCGTCTGTTTGAGTCTTATGATAAATATCGATAGTAAGGAGCGATTTTTAGAATTATCATGTTGGAAAACGTTAAACCTTCATGTTCTCAAACAGCTATTTCAATTGCCTTCAAAAAAGCTCGTCGCAAATTCCCAAAAAATTTCGGACTCACTCCTACCTGTGCTGAAAAAGAAAACTCTGAAGTAATTATCGCGATAGATCTCAACAGATCTACGTCGCTGTATTCGCGAAAAATTATACTTTTCTAATCGACAACTATTTGTAGAATGAAGATTCATCGAGCTGTAAAAATGAACAAGATCCAAATTTAACGATAAAATCGCGTGATTCTATCTGTCACCGTGTAGAATCTGGCTTAATCGATTCTTTCAAAGAACTCAGGCTTTCCAAGGAACCAGAAATTATTTTCGACAGTTGCCAAGACGAATCTGAAAACGTTGTTACTATAGATTTGAAATCGAAAAACACAATTTTGGACGAACGTACAATATGTGAGAACGTTTACCTCGAGAAACAGGATTATCACTTTGATTACGATTGCGAAAAGTTAGTATTTTCTTAATATATCATGGAAAAAAGTTTTCTGTTCGTTTGTTTGCAATTAAAATAACATCTTATCTTCACTTTTGCATAGTGAATTACCAACAAAATCAGATCCTTCTAATGACCCGTATTGCGAGAATCGCCACAACATTGATCTAATCTGGAACGGGGAATCTGATCACTGCGACAACTACGGTAAATCATTCTAATAAAAAATAAATTTTATCTTGAATTAAATAGAAAGAGAGTGAGAATACAAATCATGTAACAGACTCGGAGATCGACGATACGCCACCGCACAAGTACAAAGAGACACCAATTCAACGAAAGCATGAATCTCATAGACGCAAGAAAAGCTCGCGCCGTCACTCGGATTATATCTGCGAGAAGGAACATTTTGATTATTCAACTAGCTATCCATGCCACGAACATTGCGCTCATTGTCAGCACTATTATCAGCACTGCAGCTGCTGTCGGGCACATTATTGCTGTTGCACTCGATGCTGCTTGATTTTGTGGGTATAATTTGTAATCTTCAGTTTCTATTTTTTATTTTAAAAGATAAAATGCTAATTTGTTACCAGTACGATTGAAATTTCATTAAAAATACTTTTAAATACATACAATAATCAACACGGGACTTAGGCAAACGCGCAACATTCAGACTTGCACGACAATACAGACTTTTGTGAAACGTCTTGAAACCCATTTTTCTGTATATTTTTACGATCATTCAAATTATAGAATAAAAAAAGAAACAAATAATTGTTGTCCATCTGAAATTTTACAAATGTACACGCAGGCAAGAACGTGCAGTTATCGAATGCGGCATTTGCCTTACCTGCAGACGTCGGCGAACAAAGAAGAAACGTTGCTCAGCTTGTATTGGAAAGCAGCGTCGTTCGAGTAGCCCATCAATTGCCTGCTCGCGTGATTCTGGAATATTTACACAAACTCGTTACGAAAATTGCAATGACAATGAAGATGATGTTTCGGCAACGTTGATGCATAAGGATTCGTTGTCAATTTTGCAGGAAAAATATGCAAAACAAAATGGAAAACCCGGTGATCAAAATGGAGAGGCAAAATTAACCAAAGGGAGCAAGAAGTTATACAAGAGAATTTCTAGCAGACATTCGTATTATTGAGGAAGTTTTCGAGATATTTTTTGTTAATTTTAGTATCGATTTATAGTGATTATAAAAGTCGACATTGTACTACGTATTTGATATAAAGACTTTTTTTCGTTTTTAAATTGTAATTTATTATTTTTTTACTGATTGTTATACACAACGCAACATCATTCTTCAACAATTTCTTCTGCTTCATTCTGCTCTTTTCTACTTGTAGCATCGTTTTCTTCTTTGAGCTCTTTGACTTCATCATCTTTATTTTCTTCTGTTTCCTCCTCCTCCTCCTCCTCCTTCTTGATTAGGGAATCTTTCGTTTCGACCACTTGGTCAACATTTTCAACTGCTGCAACGTCGTTAGTTTCTGGTAACTCTTGCTTTATTTCGATAACAACTTCCGTCTGCTCCTCAGTAGTTTCAATCATTCCGGAAGCTACTTTAGCATCGTCATCGAGGTCATCTTCAGTATTTACGATCTGCGATTCATAAGTCGGTTCCGATTTAACCTCGGATTTTATGGATCTTGGATAACCTTTTGAACGTTATAGATTTAATAGAATAATACGTAGCAGTTGAAAATAATTTACATACACGTCCACTATAGCGAATTTTCAAGAAATCTACGAAAAATAGTACCTTCGGAAGCAACTATAACTTCTTTTTTTTCTAATGATATAATTGTTTTTTTCGACGTTACTGATGGAATTGCCAACTTGTCGATTAATTTTTTCTGTCTATATTGCCTATAGGCAACCTGAAATTACACATTTTGTACTTTTTTGTCAATCTTTTGGCTTAAAATAAGTAAAATTAATGACAAAATTGTGAATTCGAACGTATTGTAGCATCGTCGTCACTTCAAACTGAATCATTCTAAAATTTGAAAGTGCCTTCGCAATAGGCGCTAAATACAAGTACTTAGATATTTTAGGATCCGGAGTAAAAGAAATTTACGAGGGAAAGCATCAACTTTCACTTAGGCGCTTCATGGGAAGCAGTATCATACGTGTGTGTCTAATTTTATTTAATGAAACACATTACGAATCCAATAACTGGAATAACTCGTCTGAAGAGTATTATTAATGTAGTTTAAAAAAAAAATGTCTTTGAGAAATTTAATAAAAAAAAACCAAACAAAAAATATCTTTACGTAAAGTCTCAATTGCGTTTTTTCGAACAACCTGAATAACAATCGCTGCCTTGTTTGCTCGTTGAGGAGTAATTCCAGATTCCTCAAACATCATACAGAACCAAGCACACATATCGAAGGTCTCTTTTGGTTTTTTTCCATCTGCAGCTTAATAAACATAAATCATAAGTATACACCTTTCATGAAAACAAAATTAAAAACACTACCTTGTCCGATTTTCAATTTTGTCCTTGTATAGTATCCCCTGTATGCAGCCTACAAATGTACGAGGAATACGAAGAAAACAAAAACAAACATTCCATTGCGCAACGGATTAGAGAATTTTTATCGCTCACTTGTATAATTATAGCGGAGTTTGTCGCTTCTGCTCGCGTGATTCCCAATTTCCGTAATATCTCTACTGTATTCGCTGCCGCACGTTGCCATTGAACTTCGCCTCGACTCTCCGCGAGCGACATTCGCTCAGAGTGACCTCGAAACAAGGCCTAGATGAGATTCCACTTTAAACATTGCTTGTTTTACTCTTACGATAGCGTGTTCTCCGATGGCTTTTTCCAGCACATAGTTTGTTTTGCTATATTTTAGCGTGATTGATCGAAACATTCATGAGATAAAATATTTGTAAAAGTACGGTTAACAATTTGTCTATTGGATGTAGACTGTAATTAGTTTGATTTAAAATCAGCTCATCAGATCTGGAAATTCCAGTTTAGAGAATTAAACATAACTTTACCATGATATTTACGGAAGTTTTGTACAATTACGATTATGTTTTCGATAGGACAATTATTCTATTGAAACTTTAATAGTATACCATTTTTTCCCTTGAATTTTTGAAAAAATAAACTCGTTTGTAAATTATTGTCGTGATCTTTAGATGTTTATTTAATGTATGTACTTGAATTTTAATAGCAGCTCGATGTGCATCTGGATACTTGGCGCCTGTTGCCCTCAAAATTTGGCAGATTGATATTGCGTCTTCGTCATCAACTTGACTATCAGCTACATATAAAAGGAGGCTATAGGTATCGGAAAATAATGTTGTAGAACTGTTTGAATTAAGTAACAAATTTGAAACAATGACATTGCTTACGGTAAGTTATATATTACCAATTGATACGAGAGAAAAGTATTGTTTAATGTCACATTTTTAAAACATTGTTGCTCGTATTTTTAAAAAGTTCTCTCACCTCGTGTTACATTCAAGAAAATGAATTGACGTATAATCTATTGATTGAAATGCAATAAATCATTACCATCGCAGCCACATTCCTTCTTCTGCTCGTCGATAGCATCCAAATAAACCTTGAACGCTTTCTAAAGGAATTGGGTCACACGTGTGTGTATATAAATTCCAAATCGAAAATAAACTACCTAATAATTCTCACAAGATGTGAGAAAATAACCTGAAGCTGTGGTGCAACTGCCGCAATTTCCTCCAATTTCAAGCCAGTACTGACTAATATCTCCACTATGTGTTCGCTCTTTAACGTGACGTTTTGTACAATTTTTATGGCGACTATATCAATGAAAATAAAAAAGTTTTATGATATTGAGAGAAAGTAAAGAAAGTAAAAAAACATTGAACAAAGAAATTACAACTTTTGAAAGAATACGTTAATGGAGAAACAAGTTATTCAAATATAAAACGATCGATGTCATTTTTAAAAGTTTACCTTTAGCATTTTCCCGAGTGATAAACAAAGTGTACAGGTAATCGGCAATAAAACAGTAAATATGGTCGGGTTGTGATCGTATAACCTAACGGAGATAAAATTGCATACTTTTTTAAATTGAACAGAATATACTGTAGATACGCAAATCCTTGAACTAATTGTATAGAAATAAAGTTGACCTCTCGAGATATGTCCGCGCAAAGTTCACGTAGTCCATCAGGAATATCGCACACATGCTTGGCCTTGTGATTTTGCAGTAAGACGTCCATATTTGCACGGCAAGTTAGTTAACAAATTCAAGCTAAAATAATAATTTTTAAATGTAGCACATATTTATGAAAATCATTACATCGAATAAAAATGTCATTATAATTGAATTAAGTTCGATCGATAAGATATGCGTTTCATCGATCCTCTGTTGATTCATCATGTATAATCTGCAAGGATTTCGTCATTATATTACATAGATATGAGATTAATGAATCATTAGTGTTCATATTTACGTTTAATGTAAGACAATCCTACTGTAAGCATAACTCCAAATTGTAAATGTTTGCAATCGTGATAAGTCATTCGCAAGTTTACACTGTTCGAATAGGAAATTCAGGAATTAAATATCCAAGATTTGTATTTCAATAATTGACATCAGTCGTGAAGAAAATAAAACAATTTGTTTTCTACGCGAAGAAAAACGTTAAAAATGTATATCGTACAAATCCTAGTTTCAATTAAAGTTCTGCGCAGATAACTATGAAATATCTGTGACCTTCCAAAGATGACACTCGATGTCAATTGATCAAATAATCCGATAGAATGTTATCGAATGAACGCTGAAATAAATTATTGACGAGGCAGAGATTGTAATGTAAATTAAATTTTCTCGAAAAATAAAGATCTTCCAATGGAGAAATATATACAAATGCTGGTAAACACTAGGCAAAAAATACCCGTGCGTGGTCTGAAATCACGTATAACTATGCACGTATTCCTCCTCCTCTTCCTCCTCCTCCCCACCCCAAGCGTGTAAAGTCGGCGCCGCGCACATCGGATGATGATCCGCACGACCAGTGCGATTCGGGCATGAGCAGTCGTGCGCAGTCGCGCAAAAACAAGCTACACGAGTAGTAGAGGTATAACTCTGTGAGTGTGACTATCAGAGAACACTAAAAGAGAGACGTTTAGAGTGGTCGAGGTTAAGTGCTATGTGTACTGCTGTGCTGCTCACATTATAGGTAGCCGACGACAAAGGCCGATAAGTGTGTATCTAAAGTGCATTGTAATATGCTGCTCTGCTCAGGTGAGACAGCTGTCTACGTAGAATGCTCATCCAAAGTCCCGTTATAGTAAAGCACATTGCGTTTATTCCAAAGCGTTATCCACAAACGAAAATTCGCGTTTTTCAGTTTCTCCTTCTATCTCTCTCTTGTGTTAAGTAATACTTGTGTCGTATAGTGCGCCTTCGAGACGTTTATCAGCTGATTATCAGTTTTTCATGATTTGCACATTTTCAGACTGCGTTATTACTCGTAGTGTGTAAGTCGTTCTGTCCCATACAAAATACATGTACCTGGTTGAGAAGGATTCATTGAAAAAGTCTTGAACTAGATGAGAGAGACTATGATTGCATTGGATTTGTCAAATTTATCTTTTGTCAAGTGTCAAAAGCTGTAGTATAGTTCAGAATTATTATATCGATGAACAAATTAATTTCTCTTTTCTATAAAAACAAATAAAAACAGAATAGAAGTAGACAACACTTTCAGTTTAATTGAATGTACACAATTAATATATACATCTAAAGTTTTCTTATTATGACTGGCTTTTTAGAAGCATTCAAATCTATTTGTAATTTAACAAAAGGTATTAAGTACATTTTATGGTGAATGTGTCTATTGACATTTCATGACATGCATCATGAATTATTCAAATGTATTTGTACTTATCTGCATAAAAGACCCAACATGTAAATAAATCATGAAAGATGTATTGAATAATTTGGTTCTACAAAGACATATTGAACAAGACTCAATTTAATATTGCAGTAAACAAGTCATTTATGTTTTTTATATTTCAATTATCAGTAAAAATATTACATGCCAATCAATACAAAACAATAAAAATACTTCAAGTACCTGTAATATTTTTATAATTAAGTAATGAAAATTGTTTAAATAAAGATAAATAAATTTCCGACTGTTTATAAAAGATACTCCATGTTTCATGTGATATTATGAATGTCTATTTTATTTGATCACATGGCTATTAATAATTTTTTTATCATATTATAGCTGAAAATCCAGCTGAATTGGGGTATTCAATGAAAGCATCAGGTAAAAACAAATATGAGGCCTCAAAACTGTGAAGAGTGCCTTAATGAAGAGGTCATGGCTTCAAATGGTTATACCAATGCTTCGGCTGTGACAGTGAAGCAGTCAAAAAATAGCTCACCACCCTGTGAGTCTGGGAATTGTATGTGTGTGCTTGAATTAGCAACCTTTACTTTTATTACACACTATTTTGGCTCCCTCCCCATAGTCAAGTAATAAGAGAGTGTAGTGCGCTAACTATTGTAACGTATTGACACTGAAGTTATTTCAGTAAATAACATGATTTATAATAACAAAAGTAAAATTGATTGTAGATTGAATTGTAACAAATATTTTTCCTTACCAATTTAACTTTTAACACACTCTACACATTGCATTCAAGAAGGAGCTAAATTTATAGATTCAGTGGATTTTGATTTTATAAATATATTTGAATCGCTGAAAATAATAATATTCTAGATATCTATTAACTTCATAAGATAGAAATCGTACTTGCTTTAAAATTGTAATGAAACGAATTAAAAATAGAGCTTTCTTTAAAATAAAAAAATGTTTGATTACTGCCTGTGACATAAGCTAATTAACATGAAAAACCGAAAAATTCATGAATAGTCATTAACTTGCGTCATCGTCGTGTGCCGTAAGTATGCATTTTCCAAGATAAACCGATCGTTCTTCAAAAAAAAAAGAAAAAAATAGAAGGAAATAAAAATCACTACTATCTGTTTTAGAGATACGTTTTTTTCTCGTCTTTGACAATTGAATAGCCAATTGTTGTATTAAAAAGTATGTAATTTTGTGGACTTGTTTTTATTAAAATCCATTGCTCGATCATCTAGCATCTTCTTGAAAATATAAAAAATTATCAGTCTTACTATGATGGTTATTGACGATTTTTAGCAATGCCATGGTTCGGTATGGATATTGGTGGTACACTATGTAAATTAGTATACTTCGAACCAAAATACATCACGAAAGATGAGGCTGACGCAGAGGTCGAGACCCTAAAAAATATTCGTCAATATTTGACTAAAAATTCTGCATACGGCAAGACAGGTCACCGAGATGCGCATCTTCAAGTAACTTATTTATTATTAAAACCTATTTTTACTGTACCTATTTCTGGAGAAACAAATATATTTGTTTACATTTTTCTTACGTCATTTCGTAGATGGATGACGTCTGCATACGAGGCAGACGTGGTACAATACATTTTATAAGATTCCCTACAAGCGAAATGGGTAATTTCTTGGCATTGGCAAAGTCTAAAGGAATGGCTACCTTAGTGACAACGGTGTGTGCAACTGGCGGTGGAGCTTACAAATTCGAAGAAAACTTCAAAAGGGAAGTCAATTTAAGTTTGGCCAAATTTGACGAGTTGGACAGTTTAATTAGGGGTATGTTATACATCGAGATGAATAATCCAAGCGAATGTTACTATTGGGCCAATCCCACCGATGACGAAAAGTGTCTGAAGATGCCGTATGACTTTTCCGAACCTTATCCATTTTTGGTTAGTTCTCGGCTCTGTTACTGTTTTAAATTTAAATAGCTTTCTAAAGGTAATAAGATTGACGTAAATTTCGAGTATTCGTAGTTGAGAAATAGGCCTTTACGCAGAGTTACCTTTGATTTCTCATTTACTCAAGAAGGTAAACGGTCTATTTCATTTGAATGAATTTAAATATATGAATAATCGAAATTGTGACGTTGAATAATCGATAGTTCAATGCTCTTACAAAAACCAGACTTATTACGAATTCCAATGACTGTACGTCACATTACAGCTTGTAAATATTGGTTCTGGGGTCAGCATCCTCGCAGTACGTGGCCCAAATAACTACAAACGGATAAGTGGTACTAGGTAATTCGTAATTTCTTACATTTGATCTTGGATTTGTTAATGAAATAACATATATTGACAAGAATCTTTTTGTACAGTTTAGGTGGAGGTACATTCTTAGGATTATGTTGTCTACTGACTGGATGTAATACGTTCGAGGAAGCGATAGAATTGGCAACTCATGGGGATAGTAATAGAGTCGATAAATTGGTCAAAGATATTTACGGAGGCGAGTACAATCGTTTTAGTTTACCAGGCGATCTTGTTGCAAGCAGGTAACTGATCATATATGTTGTCATATTTTTTCCTTTTTTGCACCTTTCATTAACTAGATAAATGTTTAGCAATAAAAAAAAAATTAAAATTAGATCTTGTATTCTGAATGCACCTATAAAGAATACATTTTTTTCCGAGTACAATTTTCAATATTTTAAAATATTACTAATCAACGAAATCGCATTAGATTGCAAGTTACTTCGATAACTACACAAATTATAAATGAAATTACTCCTTTTTAGTTGTTTAATTTACTTTTAGCATGAATTTCAGTCCTATTTTTAAATGAAGCACACATTTATCACGCACTACTAACTATTTTCATTTTTTTATCTACTTAGTGCTCTCTGTTTTCCGCAAATGTAATATAGAATTACCGATAGACGCTTGCACCTCATAATCCACTAACACCGCACAACTAATTTATTTTTGTACATGGCTTTGTAGATCTTTTCTTTTTTCTAATTATTTCACGTATTTTAAGTTTTTACGATGTCTATAGTTTTGGGCAGATGAATTCTAAAGATAGAAGAAATGCCGTTTCTAAAGAAGATCTTGCCCGAGCAACACTCGTTACAATCACAAATAATATCGGTTCTATTACAAGGATGTGTGCTGTTAATGAAAAAATTGAGAGAGTAAGAAAATTAATAATTTTGATTTTCTCTAATAGTTTTATAACATATTTAGAATTATAATTTCGCATAATTTTCAATGAAACAATTACAAGTTTTTTTTCGTTTGCAGGTAGTTTTTGTTGGCAACTTTTTACGAGTTAATCCTATTTCGATGAAATTACTCTCTTCTGCTATGGACTATTGGTCTAAAGGAACACTCAAAGCTCTTTTCCTAGAACACGAGGTACGACATAAAATTGTGCATGATTTTACATTCCTCAATATTAATGACAAGCAAGTTGATTCAACTAATTGTATCGAGTATTTTTATAGGGATACTTTGGTGCAGTGGGATGCTTGTTACAATTCACTGGTAACACGAGTTAAAGAAAGTTAATATCACATAAAGCTCAAACGGCAAATAGAATCACTTTTAAAAAAAGTTAAGGTAACAATTATAAGAAATGAATGGCCGAATTTCGTTTGTTTCTCGTAATTGTCAAATTATCGACGTATTTATTAATTTGTATACTTGTACATAAAAGTATATCATTCCAAGCGTGAAAGACAAATGGACAAATTCTTCGACATTTTTTATATAGCTTTAATTTACATGACAAATATTTAATTTGATTTTACCGTTATAACTTTTCTGGTAACTATAGGTTTTCATAAAATAGTTTTTTTTATCAGCAATATAAGTAGAGAATTATCATGTAGGAATAGCACAATTTCAATGATCCTTAAAATTGAGTGTTAATTCACTATGCCTAGAAAAGTAAATTATTTTTCTATTTATAGTACTCATTTTTTAAGCTAACTATTAGAAATATGTTTTTATATGAATGTTGAAGAAAAAGTTCAGATAGATATGCAAATAGCGTTTGCATACAATGTCTTTTCCTCTGTATTAATTGGAATTGTGGAAGGGATTTTCATAACGTAAATCATGTATACGGTTTCTGATTGATTGATAGACGAAGATCATGACTGTTGATGTTATGCACTAAAACTTCTTTTGTTACAAATTACTTAGAAACATAAGTGTAACCAACGAATTAACGTTACACGTTTACATATAGAGGACCGATATTTTATTTATAGTGGAAACAAATCGCTCAAAAAGTTTTACTAAATAAATTATATTGTAAATTTTATTTTTTAACTCACTTATAATTTCAAGTATCATTTATACATCTTGTTATTCTGATGCACTACAACACTCGTTTAAAAACATATAGATTGTATATAGATAGAGAGAGACATAAATTAATGTACAAATACAACGCATAATATTATTAGGTGATTTTATCAATCTGTTTATTAAAAAATAAGTACGTTGTTTATACGTTATAAATATTATAATAATTTAAAGCATCGCGAGCATGTCATATTAGTGTATAGGGCAGACTACTTAAAATCACAATCTCATTTTGGTGATAATTTTATAATGGAAGAATATATAATGTCAAACGTTAATATAAGTTTATTATTTTTCGCAAAATTTTTGATGCACATGAAATTTCATGTAGAAAAAATTGCACAAATATTTATGAAAGTAATAGCAACGAAAATTAATGCTCGAATTGGCTAGCAAGAATATCTTCGTCCAATGTCATTTTCCAATCAATGTGACTGTTCCGAATAGCGTGCGAAATATAATTAAATAGTAATAAGAAATTTTATTTTTCAGAAGCACCGTAATAAAAGTTAGGCTTCGTTTTAACGATTTATCTGAGCGAATTGTAATTAATAAATGAATTTCTTAATGAAAATATATTGCAAAGGCACTGGTTAATCCCACAGCAAAACGGTGATTTTTCTTCCACGCATTACCGTCTTGATCTGATTGAGCGCGAAATGATGTCAACAGCTTTCTCAGCAAGGGCGATTATCACGGAATTTGGATGACCTGAGATCGGCGCTGGAAATACACTTGCGTCGACTATTCGTAGACCCTCGACCCCGTATACCCTACAATCATATCGTATGGACGGATATTATCTCACGTTAATGTTGTAACCATTGAATATCAAGTTTATAAATTTCAATTGTTCGCAATTTTTTAATAAAGTTACTTTTTTCAACGTTTTATTGCAATAATGCGTTATCGTTAATACTCAATTGTTTTATGATACAATCATGCATTCGCTTCCGTTTGTCAAACAAAACTAATGTAATTGTTTAATGATACATTGTAACACTACACAATAGCGATATTCAATATGGAAAATTGACGTAAATAGCGATTTTTTTTTGCAATTTTATTACGTGATAAATTTAAAAAACAAGCTTTTACCTAAGAAACTCATCGACTACAGTCTCATTATTTCGTACATCTCCCATTCGACAAGTTCCACAAGGATGATGTCCAGTGAGGGCCGAAGTCCTAATCGCGCATTCAGCGAAAGCATCGTTGTAATAATCTTGCGGAAGGTGCTGACATTCCTCAAGATTCGGTACGTGTACCTTTGCTCCAAATTTACGGAATAGTGGAGTTTCCAAGATTGATAGACCCAATCTTATCGCTGCAATGCAATACAGGCGTGAATTAAAGATAGCGCAGAGTAAACTTTTTACAGTACAATATTGACTGATGTGTTTAACCTATCACGCGTCAATAACTTTGTTTTCTTTTTAGGGCGGTGTTGATTTCGATGTTTTTGGAGGGTTTAACGTTGATTTAACTTAACGTGTGTTTTTTTTATTACAAATACCAATATTAAGAACTGTCTGAATTAAAAAACGATGTAAACATTGAATTGACATGGCATATAGTCTGATTTGTTAAACATCGGACACACGTGATGCCGGTGGTACAGCTGTTATCTTATATACAAATTGACATCCAACAGTGAGGTGTGCGCGGAAGTGTGTATACATACCTTTGATTGTGCACAGGACATCTTCGTCGTGATTCAAAAATGCTAGTTCGATGATGGGTTTCTCCGTCGGTTCTGTCGATCGCAGAGTGACATAGCCGCGGCTTTGTGGTAAAAGGCAATTCGACATAAAAAGAAAACCCTCGCGAGATGTGTCATTATACGTTGGATATAGTGATCTGAAAGTCTGATTTTTGAACAAAGCGATTCGTTAAAAAATGGAGTTTATATTTTATTGGATATTTTTTAAAGGAAGGTTTTGAATTTACCTCAGTTCGATAATTTGCGAGTTCTTTGAGCAACTTTTCGTTAGCGGCAACGCCGGCGAGTATTACCCCGCTGTTATTGAGACGAGCGATACCCATTATGCCATTTGTTGTCAGATAGCCTTGAAAATAAATTACAAACAAATTAACTATGCACGGGCTGAATGAACATTTTTCACAATTATGAGCACATTTTCGTTTCTTGTTTCGTTTGTACAATTAATATTTCAATGACCTGAAGTTTTAAAGAAGGCATTAAGAAATTGACGAAACGTTTTTCGATGTCACTGATCGGTATTGATACGATGAAAAAGGATTCAAAATAATTCAAAGTAATAATAAAAAAATGCAAATACAACAAGATAGATCGAACGACACGTAACGTTCTCGGTTGAGTAATTATATAAGATTGCACATGATTACCAGTTCCGAACACAAAGTAATCAGCGAGTGTGGCGAATGTTTGTAGTTTACTTAAAGTAACGCTAATTGGCGCATCGAGATTCACAGATATCGGCATGTTCAAATGGTCAAAGTAATTTTTTCCAACAGCTGGAATATCCATTTGGACGGTCACCTATATATGCGTGAAAAGAAATATTCGATGCAATTTGAATACAATCAATATCGATCAATTGTTACACACAAAGTGATTGCGTTTAATTACCCGTAATTTGTACCTTATGTTTTTTCAAATCATTTGCCGGACCAATACCGGAGAGTAGCAACAGATGAGGTGTCCCAATTGCACCAGCGCAAAGCAAAACTTCCCTTCTAGCTTTGATTTTTTCTCTTATTTTACTGTCATATTGTATTTCGACCCCGTCGGTTCTATTTGTTACGTTCAAGAGAACCTTTATTCGTTTAGGTAAGCCGATTGATCATGCGAATTAATGTTTTGTAGAAGGAATATCTCATATATTCAAGAAAAAGTTAGTTTGGAAAGTTCTTGTTCTTACCCTCGTCACCAGACTATTCATCAAAATATGCAAATTCTTTCTGTTCCACGCAGGCAGCAAATGCGAATGAAAAGTACTCCATCTGCTGCCCTCGAACAATGTCGTCTGGGCTTTACTAAACTTGACGCCAGTTTCGTTCATGGTTTGTTCAGCGATATTCATCGCACGCGCAAGTTCAAAATTGTCATCGATATCTTGAACTCTCATCGTATCAGCCACGCTTGTAAAGTAAGGGTGTAGATCGTTATAAGACCACCCTCTTGGCCAACGATCGTAATCATCTGGCTGACCGAACGAGTGAACCAAATAGTTAAGTTGACCACTGCCACCGAGACCCTTGCCACGCGGGATTATTTGTTGCTATTCGAAACGATTGAATTCTTTTAATATTTGGGATGACCATATTACAAGTGAAGGTTTTCAATCGCGATTAAAACGATATAAGTCAAAGTTAAAAAAACAGAGCACAAACTCTTACATAATCCCATAATCCTTTCGAAGAGTATCTTTGACTCTCGGATCGAAAACTCCAGTCAACTTGAGATTTCTGCAGTCCGGGAGCAATTAACGGTATGGAAGACAACCAGTTGAAGTATCCACCAGCTTCCACCAACAGTACTGTCACGTTTGGATTTTCCGATAAACGAGAAGCCACAACACAACCAGCGGTACCGGCTCCAACTTAATAAGATGATTTGTAAAAGTTGACAAATTTCGATCTACTAGAGATGTTGGGTACGAGTATAGATACTCTGATTTTTACTTGGAAAATTTGCATTTTTATCGAGACTCGATGAAAATTTGATCGAACGAATAATTGGTCGTTTCGGATTGACGTTCAAATTCAAAAGTACACAAATGCTTTATCCCGTTAAAACAAGTACCATCGAAAATATTCTTACTAGCAGTATTAAATCAAGATGGACATGAATAATTAAATTTAATATGCAATCCAATTATGGCAGTAAGAAGGTTCTCACGTTGCATCATGCATTAATAACATTGTAATGGAATGGTCTACTACAACTGTATTGTAAAATATTTCTAGGTTACTATGAATTTATCAAACGTTACGTGCTATTGTCCCATAAATCGCTTTCCGTTTGATTATACGAAGATTATAGCTACATACAGCGATAGCGTGATTATTCTTATAACCTTCTACAAATCAATGCTTCATTTTTGATTGATAGGAAAGCAAAAGGAAACGATGCAATTTTTCGTTCAAACAAAGTTGTTTTGGCGAGTAATGTACAAATGCTAAACGTGAAAACTTGTTATAATTGCGTAAACTATAAAAAAATGTAAAAAAAAATATTTTTGAAAATATATTCAATTGTTTATACAACGTTTGAAATAACATTTAAAATGTTCCTTACCAATAATATAATCATAAGTAGTTTCCGGATGAACGACAATACTCCGAGGCGAGCTGAGATTACGTCGAAAGATCAACGAAGCAATGGTAACGATCACCGATAGAAATAAGTAATTCCACATTTTTCATCAAACGCAAGGAATTAAAGAAATAAAAACTAGGCAGACGAAGTAACAATAGAAAATATCTAACCAGCGTCTAAGCCGGCTAACGTGTCACTGAAACTCTCACGTGTACGTAGCGTCCGCGCGGTATTTTCAATATTAAATTAGTATCTTTATACCCGCGCATCGAATCGATACTTGGCGTACCATCGATTTCTGTTCAAACTGTATAGCAAACGTGGTGGTAATGCGAACGTATATATATGTAAGTCGACAGGTACGTGATGGGGTTGTCGATAAAGCGTGCGTATACACACCGAGGGGATGATCGATGAATACTTTCCTTTTATCTACGAAGGACATCGTACGACTGTTTATTTATTTTTTCGACTCATCGATTATTCTCGCGTGCATGGAGCGTCGGGGATCAGTAGTGTTGTCGCGATTCTAGCTTGAGCTAATACCTACGGATTATCCGTGTGCGTATTTCTACTTTTTCTTTCATTTTTTTTTGTTCCGTCAAGGGAGAAGCGCTAAAAGTTCTTCTTTGGTAGTGCTTTATGTTAGCTCCGGATAAGTTCTTGATATTTGTACGCATGACTAAATACAAGTCAGTTCATTTGATTCGTTTTATTTTCAAACGTACCAGTCACTTCGTTAAACCATCCATAGTTGTATAGTCATGAGAATCGTTTAAAAATTTATTCTCTAGATGAGTTCTAACATCGATCTAAAAACTATTGCTTTTGACTTAGTTACTTTTAGCATTAACTTAGTTAGACCATGCGTATAGATAAATTGAATTTGAAATTTTGTCCAATTTGCCGCGCCGCTGTTGCAGATGGCGCTAACTCTCGTGTGACTTGTGCGCGCAGTTACGCTGTTCGCCATGCATTTTCGTTTAAATTATCTTTGTATTCTTTTTTCAATAAAATCACGAATCAACAATTTGATGCTATCATTTGTAAAATTCTTCATTTTTTACAGAAACAAATCTATTTTTCTTTCAATTTATTATCGACAGCGTATCGATACTTCAAGAGTTTCGTGTAGATGGAGCTAGGATTTAAAATTGGAACGTCATTTATTTAAAATTGAAATTGAAAAAAATAATAAAAAACATCAAGCTGGTTTATTTTAAAAGTCTTAGCTACTTTATACACCAAAAAATGTCATTTAATTGTATTACGCATCCAAAAATCATATTCTCTGATTTTCAATTACGGAATAAAACTAATTTATTCGAATTTCCACAACTTTCGTCGTGTAATATCGGCAACACGATTGACCCGCCAAAATGAACATGGATAAAAATACGTCAGTTTGTCGTACGTAATATACGTAATTTTAACAACTGGTTGAATGTATTAACTTTACGATAAGTGTAATTTAGATAAAGTAACAGTAAGGCCGTCCCCTTGAGGATAATCGTAAAAAACTTTTAAGTACAACTTCCGCCTTGCTCGTGCGCCCCTCGTATTTTACGACTAATTACACGTGCTCTTCATCGCAAATGAAGGAAAAAAAGGTTTACTTGGATTCAATTTAAAATGCTTTTGTGTCCTTTTGTCAAACGTATCTTTTACAAAAAATGTAAAAGAATAGCAAAAGATGTGTCGAAGGTTCCTCTACAACAGAGTCCGCCTATAATTAGGTAGACTCGTATTGTTGTTGCTGTTTTGTTGTTGCTGCTGTTGGGAAATATTCCCAAAGAAATTTTCGATGAGAGGAGGCGGACACATCTAGAGAAGGAATCAATGCAGAACGTAAGGTTTATGAAAGGCATGTCTTATATAGTTATCGAACAATTATTTTGACGCTCGCGAGTCACAACAATTCCATAGTCAACCATGAGACTATCCCTCTAGCGACCGGAGACGAAAACCTATTATTTTGAATGCTTTGGCGCCGCATTTAAAACCGTACAACATTACACTTATCGACACGCGTTTAAAATGGATCGGGAGCTTCTAAATTCCATTTATCGTAAAGAAAATAGCAAAACTCGCAAAGAAATCAATCAAGGAGATAACAGAAAAACGCCCTTCATCGGACGACGTATGTGCATAACGAAAAGTGTTCAAATATATCGACAACCAGCCGAAAGAGAGGCAAAAAAAATGACGTATTCGCATAAATAGAGTCGCTATAAATATTTATTTTCGTTGGGACTATGCACTCGCGATGATTTGATATTCTGCAGGTCACGCGTGCTTTGGAAGAATTCAATTACGCAAGTCAGCTATCTTACGAATCGAACACTTTTTCCTTGCTTTTGATTTTCACACTTCGCCTCTCGTAATCATTCAACGAGATCTTTGCCAATAGGAGATAACCAGATACACTTATATTTCAAAGTAAGTATAGTTCGCGTATCCATAGAGAGATTTGAACAAGTATACACGTTTGCGAACGATATATGGTGTTTGATCAACGTGAAATCTACGAATCCTTGAAACGTCTTTGAAGATTTTCAAGAAAACATGGCGTTTTCAATATGATTGCGAATTTTCGTTGAATTTGTCGATGATACGCAAGACAATGTGTTTACGTTCCACTTGGAACCGAGACAACGGCGTGCAAATAAATAACCGAAACAGTTCGAAGCGTTAACATCAGGCCGTAACAAAGGGAAAATCCATGACCCGTACGTCAACGCACATTGTTGTTGATATTCTGTCTGGACGAAAATGGTAAAACGGTACAAATTCAAACAACGGTACGTGGATTTTTGATCGACTAACATCGACGATTATCAAAGGATTTTCAATAGTCTCCGAATGAATAATCGAGATGAAAAGAGAACATCGATAAATGATGCTTGATTTGCCTTGTATCGGCCTTTATTTATTCCATGTAATTAATGTCCGTGTATGAATTAATTAATTTGATCGAGGATAGAAATCAGTTCCGTTGATCCGAGTAATAACGAAGATAAGACGGATGTAAAAAGTAACTTTGCTCCGAGAATGTTAAGCGTCTTCAGCGGAAAACTTGTTCGCTCTCAGAAAAATAAGCACAACTGCCAGAGCCTTATCTTGGGAAGAGACTTAAACTTATGGCTATTTATAGAAGCATTTACAAACCGTTTTTCAATCTTTATTATTCGCTCATTATACACACCTCGTTCGTTTTAATCTTAAATACATTGCCCAGCTACACCCATAAAAGAATTTTTTTACTTGGTAGTATGGATTTTTAAAATATCAAATATTTTCGTTTTTTTTCGCGCGCGTAATATTCACGCGATGGTACAATTTAACAAAAAATCATTTAAATATTTATCTATTTAAAACAAGTTTAACGTAAAAAAGAAGAAAGAAACTCGAACGTAAGTTGAGTCGCATGACGCCAACTATATTGACGTTTAAAAAGTTCTTGGTTAAATTTCTTATCGTAGCTTATAATTTTCAAATAACATTTACAAACAACACATCGACACCTTCAAGTACAATAAAGACAAGAACAAAGTTAAATTATGCGTATAACTCGAACCGTTTTCACCAAATGCTTTGCCATAACGCTGTGTAATACGTATACAAGTGCGAGGGGGGGGGGGGAGAAAAGACACATCGCAGTACCGAACGTTCGCGCTAAATTTTCCTTCTCGCTATATATGTCATTTAATGATTTCCTTACTAAGAAACATATAACCGTGGATAGTTTGGACGTCGTTTTCGTAGCCGTTATTATTCAATAGACGTGCTTTTAGAGGGAGCATGCCATGAATATAACGTTGCGTGCGAGGGTGTTAAACTGAACAGGCGGTCTTGCGCTATTTTGCGCCGATGCGCGACGATATAACTGAAAGACTCGTGAGGTATTCGTAATCAAACTCTTCCTCGTTGAGAGACATACTAGTTTCGCTTTATGCTTAACTCGAATGTGCTCGTCGCGTAAGCTTTGGTACGTTGACACCCAAATGATTATGTTATCGATACAATACAGTCGCGCATGGGTATTTTATTATATTTTTGCCTCGTATAAGCTAACGTCCAGTTTTTTATGTCAACTTTCCTTCGTTTATTACACGTTGGTGTACGAATTCTTGTCATCGCGTTTAAGACGACTGTGTTAAAAGTCAATCAATTAAAGAAAATTCATTAAACAACACTCCGTCAAAAGTTTTTGAAACGTCTTAAATCGTCGAAAAATCAAGAAGAGTAGTAAATCGAAGGAATATAGATCTTGGAAAAGAACAATTAATGGTCGTTAGGTATCTTTGGCTTCGCGATTCATCCAATCTCGAGGGTTCGTAGGGTCAACAGAATTTGATCGTTTCTTGATCGGGGACAAAGAGGGAGAGAGAGAGGGAGTGAGAAAAATACGTCATACTTAGATCTCTGTTAGATGAATAGAACAAAAACAAAAAGAAAAAGTCTCAAAAAAGAATAAGAATTTGTGTGATAAACATTTATGTGCGTATAAACAAACAAAATTCGAAAAAAAAATTCGAAAACGACAAAGAAGTAAAGGGACCGTATACAATATATCCACTTAACGAATGGAATTTACATAACGTCATAAAACACATCTCATTTCATTCACCGACGCGTATTGTACACGAAGACCATTAACTTACCGCTGGTCGAGAACTTAATATTTCTCACTCTCGTTTCCTTTGCAAAACCAGATAGCCATCGTACTGTAAATAAAAGACTTTGAAAGAGCTTGGTAATTGTGCTGATTCCTAGTACCTAAAAGCGATAAGCATTATATACTCACTGACCGAATCTACGCAAAAGCAAAGCGAGAGCGTCTCAAATATAATTTTTTCGTACCATTTTCCAGGTCACCATTCGGAGTTGTTATAAAAGACAGTTTTATCGTCGTGCGACACAGTGAGCTTCGCTAGATTTCAATTTGTCCTACTTATGCTAATTTAATTTTAATGCTCTTGGAAGCGAGGATGATATTATAACAATGACTCCTACAGTTTACGTACGCAAGTCGTGAAATTTCAATTTTCAAGCGAATAAACGATTTATGCGTAGATAAATTGAAATAGGGAAATTGTATTTATTCAATTTCACACTATTTATCGTATTATTTTTTATAATATATCTATTTTAACTTATATCATATTATATCTATTTTGTTTTTTTACCGTATCAATATCTCGTTATATATCATAGTTAAATCTTACTAGTCGCACTTGACGTAAATCCACCCAAACGAAATGTCAAAGTTGTCCAATATTAGCACATCATCGCGCGATATACACTCCTACCGCATGATTCGTTCGATAAAAAGTATACGACGTTTGTTCCTTTCCAAAAAATAGATATACGATTTATTTAATTGACGAGTAGATTGCTTTCAGCTTCCGAGATATTTTGGCATGTAAAAAAATGATCACAAACAATTATTTCCAAATATTCGTATGTACGTGCACGTAAGGTCGATGAACATCGGAAACAAATTTTCATCATACGCCACGTACGTCAGTCTTGGACTTTTCCAGGACATAAGCCGACGATGTCATCTTCGTAAAATACAAAATTCCATTGCACGTACTACGTATGTCGTTGTGTGGCTCGATACAATTCATTTTCTTGGTTTTTGATCGTCTAGTGTATGACTTGGTTATATATATAAATTTACGTGCTATGCATTCTTATCACGCACATTCAATCGTACGCACCAGGTAGAGTGTGTGTATATATACATACATACTTACAGATTGCCATGCGACGCGTTCTCTTTTGACTGATTCGCCTGCTTGTTCGTAACAATGTTCACATTTAACGCTGTGTCGTACATGACGCGCCTGGTTAATCGATAGGCGTGTACAAGATCTGATTCTATAATAAAATCCGATAAATTTTCGGTGAGGTCATTCAGTTATTAGGGCAAAGGGGTATGTTCTTATCGTGAATCTGATTGGGGGTAAGTAGCAATGATTGGTGTGTTTTCGAGAGATGTATTATTTTTATTTTAAAATTCTTTTCGTTGACTGTTTCTTCAAAATATGAAAATAACGTTGTCAAAATCCAGTGACACTTGGGATGTTAAAAAAAAAAAATCCCGAGACCACTTAAAAAAAATGACAATCGCACCTTTATTTGTAGCTACTTACGCGCGAAGCTTTCTCACGGCACGCCGGTGTAAAAGCGCACGATCGTGACTCTGATGTACTCCGCTAACCCCCTTAAAGTAGCAGTTAACTCACCTGCATAATCCTCGCTCTTGCCTTATACGCGAATAAGAAGGAAAAAAATGCTCTCGCGCTTGAATTAAAGAAAAAAAGAAAAACAAATTGTTCGCGAGTGAATCATCATCGTCATCGTCGTCATATGTATGTATATGTATACAAACGCGAGAAAGAGAAAGATACCTAGCCTATTAGATTTTATAGAGTGTCAATTGATGCATAAATTTCGAGTCGAGTCCAAGTTCTTTAAATGGAAGGTTACCGCACTATGGTTATTTATTATAATGGCATACCGTTTGATTGTCGCACGCGTGAGAAGTTATAAAGATCTATTAGGCGTGGATCGATATGCCCGAAAAAAGTCACGCGATGGAAGTTGCGCGCGAAACGATGCTCGTTTTTTCTTGATGATTTTATTAAGTTTTATGACTACGGTTTTTTTTATTTCTTTAATGGATGTGAGACTACTTCTTTTAATTGTCTTTTTTTTGTACCGTGAGAATTTCTTTTTCTTTGTTTGGATGGTTAATGGTCTGATTTTTTATTTTCAATTTAACAGATTTCTCGAATATAGAGTATAGAGTTGATTTAACAAAAAAATCGTGTTTTTCCGATTTAAACTCAAAGTTAATTATTCAGTCAATAGACAATAATATGTAGAGGGATTCGTCCCAGTCAATATCGAATCTATGTGCATCATGTGCAAGATGAGTTGAAAAATTAATATTTTTCCAACCGAGTGCGTTTTATTACTGTTTTTTTGTTTGAAAACGAACGATTCGAGCCAAAGATAGTAGTAGTGGAGTATCTAACAAAGTTGAAGTAAAACAAATGAAAAGAAGAAACGATAAACAAGCGAAGGAGTTTATTCTATCGCTTGGCGCATTGGTCCTTAAAAGTTTAAATCCGTTGTCCTTTTTTCACACTCCATTGTGAAAAACTCGATAAAGTTTCGATCGCAATAGAGGCTTCGTAAAAAGATTAAAAGAAATTGAATGACATAACGTACAAAGTTCATGAACTCGAGTGAAGAATCATTGTTCCGCCCAAAAGGTTTTTTTTCTTTTGATATCTCGTTTAATGCAAGGCGTAAAGTCAATTTATCATAAGATGTTGGAACACATTTGTTCACTTTCAACCTTTACGCGCTGCTTAATGAGAAAAAATACCTTATCCTCGCGAATATTTCAAAATCTTAGCAAGATAAATCCTTATATATTGGTGTGAATATATAAGCACACACGATTGTATGAAGTTGAAAAATCGCGTTGAAATTTTGAAAAAGATGCGCGTTTATTGCGAAAATTCTCGAATACACCATGATGGGCGGATATAATTTTGTGAGTTATGTCCTATCTGAAAATTACGTAATGCAGTTGTATACATTTACAAGATAATTTACTCATACGTATGAATATAAAAGAAAATTATTGCCTTCCGGTATCTCGTTCACCACACTCATCGTGTGAAGGTAATTAGTTAGTCGACAACGAAAAGGACCGATCAGCATGATTCTTTATCTGCGAGTTCAAGTATCGACGCGTAACGGAGAGCGAGAAGAAACAAGTACAAATTATATACGCATATACATTGGGGCGGCAAAGAAGAATCAGTGATCAGTCAGATATTAGTATGTCCGCCGCAAGGCATTCGGGTTTCTCTCTCTTTCTCTCTCACTCTCTTTCTCTTTCTCTTTCTCTCTTTCATTCTCCGTGTGAGGTTTCTCGTCTTCGAAGGACTCTTGCATATTGGATTTTAATTCTCCAATGCTGCTGCTGCTGCTCCTGCTGTTGCTGCTGCTGCGCGCTTGCGGAGGCATGGGATATTTATGTGCATTCCTCGGTATATATCTTTTTCATTTCTATACATACAAATTGTTTTTTATTTTTTCTTATTCTTCTCCTTCTTCTTCTTCTTCTTCTCGTTACTTTTGATGAGGCCCGAAATGCTATTTCGTACGAATGACTCTATTTCTCAAGGATTCATTTTGTCGTCAAGGTCTGATGTAGAATATAATACAGACTATACGGTATAGCTTGCGAAATTTTTTCGAGACGCACGCACACACGTATATCAGGATGCGTACCATTGGATTCAACGGGCGTAGCGATCGTATAAACCGAAATTGCATTGTTGGCGACATTGTCAGGGAGAAGCTGAATAATTGAACAGGATTGAAAGGGACAGAGTGAGAGAGAGAGAGAGAGAGAGAGAGAGAGAATTGCGATTTGACGATAAGAAGCAATATACCACGAGCATGGACAAGTTTTCGATTAAGGCAGAATCAGGCAAAAACACAATTGTTTGATGGATTTTCGTTATCGCGGTACAATCGTCACTGAAACAATGTTTTCTAAACCGACAGACCTTTTTGCTTATCAGTTTGCTTCTCTTCATTTGCAACAACATTACTAGCATAATAAACAAAAATCTTACGGAATATTATTTAGGATATATAACCAAGTAATAATTGACCTGTTGTTTTATCAATTTGACCGAATCCCCGATGACCGAAGCCAAAATATTTCACATCGCGAATCAAATCGCGCGACGACGACGGAAAGATGAAAGCCGCGGCAAATAAAAGTTAAAGATTCGATTTCATAATTCGCATTCTTCAATCCAATATATCGACGATAACGTCACGACGAAATAAAATAGTTCCAAGACGAAAATAAAAAATGCATTCATCCCTATTAACATTATGAGGGAGATAAGCAACTCTAAGAAACCGGCAATAAGCAATTCGAATCGTAAATTCCAATATCATAAATTTGATTATAAATCACATTCCTTCTCTTTCTCTCTCTATCTGTTTCTAAAAAAAAAAAAGAAGAAAAGAAGATTCGTATACGAAAGCTACCTTTGGAGCTACCCTCTCGAGGAATTCACATTCTTGTCACGCGCTCATTAATTGAGCGGCTTTATAAAGCGATCGAATAATCGGGGCGGGCCGATTGTGCTGAAGGTGCGGGTGGGATTGCAAATAAAGTCGCCAAATTCTATACCTGAGATCTCTCTTTCTCTGTTGTCGAGCGTCATCATATGCCGAAGCGCGTTTCACCACCACGCGAACTATTTTTTTTTCTTAATTGACATTTCGGTTCTCACAATATTTTCCTCGAAAATAGATGCGCGGATCTTCGTTTATTTTCTTATGGTAACTTGGGAAACAGTCGTTTTTTTCTGTTTCCCTCTCTTTCTACCAAGTTTCGAAGGGTCGCAAATACGCGAACGGAATTACACACGCATGTAAATACACATTGACATTCTCCATGCAATTGTCGTAGAGCTAGCAATCAATTATTTTTACCTGTCATTGATAATTACATACCACAATTGTCTCAGGTAATAACGTTTGAAATTCATTTGCAAATAATTACAGTCGAATAATGTCGATATTACGTAAAACAATTTCGTGATCAAATGACGATCTTCGCAATAGTAAATACGAAAGCGCTCTACAATCATCGTTTAAAAATAGATGTCACATTAAAATACAAAGACAACTCATTAGCCATCGAAACGGAGAAAAAGACATTCTCACGATACGGAAAAAATGTGAAATTATACAAAAGATAAACTACATACACGGTATATACGTATAGAATTGTCATGAATGAAACCAAACAACATTGTTTTTTTAATGGGAGTATATATGCGTGAACCGAAGCCATATAATTTGCGATTCCGCGTTGTGGCGGCGGCGGCGCCGATAAACGACGCGCTTATCGAATAACAATCTATCTTATCGAATAACAATATCACACGTCGCTGAACGATCCCTTCAATTTCGCGCACATACGTACGCACCGGATGTTTCGAGCTATCGATGTCGCGACGCCAAGTAACACGATACCCGTCACGCCGCGCATTATAAACCGCTGCAGCCGATCGACCTCCCTCCCCCTTTGCTCCATCAAACCGTGCACTTTATACAGCGGCAAAGTGTAAATTCTTTCTCTCTCTCTCTCTTTCTCTTTCTCATTTCGTTTTGTTTCGGTTTTGCTAATCAATTTTGAATTGTGAAACTAATTGTACAGTGTCGATAATGAATTTTGATAAGTGACTTGCGTTGAAAAATTCGATCGTGTCTCGTTTTGAAATATTTTAGCGATGACTGTTTTGCCCTTACAAGTATAAAATACGTTAAAGCACAAGAAAACAAGAAGAAAACTTTGTCAAGAATATCTAAATATGGTTGTATGCAGCGCGATTCTTCTACAATGTTCTATTGGAATATTTAGAAAACAAAGCAGCTCTATGAAATCTATTCGATAACTGGTAAACATTTATTTTGATTGTTGTAAAATTTCATGTACAAATGGTGTGTTCTTAATCAATAATTTCAATTCGTGGAATTGTTCAAATTAAATTCGATTCTCCATAACAAAAAGTGAAAGAAGCACAAATCAATGATTTCATTGATAATAACGTTAACGGTCAAAGCGCATTAGAATCGACGAAGATCTATAGCCGTTATTATATCGTCGGCATCTCAAAGATATCGATGTGTTAATAGTTAACAATTATCACCTTTACCACGACTCATCAATTCTGAGTAAACGTGCAAGTATTACAAAGTGGAAAAGTGAGTTTTTCCGCAATCCGCTTTAACAAAAGAAAGCGCAGGAAAACTACGAGAAACCAGTTTTTTTTTCTGACGCGACGATGATCAGAAAAAGGCTACTATCTGTCTACCATCGATTCACTCGTGAAAGTCGCGCGCACGAGATCGCGATTATAACAGCACACAATTTTTCTTGCGATGGTTATTTATGAGGTTTTCAATTTTTCTTCTTGGCTGAGAGATTGGAAATTGTACTTGTTTACTGACGGTGATTAAGTGCGACGATGCTCGAGTCTTTTCCCTGGGGAAAAAAAATTATCTTTCGATTTGCTTATTTTTTTATAGATTAATCTATTCGTGATGTTTAGGAAGTTTATGAACTGTAAAATTCTTATAAATTTACCTCAATTACGATATGCTTGTATTAAAAACTGAATGAAAATTACTTCAGACGCGTTTCATTCGACGAAAGCAAATATCAAAAATAGTTTCTTCTCCGTCATTCCGATCCTCTCCTATCACAAAATAACAAATGTTTTCAAACTAAACGTTAAAATTTTATACAGATGAAATACGGGTCTGAGTATCGAGACAATACACACACACATATATATATATATAGATATATACTATATATATCTATATATATAGTAAGTAGTCAGGCTGTGGTGGTGGTGGTGGTGGTTGTGATGATGGTGGTGGTGGTAATAGCATCCTCTCTCAAATCTCCCTCTCTCTCCTTATGTATATGTAAGCGCGTGTATGTCTTAAGTCGCTCTCAGTCCACCACTCCCTCGTGTCGTGTGCACAGCAGGTGCATATCTATATGTAAGTATATCGCCCGCCTACTTTTATCGGAGAAATAGTTTTGCTCGTGTGTGAAACACGGTGTGCTCGCGCATATGTGATCCGACGGCTATGAGATAGAAGTTTGTTTAACTTCGTTAACAAATCTTCGTTATTGATTTATTATTCGCTCTAACCGAAACTTCGTTAAAATGATGTTCAACGTTTTATTTTGCCACTCACTGAATATTTCATGCCAGTTTTATTCGCCAATTTTTTAATTTAAACAAGTTCGGATGAAATTGCGCTCATTGATCATTGTTTCGTCAGTCAATAAAATTACGAATGTTGCTTGTATCTAAATTATATATAAAATATCGTTAATCTGAAATTAAAGCATAAAGTTTATTAACGAATGCAACTTCTGAGAGCATAAAGTGTGGTTCGATTATGAGTACAATTAAAGCAATTGCTTCGAAATTCCGTAGCGTTGCAATTTTCACCTAAATCGAGGAAAGCTAGAGTGTAAAAAAAGCGATCTTGGCAAGTCATTAGAATTATGCAAAAAAGAAATCCCACAGTACGCACCACATTTATACGCTTTACAGTGTCTGAAACTTTTATGTCACTTTTTTTAGAAAAAAAATCGTCACTCCCTCTCGTCTAGACATGTGTTTGCGAGAATCGGAGGTGTACTTATACTTCGAGGCGTGATACAAAAAAAAGCTCGCGTGCACGCGACAAAACACCGGGCTGGTGCAAAATCAAAGTAGCATAGCGCTTGTTGCACTCGCTGCTTGCACTCTCTCTCTTTCTCTCTCTTGTGCGTCCGACGCACACATATACACACATCTCACACATTCGCAAACAGAGGAAGGAGAGAGAGTGAGAGAGAGAGAGAGAGAGAGAGAGAGAGAGACAGAGAAGGAGGAGGAGGAGGCCGAATTCCACTGCTCCGACGGCACGCCATGCAGTGCGATTCGAGATTCGTACGCGCTCGGTTCATCGTCGTTGTTGCGGCAGTTTAACAGCGCTGATCGGCTCGAACAAATCGACCACGTGCAGGCACACAAGAGAAAGAGAGAGAGAGAGAGAGAGAGAGAGAGAGAGAGAGTGAAAACGACGAGAATATATAAAAAAAAATAACAATAAAATCAAGGCAATCTCCAGTCTCAGTGGCTGGGAATGTCTTTTTGTTTTTTTTTCATCCCTCTACACAAGTACGACTATTATTTGCATCTGGAAAATGTCTTCTTCTTCGATTTTTTTTATCAGAAAAATAAGATAATCTGTCATACGATATATCTCGAGGGTGCGTGCGATTTTTTTCGATAGCTGGATTAAGAAAAAGTGAGCGCAGGTAACAATTTAGCCACTTTCAATCATACCATTATTGGTAATTTTTTCCATGGCTCTTCGTAAATCGGAAATAATATTATTACATTGAAACGCTTGGAAAAATAATACATCCTTCTAACTTATAACTGTCGATTCATAAACATTGAACGCTGAATTCTCATTTGTAGGACGGAAGATTCTCTCATTTGAAGTTTCTCGAAGAACATTTAGAAAGTGCAGTGATTCGCGGACGAAGGACTTTTCGTTTTTTTTTTAAGGAAACTGTCACGAAAAGCACAAGAACCAGACAGTATTCAATTTTAATTGGAATCAATGTGAAAGAAAATAGTGTCATATTGAAATATCGAGGATTTGTTTGATGAACAATCGTATAGAAAATCAGGCACAATCGCGGTCACATCCACCACATTGGAATTGGAGCGCGCGATGCTCGGAGGCCCTCGCGTAAGTAGTGGCGCTCGGCGGCGCGAAACATCAGCAAAATCAACGGCGACGACGAGAAAACGACTCACAGCAGTCAAAGACTTAATACGAGCGAGGGCGCAAGTCCACGCCACCACCACTACTACTATCATCCACCACCACCACCACCATCACTGACGGAGCAGCTTTGTTCAGAGTATAGAAGTACTAGCCCCAAGAGAATTGTATCATTCTGCGCCGGCGAGCCGTGAGCGCGCGTGACAATAAGTGTGACAGTGTGCCACGAGAGACAGTTTCCTTTTTTTTCATTCTTCGATTAAGTATATAATTGCTCGGTAACATTCACACGCGTAAAAATAGTGCTACAGGATAATTTTCTCGAAAGCACTAAATTACTGCTACTACAACTACTGCGACGGTTTATACGGTGAGTGCTATTTTTAAGGTTTTTTATTTTTCTCTCTTTCCCACCGATGATGAAGAACAAGGAAGACGTTAATCGTGATGAAATTTATGTATTTCGATGGGGGAGAACGAGGAAGAGAAATTTCTTTTGATGTTGAGAAAACAAACAAGCCGACTGTCGACTTAAACAGGTGTAACGCTTTTTTAAGCGTAATGCTTTGAATTAATTATTTTTCCATTGGGTGCGGGATGAAATAAGCGTATACGGTAATGCGTGGATACAGATAGAGCGAAATTTTCAAACGTTTTTATAATTTGACCAAAATAAAAATACGTATCGTCTGTGCTATATCTATTAAACGAGAGCTTCGTTTTAATTCGACGAGTGAAATTTATGGAGAAAAGCCGACGACGTTAATTTCATAAATCACGACGCCGAGTTGTTTCAAAATTAAACTTTTTGTTTATGATACCTTGTTTCACACTTTCTCTCTCGGCAACTAATAAGCTCATAATAGAATATTGATTGACGGACGATAAGTATTTCGATATCGTCACGCCATACTTTATCGATCTATTGAGAGATATTTTTAAAGATTTATTCACCTATATTAACATTTGTTTGTTTCACATCAATTTACACAAATCGTGATATAATATCTATTAATTTAGAAATTTGTCGGTTTTTGTTACTGTAATTGGATTACTTAAAAATCGATAGTTTCTATTAGGGTAAAATATTTTTATTTTTTTTTCGTTTCACCGAAAAAAATACCAGCATAGGTAAGTAACAATATAAATTGATACACTAGGTATCTCTTGAACAATCGTTATTTTTTCTGGAAAAACTTTCATTTTCGAATTGTTCAAAAGTGAATTGGAATTATACTTTTAGTAATTAAACAAAATGTTTACGAAACCAAAAAACTACAACGAGCTACCATGTATGTTATAAGCAACAAAAATTTGTTCGCGTGCTACTAATTGCCATCGGCGCGCCGTCGCGCTAAAGGTGCATGCATCTCTCACACGCGCACGCCTATGTAATTATAAAGGCGCCCAAAATTTCTCACCTCTCTCCCTTTCGAGCGCGCGCGCTCTTCTTTCTTGTGAGGTCTGTATTATAACACATCGCGATGAAGATGTTATTATTTCTCTTTTTTACGTCTCCCATGAAATTTGTTGAATTTACCACAACAAACAATACTAAGAATAAAGTAACGTTACAATAGCAGTCTAAAGAACTTTTGTGTGTATATCTTTAACGAAAGTGGCAAATGAAACACGTAACGATACGGAAGTAAAATAAGTTTATTTATGCGAGTATATCGGGGAAAGACGCAACCAGCTGTCTAATGACGATAACTTATTTTTGTTTATATTAATGTTCGGGATACGGGATACGTTAAGTATTCGGAGATAGCCACGCGTCGGTGAATTTACACGTGGTTCCTGTTGAACAGCCGATCCGGTCAAAGGTATTAATACTTTATAGGGATATTTAGGGTATACCTAACGCGGCTTATTTCGTGTTTAATTTATCGTAGAACGTCCGTATAATAGATGAAGCTAAACGAAAATTATTAACGCATCTTACTTAAAATTGAAAAAACAAAGTTAATTGAAAGGCAAACAAATTTATAAGTACAATTAAAGCATCTCTTTGATGTTTCAATCTAATCGGTTCATCGTATGAAATAAACAGATGAACGTTTAGATCATAAACAACTTCACGGTTACTTTTCACCAAGGACACAATCGCGTCCACCAGTCAATCAAAAGAACAGTGTAAAAACTAAAGCGTCGTCATTTATCGCATCCTTTTCCCTAGTCTTAAAAAAACTAAACGTGAATGTCTCGCTGATTTTCTAAAGAGACACCAAGAAAGTCCAGCCTGCGTGCTCCAGATAATCCGCATGCACAAGCTCGCCGTCGTCGTCGTCGCTGCTGTCGTCGTCGTCGTCGTTCCTATAAAAAGGGTCCTTTGTTGTAAAAGCGAAATGTCGACTGACCATAGTCTCCTCCCACGGCAACAGGCGAGAAGAAGGAAAAAGGGGGAAGGCGCCCTTGGTTACTTTTGATATCGCCGTGTGTCGTGTCTTCTTCTCTAGTCTAAATCCGGCGCGTCGTCGTCGTCGCCGTGTAACACTGGGTTTTTCTTTTTTTTTTTTATGCTTCTTTTTTTTCATCTCGTTGCACGCGTACGTCACCAGAACGCCACCAACATAAATCAAGCGGAGTCCCTCGACGACGACGAGACAATCATCTACGTCATAGGTGCCTATGGGGACTCGGAGCAACTTGATAGTGATTAAATTTTGATCCGGTTAATTAATCCAAATTTCGCTATGTATTTTAACGTATCCGTAATATTGTAACGTTTTTTCTGTACATTTTAATCGAGGAAATTTTGTTTACTTAAATAATTGAATGGATTTACGTTTTCGATATTCATTTTGACGTACAACTGTTTTATCGTGATTTTTGTGCGTGTCATTCAATGTACATGCATAGATAACATCCAACAAGACTGGTACAGTAAAACGTATGGTATATTTTGACATTTCAACGTGTTCCCCATTTTTCAAGGCAAACACGAAGACAGTATTTTCACGCCTCTTAAAAATGTTTACTCGTAAGACTTACAGATTCTTAAAATGAACAGAGCGATCAACTTATTGTCGTTCACTTAAAACAAAGTCAAGAGTAACTCTAGAAAAAAAAAACAAGGACAATAATCGTCGCGCCACTGTCAATCGTATTGATTAACCGGCGAACTGATGCATCGTTCTCTGCGTTGTTTTTTTTTTGCGTACATCCCCTAAAATAGTAATTAGGTCACTCGTTCGTTTGTACAAAGAAAACAAAAAATATATTGACCTTTTTTTCGAGAAAGCACATATTACTTTTTATTTTCAAGTGAAAAATTCCTGAACGAACATCACGGCGGTGAGTATCTGGTCATTCCACTTTTCGTGCGCGTACACGCGAGTGAGCGTTTAGTCAATTCTCACATATGAGGAAGTCTAATGAAAATTTTCACATTCTGTTTTATTTTTACGCCTTTCATATTTTGTAGATGTTCTTATCAACGTGTGGATAAGAACAAAATCTCGACTTTTGTACTCGATCGGATTATTAACTTCATTGGCTCTAAATCATATGGATTTTTTACACAACGATAAATACACACTCACATGAGAGTATGTGAGAAAGTTTGGATATGTGTGTGCGTGTGTGTGTGCCACGAGAGTACAAGAAACTCGATACGAGCGAGAAAGAGCGGCTAATAAGTAATAAATTTTAACGAGCGGCTCGTTCTTTAATTTTCGCTTCGCGGGCGTTTCTTTTTTGCATTCGCGCCACAAAGAGATCGATCGTTTTTAAAAAGGCGCGTCAGAGAATATCCTCGTGAGATCTGAACAAACAGAAAGGGATACAAGTTGAAATCTTTTTCTTTTTTTGACTTAACGATAATGACCGTAATTTTGGCTCTCACACGCGTACGTGCGCGCGAAATAAAATTGTAAGTCGCGTAACGAAAATATATTGTTTCCTTTTCGAAGGTTTTTTTGCTGATAAAACGTCTTAATTTGTGAACTTTGTTTTACACGTGTTTCGGACGTTTTAATTTTAAATTGTATCAATTTTTCAACTCGATTAAATACGATATAGACTAATCGTGGTTTTAAGGTAATAATTATAAGATTTCCCACTTTCAAATAGTTTATTATTAATATTACAGTAGTAGAAATAGTATGTTTCAAAACACAGAACAAATCATATTAATCAGTACGCAATTGATTATTTTAAACTTCTGTCCGACAGTTATGATAAGAAAAATACTCTTCAAATGTACCTAAAGTGAATTTCTTATTTCAATTGTACCAGGGATTTAATATTTTACAAAACTGACCTCACAAGTTGTCATACGCGTACAGTTAACTCGTTCAAATGAACAAAACGAAGAAAAAAACAGATAAATTTGTAGAAGGTATAAAACACGCGCATATTTCACGTGGAATAACGAGCTGCAGAAAATACTCTACTAATTAACATGTAAGAGGCAAAGGAGCAGCAACTGGGCGGGCTCATTGTAACTATTTTGTTTGTTTTTTATTTTGTTACTCAGCTTTTATTTGACGTTTAAAACCGGTTTACAGGCGTGCAAGTGATAATATAAAATTTTATATATTATATATATTTATATAGAAAAGTTTTCGATCAAACGAAACAAGTCGTTCAACGTATTCACCTACTTATTACTCAACAAAATGAACACATCAGAAAAGTGGGAAGAAGGAGGAGAATCGATTAGCCAATTATCGCTTTTGTGCATACAGCCTCCGGCTTAAGTGAGCAAGAGAGAGAGAGAGAGAGAGAGAGAGAGAGAGAGAGAGAGAGAGATGTATAGGAAGAGCGTGGACTATCTCTCTCCTTGATTTAGCTTTTCGGCTAAAGCGATTTATTATAGACGCCAGGAGAGAGAACCTGTCTCCGGCCAATCGATTCATACGATCTCGCTGTCTGCGTGGAATTCTGCAGCCGGTCTTCTCTATTAACATTGCGTTTGTCGTCTAAACTAACGTGTACATCTGCGCCTTTGCGATCGGATATATAACAGACGTTTATATGTAGGCTGCTTCATCTTGTTTTTTTTTTTATTGAAACTTATCTTTTCTAATTAGAAATAACCAACTGTAGTATCGAAATCAATTTGGATTTCGCTGACCTATTAGAAAAATGTGCTGCGCGTATAGTATATAGAAAAGTTCATTCATTCAGCACTCGTTTAAACATCGTTCGCCATTTGGTTTCTTCTTTTTTTAAATCACTTGCCTATTCATTCTTGGAAACGTTGATTTCCAGGAAACAATAATCAGCTTGTCAGTATAAGCATTGACGTGAATCAAGCAACCTAACGCTTTTCGAGTTTTTTTTTAATGTACGACATCAATTTTTTTTCGCTGATCCCATTCTATTCGAAATCTATATACCATGCTATGACGTGGGTGCTCACATAGTTTGAACATCAGGCGATAAAAGACCGAGAAAGAGAACGAGAGGGAGAGAGAGAGAGATCAAGACTTTATGCTGACACACTCGGGTGATCGTTTTCGTGATTCGCGCATGTTTCTTTTATTTTTATGACGCGACAATTTCAAACTGACTGCGCTTTCGGGCTCTCTCTCTCTCTCTATCTATCTATCTGTCTCTCTCCATTTATCTATCTTTTTATTTCGACAATTGTATATTTTTTAGCCTCGATGGCCTCGAGGAATGAACGCTCGTTGGTTTTTACTGTGTAGGGTGGTGAAAAGCTTTTTGGTATTGGGTGTTATTTCGATATCGCGAAATTATATTTGTCTGTGCAACTATTTTGAAAAATAAGTCGATCGAAAATCAACAAAGTTAAATATTGGATATATAATTTCATTTTCTAATTATACAGTTAGCCAACTCGATGTACGTTGAATTGAAAAAGATACATATAACAACATCGATGCAAGGGTCCAACGCATAAAAAGTACACACAGTAAGAAACGCGCAAAATCGTGAAAATATAGGAATGTTATGTACCTATATAAAAATTAGAAACGTCGCACTGACAATATCTCGTACCATCAATAACACGCACTACCGAAAATTACAATTGTCGTCGCGACATAAGCCTATATCCATCAGTCAAAAGTTCTCTGTGGAAAATCGTACGAAAACAGACATATATACGTACACAAAGGGAGAAAAAGAGACCTACAACGTCGCCAAGAGAAAAAGCGCCATGGCGAGATTTTAAATCATCCGTCGTTATTATACCGGCTCTCGTTATCAGGTCTATATATGCTATCTCCTGTATGTAATTTGTCTTTTTTGTTCTCTTTCTTTTATTGCACGTGTAGGATGGCAGTTGCATTTGTTGCTAGTGAGTATTTAATTTTAGATGAGAAATATTAATAGCCTGAATTACAGGGTAGGTAAACGAGCTGCTTGACAGTAATCGTGTTTTCTCTCTTCCACTTCGAGATGGAGAGCAGCGGGAGGAGTTAGTTTTAAAATGAAAATTGAAATAATTATGATTAATACTGGCATTAAACCGCTCGAACGTATTAGCATTTAATAAATCGGAATATATCGTATGGTTGATTCAACTTCGTTGGTGGCTACCAAGTAACGACGATTTATTCATTTTTAAATAATTGTGCTATAATTTGCCTCTTTAACATCGATGAATCTCTTATGAACTTTACGACAACGATCGTTTATCTTTAATCAAAACGCAACAATTACTTGGAATTTAATAATACCATTTTGATAACTCAACTCATAACGTGACCATTAAACCTTTCTTATTCGAATAAACTCCATTTACAAAAGTAAAGCGAATACCATTAACACGTTAATTGCGCTGAAAGTTTGCTTGCCGAAGTTTAAGATATCTCAATGTGTGTGTGTGTAAAAGAAAGAGAAAAGAGGATCCCATAAATCACTAACTTGCAGAGTTACCTACTGGTTGCGATTTTCCCAAATCACCCAAGCATTACGAAACAATTAGCAGATAACACGGAATGCTCCTTCTCGCGCACAATCCAAATAAATCTTTTAAAGCAGTAGCTCGAATGGCTTTTAAAAGAGTATATTTTATTCTTCACTCGAGCCCGCAATTTTTGAAAATTTGATTAAATAGAACGTACGATTGTTCTTTTTCCTTGGCTAGAAATTACTTCTAGGTGAATTAGTTGTGTCTATATTTTGTAATTAGTTTGCATTTAATTGGTTTTTGTTTATCTGAAACTACTAATTAGAGCGGCGATAGCAACTCAATGTCGATTACTGGTGATTGCCACACAAAAATTTAGATTAAAAATTAAACGTTCTTGTGCATTAAAATATGAGGTTCAAATATAAAATACCTTTGGAGTAAAAATAATACAAAACTTTCTGTTTAAGGAAACAAAAATTGTTATGTACTGCGGTATATCCCACCGCGTACCATGCGTCGGCGGTAAACACAAGTGGAAGTATACCGTGATTCTAGTTCTATATCTATATATGATGAATTCATTGTAGGAGTATATAGCTGAAGCACATGTTTAACTTCATTCACAGTCTACGTATAGGGCCACCCGTTGAATCTTCTCCGTCGAGAGAGAGAGAGAGAGAGAGAGAGACAGAGAGAGAGACAAGTCAATGCAAACATTATAAGGATTGATGAAAACTGATACAACTTGATTCTGTTGAAAAGGCAATTCTTTTTCGTGTTTATACAGAGATTGAGTTTTATATATCAGGAGGGCGGCGCTGAAAAATTATGTATGTTAATTGATCGTTTCCGGAGCAAAAAAAAATTAGAAAATTCTGTTTATTTCATTCGTCACTTGAACCTTTAAAACGGAAATGATAAAATAAATTAACTGTGTAACCCTGGTGAAAGTCCATAGCACGCGCCGGGATTTGGATGCGAGCGTAACGTCACTTGAAAGCTTTTGATAGCGCTTATATTTTTTATGACGCCAGCTCACTCGTAAACGATAGTAAATTTACATTCAGCGGGATTAAATGTTGTACTCGAGTTGTGATTAAATTGGATTTTCGTTGTCGTTGTCGTTGTTGTAACTATATATCACGTTTCGTACGTTTTTTCTTTTATAGCGAATCTTCGAATAAAAGTACTCGTCCCGTTTTTTCAATACGAATCATTTTACATTTATCCGTACGGTGGCATTTACTTCTTGCAAGTGATTGTTCAATGAATATAAAATAAAATTAGTTCATGTCACGGAAAAAATGTACCACGTAAACCAACCAAAAAAATTTTGTATGTCGATTGCAATAGAGATATCTACCAAAAAGATTGTTCTTTTTCTGTGCAGCCACGAGGACAAACGTTTTTGTCTTCAACAAAGAAAAGTCACGTTGTCTGGTTGTGCGCGCAAACACAGAGATGGATCTCGTGTGGGTGCCTCTCTTACGAATAAAACCTATTTTCAGTGCTACTACTCGTCGTTGTCGTCGTCGTCTCGACGTCGTGAATCAGTGATTTTCGAGAAACTTGCCCCTGGCTTGCCAGCGAGATAATTTATACAAAAAGAAAGTCCAAAGTATTGCATTTACGCGTCCAGATAATATAGACGTTGCAGAAGCGTTGATATAAGAGTATATTGCAAACGCGAGTAGATTTCAATAGAAAAGAATCGATAAACAGAACATTTGGACGTTGTATAGTCAAGTGAAAGAACGATTTAAATAACGATGCGAGAAAGAGAGAACGTACAATGTTCAGATTTGACGGGTGTGCGGTTATAAATATATTCAAATAGACGAACGAAGGTATAAGTAAGTGCTGATTTCACGTCTGAGAGAAAGTTTATTGCTAATTATTTTCAATAAAGTGGATCAAGTTAACTCTCATCTGAAATCTTAGAATACATCTATAAATTGAAATATATATGTTTGCAAGCTCTATCGTGCACTTTAAAGTTCATTTAAAATTATCACTTTGAAAAGTGATATCGCTTCAAAGTAAACAGTTGCAAGCACAATTGCAAAGCTTCGATATACTTTAATTCATTAGAGATGTCAATTATTCATGTATCCGTCCACTTAAGAAGCCGCTAGACAATGACAAAATGAGACCAAGTAATTAGAGGTAACTAGAGACAAAGAGTACTCGAGTATACCAAAAGACAATAACAAAATAACTAGATAAAAAGGCATCTCGAGAAACTCGCACGTCATAGCGTCGCCAGACTAAAATATATTTACGTGCGTAACCTTATCAAAACAGCGAAATAAGAATAGGTGTAGGAGGTGCGCATACATACGCGCGAGTCTGCAAGTCTACTCTTTGTTTATAAAGAGTTGGATTGAGATACTTCCGAGGTGGGTTGATGTTATACCTGTCTATGTTAGATTTGCAACTTCTTTTTATTCTTTTCTTTTTGTACAAGCGTAGGTAGAGAGGATGAATCGGATATTTATTTTGAACGAGGTACTCTCTATTATACCGTGATTATCAATTGGATGAATTTCATTCTTTAATTTTTCGTGCGTTGATGAAATATCAATAAACTCATCAAGAGAATAATGTGTTTGGCAAGCGTTGCACTGATGTATATGTGGGGATAGAGACAGTAGTGAGAGAGAGAGAGAGAGAGAGAGAGAGAGAAAGAAACTTCAAGCGTGCACAAACTAGTCAGCAGCTTTTGACGGCATAACGTAATTACCGAAACAGTCGTTGCAAGTTGTGCTGGCGCCATGTGGGCCGTCGTCCCTTAATGAACACGTTGACATCTCGTAGTTACATGTATATTTTCCTTTGAACACTTTTGTTCTCTTATTTTTTTATTATTTTTTTGCTATTTCTCTCTCTTTCTCTCTATCTCATAGCTTCAACGCTTTTGACATTTTTTCGAGCAACATATTTTTCAAACGCTATAAAAACTTGATTCATTGCACAAATTATCTCGTAAGCTGATCAATGTGACATTTGACTCTATTGATTCTTTGCGAGTATGGGTAATGAATACTCAGTACTTTGTCTAAAACTATATTATTTACAAATCTTTAATATCCGAATATTCTTAATCAGTATTGTTACATTTAAACAAAACGACCAGAGTATATCATCGACAAAACGTGCAGATAAACGAAAATCACTGTCCCAATCAAAGATTCGAAACGTTTCGTTCTGACACACACACATATATATATATACGAAAGATCCATTCTAATATAAAAATCAGCTTGCGCGTCGTATAGTGGCGTGATTATGCCTTTTGGCCAGTTTCGGTTCTCATATTCACTCTCTTTCTCTCTCTCTCTCTCTCTCTCTCTCTGTTTCTTTCTCCTTCTACCGATTAATTTACATAGCCTCGTATAATGCACGCGTGCGCGGCCTTTTTCTCGGGTATTTCGCGCATTCGGGACCACCTACACCGAAAAAACGAATCCCCCTTCTACCCCACACACACAAACACACATACATACACGTACACGAGATCACGCCAGAGTTAAGCCCTAATATTATCGGCTCGTTTTCGAGTTCTCCAATTCGCTGAAGAATATTAGGTGGGTACAGCTTCGCATAAAAGTTTAGTCTTTGGACTCCGTATTTTCGTATTCGGAATTGAGTAATTTTAACGTAATGTGTGCGGCAAAGCGTCTATTCGAACAAGTGTTCAGAATTATTACTATTTATTTATATATTTTCTTTTTTTTCTATGAATTTGATAAATATTGTATAAAAAGGATGGAAAGGTAGTGCGATTTTCCACATTAGAATACTTGCAATGTGATTTCCCTATAGTGTTAGATACAACATTATAAATTAAACGTGGAATTAGAATGAAAACATATACATAATATTTTAATCGTAACATCGTAATCAGAGTAATGTTCCATCGATATTCTCTGTTCTTTTGACAGTTAATATAAAAGACACCGCTGGCATGTCACTGGATCTCTGACACTTGTCGTTGCTATCCAATTGCATCTACAGTCTGATATAGTATTAAAGATTTGATTGATTTGAAAGTGCGTAAAAAAAAAGATAAATACACGGGTAACGGTGAAACTTACCTTTGAATTGATCGTTGAAAACGAAAGTTTAATAAAGCGGAATTTAACAAAAATAATCCATTAAATGCGTGTAATCTCGAACAATTTTTTCGCAACATTCCAAGAGGCAATTCTTTCTTTATCCAAGAAACAATTAGTTTAAGAGAGAGACAGGAATAAAGTGTATCATACGTACAAAATGGAAACAACCTCGATTTTCCAGAAGAAAAACATTATGTGTGACGAAGGAAGATGCATTGAAGCTGATCGTGTATAAATATTTATATTTCTATTTTATTCTGATCAATGTATTCTTTTTCACTATACGAATTTAAATAGATGTGCGTTAAGATATTCCAAACGTACGCTATCCGATTACACGTGCTTGTATGACAGTTCAATTTTCTAACATAAAAATCTTTTCTAACGCGATATATTTTCATTAGCGTTTATCTCATCGTATAAAAATTGGAATATTCCGATCGGTAATTTTGTATTGTATGCATATTTTACTAAAGTTGTTATTGAGACATCGAGTTTTAATTATCCAATAAAATGCTCGCCGTTAATAACCGCGACAAATTTTTATTAATCCATAAATCATAATGCAATTGGTAAGATGGCTGCTGACGCCAATAGATGACAGGTAAACGTGTGTTTTTCTAGCTGATACAACCATTATATATCGAGTTGAGTGCAGTATGATGAAATAATTGTAGTTTATGTCTAGTTTTTCTTCTTTTTTCTCAAACGAGCTCGGTCTTTTTAAGAAAATTGCCCATAAAACAGACTTTTATACGGTGATAGTCAAATTTTTATAACCGATGAATACTAATTTTTTAATCGAGAACAAAGTATCATTTCTATTGCAGAATTAATCAAATAGTGAAAAGATATCGAAATGTGCGGTAATGAAAGTAAAAAAAAATATTTTTTTATACGTAATATTTTACGGCATATTACTGAAAAGACTCGGATGAAAAACGCTTTCTACTTGATTTCTCAGTAATGAATCATGATTTGATTGCCCATTAATTCATAACTCAATATTCAATCATACTCGCGTGGCGACTGCACAGCCAAAGAGAATTTTTCCATTGACGTTTTATTGCACGAATCTTTTTACGACGTATCGAGGATTTTCATGCTCTCGTCCCTCTTTCGTTACATAATTTACCAGTGTGTCCTGTTTCGCTTTTACACTCGGGGGCATCTCTACGATTCGATTGTAAATTCATTTTATACAAGTCAGACAAGTGATTCTAAAACACGGAAAATGTTCGGATGTCGCATATCAAATTCATCGTTGTGACTTAACATCAAGGTTTTACGTGCTATTAATTTGTATGCTGTCTTGTTCTACTAGATTTTCCATAAATATACAAACCACTAGAATTAATTAAATAAGTAAACGTGCGAACAATCGACTAAGTTGTTCTTGTCTGAAAATATTTGTTTACATTTCACTGATTTTTCCGAAGCCCAACGAGAAAGTATATCATAGACTTCCTTGCTTTTTTCGCGAGCGCAAAAGGTATCGTTTATGAAGCGATTACAAGAAAAAGGCTTTTCCTGATACAAAACACCTTTGTATCAAGTCGTAAGTAAATGCACCAAAAGGTTTACATTTCTTCTAACATTTGCATTTATGAAAATACTTATCGATTTAGTTTAACTGGTAAAAAATATCGTTTTACACCTATTTTTAACAGACGTGATCATTTGTCCAAATTGCATAGTTAATTCTAATGCAGAAATAACATAGTAAATAAATTATTACGTATTCTTGTCTTATTTCGTGCGCAACGTGAAAAAAAAGTACACAGGCGGTAGATTTAAAACGGCACACAGATTACTTTGAAGTAATTTGTTATATATGCTCTCTATTGACGCTTTAATGCACGTAAACCGGAGAGTGTTTATGGTATACGTCTCGAACAGTAAGAATACGATCACCATTGAGACATACCCTACGTCGTGTACAAGGAGAGGAGAAAGAAGCAAAAAAAGTTTATATGCTTCTTTTTTCTCTCTTGTGCATCGCGCGAATTATGAATCACGACTGCAGCAGTCGCACGGGAATCCACAAATACGTACTAGGGTATGATGCGCAAGAAGTGAAGGTTTAACGACTGTAAGATTGAAAATTACATTTTTATAATTTTTGTATAATTACTTTTGTACGTTGGCAAGATGAACTACTGGGTATATGAAGCGGAAGATTATAATAAGATACGCAGTAAAACAGAGTCGTATATTTCATCTTCTCTCGTCGCTCGTAAAACTCCTCTAAAACGTTCGCTATTTAGGCTAAAATTTTTCGGAAAATTCTCCACGCGTCATTGTCGACTTAACTACTGGCATCATAACTTATTTACGATACTCAACAAACGCCACGCACTCGTCACAAATGTAGCGGTATTACGAGAGACGAGTTAATGAATATTCGATTTGATGTGTTTCATATCGTTCCATATCGGCGTTTACTAACATCCAGGATGATTTATGAATATTGTCATTATTTGAACGTGTGTTGTGAAATTACGAGTGTCGATTGTGTATAGAATTGGCAAGAAAAAGAATATATGTAGTACAGCTTTACGGCGTGAATAAGTGATTTTTAAAACGTAGTTACTGCATGAGTCAATGGATATAATGGCACGTAAATAAACGAGGTTTTCATTGCGAACGTTATTTCACTTTGGAAAAGCAAACATGAAACTTAATCATTTATGATGTATGGCTTGAAATTGCTAATAAACTTATCTAGCGGTTTTGCAACTACATTGGAAAATTCTTGCAAGAATTGCGGTGTTTCTTTTTCAAATAACAAGCAAGGTACGCTTCAATTAAAACGTACTATTGTTTGACGTATAAAAAACCACTGATCCAACAAGTTCAACTCACTTTTTCAATAAGCTCTCATGGAAATAGCTTGTTCGTTCGATGGACTCGGTGGGTTACCCGCAACCGCAATTTCTCAATGCCGGTGTATCATCGTTCATTCCAGAGAACGTTAACGAAGTCTAAAACAGTGGTTTGTGCCAAAACGTCACTCTATACGCTGAACAACACACGTGTCGACCACTCTTTCTTCTTCGCAGACGACGAGCTTTAAAATAAGTTCCGTATGTGTCGGTTCGTCGATCGAATAAACGCATCGTGATCGTCTAGAAAAGAATATTATTGTTGCGATCAAAAGATTCATTAATCGAGCAATGATTAAAGTGATTATGCGAGATGGGCATGCATTTCTTCGTCGGACTAAATAGAGAAGAGCATCTATAACACGATACACTGAGATGTTTTCAGATGATTTGTACATTGGAATTTTGACACGAGGCTGAAGGTGAATTTGACGTTTTCTTATTTTGAGCGGAATCTAATCGGACGATACTGAGGATATTCTCACGTGAAAATACGCCTTGTTTCCTCGTAGACTTTTGGTAAACTTTTTCGCACAGCCTTGAAATGAAAGTGACGCAAGAAAGTGACATAATTTTTCTAGACAGGGAAACACGCATAACACTGATATTACTTTATACGAAATACGGGCCATTGTATCAATTGACTTATACGAGTATAGCGAGTAAATAAAACGTTCTATTAGCCTTTGATAAAAATTGTCCAATAAAGAAAGCACTCAATTTACGAGAACTATTACATTTCCTTTATATTTGTCTCGTGGTAAATTGATACTATGTTGGTAAATATACCATATTACTCCGATTACGGATTTCCCTTTTCGTTTCATGAACATCTCTCCTGTAGGAACATTGTATCAGAAAAAAATCTCATTTCAGAATAGCAATAAATATAACTTACGTAAGGTCGTCTGCTAAAATAAATCCAATTACCAAAATTATCAGGGAACACATTCCGATAGAAAAAAAAAAGAAGAAGAGAAGAAAACTCGGGTATAATTCTTCAACAAGCACGATTGTCGTCTCTATACGATTGTCTCGTTTGGTAAATTGGCGCGATGCCTTTTCTACAAGCAAGTTAGCAATTAGTAATAAAGAAAACGAAAGTGACACATTTATGGAGATTGAGAGATCCAACTATGGTAATTGGATGTCTTATCAACTTGCCGAGGCCCATACAACGAGTACTTCTCTCCCTCTTTCGCGTACGAATTGCTCGTCGTGACGATAGTTTATATGAATTCATTGATAAAGCCAAAGAGGAAGGATAAAAAGGTAAATATTCGTTTCGAGCTTGGAGCTTTTTCGTATTTATTTAATTGTATTGACCTTCATATATCACGTAAATTGTTATGGATCTTCGTGAATGTACCAAACTCCTGACGAAAAGAGACGTTTACGGCTTTTGGCACTCTTTTCAATTGCCAATAAGTAAAAAAAAATGTTGGAGAAAAAAAAAGAGGAAAACTTGAAATTGTCAATTTCTGACAAATTGACAATTCGTACTTTTCGTATAATTGTGTCTACAATTTCGTAAAAACCACTTTTCCTCAAATATCTCTTTCAAATGACATCCTTGCAATCGTAAGGGGAGGATCCCTAATAAAATCGAGGCGAATAACGGAAAAAAGAGCGACATAGTAAAAAAGAACAATGGAATCAGCTGCAGAAACTCGTGTGCTTCCGTGACTGTTTGTGGTGGCGTTTCTACCATGCAGATATTGCCGTGTATATATACATATGTATATATTTGCGTTTGCCAAGCGATCTAACGGAGGCGGGTGTATCGCCATCGTGGTCGTCGTCTCAATTTATTAAACCGGTTGTATCTCTGTTGGCGCCGCCAGCGAAAATCCATCGTACGTTGCTAACATACACACACACACACGCACACACACACACACATATATATTATATATATAAATCGAATTCCCCTTCTCTCCCTTAAGGATAATACGTTATATACTTGGTGCATTACCGTAATCGCTCTCCACGATAATCTCTCGCTCGCTCTCTCTTTCGAGGAAGTGTCGTCGCTCTCATATTGGCATCGAGGAAACGCCACACTCGATAATGTGGTTTTTGCTCTGACAACCAACGGATTAGGAATGTAGCGCGAAACATTGAGATTGGTATATCGGTCGATTGTATTTTATGAGTCGTACGATGTTGCTTTTTGTTTTCATTGTACTGTGCTGTTGATGCGCAGTTCAAGGCTGTAATAAAAACGATTACTCTTTATTAAAATGTATATAGCAGTGTACACAGAGAAGACTATTGATTTCTTTTTTGTTCATCAAATCAGTTTTCCGCCTATTACTCTACATACGAATAAATGCTAAGGTCTAGATCGTTGCGTGGTGTAGATTGGTTTTTATATATTTTTTTACTTTATCTTGGCAAAGGATGAAATTAGTTTTCAATATATGAATTACACAAAGAGTCCTTACTTAAACAAAAGCAAAAGGAATAAAAGAAACTTCGACATCAGTAGTCTTGGTCAATATACGTGTGCGCGTAGCAATCGATTGGCTCTTTGTTCTTTATTTTCGTTTCGCTGGAACTTCTTTCGTTTTTTTTTTTTTTGTTTTTTCACTCTCGGAGCTTCTCGTTATATTGATACGTACTACTTTTGTCATTGTTATTTCGTGTCGGTGCATCGTCTTTAACCAGGCAAAGACATGTAAGTTTTTGAAGATCAATTAACGTCTACGCCATTCTTGCGTTAATCTCGTTTTTCTCGAAAGAAAACGGACATTTATACGTATATATTTATACAAAATTTGTTGATCTATTCCAATGTTTTAGTGCAAATTAACGACTTTGTTTGTCAAGTTTGATGGAGTGTCTAGTCGTCGTATTTCGGAATGAATTTCTGTTTGCACTTCTGTGCCAAAAGTTCACACGTTCAATTTAGCAAACTGATGAGTTGTTTCGTATAGGTCTATGTCTGCGTATATTTGCCTGGCGCTAAATATTTTTGAAAAAATTAACCTTGAAGGATAAACAAAAATACAGCGACGCTTTCAACGATTACGAATGTTTACCGTTGTAAAAATTAGAACGTTAAACTGTGCTAAGATGCTGATTGAATCTTATTACTCGAATGCTGCACGTGAATCTTGAAATGTGCTTTTGCAGAAGTAGCTGACAGCTCTTGTACAGTTACTGCTCTACTCTTACCAATTAGCGACTGCGAATTTGACTTACCGGTGTACTTTGACTGACAAGCGTAAGTAATGAATTATAATGGATTTGTTGAATCGTACAAAACTAGTCTACAACTATTTTTTACACGCATAGTAGTGAGTTTTTCCATAAAAGGTTTTTTTCAGCGTACGATACATTTTTCGAGAATATTCGAATGTTCGTTAAAGTATTAGAAAGCTTTCCTTATCGCAATATCCAAACGATCTACAGCATTGAAGTCAAACAAAAGCATCCGTAATACGGATGCACAAATGTCTATAGAAGCGTGCAAATATAAGTTGGTTCAGTACAGAAAGAGGGTAGAGAAAGAGAAGGTCGAGTGTTTTGTCATGGGAGTCCTCACGGCAGTCGGAGAGAAGCAAACACACCGCGACGCATTAGTGCAATTAGTACATACGTGCCTGTGTTCCGTATGAACCGCTTGCCGCTCATGTGTGGGAACTTTGAAAGTTTCAAATAGGGATTCCAATCTTATACAGTTTTGCATCATTGTACGTTCGTTGAACTCGGACAAACTATCGCCATTCGATACAAAAGTTGACCAGAAACGCGCGTGAGAGACCAAGTATACGTTAATTGTTTGTTCAATCTGTTTTCATATTGATGTATCTTTTTACCATCCGTGATCGAGGTATTTTCGATCTAAGTTGTTATTGAAAATTTATAGATGCAAATTAGCTATTTTTGTTTGTTTGACGTAAATGTGATGATTTGTTTTGACATAAAGATTTATTGATGTTGCTTTGCAAATATGAAGCATGAGAATAGACTCTAGTCAGAAATGAAAAATGTATAAAGCTTTTGTTGACACTCGCGTCATCAATTGACAGAAAACTTTAATAGTGATTTTTCTTTTGTTTTTTATCCGTTTAACATACCATCAAGAGAAGATAACGAAAAATCGGTCGTAGCGCTAGTGTCACTAGAAATATCACTCTCATGGTTATTCATTGCGTGGCGTCTATACTATTAATAATTCGGCTTAATGAATCTCGAATTTCCTTGCGCGGCGCGAGGTCACTTAATCGTCCGTACGTTGGTGGTTGAAACAATATATGTCGTTCCAAGTATCATCATCGCCCGATGATATTTTGTCTACGCCGTTGGCTAATTAAAACTACGGACGCTACGTCGCCGTCGTAAATTCCTTATTTACCAGTCGCAAAGCCATCCTACTCATTTTTAATACGTTGTCCACGAGAAAATATAATAAAATAATGCAATATTTAAATTTTTACAAGATTCATGTGCGTGAGGAGCTTTGTATGACTCTCAACAAATTTAATAATCTCTGCGTATATCGCGTGTTCATTCATTTCGAAGTCTTATACAGCATCGGATTGATTAATAATTTTGAACAATTAAACGTTCAAGTGTACATTTTGCATAACTTTAAAACAAGAAAATTCGAAAAATTTGTTTTAAAGCGGTGCAGAAAATTAGAAAAGTCATCCGATCGTATAATCTCTCAAAGACAAATGAATGGCATTTGATTGAACTTGAAAACATCCATTCGACTCACAAACACACGCACAATCTCGTAAAAAAGAAAGATCTAACGGCAATAAATAACATTCTTTTCCATTCGCGGAGAGTAAATCTAAGATGCAAAACCAGTACAAATTCAGTGAGAAGCATGCGATTCTATGTCCCTTAATGATAATCCGTGCGACCCTCCTACCCATCTCCTGAGTAAATTATCCATGCGTGCGTTTGCAAAAAAATTCTCGTGAATAGTGGAATTTAGGATGTAATATTATGCCTCTACATCGCGCCTATACTCGTTTGACTAGTTCGTTTTTATAGCGTGAGAGTCTGTGATATAATTATTTATTACTAAAATTCAGCCATGGATACCGGTCCACCCACTATTTTTTTTATTTGTTCAACACGGAAGTTTATGTTGTTATGGCAACAGAATGCACTGGATTCCGGATTTATCGGCCTTTTATCTAGATCAAGTTTGTTCCAAGTATGTGTGTGTCTCAATATTTGGAATAAATATTACAGCAATTTCACACATCGGAGACCTTATTTATCTCGGTTGTAAGTTGAGTAGCATTTTACGAATTGGTAGAGGGCGATAAAGGAAAACTCGAATTGGCTTTTAAATGATTGCAATATCCGTGTATGCTGGAAAGAATTGTATTTCGTAAATGGCGTAACTACGCATTTTTCAGAAACAAGAGTGCTTTTATTTGCACTCAAAATTTATATTAAAAAAAAACTCGTTTGCACATTTCAGAAACCAGTCGTAATTTCTAAGCGTACAACAAACTTGAAGTGTGAATGACATTTTTTAACGATCGTTTCTCCCTGTCTCGGGTTTTTACGAATCTCAAAAGGCTCTCTCGTCCTTACTGGCATAAAATGTACTTTGCACGTCCTCTTAAACTTGATGGATTCGTATGGAGTACGAGCGCCTTCCTTTTGATAAGGGACTCTCGATCGAATTTCACGGCTTAGCTCGAATATATATTATAACGAGGTTGCACCTGGGCCTAACACGTGTAAAAGTATTAAACGTTCGCTACGAAACGATACTTTTGACGTGTAATGAAAGTTCAGAGCGCTCATTATTTTTTTTATTGTCCATCATATTATACGTACCGTGTCCGATTTTGTTTTTTTTCATTCTCTTATTTTGTATCCTTTCCAATCAACTAGTTATGTGCTCAATTTTTTTAAGGATATGCATTTATTAGGACTTCCGTACGGAATTTTTTTTTCCAGTCAACATTGGCGGATAGTTTAATTTTTTTCATTATGTTATGCTTTTCGAATTTTATATTTTTTACAAATGTAAAGGTAGGTACAGATGCTCACGAAATTCCAACTCGATTGGAAAACAAAAACGCATGGTCATGATGTTTAATCCAACGGCGCATCATCTTGACGTCTGTGTGTATACAAACACTCGAATTTTTCGTGCCAATCACGCGTGCATTTACATCGCTTTGTATAATGCAGGACGAGAATCTCAAGAGGCATAATTGAGACTCGTTTTTTATCCCCCATGAAGTCGAGAGAGTTGTTTTTATCGAATTTCGCGTTTTTATTTTGAATTTTAATGTATGTCGTTTTTTATTTTCTTTAATCTAATTTACTTTAACACGAGCGTTTTCTATCATCGTTAAAATGAATATTATGAATACCTTTTCAAAAACTACATGTCGATAGTTTTTACTCGATATTAAATCACTCAATGGCTATTACCGAATGAAAGTCACCCTAAGTCAGCGACAAAATCGACAATTTCCTTCATTCCACTTCTCGCAAAACCATCCATAACACACGTGTCGATTACGTTTAATCAGTTCGGTATGCTTCATTTCCTTCTTCTTGTAAAAGCAAACACAGTAAATTATACTGCAACATCTGTCTTGCACCAGCAGATAACGTTTGCCCTGTATTTTGACAGTTGAATTTCCAAGAAATGCCGACGCTTTTAATTGCATTATTTCACATGGCAATTGCTCTCTCTCTCTCTCTCTCTCTCTCTTTTAGAAAAAAACAGAAGAGGCAACTTAATTGACTTTTACCAGTACGTTTATACGCTCGAGTTTTATCGACGCTCGTAAAATTGATTTCTCACATATATACGCAAAAATTCTTAGTGGAAATGCTTTTCATGTATAATATGCAATAATTTGGTCGTCTATGATTGAGGAGAATCGAATATATCCTGTTTGGAATTTGGATAGTATGCCGCATGTCACTACTTCAATATTGTGTCATAAAAATTATACAAGTTTGAATTATTTGGAAATATTTGATAATTATAATTGGATTGGTTTTAGCACGCTTTCTAGTTTTTTGTTTTCCTACTGATAACTGTCTTTCGAAAGTTTGACACAAACACGAATAAACAAGTGAACGTTTCCAAACTTGAAACAGTTTCCCAAAAAGCATACAAAGCTTCGATAGCGAAAATGACCTTCGGAGTCAATTGGAGTAATCCTAACTCTGTCCAAGTATCGTAGATAAAGTTTGTGTTTGTAATCGAGAAAAAATATCTACGAGAATAGTAGATCGCAGGCTATCAAGAACGATACTCACAATTTTTGCTAACGATCGTTTCGGAAAAATACTTCCCCCCAAGATAATTCTTGGATGATACAAATATATACGTACTCGTATCTACCAACTTTTTTTCTCAATAGCTTTCAAAGAAAATCAGAAATACACGCGTCAAGTACGATTGCATTCGTGCGAGTAAATCGATACGATTGCGTAAAAAGGTCGACTTTTATCGGTATAAATCACAACGATTAAAAAAAAAACGAAACGAGCTCCAGATATGGAAAGTATGGCAATTCATGTGGCGCCAAGTAGCATTTGTTGATTTGACGCATGGGCAAGGAGGGCAAATCCGCTCTCTAAATTGATTCGCGGTTGTTTTGCACATATACACTTATGAGCCAGTTAACGGCATTCCAGTGCTAAGAAAATTACGAGCTCTTGACTGTTTCATCTAAGGGGAGAGAATTTTTTTACGTTTGATATGCGTTGACGAAATCATGAATTATTAACCTTATCTTAGCAATTACAATTTCACGCTCTATATTATACGTGCAATCTGTTACCTTCTTTGTTTAAAAAATCACTAACAACATTTATTTGAATAATATTAATTATTATTATCGCTACAATCTCCTAATGAACTCAAAAATGTCATGTTTCAGGTGAGTACCACTTGACGCTGAATTAAAATTAAACATCCACACCTCCCAACCCACGTAAGTCACTCGTTCAAAATTTTAATTTTCAAAAAGAAAAAGAAGAAAAAACGATTATACAATTGTAGAACTAAAACAAACTACATGCAATTGTTCTTCATCCAAAACATACTTAACATTGTCGTTGCGCTTCCACGAGCCTTATGACGTTGACCCGATGCCGTTGGGCATGCAATCAGATCGAAAAACGCGACCTACAAAAAAAATACTCACACTTTGAACGTTAAAGGATTTCCGATTTCCTTCACAACTGTCGGAGTGCATAACTCGCTCATTGAGCTACTTATACCCGAGATTTGCAATTGATTTATTCGTTCACGCGTTCAGCCTTAAAAATCTATACGTGCGTGTGTACAGTGATTGAGTTTCGTTAAATGGGTTGATTGGAGAAAATTAATCGTTTTTGATTACGCGCATTGTATATATTATCGTTAGATAATGTATATAGAAAATTTCACTTGTATATGAAGTTTTATAATGGTACATATGTAATTAATTGCTGTAATATATTTCTCAGCAATGATAACCTTATGCATATTGCACATTATGCATACTTTATTAACTATATGCGTTTAGCGCAGGTGTGCGAGTGAGTATATCGTTCTGTTTTTACACTTGGCAAAGAGAGATTGAATTTATTTCTGCGAATTTCGTATCGGATTTAAAAACCCTTTAGTTCCGGTGAAAGTGGACGAAAAGTATGTTACCAGTTTTAACGAATTATAAAGTAATTCAAAAGTTATCGATAAGCTTACAAAAGGACCATTCGAATACAGAAAAAAAGAAGAATATTTTATACACTGATAATTGTAATTTTCTCACCTACGAAAATAAGCACGCACGACCGTTAACGAGACTATATTGCGGCGTGAAATGCACTTTAATATGTATATCAAAGGCTTCGCGGCAGACATGCACACGTACATTCAACCGGAAAGTCACGTCTGGCCAATGTTGATAAATGCGCGTGGCTATTTTACATTTCCGCGACGAAAAAATAAACGAAGAGACGGGGAGAGGAGAAAAGCGACTTGTCAGTCCATATTGTGGGTGGCTGCTCGCAAGGCCATCCTTTGAATGATGTATTTTTTTTATGAAGACAAGAATGAAATATAGTTTGTCGAACCAGTTTTAAAACCAACTCGGTTTTCAAGTCCTACTTATAATTATAATGATAACGGTGATCGTCGCTACCATTGCTCTGTGCTTTTGCGATAATGTAAGTTATGGAAGGTTAACAAATTTTATGATGCCGTGGTTTTTTTTTTCATTTATTATTTCTGTGTTAATGGTTGCGGAAATGTAAAAGGCATGTACACGTGTAGATTTTTCAATAATTTTGTACAATGTTGTTATTTTGCCAATTTAAACGCGCATTCTTGACTTTTTTCTGATATTTTGAATTTTTTTAACGTTTTGAGAAAGATTTGGGAAAAATGATCAACATTTTTGAAAATTATGTCCGAATTTTAAACGAACAATTGTATAGAAAACGTTCCAAAGGCACTAAAGCTTTTATTTGGAATTCTTAAGAGAGAATTACATCAGTAGAGCGACCAAAAGACGGCGAGCCAAAGAGTAAAATCTGCTAACATTTTTCATCGGACATTGGAGAAAAAATTTTTTTTTTCAATCCTTTCTCACGGATGATCCAGCGATATTTCTGATAATCGTCATCGCACACGTTGGGTGCTTAATGCATGTACTCTCGCTCTCCAACTTTTGCCGGTAATGAATTATTCGTTGTAAGCGGGCGACCTTACTGCTTTTTACTTTTTTCTTTTCACCGAACCACACGCCTTAAGATCTCTGATTTTGCACTTTGCACGTATGCTAACTCGCATCTTCGTAATCTTTTACGCCGTTTCATTTTTAATCTGTTTCTTTCTCTCTTTCTCTCTCTTCTTTTCAAAAGTCCGCGCGAGGAGTACCAAAGTATATAATGCACGGTCGATTGTAATCGTCTTGGGATTTATCATGTTCACGCCGTTTCAACGCGAATTAGCGGCTCACGTTGTCAATTACGCTTACCGAGGATATAAATAATACTACGTGAATTATGAAATCGTTGTTTTTTTTTAATTTTGCGCGAAGAGGGCTACGTAGTCTTGAAAAATTGCACTGATGTAGGACTTTTTCTCTGAAATACGAGCTACTTGTTACTATTTTTCTACTTTTTTTTTATTCGTTCAGTTTTAGAAGTACGATGGTTTTATAACGTTCATAAGGAAAATCGTTATTTGATGAAAGCATTCACTGTTAGCCAAACAGTAGATATTGCGTTGCGAACAATTGCAAGAGAATGTATTTATTGTTATGGATGTATTATTGATCATCAATTGCAATATCAGCCCAACGAAAGAAATCCGTGCATTAAGCGATAAATAAACGGAGAAGCGCCGACGTGAATAAAAGCCGATATGAAATCCATGAAAAAAAAAAAAGAAATCAACGACACCTTTTAAAAACCATTCCAAGTGCACGTGACGAAATAAATAAAGTGTACCTTAACGAAAATTTTAGTGTTCACGTAATAATAGGTCGACACGAATCTCGTGACAGGTTATTACGGGTTTTCAGTTTCGCTTGTTCGTTATAACGTTCGGGCAATTCATTGATCTCTCGCGCAAAGAGCACCTGAGTAACAACTTTATTTGTTTCGTCTGTAACTAACTGCAGCTTATGCGTGTAAAAGCCGTAGAAAATTATATAAATACATATCAGTATGTTTTCGTACAGATGTCTTCAATTTTTGTATTTTTTTCGCGAACCATATTTTCCGGGTGTATAGATTACGTCATAATTACAATCGTTAAGACACAAACTGACACTCGACATTCTATCTCGAGCGCACTACAGCGTACAATTTATAATGTTCAACGCAAAGGTAATCGTAATGAACGTGTAAGTAAAAGGCGACTTAGCGTTAATCGCTTAATGGATTTTCACTTCGTTCAAAAGTTCCGTCTTTATGACATCGACCACTTAATTCCGAACGTCGATGGACTTGCCAACTATTTAATTAAATATACTATTATGCAAATCTTAATAAAAGCTTTTTGGGCCTATCGTTTGCGGTTTCCGGGTATTTATAAACTCCACACTTTGTTGTACCATAAACAAGCATTTTTCCTAATCGAACCCAACGCATAATTAGATAACAACTCGGCATGTGTCGAGACCCGTGTATATACGTTACACTTATTAGCATAAGGCGCCAGTATCGATGTAAAAAAAAAAAAAGATGGTTGGAGCAAGTTTCGGACGTTGCATATTTTGTCAGATGTGGATGGGCTATTGTATAAAGTTTATTAATTGTTGTTTTGACACGAATACAGAATTACTAATTGTTCGTGTATGTTGTATTTCATTTTCGTAAGTCTCGTTTTACCAATTGGACGATTGGTTGGTAACAATACTAACGAACAACGTGTTTTTCTCTGTCTTTTTGAACGACAAAACTTTAGCAATTATACGATTAACGGAATAACACATTTTTTACGGGTTATTTTTCACTTGGTAATTATCGTGGGTTTTTTTATTCGAACTCGCGTAAGACGAGCTGGTAATTATTAATTAGTCAACGACTTCATTTATCAACAATGATGCAGTCGATTTATCGTTAATGATATCTCGATTTTATGTTATTGATTGAATATTGTTCGACTCGATATTTTTTCCACGCCGTATGCGGTTGCTTGGCAGACCGATTGATTTTGAAATAGTGCAATTTATTTACTGAAAGTGCGCGTGTATTCGATATGTCGTCGTTTTAAAAATACATCTTGCTATTCAAATCAATGATAATATAAATTGAATTGAAGTCATACTGGATCGTTTGGATCAATAAACCGTGAAGGTTTATATCTTTGTTAATCTAGAAAATTATTCATGGCAGAACTTGCGTTGTGAACAAATTGACGAATGATATTTGACGGATGTATAAACAATGAAAAATCAAGTGGAATTTGCAAAGTTACTTAACGATATAATAACAAGTATCTAAAAAATCGCTGCTGATTGCAAAGCAATTTTCTTAACTCTCTAAGTGACAGCGTTCCGAGTTGATTCGCTACAGCTGCATCGTCCGATTTAGGCGTATCCAATCGCATTAGCCAAATTGTCATCCACGAAAGCGGTCGTGAAGAAACGATTAATAAACCAATGCTCCTTGCGTTGCGATATACCGACATTTTATTTGGAAATTTTCCATTGAAAAAAAGTCAAAATTCGTATAATTCTGAATTCTAAAATACCGTAATTTTTAGAATTGAATCTATGCCCGCAATTGTGTACAAAATATCACACGCGTCAACTATTTGATTGTCCAAACAAATATTTTACACAAAAGTGCATGCTGTACTATTTTTGTTGACGAGATTCATTACGCACATTTTTTTAGTATAATGGCCGGCGATTACATTATTTATAAAAATAATGAATTGTGGCACCTCGATAAATATCGAAGGTAGAAATCTTCCATTGCATGCTTTATCAAAACTATTTACCATCACGCCAATCACCGTCTTATTAGTATCCACGAGGGGGCTACCGCTATCAGCCTGCTAATATGAACAACGATGAGTATTAATTAAACATGATTACTTGAATAATTCGAATGTATAACTCACATAGCACATTCCGTGCATGTGGTTGCCAGTTCTTAACAATTTTCCCAAAAAATGATATTTTCCAATCCGAGATTTTCCATATACTTTGCCGTGGCATTCAGCTTTCTCAACAATCTCCAGAAATGCGTGGCGAAGTTTGCCATCAACCGTCGTTCCTTTGACCATCTGTGCATCGCCATTTTGTGATAATTTAACTTCGCAGTAACCAAAGCCAGACACGTGTCCTATTCGACCAGGCTCGGTACTTACACATTTATCTTTTGGTAATTTCAGCTTTCGCAAACGGTACTCGCTGATCTTTAAGTCTTTGATTAGCTGAAATTCAAAGATGTTACACTTTATACAATTTCGAGTAGAGTTGAAAAAAGATAACGACAAATAAAACGACAAGCATTCTTAACTTTTAAAATAGCTATGTCCGAGACGTGGGTGTTTCGTTCAAAATCTTTAGGAATGACAATTTCCTCGACAGCGATCAATACCGTATTTGGATGCTCTTTTTGGTTTTGTAAAAACGCGGATAAATCATTTGTTCCGGCAACAACTCTAAAATCAGTTTTCTTGAATTGTTTCCCAGTTTTATCTACAAAACAATGTGCTGCCGATACGATATATCTTTCGCCGATTATACCACCGGTACAAACGAACTCGTTCTTAGAATTAATTATAGCTACTGCATATGAACCCTCATTTTGTTGGGCTATATGAGCTCCAAGTATCGGTGATCGTTTCCATCTTTCAGCTGTAAAAAGTAGTTTGAATTTTATGACTAATAACGAGAGGCAATAATCATTTGTATACAAAAATAGTCACCATTTACAAAAACACTATTAACCACTAAAATCTGGAAGAACGAAAGGAAAAACATGGTCGATAAATCACTTCTGTAGTATCTGAAATGGAAAATTACAAACTGACGTACCAATGACTTTAAAAGGTGGAAATGTTGTACAATCGTGACTGTAGAATAATAAAATTATCGATACGATGTATATATTTTTTTGAACGACACCACGAGCCTTTGCAACGAAGTACATAGATCGAAAGTTTCCCATACGATTCAACGAAATTTGACGAAAGTATAAGCAAAATCGAATTGAGCCGTCAGTTTCAATTTAAGTAGAACAACTCGCGTATAGTGAGTCTCAAACATACATTGGAATGGTGGATAACATTTTAACTTGTGCTTTACTCAATATTTCACAGGAAATAACACGTCAGTTTGAAAAACTGCTCGACTTTGTAAATAAATTTGTTATGAAACGATCATTATGATTAACTTGTAAGCTTTTTTTCGCTTAGCTTACTGGCGCCGGGATGTTTTTCTGTTTTTTTGTTGCTGAAACCATTCGAGCAACAAACATTCAAGTAAGTCAAACATTTAAAAAAAATCGATGCTATCGCGCAATCGTTAAATTGGCGAATCAAACGTACTGGCCATTCTATCTTAACTTTCTAAAGAAAATGTTCATCAAATTATGATACGCGCCATAGTGTAATACGTTTATAATGCGCAAGTCTGAGCGTTACGAAAGAAAATCCTTATATCTAAACACATCAAATCAATTCCATTCGCAACTTCACGACACTAATCCGTCTCTAAAATCACTAACTAAGTTTCCATACATTAAACAAACCATTAGCCATACAGTATCCACCCAAACGACGTAAAAAACACACGCACGATTAGTTAAAAGGCGGCGCGACGAAAAGAAAAAAAATAAAGAGTAGTTGAGGAGTATAATTTGCATTAGTGGCGCCAATGGTTTACACATTATGGTTGCGCTTTTGAGCAATCGCTTAACACGCGATTATATGAAGGATTGCCGCACACGTCGTTAAGCTACTACTGCTACACGCACGTGCATACACACTGATCAAGGGAAAAGGCGATACTCTCTCTTTCTCTCTCTGTCTCTCTCGTGCAACTGTAATTTGCGTGTATTTTCCATTTCTTTCGCGGATGGCACGCTTTGTGCTTTGTGATTGTCGATCAAGCGGGGGCTTCCAACGAGAGCAATGCTATATCTGCAAGCATGAGCTACTATCATTTGTTCGGGATATTTGGATTATTTTTTTACGAGCTGTACCACTTGGCGCTTAGAGTTACTTTCGCAAAATAAAAAATAAGAAGAAAAAGAGGAGATATACCCGTTAACAAATAGACTTGAAATGAAAACTTGCAAACGATAAGAAAAAAAATAGAGAAACAAGCGAACATGAATCAGACAATTGAATTTTCAATGGATGAATGGAAAACTTTGAACTATTATTATTCATCCGGCGCGCACTTTTGTCTAATGCATATGTAAATAAAATTGAATTTATGCGGCTCACTAGAGACGTCAACGTGAACTTATCGATAATTCACCGCTTGTCAATTGCTTTCGATTGCTATCGAGATCAAACTGCAGTTTTCGAACAATCTGTTTTGCGCGTTCATATACACGGTACAAAGTATGTATCTTGTCGTGATTAATTATTTGCTGTTAATTGTCATTGAAACATTGGCGCCATACGCCGACACACAAAAAGAACAAACAACAGAAGTGGAAAACTTGTGTCTCGCGTTTTGTAATGAATGTTTATTTCATAGGAATGATTTTTTTACTATACTACTACTATAAGAACAGGTTTTATTTATTGTAGATTGCTTGTAGCCACCTTAATGTCAATTAGGACAATATATATATTTATTATAACGCGTGTGGGAATATTCTCTTCTTATGATCGTGTATGTAATGAGGCATATACATATGTATTTTACGTGAATACGACAAATTCTTTGCAAGTACAGTTTCTTGAAAGGCACTTTGTACATATTAAGTACTTTGTTGGCGCTTGACAACTTATTTGTTTAGTTCAATAAATAAGCATCTAACAGCGACTATTGGTCAAGAGTGTAACAGTGTAGCGCCAACACTAACCACCAGGGAAAGAGCAAGAGCAGCCGGGCTATAACTATCTATCGACTACAATTATTTTATCTGAAGTTTTCATAGTAGGCACACGCATCTACAAGAAATTTTTATAAACAGTACTCAATTTTAATTTATTTTTACGTGATAGGGCATAGCCGGTTATGTATGATATTTCTCTTCGGCTTACATAAGAAGCACCTGGAGGCAAAATCAGTCGCAAAAGACAGTTCTTTCACACTTTTTCCTCTGTCTGATTCTAGTTCAATCACAGTTTGGCTATATTGACGTATAATATTAATAATTTATTTTAATATTTTAAATAATTCTAAATTAGGATATCTAATTCGCTTCTAATTAGCAGACTGATGATCGTTACGGATCAATCAATGCTAATTTTGTACGACCGGCATCTAGACTTATGACTACAAGACGGAATAGTCGTATAACCGTAGTGGAGGTTGACGTCTTTTAACGTCCACGGCATTAAGGAAGGCTGGGATTGCGTCGTTTACGTGTAAAAGGTCGCCTAAATGTATAATTTTTCGCTTTTATTTTAACGAGACGTTCGAGATAATTATTTGTTATCTACTATCGGTTTTGGGCAATGATCCGCACGAGAGACAAGACTAAATCGAACTTCTTTAATGCCATACTTTCACAACAGCATGTTTGCCAAATAAAGAAATGCGGAAAATTGTCAATATTGATCAATGACCTGCGTAGAATTTAATTTTTTTTCTAGTGTGCTTGCATTTTTCCTTTCTTGTAAAAGTATGTGTTTTTTTTAAATGTATTATATTAAAACACTACAGTCATTGTATACTAGAACTGTTGCGGTCGAATTTCAAAACAAATTATTAGATATAAAATGATGTTATTTCGCAAAGATTATAAAGTACTTTGTACGAGGAATGAAAAATACAAATTTCGTCTTATTACTTATTGTTCTTTTCGTTATAAAATCATCAATCTCGCTGTTATTTTAAGTGCCGTGAATCCCATAAATTCAAAAATATAATGTTGGCGTTAAGTCTCTCGATTACCCTCGTACAGAATTGACGAGCATATAAAAATAATATCGAGTGATCTCAAAAAAAAAAAAAATTTTACGACGTGTACAGATGCTGCTCATAAAAAAAGCACAAAAACAATCGAAATGAAGCATAACCAATTTGAGTCCGTGTGCACGTATATAATCGCAGCTGACATAACATTTTTGCGCTTGTAAAAACCTCAAACTGAAGGATGCGTCACGGACATCCTTAATAGGATTAAGACTATCACGCCGAAATAAAACGGGAGACTTTACAGACTATCTTGGAAAGAGGTTAAACTGTGAAATTGTTATTTAATTGCTTGAAAAAAATGTGTTTTTTTTTTAATTTATTCTCATGTTTATTGCTTTTATTCGAGATTGACGTCAATCCTGTCAAATGGTTCAGTGTGGATCACACGAAAGGGGAGAAGTAAAATAAATTTTAACACTCTCATATTTGAGCTACTTAAAAGTAACTCTTTCATTTTGAATTCGTATTACACAAATTTTAACGGTGTGTTTCAAACGCATTGTGAAAATCTGTAAATATTATTTCTAAATATTAAAATAACTATTAACGTATAGTTATTATATTATCCGATTAATCTTCCCGTCTTGTGTTATACAGCTATTTCATATGCACGTTGTCAAACTATACATCTGCTCGATCGTTGTAACATTAATTACACCTGTAAATATTTCAATCGTACCCAATAATTCTCACCCTTCGTTTTTGCTTATACTTGGTTTTTTCCTTGTGTATAATTTCACATGCAGCAATATCGCGACGCACAAAAATGCAAAAAAAGCACTGCAACTATTCGTCATCTTATGGCGTAGTCCTTTCGAGACGTAGTATTCGCGCGATACTTGAGTGATAAGTGTCATCAATATGCGCGAAGACGTATATAGTGAAGGCGCCAAGTAATTTTTTTCAGTTGGCGATAATGCTTTTATAATGAAATATACAATGACATTTCTTCTCGTGAGTATATACCAATTTTTGAAATATAAGATGGTAATGTAGACTTTTGTTTGACTAATACAAACATTTTTATATCAGTTATGTAGAAGTGAAAAAAACGAATAACTTTCAGGTAGGATTTGGTAGGCTATTTGTAAGTGTAAATTCGTGGCAGTTTGCGCCTACTCCCCTGAGACTTTCGAACGCCGTTCTTAATAAAAATGACGGAATAATTCACTTCAACTTCACCTCAATTCGTTTAAAAATATTTAAAAGTCATCGTGAGGTTGTAAATTCAGATGCCCTATATATACATTTTTTGTATTGTAATATGTTAAAATTATAGTTGCTGGTTAATAAAATAAACGTATATTTCATGTAAATATACAAAGTCATGCGTCTATTTCATTGTATATGTATTATTATCGTGGTTCAATATTAAAAAAAAAACAAAATAAAAGCTGTCGGTGAACCATTTCTCACCGTTTGTCAATTGTAATTAAAGTACGCTTGGCCCGCATACGTAGTAACTGTAAAAAATTAGCAAGATTAAAGAAAAAATGCAAGCTTCTCGACGCCGTCGCTGTTGTCGAGGTGCATTGTCCCTTTCTTGACGCCTTGACTTTTGATTTTATGCCAAACAATGCATAATAAAGTGTCCGTAAAGCCTCGACGGGGTGAACGGCTTTTTTACGAGCTCTTGGACCAAGAACTTATTTTTTTCTTTTTCTTCGTCTTCGTCTTCTCCTTCTCTTTCTTTTACATCTTCGTTTTCTATATGTGTGCGTCTGCATTGCAAACCCTACGGCTCTTATAATGTTATGTCTCTGTGCGACTTTGTAAAGCGTATAATGTTTCTTCCACTAATCGTAAAACTTCAGATTTGGCGATATTGACAGGTAAGTTTGGAAAATAGCTTTAGAAAATATTAACATTGAAAAAAGCGCGAAATATTATAGTTCTAATCAGGTTGGTTTTGTATTAATTATAGCTTTTGCGTCTTGTCTGATTGCAAGGATTTGATCGTTGTACCTGGTCAAAAGTACATTGCTTTAATTTCTATAAAAATCATAATTTAGAACGCAACATGTTTATCGTTTAAATTGACGATTAATCGATCGTATAGTACTGTTCAAACATCTTGTCCTTTTTATATTTGAGATCCCCATTACAATACGAAATTGAATGTCGATTCTTTTCTTGTTGATACAGCGATAACATCTTTTCAATTTAACACGCTTCCGTAAGTCATATAGGGCTATATCTCAATCATCTCTGATGTAAAAAGGTAGATATTATACATACACACGAAGAAGTAAATGAGCCGCGACAGGAGGAGAAGGCGTTAAAGATCGATCGATTGGCTGGGAGGATCGAACGATCTGTGTAATGGTGGTAGGTGAGAGAAGGGGGAGCGATATCACGCCTCTTTCTATCTCTCTTTCTCACACACTTTCTCTCTCCGACGCGCAAATTTCTCACGCGTACAAGAACCCGTGCAATGGTATATGTATAGCTTCTAACTGTACGGTTTTTATACAAAGAAAATACGTGACAGGCGACACGGAAATTTCGAATAGTACGCGGTCCTTTTGGCTATTTGTTTGAAGTTTCGTTGTATGGACTGAGATGCGGCGACGCAAATTTAGTACTGTACTTTTAGCCATATACCCCAAGGGTATATATACACCACCGGACTTATATATTCGTTACATTGCCACATTTTATGGAGCAATAAAATCTGGCTAATTGCTCGAGAAAAAAAAAACAACAAACTAAAATTAACAGACAACTCGCAAATCGTGCGATACACGCGATGCGTATATAAAGCGTGTAATTTGCGTTATCGGTTAGACGACGACGATATAACTGTTTGATTTCCGACATGTCTGTATATCGCGTAAGGAGAGTATCATGCATATATCGGCGAAAAATCTCGAAGCGTTCAATCACGATTTTCATACGAGAGTTGATTTGAAATGTTACGGTATGTATGATTATATAGGGATTTCAACTCTCTACATCCAGCTCGACATCGCGGTAGACTACTTGACCAATCACGTGGAAATCTTGAATGCTTACGTACGTCGATTTATGACTGCGTTTTACCGTTAAAAAATACCTATTTCTTACACATATCAACAAAAATAATTATAATACTTTATTTGGTTATAAATCAAAGCCTACTACCCGAAAATCAAAAATGAACAAAAAAGATATGGCGGAAGATTAATTCGACTTCAAGGGATACATCATATTGCGCCCAGATGAAGCATATATATATACGTTGTACAAACTTGAAATTAATAATGGCGCAGGCGTATATGCTCGTAAGTCATCTAAGCGTGAGTTGACGTCGTATGTAATAGTCGTAGCGCCATTAAATTATGCGACGAGGCGTAACGAAGAAGGTCCACAAGGCTTTTGCCCGTTAAACGTCAAATAGGCTGTTAAAGTTTCGCGCCTCGCGGAACTATATTACGAAAACTATATTGACTGAGCCACTTTGTAACTTCCCTTACTGTTACCGAGTCGTCACTTTGATTTACAAGGTTGACATGCAAGAGTACTTTTCTCTCGACATTAATTGTTTTGCACGGTGCGAATATGCTGTTGCGAAAGATGAGTACTCGTTTTATGAAAAAAAAAAAATTCGACGGAATATTTTGCGAAAATAAACGACATTTTATTAAAAAAAATAATATTTAGTAAAGTTTGTAATTGACCTGAAAAGGAGGTCGCGTATTCACGAAAAACACGGCGATAAATAATATCAGAGCACGTGTTATAAAAATTTTCTCAGAATTTCGAATTGCAAAAGATATATATACGCGCAACAGTTACTCAAAAGATAATCCTATTACGCTAATGTACTTTAAGCTCCTTTCTGTTTCCTCAAATTCACTCTCACGAATGAAACCACTGATAAAGTTTAACGTTGTATCTGGCCTAATTGGATAAATGAGACAAGTCGTCTCAAGCGAGGCAGGTGCGCGGCTTAATTAGGGACTAATTTCATGCATACTTACCAAGATTCTTTTCTCTTCCCCTCTCTTTCTCTCTCTCTCTCTCTCTCTCCCTCTTAGTCTCTTTACCTCTCTCTTATTTTTAATGCAAGAGTTACAACGATGATCTAAGACGTCGGTCAGGCGATGAAGTGACCTCGCGTAATAGTTGGTTAACTTATCAAGAAACACCATTTATAAATATTAACCTTGTTTTCGCTATGTTAATTTGCCTATTTTATGTCATGGAATTGTAATCTTGATCGACTAAACTATTTTTATAGTTATACTATGGTGATTTCATCATATTCATTTTTTCTACGAAATCCAAGATGATAAAAAGACTTTTTGCCTATACAAATCACTATGGCTTGATGCTTATCCATGATATTCGAATAATATTACAAGTGTGCGTACAAAATGAAGACGTTTAAGTCAAATTATAAATGAGGAGATCGCGGAATATAGTTCAAAATGATTTACAACGTGTATCTGAGAAGATTATTAAAACTATTTTTAATGTTAATGATTCAATTTTCAATTTATAAAAAGTTCTTTCGAGGAATATCAGCTCAAATTTAATATCCTTGAAAAAAGGACTTTACAAAATTACAATCCCAACAATTCATTTAGAATCAACACTTAATAATATATAAAAGTAGAAAGGAAAACGCACTCCATCACAGAAACTCGGTGTACCTCAATACTGTATCCTCGTGTGTATGTCGACATAAAGGATGCTGCGCATGCTGAGCGCAATAAACTTGTGCACTTTACACGTGTACCCTCCTCGCTCTTTCTCTCTCCCTCTCTCTTACTCGGCATAAAACGAGCTTTTGCCGGCCCATTCTTGCTCGTACTGCGCCGGATTAACTCATTCAGCTTTTATCACTTTACCGCTGCTTTTATCGGCAAGTTAAAAACTGTCGTATTAGAGATATTTCTGAGCACGTGAGTTTTTCTTTTCTGTATGTTTAATTTCATTTTTCTCTTTTTTTTTTTTAATTCTATTCACGTCTAGTTGAACGTTGCGAGAGTAAGAGGATATAGGTTTGTGGTGGCTATGATAAGTAGATATATATATTACGCGTACAAATTTTGAATAAGATTTGATATAACTGATACTTTACTAGATACTTTAAAATACGAAAAAATATTTTTACCGCAAGAACACTTTAGAAATTCTTATATCTATGATAATAATTCGAACAGGAAACGTCATTGATTTCGTACTTAATCCGGCTGCGAGTCATCGTTTGAACTTTGAAAAATTATTTTAATCGTACAATTCTTCGCCCCAGGTTATCGTCGGATTAATTTTATAGGAAAGCTATAAAACACAAGCTTGTTAAATCCTCTGCAAATATCCTCATAACCAACAAACTTCTCCGTCCAGTTTGAAAATAGAAACACATCACAGATTTAATAACAACAACAAAACAAAACCAAACAAAATCTCTTACTTTGTGCATAATTTAAGCTATACAAACAAATCGAGTTGTTTAACGATCGCGAGTATATAAGTTGTAAGGATACATGCAGAAGTTGAGAGAGATCCTTGGGCAATATAAAAGATATCGCTCGTATTTGGCGTTTATTGAGAGGGGGAGGGGGGGGGGAGAGAGAAGAGAACTCTGTGTGTCGCGTCGGCTTCCGGCACTTTATGCAAATTGCACTGCTTGCGATCGGACCGCCTAGTAGGAGGCCGTGAGAATCGCATCCGCGTCTCACATAAATAAAAGATGCGTGAGGTAGAAATTATTGAGATGTGGGAAAAAATCGGGTTTTCGTGAGAATTTTTCAGTTTTTTGTTTTTTTTTTTACCGACGATCCACGATTGTCTGGTGACATAATGTCAAATTATATGATTTTAAATCGTCCCTCTCTTTCTCTCACTCTTTTGTGCTGCAACTTAGCAACTTACAATGTTTTTTAATATATATTTTCTTTATTGAGAGCTCTCTTTTATCATGTAATTTATGCTGATTCCGATGCGTTGTAATGCAAAGCTTACGGCATATACTGTTAATAAGCATTACACATTATTTTGTTCTCTGTTAGCTTTCTTGATCACAATACAACGCTTAATTGACTTCGAAAGAGTATTTTGTAATAATCTTATCATCTAAAAGTGAAGTGCGACTTCAATTTCAAACTCGTTTTGAAAAAAAAAACACGCAAGAAACGTGACATGGTGTGATACATAAATCTAGAAAATAGTCCTAAGGCGGTATGCACATTGATGTTTTTGTTGTTCAACTACAATCTACTAATTCTCTTTTGACCAGGACATGACAATTTATACTCAGTTTCATGTTTAACATTTCTCGGATTCCCTTGATTAGTCGATTGTTCACACATTTTTCCCGAATAAATTAATTTAAAAAATATTTTAATACATTGATTTATCAACATTTAATTTACTCCTCAAAACTTTGCTTTTGTGGCTTTTACATCGAATAATTAGTATGATTTCCATTGTAAATCATTTTACTCTGCACAATAAAAAAATCGTACAATTTTAAACGTGTAAATAAACATTTCTTAATCGCATCAATCGCACGTTGAAAAAAAACCTTTCAACAATCAAAAAGTAAACCTACACACGCTGTAAAGAGCGTACACATTGGTCAAAGACTGCAACGGAGAGAGAGTATGGCCGAGATTCGGTTAATCGATCAGCTCTCAATGGTGTAAAATGTCAGTGCCGATCGTATTAGCCCTATATACGCAATTATCAATGTCATTTATTTGTTGAGTTTAGGAATATTTTATTTAAAAAAATACGATTACTTATACGTCGATGTTGCTCCCTAAGAATTCTCAGAAACAAGATATTTATGTCTATGATTTTTACCGATCGCTATCGGATGATCGACGTTTCCTGCGAAACTAAGTTGCTTGTTTTAAGGCACACCAATATACCTTGAGAAACTACTAATTATTTTAATCGTTGAGTGTGCCTTGAGATTCGGTATCTTAAAAATTGTGTTATTATACGATCATCGAAGTATAATTTTACATGTTGATATCGTTAATTGTGATCGGTTACTCGTGAATCGGATTTAACAATCTCTGATATAACAGAAAAAATATATATTATAGAAAACCGAAAAAAACAACCACTCGTTATTTTAAAAGGAAACAATGACCACCCACGTTTCAAGTAAAAACGTAATTATAATGTCTTTAAAAATGAAAAAATTATGGAAAATCACGCGACAATACTACTCGAAAAAAAAACAGAACAAGATGTATAAATTAAGATCCTATTCTCAATGGTGGACGAAACACGTGAGATGTGAGCGAGATTTTATTGGACTCAATCGTTGAGCGCGCAATCCTCCCTTATCTTTTTAAAACTTGGGGATCGAAAACATCGTGCTCGTTTCACGCTGCCGCTCATGCTTTGCAAGATCAGGTTTTCGCAGTCACATTTATACATACACATACTAATATGTCGATTTCATGAATGGCTCTCTCTCTATATATATGTATATCCCCCTCGCTTTGAAAATTATTCTAGAATGGAGACGCTTTCATTCAATTGGTTTTCACTTGCATCCGTATAATTTCACAAGAATATACAGTGTTGAGTTTATACATGTAAGTAACATCGACATAGAATGCGAGATAATTGAATTAAAATTTTTTTTTATTGAATTGCTATTTTAATTAATTGGTTCATATGGTGTTTCATGAAAGACTAGCGCGTTATCGTTGGTAAAAAATTAATTATGTATTTTTATGTTTCTTTCATAATGAAAAGTAAATTATTATTTCCATAAGAAAAGCGTGGAAACGATTGATTTTGTTGGGGTAAATACACCTTGATCACGTTTGGTATAAACTTTTGAGTACAACTGTCCCAATCGTACGTTAATTTAGCCGCGCTTGGGAAAAAAGAAACGGGCCTCGAGACATCTTAATCCTGGGAGGTATATCCTCGTAGTCTTTTTTTTTCTTTTCATCTCCAGTTATTCTGTGTGTGTGTATGTGTGTATGTGCGTGTGTCTGTGTGTGCGTGCGTATATATATACATATGTATAACTGGCGCATTGGGATTCCGGTTTTTCGCCGCAGTTTTATTGGTAAAAATCGCACGCGAACCTGTAAAAGTTGTAACGCATTTGCATTTCGTTTTATGAACTGATCTTACATTATAGCCTCGCCTTAAATTACGTAATTTTTTTCTCTTTCTTTCTTTATTTATTTATTTTGATATAAAGTGTCGCGGTGACTTGTGTATTTCGAAAAGTATCCGAAACTTTGTATACGACTTTGAAGTTGTAAAAACCGATGTTGTCTTTTTTTACCTCGTATATATAACCGGTTTTTGTCCGACAAAGAGCGATCAATTAGTTAAACTTTTTCAATACGCAAAAGTACGAAATTAGAGATCCTTTATTGCGGCAACCATTTTAAACAAATGATTCGTAACCTTTCTTCTATTTTAACAAATCGTGGGAACGTAAGACGATTTTTTGGCCTTTCTTCTCCCAACAACTTATAACAAGCCAATTAAAAAAAGATCCATTGAAACTGACAATTAGAAGTAATGAAATAATGACAGAGAGCCTATAAGGATTAATCTATGCGTAAAATCTCGATGCAAAGTCGCGTCGCATTTTCTACACGTGCATTTAATGTATGTGGTTACTTGTCCGCTTGTATTGCTTCCGCGCGCGGAAAGCCATATTACCGTGCTGGAAATGGGAATACGGATTTTTATCGCGCGTGGATAGGCCGATATACGTCTTGATTATATTTGGCAAGAGAAAGAGGCTCTTTTTCTTTACTTTCACGCGTGAACGATTCCACGGATCGACAGAAGCATGGTTTATTATCTTTTGTTGTAGCTTTTCATTAATTTCAAAAATAACCATTGCCTGATGCTTATTTATTGGCAAAATTACATGATGTAGAAAATGCTTACTTGATTATTAATTAAGAAAACTTCTAACTAGTAATAAATCAATAAATTAGGAATGTTATGCGATGTATATTTATGCTAATGAAAAAAAAATTGCCGGTAATAAATCAATTAGCAAAGTGTATTTTCTTTTTTTTCTGACGCAGATGAAAACGTAATCTAATATAACCGATATATTATAGCTTTCATTTTCAGTTACTCCATTACCAATCCAACTACATATATATATACTTTGATCCGTAGCGCAAAAGGCAAGACATTCATAAATCATATTTCGTTTATTTACGGCAATCCTAAAAGCTCGTAATGTTCTCCCGGGAAATTCCATTTGACAGTGCAGTTTATTTTATCCTTCTGCTCTCTCTCTCTCTCTCTTTCCCCCCGAGTTTAAAAGCAGCCCCACGCGCGCTTACACATACGGAATTCTACAACACGCAGAGACGTCAATTCGAATCAAAATCGAAACGCCGACTCTGCACGTGACAGTTGTAGATACAACGTGATAGAGGCCAAAAATCGAGACTCGTAAATACGTATAGACATTTGAAAAATATTTTGGGAAATGGTGTATTTTCAATTAATAATTATTTTAAATTAATTAATGAAATATTCGTTTTTTTTTTTTCATTTTTCGAGAAGCATACAATTTATTGGCTTCTGAGTTTTATAACTCACGGTTAATTGCCTGGTAGTATTTCACCATGAATTTTACATCCGTTATGTATTTATAAAAAAAAAAACAAAAAATTTTCAATCGAATCACGATTAACCTTAACCGTTAAAAAAAAACTTTCTGTCGCAAGTAAAAGAAGAAAATAAAAATAGGGAGATCCCGTTCAGCGTGAATGCTACTGCTGCTGCCTGTGGGATCGCGGCACTTTGACGATTCACAATTTGGATTACAAATCGAAGGCGCGCGTGCACACGTGGATTAAGATGGAGAATGTTATATATAGAAACTATACGGGAAGCGAATAATTTATAGTATTTGTAAATGGTGAGAGTGTTTTGTACCATTCTGCTCTGAAGCGGGCCTGAATTCTCGTCTTTACCTCTCCCCTTTCTTATTATCTTCTTTCCTCCTTCAAAAATGAATGGCCTCAAACGTGACGTTAACGGTTTTATACGACATAATCATTAGCAATGTATACCAAGCAAATTATACAATATCAATTTTATTTTGATCTATTTATTACTTAGTTCTCTCGTAATTACATTTGCGAATGGAAAATCAACTTATTACGATATTGTTAACGAATTAAAACGAGCGACTACTTTTATACAAATTGATGATTTTAATGACAAAACAAAGACACGTAATAGAGATTCTAAAAAGAAAAACACATAGACGAAATCCGGGCAACGGTTTCGATCATTGCTCATGCAATACGTATATTCGTAAACGCAATTGTTTAACGTACACCTACAAATTTCATACTACACTTACAATTTCTACGTAGTATGCGACATATCACAATTATTTGCGGTAAAAAGTACATTTATTTGTTTATAATAAGCGTTGTCAGCTAAATTCATTTGGTTTTCTACACAAATTTAATTTGTAGAGAGGGTATAAATCCGAAAATAACGAATACAAAGTCGTATATAAATTCGTATTTGAAAAAAAGCACATCAGTCACCATTTTTCCAACCTGTGTCTCTCGACGAATCATTAGAACACGCCTACCGGCGGTGACGTCGTCGGCGGTGTGCGCAGGTGTGGGCGCAGCGGACGTCCGAGATTTATGAGAATTATATCAGAGAGCGCCAGGATTATTGATGAGGAGTTGCAGCAGCCGGTCACTTTTAGTCGTGTCTCCGTCGTGTATATATAACTGCCATGTGCATTAACGTTTTGCTCAGAAATACATTTCTCCTTTTTTTCTTTAGTTTCTTTTTTCCTTTTTATTATTTTATTTCATCCAAAGATTATAAGGCTGAGTTATTACACATTTACACGCATAAATAATAATGATATTGTTGTTCCGTTACGAAAAGATAGCCCGATGTACATGTATTGAGCTTGGTTATTTTAACGTTCACTCCGCGATTGAACAATGTTAAATGAATAATATATTTCAAAATACAGTTTATCGTATACTTTGTTTTCTTCATAGAACAAAGAGATGAAAATTTAAATGCAATTGACTTTTTCAACGTAACAAAATTACATTATTCAGACGACAAGGTAGACCGATTAACTTACATGTGATCCCATCTAGATATGACACCTCGGAAAACCGATTAGTCTTGTTTACACAAACAACGCGTCCATCTCGTGACAATGCTCGTAACAACGAGAAAAATAATTCACAAGATTGATAGACTTTGTAACAATAGCTTTATCAATGGAGAAAAGAAAAGATCAGGAGCAACAAATCATGGTGTTAACCCCCTTCTCCCCCCCACCGAGAAAGAGAGCGAAAGCGAGAGGCGCTCAATCATATATGCATAAAAACTCTGACGTATGACGTTTGTTACAGATCAAAGCGGGGACCATGTCACGAGGCTGGGACGAGTTGAACGGGGGACCAGGTGGAGGCCATACCTTGACTACGCTACGAGATTGCTCATAGGCAGCAGGGAAGACACGGAAGAAGAAAAAGAGAGACATAGACAAACGGATAGGGAAAAAGATAAACGGAGAAAGAGAAAGAGAGAGAGAGAGAGAGGGTGAGAGTGAGAGAGAGAGATAGAGATAGAGAGAGAGAGAGAGAGAGAGAGAGAAAGAGAGAAAGAGAGAAAGAAAAGATTTTTTTGGCATTTTCGTTTGAAAGTTTGAAGACTGCCGGATCGATATTTCTCGAATCGATCCACGCGCTTCTGTAGCGACGGCCTTATTGCTGGCTATGCGAATTGAAGCTTTCAGCGCACTCGTTGCGGTGAGTATGTCATACTAATTGCATTAATTATGACGATATCGATGTGTGCTGATACTTCGTTTTATTTGCGACGTTTGTTTATTTACGGAAACTATTTGCCACAAACAAGCTCGTAAACAAACATTTTTAATAGAAAAGTAAAAAGCTCATGGTGCCAGATAGCGCGTACCCCACCTCCCGTTGCCGATTACGCCCGCGTTTGTCGTTTGTTCACGTGTGCAGCTTTTTCTCCACTAGTCCAATAATAGTCTAAGCAATGCCGACCTTCTATTTATATACAACATTTATACGCTCCGTAAGTTCTTTCGTGTTGATTTGCATTTCATTGGGGCGCCACGTAACAATGGAGAAAAAGTCAATGTGATAAATAGATGATCAATGTTGTGTGTTCCCTATAGATATGTAAGTAGATAAAAAAAGTTATGATTTTCTGTTTCGTGTATCGTATCGTACTGTATGAAAGTATTGCTATTAACGGATAGTCATTCATTGTATGATAAACGAATATTGTTTTGTTTTTCCCTGTATTCTTTCGACAAACATTCCCACGATCCATTTATCGTTTAATTGAACATATTTGAAATAAATTGTTATTTCGATTTTGTTACGCTATCCCATCGGAACGTAACTGTACTTCTATATCTCGGGACGTTATACAGCACATTATTGGAAACTCCTTTCGTAGGTAAAAAGGCGATGCTTATCATAGTATAGCAGCGGTTACATATACCAGTTTTATCAAAGGCAGTTTGAAAATCATGCAGCAAGCAAAATGAACGATGTAATCGCGCGACAGGTGTTGACCAGACGACGTATTACAAAGTGCTCGTAATTTAATAATACTGGTTTCTAAACGTTTCCCGTAAAAAATTATACGTACGTAATACATCAACTGATCGCACGGTAATGACGTTCTTTTTTTGTCTCTTCCGTCAGTGAGGATACAATTTAAATTTGGAAATGAGCAGCTTGTCGAACGAGCAACCTTGATTTCACACGCACATTTTTGTACGTTCGGTACTGGGAAGCTTACCTAATGGGTTTGAATTGTTCTTCCTATCGCGTATACGTTATCGCGTGTTTTCGCTTCTCTGACGATCGAAATCAATTAGTATCGAGATCAAACCACATATTATACGATATCGCTCTATTCGCCATCTTAATTAATTTCGTCTGGCCGAATTGATTTTGGTTATTTTTTAATGGTTATTATATATTAATGTTCACCATAAAAATATTCTATATTGGTGGTTGTTCTCGTACTCGTTTACGGTTGTTATTATGAACAACAAATTGAATATCGTAGTCAATGGACTATATCAAGGTGGTCTTTTTAATTTTCGTTTTTCCAAGCACGACTTTGACTGCTTTTTCAAAACTAGTTTCCAACTTTCTACTTCAATTTGTAGTTAAAAATATCGAAACAAACGCATGCTTTACAATGTTCACCTAAAATATTAGTACCAATTCTGAGTTATGAAAAGAATACTCAATTGGTTTAGCGCAGAAAAAGTATAAAAATCGAGAAATTCTATCTTGGAGGTCATGATTTATGAATACGTATATATGTAGAATCATAGAGCTCGAGAGGCCGCCATAACAGCGACATGGTTTTTCCACTAGTTTTCCCGCAACTCTATAGCCAGCTTATAAAAGCAAATTCTCTGCCAATAGAATTTTGCGATCGGTTTTATACGCAAGCCAATCACCTTCATCCGTGTATACGTGGTGCTTCGATTCACGCCCGAGTAACTGCGTGTAGCAGCGTATATTTTGCAACGACTCTTATGGCCGATTGATTTCTTCTCCTTCTTCTTCTTCTTCTTCTTCTTCTTCTTCTTCTTCTACGCGCAATCGTGTGGTTAATGAGATTATTATGAACTTTCGATCGTACATATACTTGATTTTAATTTATTTACTCGACGTATATACTTCGATTTTTGTTATTTGCTTTGATGAAGCTTGAAAGCTGTACAAAAATATCCTCGGATTTATGATTTCACGTGTGTCGTGAAGAATATACTCGATGGATTCGAAAGTTTATTCGATAAAAATGAAATTCGGTAAAAACACGGATTTTCTACTGGCTGTGAGAGAAAATGGAAAAATATATAGTAAGCCGTGTGTACTTGAAATACTTGAATAAATAGCAAAAGTAGTTATGCAAATCGTTGGAAACAACGTTATGTTAAATATCTGAAAACTCAGCGGCGCAATGTGGAATACAGAAAGAATGACGTATATATACGAGTTTCTACTCCTCGAATCGTGCGAGTAAATCAGTCTATATACTTCGTTATTCTATGCTGTCATAATCTATAGCGCGTTCAATAACAATTTTTTTCTTACGATCAATATTCATATAGTGTTATTTTTTTCTCTCTCCCCAAGAAATCTCGTGTCGTATTTAACATTTTTATTTTGTATTCTTGACGTACATTCACTTTAGACCGTAAAAATAGTGCATTTTTCTACATACCTCAGGTATAAGTGGCGTGCCTGATCATTTGGAATCGATCTCTGCAAACTCTCAATAATTCAACGTAATACGCCGCATACCCCCAACAATACCTTGAGAACAATCAAGCTAGTCGACTTAGCTTAGGAGTCTGCGATTTTTACAGTTACTAATCAATTCAAACTGATGTAAAAGAGAACGTCAATTGCTCTCTAGTTTTCTCTTTCTTGAGTTTCAGCTAATCTTCAAATATGAAATCAGAGTTTGATCTTTTCACAGTTCAACTAATTATAAATGAAATCAACGAATAAACGAATAATAAATTAAAAATAAATGACAATTTTCGTTTAATTAATTATATTCGAAATTTATCACCACTCTGCTAACGTTACCGCTTATCAGTTGTCGCGCGTAAAATTTGATTGAATCATGCACTACTAATTATCTTTATCGAGCTTTGAAGCTTATAAATCGTATTATACAAGAAAATTCTCGATGAAAAGCTGTTCGAAATCTCGACTGATCGTATTAAACTTTTGAACAACGCAAACGTATATGAAGAAACGAATAAATATTATTCTTGAATCACAACGTGCGTAGCTACAAGTCGACGAATTTGAACACTTGTCATTTGTTCGAAATAACCGTCGGAGAATATACTCTTTGCATCGATGTCTTTGAGATAACCATTACAATGGGTTCTTATCAATAAATTTATTGAAAATTAATGCAATTTTACAAGTTTTCGTTTAACGAAAACTGTATTTAAGGCAAAAATATTAGTTGAAACGAAGAAACATAATTTAGATATAAAGTGATGCAAAAGAGATAAAAAAGACGTACGAAGTGCGAAAAACACGACTGCCAAGATATGCACGTAATGTAATACATATAGACTCGTTGAAATTGTTCTTCGTGTATGCTTCTTGTCAGACAAGGAGATTCGCAGTAACCGATAAGAACTTCGCCCCATTTGCTTTAGTTTGCGAAAAAAGAAACAAAATAAAATTGAAAGATATAACGAAGAAACGTTTAGTTGAGAGAACCCTTTTACTATGGTTACTACTTGGTGTAGTGCATATATAAGAGATGTTTTAACAGAATCACTACTGCGCAGCTTATGCAAATAAGTTTCAAATAAAAAAAAGAGTATATAGTCGCGTAACCCTTGGGCGTTAACAAACAAGGAGAAAGAGAGAGAGAGAGAGAGACAGAGAGAGAGAGAGTGAGGTTACTGCACTATCGTACGAGTTTTAAATATCTATTTGTTCCCGCCTAAAAAAAATTGCTGTACACCTAGAAATTCTTAGCAAATGCAACACTCGTACGCGTGCGCGCACCCTTGAACGTTTACATGTCATTAACACCTCGTAAAAACATCTCACCACGTTATTTACTGTTTGCTCTCTTTTATCTGGCCCTTTTGCTCCAACGCTTAATGCTCGATAACGAGTTGCACGCATGTGCGTGCGTGCGCGTGTGTGTGTATGTGTATGTGAACGTACTATATAATACACAAGTGTATAACAAAATCATACGTACGAACGTCCTTCAAATCGATCTTTTAAAATCTCACGCAATTATGGGATTGCAACTCCATCGTTTATTTATGACGATGTAATTATGTATTGTACGAGTGACGTGATACAGTATGCTACTGGTTTGAAATGAGAATATCAATTCCAACATACTCGAGATCACAGAATCATCTTACTTGAAGTGTCCACCTAATAATTATACGCACGTGTCGTAAAATAATTCATCACGAATAATCATCCGTTAAAAGCTCCCGGCTTACCCCACCGTACATCACGATATCTAATTAAAGATTTCCATCTTGTAATAATATCCTTTTAATTGGTATGTAAAGTCATGCCAAGCGTATGTGTGTGAGTATCAATCATTCGAATTCCACCCTCGCACTCATCATTTTCTGATCGAAAGAAATGAAATACGAGTAATTGCGTGACGGCGCTTCCGGTTCTTTCACAAAGCTGACGCATAAATCTCAGCGAGTGCATTGGCTAGCTGTATAGCTGTATACGTCAATTAAATAGAAACTATATACACATACCGCAAGAATGATTGTACACGATGTTGGCGCCTATGGGCGCGCCCAATATTCATTTGCATCACGCCGATTCGTCTATCGAACTTTTTCATTTTTATAATGTATTTCGCGGAACCGTTATTGATGTTTTGTTAACGAACGTGAAAAATAGCGTAACGACAATGGGTCAAAATTTGTACCACAACTGGAGAATGAACGAAGGTATTGAACCGAAATTAATTGAGAAATCGCAAGCAGATTATTTTGCAGATTAAATCTCATTACTGTATAATTGATATACTTATTTTCTAAAAGGACTCGCAACAATGTGGCAGGTTAAGATTTATTGAATAACTCTGTGGCAATCATATACACGGTTACGACAAAATAAACTTTAATCAAAGCGGCTTGTGTGGCGCCAGGCGAGATTTAACTGATAACGGCGTTGCACAATATTTGATATTTTCTTATTGTTTTTTTTTCTTAACAATCCTCAAACATATTTGTAATTATAACGTAACGTAAACTATGGTTTTCGCTATTTACGCGCAACGATTGCGCGCGTATATCGCATGATTGTCCGTGTACGATAAGATTTAACTGCGTTTATATATTTTCGTATAATTTAATTGATATGTTGTGTTATTGTCGACAGGTGGTTTGGCTGATCGCAGTCCTTTGCACGCAGCTTGTAACCGCCAGTAACGAGACACTGAACTTGCGCAAGCCCAGAGATCACCATTTGGGAGGTCAGTTTAGTCGCTGGTAAGTGATTTTACAATACTTATATTGTAGAATCGCCGAAAATTTAGCGACTAAATTCCTAACGTAACTCGTAATTTATTTTACGTGCCAGCGGCCGGGAAGTGATATTTCCCGTCCGCCGCGCGGACAGAAAGTCTCACTTCCCGGCTGGGCTAGAGAGCACGTGATATATATCGTATGTACGCAACATGGCCGGGAACAAAGTATGCCCAACTTGTATGATTGTCGATCTGGGCTTTACCTCGGCTATCGGCATTATACTATCCCGGCCAAGGTACCTAACAAACTATTTTGTTTTTTTTTTTTTTTTTTTATCTTTTTCCATCAGGGAGTCGGATGAAACGTCGCCAAAACGTGTGTTTTACGCTGAGTTCAACTCGGTGCTGATGCGAGAAAGTGGCGATAAAGGTTTGCCAGTGGAATGTTGTCCGGTTGTCGAGGAGATGATTGAACCGAAGGGTGGCCGTAATCGACAGGACATGTATGTCGAATTGTACCGCGATGGTGAGAACACGCAACGTTTTTACGAGTATTCCTGCAGGCCGGATGTACTCGATAAGCCTTGTAGGTTCATAGACCGAAAACTCCAAGCTCAATCCAGATGCGTGCAACGATTCTCCTACACCTATGCCATCGTACAAAATTCGGATAAGGTACGACGAATACTCTTCTTTTTATTTCTGCTTACTCTCGTTGTTGTTGGAATGCTTTCAATATTTTTCATGTGTTACTTTAGGAGGGTGAGCATCATCACGATCATTATACAAAACAATCGACATCTCAACAACGCCAATTTCCTACATTCCCAGGCAACAGTACCACTCGGTCGTTGACGTTAGACTATATCAGAATCCACAGTGGCTGCAGTTGTGAAATAACGCCCAAGCCGAAGAAAAGAAAGCTAGCGGCGATGAAAGTGAAGAGGACGCGGAGCAGAGGCCATCGTTCGGCACGCACCTTACGCAGTACTCGGATTAAACGTCCTACGACCCGCAGTTTCTTAGACTATAGTTCCGAAATGTGAAAGAGAGAGAGAGAGAAAGAGAGAGAGAGAGAGAGAGAGAGAGAGAAAGAGAGAAAGAAAGAAAGAAAGAGAGAGAGAGAGAGAGAAAGAGAGAAATGTGTCACGAGAGGCCAGTGTTTTCTTCTTCCTTTATTTTCTTAAGCGTGTCCTCCTTCAATCCTTTCGTGGATTCCATTTTTTTTTCTTTGCGTGGAGGAATTAAGCCAGCGTTGCATTTACGTGTATGTATGTTTGGCACGCTCAAACGAATTATTAACTGATTTTGTTTTTCTTTATTGGCCAATATTATCTCTGCGCATTTCTTCTTTTGTGTATAGCTGTTTCTCATAAGTGTACGCTCAATTTTGTTATGTATAAAGACAAATTTACTGTACAGCTATGTTGAATGTACTAATTTTATAAATCTCAGATACTAGTCTTGTACCTTTAAAAAAAAACAGAAAAAGAAAAGTGAAAAGAATACAAAGGCAAAAACGATTGCAATAAGTTTTAGCTGTGCTCTTTTTATTTTCTTTGTAATGGAGAAAGGTGAACAAAACCACTTTTTTCTTTATGCGCCAAAATTATAAATTATTTTAGCTTCCAGAGGAGTATATATGTATCTGTAAGACGCGGAAACTTTTTTATTTTTGCTAAAGCTGCGAATGATGAAGTGATGAAGAGACAAGACAAATACAAATTTATAGAACTCTTTGCATGTACCGCAATACGTATTTAATTAATGTAGCGAGATTAAATATAGAATCTCTAATGAAACAAAATATATATAACAGCAATCGATCAAATATATAACCACTTTTTCGACTATTGTACTTGACAATTTCTTCTTTATTTCTTATATTTATTTCGGAACTGTTGTTTATATTTCCTTTGCTTTGCTACGTCAACAATTATATTTTTTAATTTTTTTTATCATCTAGTTGTTACAAGTAATCTTTCTAACCTATTATATTTTTAATGTCATAGTCGCTGAGCAAAGCACAAAAATTTGTTTATCTGAAGGTTCGACTCTAACGGTATTTTCATAATCAACAATTGACAATGCGGATGCACTGCTACTTTTACGATCTCAGCTAGTTTGCAAAGTCTTGAATGAACTTCCAAAAATTATTATTATACGTCGTTTTCTCTCAATTATCAAAGTAAACTCATCGGCAAGACTCCAACGGCTTTTCTTAGGCGTCTATCGGTAACTGGTCGACCGACCACGTATTTAATAGTCTCGCTACTCCGAAAATACTGTTTGGTCGAATTAGCATATTAATTGTACCGAGTGTTTCGAATTGTACTTTTGCACTAAATTTATTCTTTTTTTTCTGTTACAAAAATTGTAAGTATTGAGTAATAAAATGTAAGTTTGTATAATTTTTTTATTTTTTATTAAACGCTTTTTATTAGTTGTAGTTGGATAGAAATCTTTTCCATGAACTAGTGAGTGGAATACTTCAATTTATCTACAAATTAAGCTCTCTAGTAAATCTTACTCTGCCAATAATACAAATATTATAATTATGTTTAAATATGTATAGCATATTTCAATTAATTCAGTTAGTAATTTATTCAGTTTTTATGTACAGAACTCTACTCTCATAGTTCTTTATTTTTTTTCTACACTGCCATGTAAACTTTGTACATATATAATTAATAAATTAGTGTATTATTTGACATGACCTCAGTGGATTCTGAAAGATTTCTATAATGGATAACGAATTAATTATGAAGATAATATAAAGGAATAAGTAGAAAAAGATAGTATCGTATGTTTGATGCCTCGTTAGTTTTATTTATTGTTCAATCTAAGTTGATAATAATTGATAATATATCATATTTCGAATATTATTTGACGTTATACCTATGACAATTAAAATTCAATGTACAATTTATAACTATTCATTTGATTATTTAATAAATCACAAAATTGATCATACCATAATTATGTGTACTTATCGAGAAATGAAAACAAAATTGTAACAATTAATAAGATGATTGCTGAAAAATATATTAACAGTTAAACAATGCTTTTTTCCTCAACAAAATTCCAAATTCAATGGTAGATGATAAAGGTCTTTTATCATTTTCTTTAACGAATCAATTCACATTCGTGTTAACTCAAATCGAATATACTTCATTTGAATGATTTTACGTGTAGAAAATGAGTTCAGGAATCTGTCCAGTTTCAATCGACGTCCCATTGTTATCACCAGCTTCATAGTTGAATGAAAATTTCACTTTACCGTCATTAGGACCGCAATCTACTGTAACTCTCCTCAGTCCTTTCGATCCATAATGACTATCTGGACCCTACAATAAAATTGTATTTAAACGAACTTTCAAACTATTTAATAAAATATTTTAAAAGAGCAAACCTCAAAAGTAGCAGAGGCCGTGTAAATAGTATTCGGCAAAATTTCAACTGGCTCTTTGAATATCAAACGGTAAGTATAATTAGATCCGTCGCAACTGAAACTTGTTGAATTTTTTGCGATAACTTTTATTGAAGCGGTGTGAATAAGTTCAATTACAACGTCATATTCGGCCGGTCCAAAAGCGCTACCGTAAACTCCGTATCCAACGAGAAAGATCCTTTTATCAACGCTGAATCTGAAACCATGGTCATTTACATTAAAATTAAATCCATTAATAATACTGTGATTTCAAATTCATTATAGATTAAATATGATTCATAATTAAAATAAATTAACTTGCCTTATTCGATCACTAGTGCCGTTGTATCCCCATCGATTTTCCGTTTGTTGAAAACGGCAAACAATTTGCTCTTTTCCCATTATAACACAACGAGGCATGGCCTCAAAGCCGACTTGAGGTTTTGGATTAAGTGTAAAATATAAGAATATTTTGACAATCTGAAATGTAATTATTCTTGTATTCAAAATTGACTCTAAGATTAACCAACTTTTTTTGTAATGTGCTTTTTTTGTAATGTGCTTTTTTAAAAAAACCAGTGGGCTAATAATTCATGGACGGTTATTGTATATACTATTTAAAACAATTGTAGTTAATAAAAAACAATTAACAGAAGATTATAAAGTTCATTAAAAAAATTACTTCACTACTAATATTAATGGAAAGTACAATTAATCTATCTGAAATTTTACAATATTTATTAAAATGATAAAGAAAAGTCTCTAGGTACCTCTCTGTCAGTCAACAATTCAGATCGTGCTGGTCCACTAGCAAACTCTTCCATGGACATCAATGGGAAACGAACCAAAAAAATAGCTTTACCCAAAACAGACCTCTGATTATCTGGTGTAACTGGTAACTGCTGTCTAATACATTCTGCTTCTGACCATCTAAAAGATATTTTAACTGTTCAAATAAGGCACTTTATTTTGATAAATAAGCTGGTTTGAGTAAAAATTCATACCTTACTACAGCTTGAAAGATCTTCAATTCTCTAACTCTTAAAGTATCACGTTCTAATACAGTAATTAAAGTATCAATATCAATATCAGTAAATCCATCAGCGCTCAATGCATCAGTTGTGAATTTATCTATTGTGTCAAGACAGACAGCGGCAAGTTGAGGTTCATCAAATAGTCTAGCTTGTGCAAGTAGCAAAAATGCATTATCAGTTGTCAAATTGCTTCTTAAATAATCCACACAATGTTTTTCTAACGAAGACACTGCATACTTTTTAGCTGTGTAGAGGGTTGTCATAACCGTATCAGGATTGATGAATATTTCATCTGTATAAAGAAATAGTAACACAGCTAAAAATGTTTCTGGTTCCACATCAGGTACTTCAATTTCATTGGATGAGGTTGCCAATGTTCCATTGAACATGGCATCGAATACTGCACTGCCAGACGATAGAACTAGCTTGTGAGCTGGAATAACACGCTGCTGTGTGCCTCTTCCAACTCTAAATTTTACATCCGAAAGTGTTTCATTATTAAAAAGAAAAGAGAATCTCTCTCGCATGGTTGCTTTTGTTCCCTGCCAGTTGTACGATGATGATGTTGTAAAATTAGGTTGTCCATTATCAACTGGAATACTGGTACGTGCTCTTGCTTCTGGCCTGGCAATATTGGTTGAGTTACTTGGTGGTCTACTGTAAATAAAATCATAGAATTGCTGATTAGAAAGAAAAATGTGAGTCAATGACACAAGGTTTTATTTATGTATATTACTTATCACAATTAGAGGTAGAAGGTTCTCCACTTCGCCCATTTGCTTGTTCTTCATCACATGCAAAGGTAAGAGCTCGTCTAGCTCGGTTCAATACCATATTACCAGCTGGCTGCATGTTCTGTGGTGATTCATTGAAGGTTTCTGTATTTTCAGCTTCACCTCCAGCAGCATTTTCTTCAGTTTCCTCATTGTTCAAATGAAGATTACACAATCTAATTGTAGAACTTTGGATATTATCCAATGAACCTTCAGATGACATTTTATAACCCAGTTTATTAGGATGAGTTGTCAAAGAGTATTCAAACTCAATCGAGACAACAAATGCAAGTCAAAAGTACTTTTCATTTTGCATTGTAGATGGTTTCAGAACATCTACTGTCTCGTTTTTCAGATCTTAGATCTTTCAGCGTTCAATTACGTTCCACTCTTGTTCATTACTGTTTACAACGAATATATTCACTGCTGTTTGTAATGAAAACATTCCTCTACTAATTACCACACTCGCGAAGCATTTTCTTGGATTTTTACGATATTAAATATATTATTGCAAACATTTTTTATTAGACATTATAATATTTGTTGCTCGAGGCGCCTGCAAGATTCAATTAATTATTTAGAACAGCTAATAATAGAGAATTGTCAAAATAATAACGGAGATGCCTACCAATTATTGTTGATCGTAACGTAAATGAGGTGGCGCTACGTGTCCTATGCATATGTATACAGAGCATTAGCGGTGTGATAAAGATCGGAACATCCCTAGATCATCTCTAGTTGACAGAAAACAAATTAGTTTTGGGGGAAATCGGAGCGAGGTCTTCGATTTTTTTAATATTTTGCACATCGAATGTCTATATGGAGGTAATCATTTGTGTCAAGTTTGACGCCAAAATATTAATTAATTAAAAAGTTATAAACAATTAAAAAAAAAATTGATTTTTTTTAACTGCTATAAATGGAAAACTATTTATCGGATCTGGATAATTTTTTTTTAAATACCCGTAAATAATTGTATTTTAACAATATATATATGTCATAATAATATATTTTTTAATAAAAAAATTACAAACAATTAAATTAAATTTTTTCCATTTTTATTAAAAAATGCAACATTTATTTGAAAAATTGTTGTTGCAATCGATTCTTTGGACAATTTTGTTTAAGAATCCGTAATAAAACTATAGTGAATTTTAATGGGGGCTAGGTAATGACCTTCCAAAAAAGCGCTACCTACGGTGCTTAGCTCGAAGATCGGACCGATAGAAGCGTCCCACTACCCCGAAACTTTTCCAAGTAGTACAGTTCTATAAGTCAGTACCATAGACTATATATTATGTAATCGGGATGACATCAGTAAAAACAATACTTTATTTACTTAAACATAAACAATTTAATCGCAATTAGATGAAGTGTAATATTTCATATTATTTTAGAAAATATTCGTAGTTTACAAGAAATCTATTTTCCAAGTATAGTTAGAAATTAACAGCTTAGTTATAACATGTTACATTACTCAATAGATATTAGGAAAATGAAATTAAAATAGTCAATTATTCAATAACATTTCATTATTCAATTATTTAATAATATATATATATACATATAATATTCCATATGGTAATATCCATTAAAATTATTTTACTATATCTTACAAAGGTGTTCATAAATTAATTATACAAATGTAATATAAAATTTAAATAAATAAAATTGCTAAAGTTTATAACAAATTACACTGAAGTATTTAAGTACATTTATTTTTGTGGTCTTTTAATGCTATAATCTGTAGAATAGGAAGTTCTTTTCACCATAAATTCCTTGCTGCTTTTATTTAGAGGAATAAATGCGTGATAACTTAAAGTACCATCGACACGTAATGCTGTTTTTAATAATTTTGATAGATTTTCTTCAATTTCTATGTGTTCTGCAATGGTACAGTAAGCAAAAGTTATACCAGGTATAGCTTTTTGTGCCCATTGATATAATTCTTCAGCTGAATTAATGCTTACGTCTGAATTTCGCAAATTGGCGTTCCGGGCTAATCTTTTCACTGTTCCGCCAAGTCCGTCACATGCGCTTTTTCCATGACAACTTGCGTAAAAGTGCCATTCAGCTTCAATTCCATATGTCTCATAATGAGAAACAAGAGTTAAAAAATTTGATTTATTCTTATATTGACTTGCAGCTCCATCAGATACATAAATCACTTTTTTAACCTTGTTCTCGTATCGATTTTTTATATAATCAATTAATTTTTGGCGAAACAATATCACAGCATTCACATCATGTTTCGAACTTCCGGAAATTACGAGGAAGCTGTCTTCTTCAGTTTTTTCCTTCCATTTTATATACATTGCAAATGGATGAATAGTTACCTGTTTGCCGTTCCAATGATTTGCTTGGACCTGGTCTTGATATACAGTCGTATAATTCTGAGCGAAATCTCCTATGACCATTATTTCAGATTCATTCAAATTATGCCGACGAGTTTTTATATAATCATTTTGACTTTTGGTAATAAAGTCATGCTCTAATAATTTACATTTAAACTGTACCTCCAGGTGGTTAAGATAGTCTTTAATATTGTATGTGTGCTTTACAAGATCACACTTTTGGTTTACAGTTTCCCATTGTTTACAATGAATGAAATCTATAGCATTTCTTTTGAAATAATTCTCGAACATATCTAAAATAATGGCCAATCCAGGACATTTCGAGCATTTATTAAAAAAACAATCTTCACCAGGTCTTTCACATGTCATTCTAATTAAAATATCTTTTGCTCTTTGAGGTAATTCTTCATCATATTTGATCTTCAAATTCTTCATTGTCATTTTACAGCCTTCCACTAATAGTTTTGGATTTTGGTGGTGAATACAAATACAAACATTATGAACACCTTTACATTCATTCACTAGAATACACTGATCAGGTCGCAATGTACAAAAATATGTAAACCCCAGGCGAAACCTGAGTCCAATTTCAGCACAGTGTTTTTCAAACATGGTGTACACTTCTTTTAAATTAAACACAAGTAAACGCCTTGGAATTTTAACTTTCTTTTCGTTATCCTTTCTCACTATTTTGGTATCGTTAGCACCTGGACACGGCCGGCTTATATCATCTTGTAAATAAAATAAGACAGCAGCACTTTTTATTTCGTCACTTATTATAGATGTTCTGGTTCTGGAGAGTGGATAGGATAACATTCCTTCCTGTTTACGAAGTTTTTTAGCGGTTTGTGCAAAATAAAACGAACAATTAAATTCTGTTTCTATTTCACAGACACTTGTAGATATTGGTATCGCAGTTAATATGTGTAACTTTTCTGAATTAGTAGTTGCTTTTTCATACGCTGGTTTCAGGTCTTTATAAAATACACTTTTTTGTATAAATCCATCTCAATTACTGTCTACACAGCGATATTTCCTCACAAGTAAACTTTTCAAATTATTTGACAATGAATCGATTTTGTTTTCTATTAAATCGGGTATTTCAATATCTATTGAATTCATTTCTCCGATTTAAAAAAAATCAAGCAATGGATTTAAGCGATCCAATACTATTTTTCTACGTTCATTTTCGTCGATCGAAAATCCTTCATCACATTTTACGTGGTATATATTTTGATCTTCATCAGCACTATAGTCGAAACTAGCCTCATTGTTCTGATTAATAGAATCTTCACAACTACTATTTTCTTCATTTGTACGTCCTAAACGTGTGTCACTGTAGTCAGAAACTTCCTTTGGATCTTTCATATAGCAGTATGTCAAACATGTTGCACATAATCGATCGTTTTCTTTCACTAAAGGAAACCACTTATCCTGAATTTCTGTGGAAACATGGCGTAGAGATTCTCGTCGACGTCCATGTTTACGCACTTTGAATGGATTAGAGCACTCTGATAATGGCATGATTATATAATTTTCTTAGAAACTGAATTGAAGTAATTTTACAAAATCTATCACACAATAAGAAATTTCACTATGGCGTTCGTTGAGATCCGTTTACTTTGACCATTGAACTTTAAATAGCCCGACTGAGCAGAAAGATTCTGTATTTATATGATTTTCGAAGCACAACTAATTTCAGTATACCAAATTTTAAAATACTACTTAATAAACTAAAGTATTAGAAAAAACATTCAAAGAAAATAAACATTTTTGAACTCCTTAACATAATTATTGCTCGCACTAATTTGCTTAAGGGCAGCCTATTTTCGTTATTTATTATTGTCATAAATATTAGTTCTACGTACCACTATTTAAATAAAGAAAGTTTAGCTAATAAATGTAGTAATATAGAGAACTGAACTACCTGGAAAAATTTCGGGGTAGTGGGACGCTTCTATCGGTCCGATCTTCCAACTGAGCGCCGCAGGTAGCGTTTTTTTGGAAGGTCATTACCTAGCCCCCATTAATCCATTGAGTAATGTAACATGTTATAACTAAGCTGTTAATTTCTAACTATACTTGGAAAATAGATTTCTTGTAAACTACGAATATTTTCTAAAATAATATGAAATATTACACTTCATCTAATTGCGATTAAATTGTTTATGTTTAAATAAATAAAATATTGTTTTTACTGATGTCATCCCGATTACATAATATATAGTCTATGGTACTGACTTATAGAACTGTACTACTTGGAAAAGTTTCGGGGTAGTGGGACGCTTCTATCGGTCCGATCTTCGAGCTAAGCACCGTAGGTAGCGCTTTTTTGGAAGGTCATTACCTAGCCCCCATTAAAATTCACTATAGTTTTATTACGGATTCTTAAACAAAATTGTCCAAAGAATCGATTGCAACAACAATTTTTCAAATAAATGTTGCATTTTTTAATAAAAATGGAAAAAATTTAATTTAATTGTTTATAATTTTTTTATTAAAAAATATATTATTATGACATATATATATTCTCAAAATACAATTATTTACGGGTATTTAAAAAAAAATTTATCCAGATCCGATAAATAGTTTTCCATTTATAGCAGTTAAAAAAAAATCAATTTTTTTTTTAATTGTTTATACATTTTTAATTAATTAATATTTTGGCGTCAAACTTGGCACAAATGATTACCTCCATATAGGCATTCGATGTGCAAAATATTTAAAAAATCGAAGACCTTGTTCCGATTTCCCCCAAAACTAGTTTGTTTTCTGTCATATATATCAATTCCGCGTTCCTACTAATGTCTGTCTACACTTCCTTCATTCATCTTCACTCCCTGCATGGCGGCGTTGCTCGTCGTACCGTTTCTTGTGGACATAGTTTATAATTTTTTGTTTTATAGATTATTAAAACATAATGGAGTGTATTGTTGCAAGTGTGGATAGCATGCGTTTCGATATTGAAATTGCATTAGATGAACAATATGGAGCGTTACCATTGCCTTTCACTGGAATGGATAGTAAGTGACATTTTTTGTACGATTTTAGGTTATAATTCGCACTTTTTTCGATATTTTATTTATATGTATTTGTTCAGAAGTATTTACAAATACTATTCACTATTTATATATTGTTATAAAATAATTTTTAATTATCATTTTGATAAAATAATTTTTAATTATCATTTTGATAAAATAATTTTTAATTATCATTTTGATATAATATATGGGCTGTGTAATTTATTTAATGAAGTATAACCAGTTTTCAAGTAGCGCATTTTTTTAAATTAATTCAAACCTTCAAGAGTCTAACAAATGTTTTATTGTGTTATAGAATCCGTTGCGGCAGTTTGTCAGTTTTATCCTAAGGGAACCTGTGGTAAAGGTCCAGCTTGCCCATTCCGTCATGTTCGTGGAGACAGAACTATTGTGTGTAAACATTGGCTGCGAGGTTTGTGTAAAAAAGGAGATCAGTGCGAGTTTTTGCACGAGTACGACATGTCTAAAATGCCAGAGTGCTATTTTTACTCACGTTTCAGTTAGTATTAATTCATAAAATTATAGTAAAATCAAATTATTTATAAACACCAACGTATATCTTAAATATTTCTACATTTACAGATGCATGTCACAACAAAGAATGCCCATTTTTACATATTGATCCAGAAACAAAAGTCAAAGATTGTCCTTGGTACGATAGAGGTTTTTGTAGGCACGGGCCACTTTGTAGGCATAGACACGTTAGGCGTGTTCTGTGTATGGCTTATCTGGCTGGATTCTGTCCTGAGGGACCAAATTGTAAATTTATGCAGTAAGTGTATTTCAAATTCATCACGATTGAGGCTGCTCGATACACTTCCACAGCAAACTAAAATTTGTGTGTTATATATAAAGAAATGTATAGAGGCTTTCAAAAATAGAACTTTCTACATTATTCTAATTATATTACAAATTTTCGTTTGTATTTTTAGTCCAAGATTCGAATTACCGGCTATTCAAGATTTGGCACCTAAGGAAGGCAAAAAGGTGATGATCACGTGTCATTTTTGTGGAGAAACTGGTCATAAAGCAATCTACTGTAATAAAATGCCACCAGACATGCGTGAGCAACAGTTACGACAAGAAATGGAAAAGGAGTATCATCGTGGCAACATCAATGACTCTCATCATCGTGCAAATGGTCCACGTGGAGATGGCCCTCGTGGTCCACAGAAACCTCTGGAAGAAGTCACATGCTATAAATGCAGTCGAAAGGGACATTATGCCAATAAGTGCCCCAAAGGACATCTTGCTTTCCTTAGTCATTCAGGTAATGGAGGTGGCGGAGATGCTGGCAGTTTAATAAAAAATTGATGACAAAATCTCTAGTTTTTATACATAATTGTACAAATATCCTGTGCTGTATCCTCTTTATTTTTTATAGATAATTGTATGTCAAGAGGAACTAACTGTAAATACATTTATACATTTGTACAATTGTACATATCGAATGAAGTTATTTAATTAGATATTAGGTTATTTAGAATATTTAGTTTGTACTTTTGTATTATCATTACGAATCTATGTACAGCATACATGATAACGAGTGCATCTCTGTAGGAATTTAGATTTACATCTACATCGTAATTTAATTCCACCGAATAAATAATCAATCACAAATGTTGGCAGTAGTACTTTATTTTCTAAAAATCCTTAGACATAAATATGTTATACAATATTACGATTAGGGAAGATGTCGCATGCATATTCAATTCATTCACGGATGAATCGCATCTCGAAATGGATTTAAACAACATTTCGTATGTTTCTAATTAAAATTTATAGTTACTTATAACTCATTGGGATGAAATTGATTTGTAATCATAGTATATACATTTATAATGATTGAATAAATTACAAAACAATAACTCTTACGAGAACCTTTTTATTATACTTTTTTATTTTAATTTAAAATTATTTCTTATACTTTCAAAATCAAGTAACAATTATATACGATTTAATAGCTCAATTTTAAAACTAATTTTCAGCCAATCATTATCATAGTCACTTGATATAAATCACAAACTTAATATTTTTATCTTTTAAATTGGTACTTATAGAATAAATAGAAATAAGAAAATTCTTTTAAATATTTGAAGAATGTATTATAGCAAAAAAAAACTAGTTTTATACTTCAGTTTACGATTCCGATATTGTAATAAGATATAAACTATGTACAAATGATAATGACTTGAATTGTGAGTACAACTAATTGCAAATAATACGTTGTAAGTAAAAAAAAGAATAAAATCTCATTCTTTTTAATTAAAATTGTTCGAGAAAAGAGAAAATCTATGAGCCAACAACTTAATGTCTATTAATTAAATGATAAATAGCCTATAACTTTAATTTGTTAACGTGTTAAAAAGTGAAACATGTTTACAATCGAAAATACTGGTATCTGCTGGGTATGGTTTTAGATTTCAACATTACTGTTTGTAGTTAAGTACCATTCAGTCATGTAAAATAATTTAATACTTTGGTTTCTAAACTCTGTTAATCATTGTACGTAATAGTTTTTATAATTTCCATATAGATCATCTCTATTTCCATGTTAAAATACACGATTAACCGCTAATAAACAAAATTACTCTAAAAGTTTAATATCAATTCTAAGTCAGATACCCAGGGTTGAGTGCGTGATTTCTTAATAAAAATAGTTAGCAACAATATAAACCTGGTGAACAAACTTTTCTGATCATAAATGCCATTATATTTGTTTTTCATATTCATCAAAAACAGAATTGAGTATAAATGCTGGACAGTTGTTAAAAATGTGTAAAAATTTCAAATTCCTGATCACGAATATCTCGTTTATAAAACCTTTGCTGCAAAAGCAGTGTAAGTAGAAAACTTTACAAACGATTCTCTCGATATTAAGCATAATCTCTGTAGAAAATTAAACAGCTCCGTGAGCTTTGAAAAAAAATGAGATTGATCTCATCATTCTATACAACAGTTATTTCAGTAAAGTTAGCTGAAAAAAATTTGCTTGGGACAAAAAGAAAAAATTATGTAGAATTATTTTATCACCAGGCAATTAATCGTAGAACGTGGTACTGATGTGTTTACATCATGTTGAGCCGTAATCGATAACTTCAACATGATTGGCAGGGAATAGTCCGTAAGTGCCATCCGGCGCAAGTCCTTGCCACCATCCCTCGTCGATGGCGTCAATATGAGTAATGATATCACCGGGATCAAAGGTAATCTCAGTATCATCTGCTGCTTGGTAGTCATAGAGAGCTCTGGCTTTCATACCTTGATTATTAGGATCAAGATACAAGTATTGTCCTGATTCTAACTGCCCATACAACTCGTTCTCAGTTTCATCAATGTTCTGAGCTGGAGCTTGCTGCGTTTCGATTTGCTGCGGTTGCTCTTGCTGTAATTGATCTATATTGTTGGATTTTTCTTCGTGGTTAATGTTGTTCTCAAGGATAGAATTCTGTTTAACTTGTGGCGGTTCTTCCCGTTTAACTTCTACGTTATTTTGTGGTTGTATGATTATTGGTTGTGTTAGAGGTTCGGCTTGGGGTGGTATTTGAGTCATTGTTGGCTGCTGTAGCTGTGGCTGTATTTGAGGCTGTAGTTGAAGCTGTGTTGGTGGCTGTACTTTTTCTTGCTTGACTTCGGAGTTTGATTTAATCCTAAAATAAAATCAATATAAGATGATTGTTATAACTTACACACCTACCGAATCGTATTTTGATTTCACTTACTCAGGTTTAACAGTTTCCTTTGATTTCTTTTGTTCAAGTTGATTTTGTTCAAATGCTCTTTTAGCAGCACCAACGTGATTTCCTCTGAGTTGATGAGTCATAGCCGCCCTCGCCTGTCCAGCGCTACTGTTTTGCTCAAAGATAGCTCTGGCATTGATTGTTCGTTGGGCTATCAACTGCTGTGCTTCCATATTTCTTTGTCTACGTAATTCATCACTTCGGGATTTTGGCTCGTCGTCGGAATCGCCGTTCCTGTCATTCGCAGAATTGTTTTGATTTCTCAAATTCTTGATTTCCTCCGCTCTTTGCTCTGCCTGTCTTTGCCTAGCGATTTTATCCTCCTTTGCAACGACCTGCAAAATTTCAAATTCGTTTATATTCTCAGGTGTGTCATTAGAATGTAAAACTTAATGATGTTACACCTTCTGTTCTCGTAATTTACTCTCCACTTCTTCACGTTTTCTAACTTCTTCCTCGAGTTTCCGCCGGCTTTCTTGATTGCGAGCACGTTCTTGTTCTAAACGTTGTTTTTCTTCAATCTCCTCTTTTTGCCAGAATTGATCTCGTTCACTAGCATTGATCTCTTGGGCTGGTATGACCCTGGGAAAAGTAATAAAATGGATGAGTCAGTTGCATTGAGAAGTACGTATTTTTAAATTATATACAATTGAGCCTGTACCTGCGATAAGTTGTTCCAACAGGTCCTGCATGTCCACCATTTTCACCTCTGGGTTCATTGAACTTGTAAGATGAAGCAGTAGCTCTTGACAGTTTTTCCATAATCAAGTCAACTTCAACATCTTCCTCACAGCGAGCACTAATAGTTATATGAGCTCCTTTCAACAAACTTTCTATATCTCTGATATGATTTGCACATGTTCCTTTTCTTACAATAGGTGCACCTTCACCTTGCTACAATGAAAATGTTATGTTTCTGATACTTTGTTCATTGATTTCAATACGATAGAAACTTTGTAGAATGATTACCCAGTTTATAAGTAGGCATTTTGGTAATGTAGTTTTGGTGTCTATCACTCGACAAAATGCATACATAATAGATCCTTCATTCAACTCCTCAATCATTTCCCTTAATCCTCCCTTACCAGAACTAACAACTTTTAACACATTTGTTTGTCCCTCATATCCATAAACAGCCCTGTAATTACATTAAGTTAAATTAATCTAGTATCCATTGAATTTCTATGAGATATTTGACAAGAATCAATGTACAATGTACATATAAGATGATTTCTTCAAATGATCAAAGTAATATTTTCAATAAATATTTCTTCAGGTGAAATAAATCTTAATAAAAAACGATTTAAATCTTTTTCAACAGTTACAAAGAGCAATCGCTTACTTAAAATGTGCAATTAATGAATTCGTAGAAACATTGTGTACCGCAAAGTTTTATCAAAGGAAATTTTGTAAGCATCAATTTCCAACCCAAAAAACAATTCCCCTCGACAATAGTACATGAAACAATGTACTCGCGCACGATGATTACACGCACAAGTAGACATAAAGTAGCAATCACGGAAAAATGAGAACTCTCACGCGATCTTTTACGGATAAGTCCGCGCGCATAGGTATATATTGCCGGCGGGGGCGAAATATATATATATTTTTGTTATCTATTTGTTTTTGTTCTTTTTTTCTTTTTGAGAAACAAACTTGCCAATTGGTAGCAGATTTGTCGTCGACGACGCTTTTCCAGGCAGCCACAAGGGCATCCTTATTCTTCGTCAGATTGATGGCCATCTTCTTCCGCGAAGCTTAGCAGTTCGGAACACTCTGCACTTGCAATACTCTGGTGATAGCCATACCGGGCTCGGCTCCCACACACTAACACACTTACTAAGCGAGAAGAGAAAGAGAGGGAGAGATAGACAGAGAGACTATACCGCCATCATCACCAAGAGAGAAAGAGGTATGTCAACGCCCAATTGTTGCCAACTCACCGCGCGGATGCCGGTGAGTTCCGTACGCGCCTATTCTTGGCTTTTGGAAGGTATCTGCGTTGGCGATGCTATATGAATAAATTAGATGGGGTGAATACACTGATGCTGCAAGACAGATTTTCTTTCGATAGTTTAAAGAATTTCGAATACATACTTTCGTATATTTTTGCACGGAGTCGTTTATTAATTAAGCATAGCTGACTTCACAATTATATGATCTTATAGTATTTTATTTTTATAGTAAGGTTTTTGCATCTATTTTCTTGTCGATTTAGTCACTAATTACTCATTTTTAAGCGGGAAATGTTATGAAATTATTTGCAATATTTCTTGCAGAAATAAATAGCCGCGCTTGCACTTGGCTTTTAAAAATGGCGATTACCCCGTCATATGACTCCGATTTCGTCGTTTTTGACGCGTAAGCAAGTTTGTTGTTATCAACGTAGTCCCACATCAGCCAAGTATGCGCCGTATGCGCGCTATTGATTCCGGTGTTTACCTTTTTTGACTTTTCTACGAGTGGTGTAGTTTATCAATATTCTTTAAGGGAAAATCAACATGGATCGAACGGTGATTCCGATTTTTCCGCTGTGCGTTAACGTCGCGACGTCGGTTTTTATGTATTTTTTAACAGTAAGATTAATTCCAAGCTTGACGGAGACATTTATTAAAGCTAACCTAAGTGGTATCGACATGAGCAAAAAGAATCGAATAAGAATGTAAGTATGAGCTGTCATTATACGTAAAATTTTTGATAATGATTAGAGCTGATATTTTTTCAATACATTGTATTTAAATGATTACTTTTACTATCTTATTTTTGTTTTTCAGACCAGAAGCTGTGGGTGTTGTTTGTGGATGTACCTTTCTAGTTACTATGTTTTTGTTCATTCCCTTTCCATTTAGTGAGCATATTTTCTACAAAGAAAGCTTTCCACATAGCGAGGTAATGTCTATTGTAATTTATTTATAATGTATTTGTTGACTAAACAATAAGCTAATTAATGGTCAAGATAGAATTTCTGTTCTAAATGATTTTCATTGAACTGAATGTCAGTAAAAAATGAATAGTAGATAATGATTGAGAAATATAACGCAATGGCTTTAAATAAAGTTATATAGTTTGTAGAGTTGCTGGCAGCTCTGCTTTCAATCTGCTGCATGGTGCTGTTGGGCTTTGCAGATGATGTCTTAGACCTACGATGGAGGCACAAAATCCTGCTACCAACAGTAGCTAGTCTACCACTACTCATGGTATACTATGTAAACTTCAATTCGACAACAATAATAGTACCAAAGCCTTTGAGATCATTCATGGGAGATTCTGTTGACCTATGGGTTCTTTACTACGTTTATATGGGGATGTTGGCTGTTTTCTGCACAAATGCCATTAATATATTAGCTGGAGTAAACGGTTTGGAAGTTGGTCAAAGTCTCATTATAGCCTTAAGCATTCTCATCTTCAATGTCGTAGAGCTCTCTGGCAAATTGTGGAAAGCTCATCTGTTTTCCATGTACTTCATGATCCCCTACATAGCCACATCGCTTGCCTTGTTCAAGCACAACTGGTAAGTAAGAAAGAAACAACTACAAATCTAAACAATATTCATTAATTTAAAACGTTTTTATTAAGTCAATAAAACATCTCGTAAATACAAAAACAACGACACAGTCTTGTGAGAGCGCAGTCAACGTATGATTCGTTGGTCTGTCGGTTAAATCGAAGAGTCATTAAATATGAATAAAATGATAGAAATAAAAGATGAAGAGGGAGAAGAAATAAACGGAGCATCATAAGCCGCCTACAACGCGAACGTAAAAGGCGCGTGCACGATATCACAGTATTATCAATGGGGAATTGTGGGGAGATTTACACGCACGCACGCACGCACGCACGCTCGCACGCATACATACACAGGCAGGCAGGCACGGACGCACGCACGCACGCGTGATATTTGTTTCAGTAGTAATCGAGTTTGGCGTAAAAGTTCTCCACGAGCCAGTCGTATTTCCAGGTCTTGTTGGTAACGGTGTCAGGCGCATAATACGACTCTCTGGATCTGTAGGCTCGAAGTAGACTAGTCTTCTCGTCGAACCACATACCACTGCCAATGAGATCCTCGATAAACGGCACATCGACACTACGCTCGATCACCAATTCACGAGTTCTGTTCATCTCGCGCAAAGCAACGAGAACGTTGGCCGGGCCTTGGCAGAACTGACAGTACCAGCCGCCGTAATGATTCAAATCGCCGATCACCAGTCCTAACGTTTCACGAGCAGTTATCTCGTTGGTCACCTCCTTCTCGAGGATCAACGAATTAAAACGATGTGCCTCGCGCATCAAGCCCACGGTGCATGCCCCGATGGTGATGGTCGTCTTTTGTGGATGCTGCCAGAAGAAGCCAAAGACGGACCAGCGTAAGCGGAAGCCTATCGGCTGTGGCCAACCGTCGTACACTTTTAGGAACATTAGCGCTCGCGCGTTTAATATCTGCTCGGCATCCGTTGTCACGTATATGTCGTCGTCACGGATGTTCTTCACCATTTTCTTCACGTACTCCCACACATACTTCGAGATCACTCGCGCGGGCTTTTTCGCCTTCGCAGCTACGTTCATGTACAGAATTTTGTCTTGTTGCTTGGCCAAGAAACCCTTTGCTGAACGAATACAACGATCGATCAGTTGTGTTAATAGAGATGAACAAACGAGCAAAGATGGTTAATGGTTTATACTCACCCAACTTGTGTCGAAAGTTGTCCTCCGCAACGCTAAAGTCGCAGATGACAAATAGATCGACGACGGGATAGAGTTCCTCGACAATGACCTCGGCGATGGCCGAATTGTGATCGTTGACGTAGAACGTGTGCACGATACGCCTGGCTAGCTTACGCCTCGACAATTTGACGTTTTGCTTGGAGGCCATGATAGCACGCCATACGACTTCCGGTTGACCACAATCCGAGCCATGCCAGCCTTGGTTGCAGGAACATCTTCTCTCCTCAACCTCGTTATTGCCATCATCGTTGTACGCGACGCTTGACAATTCGCGTTGCATCTGGCGCTCGTCTACTCCGCTGCGCCAGCACTGCGTCCGATTGTACGCATGGAAGAGCTTGAACGTACGCACGTCTCGTAGACTCGTCTCGCCGTTTATAATACGCAGCTCTCGACTTTTGTTCTCGTAATATTGCTGACAACAAAGAGAACAAATATTTTCGTTAGAACTCTCTGTTGGGCTTTTTATCCTTGAGAAAAGCTCTTTACAAGCTTACCTGCGGTGCTTCGATATCGACGAAGCTTACGCCATCTCTAGTAGCTGGAGCATTAAGATCGGTAACGTGTGGTGTCGATGTGACGTAGATCATAACAATGAGCACCTGCAGTACGAGAAGGGTGTAAAGCAGCGCGAGCTTCCAGTCGAGTTTTGGCTGCATACTGTTATCCTTGTGATGATCGACGTTGTTGTTGCTTAACGTCGTAGTGTTGTTGCTGTTGCTGTTATTTGGTATTGTCGTGTCTGACGACGACGATTGCTGCTGCTGCTGCTGCTGCTGATGGCGATGACGAGACTCGCTGCTGCAATCCGGCGAGTCTTCATCGTAGCTCTCGCTGCAATCGCTCGACTGGCGTATTAAGGCAACCCTTCGTCTCGCGTGTCGTTGGCGTCCACGCGAGTTGGACGCGATTAATGATGGGCCGAGCCTCGATCGTCGTGCTGGACATCTGTAAACATTCGATAACATTTAAATGTCTAGTTAATTGATTACTGATGGTTATCCCGTGATTTTACATAGGAGAACCCTGTCGTTGGAGTCGTAAAGATATCGCTATGATTGAGCGTTGTTGTTTCATAAATGTACCTAGCCTTGTCAAATTCAGACCCTTAGTTCTATCTAAAACTGTCATGAACACCAGCTACGTGTTTCGTTGGTGTTGATCTGTTTGGGGCTTTTTAATTGATTAATATTTTAACACTGTATTTTCAATGCAAAAAGCCTAGTATTAAGCTAATGTACTGTACCAATAGCTGAATAAACAATTCTTTCCAATAAGAATATTGCTATACTCTACTACGTATACGCCTACTTTCATTGATCAATTAGTAGAGCATATCGTGACGCTCGTTCAATCTATATCGTTGAATTTGATTGAGTACTCTGATTTGTGACCCAGTAAACAGATCTACTTCTTCCTTTATTCAATGCAAACTAAAAGGTCGCAAAGAGATTTATATTTCAACGTTTAACGTTTCGAATTATTCAACTACTTGAGAATTGTCCGTTTGTAAGAAATTATCTCGAGCGAGTGAGAGGAAGTTGCGATTTTTTTTTTGAACGAGAGTGAACGTGGTCGTTGCGTGACTTGTTACAAATGGAATGTACCGAGAAATCATTGGATCGGACGTAAAGGAAACCATTGAATGAAAACTTTTGCGGCTTCTTTTATACTCCTATATAATTGTGCTTGACCAGAGCTTGTATACTCTTGTCTAAGCATCGCTGCCTTTCGTATACGGGCGGAATATGAATAATTTTGAGGCACGGCGTGCATTCGTGCAAACGAACGAAAGTACTGCAATTGATGAATTAACGTGACAATTGTGGTCGACGAAAATAATTCGTACCCTCATCATTGTCGTCGTCGTCTTCATCATTAAATTTAGCGCAAAAAAACAGAGGGCGACAAGTATACTGGCAATTGACCTTAAAAAAAAAGAAAAAAAGAAAGAAGAAGATTCACGAGGAAAACAGATCGAGTGTCATTTTTAAAATCCAATTTAACAGCTGGATGGAAGTGGGAAACCGCAACCAACAAGCGGCTCAACCCCAATCCATGTTAAAGTATCACACGAAGAAGAAGAAGAAGCGACACTTGACCGCGCGCGCGACGATAATAGTGCACAAGCCCCCGTCGTTGCTTCCAAGTCGCGTTGCAGTTGCTAAGCCCACACATACGTATACGCGAATAGGAGCAAGTCAATCGATGTGACGTCAGCGTTTCACATACATACATATGCATTTATCTTCAATGGTAAAAAACACGATTTCACGTGAGCTGCTTTCGTTATGAGGCCCATCGACACTTGTTGGTTCTTTTTTGTATTTTATTTTGAGATTCGACGTGTATTTTTAGTTTTTGAAGAATCGTCTAATTTTATAAAGCTTTGACTTTTGAAAGCTGTGGCTGCTTCTTGAAGTGTAAATTCGAGATAAGTTGAGGCACGTTTAAAAAGATGTATTAATTAGTAGCAGTTTATGATTTCGTTATATTATTAAAATTAGTTAGACTCGAAACGTGACAGGCTTACAAATGTCATTGAACTAATATTGTAATTTATTTCGGTAAATCACTGGTATTATTGTTCTTAAAAAAGGTTTCATCAATTAAAATAGCGATCACGTATACAGCCGTAAGACTTCACTCGACTGCAAATCATCTATCCACAATGGAAAAGCGAGAGACGCGTGATCAAAAAGTTTAATTCAAGTTGAACTTATAAAGCGAAATTGATCTTGGATTAATTGTCCGCGATCTCGACTAGAAACAAAACACTCGTAATGAGAGATCAGCTGTATATAGTAACTCCAGTATAGCTTATTTATAGCCGGAGAGTTTTACGCCCTGAATCTCTAGATAACTCTGAAAATGTATAGGCACACATATATGTATACGTACACGTATATAATACACTCTTTTTGTCTCGATCGGGAATAACGCACTATACGTGAATCAAGAATTCATCGTGAAGTGAACTAGGCCTAGAATAAATGCAAACAAGCGATCGACCTCGACCTCTGCATATAATACCAAAAAAGAAGAGGAGAAAGAGTGAGAGTGCAAGCTGGAGTCGCTCGTTAAAAAAAAATTTGCGTGAAAAGCGGACGACCGAGATGACGGTGTCGCTAAGCGCGAATTTGTATGTGTGTGTGTGTGTGTGTGTGTTGCCCGGCCCTCGTGCGAAGTCGGAAAATCGATGGGGCTCTTCACTTCACTTTGGCTCTCTCTCTCTCGCTTCGCTCTCTGAAGTTACCATGCGCGTGGTGTGCTCGGCCATCTTCGCTTTTTCGACATTTTCCACGAAAGATTTTCCTCTGCAGTTTTGTATGTAAACACTGTTGTGATACTTTTCTTTCTAACGATTGCATTTAAAGAATTATTGTTGTAATTTTTTTTATACAGACTATTTAGTGAATTGAGATGAAGATTTCAAAGTAAAGTCCGTACATGAATATCATCTTTTTTAAAATGTCCATTTCAATTTAAATCCTGCGATCGTTCGAATGATTTGCAATTATTTCCAAGATCATGTCGAGAAAATAGAAAATAACATGGCCGACCAAATTTTCGAAAACTTGATCCTCCGAATAAACAAGTAAAACATTCTTGTAAGAGGTCGTCGTATAGCTAACGATAAAAAGAAAAGAGAAGAAAGAAAAAGGACAATGCACGGTTGTGCAGGTCGTTGGACCGATGATGCAAAAGTCGACGACACACGGACAACCTGGAAATAACGACGAGTATACCAAACAAACGCTTCCTCCTCTTTTCCTTCCGTCTGAGTGTATATTTTGTATTTTTATTTTATTATGCGTTAGTATGTCTCTGTACGTGACAAAAAGGGGAGTGATGCTGACGTTGATATTAAAGTACGTGCAATTTTTCTTTCGGCGGAATAATTAGAGGATCTTTGCGCCGCTCGCACTTCTATACGCAAGAGTTCCTTCACCCCGTGCGTGAGTGAGACAGAGAGAGAGAGAGAGAGAGAGAGAGAGAGAGAGGAGCCAGGCGAGATTGATTGGCAGCCACAGAGGAAGAGAGTGAGAGTAGGTATACTTGAAAAACAAGAGGTGTAAGAGCTTAAAAAACGAGAGTTTTTTTTACTTTTTTGATTGTTATCAAAAGTTTTTCTTTATTAGGATAGTATCTTATGAAAATATACGAAGGTAAACAAGTAAATTAAGACAATTAGGATGTTTGTACAAATTGATTAACAATTTAGAACAAGAATGACTTACTGGGCGACCCGAAAGTCGTGTTGACGACGAGGCGCGGCCGCGGCGAGACAGGGGCCGAAGCCCGCGAGCAGCCTCCGTAGTCCGTCAATGCTGCAGCCTTTTTTCTCTCAATATCACTGTGAAATACCAACTTGCTACCCCCATTATTATTATATTTTTTTCAAACTTTTATTTTAAGTTTTGAATGTTTCTATTGTATCTGAAAGAAGGAAATGTCTTGTAAAAGTCGCAAGGTGTCTTTAGTGTAAAACCACACCCGAGGCTCTGCGCTGAGAGCCCGAAAGTCCGCTCTTCTACACTCGCAAAAAGACTCCCTCCTCCCCCCCCCTCCCCGTTGTTAACGGCGACGACGCTTAGCCGCCACCGCCGCTATGCGCACGCGCTTTTACTTCTAGGATAGTTGTATAGGAGAGGGTGAATGTATTCACTGTCGTTTTGACGAATTTTTGAATAAGGCAAGGGTTGTTTTATGTTCTCTTGGAAGTTTTCAGATTAATTTTTTTTGTTTATTACCATCATCTCTTTAATGCGATTTGTTATTTGACTCGAGTGTGATATTTGATTGTCAGAAAGGGTAGTTATCGAGCAAAGATGATGAGTAATGTGATAAGGAATTTCGAGTCGATATAAAACAAAGCTTGCGTAATGACGAATTTAAATACGATCAACTTGTATTGTCTAAAAACGACAAAATAAAACAAAAATACATCCTAAATCAAATTTTCTACGTGATACTAGTGATTCGGATGACATCGTTACGATTATTCTTTCTATTTGCTGATGTTACGCAAGATGAATTATCGAGAAATATCAAACGATACGATTAGCATTCGATAAAAACCTTCGATTATTTTTCTGAACTGCATTTTATCTCGATTTTCTAATAATTGTCCACTATCTTTCAGCTCTTCTATCGTGCAATACAGCTTTCTCTCTTTCGGCACAATATGCCGTGCTCAAAGTTGCCCATTCCCAGACGAGAACGCGTTAGAAGCTGCAACTACGTCGACAAAAAAGGGTTCTACGGGAGAGGCAAAGATAACGAGCACCTATACTATTGCTTTTGACCATTTTCAAACAATGTATATACTATTATAATGCATTTTTATCCTGTAGAATCAGCATATACAGGCTTCTCGCTATTATATACGTTGTTTTTAAAACGTTGTATACGTATAAAAAAAATCAAGTATCATACGGAAAAATGTTTTATGTCAAGAGATAAAACCATATGTGCGGACTACACTTGTTGAAATTGTACGTGTGATGTCGAATAGGAGAATTACGCGGCTCCCTCGGTCTAATCATACTATATATAATGTATAAACGCGATCGCAAGAGGGGTAGACAAGCGCGCAACGTGACTCATCTTGCTGATTCATTATTTTATCGCCAACCCCAACGAAACGATTATTTTGAATTTTGTTTGTTCCAATCGGGTTATTTTAATGAATATTCGTTTTAAAAATAATTTCTACAACAAATGCATTTGTATTTATTCACGAGGGTATCGGTATTTTACATTGTATTGCATTTTACATCGGATGATGATGATTCAATTGGTTAGCGCATACATAAGTACAAACTGTATATCCCCTTCTAAAATAGGTTTTTGGTAATTCCCCTTTGCAACGCGGTTGGATGTGATCTCGTCGTTTTACGAAAAGGCTGCTCTCGTTATTATTTTCCTTTTAAGGAGCTTAAAATAGCTTTAAACGCTGCTATAATCACCGTGCAACATTGTCATTTTCATCCTTCTCGCTCTCGTTCAAATTATACACATATTCTACCTTTCAAGCATCAAGTTGCATTCGAATGTTTTACTTCAATTTTTTTACATGGACATTGCATATATTTTAGAAGCCTTCATTTATACAAAAAAGAAACGAGAAAGAAAGAATGTCTCACACGTGACTTAAATACATAAAAAGCTGTGTGAACAATCTCGTATATACGTGTAGCTATATCGAAAGAAGAATTTCAACACGTGTGCATGACAAAAAAACGGATCTTTTGTTTGGTGTAATACATAGACTTTTATGAGATGAGTCAAGACGGTAAAATGTACGAGTATTTACGACTATACAAAGTGTCCTTCCTCTCCTCTGATTGAATATAAACCGTTTGCGAAAATTTAGACAGGACACGCGACTCTGCCACTGGTCTTCTTACAACTGTCGTCTACAGCGGTAATTGATGGCTATTACTCTCGCACGCGCTACAACCTTCACTTTCAGCGAAGATTTACGATGTAGTGGGTGTATCGTTTAATTGTACTCTTTTTTGTTTGATAATAAGATTTAAGGATAACGTGAAGCTTCTGTCATCGTGTAACTTTTTTTAATAAAATCGTCTTCGACAAATGTGTTAAATACAATATCTAGTTCGTTTCTATGTTATTTGCGCGAACGTTTCTCGCGCGAATTAATGCCACTGTAACGTTTTCGCAGTAACGGTCAAATTATTATAGAGCTGTCATGTGTATTAAATGACACGAATATGATGTTTGGTAACATGGCTTTTATGAATCATTACTACATTAATAAGACAATATTTGTTTTATTATTTGGAAACTTCATATGTACAAATCAAAACCACATGTGCGTCGTACGATAAAGTTAGTAGACACCAAAGTGCACGACATCGGTCCCCTTTGTATCATGTGCTATTTTAAAAATTCATACGGTGTTTTATTTTTTCGTCGACTCGAATACATTCACCGGCAAAAAAACTATTGGTTGGTAAAAAGTTGGTTTTAGTTGGTGGACTTGGTTATTCAAATCTATATTATCGTCGTTGTCGGAGTAATATTTTATTTGTCAATAAAGTTGTGCAAAGAACAATTGTATTTTCAAAACGTCAGTAAAGAAAATTGCTAGCGCCGTAGTCGAAACATCAGTCTTATGCGACCCGCGAACGATCGTTAATTAAATAAACATTTACACGTCGATATAAGATACTCACTTCATAACTTGACATCCCTCAACGAGTGATCCATATTTCACAGAACAATCAATAACTCGTGTATGCTCTTTCCTCAAAATCGTCCTCGCACTTGCAGACCAACCAATGTAATAAATCACAATAGAATAAGCGAGCGCTAAAATTGATGGAGCTCACGCAGCACGTGTCCGCGCTTCGAGCGTTAGCACTACACTGTCTCTGTTGCTTAGCCGGAGGAGTGATCGGAACAGCTGCCCCTACTCTTTCTCTCTCTTTCTCTCTCGGTCTTTTCATCTAGAGGAAATCTCGGAGCGAAACATCTGCTCGCTCCTCTCGCAAGGGGATATGTACATAACAGGTGATGCGCCGTCTCGGAATTGCGCTTTCAAATAATTTTTTTTTGCCATCAGGGTCTGAATATTGAAACAAGATACTTTTTCTCGATTACAATTGATTGTTAGAAAAGTACATTTCTTACCGTGATCCGTAATGTAGACCTCTGTTGTAAAAAATTCATTGAAAAGCCTCTTTGTACACTTTTATAGCGTCGAAACAGGGAAATATTGTCCCAGTTTTCCTTCAATGGTTTGTCTGTAAACTGTTGATGAGCTTGCATAATTAGAACGAGATTAGTCAATTTCGGAACGTTCTATACATTGGATAACTCGTAAAATACTAAACATTGAACGATGATTTCCAGCTGTCGTTTAAGTTTTTGTTTACGACAAAAACAAAATGTTAGCCTACGTTATAACGAGAGGTGTAGTACGTCAATTTTTGACAAATCTGCCAATAAAAAAATATATTGGTCACTTCGGGAAACGAGACGTTTTGAGTTACGTTTTATTATTAGTTGTACTCGATGTAGTGCTAGATATGAAAATTGATCAATGTTAATTTTTGTATGTGGCATGACATAATAGATTCGCCATTGGAGGAAAGCCGGGACAAATTTTCCTCAATTCGTATATAGATTTTAATCAGCTATGAAAGTGTATAGAAGAGTCTTCAAAAACTATACTTCGATAAAAGTTTAGTCAAGTATTCTTAAAAGACTCAAGATACTCAAAATATGTCGTTAAAAGTATTCACCCGTACATACCCTCCATAGTGTATCATCTTCAACAATAAAGTGGGTTCGGTTTCATTATGTAGCTACTCGATTTATCACGATCACGGCGGTACGTAATATATTGATTCGAAACTCATTTTTTTTATAGGTATCCGTCAAAGGTATTTGTTGGCGATACATTTTGCTATTTCTCAGGGATGACATTCGCTGTCGTTGGTATTATTGGCCACTTTAGTAAAACGACGCTTCTCTTCTTCATTCCTCAAATACTAAATTTCCTGTACAGTGTGCCGCAACTCTTTCATTTGGTACCATGTCCCAGGCATCGATTACCAAGGTAAAGAAGAGAGGATATTTGATTTCTCATTGATATGTCATGCGTATTAATAAGGATTGGCTTTAATTTAGGTATGATGCAGAAACGGATCTGATGAATCCCAGTGTAACGATTTTTAAGATTAGTGATTTGAATATTTTAGGTGAGCATTGAAAATTAGATTTTTACACGAAACAGAAATGGAATTATTTTGAATTTTTTTCGCAGCAAGGTTTATTATGGGAGTCTTTAAAACTTTTAAAGTTGTCAATTGGAGAGAAGATAAAGACGGTACAATTACGTGCAACAATCTAACGTTGATCAATTTCATACTAATTGTATTTGGTCCAATGAGAGAGCCAACACTCACTACCGCATTATTAACAGTACAGGTATCTAATGACTTCTGTATAATTTCATTTTAAAACCGAAATTCATTTTAATTTTTATAAAACAATTGAATCATAGATCATTGACATTTTTAGTGTAAATATAATATAAATTAAAATTATTGATTCTACTGGAACAGCAAGACGACAATAACGTTGATTCTTTAGGTTACAGGTACTTTGTTGGCCTTTATGATAAGGTATCCGTTGGCATCCATATTTTATGATGTTTGAAGAGGCGCCACGAAAAAATTCCACGCTTTTCTGTTTTTAGTGAATATGTATGAATGTGCTAATGTGTGTGTGTGTGTGTGTGTGTGTGTAGACCCGTCGTTTCAAATGTAAAGTGGTGACGAATTTTTATCAAGTTCCTTGACATTGCAGTGTGTGTAAAACTCAAGTATAGTCGACTTTTAATCCAAAGAATACGAAGTGGATAATATGAAAAAAATGGTACTAATGATAATTTTTTTATATAGGCTAGCACTAGAAATATATTTGTATTTCTTACAAACGTTCAATTCAATTCACTTTTGTTTGCGTTTTTTTTTAACGCGACTGTACAGGGCACCGTAGCGGTACGTCATAAATAATAGTAATGAGCTTTTGTAAATTGAATTATAATTAAGCATAACATTGTCGAACTGTTAAGATTAAAATTACTTACTGGAGGAAATAGATGCAAACTTGTTTTCTTTTGTACGTACGTACAGCTATAAATATATAATATCGATTGTTATTATTGCTGTGAAGTAACAAATAAATCTTGTGTAAATTTCATTTCATACATAAATTATTCTACAATTACATACACATCGTTCAAATTTACATCGCCTGTATTATGGCATTTCAACGTGAACTATGAGGTATTGGATACTACGAGTGAAAAAATTAGTTATTGGTCGCAATAGGTATTGATTATTATATTACCTGCGACTTAAGTATTACCTTCTGGTGAAAAAATTACTGCATACTTTTGCAAGCTTTCAACGATTTTTTTAAGCTTGTTAGAGTTAATTTTATAAATTTATAACAATTTCCCTAAACCAAAAATTCCTGATATCCTATTGTTGAAAATAACTTTTTTCCATGATACCATAATTCTTAAGAATATAATAAACTACAAACAAAAAATCATTAAGTGGTCTCAATTTGATCGTCTATAAGAAAAAAAAATAACTTCGTAAAAACGTATTCTATACATGTTACACCTAAATAGAACGTTATTTAAAAAAATGTATTCACGTCCTATATACTACGCGAGTCATTGTTTACACATTTTAAACTGAATCGCACATTCAATGCTCGTAGCAAATGCATTGTGATTTATACGTTACTGTTACAAATTACAACTCTTAAACTGCATGAACAAGTATCAGTCACCATTCACATTTTTACAAAAAGAAAAAACGAAGTTATGACTTCTTTTCTATCACATTTCATAGATTGAATCAATCTGATATTGTAAGCTTGCAGTCTATTTTACAATGCTTTCAATTCTGGTATTTCAAACGTTATTAAAATAATTTATGATTCTTCTTGTATAGCTTTCATGAGGTCGCCTCCTAATCTTTCGGCAACAACAAGTTGAGCTTTCGCCACGTCTCGCAGACTAAAAATGTGTGTAAGTTCCATCAGAGTGCGTCCCAAAGCCAAAGCTTTATCAAAAAGACTGATTGCCTCTTTCAAATTTGCTCTGTAAACATTTATTGATTTAAATACGTATGGTTTAAAATCTTCAACCGTTGAATTCAAATAGAATATTCGAAGATAAATTTTACCTTTGCACCTCAATAGTACCCAAAGTTTCGTAAGCAAATTCGCATTTATCATCAAGTTCTATCGCTTTGCGAATATATTCCACGGCCTTGTCGATATCATTATGCCACTGCAATTGTAATAATCCCCTGTATACCAAAATTGTGGCGTTTTTCGGATCTCGCTTTGAAGCTTTCACAAAGTACGCATCGGCTTTGGCAAAATCTTGCGTATCTACCAACAGCTGTAAAATGTAAAAGAGATAAATATCTACGGTCTTACAATGTGCGCTATTAATACATTGGAAATTAAAAAAATTTGATACACATAACGCTTCATTTGTGTAAGTCTGATATTAGTTTTCGAGTAGAAATCTTAGCTTAAACGAAAAAAAATTAGGAAAACTCAGGAGTAGTGAAGTACAACCGAAGTAATGTGTTATCGTACCTGCGTTAATTGTATCGGTTCGAATTGAAATCAGAATTATTTTTCATTAAAATTCCGGGAAATTTAGAGTAAGAGCAATAAGGTTTTAATAAAAATAAGCAAGATGCATTCAATTTACCCTTCTCGCTACTGGGGATTTTGCATATTGAGTATTTTCCCGTTCCTTTCAATAACTTCCCGATTGATTTTGGGAAATTCTTGGATATTACCGTAAATTAAAATAAATGATAAAATAAGCATTATAATTTTACCTGAGCATACAAAGTGTAACACTCTGAACAGTCCGGGAATTTTTCGAAGGCTTTATCAAAATTGGTCATAGCCGAATTCATAAGGTTCATGTCTCTTTTAGCAACAGCATAACGATAATCTGCGTAACATTTTTGTACATATGCAACACCAAAGCCTGGATTAAGTTCAACAGCTCTTTCAAAGTCGGATTTGGCTTCATCCAGTTTTTCCATAAGCAAATGTACCTGGAAATATGGTGAAGTCTTATTTCGTGTTCTTCGTTCTAAAATATAGTTCACTATTTTAAGACATACCTGTCCTCGGTTGTGATAAATATCACCGCAATCAGGATCAAGTAACACGGCATTTTCAAAATCATTGAAACTTTGACCTGAATTTTCAAGCTGGATGTACATACTAGCTCGCTTAATCAGCGCATTGACCTTAAATTCTTTACTAACGATGTCGCTATCAATAACGGTAGATAGATCTGTCAAAGCATTTTCATGTTGTCCCAGAAGAAGGTGGAATGTACCTCTCAACAGAAGAACTTCAATCTTGTGTAGTGAATTGTCGTTTGAAGCAAGGTTGTTTAGCTCCTCTGTGCAAAGTGGTATTACATTATCGTATTCTTGTTTCTTCCATGCTAATAGTGCTTGCTTGAAGGATCTAAGTAAATAATTAAAGAAATTACTATATATTGTTATTATATTCAGGAAATGCCAAAAGATTACGATATCTCCAAAAATAAACTTACGAGTCGTTTTCTTCTTCAACTCTTGCCATCCTTGATAGAAGAGGATCATTATGGAAGGCCAAGAAATAGGTAGAAATGAAATGTTTGCTAGGCATAATTGGTTTCTTTGTTGCCATGTAATCTTGTGCATGCTGTTTGCCTAAACACAAAAATAACATTTTTTAAGTCAATATTTATGTTACGGTCATTCCTGTGTAATATTCAAATATATTACTTACCAAGCTGTTTTAGTATTTTATCTGCAGTGAATAGTGTGTTTTGATTGGAATATCTTTCAAAAATACACGCAGCAGTGATATCTTCTAATGCAGTTTCTAATTCATTACTGGATTCCATAGCTCTGGCTCTACGTATCATTGCTTTTGTATATCTCGGTTTCAGTTCAAGTGCTTTTGTACAATCAGCCCTAACTGCGCTGAATTTTTTCTGTAAACTTCAATTGTTAGAATCTTTTTTAAAAAGTATAAAGTAATAATATTTTAAATTAAGTACCAATTTTTCATAGGCAGCAGCTCTATTCTGATAAAAAGTTGCAAGCTCTTCTGTATTTTCTTTTGGACATGTTTGAATGGCTAAGTTGTATTGAGTAATTGCTTCATCAAATTTACCTGCATTAAAGCAATTGTTGCCTTCGGTTTTATATTTTTGTGCTATGTTAAGAGGAGTCTAAAATAAAAAATATATTGATTAGTAGTGAATTACGTAGAGTAATAAATAATATACTACATCTACCATTACAAAAATCTTATAATTGTCACTTGTCAAAATCAAATATATAATTTATTGCAGATCATAATATTTTTTTAGATAAACAGTAAAATGTATTACTTTTAAATAAAAATCAATATTAGAGCTTTTGTAAGATGATAATTTCATAAATTTAAAATTACTGAAATCAAAGTAGTATGTAACATCATCAGTATTAGTTGTGTATATAAAAAAGCACAAATACTAATTTCAATAGAAACAGCTGAAAATTTTTCTCAATCTACGGAAAACGTATATGAAACAAGGAAAACATCGGAGTAAAAATAATGAACAAACAAAATAACCTAACCTCGTGAGAAGTCACGTTTTCTGCCTTGGCCGGGAAATCTCCATCAATGGAAATCTGTTTCTCGCCGTTTTCCTTAACGAATCTTCTACCCTTACCACCACCCGGTTTTTCTTCTGGTTTGTTACTGATACTACTCTTATAATACATGTAACCAAGTCCCAGTGCAACCGGTGCCCCGACAACCAGAGCTAGTTGCCATTTGGGTAACGAACTCGAAGCACCACTAGTTGATGCCATAATTTTTTGCGAGTTTACTTGGATATACGTGACTTAGATATAACGTTAACACCCTGACGAAATGGGGGTTTTCTTTGGCTTAAAACGATGAAAATGACGGCGCACACGAGGTAGTATGTATAACTTCTTACTCGCGATCAGTGTGCTTGCGGGTCATGCACGGGTATAATTCTGTCTCGCTCATACCCACGTGCACGAGAGAAGGGGAAATTCATATATGTATGTACTACATACATCTAGACTCGTGCGAGTAGAAGGAATTCATTGGCGTTTCTGAAAATCTGTAGATTTTTGTACGAAGGATTGGTTATCAATAAAGTAATTGTTTACAAGTGGCCGATGCAAGTAGTAATTAATTCCCAATTAATATCTCTCTGCTTTCGACTACGATTCAAGTTGTACCCTGTTAATACTCAAATATAGTACATTTGTAAGTTATTGTTCTTCTATTGTACTAAAAGTGTCTGCTAAAAGTCAAGTACAATGAAACTATATACATGTTATATATATATATTTATAAATCCATTAGCCAGTCCTCAACATTTGAATTTACCCGACAGTAGTTGAAAGCAAGACTGTCTTACAATTATCGAAATACAAGGTATATACTTACTATTTTATTCTCTTCTTTGTGTTCGCATATTTTTTATTTAAGGTACTAACATTACGTAATATTTTTGATTATCAATATCATTAATTAATATATTTTAGTAAGTATACATGGTATCGACCTAACAACATATAATCAATTTACAACTCGTGTGCCTTTTGTAGAGTTTGCATAATGTAAACATAGCCATATATGTGTGTATATAAATGAAATAACTTCATTTGTTTATAAAAACGTATACAAAATTCATAAAATAATTTAAATTAAATTCAAAATCTATTTGTTTCTTTTAATACCCAATCAAAGATTTGGCGCGCCGAACGCGACAGCGTCACATATCCCGCGCAGGTGAATTCCCTGGAAGTAAAAAAATATACATATATATGGCACCAGTTTGTCAACGCGAGCAATGTCTAAGAATCCAAAATTGCTGATAACCGAAAATCAACCACGATGATAATGTCTTTGGGCTGCCTCAGTAATTGTGAGCTTTGTCGATGTTGCTCTATGTGAAAGGCAATTTTTTTTATCTCGTAAGTGGTGCTCTAGTTCGAGTGACGCATAGCTGACTTTAATACGACATGGCACTAAAAGATGATGGGAATACTTGGTGAGTTTTAGTTTTTATTTAATGCTATTTTAACGAAAATTAAAGATCTCTCAGGGTTATTTGTGCTATTATGACAATTGAATTTCTCGTCAAGTATCTTGTTTGAAATAGGAGTTGTTGTCAATGATGTCATAAGGTTTTTGTCCCAATTTTTAAAGCTAAAACATGTTAAAATATGGATTCTTACATTAAATTCAATATCGTAGTATTCTTATCAATACCTCGTCCTGTCCATATGTGAATTTACCGCTATGAGTAATACATATTCACTTAGAGATAGCTCTGCTTTCTGATAACCTTCAATTAGAACAACTATGGCTATTAACATAAGGCTGTTAATTGCAGCATACCTAAAGAAACTAATAGACACACCTTTTGAAATGATTTTGCAACAAAGTATGCAAGCTATTTTTGTATTCTAAATTAATTTGTTTTTTCCAGTGTTTCAAATTTACAAACTGACTAGATTCAAATTCGATAAATATATGATTAGTATTTTCTGTTTGTTATATGTGATGTTAATTTGCAGGATACTCGAATTAGAGGCTGCTCTTTTAGATGCAGAAGCACCTTCTGCATCAGATATCTATGCAATATGTAAAGGTCAACCAGTGCCAGCTAATCTGCGACCAGATGTTTGGCAAGCTTGTCTAGATGTCACAGATAGAGGGAATCAGTTAATTCATTTCAACGAAGTTTTTGATCTTCCAGAACAAAATATTATAAGAGAAGATTGCCAGCAATTAGTAGGTTAGTATTAACATTTATGAATTCTTGATTGTCTTACTATTAATTAAGCAAATGTATTTAACATGTCATTATCTTTTGACAAGGACATAATATTTTAACATTTGAAATTATTTATTCAAGTGATAGAATATCTCAATTCTTATTTCAGATAAGTTGGGAAATGACGATGAAGATAAGGTGTCAGTTGTTTCTGATTTAGAATCTATTATAACATTTCATTGTAAAAACAGAGTTCAACGATATGAAAGGGGTAACGGATGGTTTGAATTACTTGGTCCATTGATTGCTTTAAAATTACCACGTTCAGCAACATATAATTTATTTGAAGCTATTAGAGATATTTATATTCCAAGGTATATTCAATAATTTTATAGATTGAATAAGAAAACAACTAATTGGAATGTTAATTTATTAAATAATTTCAGAGGTGATACACACAGTGCTGTACTTAGATTATTGTTGCTCTATCATGAACCTGAATTATGCTCTTTCTTAGATACAAAAAGAGTATCACCAGATCTTTACACCAAAGGATGGATTAATACTCTATTTGCTGGAGTCTGCTCCTTACCAGCAATTTCCACTATGTGGGATTTGTATTTTATGCAAGCTGATCCATTTTTTATGATGTTCCTATCACTCATTATGGTCATTAATGCAAGGTATACTATATTTTAATAACTTTTATAATAAAAAATTTATAATTGTATTATTTTTACGATTGGATACGATATTTTAGGGAACAAATATTGAGCATGAAAGATGATGATGCTCAAAATATTGTCGATGCGATAGCCGCAATGCCATGTGCCTTGGAAGCCGAGGACGTTACAGATTTTTGTTCACTAGCTCAGTACTATGCCATGAAAACACCTTCGTCATTCAAAGTCGAACTGTACAGTATAATGTTTGGTGAAGGTGGTGATGAGAAGTTTATAACGCACGCGTTATGTTTGCCAGTCTCAGCACAAGAGTTAGTTGAGAATTCTGTGGAAGCTTCATCCTCATCTAACGCTCCTGTTGAATCTGTCAGATTTTTCCTAGTCGATTGCAGACCTGCTGAACAGTACAATGCAGGTCATTTACCTACTGCTTTTCATTTGGATTGTAATTTAGTAAGTCATTTGAATACGTTAAGTAAATTTTCACATTTTACACAAATTTATTTATTTGTTGTAAATTGGTAGATGCTCCAAGAACCTGCAGCATTTACAACAGCAGTACAAGGGTTGTTGCAAGCTCAACGTCAAGCTCTGGCCGTTGGATCTCAAGCCGGTGGCGAACATTTGTGCTTCCTTGGTAGCGGACGGCAAGAAGAAGATCGTTACACTCACATGGTTGTTGCGTCTTTCTTACAAAAACATACGCAGTATGTCAGCATGGTTGTCAATGGATACCAAGGTGATAATCTACAAGTTTATACGAAAAACGTATTGACTTTTTCGATGTTTGCATCAACGTGGTCTTTCGTTTTAGCTATTCACGAGTATTTTGGTGACGAAGTGGTATCGAGTCTCGCTGATCATAATTCCCAGTATTGTTTAGTGTGCAATACTAATTTATCGGAAGGCAACTCCAATGAAACAAGTCCAGCTAGAATAAAACATAGTAATTCTGAATTTTTTGGAAAAATCGGTCAAGCAATGAAACTCAAAAGTCAAGATTTGAAAGGGAAACTTTTTGAGTACATTGTTAATCCTACGGCGAGCGCTAATAGTACAGATAAGAAAGACGATAAAGAAATGGATCCAAGTAAACGAGAACAAAATTCCAGGCCTATTTTTAGTATTGATGACGATCAAGATCCTGGTAAGTAAAAACAAGATGTGTCAGTAAAACTTGTATTGAAATTGAAACTATACGAGTCATTTGACTGAATGAATTTACGTAGATATGATGATGGCGACTGCTCAGAGTGAAGAGCCTGTTGAAGTAGTCTCGCTTCAACAATGGCTAAAAGATCCGAACTTAATACATTCCTTCAAATGTATGGAAGTTAAAGTGAATGGTTATGTCTACGATAGGTAATAAAAATAGAAATAGTATTTTTTAAATAAAATAGTTTATTAATGATACCGATTAAAAATGTTTACTGTTCAGTCATTTATTAGTCACCGACACACATATAGTCGTTCTTCGAGAAATTCCAGGACGAAAAGGAGCTGCGCATGTAATAGTAAAACGGCCATTATCAAGTATAGTAAGGATAACATCGAGGAAAAAGCATCCTGATTTGATAACTTTCAAATATGGATCCACACAATCAGATAATTTGATTATTTCAGACATGGATAGATTTCTGATTCCAAACGCAAGCGAAGCCACGAAAGTAATTTCTCAGCAAATCATGAAAACGTTAAAGACATCTGAATAAGTTGTTATACTTTTGAAAAAATTATGTACAATAATTGTAATTGATACAAACAGTTATTGGATAACGTGAAACAAAAGTAAAGCTAAAATGGTAAAATTTTGGTGACCATTTTCTAACAATAGAAAGAACTGATGTATAATAGAAGATAATCTTTTCTAATTTTCAAAATATCTTGAACACCAACAATGTTTAATTAAAAACTGCTTTATTTTAATTAGTGGTCGTACTGGTTAATTTTTCGTGTCATTTATTGTGAACATTAGGGTTCATAATTGTACTGCAGATAATTTATCTATTTATCAAATATTTTATAAATATCTCTTGCAAATTGTACGTCTTTTTTATTAATCGATATCTTTTTAAAATTGCAACACTTCTATCGTTGCATATATTTAATCAAATTTAGAAAAGATTTTTCGATACTTCTATACGTTTTATTTATTAGTTGCATCTTTGATTTGAGAAACAGTTTAACAAATGTAATTAAAATTGTAGTTATGTCACAAATGATGATGAATTTGATTGAAAAGTTTTTAAGTATTCTAATATAATTTTTTATTTACAAAAGATATTTATGGCTCAGTCAGTTATGTACGAGACTTTAAATTACGTATATTGAGTACTGTATAAGTAGTGATACATTGAATGAATAATCACTTGTTATATTGTACAGAACAGCCAATTCCATAATTAAAGATACATTAAGTTATTTTCACGGGATTTTGAAGACAAAGTGTATAATTATTTCTATTTTAATGATGAGAAATGTGGATATTTGAACTCGACCGTCTTTATAAAAAAACGAAATGTTAGAGTTTACTGTAATATAATAAATTCAGATTTACTATTTACTATATGAAATGTTTGTCATTAAGAAAATTCTGTATAATCTAAAAAATGAAAAGTAAGTCCGTAGAAGTGTGCATTCGTGTACTTTCATATGCATACGCAATATGCGTTAATCATACATATGTAAATATTAATGCAAAGTATTGATGCAATATATTAACTAACAAATAATTTTACAGCGTAATAGACGATCTACTGCTGCAACATGTTTTTTCTAAGTCATTTTGACTTGTTACTTTTATTTTTATACATATATTTTATTATAAAAGTTTAATTCTGTTAATTTTTATTTTAGCCTAACTTATTTATTTCTTTAATGTATCTTCTCTCCATATACATATATTGTTTCATTTATGAACATTTTATTGTAAAACTCGTTATTTATCACACTTGAAAAAACTGAAGTTAATAATTTACATGGTATTTCATAATAATGCTTCTTATAGTGCTACCGTTTGATTATGCTATTTCTAAGAATTATGTTATCAATAAACTGTTCAATAAAACCATATAAGTTTCTGTGCAATTACGTTATTAGTAATAAAAAAAATTTATACTAAAACAATCTTGAGCTATTCTTTACTGCCTTATGATTCATATTATATCTCCCTATTTTTCATCGACATTGAACTTCATAATTGCTCTATTGTTGAATTTAGTATGAATAAATAGTATTTATAATTGATAGTCTCGCACGACGGCAGTCGGTATCGATCTCATGGGATAAAGAAGTTTTACTCGTTTTCCAGATAACACATATTTAAATACACATACATTTTCGGATGCAATCCGTACTCGGCAGAGTATAGTGTAAATACCTTTTTTGTCTGATTGTTTCGTTAATTTTGAATGGAATTTATTTATCACATTTGAATATTATTAAAATCCTCAGATAAATACTATAATTGTTGGTAACTGCAGTGTGATAATATAATCGAATATGTAAGTGAATTGAGCGTCAGCAAAATTAAAAATAACGCTGCACAACATCGCTCCAATATCATGTACAATAAAAGCTTCCAATAGATTGGGTAAAAATAGTTAATTTTGTAGTAAAGTATGAACTAATGAAAACTTATCAAATGCACTTGTTTTGTTTAATTTTGTTTATCAATTGAAAACACTCATTTTCCTTACTAACCATTAAATGTCATTTATCATAAACTGTTTGTTGTTGAATTATAAAAATGTTTTCCGTTGAAAAACTGTGTAAGTCCAGACCATTCTTACAATGCATGTACAAACAAAAAATCTCCTGCAAATCAGCAACAACAATGACAATCCGTGATGCTCTCAATGCGGCATTAGATGAAGAGTTAGCTAGAGATGAAAGAGTATTTATTCTGGGAGAAGAGGTAGCTCAGTTTGATGGTCCTTACAAAGTGACTAAAGGTCTTTGGAAAAAGTATGGAGACAAAAGACTCATCGACACTCCAATTACTGAGGCTGGTTTTTGTGGAATAGCAATAGGAGCAGCAATGGCTGGATTAAGACCCATCTGTGAATTTATGACGTATAATTTCTCAATGCAAGCCATTGATAGAGTAGTAAATGCAGCAGCCAAGAATCTTTACATGTCTGCGGGAAGATTTCCAGTTCCAATTGTCTTTAGAGGACCTAATGGCAATGCTAAAGGACTTGCAGCTCAACATTCTCAATGTTTTGCTGCTTGGTATTTACATGTTCCTGGATTGAAAGTTATGTCTCCATCTACCTGTGAGGATTTTAGAGGATCTCTAAAAGCAGCTGTACGAGATCCAGATCCAGTTGTCATTTTGGAAAGTGAATTGCTGTACAATTATGAGTTTCCATTAACAGATGAAGCTATGGATAAGGATTTCACAATACCCATTGGAAAAGCCAAGATAGAAAAGTTAGGAAAGCACATTACTCTTACTACGCATGGACAGGCTACTCCATATACTATGAAAGCAGCTGAAATACTTGCTAGTGATGGCATAGAGGCAGAAGTTATCAATTTGAGATCTTTAAGACCAATGGATTGGGAGACTATTTTCAAATCAATAGGAAAGACCCATAGATTGATGACTGTTGAACTGGGATGGCCAAGATGTGGTGTTGGTGCTGAAATAGTTGCAACAGTAATGGAAAACCCTGTGTTTTTCCAATTAGATGCACCTGCCGTCAGATGTACCGGAGTTGACGTTCCTATGCCATATTCTGAAAAAATAGAAGAAGAATGCACACCCAAACCACATCATATTGCTGATTATGCTAAAAAAGTTGTTGGATCTAAAATTTAACTTGTGTATTAATTTGGAAATAAAGGATGTCACTTTAAATTCAAATTGTGCAGGAGATTTTTTGTATAGGTTTATTTAAAAGTAAATTTATACAAAACATTGTATCTTAAAAAATTGTTTAAATTGACAAATTTTTCATTATAGTATTGGTGACTTATAAAATAGTATGGAGTATGCTGCAAATAAAGTAAATCATTGACTATAAAGAATCAATTCCAAATAAATCAAAGGTATATTATAAGAAACAGATGTTTCTTTTGGCATAATTCGGCTGACAAAATTGCAAGTTGAACTAATAACATTATATTTAATTACAGATCAATGCATTTGATACAAGGAATCAAACATGTACGAAGCAAGAAAAAAGGTTTTTTGGTTTGCTATAGTCTCTCGATTATCAACTTTGATACTGCAAGTGATTTTCAATGTACTATGTCCAGATCACGATGCAGACGCCTTTCGTACACCTGCAGATCCAACTGAAAAACATTCACGTTTAGACAATATCGTAACATTTTTATTAGAAGGACTGACGAGATGGGATGCACAATATTTTATTCATATAGCGAAATATGGTTACACATATGAAAATACTCTTGCCTTTTTTCCACTTTTTCCATTATCGATGAAATATATGGCCAGAGTGTTTAGAATACAACCACCAATACTTAATTATAGTAACGTCATTGTGATATGCGGCGTTGTAATTAATTTTGTATGTTTCGTCAAAGCAGTCTTAGTTTTTTACGATCTCAGCCTAGTAGTATTTAAAAACATTAAAGTAGCTTATCGAGCTGCCATATTTTTTTGTGTAAATCCAGCAAGTATATTCTTCACTGCTCTTTACACGGAATCGTTGTTTGCTTACCTGTCGTTTTATAGTATGCTAGAAAGCATCAGCAATAATCCTTGCGTATTTTTGCCATTGAGTCTTTCTAGTTTAGTAAGATCGAATGGACTAGTCAATCTTGGTTTTCCTATTTATTTTTGGTTGAGAAATTTATTGATAACAGTTTTGCCAAACTATGTGTTGGAAAATAGGCATTTTCACGGCAATTCAAAATCATTGCTCTTCAACTTTCGACACGTTTTCATAAGTTTATCCCAAATTATTTTTGTAATAGTTTTGTCCCTGCTACCATTTGGTTATTCACAAGCTTACAATTATACGAAATTTTGTAAACCGGAATTAAACGATTCGTTGCTTCCGTATCACGTACAAGAATATGCAATAGGCAATAATATGTCGTTGCCAGGAGAACATGATTTTTCATGGTGCAATTCCAAATTACCCATTGCATATTCGCACATACAACATAAGTATTGGAACGTAGGTTTTCTAAAGTACTACCAATTCAAGCAGATTCCTAACTTCATTCTTGCTGTACCTGTAATATACTTGATGTTAAAGTGCTGCATCGAATTTTTTAACGAACACAAATCAAAATTTTTCACTTTGGAATTTTTCACGGGTAAATCCAGAGCGTCAGACAATATAAAACAATACCCATTAGAAATGTTCGTTTTTGTAGTACACGCTTTATTTTTGACGATCTTTTGTATTTTCTTTGTACATATTCAAGTGAGTACACGGCTTCTATGCTCAGCTAGTCCCGTGTTATATTGGTATTGTGCCTTAGCAACTTTGCGAAAAACTAAAACGTCAAAAAAACTTAAAGAGATTGAATATGAAAGTTCGGAAAATTTATACTCTCGATGGAAAGTATTTTTTATTACTCAACAGCACTATCCTTATCAAGAAAAATTAATCCTTGGATATTTTCTAGGATACTTTGCGATAGGCTGTTTCATGTATGTTAATTTTTTGCCTTGGACTTGATAACATTTAACAGTGCTGTGTTCAAACGATTGTTTTTATTTTAAGTCACAACCACTTGTTTATTTAAATAATTAATATTTATTTGTATTAAACATTGCGTCGATTACATGAAAATAATTCAGTAATGTAAATGTAAAAATATATATTTATTTCGATAATTCTCGAAAATGTTTGCGTCGTTTAAAGAAATTCTTTCCTATACACTATTTTGATTTTTTTAATGTATACGTAATTTATTGTACAGATTTGAGTTTCGTTTAAAAAAAATCAATTAGTTATAATTCTTTTATAATTATTGTATAAAATAGCATTGAAAAGTAGATTGTGTATTCTTGGCAATAACAATAACCTACATTTTGTACAAAACTTTACGATTTCTTTTACTTTTCATGTTGCTTTCTGTGCTTCAAAACTTCAGTTGGTGTAAGATACAACGTTTTCTGACAATCCGCACATTCGTATGCAACGGCATTTTTCTTTTTGGAAGGAATTGTCGAAGACTTGATGCCAGCATCACTAGGAACTCCTTTTTTACAAATTCTTATGTGTTGTAATTTTTCTATACTATTTAAAGTACCTTTGAAATCGCACCTAGGGCATATCCATTCCATTTCCATCATTTGGCAAGCTATTCTGTCGCTTAAATCGTTTTCCAACAGGCTGTAAAAAGATTATTATGATATGTTATTTTTTATACATGGACGATTCTTGGCTATTTCAATGGTTATAGACACACTGGTCGATAGATTTTTGTCAAACTTTGCACACTTATTAAATATGAGGAAGTAAACATTTTTCTAAATTATTATGTAAAAATATTAATCAGGACAAAAGTTATCAACTCATTTCTTTTTAAACGATTGCAAATATCTCAAAACTTGTGTTTATATTTATTCTTACCTCAATGTGTTCCTGAGGTGTTTTATCCATAAAAATCATTAATAAAATTTAACTGCCCGCAATTAGGCAATTAGTAGCACTGAAAGAATGACGGGCCTCCTACAACACGCGCGTAGGATTTCGCAGGTTTTCTGTATATTTTAAAAAGAAATAAACCCGACCATTTTTATTCGTTTTTGAAATATGGACTTGCGAAAAAATTTCATCATTTTTTTTAAGTTATTAACTTTTGTCCTAATTAATATTTTGACATAAAAATTTTGAAAAATTTGTACCCTTCGTATAACTAGTATGCAAAGAAAAAGACCATTAGGCAATCTGTCTAGTCATTGAAATAGCCAAGAATCACCTACATGCAATACTAACAAAGAAGTAGTTTTTGTATGATATTTTACCAATTAACAGTTATTTGTTTAGTAAGTCGAATGCCTCCTTTCTTTTCATGAGGTACTATTTCGAAATCCGTTGAAAATGGATTCGGGTTGATGATGGTTGAATTCTCATTTTGTCCGACGTAAATATTTTTCAAATGAGCAACCAGCAGTCGGTTGACGGTGTATGGTACTGATGTGTGCATAAATTCGACTAGCCCTTTGTTTAATTCATATTCGATTTCTTCTATATTTTCTCTTTTATCCCCGAGAGATTTGTCTAAAATAATATGAAAATTAGTTGGCTTACAAATTATTGATATATTTCTTTAAACAATCACTTTGTGTGATTTACCTTCTAATTTTAAATTTAACAAATGTTCCCATTTTTGTCTGAGTTCAGCTGCTTGATATAGAAGAAGTGCACCACTATCTGGCGTTGGGAAATCAAAAGAGAGCCACGAGTCACACACGATTCTAAAATTTATATTCCGTCAAATGTAATCATGATGTTAAATATAGCATTAGCGAAATAACGTGCGAAGCAATACTTACGTTGTGAATGTTGAATTGGTATCAATTTCTTGAGCAAACAAAAGCAATGTTTGTGCTGCAGGCATTCTTAATGTATTCACTAAATATGGTTTAGTCGTTTCCAATAATGATCTAAATTGAATAGAAACAAGTTTCAATGAATTTGCCTTTATACTTGCAGTGGTATTCCCTGAATCATACATGTAAGTTTACTTACAAATAAGTTAAAATTTGATGTTTAGCACTGACAGGGGATTTTGATTTATACCCTGGAACAGTGATAATATCAGACTCTTCAAGTTGTAATATTTGAGGATGATTCCCGAAAAAGCTCATTGGATGCAAAGCCACAAACTGTTTTACTTTGGTATGAAATAATTGTTCATTCATTGTCTGAAAATCATACGACATAAATTAATTTTATCTTTTCCATAAATAATATTTAGAAAAAATTTGAAGTCCTTATAAGTTCTACCTTGCAATAATTAAATTCATCTGCAGATGCAAATTGAGGATATAAACCACTGCATAAAATCAATTTTAACATCATTAAATCCTTGTAACTACAAGCCGTAGATGCATTGACTAAATCACTAACTTTCGAAAAATCATTTTTCATTCTGAATTCTATATCTTTGATATCGATCTCCTCATCTTCTTTATCATCTTCTATTCTTATATTATCATCATCCAATTTTAGTTGTTTCGGTTTTCTGGAGTCGTTTTGTTTGTATGATCTCTTCAAAGATCTAAGTAGTTTCAATTCTCCATGTCTTAGTGTTCTTTCAGAGCTTGTCATCTCAGAATTAGTATCATCGGTATTCAACAGATTACAGTCCTAAGCAAAAATATAAATAAGATTACAGAAGCAACAACAATTAGAATACTAAATTTGCTAAAGTTTTTGCATACTTCGAGTAACTCTTTAAACTGAGTACGCAATTTAGTCATCTCGTAAAACCTTTGTTCTTCCAGGCCTCTTCTCCTACACCATTTTTTGCTATTACTGCTGCCTGAACGTACGTCTCCACTCGTAGAGTGTTTAATCTCTAGCCATTCTTTATATGCATTCAATAACGTTATCGGATCTCCGTGATCTGATTCTAAATTTTTCCTTGATTCCTGTGAAAGAAATGTTTTTAAATTATGCACATCTATGTAATATTCTTTTATTTCAAATTACCATTAGTAATTCCAAATATAATCATTGTAAGTACGTACTTCACAATCAAGGTCTCTGTAAGCTCTGTTAGTAAAAGGGGTTTGTACACTGAGTGCAGAAGCTAAAGATAAGACAGGTTCAATTTGATGAAACAATGAACCCATGATTAACATTTTTCCAATAGAGATATCGACCGGCAGTCTCGCTAGAGTTTTTCCTATGGCTGTTAACTTTTCATTCTCCGTTAAGGCACCCTAATTATACGAAAATATAAGATAAATATTTCGAAATTCTTTAAAGAAATAATATTTTACTTAAAATTTAATATTTCGTTACTCACGTGCTCTTTCAATGACAAAATAGACGTTTCTATGCTTTCTGCTGGTGGTGGCTCGATGAAGGGGAACTTTCGAGGATCTGGTAATCCCATAGCAATCATCTGAAGTAAAGAGGAATCGAGTGGAACTCGCTGCAATTCTGGTTTGGAGTATTTTTCAAATGCTTGATAATCTTCAGCAGAATATAATCTATAAAGAGATATTTAGTGATATTTCTTACAAGTTATATCCCCAACACAATTATTTTTTATTCACCTATAACAAATTCCCGGTCCCGTTCTTCCCGCTCTTCCCTTCCTTTGTTCTGAGCTGGCTTTGCTGATCCAAAACTCCTTTAATCTTTGCATTTTACAAATTGGATCAAAACTCATCTCTTTGACTTTTCCACTGTCGGCTACAAATCGGATTCCATCTATTGTAATTGATGTTTCAGCAATATTTGTCGATATTATACATTTTCTCACACCTTCAGGAGGATATCCGAATACCTAAAAATAAATAAAAATACTTAATAAAAGAATAAACAAAAAACATTGTCAAAAAAATATGAACAATATTGTACCTTATCTTGGTCAGCAATGGATAGAGTACTGTGCAATGGTAGAATAATCCAATTATTGTCCTTTTTACTGTATTCTTTTGCAGCTTCTGCCACTGCTGTAATTTCACTCATTCCACTCAAAAATATCAATAAATCGCCTTTATCCTTTTCTGAAAAAATTGTTGAAAGAAAGGGTAAAATATTGTGTAACAATTGGTTTTTCATTATTAATTTACTTACTATCATATTTTCTGTCAATAATTTGCATAATCTGAATGTATGGGCTGGGATTAAATCGGTCACTTTTAGAATATTTATCTTCTATGAGTACTGGTTTATAAATTAACTGGATGGGATACAATCGCCCAGGAACCTGAAAAAGAAAAGAGAATAAGTTTAAATGATTCACTCAATCAAGTACGACAAAAAATTAAATGTTATTTTTACTTACTTGAATTAATCTGACATTTTCATTTGCAAAATAACTACTAAAAAGCTCAATATTAATTGTAGCAGACATGAGGACTAATTTTAAATTAGGCCTTTGGTGTATTAGACATTTCATAATGCCTAGCAAGAAGTCACCATGTAAATGTCTTTCATGAACTTCATCTAAAACTATAACATCGTATTGTGATAATTCTGCTTCTCCAGCAACCTATTACAAAAAAAAACAACAAAAAATATATATATATTTATTGAAATTTAATGCATTTTTTAAATAATGTGATAAGAGATTTTATTTTACCTGTCTTAAAAGCAATCCTTCGGTGATAAAAGTTATTTTTGTATCTTGACCTTTCTGTTTTTCAAATCTTATTTGATAACCAACTTCATTAAGATTTTCTGTCAAAGTTTCATAGGCAACTCGTTTGGCTAAAGATATACAAGCAATCCTTCTTGGTTGTGTACAAGCTGAGGTGAAATTAATTGTTGAAAAGTTTATTAATTTAAAAAGTTTCTATTTCGATAAATTTAATGTAATATTTACCTATTCTACCAAATCTGGCTGTATATAGATACTGAGGAACTTGTGTTGATTTTCCACAACCAGTGTCCCCAGCGATGATGACAACTCTTTCAGTTTTAACAGCATCTATAATTTCATCTCTAAATTGAGCAACAGGTAGATTAGCTTGTTCTTTCTTCAATTGTTTCAGTCTAGCAAATTTTAATTTTTGTTTGAAATCAAGATATGCCAAGATAATATTTTTGAACCTTTTAAGTCTATCCTGTGTTAATTCTCTGATATCCTCAACTCTCATGAATAATTCTTTATTTCGATATTTCAGATTGAAATTGAACCTATGGGATATATCGTATACATCTGGAATCCCGAGAATATTAACTTTTGAATAAGAATATTTAGGTCTTTTTTCCATTTTTTCATACTCTTTGACAAAAAGCCAAAATTCTTCAATATCTTGAACTATATGAAAACTAGAAAAAATTCTGTTCAATTCACGTTTATATTTTAAAAATGTAAAGTCTGAGTCAATTTCTTCTTCAGAACTTTTTGCTATTTCTTCTGCTCTTTGATTTGATGGTCCAGGTTCATTATGATCTTTGTCTCTATATGTATCTTTATAATATGAATTTAGGTTTTTTTTCGACATACGAATATCGTTATTCAAGCATTTATTTACTTTTTCTTCAACATTTTTGCTATTGCCAGATAAAGCATCACTGTCTGAACTGGAATTTCGTTTTTCTTTTCTATGTTTCTTGTTCTTCCTGGTGTTACTGAGTGCACTATCTTCAGAGCTGGAATCATACTTTTTCTTAATTGGTATTTCATAAATTTTATCTTTGACTAAGGCTTGTGTAGACTTGGATCTGTGTTTTTTTTTCGTATGTTTTTTACTTTGATCTTTTACATCATCCGATGATTCATTATCCGAAGAATATTTACTCTGTCTTCTTTCACATTTTTCATAACTTGTTTCCTCAGAATGATGCTTTTGCTTTTTTTTCTTATGTTTTTTGGAATTATGTCCAGAGTAAGATGTTAGATTATTTTCTTTTTCTTTACATTTATGTTTCGGCATTTTATATAATGATTGTCTATAAATGAAGTATTTATGAAATAATGTATTCTGTTTTGATGAACTCAATTACAAAAAATATTCATCGCAAATACTTGTGTGAAAGTATATTGTTTACACATTTTTAACCTATAAAAATAGAAAGACGGCACGATCGCGCACCATTAGATGAAAATTATTTTAGAATTTTCAGCACACTTGTCATTGAAAATACCTGTAAACTATATACCGAACTGGACAAGTTTAATTAGATAATAAATCACATTGAACTGTATTTTAGATGTACCGGTTTTATTTACATCGCTACCAAAAGATCTATACATGATACAAGTCTATCACACAACGTCTGCTACGTGATAGCCGTGGTGAGCTCATGCAGTGCTACATAATACTCACCAAATAAGAAAGATGTTTCTTTTATCAACAAGTTCAAAAAAACCTCTAATTCTGTATAAATCGGAAGATTTACAGGTACCTGCAACCCATTGTATGAAAATAAATAAATAATTATTTTAAACGTTTCAATCGTGTTGTTTATTATGCTGCCGCAGTTTTTCCATACGTGTTAATACATGGAAAACTCAACGATCTCTTCCGGCTGTCATTTATGTTTACGTTTACGATGAAAACAAAACGTTAACACACGTCCTACGGAAAGATGTATTGCTCCAATCATGGAAAAATGTTTACGTGAAATGAGACGAGAGTCCAATGAAAGAGTATTAAGACAAATAAAAAATTGTACGTGATGGAAAGAACAAAATGCAAAGGAAAAATATTTGTTGTTTTTACCGTAATCACAAACACAATGATAATTGCTGGAAATCATCGTTGGCTTTTAAAATTTATTTATGAAGGAACTTTTGTACAGAATGTTCTCGAGTTGATTAGTCGCTCTTTGTGTATGAAAATATATACTTTTAAGGGATCATTATTGATAGTTTAAGTGATGGCATAACTTTTAACGACAGTCCCGTAAAGCGCGTATTAAGATTCTGTCAAGGGTACTTTTCGCGTACTCTCTAGTAGGCTCCCTTACTTACAAATTAAACTTTTGAAAGAAAATTAGATTCTGGAAAAGGTCTCATTTTTATTTCGGTTCGGATTTTCAGCGAAATGTTATTGGTCTTTCCGATTTCAAACTGTTTATTTTTCCGAAAATGATAAGCAGTTGAATGTTGCGTTCTACCGTTGAGATGCACCTTACCGTAGAAATATTTCATTGAGATCTTTGCGATGGAATTCGTTAGAATTTTTTTAAAACAATAAGATTACTTTAGGTGTTATTTTCAAAGAGTAAAAACTGGTCTCGATCGTTATCAAAAACTTGTATTATAAAATAAATTATTCGTTTAATCAGCTCGTATTCTAGACAATCTTCATTGATATTCGATTGTTTGTCATTGAATGCCTATGGCCTTCGTAGTTTATAATTTTGATATTCCGGTCAAAGCGTATCCTTGGCATTATCAACTCGGAAATTCGCATCAGCGCTAGAACGCTTTTGTCAACTAAGGATCGTCGGTCTGATTTCCAACGTGACAATTGAGCGGCAAGGACTATGCGCTAGTTTTCAAGAATCTTCGATTTGCACTTGCCAACCAACGTTGAGAGTAAAGGAATTGAGGGACTGGCGAGTAGAAGGGAAAAAAGGGGGTAGAAAGGACGAGTACTGTTTCTCGCAATTTGTTCAGAACATTTTACCGCCAGTAATCTCAGAACAAATATATTTGTCGATCAAACCTTGGAATTACGATTTCGGTAGATTCGTTCGGAACGTAAGAGTATTTTTTTAACCAAACAATATATATAACGTGTTACTCTTCTCACTGCGACAAAGCACGCAATTAGCACTTACTTTGACTATCCTTGCTGAAACGTACGTTTGTGACATCTACACGTGTGCGGCGTCGAAACAGAGAGGAAGACAATTTGCCTGTACAACGTCGTGGCTATACAAACACTCGAAATAACTAAGCGCTGCGCTTGGCAAAGTGCATCTAACTATTTATTTGCAATTATACCTCGTGCTGAATTTATAGTTTATATATAGTTTCCTTCAAGGATTGGCGTGATCGATATTTGCCTACTCCCATTTTCTCTGTACTTGTATATATCAAAATTCGGTCGTATTTGAACGTCGTGTACAATGAAAAGCTCGTGGAGTAAAAAAATCTGTCGATTAGCCGTTTCACCGTGAAATTATACATTGATTTATTTTGCGCTTACTTATATAATTACTTTCGCTAATGTGTATTTAGTACTGTACGTTAATGTATCGTGCAATATATTTTCTAGAAATTAATTTGTTATTTGACGCTTCGTATTAACTTAATGAGAAAGCGTTTAACATTAACTGCACTAATGCGCAACTTCCACGGTGCATAATGCGGTGTACGCTCAAGAATAAATAACGTAATAAATATTGATGTCTTCTCCGACGGTTTTTACGCAACGTAACGAGTATAATCAAACTCTCGGTTTTCCAAGATTTCCATTGTTAATAATAAGCGCGCACGTTCATTTCTGTATTACTTCATTCGACATATTATGAGCAATAAAGGCAACCCACTAAAAATCAAACCCCGTCAAACGCCTGGATTGACCGAATAATCCTAAAATAACAAAAGCCACACCTTAGCGTATAAAACCACCCTCTCCGAAAAAAATCCGATAAACAGAGGGAGGAGGAGGAGGAGGAGAACGCGCACGTTTTCAGGTTGGCTAGTATGACCAGTGACACAGTGAGGAACGCGAGGCGGGCGGCTTGAACCTGTTCCGATGAGGTCATCCCAAGTGAGTATTTTTTTCTTTTTGTTTTTTTGTATTTTTTTTACTCGGTATAGTTTTCCCCTTCCTTGTGCTAACGTGTAGTAGACACCACGTGCAATATGGTCTGCCGATCGCTCTTTTTTAACTAGCGTGTTGCAATCAGTAGATGACCGTCAGACTTACGGTTCACCCGGAATATCCTTTCCGATTTGGTGTAGTGTGCATATACGTCTTCGGAATGATTAGCAGGTTTTATAGGAACGTTTGCGCAGTTCGTCTATGCATGGATACGTGATAGTCAATTTCTAAAGGTTTGCAATTTTTTCGTTGGACAACTTGTTGAAATGTTATTTGCTAATTGAGCGTGTCTGGTTTTAGCGAGATTAAAAAGATGAACATTTGTAGGAATAACTGTCGCTTATAGACTATGTAGATTATAGGTAGTTGTGTATGCACGCTTCTTCGTTAAAACAAATCCAACTAAAGAAGATTACGGTGTATAGGCGCGAAATCAATTACCACTTACTTACTACTTCAATATTAAAGACACAAAGTGCAACAAGATTCAAACAATTCAAAACTGGGACCATTCATCTGACGGTCACAACCAATTTTACTATATATTACATATCTCCCTCTCTCTTCGTATCCACGCAAAAAGCCTACATACACACACAGACATGATCCCTCCTCCTCGTTCTCCTCCTCCTCTTCCTCCTTTAGTTGCGTTCGGTAAAACACACTATACTCGAGTGCGCGCGTGGAAAAGTCGGGTGACGGCTGCATGATTGTGCGGAAGGGAGAACGATAGAGAGAGAGAGAGAGAGAGAGAGAGAGAGAGAGAGAGAAAGAAAGAGAGAGAGAGAGAGAGTGCGTGATCGAGTGAGTGAATTGCAGTGGTGCCGGCTTTTCGCCTTATTTGGAACATACGCGTGTGCGTTTCGTCGTTTTGTACGCGACGATGTGAAGACATCTTTATATTTGTGCTCTGTGTGAAATGCGCACGTTTTTCTTCACTTTATGCCGATTGCATTTTTATATCGTCTGTTCTGCAATGGCGATTTGACTTTGTCAAACATCGTACGTTGCAAATTTGAAAAAACAAACATTTGGTAGCGAGTTCCTTAGCGTCAACGGTCTAACATTAATCTAACAATACCTTGCGGTATTTTTCTTTTTGTTCGTTCGTTATGGAAATAATGTATTTCTAACGTTTTTATCTTGAATACCGCTTTTCGCGTGCTCGTTTTCGAATTTCAGAAAAAAGAGCGTAATTAGCAATGCTAAATATCAATGTGTATATTCTGCGGTTAATATAGTTGGTACTCCATGAGACGTGCAAAATAAAAAAAAAAAGTAAAAAAGAACATGAATTATACGAGGTCACGGCTGGTTTGGGAAGTCAACCTTTTTTCACGCAAAATCGATGGTTGTCAGTGCGGTGAAACTATCGTTTCTTTATATCGTACGCTGAGGAACCTTTCCGGAGAAAATTTGTTGTGACCGTGATTTCTCAAAGTATGTCGATGATTTCATTATTTTAAATTCGTTACAACTCTAAAAGCACTTTAATCTACATAAAACCAAAATAAAAAATCTAACATATCTTTCAAAGCCATATAAGCACACTCCAAATTCTCAATTCCTCCGCCGCCGCCCCCCCCCCCCCCCTAAAAACCCGCCTACTCTATCTTCGCTCTTTCCAAGCGCGCCCATGTAAATCTTTCGTCGATCGGCTGTAAAGAAAAAAAGCAGACAAGTCCCCACGCACATACATGTATACTTGAACGAAGGATTTGGACGCGACGACCACGTGCGTTTTTCGGCGTTGCGCAGACGCGAAGATTATGCGGCACGCGCGATCGGCAAACCGTACCATCAAAACCGCCACACCGGCAGTCTAGACTTTGGTTGCTCGCTGTTCTGGGCTGCGCCTTCAAATTCTGGACGCGTGTATTATACGCTTTTTTCTCATACGAAGGTAAAAATTCGCTCGTTCTGTTTCTTTTCTTGTTTTCAAGTGAACGAATTTACATGGTGGCTTTGATTCGTTGTTGGAATTGATACGTGAACCGTTTTCGACGTTGTAAAGTCAGTTTTGGTTTCGTTCATTTTTGAACGTAAAGGAGATGAGTAAACATAATATCTTATTTAAAGAAAGAATCGTATTTAAACAGTTGAAAATGAAATGATTTACTAAATAAAAATGCTACGGTTACTTTCTCTGAAATTATGATAAAGAACAACAATCAATCGTTTAATCATACGTCGTTACTTTTAATTTTTAAATAATCTGATTGAACGCGAAAAAAGAAATAAAGCCGTCAATATCGCGTCAATAGGCGAACGAACGTTTCGTAAAAAAATCTCGCATTAAAAGAGAAGGAACAAAATGAATCCAAATAACAACAGCGAAGAGCAAATGAACGAAACATTATACATGAAACCAAAAACTGTGTCGTCGACCGAATGCAACCGTGAAAGAAGCCCATCAGCAAAGTGTCATACGACAGGAGCATTCGTAGTTCGCAAAAGTTTGTGTAGTAGTAGCAGCAAGCCAAATGGGATTAGCCGGAATGATCATCATCAATCTATCGTCAACGACGACAAATCTGTCACCACTACCACCATCCCCGACGAAGTAAGTATATATACATTTTTTTTCCTCTGTCTGTATTTCTATGTCTTTCGCATACACACGTAATAATAAGTTTATAAACGTGTGTGTCCTTCCCTGTAACGCCTACACCTGTGTATACGTAATTTGTATGTCTCGCCTTCGACGCTCGCGCGAGCCGCTTAATATGGCGAGTGGATTTTATCGGTGCAACGATCGCGATGGTCACGACTGTATAAAATGATGTTAATTGATTGATTGTTGAGAATGCTTTGCTTGAATGCCAACGTTTATATTGTCTTTGCGCGATGCTTTTTTGCGAATGATATAGAGATGAATGGTTATATAATCTATGTGATCGTCTCAGCTTGACAAGGTATTGATAATAAAACAAATGTTTACAGGTTTGATATCTTTCGTAACTTTGTTCAGTTCAGGTATCAGCGCGTTGAATTTCGTTCGTATCAATAATTTTTTCGTCTATCTTTAAATAAAAAACAGAGTCAAGACTATTTTTACCATCTTGACCAGAAGGAATTCTTAACATTTCTTTGTATTCTGACCACAAATCGACTTGCTCACGCGTGATATAATAAATGACAAATTTTTGCGTGCCAACAAATCGTTCACGTTTGACATGATCGCACAATCGCGTTTTAGGAGAAAAAACTCGCTTAATATAGGAATGACCTTGCGAATGTATGGTACGTGCCGATGAACAATTCTTCGAAAAATTTTTTGATAGATTGAGTACTGTGATTCAAGTTATTCGACACCACGGTTAAAAACTCTCAAAGACTTGATTATGTAAATAATCAAGTATAAATATGATTGATCATATTAATCTATAAACGTCAATTGAGTGTTCTTTCTCCGTCAAATCATCATACGGCGTACGGGCTATAAATAAAAATGAGTCAACTTATAATCACATTAGATCACAATCGATCATCGGCAAATCTTTGTAGGTACCTGCTCAGTTGAAGTTAAAAAAAATATTGGAACTGTTATTATCTACTTTTGTATTCTCGTCGTGCGTTTAATCCTTACGTTGTTATGACCATTGGCATAATAATCGGTGTTGGGTTAACATTTTTTATGTTTTGCCTATCTTAATAGACGCGCTTGACCCAAATTCAAAAGACGTCTTTCAAATTGTCCTCGAAGTTTAAACGAATCCTCAAACACGTCGTATCGAACACAAATTGAAACCAAAGTATGTAAATAGCCATATAACTCACAAGTGTTTGTAAAAATAAACTTTTCAATTATTTCCCCATACGAGGACCGTAGTACAACGCCACAGGTGTATAAATGTATAAACCCCTGGCGTTGTATAACTTACTTCCTACGAGACGCATCGATTTAGCGGCAAATTGATGTCTCGCATGCCACGAATCATATATATATATGTATACTATATATATATGTATATATGTGTGTATAAAATCCGGCTCTGTGAGGTAATGTTAATATCGGTCGAGTGCAAAAGTAACGAAAGAGTAAGTACGTGGTACCGCCAAGCACGTAGTAACTAGTTGCAATGAAATGAAAATAAACTTCTCTAAAATAGCGTGCATCTGAACGTGTGCTGTAAATGCAGAAAGTTAAAGAGTCTACAAAACGAGCTTGCGAATTATGAGCTTTTTATTCATTTGAAAGTGCAATTTTTTTGTTTTGTGTCTGTATCTTGACTCGGAATACTTTGAAGTTCATTTATGATTGCTGCGCTTTAAAAGTCCTTATATTTTTACGATTTCAAATATATACGTGCGCCAACGAGTTTAATCATCCATGTTGATCGTTTCAAATTGGAAAGCGAATATAAACGTTTGATAAAATCTATTCGACCTACAAAAATATTTCATACATCGATATACTCCAATTACCATCATTGGATTTTAGCACCGCAGCGAAATTGTACGGTAATATCGGTGCCAGCAATCGTTTAGACAATGTTCCGTCCACGAAATAATTATACTTGCCGCTATTCAACTTGGTAATACTATATATATACTAGTTAAAGTTTACCGCGAATATGTGTGTGCGTGAGTACCGCTTTACTTTTTGTCGCGCTTGAGATACCGTACGTGCGCTCGTGCGGGCACTTGCAGGTTTTCCAGATTTTTTTCCAGCTTGTGACTTGCCGTGAGTGATAATGATTAGAGTGACTTTATAAATTTATAGAGATTGTATTGGGCTTTTGTGCGAGGTAACAAGATTGTAGATGAGTTGGTGCGATGACAATTATTTTTAGTGCAATGGCTTTTCCCACCTTTCTGTCGACAAGTATTTTTAAAGATCTATGTATAACATTAATGATTTCACGAATAAAACTTTTAAAAAGAAACGTGGTTATGCATTACTTTGCATTTGTATGCGTTTCAAAGTATAAAATACATTTTATGAATTACGTGAAGCGTTCGGCACTCGCGAACATTATAGGTATTTTTACTTGTTATATAGTAGTGCAAGCTTGTTTTACTCGACGAAAAAAGTTAACAACGACTACGTTAATGAAAATGCAAAATAACAATTGTGAAGATTTTTATGAACTGTTAGAAATGTAATGGTTAAATGCTTCAACGAACACAGACGATTGAAATGTGCAGACGTAGTATGAAATTTTGTTCAGCGTTGTAGTTTTGGATTACAACTTCACGATACTCAATAAAAAGTTGTGGTAGGTTTAAGAGCCTCTACGGTTCGACTAGAGTTAGCAAATATTCGTTTCTTTTCAGGCAAAAATGTTCGTTTGTTTCGTATTTTTTGATTCATCTGTTGTTTAGTCAATTGCCAAGATTAACTTAAGATATCACTTCTTTTTAGTTTAATCGAACAGAATCAAAGTAGTAAAATAGAAGGAGAATAAATAGTCAAATTATAAAAATAATGATGGAAAAGATCATTGGAATTTGAGCAACAACATAGTCGCAATTGTAATAATTAGCCATAGAAGGCTAGCTTTATATAAAATAATTGGTATCGACATGCAAAAGCAACGCTAGTAAATCACAAACATAATTGTTTTAGAAAGTACGATAAATCCCAACAAGCGATTCTACTAATAAGCATTGCTAAAAACTTGTTCATAAACAAACGTTAAATAGCATCGTAAATCAACTCTCTCATGTATTTAAAATTTAAAATTCCTGGCGAAAATCGACGCGTATCATTTAAGAGAGAGAGAGAGAGAGAGAGAGAACAGTGAACGTATACATTTACTTCCTAGCTATGACCGTAACAAGGAACTTGACATCCATATAGCCGCACATCAAGCTCGTATATATAACATATGATCGGTTTTGGGAATGTCGTATTCGGATTGGGCGAGAGAAACTGGTTCGTCTTGAAACGATTAGGAATCAGGGCCAATGTTGCTCCGACACCTCGGACGCATGTATATATGTGTGTGTCTCACGCGCGCAAGATTTCGTGTAAGGTAAATGTCACGCGCGCTCGCGTACCTTGGATGCAAGAGGTGTGATTTATAAACGTGTACGTAAATAATATACACTCTTCAACACTTTGTGTCGCGTGGGTTGTATGTACTTTTGAAGGTCTTATTCACCAGACTAGATATTCTCTAAATTCAACGGATTGTCAACTTTATGGTATCTTTTAAACAAAAGTATCGAGCGGTTGTCAATTCAGTTGAGAACAATTTCGCAATCGTCTGCTGCTGTTAAATTATTATTCCGTGACTTTGATTTTTCGTAATTAATTGCAGGGGTTTCGCAGCTTGTAAGGCATCAATTTGCGCTAATACATTGATCCATCAGGATCCAGTACGGTGGCGTTTAAAAGTTGACTTTTCCATCTGTGGCAGCTCGTTAAATGGCATCATAGGAAATTTGTGGCGACAGAATCACGGTGACTCGTATGTTGTGTTAACGCGCAATTGAAGTTATCGTATACCAGACGAATTACCCGTTTGTACAGACTTTTCTTGGTAAAATCGCGTGTTCTTGATGAATTGATTGGCCGTGAGTAAGGATAACTCGTTGGTAAATCGTTTCGCCGGAGAATGTGACATTTTTTCTTCACTTTTGTCGCATTAGAATGGTGACAGAAATTTATGGGACGATTAAGAAGAAGTGATAGTTTAATTAAGTATAACGTGTCACTTTATATCAAATTCTTGGCTTTTATAATTTGCTGAATCTATTATCGGAAAGCTATTTCGCGAAAACGACTTTAGAGACGTTGACAGTAAACATTGCCGATCAATCGATTGATTGATCGGAAGGGATCAAAGTAGGATAGGTCATCGAGCGAAAAAACGAGACTCTAATGCCAAAAGAGAAAGTGATGGAAGAAATTACGCGAATGTGTACGTACGTAGACACGGACACTTATACATTGCACTACGGCGTTTTTCATGCCGAGTACGTGTGTAATGTAAGTTCGAACGCAAGCGAGCATAATAAATCGGTTTTATTCGTTATCGTACATTTCTGTGACAAAACAATTGTTTTCAAAAATTCAATTGGATCGATCGAAATAGCACGATATAATACAAGCATTCTTTAACGCCAACGTATTTTTGGAATCCGACCGCAAGTATAATTTTTGCGCAAAAACCTTGGTAACCACAATCAACGTTTACAGTGTAATGACATCAAGCATCGTTCGTATACCCTCAACTATCTGCAATTAGCGCGTTTTGTGTCATTCAGAAGTGTCGTTTGAGAATTAAGAACATTGCTTGCGCTTGTTTGTACTTTTTTTGTTTTTCGCGCGAATAGGGGAATTCGTCAGGTTTGCGAGATGGTTGGACGAACAACGACAGTTTATTTCGTTTTGATTGTTGTGTAATCTTTATTTTATGAGTAAATTGCTTGAAGAAGTTTTGTTACGATTCGTTTGGTAGGTATTTTATAATCGATGGCCGGCATGCACCTACTTTTTCCAGCATTTTATCAACTCTGCTACAGTGTAATTTGTATTGTTTTATTCGGAGAATAAAAAGAAATACAGCACATAGTCTTTTTACTATCGCGCATCTGTTAACTATGAAATATTATATTGTGTAATGACGGTATATTAGATACAAAATAAACGAACCGGGTACACGAAGAATAATAAAAGGCACACCCGAAAAATCGCCGCTCGAGCGTGTGAATCGTAAGAGCTGACAATTTTCGATAGACGACAATCACGTTACGCTTCAGTGGATAATGTATTGTTGTAACGGGATCTTGTGAATTAAAATGAAAAAAAGACGCATAGAAGCACACGAAAACGACGTTACGATTTTACTGCTTGATTTATCGTAGGTTCGTATCAATACGTATATTTATTTTTGTCGTTGGAACGCGATGGTGTTGATTTTATTGTAAGTACAATTATATGGCACTTACTATTGATTTCGCTTTACGATTTTATACTTCTGAAGCGTTTCTATGAGATGTTACTATTGTATTGGAAGTTGTTAGATAAGTAAACTTGACAGTTTGAAGTACAAATTGACGCGTCTTATCTTGTATACTTGGTGTACGGGTTTTGTCGTGCCATGTCATACGAATTTTCATCAATTTATTACACTCAATTGGTTTTTCGGCTTATAAACGTTAATTCTTTTCCAACCGAACAAAGTTATAGAGTCAGCGAAGCGATCTACAAAATAAAAATTAATTTGAAAATAAAATTTTTCATACTGCACAGTCCATCCACACCTGCGGACAAACCAGTCCCTGCAAGCTTTTATCGTTTTCATCCTAAGACGCATTATAAACTCTTGGTATTACATCTCTATTACATATCTTACATAGGAAAAGAAGGAGAAGATAACGCGCGAGTGAAGATATATAGTACAAGCACGGGTTTCCGTCCTATAGCGACTCACATTACGCGCCCAACTAATCAACCACACCCTGCTGGCTACTTTATCTTACCAGCTGCACCCTTTAATCTCACTTCGCGCGTTTTCTCTCTTTCTCTCTCTTTTTCTCTCAACTTCGCGGAATAGTTGAGATCTTTTTTACCTTATGTGAGAAATTGAACGTTTGTCATGTATAATATATCAAAATGATGAATATCGAGTTTCCGTCGTCATGCGACGAAAGTGAAAGATGAGGTCAGCGTTCACAGAAAAACGCAGTAAGTGCGTCTCTGGCGAAATCGTTTATTATACGATGATGAAAGTCCTTGATAAATGCAACGCTGAACGCATTCTTCGACACACGAAGTATACCAATCGAATGGAATAATACAGTGCAGGTTGACAAGAGATATTTTCAAAGGGCGAAATTGTAACGTTTGGAGGTACATTTTCCACGGTAATGACTTTCGCTTACGCATAAGAAGTATGTATTTTAAATTGGTTGAGTAAATTGAGTTTAAGATTTGTACAGATTTGCCTGTCAATAAAAATTTGAAATACACTTTGCTCGATGCTTTCTTCAATAAAAGTATCCGTCATATTAAACAATCACTTTTTTAAGCTTCTTCTGTAGTATGTCTCGATTGCAGTTGGAATCATTTCCGCAGCGACGTATTAGCTCGTAACCGGGTTAAGGCTCTCGCTGCCTGATAAATAAATCAACGTTATACACAGACTCGCATACACCACATGTTCTTTCAGTACCGATTAATTAACACCAACGAAAGCCATGCACGTGGCGCGCTAATATCTATACCGATGCTGAAAGACGATCGGATTTTAAACGACGATCACTTGTTAAGCTAAGTAAATATAAATGAAAATGACATAATTGATTACCAAAAATAAGTACCAAAACTTGCAATGGACTTTTACATTTTTGAAAAAAGAAGAAATACTTTCTATGTTTTGCATTAGAAACGAGTACTTGTTCGTTTAACGGGGCCGTGTCTCGCAGAAATTATACTGGTCAGATAACAATCTTGGAAAGTAATTGGCAATGTCAATTTTACCAAGATCTTGAAAGCGGTAGTTTATGTCTCCAAACTAGATTACACGATTTAAGTTTGACCAAAGCAATTAATTTAATAAAGGTCATCTCGATGTCAAAAGTCTATACGAGTATGTGACAGAGAAACAGAGACAATTGGTTGTTATGTAGTGCGTGAATTGCAGGCCTTGGCATTGTTTTTGACTCTAATATTACCGATTCTTTACGTGACGTAACCGCAAAATATTAAAACTCTAAAAAAAATAATGTATTATACAGATTTTAGTCGCAAGAAAGATAAAACTAAGCACATACGTAACATATGTATAAAAAAAAGTTCAAAATAAACTGTCGAGCGTACATTTACGTCAGAAACGAGTAATCACTCGTCGAAAAAGGAAGATTGAAGTCTCCAAAATAAATGCAAAGTAGAAATTTTATCAGGAATGAAGTTTGCGCATACCTAAATATAGACGAGAAAGAGCGTGTGAGTATAACGCAGCATTCCTCTACTGGAATTGATGATCAGCAAGTTGCACTTCTGATCGATATATTATAATTATAAATAGAAATGATTTATAATTAATTTTTTCATCAGTGATACAATGTTGTAAAACGATTTTTTTATGTTTCGCGTGAAAATAAAGTTATACATTGTTACAATGAACCACGTTTGCCGCTGTTCCACAATTTATTCAACAATGAAATTGAAGTCATCAAAAGCGATAACGTTGTCGTTACGACAATAGCGAGAATCCGTTTATATGTGCACATATTCCATTTGTATGCAATTATTCGCGAAAAACTATCCATTTAATCGTAAAATAACTGTACAACTTTGCTTAATGTTATGCAAAGTACAGGCAGAATTTGGCTCTTTGTAAATATTAATGCGTCGCAAAGTTTTCAGTATATACAGCTATTGCACGGCAATTTACGATCGTAATTGTATTTTTTATCGGATATATCTAAAAAAAAGTCCATGAACTCTGTCAGACATACACAAACAAAAACAAATAGCCGACGATAAATACGCAACACAACAGGTGTTAGCGATTGAGCATGTTGAATAAAAAGAAAAAAAAAGAAAACGGAGAACTGTCGGTTCTCCATAAAAGCTTATGACACAATCGCTGGAGAATGCTATGGAACACCCGGGTGTCTGCAGTCGTGGACGACAGCGTCTTAATAAAGTGCGTCGGCGGAAACGAGTGGATAGTTGAGTGTCTGCATGTCGCTTATAGATTGAAATCAACGAGAGAAAACTATAGAGAATGTCGTTTTTCTTTATTCCTTAACTGATGCCGTACCAAGGTTAATCGAATTTCGATGATATTTTACACAGTTATGTTCATTGGGTTATTTTATTATAAAAATGTCAATCTTATAAATATTTAGTGTTCCTTCGTTATATTGTTACTTGTATCGTTCAATTTTATTGACGGCTCGCGAGAGCGTTAACATTCGATTGTGACTTACGTGACAGTCTGTATGTTTGTGGTTATAATTGGTATATTTTGTGCGTGTGAAAAATTATTGTTTCCAGTTTCAGAACAATATTTAAGAATTATATTGGAACAACAGACTAACATTGATTGCATGAATAATTTGCTTTGTTACAGGTTAACAATTCCCGTGAGTTGCATAGTGTGAAACAACAAAATCTCATGGTAATTATACCAACCTTTATATTTTGCGGAGCTAACAATTAATAACTAAAAATAATTGCCAGTCGTCACTTGGTGCTACCTATAATACGTATTATTTTCTCTATTGAACTGCAGTGGCATACAATTGATAACCACATCGTATCATCCAACTAGATTAAATTCTTTCAAATGACAGTTCAATTGAATAAATGCGTATATATTAAAACATGAGCGCGACGTCATAAAAAAATATGTACGAAGTTTACCGCTCGCGTGAGTAAGCAGTCGACGCATTTTAACGAAACCTCTGTGGGGTCACTCTCCATCGTACGCACCTTCCCCAAGGACACTAGAATTATGTCTCGTCGTCGCGACGAAATTGACTTTTGATGCGTATATATCTACGTATTTGGCTGTAAGGTTACTTCCTACTGAACAGAGGTGTGGTCGTCGACTTTTTTCAGGTCAAACGTACACGCGTGCTTGATGGTTTTTTGTGAATACATTTATAATTCGTCGTGAATTTACGAAATGCTGAAAGGGTGAGCTGCAATGTTATTTGAGTAAGGTTCATGTTTTGAGAAGATACGAGCTTTTAGTTAGAATGTAACTAATATCTTTTTGACGGAGGTAATGAATCCACGTGGAATTTGTGTAAAATACAAATTTATTTCGAGTTGTTATAGAATTAAAAACACTTGAAAAAGTATGTAATAAATACGAATGTTAAAAAGAATCGTAATCTTTTACCGACTTTTGATAATTTTCTCCAGAGTGTAGCTTTTTTACCATGCATTTAAATTGTAACGTCGACTGTTTTACAAAAATGAAAAATAATAAGATTGGCAATATTTCTTCACATTTAAGTAAGGCAGCTTTTCAAAAGCAAGGCGGAGTAGTGGTCTATGTGACCGACGAAAGGTAGACACAATTGGATTCAACGAATGTCAATTCCGAAAACTATCACTTGGTGTCGCAAAAGTAGCAAGGTCGATTTGTGACAATGGAATTTAATAAAATTAAAATAATTTTCAAATACGATAGATGATTTTTCGTCGGCAATCAGAAAACGGACATTAAAAATGATTATTGTCGTCGCGTTATTTTTGTCACCTACACTAATACGTATATAAACGTATATAAAATGATCACGTATATAAACTAGCAGTAAACGAGTACGTAAATTTTTAATTTCGCATATATGCTGTATCTTATGGTTTTTATACGCAACAAACGATATTTTAACAAAGATGACTTTGCGTGTCTTCACTTGTTGACGACCAACCGCTAAAAAGAAAAGGGGAAAAACATATCCATCGATCCTTTTGTGTAGCATAAACATATTTAATCCGAAAACGAGTGCAGAAAGAGAGAGAGAGAGAGAGAGAGACAGAGACAATAAAGAATTTTGCTAATCTATATATGTAACATACTTGATTGCGTAAAAAATCCACAGAAAGAAAAAGAAATGAAAACAAGTAAAATTCCATGATTGATACTCGTACTTTTCAGAAGAGGAACGGATAGACAATATTCAAGTCCTCTCTTACACGTACTCTCCTACAAGTTCTGTGAGTATATCGGTTTATTACCCGTGGTAATGAGACTTGCGAACGACCCCCTCTACGTAATTTTCCGTAAACATCTCTCTATAATCTCCTTCCTATTCTTTTTTTGGTCTATACTTATCCTTGTTTCGCCGTTGCAGTGCGAGCAATCTTCTTTGAGATTACGTAATAGCCTGCACTCTCTTCCTCACGTGAGCGTCGTCGCTATAAGTGGTCATCATCAGTTTTATGTCTTACCTTTTTTGTTTTTTTTTATCTTTAAGAATATATATATACACTATTTCCTTTGCGATGCATAGACTAAAATAGTTGGACACGACATTCCAAAAATTACGCTGCTGACGCACGTATTACGAGATTTGAACGCAAATTCGATTCGCAGATCATGTTTGTGTGGAGTATCTTTTTGAAGCTTCAATAGCGCTATCGAGGATACATTCGCAAATAGATTATTCGTTCAATTGTTAGCATTGATCTATGTTACGTTTAATGTATTTAGACTATTTTTCAGAATTATCAATTTTACATAATTGCGTTAAGGTATTCAAATAAGTAAGATATTCTTCGAATTTTAAATACATGGGCTTAAAGAATAACATTTGTTTTATTAGTATTATATGGAATTGTTAAATATGTATATCTAAAATAATTGATATCAGGCCACCTATTAGTCATAATTAAGACTTCACTGCATTATATACAAGCATCTTTCTCACAAGCAATAATAAAAAAAAACTTAATACAAAATGAATATTAAAGCGTTAGAGTGTGCTTACGAAGGCTGCATATCAATTGTAGTTTTATGAATAACAATTTTTCACTTCTTTTTTTGACTATTTTTGACGAATTGATGATAAAAAAACTCAAGATACTAAACAAACGTCGAACATTGACGACACCTTTTAAAAATCAAATACAAACAGCGCACTCGGCTAAAAGCATCCGTAACGATGAGAAGACCTCAATGACAATTTTCGTTGAGATCGATAATATTTCATTTCAGTTTAAATAAACAATCATGCAACGATAAAAGTCGTCTCGTTTTTGCACGCGCGTGTCCTGATAATCGATTGAAAGGCGTGGAACGCAACTAAACTACAAGCCCTTGGGAGTTCTATATAGATATAAGCCGTTATACGTTAAGCTGCATAATATAATGAATCGTTTATTTTTAGAATTTTTTAAACGAGGGAAAATTAATATTTTTCATTTAAGAAAAGCTTTCGATACTTACATCGTACTAGAACATTCGATTAAGTTGTGGTACAATCGATATAATTTTAATTCCCGAGTGTAACGAGTGATGGGTACCGAGTAAACTCGGTTCCAGTCTGTATAACACGATGAATGCATAGCTGAGAATTGCTATAGACGCTCAGCAAGCGAGAGAGCAAAACCGGCGACGATATTGTGACGTGCACCGCTAAATACTTAACTGTCTCGTCGTAAATCCAATTAGAGATTTTACTTTTGTTTTTCTTCAACGTCCATTTATCTTGTTTGTACGTCTCTCTATCGTGTTATCTGATATACTTTACGCTATCGCATGAATAAAATGCAAGTTTTGCGCTGTACTGTATATGAATATGTACTTATAGTATAAGTATCGTACCGTTGATATTCTTATGATGTCAAACTAAAGCCATTTTTGTACATGGCAGCGACATTATAATTTTGACGTATGTACCGCAAAAGAAAAACAAGAAGAATCTGTTATCTAAACGTTGGGTGAAATGACTTCCCCTTTTTTTACCGAGTAAATCAAGCTTAACAGTTTCAGTTTCAAGCAAACAGTAACGGGGAGCGTAATGAACGGTTACACAGTTTGTTTGCGACAGTAATTGCACTGTCAATATTTAGAGCGAGAACTTCTTCATTAATTTCTCAAGGTTCATGGTTCACGAAGTCGTGTATCTAATAGCTTTGGAAATGTCGCCGTTTTTTGCACAAAAAACAAGGGCAATCAAGCATTTGATAATTCCGCTAAATTTACGATTATAAGTTTACGTTCGGCAACCTACTTATTAAAACTACAGAAAGAAAACGTCTTCCTTCTATTGTTTACAGAGATAATCGTAAGAATGACAGTTTTCTCAATCGTAATAAGTACTTCACCGTTTGTACAAATATGTTTTTTTTCGAAATGTCGGGTTACTTAACCATGGTCATTTTGCAAAATGTGACCAGCATTTTGCCAACCTTATACCACTTCTCTAAAAATGTTATTCTGAAAATACCGAGGTTTAAAAAACGAGACGTACAGCAGGCATGACATAATATAAAAAATTTCTTTGGAGTATTCGGAGTTAACTTTTTTTCGGAGAAGTTACACTCGCGCTTTATATTTAAACTCATTAATTGAAACTTTATGCAAGTAAAAGTTGAAGTGAACGTAAATGTTTTAGTTTATACTTAATTAAAAGATATTAACAGTGTATAAGGTTACAAAAGATGCGAGTAATAAATTACTATCACGCAATTACGAAGTCGAGAGTCTTGAAAACTATTGTATATCTGTATAAAAAACGGATCTATCGTTTTGTTTTCGGAAAGGAATAACTTACACAGAGTAAACGATCTAATTTGAAAAAAGGACACGGCGCACGTCGTAAAAATCGATGATACCGCGCTCTTAACGGCCCGAGTGCATGTGGACGTACATAAACGATAATCTCAGGAGATGTAAACTTTTTCGAAATGTCTCTTTCTCTCTCTGCGGTAGGCGTAGGCGAAATTTTTCTTTCTCTTCCAATAAGAAATTCTCTTGAATCTCTATCCGTCCTTCGATAACTTCAACAATACCACCATTATGTTTCTCGCTCGCCCTAAATCCTTTGATAAAGATTTTTTTCTATAAATAACTCAGTAGCATTAGATGTTTGCGAGATTTATATTCCATCAACATATGAACGCGGTATATATGTAATTGATTTCGGATAAGTATCCTTGTTTTCACATACAAACACATAGCTGGTATATTTATCCTTTTATGATCTTTTCGTGAAAATGTTGTTTTCATGACTCACACATAAAATATAGTGGACGCATAGGTATTTGATGCAAATAACTGTGTGAGAATCGTATATGGCAAGTCAACGAACGCCAAGTGGCCTTGACAGGCCCGTTTACGCATATACAAACGGTGAGCGTTCGCCTCTTGTCTCTTCTCTGGATATTTCTCATGTTTCGTCTGCGTGTTACGCGAAGGAGTATAGTCTTTATCCCATTGTGTCGTCGCGTGTGGAACAAGTATGGCGAAGAATCGCTCTTCTTGGCTCCAAGATAAGTGGTTGTATTATATCGAGAGTGCGAGGGAGACAGACAGACAGAAAGAGAAAGGGGAGATCGGTTTTCAGGTATAATGGACAAGCCAAGGCATTTTTTGGGTGAATGCGCATGACTTAAAAATGTATTATATATGGCGTTCTTCTGGATCCGGTCCACCACTGATGCGTGCATCCGCGTCCTGATGGTACCTACGAACAGCTGGACATATGTAAGCCGCATCGCTACCAGCACTCCACGAGTCTCCAACACACGGGTTGTCAACACCACGGACGAAACGTTTACCAAGTGTCTTGCACACGTCAAAGATATATGCGTTGGATGTCATTTTGGTAGCTTATCTGTTCTTTGGAATTTTTACGAGAGAGGATCCCTTTTGACGTTCGATTGTTTTTGAGATTCAAGTTTTTTACAAGTGAACACTACTGTTCGTTAAGCTACCACGTTTTACAGTGTATCAAGTGTGTAATTAATAATGTCGAAAGTGTAGTTTTTTCAGCTGATTTTTTTAATAAGTAAGAGTAACAGTATAATGTCTCAATAGATAGCAACCGGATTATTTGAAGCTTCAATGCACGAAAACTATACGGTATCGTGAATCACAATGAACCTAATGGTAGACACAACGTTATGTATGAAACAACAATATCAACATATATATCACGAAATTCGGAAAAATTTAAAGCACTAAAATAAAGCGGTGAATTGTTGCATTTTGCAACATTTACAATCAATTTGTAAATCATCTCTCAGGCGTGCAATGAACTTGAACGTGCGCGCGATCGAGGAAAGATGAACGAGCGTACGTTCTCAACAAGCAACAGCAGCAGCAGTAGCTGCGGTAGCTGTAGTAGCAGTTGTAGTAGCAGTACTCTTAAAGCGGAAAACCTTTAATTGTGCGAACTAGCAGCGTACTCAAGGGATCCGTTAAATTGTACACGCGTTTATAATTGCAGGCACGTATAATTGTGTCAGTATTACTGAAGAAAATTGACCTTTTATCTAATAGCGTAGTTCGTTTTGTAAACCTACTGCTCTAGGTGTATAATGTAATTTTGTGTAGTGCGTTTAAAAAAAATTTTAAAATATCAAACATCACAACGATTATACTAGTATCTATATCTCGATTATTAAAAAATTACTTTTAGAAATATAAAAGTGAAACTTCAGTGCAACTATAATTATTTGAAAAACATTGACGTTATACATGTCCATACATACACGTACACAACGAAATTCTATTCCCATTGGTATAAAAGCTTCTCTCCGGGAGCACGTCGACAGTCTCTATCTCTCTCTCTCTCTCTCTCTCTCTCTCTGGAACAAACAAACCAGTTTTCATCGTAGACTTGAGGGAGCAAAACCACTATTCAATTAAAAATTTTTCCGCCTCCAGCTCGGACGCAAGAGTATACATATATATACAAGCATAGTAAAGTAGGATCACGCTCTCCTTGCATTGGGAAAGAGAGCAAAAATGACGACGGTCATCAGCGCAGGAATCTCTCTCTTTCTCTCTCGCCAATAAAGAGTTCAACGGGAATCTGTGCTTTTTGCTTCGTTCATCACCTGTGTGTTAAGTGTAGTGACTCTTCTATCTTGCGATATAATAATATTTACTTTAAATAATATACTAGAGCTTACATTTTATCTTCTAGAAAATCATCAAAGTTTACATTTTGAAATATAAATAAGCGACGCGTGATGAACAAAATATCAGCAACAACAAAATATTTTACTTTTCACGTAATCTAAAACGCGACTAATGTACATTGGCACCCTGGAATTTCCAAATTATTTCAAGTACTCGTAAAAAAGCACATCCGTCGTTGAACGTAATAATTCTCGAGATAAGAGTGGAATTTTAGCGCAACAACTCTCACACGCGATCTCAATTTCCATGGCTAACGTATTGCATATACAGAACAGCTTGGTTGTGAGCTTTTGCACGGTTGATCTTGAAACGGCCAAAAGAAATTAGCCAAAATATGGTACCAGTAAATTCATCAGCAGAAACACGAGTATTTTTCTTGATTAGATTGCTTTGTTTTTTTTCGAGTTACGATATTGTAAGCGTATTAGTTTATTAAACGTTGCGGCAAAAACAATGGTTTAGGTCGGCTTTCAAGAAGTATTTATTTCCCTTAGCAACAAACAGTAAAAAACTCGCTAAGACACCGCGACATATACACTCGTGAAAGTGCATATCGGCAGCTTCGAGAACGACTTTCAGGGTTGTCTCCTTCCCTTCTCTGGCAAAAGATCGTTTGTCCATTTTGTTGCTTCCTTTATTCTCTCTCTATCTCTTCTGTATAACGTGTCTTTCTCTCTACCTTTTAGTTCGGCCTTCTTTTTCGTTTTTCCTTTTGTACCTCCCACCTGAACGGACGATCGTATCTGACAATCTGTTTAATCTTTCGCATCTTTACTTGTCTCGTTTATTTGCCTTTCGATTGTTTGTTTAAAATTCGATTGTCCGCTTTATTTACTGCCACGCAGTATTTCACGAAGTATTATACTTTATCATCGTTTTCTTCGTTACTACAAACAGAAGAGAGATTTTTTTCAAACAATATGTTACGGATGTGTACGTGCGGTTGATAAGATTAATTATTGATAGCCCGAAAGAAAATGTAATGTTTATGAATGAAAATAATTTAAATACGCTGCTAACGTATTTTCCTTAGTCACCTTTTTGAACAAAAATATTGTTTCTTTATAGTCGTGAGATTTCTTTCTTACGATACAAAAAAAGATTTATTTGAACAAAAAGAAAGAAACATCGGCTTAAAAGTTTTTGCATACCAATGATAACCAATCATGCAAGTGTCATCCTAAGGCATTCACACCTCTTTGTCCTCTCAGTATTACTTTTTGGTGTAGGTAGTGCCTGCGCCATTCACTCGAATTGAGAGAGTTTTCGGGCCCAGGCGATCCGGTTGGGAGAACACCGCAACTCGTCTGTCTCTTTTTGTCTCTCTCTCTCTCTCTCTGTCTCATTCTCATTCTCTCTCTCCACCGACGCGCTGTTGCACGCAGCGCACGTGGAGGAACGAACCGAGCCGAGGTAAAGGTAGTCAGTGGCGGCGCGTCCGCGAAATTCGAAGGATCTCTCTCTCTCTCTCTCTCGGTTTTCTCTACGCGCTTATGGTGCGCTAGTTACGTGGATAAGTTCGCGTGATTTTTTCTTCTCTTTTTGGTTTTTACTGTGACGTAATTGAATTCGGGACTTATTATTATAATTTATTTTGTAGCTGACCGATGCAACAAGTGACAATAATTAGTGACAATACGAGAATTTAAGTTGAAAATTTATAATTGAGATATAGAATTAAAATGCCTTTACTTACGAAGATGACGTCGCACTTCCGCCAAGGAAATGGTTACAGTGAGTCGCAGCAGCCTAAGACGATTTATCACGAAGATGAGTATATTCCAGCGTATCAGCATCGTTACTATGCGAGCAAAAAATACGTTGACTATTCGGATGAAGATTTCAATTATCCTCGTGAAGAATTTTCAAGAATGAAACATTCAAATGTCTACGAAGCTAATGAAGATCCAGACGCATTGTATAGACGAAGTCGCGAAAAATTTGCCTCGTGGGCGATCAGAGATTTATCGCCCCGAAGAAACGGTACCGAGGCGACGGGTCGATGGAGCAGTGAGGAAGAACGAGCGAAAAATAACAAGGACAAAATGTACGAGAATTTCGGCTCGCTAAAAAAGAAGAATGAGAAGAACGCTGGACTGAACAAAGGTATTCGCGCGATTGTCGAGAAGTTGAAGTTAAAGAGCGACGACAAGAAAGATTCTTATAAAAGTAAGAGTAAGGAAGTAGTGGACGACGAGTGGAGATACGATAATGGTTATACAGAGAGGAAAATGAGTCCAGTGAAAGATACGAGAATTGAGAAAAATCGAAAAGTCAAGGAGCACAAGTACGAACACGATTCGAGATCGAGACGAAAATCACCCGAAAACGAGGATGATTTTAAACATTCTAGAAGTAGTAGTAGGCATCATGAGAGCGATCGGTCTAAGAGACGAAGTTATGCGTTCGAGGCTTCACCGGAGGATTTCGATGTGAGGATAGAAAGATACGAGCGTGCACCTCGCGACGAAACGATTGCTCATCGTGGGAATCTATTCGGTGACAAGAAATATAAAGATTCGGTATCCCCGAGAAGAAGTCCATCGAAGGATCGTCGATACAAGGAGTCTGAATCCCTAAGAAGAAGTTCGTCGAGAGATAGAAACGGTAGTGACGATTCGTTTAGAAGAGATCGCAATGGCAGTGACGACTCGTTTAGAAGAGATCGTAATGGCAGTGACGACTCGTTTAGAAGAGATCGCAACGGCAGTAACGACTCGTTTAGAAGGTTACCAAGGGATCGCAATGGTAGCGTTGATCGACGAGATCCCTATCGCGAAAGAAGGTACGAAGGCTCAGATTTTAGACGAAGAAGTATATCTAAAGATCGGAACGGTAGCGATGTCGATCGGAATAGTTCAATCCGCGATCAAAGGTACAAGGAGTCCGATTCTACCAAGAGAAGTCTGTCGAGAGATCGTAACGGTAGAGACGAAGTCGATCGCAAGAACTTATTTCGCGACTACAAAGAATCTGAATTATCTAAAAGAAGTTCATCCGGTAGTCCAAAGAACAACGAGAAAGTCATTGAATTGTCAAAGGGTAAACCTCCAAAACCTAAAATATCCGATAGACACTCACGCCCGTTGTCACCTCCAAAGGATCATCAGAGCGAAGTGGCGATGCATTATCGCGAAAGTTCGGTCGTCGACTCTCCACGTAAGAAAGAGTTCTGCATGAAGGAATGGTACGAGAGTAATCGGCAATTTGCTTCGAGATATCTCAAGGAAAATAGCAAAGCAAAAGAATTGGCCACTTCTGATGCTAAGGATGAGTTCGTCTTTGAGCTTCCCGAGGAAGCGCGAACTTTGTACGAGGTTAAGAGTAACGTTAGAAGGCATTCGATCGACGACTCGAACGAGACACGAAAATCTCTCCCTGAATCGAGTACCCTTGTCACGACTATATACGAAGAACGCAAGCGCGAGAATGGCAGTCATCGAAGGAGATACGAAGAAGATGATGCCGCTGAAGAGATGGAAAATCGACGTAATTATACTACGCCAAGCAGGAAAACGTGGAATTACCGGGACGGGGTATGACACCTGACATTAGCGTATAATTTACCAACGCGCCGCGAGATATAAGTGCGGGATGTCAATTGTATTCGATCCTATAGAATGCCTTTTCTTCTCAAACAAAAAAAAAACAAACAAAATTATCTAACAACTGTCCCGATAACAAGCTCGCATTTTTTTCTTTCTTTCTCCTTGGCTGCACGAATCTATAATGTACGAGCAATCAATATTTTCGGTATATCGAGCCAAGGTAGAAATACTCAGTATGTCCTCGATTTCATTGCGAAAGTCTGTATACCGCCTACACGACGACAAGGGGACAATGCAATTTTTTTAATGAAAGACAGAGAGAGAGAGAGAGAGAGAGAGAGAGAGAGAAAGAGGAAAGGCGAACTTGCGAGATATTTTTATTGTGTAGCTGTATTTCGCGATGAGATGTTGATATAATCTTAATTGTGCTAATGCTGTGTTACTATTTAACAATCCATGTGATTCATTTAACAGTCTTTCTATGATTTTTCGCAGAATTTATTAAATATTATTGTTAATGCTCCGTTATTATTGATTCTAATAAAAATAAATAAATATTATAAGCAAATATATGAGGTGTATATTTTTGATTTTCTCTTATCCTGTCAACGATTATATAAAATTTATACGATCAAGATAACACGTACATTAAATCAGTTACTCAAAATCAATCATTTTCTCTTCATTGAAAATAGATTAGTATTTATTCATCATTATTTGTTTGTGTCAAGAAATTATCGAAATAATAGAGATTTCAAAATGAATTTCAAAATGAAACGGAACTTGTAATGTTTTATTCTTAAATGTCGAATCCAGCATAGTACAGCATAAATCACATCCTCATAGAAAAAAAAAATTATCGAAATACACCTCTCAAAAAGTGAAATCGGCTCGACTGCACGCGAGTTGATTGTCGACTGCCGAAAAATCGAAAGCTGGCGTGCGTGAGTCAAGTGTGATCAAGTCGCCGGAAGAAAAAAGAAGGCATCGCGCGCGTAGGTTCATTAATTCACGATTACTATATATAGTCGGCTAGAAGCATCGTCGGAACGTGGCTACTCGATATTTGGCGAGGCTCTGTTCTGCGTGGGTGGACTGGCCCCAAACAAGTGACTGTACGATATGACGGTTGATTGCCTTGGTTGTTGGATCATGTTATCGATGTATATTATTTTTGTCTGTTTTGGTGTCGTTGCAAGAAAAGGATTTTTTCTTCAATCCATTCGTCATTGGGAGTGAGTAATAACGTCGTTTATAAACTGGCGTAAGAACGTCAAACGATATTTCAGAAATTGTCTTGTGACTCAATCTTTGGATTATATTTTCGACCTATACAACTCTTTGAATGTTCAATTTTTTTAATGTTGTGTATTATAACAACACTTTACCCTACATTCTTCCAATGGCTATCATTCAATGCATATTACGAATAATTAAATATTTTAAAAGGAACACCTACGTTAGAGTAATAATAAAAAAGAAAGGAAAGTAAATATGCAAGCATGACGTGTACCAATAAATCGGCGCCAATCAAAGCGCGGTACAGAGTGAAAAGGAAAAATCTAAAAACAAAGCCAACGACCACACGAGAGCGAGGGAGAGAGAGACAAAAAAAGTGCAAAGAAACTCGTTCCAACAACCGCAAAACAAGCATGTTGATTGTATATATATAACTACATCGGAGGAGCAAGCGAGACATACGTGCTTGAACTCGATCGGAAATGAGTTATTGGACGAATTAATACACTGCATTGATTATATATATATACATATATGTACACGAACATACATACTTTAAAAGCCATATACTTTTAGAACGTTACCCAAATTCATGGCGTAACAAGCCTGGTCTCTCTCTTTCTTTCTCTTTCTTGTGTATAATTTACTTTATCTAAACGCTCTTTGAGATTGCAATTATTATCGGGGTAAAGCAAAAGTTCTATCATTGTTTAAGAGAGTGCGTGCATAGGAGATAAGCAAGGCAACACAAGCGATGTATTTATTAAGTTCTCTTTCTCTCCACTTCTCGGGCTCTATGCGATCGTAAGGGCTTTTAGTACTTCATTCAGTTCATTTTCTTTTCACTACACGCTTACCTCACCAAGGGGATAAGGTGAAGTATGACCATTGATTTCGGAAATGTTGTAATTTGAAGTCCCGTATTTGTATCCTTACGGTAGGTTTATTTACACATTTATGCGAAATTTAATAAGCAAGTGGTTTTAACGACAGGACGGGACAGACGATAAATAAATTCCTTTATTTGATGCATAAAAATAATTTTTTATTTTGTTTTAATCGCAATGAAAACCCAAGCATCAACTATAAATCACCATTGTTAAAGTACATATTATTATTTTAAATACCGGTAAATATTTTAATAAAATCACTTACGAAACTCAATTTCGCTACAAGTTACAACGGAAACCTCGAAGTGACGAGCTTCGTAAACTCGTAAATCAAAAGAACAAAACATCAAGGTCATTGGTGAATTGCTCAACATACCTCGTTAAAATCACACGGCATAGGTCCCGAGATGATACCAAGGCATCAAGCTTCGCTGATCACACGGACACACACGCACGCGCGTATTTATTTATACTTTTTTATTCATTTTCATCATATTACAATTACGCATCATTTCTTTCTGTTGCAGGGCGTTCATATAACGGACGTAGATGAGGGTCAGCCGTGCTTGAGTTGCGGTGAGACCTGCTCTGGTTTCCTACCTCATGTTTGGAGGTAAGTCAAGAGATGTATAAAACGTATATGCGACCCCGCGACGAGAAAGTTCAAACGTATATCATTATTATTAGTATTATTAGACTGTGCGAGACATAAGATTGATTGTTTGCGATAAAAGCCTGCAGATAAGTACGTACACATCCTGCAGCCTTGAATCCAAGTATTTTTCTGCAGTTTACGAGGTTTTTCTTTTTTTCGTCTCTGTATTCAATTAAGGATTTACAATTAAAAGTAAAGAAACACAAGAGCCAAAAATAACCCTATATGACATTGCATTTCCGTAATGACTTGGTGGCACGCGCGGTCAGTTTCCTGATTGCGTTGCCTTTCTTCATTTGCACGCTTTCTCCCCGCGGCTTTCGACTTTATTATCTTTGGCAGCAGTAGCAGCATTCTATCGGTTATTGCGTTGCGAGCTGCCGGTGCCGATTAGTGTTATATACTTTCTTGACTACTTATACATACATATATATATGTACACTCGATGGTTGTATGAATTGATATTCCAACGAGTGTTGTGCGAGATACGTGTAGCAAAGAAAACGATTGAGTTATGGGTGAAGAGATTGCCACTTTTGATAATGGAGACATTGCTTTTTTTTCTCGTAATCGTGCTTATAATTACACAAAATTTTATTGTTTTGGAAAACAACAATGTTTCATTTCTAATTAACGAGCTGTACGCGGTATTGAACTACACGAATAATAAATGTAAAATATTTACTTAGTCGATTGTTTAATATTTTTATGATTTTTATTTCTTTACTTTTGTATTTACCTAAGCGTCGCTTAACGGCTTTTTTACTCTGAGCGAGAAAGTGAAAAAGCTGCACGTTTACCGAGTTGTTTTACACTTGGATTGTTTCAAGCGCTCTGTGACATGAATTGCTCTTTAGCCTGGCGTATGGGACTTATTAAAAAGTCAATTATATTTTATAATTAATATTTTATGTTAACTTCAATTAAAATTTATATTTTTTTCGTGCGCGAATCAATTTGTACGCGGAAGTGCGTGGTTTGTTTAGTCCTCCGTTTTGTTTTATTGTGTGGTAAATTATGGAACCCTGTAAAATATCTATATATTTATATATTTTCAAGATAAAACTAAAAATAGATGGTTAATTAGCCGTTAAATTGCACACTTTATAGGAGGTATCATTGAATAAAAGCAATACGGTTTCGTCATTTTATAGAAATATAGTCTCGTAAACGAGTCGTTTTTACAAAGAACGCGATGTATACTTCTGCCTCCCTCAACGATTCCATTATACTTAATCGTGTACACGCAAAATGTTCCAAGGTCAGTTTTGATTAATTATCTCACATTATCTCGACACACGTTCAATTACATCAGTTTGAAAGTGAAAAATATTGATCTATACACGAGACCCGATCCGATTAAGCCTGAATGTACGTATAATTTGTTGAGTGTATCAACAAGACACGGTATATATTCGTTTGACATGAAAACCTCCATGCATAATCGACAATCGCCATGGAGGTATAATTGTCGTTGATAGCAAAAGCGACTGACCGGTAAACCACACTGTAATGACGAATCAATTGTCAACTCTATAGAATGATGAATACTTACTTGCGACTTCCTGCGCGCGCCCAGTTATTTCAGCAATACTGTTGCGCTGAAAAGATCTGGAGCAAGACGATCTCTTCTATGGTTAGATTTTTTTTCTTTCGAAGTGGAAGTTGATTGAAATTGATGCTGTTACGATAAATAGATTTCAACAAACTGTTATAGGATTACAAGTTCTTTTTATCATTCTCATTGCCTGGTTCAAATAAATAATCATGTTTCTATACGTTCAATTATTCTAAATTACGTCATAAAAATACACAAATTAATAGAAAACCACTGGGTTGGTCAAATCTTGTCAAACAGTAATCCTACGCATACGTCGATACAACAATTAGCTCAAGAGATGTTTTGTAATGATCATGTTATTGGTATGAATCGAAATAAAAAAAGCAATGGCTCGGCTAATTAAGCTGCGCTCTAAGTCTTGCATCAGTCCTCCCCAATTCAATTCAATGTGTGTCGGAAACAACAACCAAAAGAAAATGCATCGATTGTTTCCGAAAGAGAAAGAGAGAGAGAGAGAGAGAGAGAGAGAGAGATCGCAAGAGACGGGCAGTGGAAGAAGAACAAAAAATATCGACACTTCCTCCTCGTTTGTAATACTGGCCAAACATCAAACGTTCGAGTCGTCGAATGGAAACGGGAACAAAGACATCAAAGTCTAGATCTCCTGTGGGTTTTCTCTCGTAAACTGGCTCTCGTAAATCGAACGGTTGAAACGATCGTTTGTTTTGGAAACACGTTTTTGTCGATTGATTTATGCTTAACTTTTTTTATTTCATATTGTCGTATAATAGAGTATATTAAAATGTAAAATAAACAGCTCTAAATATTGTGGTGTTTACATGGAAATTAATAAATTCAAATCTCGTGATTGTGATATTATACATTTAAATTATACAGTAGTACGTTTCCTTGTTAAATTTCGTGAAATGTATCATTAATCACGATTATAACTCTATTCATTGAGTTTCTTTAGCAACGAGTCTTATCACTCAAAGGCTATTAAAATAATCTTCTCCCCCTGTTCCTTTAGAAAAATTATTTTTTCACCAGGTACGTCAATTTCCCCTCAGTGCTTCCGGTTTCTATTTCTTTCTCTTTTCTTTTCCATCCAGTACGTGCTATAACATTTTATGAGTGGGTAGTATTTATAGTTTTCATGTCGACGCGGACGACGTTGGGAGTAGATCAAACGCGCGATACAGAGTCGATGAGACTCACCGTGTTTGACGTTGTATGTCGACGCTACTATTTTATTCTTGGCCGGACGTTATCGTTCACAATGATTTTCTGTTTCTGCTGCTTAGAATCGTAAATAAAAAAACTACTATTCTTCAACGCAACTATTCTTGAACTCTAATAACAATCTACATGTATGTATTTCTGAGAAGTTACGAGTTTGCATCGTGTATTTGAAATTCAAGAAGTTTGCCTTGAGATTTTTTGTCCCGTCAATCTTCATTTTCGTTCTCTCAATAAACAAAACTGTCAGCAAAAAAGAAAAGAAAAAGACTTTTACTCTCTTGGTGTGTTGTAAAAAACTGTTACGAAGAGACCTTTATTTGGTGATTTTACATTGAATTTATGATTTGACTACCACGTTGATTTGTACTCTAAATTAATGTTGTTTTTCGTTGAGATAATTAGCGTCTTTATCCCCAACAGCTTCGATTTTGAGTAATCGTCACACACTTTACCGTCACTCTTCATTTGAATTCTACGAGATCGAACATTTCGTTCGACTGGGAGTATCAGTTAATCTTTTCTATAGTATAATTACATTTAATAATTAATGGAAATGAAGCATAAAAAAATACGTTATATTTGTTCACGAATTATCAAACACACGCTTTACGTTATACTAATTGTCAATTAATAATATAAAGAAATGCACTTTCTTATATCTCTTTAACTGCTGGATGGCTCTCGTTATTTTATCGAAACTTTTAGAAACGAAGTTTAGTTCATAAATATTAAAAATGTCAATGTCCAATCAATTTATCAGGAACGAATTTTTAATGTGTGATATTTAAAAAAAAATTTACATTAAAGTCTATTTAAATCCTAAACATACAGTAGGCGCCATGTCATAACAGAAACAAATCGTAATTCGTCCATCGTATTTTCCCGTCCCACATAATTGAGGTATTGCCACGTCCACGTGTTGTCTCCCTCTCTCTCGCTCTCTTTCTCTTTCTCTTCGCTAAATACCCCTTATATCCCACATACATGCGCATATACAATTCTCTATTTCGGTGTTGCGTCTCTCCTCTATAAACGCACACGCACCTTGTAGCATGTGCGCGCCACACAGCGCCAAAGATTGCTACGGCTGCTCGGTTACTTGTCCTCAGTTGGTGCCGGGCTATTTCCAACGAAACGCTGCATGAATGACGACAACAGAGCATCGCTTTGAACACATATATACGTGTGTTTATCTCTGGTAATAAAGAAGTATGTTAGCAGGTGACAATGGTTGGTGAATTTTTTATATTTTACGAGATAGTAGTGCAATTTTCAAAGTGCTGATAGATTCACGATGGCCAGTTGATGATATTTCAAATTTTCAAAGGTGCGCCTGTCTGAGTTTTGGTCGTAGTGCGACGGTAATTAATCAATGTCACGTGTCTGGCGTGTTTGATTTGTACTACCTAATTTTGAGAGAGCTAGTAGCTCCCTTTTAGAGACCTGCCCAACTAAAAGCCAATACGCGTCATATTTATCGAGAATAACGATGGCATAACTACAATAAGTTTTTATATTACAATACCACGATTATAATACAATTACGAGTCTGTAATATCATCGTGGCTAATTTGATCGAGTCACACAAGAGTTCATTAAATCTGTTCGAGTACAAAAATACTCGAGCGGTGTTATTTCATTGAGAAAACAAAACTAATCGCCAAAAGTTACAAATACCAACTAAACATTCCACAATAATATGTATTCTTGATATAGTTTACTGAAACTCACTCAAAATAAAGCGCAAAATCCAATCAAATTAATTGAGCTGCAGCAAAACTATCCAGAAACTTTGCTTATTTTTGCATGATCCCAAGCCGACAAACTTATTACAGAAATATTTCATCAGACACATAGTTAATGGAGAGAATATGACGTATAATTAAACATCCGAAAACGCAGGCGCAATTAGTCGCGTCGATTATGCCGACGGAAAATGAGTTTGTTGCTTGGAATCGCGATTAAGACTACCTTGTTTTATGGTACATAGTAATCGTGTAAAATAGTAACAATGTCACGACGACAACGTTGGCGCTGATAGTAACGGAAAATGTTTTTGTCGAGAAGAGTTATTCTCAGTCGGTGATTCACAAAAAAGTATGACATCTTTTTCACGAATCGATACGGGATAATTACTTTTTTATCATTGTGGATTTAAAAAAATAATGCTGATCTTGACTAATGTTACGATTAAGAATTTAATTTATATTTATCGTTTGAAATAGTTTCTCCAAAGAAAAAACAGAAGATTTCAATTTCATTGAACATTAATCTTGTTCAAAGCAAAAGCTATAGCCATAAAAACTTCTTGAGATTTATGAGATCAACGAAGAATTGGTGTGAATAAGTATTTAACCTACGATCTCTAGATTCTCGATGATTTATTGACTCATAGAAAGTATAGTTTCATTCCAATCTGCAATTGTTTTAATTCAAGAGACGTACGCTACATTCAATGCTAATTTTCACGTAAAACGGGATTTTCACACTCGTAGAATTAATCTTCCAAGGGGCACACGACTTATCGTGATCAAATAATCGAAGGGAATATCAATTTAACGAATACCTTTCTCTAAGAGTCTAGTAAAAAAAGTTTAAAATGGTAGGTCAATAGGCAGCAGTTGTGGAAATGGAAAATGAGCAAAAGATAATCGCATAGCTTTGTGCGCGGAGGGTAGAGTTAAGTGTATAGCTGTAAATTAGCCAACCTCGGCGTGACAAAAATTCGAGGATGCTGCGCGCGCTTTGACATACTTTTGTCGAGGCAAAATTCGTATTATTTATTCGTGTCCCACGCGTGGAAATGTTGTTTATGTTTTTTTTTTCAAAATGAAAAATTGACTCATTCTTTGAGGATAAATAACGTACGTTGAACATTACGGAGTTGGTGGAATGTTGTGAACATTGCTTTTTCTTGTAGAGGTTCATAGATCATTAGGTATTGAGGAGATGAAAGTTCGTTTAATTTTGAACATATATCAAATATACTGAAAAAATATTGAAAAATATATCATTTGTTCATCTGACTTTTCATTGGAAATATGGCGATGTCTAACGAGGATTGACGAATAGTTTATGGAAAGAAGCTTAACTCTTAATGAATTAATTTTATAATATTATTGAAACTATATTAACCCAATACGATAAATTTCACCAACAATGGGAATTTTGTCTATCTTTCAATTTCACATCCACTTTGAAAAGTCCCGAGAAGCCTCAACACATCAAATCAAAAATAACAAGCCTTTGGCGTAAAAAAAAAGAGGCACTCAAGATACTCGAACCGATGTACGACGCTTGAAAGCTCAGTGCACTTGTTATCTCGCCATTTTCAGCTTGTGGCCATGTGTGTCGCCTCTCGTTCAATTCCAAAGAGCGAAGGCGTAACATGTATATATCGTCACGCGTTGCACGTGCTTCGCATTGTAGACTCTGTGGGAGTTTGTGTGTATATTCCTCTCGGTCTGTTGCGCTTGGCTCGGAAATTTGTTTGGATTTTGCCAATAAGTGGCTTCGGGGAAGTGCTATTGTACATTTTTTTCCACGAGGAAGTGCATAATGGTTTTTTGTTTTTGACCACGAACGATCAAACTATACATAGGTATCGTTTCATCATATTTGAAAATGTAGAATACTGGATGGAATGGATTATGGATTTATCTGTAATAGAATGTTTTTTTATGGTACGAACATTATGCTTTTTAGTTTATCGAATACTTGATAAGTGGAGCAGCGTGCATCGTATAAAAATATTGATACGGTAAAAAATAACAAGGGAAAGTTTTTATTATGCTTATAGGCGGGAGCTTCGAGAGGAATCTTTTTCGATACGAATTTTTCGAGAAGAATTATAAAAAGCCTATTGCTCCTTTTTACAATACCCATTAGCAAACGTATAACATACGTTTATTACGAAGATAATAATTCAGAACATTTATTTTCATCAAGTCAAGAGACTTCTAACGAGGCACGTAATATATCCAATACACACAATGTACGCAAGTCTATTTTTCGACAACTTCATTAGTCTCATCGGCGAGCAAAACTATATCGGCCTCGCAATCAAAACTCACTATCGTGCAACGTAGCAAATCTCTTATTCACACGAGCATTGCATCTATTTCCCGGGAACGTTGAATATTGCACTCTCACTTAAATTCTCGATGTCACGTCAACGATATATATATGATACCCTCGCCTTCCCCTTATCACGTTTGTCTCTTCTCCTACTTCTTTACTTTCATTTTCTCGGAGGTTATCTTTGCGACGTCTATCTTGGAACCAGTGGTTTTCTTCTGTTTGATCGTTTATTGAAGTTCCAACGGATTGGGAAGGGCAAGGTTAATTAATGTCATCGATATCCTCGTACAGCTTCATTCGAATAAATATTCTTGTCATCTCGATGAGTTTTATTACATTGTCAAGTAAACTGTATTCACAACGTGATGATTATATTCACTTGCTCTAATTCCAATACAAAAATTAGCACGCACATGCAATATTGTTTCCCTTCGAGTTCTCACGCTTCTATCCATATTAATACGCGTAATTTCTTTTACGCGCATTCTTTCAGAGATCGAACTATGCGTATATTTTTACGACCGTAGGCGTAGAACAGTTTAAGTATTCCCCTATTTTTCTTTTAAATACCAAGGGCACTATAGTCTGAGAGGACTATTTCACATTCAAGTCAGTAAGTCGAGAGCCATCGTCCAGTTAGCACTCTTGAGAGTTTTGCTTGTCAAGTGTACTCTTTCGCACTTGAATGAAGACATCTGATATTGAAACTTTTTTGGATATTCGTATACAAAGGATAATATCACGTATAACGAATTTTGCACAGGGCTTCTCATAAACACTGTCGAACAGTCGGGATTGAAAAAGTAGAGTAAGACATGAAGTTTACCAAGTTATTTTTCCATATTAGTATGGTTGTTATTACTCTGTACATTTCCAGTGGTTAGTACATTATAAATAATATCTTTAGATCAAATTTTAAACCATTGAATCGAATTCGATTGGTACGATAAAAATTTGGTTTACGGATTTACTTTTGTAGATGCCGCACCTCAATTTAATTTTGATAACGTTTTAATTGCACCGCGCGTTGATCTGTGCCACGGCTATTGGTATTGTAACATGGGTTGTGCTTCTCCAACAATTAATGCGACCAGGAATTCTACCGTGAATCCAGCTATCACTGTAGCCATGGGTACAACCACAATTCCAACCACGAGTACCACTGCGAGTGCAACCACGAGCGCAACTACGACTACAACTTAGTTGTATAAGTAACAATGCATAGGTCTTAAGAATAGCATGTCTATACGAAGGCCTGCGTATATTGAATGTCGATTTAAAGCGCACGATTGGCAGGATGTAAGATGTTTCAGAAATTGTTATTAGATTTTATAACACAATACAAAATGGAAAAATGACAAGTGACTATCCTCTTAGCCACGTAACATTCACAGTAATTTTTGCTTTTACTCTTTCCTCATTTTACAAGCCACAACAAACCTTCAGCTTTTCGCGCGGTTAATTGCCTCACTCCTACTACTTACTGCACCTATATGCAAGCGAGAGCAAAAATCCCCCCGATCGTCTATATACCGTGTGAGTCAGAGTATATAGTGCGCGCACGCGTTGACGAGAAAAGAAAGAGAGCGTGATCCATCCACACGCGTCAAAAGAGAGAGAGACTTCCTCAAACGAGCTTTGCGTGGCTGAGTGGTCGGACGTGCGCGTCCCTTCATTTTTATTTTGTTAACGCGTGTAAAGGGAATATAGATGTTGTGTAAATATCATTTCAATAGTCAAACAAAAGTTAGAAGTGATTTTGCAATTTAAACTTTAATTGTCAAGAAGAACAGGGGATTATGTATATATGAGCTCTTCGCGAATAAAAGCCATGTCATCGCAGAGTGATTATGAGTGAATAGCGTAAGATAAAACTCAAATTGGAAAATAAGAAAAATACACGGGAGAACAGTGAGACAGTTTATGAGTGCACCAGTGCAATAAGTCTTCGCGATTTGTCAGGTATGAGTGATGGTCTGTAGGATTTAGAGAAGATTGCACACTGAAGGTGGGTTATTGTTTCAAGATTTACGGGACGTTAGGCATTCTATCAGGCTGTCGACAAATTATGGTAAAATACGTTCTTGATCGTTATAAAATCTAGTTGTAACGTATATTAAATGTAGTTAATCAAGTATTCTAAATATCATGGCTTTTAAACGAAATTTTTTGTTTTTTGAGATAAGCCTCTCGACGAGTAATCACTTAAGAAAACTTGTGCAGTCTTTGTCAATAATTGATAACAGGCAAAGCCGAAAATAGAAATGAGTGCAAGAAACGCAAAGACAAAGATTTTTATATGATTATACAAACTGAAATGAATTATTATTTTATGCGATTACCATTGGATTATTCGACAATAAACTTGTTCGCATGAATGGATACGCACGCGCGAAAGCTATAAACCACTGGTTGTTTTCTATACATTCGTCGTCGCGTTACAGTGGTCATTTTTCAGGTTGCGATAAGACCGCATGTAAATTATACAATCTTTTCTTTGTCTCACGGCTTATCACTCGCAGTTAGATGAATAATCACGATGAATTATTTATTATTGGAAAGTATTTGTTTGAACCGTTAATCTTAAAAGTGAAAATGATGTAAAAAAAAAAAACAAAAAACATTGTATAAATCAATCGACAAACTTAATTCTTGTTGTGTTTGTCAAAATGGTTTAATAAACAATGCAGTATGGAATGCATTTAAATACACGCAGTGTTCCCCTCTCCAATGTGTTTCCAGATTCCACGATAACACGAAACAGTCGTAAGCAATTAACGCTTTAAAAAAAACGTGTGTATTGCAATGGTTTATTTTTTGTTTTTTAAACGTCAACTCGAGCGTGTCGATTTCCCTTGTATTTCCATTCATGAAAAACTGAAATGATTAACGATATTTTCCTCTGACTTGTCGTTAAGGTTCTTACAAAGAAGATCGGAGGGTACGCGTGACAGTTTGTGTGCTTTATGGGTGTGGATTATTGGTGTCGTCTGCTCACCCACGCCTCTCAATCGCTCTGTATACTTGAGGTCACCTGTCGTTCGATACATCCAAGCGTTGTATATATTTGGTATACCAGTTGTCGTTAGACGACTGATTGCAAATTTTATAATTTTAGAGAATTTGAAAGTTGGAGTTACGATTGAGTTTTGATTCTAAATAATGAAGATGACATTTTAAATAAATATGCCGTTATTCTGATGTAAGAGCAATGTCATTTATCAGCGTCGAAATTGATCAAACTAGGAACATTTTTTCATTTTATAAATACGCATACTTTTAAAATGAATTCTCCGTTAGTATAGACAGATGAACAAGAGCGCGCATGCATAACGTTATTTTTAAATGTCATATATTTGGACTAAACGACCTCAATACGGCTAGGCATCTGGAGAAAAAAAACGTTCTATCTTGAATATATGTTTTGTTCATTTTCATGTCATTAATCAATTCAAACGTCAACGTCGACTTGGTGATTAACTCGTAATGTTCAATCAAAGCAAATCTCAAAATCCAAATGAAATTTAACGTTTGTTTACAAGGTAAAGACAGACGAGCAATTCCTAGCACGTGTTTTCTCAAAACTCTTGCAGACGCGAAGAAGACAGGTTTAGATTTAGACTCCATGTTAAACGATCTCTTATGCAATAACATGCGATTAAGTGACAAATCTGCACCAGTTAGTGTCTTGATAGAAATCGTCTCAGTCGCTTGCGGACTCTATTACCGTTTTAGGTCATTTGATAATGCTATAATTAGTAAAATTGACGGAAATTGTTTCGATACTGTGTACCCTTTGGAATTAATTACATATCGAAACAAAATACTATATTTCGAGTATTGATTAAAAATTAGAAAAAGAAAAACTTATCTCAACCTTGAACTAATAAGCAATGCTCAGAAACACTTACAACATTAAGGAAGTATGTATATAATCACAAACGTTCACGTTTTGCCTTTCTTTTCCTAAATCAATCTCTTGCTTTCAACAACAATCAGTCATCACCACTAACGGTATGCAAAGCATCATCGCTCAACTTCCTTCGTTTCTTCTTTCCGTTAATGAAAATCTAACCAAGCACAAAACCCTTCTTGTCAAGGTTCCCCTTCTCTCGTGTCTGTTCAACGACGCTCCCTGAAAATGTTAAAATACACTGATGGAGCGTCAAACGATTATATACCCTATAGCACGCAATTAGTGCTCACGTGTATGTATACGCGAAAGGGCTGTTGAAGTTCGCGTGACTGCGGTGCGTGAAATTTTTCGGAGTCGGACGACGTTGCTGTGCTTTGAGGTTTCTCGCACGATGCTAGGGTAAAAGAGTCTTTTACAAGTTTCGACATTTTTTATTGTTGAAATTATAGTTTATAATCTATGAATTGCAAATAATGCATTCGTTTGACGACATTCAACATTCTCGTCCAGTCTCCTTTATACGGATAACATTTACAATAATTTCACTGATTTGATACAATTTTGCTATTGGAAGTTAACATTCTTATAAATCACAAAACCAATCCGAGCGATTATCTCATCTCTCAAAACCTTCTACTTAAACCTCTATACCAGAAGCCATCGTACGCTTTGTCGGATTAGCGACCCATTATTTTTATAGCTTACGAATGCGTGAGCGAGCGATCGACCAGTTGGCTATGATCTCGTGCGCCATGTCATATTTTCGAAAAATCGTAATCCAAGTAGTGTAGTGTAAAGAAATTTTTGTACATTTGAAAACGTGTTATTTGAACGTTCTAATAATCGCAATTTTCGCTATGTATATGAGCAACAATTGTGAAAGATGTTTTGATGGTTTCAACGTTCTTAAAAATACCAGTATAGTTAAGTGCAATAAAGCAGTGGCATAACGAATATTAATTTTGAAATGAATTAATGGGTTTCATATTCATTTCATAATTAATATTACTACGAGTAATGAAAAGTGTACGGAGTTTAACATTCTATTGACACGGAGAAGAGGAAAAAGCGACAACGAGCAAAATTTCAAGCACACATATTAATCAAATACCGCAAAGACTGTTAATATTACCCGTTAAATATATTCATTTATGTCACTTTATTTTATCAGCATACCGATCCTATTATTGTTCGGTTTTCTCTTCGACGCCGCACGCAGGTAACAATTAATTATTTAATTCTAAATGTCGCAGTTGCAAAGCAACTTAAGTCGCAATTTTGTAGACTTCGGATAAAGTGTTTCCGCGCTACTTTATACATGTCATACATACGTACACGCATACTCGTGTATATACATGCAGCGCGGTATCGATCTTAAATAGAGATACTCTATCGCTTATCGCTTAATCAACTATACTGTCCAATGCTTGAAAAATAATCAAAGAAAAGGATTACGTAGTTAAGTAAATGATCTAATAAGTATTATTTTCATAATGATATATTTTTTTAATTATGTTTTTTCAAATGCGTACGTTAATGATTCGAGAACCAAGTATTTGATCTTGTAAGCATCTTAACGAGAATCAGATTTCAAGTCCTTATTGTCCAAAGTTTTATTTTGTAACTGAATGATTATGATAACGTGTTACAATCAGCTATTATTTTACACATCACGGTCAACACTCCAATCGAAGTTATTTTTATAAGTGAACAATATGAAGCTTTGAATTGAAAGATAAGACGAATATAATACATCTTCCAAAATTCATCGTGATCCGAAAAAACTCAAGAAATCGTTGAAAAATTAAGAAATTAAAAAAAGAACTTCTTTTGCAAACTAAGTCTTTAATAAAAAAAAATTAATTCCAGGTGGCAGTCATATCGACTCATTTTTTTCCACACCTGCACTGCGCGTTTATTCGCTGCACCTACTATACACGCGCGTTCTCTCCCGCTTCAGTGGGAGTATTAGTGGAGTGGAGGGAGCTATATGTCGGTGTGGGAAATCGCGGCAAAGCGATAAGGTGTCTACTCGTTCGCCGAGGTCCTCTCTCTCTCTTTCTACTTCGCAAAGCGTTTCCGGTTGTTCGCGTGTGGAATTCGGCATGAAGTGTCGGTATGCACATAGTGGAATGTGCGAACACAAAGTTATTTCTTTTCATTTTCTTTCGTGACGTGAAGGAAGGTGCGAGGCATAGATTAGACATTAGTTGTGGGTTTCAAGTATAGTGATAGTTGTGGTTAAAATATGCAGAGGCTTTGGATGACGATTACATTTTGTCAGTGTTGATTAAAAGTGATGTAAAATTCCACTGATTTGGATGGGTGCGCCTATATACGTGTTATCTTTGTCGAGATAAACGCACGTTAATTCAACACGAAACAAGTCATTACTAATTATTATTTTGCGTGCCTGCTCGTTTGCACGTATGTTACAACCTCGAAATTGATTATGTAGCATTGACAACGTTTTTGGCAAAATTTTCGATTAATTACCATTCGTCTTGATGCTTTTTTATTCGCTAATAATTGAATTTTTCTTTGTAGTAGTAAACAAACATTTATTTAAGATGACGAATAGCATTAGCTTTGAGTCATCCAAAGTTTGCGCTAATTAATATACGTTGGGTATCTAAAGTCAAAGTATTTCAAACTTATTACTTGTTTTTCAAATTCCTGTCGGCTCAAACTTTTTGTATTAGATACGACGACGGACAAAATTAAGTTTTTTTAATTAATAGACGCATGAGAAAGATAAAAAATGGGAAGCTCCAAGGTGACTTTTGCAGTTGAGATATCGCGTAACTGAATATTTTTCAAAGATTTCTAAATAAGGCAGCTGATGCAAACGTTGTTTAAAACCAGTCAAAAAACACATTTAGCATCGTGACATTTTTGCCGAGTACGCGAAAAAATTTCGAATGATTGGTAAAGTAGTGATTCTTGCAACATACTCACGCAATGTGAAAAAAATAAGCTTGTTTGCACAACTGTACCCAACATTCCGCCGAAATTGCGCTCTCACGAGCATCGCGGTCAGAGTCTAATCAATCAAATTCATTCAACTTATGACTGTAGAGTGGATTTTATTATGAAATACGTGGCAGTCGTTGTTATTTGCAATATTCAATTGATAACGTCTGAGTTACAATCAGTTTCGATTCAATCGAAAAATTGTATTAAGAAACACGAAATAGAATCTTTTCAATTCCACTGTATCTTTACAAGTTGCACGAAAATTTATTGACGTTAATTATTTTTCCACGTATAAACGTCTCGTAAACATTAAAAAGTCTCTGTCTGCAACGTCGTACAAGAAAAAAGACAACCATTTTTTAATACTCATCGATCTTTAAAGCTTCTCTGAACAGCTGGCAAAAAGCTCTCGCCAAATGACATAGTTGCAGTGGCGTTAATTCTGCTCAAACTGCTGTAACTCTCTCTCTCTCTCTCTCTCTCTCTCACTCCCTCTCTCTTTCTTAGTAGCTAAATTTAGCGTATGATCAACCGGTCGTTCTCGCTCAAGCGCAATCGGTATAATACGCATAAACGTCGCGATGAGACCTTTTCCTCGTGAATTGTTTTATGGTTCGTCAAATTTTTTTGTTTCTTTTATAATCTTTTGTTTCAGTTTTTCTGCTGACGACGATACTTTATCGAAGCTTTCTGTATAATTTTTTAATTTTACATAGATATTTATCGCAATAAATTTTAAAGTACAATTGTGTGATTTATGTCACAAGATCACACAAATTCGTCGCTTACATTCGTTTCTTTTGTTATTCGCACAACATATCTCTCGTCTCTCGTCACCTTCGTCACGAGCCTTTGCCGCGTCTCATTCGTATGTGAGGAAGTTATCTGTCTCGAGTCAGTCGTCCAGACGGAACGTGATTTTTTTTGGTTTTCTTGAATAATCTCTGAAACTCGTGAATAGAGTCGAGATGTCGGCTACTGTGGATAATGCCCATTGGGACACCGTTGAACTTGGCACTGTCATCTGTTATGAAGATGAGGCCGAGCTTGCAACAAAATGCAGATCGTGTTTTTATTCTGGGTGAGTTAAATGCATTAGTTTTCAACATCGTATTAAATAGCGTAAACATTACAAAAGAATCAATATTAGACTTTATTGTTTTAACAAATAAATTGCTAGCGATAATTCAATAGAGTCGAATCCCTTTGTTTCAGTTTGATCTTCGATGAAAAATAGAAAAAGAAAAATAGAAGAGTTTAAAGCAATATCACTTGAAAAAAACAATTTTTTTTAACGTTGTTAAAAACTTAACGGTAGCCAATGATTTACTTGATGCACCCAATGACCCAATTATTACCAAGTCTCTGCTATAAATAAGAAATAGATTTCTTATACAAAAGTCAGACTCACTTTTATAAACATTGTACGTGAAATAATCTAAACTCATGTTTAAAATTAAAATAAATCGCAGTTTAAAAATGTTTAAAAATGTTTATCCAGTAGCAAATATTTTTAGTTGAATTAGCCATAGACAGATTCATAATTTTCAAATCGTCAATGTGAAATTGTACTATTCGTCGACGACTGTTTTATAGATGATGTTAAAAATTAAAGCCTATTGTCGTATTAATCAAAAGTTATTAATCTCATTGTCAGTACGGATACTCAAGTTAAGTAGGATGTAAGTACACGATGACAACTAACATCTATTTCGAAAAGACGTGATTTCGGCTATAAAAATCCTATTATCAATGTATGTCATTATTATTTTCATTTTCATAAAGGGTACCCTTGAGTAAATAAGTATATTTTAAAAATCGCGTACATTACCATTTTTATCGATAACATTACGATACTTACGACAAACATTATATAAACGCATTTTGCCAATCTCTCTCTCTCTCTCTCTTCGCTCACTCCCAGAACTCTCTACCGAACTATCAAACAATGGAACTAAAGCCCATTCTAATAAACACAACATTTATTTCTCAATAATGTCGTCATGCGCACGACAAAAAAATCGTTTATTTTTTTCTTTACCGAAATAACTTTCTTGTAGCCTGTCTATGATATCGTGATTCACTATACAAAAACGTAGATCTATCTGATTAAAATACCTGTGCCGCAATTTTAAAACATTTACACACCCTCGTACGCGTTCGACCTTTCTCCATTTCCATATGTGTATTCGTGACTGCAACAAGCGCATTCACGAAAATCGTGGTCATAAAATTCTAAATGCATATACGCACTAAAATTTAATTTAGTGATCTTTTAGCGAACGATAAAATCACGATTGAATTACGTAAAAGTAAAATGATTTATCTAAAGAAGTGTCAATAATCGTTCCGCGCACGGTCATTTGACCCTCTTCGTCGTTCGACGCACATTTAATGGTTTCCAGATAACCATACGTGTGTCTGTTTCATTCTTCTACTCGTATAACAAAGATACGTCTATGCTTGTTGCTGCTGGCTGCAACGCCGAGGTTATTCATTCGAGTTGCGATTATCTGTTGTATGTAGCTTGAAGCACTATCGTGTGCCATTTAAGTCGCAGTCTCTTGCTGCTGGTTAAACGTTGTGCGTGCACTTTGTGTACTGGCGTTTGCGTTGAGAAAAGTTTTAGGTTGATCGATAATTATTGGTGTAGTTGTTGAGAAAATTTTAATTTTTTTCACTCTTGAGCATTGATTTTACTAGAGATTACGATAACAAAAGAAAAATTGAATCATATCTGCACTTATCTAAGCGTGACAGCTAATCGTTGAATATAAAAAACACACACGTGACTGGCTTTTATGAGAATGGGATTTAAAGGTGAACAAAAACGTATATGACTCAATCATTTATAAGCGAGGTATAGCGAAAAACGACTTTAAAATTAGAAAAAATTTTAAAGACATAAGGAGCGTTGTGAAAGTCGGTAAATCGTAACTCATACGCGCAAAAGTTAAAGGAACCGATTTCGATCGTTTCTTTTTTATTTTTTGTCTTCATGGTCGGAGCATTGTTCTCCCAAGCGAATGTTTTTGCTATGCGAGTCACGACTACAGCTGCACCCCAACACAAATTGGATTAATTCGTTCGATTGCGCGAAGGCTGTTGCTTTTAATTGGTCGATGTATTGGAATTCTCCGGGAGAGACATTTCATTGTAGAATAACACTTTTTTTACCGTACAAGTGTGCGTGTGCGTGTGTGTGTAACGATTGATACATACTTTCGTTAATTCATTGTTTTGTTTCTATTTTTTATACGTAACGTTGCCTCGAGTTGGCGAAAAAATTTGCTGAATTTTTCGAATAATTTTTCTACAAAAATTTCGTTTTCTGAATCGTTTAAATAAAATAAATGCCGATAGTTCTCCATTAAAATTATAAAGAAAGCGTCATGACGACGAAATCCAGATGCAATGTTTTCATGTAAACTGGTGATGTTACGAAGATCGAAAGTCCAGTTCTTTTTTTTGAGTTCTTATCTTTGTATTTCTGGTTCATGGTTGGATTTTGTTTGGATTTATTTGAGTTGCTTAACGATATCAGACGTAATAGTGTCAATGCAACTGACATCTGCTTTGGATTAATATTAATGAATATTTTGTAGTGAAATTTCATTATTAATCGGATCAATTGTTTGATAACATAAACAAATTGACATATATCAACGTTTGTTTTCTGTTAAATTGAATTGCACTGATAGACAAATTGATTTTAGTACTACAATGCGTTACGTGTTACAGTAAATAATGTTGCGATTAAATTCTGCATATTTTAATTTATACGCGAACGATTATTTTAGAAAATCATTAAATTTGAAATTCAATCTGTTTACGTCAAATAAAACATCCTTCAGCTCTCTCATAAAAAGATATTTTTGAGACAATCTCTTATAACTCATAATCAAATCTCAAGTACTACGGATCAAATACAATCATAGTGGTTGAATAAGAAAGAAAGACAAAGAATGAGAACCTCTCACCGCTCACTCATTTCCATACGGCAAGCACGAGCCAGCCTGCATCGAATGTCACGCAGTCGAAACTTGGACACGGAGTGTGTTGTGTGTGTGTCGCAATGAGTCGTCATTCTCTTTTCTTTGCGTGTAATAATTTAGCAATTTGAGTGAGGTGCGGTATTTGGTTTGTTTATCGCTACTAAATGTGTGGTTAATATAATCCTGAAGTCGGTTTAATGTTTGTTTAAGTGATTGATCATTTGAAGAATTTGATATCTGCGTTAATGTTGATTTGTTTTCATAGTGGAACATTTATAAAAATTAATGCAACCGGTTAATGATTGTCTACAAGCATATAAATTACATTGTCAAATTTCAAAAAAACTAACGGGAATAACGCAATTTTTTAATATTGATTGAATATTTAAACTTTCATTATTTTTTCAACTGATTCACAATGTCAGTTCAGCTAGTTACGACAGTACATCAAACGACCAGACGTCATACATCAACTTTTACTGCCTTGAACAAACAGAACCAAGAAGAAAAAAAGAAAGAAATCCGAGAAGCATAAAATCGTGAGGTTACGCGCTCGAGAAGTAAAGCGACAGATTCTGAAGCCGCTGATTTTTTTTAGTGAAAGTCGAAGTATTTTTCTTTTTGCCGCTACGATCGTTATCCACTGATGCTTTTGTGTGTGTGTGTGTGTGTGTGTAACACGTGATAATAATTTTATTATCGGCTCGTAGATTTATTTTAGCGCGTTCTTCCTGTAATCGTGATTTCTGAGAAATATAACGACAAACTTTACATTTAATCCAATTCCTTGATCAGTACCTAAAGTACGTTGACCATCTAAAGAAATTAATATCGTTATACCTATTTTAACTCTCAAAAGCACGTGGCACCGGTAAGTTCACCTCTCTTTCTCGTTGGTATATCGCGATGGAAAACGAGCCGCATGGCTGGTAACACGTGTTCGAAGACGAGTCCGTGACCCTGAAACCACTCTGAATTCGTTCTAATTGAGTTACGCTAATTCGCTTTGCTTGCACCGTCGGACATCACACGCAAAAGCGCGCCTTCGAATTTAGTAATAAACACGACAGCTTGCAAGTACGCTTCACGGTTCTTTTTCTTTTCTACACATTTTCGTTATTTTATTATCAGAACGATCTGTACAAGAGATTTTTTTCCGGGCGTGTAACGCTTCAACGAGTGGATTTATTTGAAGAGAAAACGTGATTTAAAGTGTCCATTGGAATATTAAATTACGATATTTTGAGTTTGCATAAAAGTGGGAATCAGTGATAAAAGTCGGTATGGCCAGGCGTAATAAATCAGTCGTAATTTAAAGTGTCAGTGATATGATCATTGAACAATTAGTTTTACAGCGAACTATTTTAAAGTATCGATAGATTCAACCAAACGTCACTCCTTAGACGAGAAATCATAAAGACTATTCAAAGCACGCAAGAAAATAAAATTCAACAACAAACCTTCTCGATTCTCTGAGATATACCACTATAAGATTACTTACAAGCAACCAGTACACAAAAGCAACGCCAAAAAATGGTATGGGACGATCGGTTGTCAGTGAAGGAGGTGACAGAGATAAAGCGCAAAACGCCGCGTTTCCCATCTCGCGAGCGTAACTTTGCGGTACGTCGTCGCGGACCACGACATTCCACATCTTTACTCAGTGCCAGCCTTGTTGACGCACCACCACCTACCGATGCCAACGCCTGCATCGCCGAGGAGAAGTTGCCGTCACAGAACGTCGATCAACAATGCCAGTAAGATTGATTTTTACGAGCAATGGTGTTTCATGGTCGGAGGTTATGTATTAGATGATTTCGGGGAATTATTTAGTCGTGAGGATAGGTGTGTTGATAGAGCGGTTTTTTCGTTATTTAACGTAAGCGTTGAAACAAATGAGACCGACGAAATATGCGTGGTGCATATAGGATTACTTCAAAAGTAAAAGTGTGCCAAACCACGCTCGAATGCTAGAAGTAAATGAGGGTAAAATCAATGTCACCTGTATTAGTGTTGGATGATAAGGTCAACTATTAGATGAAAGCTTAGATGGGGAAACCGTAAAAAGAACGATGAAAGACTCGATAAGTGGTTTAGTTGTAAAACTTTAATTTGATCTTAATTATGATAAAATTGGTTTTTTAGAAATCTACTATTAAATATATTCTAATATAAATTCAACTTAATTATGAAATTGTCACACAAAAAATTCATATATCATAGTTACTACGAAGAAATACGTGTGCAACAACTGTGTTTCTTTTTTTTTAAATAGTAAAATCAATTATCTACTTTGAAACATAAAATTTTATCATGTCGTACGTTACCCGTGAATTATCACTTTTCCCCACATGGCTAACATATCAGATAAAATAAATGACTGATATCCTTTCCTTGATTGTCAAGCCCCCAAAAAAGCGTCCATTGTCCGGTTCGTTTATTAGGAAATGGGCGACGAGTACGCATAAGAGAAGCAAAAGAACAAAGTCAACACGATATACCCATCTTCAAAGCGCGTCATCGACAAACGACGGTGACCACGCGAGGACGATCTTAGTGAATCATAGTTGCTGAAAAAACAAAAAAGCAATGCCAATTGAATTAGTTTTCTTTCGTTCTCCCTTTTGAATAAAGCCGGACTTTCTTTCACGACTACTTGTTGATGAAAATAGGAAATTTTCCGTTGAATTTCAAACTTTGGATTACAAAGAGTAGGCGTTTTTTTATTTTCTCAAAATGTTATCTTATGAGGCCTAATCGCAAAATCATACAAATTAGATAGTATAGAATTTGACATAAGTCAAAATGTCAAGCATGGAAATTGTTACGTTCAAACAGCAGGAATGCCTTTCTACACCAAGTCAAGCAAGTCAAAAATCAACGGCACGTATCATGGAAACAAAAATAATAATAGAGTTCATTCAACTGAGAAAAAAAAATTACACGAGAGCGACCCTTTTAATTACATAGAGGAGAAAGGAAAACAATAACAATCCTCAAATTCTCATACGTGGGGCATCGGCCTACTGAGCAAACATCATCTTTTCTTTTTGAATTCTCAGTTATTCCGAAGAAAGTAAGACAAAAAAAGGAAATCGGACATTCGCTCGTGTTAAAATCACAGCCGCGTAAAATGAAATGGACTGCTCGAAAATTCCAAGAGTGACAAGGCTGAGTTATTAGCTTCTCGAGTCATTGCCAAGGCGAGAGCAAACGATGAAGGGGGAGAATACAATCAGCAATATGGACATACCCCAAAAGTTCTTTATTTTTTTATTAGTTTCTTTTTTATATTTACGATGTCGCATAGCATATGCCACGAAAGTTTATTGAATGGCAAATGTTTTGTGACAGGGTTGATAATAAATGTTATTTTTATACAGCAATTCTTTTCGTAAGAATTTCTTTACACAGTCACACCGCCAGAAAAAAATAACCAAAAAGAAAAATCCACGTACAAGGAGATCAAGTTTTGTTATAAGTTTGAAAGCTCGCGCACGTGCACAACGTGACGTAAATGTAAATCGGAATAGAACTAGTAGAGAGAGCTTTTTTAGAAAGCTCAGCATCAAAGCCGATCAAAGCCATTGCCAAAATTCCGTCAATCATTATAACGTTGATGTTTTGCGCACAATTATCTGTTATATTGTTCTATTATATAAAGCATTATAGAATACGAACCAGTTAATCGTACAATATTAATTATGACTCTTGTTACTATATTAAAAGAAAAAATTTGTTCGCGGATGTTATTATTATCACGCAACACTCGGTTAAATTTACAATATAAATATTTGTCTCGTCCATCATCATCGTACGATACAAATATTCGCTATACAACAAACTACATAGCAAAGTCAAGAGAATGTTCTGTAATCAATAATCGTATATAATCGCCAAGTTGATTTAATGACCCGTATGGTACCAAATTTATTGTTTCAATGTCGAATAGTTATCACCAATACTGAAATTTACCCTGAAAGTAGATTAATGCTATGGAAACAATTATTCTCTTTCCTCTTCAAATAGAAAAACACAACTACCAGTATTCCTTCCGGCAAAAAAAAAACATAAAACGTCTCCACGCGCTTGCGCGAGCGTTTTACGTTATATGTATATCTACGCGTGGACTTGTGAAGAGTACGAGAACCCTCGTGGCGCCAGTTTGAGGAGCGACTCTTTTGCGACTGCAGCACTAACGTGCGCAAGTTTGCTCGCTAACTTGGCCTTGACAGTGCAACAGTTAGATTGTAGAATGCACTTCATACGTGTTTGTTTATATACAGTGGTGCAACTGGGTTTCGGATAAAAAAATCGATGTTCTATTATGATTATCATTAGGAAAAGTGAATGAAAGTGAAATGCACAAAAAACGTTTTTATCCTTTGTTATCGTTGTGTCGTTAGACAAGAACTTGACGGGGTCTCTTCGACTTATTGTTTGGTAAACTAGCTCTCTGTGAGAAGTAGTTTGATAATGTGGCATCTACCTTTTTAGACAAAAGGTAATGCAGTTAAAACGTCTATAATAAATTCTTCCATCTGCGTTGTCTTTTTAATTTAGCTTAGAACATGCAATTTCAAACAAATAAACGTATGGTTCAATTTTTCATTATTTCACTAACTCAAGAATAAAATTTATTTTCGAAAATTATTGCCGAAAATTGAAAATATTAAACACAATTCGGTGCAATGACACAATGTATCTATTTTAAAATGATTGAAAAATCTCGTAGTAAACACACAACACATATTAGTCTCTACCTAAAATTAATTAGATCTATCAATCATTGAAGTAACGATGATATTTACAAACAAATTTCCATGTGCGCCAAATCCGTTTTCGACGCGTTGTTTGAAATCCGTCAAAAAGATCCGAGGGTATCAAAATTTCGACGCATCAAAGCTTAAGCATTTCGTTTGGTAGAATCATTTTATTTACACGAGAGAGAAAAACGAAAAAGAAAAAAAACAATTGACAATAAAGATAGCACGTGGCGTTGAGTTTTCCCATTCATTAGCCAAACGTTCTAAAAGCCCAAACGATTTATCTTTACTATTGCGTAATTACCGAATCATCGCACACACTGCTTTTAGCTTGACGTATATCTAATTGCTAAGCGCGCGCGTACCTGCGCTTTTTGTCGATAGTGACGTGGTCGATTAGATAGCGAGATGTTAGCTTAGTGCTTTCTGGCTGCCGAATTTCAACGCGCAGATTTTCTGTTTACATTCGAGGTCGTAGTAATGATTGTAGATAGTTTTTTTTATCATATGAATTTTTATAAGTATTTTTACAGTTTTATAGATGCAAATATCTAACAAAATTTTCTTTCAACACACACGCTTTTTAAATTCGATATTGTAAGTACTTTCAGTTGATGTTATTTATTGCAAACTCTATAAATGTCAATAGAACGAATCTGTTATAATTAGACCATAATTAAATTGAACTCTTCCATGATATTCTCGTTGAATATAAAACTCGCGTTGTTATCTTTTAAGTCGGATTTATCAAGATAGTATCATCGAACTCTTATAGGCACTTAAATTTTACTATTAGTTAACAAACTGTAATTTTCCTAAATTTTAGTATATTTTTACCTCAACTCGATGTTTAAATTTTAAATATAATTGACAAAAGCCATGATATTTAGAATCGATATTTAGAAGATTAATTTAAACAGATTTTAATATTACTTGTTTGTTTGAATATTAACAAATCGAGATCATTGAGTGAATATTGCATATCAATATCAACAGGGAGCCAGATGTATCCTGACGCTTGGATAAGAATATTAAACGAAGATTAATGTATTTAATTAATAAGATCATTCGGATAATCTATCAAGATATTTGGAACAAAGAAAGTTGATTTCGATTAGGAAATTACGACATTAAACAAGTAATCGGCATGAAACGTTTCGTACAGTTTTGTTCGCGATACAATATCGCGTGTTTACTCACAAAATCACGATGAATGAGGAACTTGTCATCTTTAATCCTAATTAAGGTGAAAATCAATACAATTTTCATTCGTAAAATATTAATCAAGCTAAACAAGCCAAAAAATAAAAAACGATGCAATTTTCAAAAATTAGAGTTCAGAGCAGATAGGCTGCTCTGCAATCAATCATCCAGCCTGAACGGTAAACTGCATAGGCGTCATACGACGCTAAGTCTTCTGGGCAAAATGAGCCCAAAGGGACCAAATCAGGATATTGGTCTAAAAACCGAGGTACGGGTATCATGCATCCCAACACCCGGTGCTGAGCCACAAGGTATTCGTGTACGAATACCAGAACCAAAGAAAGGAATACCACCAGTACCACCACCCGTACCAGCGGTGATTGAGTCGCCAAGGATAAGATGTCCAACGATCTCGGAGAAAGACTTTTATAGAAAGACTGTGTCACTCGACAGAAAGGATAGATTTTCAACGTTGTCGGGTGCGGAAATCAAGAGAGGCTTGCAAACTACTTGTGCGGACGCGCAAAAGAGGCGGAATCCTATGCTCGATCGAAAAAGCAGGTCAGCCGCGTGAGATATACATTAGTGATGGATCGTTTTTTAGGATTTATTACAGGGTGTTTCGAGTTTGTGGAATCGAATGTATCACGTTTGGCCTTGTTTGAGAGGGAAACTTGTTTGTTTTTTGTTCAATAAAATAGATAAGGGGATTCACAAGATTGATGGTCGTTTTTGTTTGACATCATGGGTGTAGATAATGCGCGTATCGATTGCCCTTTACAATCATTCGCATCAGTAGTTTACGTAACTTTGCGCGAATTCCACAAACTCGCGAAATTAAAAAAGAACCTGTTTACCTGCGCCAACGACTAAAATAATAATCGCAATCGTATCGGAACAGGTTTCCAACGATATCCGGCGCAGAATTAAAACGTGGCACTACGATAGGTAAATGTCCACTGGAAGATGGTTTGGATCTATCTCTCGCACCATGGCCCGGCATGAAATGGGCTTGCGTCAGGGTACTACATCTTTATTGTAAAGTCTTCGATCAATACGAGCTATTCGAGCTCATAGTTAGGTAAACAAAAAAAAAATAGCGCGACGAGTGTCGGCCATTCCATTCCGTGTGTTTATATTTTTGACAAACTAACTGTTATAATATAACGTATAATAAAAAAAAAGCTGCATGTGTATGTGTGTGTGTGTGTTTTTTGTCGTTGGCTTCTATTCAATTTGCAAACATCATTCTGTATCAATTTACGCATGAACATTACAATTAACACCGCATTCACCAGCCAATCCTAACAAAAGATTTTACGTCCCAAACTCACTCGACTTGTCAACAAGAGTCGTCGTGCTTGATGACACGATTGTGCGACATACCATCTCCGCCCGCGCACCTATGCAATATTGAAATCGAGCGATTTTCAACGCCATTGCTGCATTAATACGTCGACGCATGTGATGCTACGCGTGTGGTCTGTTTTTTTTTGTTTTCTCGTTTTCCATGTCACTGAGAGTATACGATTAATAACTTGTATGCTGACAGGAATTTGCGTTGGTTGTATTTCTGGCAAGATCAATTTATGATCAATTTATTTTTATGAAAATATTAGGATAGATTAATTAATGTCTTATTTTTTTAATTAGAAATCAATAGGTAATTTGATAAACTTTTATTCTAGGTAATAAGAGAGTTGAGTTGTGGTAATAGTAAATAATATTAAATTTAGGCGTGTACGATAATTGTCCGCACGCTTGTTTTTTAATCGAAATTACACACGAACGATATATCGGTACATCGCAAGCGTTCATATACCAAGCTCATTAGCGTTCGAAATTGCCGGTGTACTTTGATTTGGTAAAATAATTAATTGGCAGTAATCGACAAAGCGAATTTTTTCTTTGATATTTTTTTCTGTTTGAAGCGAACTAACGAGCTGTTTACATCTATCGTCACGCCCTCTCCCCTTGCTTTCGCGTGGGTGTCGTTGTCCGTACAAGTGCTTCGTTAAAAAATTTTACAATGTACTTTCGCCACCGTGGCCATACGACAATTTATGAATGATACCGAGGGAGTGTTTTGTGAATCTTTAGTGATGTTAAATGGATCTGTGAAATGTTGGAGGAGATGGCTTTATTATTGTTCGTATCAAAATGAAACGGATTTTTTTTAATTTTTGTTGTAAGGGAAAAGGCGATTGATAGGGAAAAACGTTTTTTATTTTACTAGTCGTATCAAAACATTTGATTGTATTTCAAGCACTTTGTGTAGATTATAAGCCTTGCAATATTTGGAAGATAGTAATAAAAAATAATTTTTTTCAATGCAGCTGAATTTTAATAACATTAACTGCTGTACAGGAAGTGCAGTAAATTTATCAAGTACTTTTTGGTTTTACACCGAAACTTTTTATGTCAGAATAAACTCATCAAATTTAGTCTCTAACGCGTAAATATCAACACCTCAATATAACCAATCAATCTTAGATAAACCCATCAATCTTTCGTACTTCCAGAGAAACTCGTTGATAAAGATTTAAGGAGATTTTCGCGACGACACCTTTATATCCCATCAAAGTTGTAATCGTTCGAGCGTTATAAAAGTCCATCGACGTATATACGTGTACTTGTATTTCTCTCTCTCTCCCTCTGTCTCTCTCCGGATACGTGCGAAGGAGCTATTTTCTGCCGATATTTTGATTCGACTTGACGAAATTTTTTATAAAAACGACAAATATTGACGTCAGATTAGTGGATTCGAGAATCCTTCTTAAAGTGTTTATTTTTTATTTTCTTTCGGAGCAAAATAAAATGTATTCATTTATTGATCAGACATATTTTTTTCAAATAGCCTCGATCGATTCAAAGAAAATTCCTTCGAAAAGCTTATTTGAAAAAGTGATATTAATAGTATTATACCCAAACAATCGTATTCTGACGAACACGCGTCTCTTTTTACAATTTTGACGATCAGTCGTAAAAATCAAACAAATTCATTCTATATATATATAATGTCAAACTTGTTAAATTGATGATTTTCAATAATTACAGCTGCGTTTACTTTTGTTAAACAAAATTCATTCACTAGGTAATTCATCTGTGTTATATTAAAAATCTAATATCAATTGGAGAAATAAAAAAGATCAACAACAAAAATCATTCGCACATCGTGATTAACTCGCCTCAGGTGGTTTAACTCTTTGTTATCGCTTTTATTGGGCATCGATCGACTGTTAGCTCGATTTGATTTACGCCTTGAGGGAGAGGAAAGGAAGAAAGGGGAGCGTAACCTTGGTGGAAGGGCGCGGTATACTAGTATGACCAATAAACGCTTTGAGCGCAAATGCATCTCGCTGATTATACGATTTTGCGTCACCCCTCTACGACACATACGTGCTGATCATGCGATTTTGCCCTGTTACTTTTCTAGTTTTTGTCGTGTTCTATAAAAATTTGTTTGTAGCGCTTATCCTCAAAAAAACACAATTTCACTTGAAATATAGCTATGGTTTTTTCGATGCAGACATTTATAAACGCGATAAATAACGAAACCGACTATTTTTTCAAACAAATTCGTATAGGTTAACAAGTTTTCTGAATCTGCTTTCGTAATAGAGATACGTTATTTTCTAAAAAAAAACGTTCTCCATATAACTATCAAACGTATTCGCCGCAACCATATTCAAAGGTTCATTTTAATAAACTGTCGATTTACGAGTAACAATAAAAATTTAAAGCGCGCGGAAGGTGATTGTACAATCGACGACACCGCGCTCATAGTAAAAGGTAAAAAGACGCACGCCCATGTGTGTATGTATATACGTACATCGATGGTAAGAGGATAATAAAATCTTACGAGGAACAAGACGGTCGGCATTTGCTCTTGGGACTTAATGAAAGGAGCGAAAGAGCGCGCGCGCCCTAGCACGGCAAATATTTATGGCTAACGTATAGGCTTCGCTAAACGAAGCGGCTCAATTTGTCTCGAACTCTAAATCACTTCGCCTCGATTAAATGTCGCTGTCCTCCTTCCTCCTCTTGTATGCCTCCTTAATTTGCCCAATAATTATAATTTTGCAATTGTTTTTTCTTTATTCTACTTCTATACTATGTTGAAAATTATACGACGGGCTAATATATCATTCTTTCATAAAGGATTTTTCATATTATTTTAAATGTTGCGTATTTTGCATGAAGTTTTTACGCAAGATGTTGTGATTTATTTGACTGCAAAGTTCTTTTTTCGCACTGTGTTGTGAATTTGTCGTTTTTTTTGTGATAGTTAACCATTGACGATTTTTTGTTATTGCTACTTTATACATTCTATTTAGGTTAGTTTAGATTTAAGCCAGGAACTATTTGAAGAATGTTTTACCTTTTGACTAATTTAAAAAAATCTAGACGAGTACCCTCTCGTTGTTTTACGACTGTAAAGTAAAATGCAACTATTCTAGTATTGACTGCAAAGTCAGATGTAAAATATTATTTGAAAATGAAATTTCAACAGAAGCGTGAACGAAATTAAAAGTCACTTCTCACTGGATGACGAAACTTTCTGGAATTCAATGCATTGTCGCACTTAATGGCTAAAATAAGATCATTATCGCCGACTGCTTATTTTCATCATGAATTTATTTTGCAAAAGAGAGATGTGTACATTTGTATCACATGTAACAAAGTACTGCTAAACTGTAGTAGAAAGAATGACATGTAATTATACACTTTTAGAAAAACTTTTCATACCTTTTGTTTGATTGTTACGATGGCCAATATGGTAATATTCTCAATTCATAATCTTTAACGAGATTTGAAAAAAGGAGCTTTAGCCGTCAATTCGTGCGGTCGCTAAAGCGAACGTTTGATCTTTCTCGAAGGTGTAAAACCCGTGTGTCACGCCATAGAGCTATCTTATCAAACGCAATTATTTATTTTAATCTCATTTACAGGAAAAACTGTACGAGTTGCAAATGTCCAAGAGAAGCTCACGAGGTATGTCACGACGAGTGGGTGTCAGTACGCGCGAGACTTGGTCTAAAGGCGGACGAGACGAGAAATCCTGCAGGATTCGACCCAAGGGATATAGGACTTGCTTGGGCGCCTCCAGGCTTGCCAATTCACAAGGTGACCTCTTTTTGTTATGCTGTGTTAAATATACGAGTACGCAGAGGTTTCGATGTTGGATTTTTCGTGAATACCGAAGAGATTATTAAATTAAATCAAACATATTGTTACGTAGATAATGGTTAATTTTATAAAATCGTGTTCCTTTGTCAAACTCTGAACTCGAAATTATAAGTTAAGATTTTATTTTAACTTAGCAAATGATTTACCATTTAATGAGTAACGTATAGTTACGATGACGCAAGAGAAACGTATGAATCGTTAGTTCGGCTTAATTTAAAACAGTTATATCCGAACTAATCCGTATAAGATTACGCGAAGCGTATCTTAGGGTGAGCAATTAACTGCGCGACCGTTTTAGCGTAAAGATATTCACGTATCCGGTGGTAAGTTTATAAATGAGCATTTGAAATTGGTAATGAAACGGTGAGTGGAACACTTTTGGTTCCGGAAATCAAAGTAAGATTAGACACAAAGTCGTGTATAATTTCAGGTTTATTACCATTAGCAGTCGTACAACTTTAAATACGCTCGAGAAGATAATATTTGCATGAATTTTCAGTACAAAAGATGTATTTATAACTGTCTGGTGAAGCTTTTTCATAGTTTCCTTTCGAAAGATTCCTTGGGGTTGTACTCAAGAGATTCAATTTTCGTGGCAATGTCACGCATAGTCATAATTTGTTGAGTATTCTTCGAATATAGTATTCTAAAATTAACATAATAGGTGTATACATTCTTACTTTTGCAGCGTTTATTCTCCGTCATGCGTGCCAATAATCTCATCGTAAAATTTAACATCTCATCCAACTTTAACCTCATGCAAACAGCTTTCTATAATTTCATTAGCAAACATGCCAGATCGGTTGTTAAGACATTAACACAACTTTGAAATTCGTATTGTTCGTCAACAAATATCATTATATTCACACCTGTGAGCAATGAATTTGTGTTAGGCCAATAAGCGACAGAGCTTGCGAGAAAACGACATCATAAATGTTTGGCCGAACGCCCGTAGTCAACATTTTTGAGAAACTTGTCACAACCAATGCTCAGCCTCGAGTCATTCTTCTTTGCCTTCGTCTTCTTTTTTTTGTTCCAATGTTCGATGAGTTGTGTGAACTTGAATGTTTTAGCTCCGTGTTTATTTAGCAAACGTCGTTGTATTGGGTTTTCAATTGAGCAAAACGGTTTACGCTGATAAAAAAATTATGTTATCGGTTGAAAGAAACCAATATTTGAGAAGAATTTATGTTTTATTCAACGTAAACTTAAATTGACAACCTTGCTATCGAACCAGTTACTAAGGATACTTTTATACTTATATGTCGGTTTTACTAACTTCAATTGTTAAATAATGTAATAAACAAGTCATTTCGTTCAACAGGTAGAAGAATACTTTTCAATGTTACCGAAGCTATCAGTACCACGGTTAGGTACCGCAGGCGAGCGTCACCGAGACCGTCAATTAGCGGCCCAATTGCCGAAGCAGGATTTGGCAAGAGCTTATTGTCGTCACCTCGATCCCCAACATTCCGTCAGTGCCGATGACTTTATGGCGGCGCGTAACGAGATCGCATTAGATATCGGCAGTGTACAGGAGGTCTTCGATAAAGGCGTGGTGAGTTCCTTTGCATTGGCTTTTTTAACTATGATTTAATTATCGCAAGTGTACTTTTTAAATTTATCAATAGAAATTTGAAATATAAAAAAAATTAAATGACGATCACAAAGAGAATTTATCCACATTCGTGGTTAAAGTTGACCATGGTTAATGAATTTACTGCCAATTAAATGGCAGAGAACGCTATGATATTTTCAAGATCATAATTATAAATTATGCATTTAACTATAACTTATAATTTATTGCAGGAATGCGGAGCGTGCAAAGAGACATTAAAGTACGGAAGTCTCGCCGTATCGGCAAGCAAATTGGGTCTCTTGTATCATCCAACGTGCTTCGTGTGTGCGGAGTGCGAGGAATTGCTGGTCGATCTCGCTTACTGCGTTCATGATGATGCACTCTACTGTGAGAGGCACTACGCTGAGCAGCTCAAACCGAGATGTGCCGCTTGCGACGAAGTGAGTTTTTATTATTATTTTTTGAGATGTAGTCTGGAGACTGTGAAATTAAATTTGATGTAGCAATCCTTCATTAACAAATTTTGTCTTTGTGTAAAAATTCGAAAAAAAATGAAAAAACTACTCGACGATATGCAATAGCGAAAAAATTCTCGTGCACATACGGCAGAAAAAATAATAACATTGACATTTTCATTATTAAATTAACAACCCGTTGGATCACGCTTTGACGTCACAGGGCATGCAACGTTAAATCGTTGCCTCGTTTACCGACAGTAGCTTAGAAGTATTGATTTGGGTAAGATAAATACTATTTTATCGACGACAACATTCATGGGTAACTACAACACCGTTCGTAGACTTTTCGGAAAGTAGTTGGCGATTTAGTCACTGATTTGACGATACAATTTTGAAAGCAATATAGTGACGTTTTTCGAGAATCCGAATTTTCCCATCACCCTTTGAGCATCGCGTACTTTTTTATGCAATGAAGTGCCTGAACTTACACGCTTGCAATTTCAATTGTTAGAAAACATCAAGCTATTGGAATCTGCATAATCCATGCTAACTGTAATATTAATCAGCTGATACTGATTTTACTCTTTGATCTAATCTCAACGAAGATTCAAATTTCTCTCGAATAATGCATTGAAACTTGTATAAACTTCAAATGTAAAATGTCGTCTGCATAAATAGAGACAATTGACTGATCTCGCATAATAGTTTGCGCAACACATGATTTTCGCGTTAAAAGGAAAAAAGCTGGACGGTGCGCGTCAAATATTTCGGACGTAATAGCGCGCAATATAAGCATCAGCCATCGGTCAGTAGTTCTCTTTCTCTCACTGAACGAACTGGGTTACTTTCGACTTTATTTAGACCCCCGAAAATAGATAATAGAGAGGCACACATACGGACACTTACTCCACGAAGCGGGAAAACGTGGACAATTTTTAGAAACAAGACTTTTTGCGCTTATATATGTTGCGTTTGACAAATTGACCACCTGTACATGCGCCAAAGTATTGCCTTCGAATCGAGCCAAGTTTGTTACGATGAGGCTCTGCTACTGATTATATGAGATCTCTTAATTGAGAACGGTTCGGTTGGCAGTTGTTGAATTCTGAGAAATTTGAATGGCTGGGCTTCATTCAACAACCATTTGTAAATTGCATTATAAATAGTATCCGAGACAAGTATATGAAAGTATTGCGTTGTCGTCTGATCGAATGTGAATTTTTCCCTAAATGTTGGCTGTTTTTCATTTCTTCCAACCTATACGTTTATCCAGTTACAAAACTCTGGGCGTAAGAGTGCAAATCTACAGAATTAGGTAAACTCCTTTATCGCAGTATTTGACGCGTAAAAAAAACTTAAAACTAAAATTATAAAAAAAAATAATAGAAGCATTCTATAAATTATAATACAAATTTGCGTTCGAAATTTAAAAAAATGCTTAAGCTCTTAAATCCATTTATATATATATCGATAGTGTACGCGTGAATAAGATTACTGATGGTCGGAGAAATTCTATTTAAATTTCAAGAAATCGATTACTCCCACCAAGTGAATATACAAATTTACGTACGTGCATGTGGCGCTTGCGATCTTCTCTTTTATTAGTTAGTCATTCGGTGGAAAGCAAACCCAATCAAGCTAAATTCTCTTCGAGTTCAAACGACCGGGCTGGATAAGCTCTCTACTTATCCACTGTACGTATACAACATGAAATAAATAATTTTTTTCAATTTCAAAGTTTGTCCATTGCACAGTGTACGTAGCAAAAAATTCATTTTGTCAGCACCTCGTTTTACGATTATTCCATTTTTCCAAATAACGAATATTTTAATGATTTTTTCGTTTTATTAACCAAAAAATAAACCCTTTTATGATCTGTTTGTGTCTTGAAAATAATGAAAAACAAATTGTGAGAAAACCGAAATTAATCTCTTCGGTAATTTGGATATTAAATAGCTTGAATTCGCTTTGTAAATGGATGAAGCGAATATTCTCATCCATCATGGATCACGGGAATACTTACATTGATTTGATGATAAATGGAAAAAGTGTCAAGAAAATCGTACGTTTCATACGAATATTTTAATATGATAAGCTCACTAATACCATGTCAAAAATTAAATTACAATTGTTTAATAACATTCGCTACCTTATGAATATATGTGATACTAGATAAAAATGTCCTAAATTTTATTGTTCTTAAACAAATACCTCATAAAAAGTATGTTTCGAAAGAAAAAGTCCGGAAATAATGTCTAATTTCACGTATTTTTCTCGATTTAGAAATAAGTCTCCGCCCAGGCGTATCAACACGCTATGTTTTCATGTTTGCAACATTGACGGTCTTTTATATACACGATGCCTGTTTATCGTCGACGGTCACAGTAGGACTAGTAAGCTTCGCGATATTTTCTATTTCCGGAGTCGGTCAACACTTTGGCATTTATGATGAATGCACCTTTGACAAGTTTTGGCTTGTTCATCAGACTTTTAAAAGTTGGAATTTCGCAAGAAGGATTGATGGTAGACAATAGTCACTGTTGAAAATTATTTGAATGTAAATTTCCATAAATATATAACTAATTGGTTGTCTCACCTAGTGAAACAAAGCTGTATTTAAAAAAGTGTAGGTACGCAACTAAATGTTCAAAGTATTATTGTATTTCTAATAAACATAAATATTTTAACTCACAACTTTATCTAAAAAACAAAGCAGGAATCGTGTTTTATTTCATATCATCATTGTGAAAAAAGTCTAAATACGGATTCAAGTTACTTGGGTGACGCTAGACATCAAAATCCTACAAAAAATTCATTGGTTTTGATCATCAGCCATAAGTAGAAAAAAACAGGCATAGTCAGGCGTAATGATTTTTTATGTAGACCATCTTTATTTTACCGCAATAATTTCATCAAAATATTTGATTGTGTTAGATAAATCATAGCCACAGTACAGACGTCATCTAAACTGACTCGCGATACATCTCGAATGAAGTCAGTTCAAGACGTGATCTCAACTATGTAAGCTCGCGAGTACTCATGCTTTCAGCTAGATTGACGTGAGAGTCAATGAACGAGTAGTGCTGCATGAAGCGAAAGAGTGAGAGAGAGGGGGGGAGAGGGAGTGCTAGTTTCGAGCGGGCTTGGTAGGGAGGGAAGAGAGGGAGAGAGGGGAGAGAGAGAGAGGGAGAGATACCTCCTAAGGACGGCTCGAGTCAAGATGAATGAAGCGATTTAGGTCAACTGTCGGTATAATTGGGTGCCAAGCTTCATGGTGGAGTTTACCTTGGGTGGTTACCATTTGCCGTATTTTTTACGAAATTTTGATTGTAATTGTTGGATTTCACTTCAACCTTGTATTCGATAAAATTTGCGCTAAAAATTGCATGCGAATGGGCACAAAATAGATTTTTATTTTTATTAAATTTTTGACGAATTTGCTTCGAATTATTTTATTTTATGTTGTCGTGAACCATTCTATTAACGCATTATGAGAGGTGGATAAATAAATTGTTAACCAATAATACATTACATTCAGGGCATGTGTATTCGTCGTAGGTCCTTGCACTTGACCAATACCAGTTGCCAAAAAAACAATTTGTTTCGTCGCACAACACGAGTGTTTGACTATTCCATCTCAATTTGTTTGTCTCTGATCGATTATTTTTGGATATAGACCGACTTACTTTAGTCTCTATTGTACTCTCGAAATAAAACCAGTGAATTGTTCCCGTTATTTCGAAGCGAGGATCATTCGCCTTCTCCCAACTTCTTTCTCCTTGCGATCATTTATTAAATTCAAACAAAAATTACTCGTAAACAAGTCAGTTGTTAGCATAAATCGCTTGCAATATTCTCAATTTCGAATATTACGAGGGAAAAAGATTTGACCTCGTTTGTACAATTACCCTCGAGATGCATCATCTTGAAAATAGATAAAAATGACTTTGCGCACTCTCGCTAGGTACTTTGATCCCTTGTCGGACCGAGAATAGACGCATGTAAGAATCGGCCAAGATCGCGAATTTTGAAAACTGTCGGTAGCCGATATTACAGTGAAAGACGCGTCTATTTTTGGCCACGCGTTACAGTGATTAATTTTAACTTTCATGTAATCCGATTGCAAAATACTTGTATACTGCGAGAACATAATGTCTTGGACACGGAAAATATGAGATTTTTGTTATAAATAAATTTGTAAATCGTAACCGCGACGGATGATATTGCGAACTGTTTTTCTTTTTCATATATTTAGTATTGAAGTTTGTACGTGTTTGAAACGAAGTGACTATGAGATGAACTAAATGACATTTATAATTTCATTTGACGTCTCTTATAGAGAATAATTTATTAGCGTGACCTAGCCTCTTTCTTGTGCAAGAAAACTATTATAAAGTTGTGGTGTAAAATAAATAAGCAACACGTAGTTGCATCAAATAACAAGTACGCGATAATGTATAATGTAATTTATCAATATTGAAGATAAAATTAGCGATGATTTTACGTTCCGTCAGAATGCAATCTGCACCTTTTATATATCATTTGAACATCAATTTCGAAACAATTAAACTAATACAATTACTTAGATCTAAATTTGAAAAACTATACAACGTAACGATTCACAATTCTATACACAGATTTAGTTCGAATTTTGTGATATAATAAAATCGAAGGTCATCATTACAATAATGACCCCATAGACTCTAGGACGGACAGGGCGTTAACGGCTTTGCACTCGGTACGCAAAAAGCTCGACCGATCTAAATCGGTCGGCTAAAAGGGGGTTTCGAGATCCGGCAGTCCGTGTGCCCGACCGTGGCCACGTTCGATCATCGACTAAAATAAACGTCGTTGGCATTGTTCCGCTTTTCCATCAAAAGATTCCATCGTGTAACAAGATGATGATAGAGTGTATGTCATTTTGGAACGGATATCGTTGACTGATTGTAGGTTTCGTCAGTTTCATTGCATGTGTGTAAATAAAATATTGGAAGTACTAGCTTGAAGTATTAGCTTGCATAAGTAATAAATATCTACACGAAGTATCCACAAAACATTAAAAATTGCCCCTTCAACAAAAGTAACTTGTATTTTTAAAATGTCCATCGAAGTTTTTAATCGAGTTTCCATCGCAATAATGACCGTTAGCAGATTTGAATGTAATTGATCGAAAGCTCGATAAACCACGGCGCCTACTATACAAATCGTATCAATAACTCAAATTGGAGCGCGGCCAAAACGATGTACCGAGTGCAAATTACGTATCGAAAATCGACGATGACGTCGTGCCATCAACTCACTAACGAAAATATTAGATTTTCTATTCGCGGCACTGGTTATTTTATTTGATTCTTTTCAGCACGGAAAATAATTTTTCTCGCATCCCATGTATTTTGTCATGTATTCGTGTACGAAATTTATTTAGCTTGTTGTTTGTAAAATATGTCAGTTAAAGTTTATTTACGAAGGACGTTTGATCCTATTTTACTTATTATGTAAATTTTTCTTTTAAAGCTCCATTTCAAAAATAAAATTTGTCGTAACATATGAATTTGAATATTCACATGCAGGTCTGCTCATTTTAAAATCAAGACATGATTTGACAGGTGTTTCGTAATAATCACTAGTAGTTTATCTCTTGTATTCACGGTCAGCACATAGATACGTCTGATTCAGCCCCAAAAATACCCAAGCCAACCCTGCGCGTGCACTATTCTCTTTCAAGGCTATATATTCCGTTATTCGTCTGTAAAAAGTCCCCCTGATTTACGGGTGTAGTCTAGGCATATAACAGTGATTCGAGCATTGGTACGTATGAGTTTGGCATTGTAAACGTAACTGCGCCAAGTTTGCCTTAATTATTCGTCGATCGTGACTGATCCAGGGTGGCTTAGCTACTTTTAGCCCCTTCTCCTCATTACGATTTTGGCTTGGTTCTCTATTGCTGTCTCTTAAGCCGCTTGCAGCAGACAAGCCACCACACAGTAGCTTGCGCGAGTCGCGTCCGAATCGAAGATAAGTCAATCGCGCGTGCAACGTAGCTAGATTAGTGGATAGTAGGTGTAACACAGAAAACTCGACCTTGACGAGGTGGGGAGGAACAATTATTCGAGTGTCGTAGTTGAAACACGAATGTTATAAGTGAACGATTATACACGTTCGACCGGTTTTCTTTCTTGTATACTTTCAATTTATTAGTACGGGAATTGCAGAGATAGCCATCCGTACAGTTGACAAAATAATAAACGATTCACCATGTCGATAAGATTTGTTTTGGCAAAGTGAGTTTAGTCAATCTCAATAATAATGGGAATACAACTATCAGTGTTGTTCGGCTGCGTAGGCGGTATCGAATTACTCGCCTGTTTGAAACACGTGGTCGTATGCAAGATGCAACTGATCGATGATCATTCTCACTGCAAGGTCAATTACTTTCATCGAGCAGCCACCATAGCCGACGATTTCGTTATCATTGATAAGACAAGTTTGGAGGAGGAGAACGAACATCTAGCTTGCAGTGAGATCGAAGCCATACTTAGACAGAACAAAACCGAACCGAATGTTTTGTGTATCGCACCACCGTCGATTGAAGGTTACGTCAGGGTACCAACGCCAATACCATTTGGTATTGATAACGAGGTACTAGATGAAAAGTCCAGCTCCAATTCGTCGCTCGTTGACTCTGGCAACGAGAATCCTACGAGAATGACGCCAGTTGAAAATTCGCCAATAGCTGTCAAATCTTGTCGTGGCTCATCTTCCGACGTGTCGTCACTGGAAGATACAGAGAATCATGTAGTCAAGATTACTACCACGAAAAAGATTCTCAGGCGATCGAAAATACCGGAAGTACGTTCTGGTTCCTACGAAGATTACGACGTTGAAGACGAGACGACGAAACATAAAAAGTACTTGGCGTCGAACAAAAAGTCATTTAAGCCCAAATTGAAAATGTCAGAGTTACGGAGGTCGGCCGAGAATTTGGCTTCGTCTAGAAGGACGAAACGTCAACGGGATCCAGAACGATGCAAATCTGATATTCAAATTCAGGTGTCCAGAAATGCTTTGCGAGACGAGTGGACCAACACATCGCCCGTTGCTAGTGACGTCAACCTGTCTAATAAAAAAAGTATGTCGGTATTTATACAAACAAGTTTCGACGACAAATTACGAGAAAATATGCTTTGTCAAAATTCCGAAACAATGTCGTGTCCGAATTGCCGTTGCACTTATGATGAATCGTCGAAAATACAAAAAGTTACCGAAAGTAATACAGTCGATGGAAAACCCCAATTGGTTAAAATATCCAGTTTTGAAGAAGCATCAGATATTGATTATACGAAATTGCGAGATACGATGACGAAGAAAAAGACAAATTGGATGGAAAAGGTGAAATCATCAGTGGAAAATGAGTCTTTCGACGAATACGTTGACGCCGAGGAGGAAGGAATGACTTTTTGCGAGCAGCCGATTCAGTACAGCATTCCTGATCACGCCGATGACCAGGCATTTTGGGTAAATGCAAGATCCTCTTGAAGACACATCCTATTATTTCGTAGCGTAGATGTGTATATGTGCTCAATGTATGACGGGCGACGATTGCTACTGTGATTGCCTTTCGGGTATACGCTGATACTCATTTATTATCCTTGCCTTTTTTTATATCATATTGTTTGTTTGTTTGATTTTAATGTGATTAGCTGTATGCATGTTTTCGTAGGCATAGTTTTTTATGAACAATCTTTTTTTGTACAATTGACACAATGAGATTGAATAAAGTATGATTATTCCAATTCATTGTCGAATTTTCCTTCCGTGACCCTGACACTGATGTTCTATGATGTTCCCTGTAACATGTAAACATACATGAGCGTGATCGTTCATACATTATTTAAGCAGAAAATAAACTTTGAAAAATTAAAATAAAGTAAAATGTGCCATTATGTTCATCCACCTAATTTTCAAATTTAGATCAATGTTAACCAAAACCATGATGGACTGCTCTTGCTCAAAGAATATATCAGCGTCAATTTCCATACGATTGCAACTGAAACAGTTTCGACGCGTTAATCTATTCGTGGTCGCGCGAACCACAGTGCGTGAAAGTGACGAAATAGCTTGCGTACAATGCTTTCCCAAGCCTATGTGTGCTAAAACCTGAAACTAGATTTACTCGTTGCTAATTATACGTGAATTTATAGTCAATTCAGCTATCGTGTGAGAACGGAATGCTATCTATATGAAAATGTATTCGTTGTAATCGATACCACTTTTATTTTTAATCGAAAATAAATCTATTCACCATGGAAAGTAATTAACGTTAATTAGCGCAATATGCATAGTTTTGATAAAACGAATTAGTTTAATCATTCGTTTAACTAGAGATTCCAGTTGGGCAAGTTTAGATAACCCTACGGAAATTCCAATCTGACTCCCAGTGAAAAAGCTATCTGGATGTATTCGCGTGGTTGGCGCGTTCGCCAACGGTATAGTGCCGTGTGCCACTGTGGCGCGTGGGGTCTGCCCAAAATATCAATCTCGCACTCGTGAAAGAGAGAGAAAGAGAGAGACAGAGGTATTATACGAGTTGCGTGGGTTAGGAGACAGACGTGCGCTCGTCCCGAATTTCGCTTTTTTTTTTCTTTTCCCGCGCGTATATACATTGGCTCGCTGCCGCGTACAAAACTTTCGTCTGACGTGATATTCTTTTTTTGTTTTTTTTTTTCATTTTCTAGTCACTAAGTTGATGAGCATCAGACGATGTGAATGGCGGGGTGTCTTCTTTATTTTTTATTTTTGGTAGGATGAGTTATGTAAATACGAGCTTTTACCGGTGAAAGATGAAGTAATGAATGTGAATTCTTGATACAATTTGGGGAAATGCATCGAATTGATATAACCATGAACTTTTATAATAGACTAAATGACAATATAGTATGTGCTTATTTACTATATGTCACGAATTGTAAGAGCAATTATTATAATAGTTGCTTCATTCTCTTCTCATTCAAATGAAATAAAAGAAAAAGACAATATTTGGTTGTACGTTATATTATTTTTTATTATTTATTATTAAAAAGATTTTATATTATAGTTTAAAAGAAGCTTTTCTTAATTTGACTAGTTCCAAAAATTAATTTCTGGATTGAATGCAGCACTTGAGAGTAATTGTAAAATTATTATTGTTGACTGAGATTATTTTTAGCCGGAATATCAGACTAAACACTATTGCTACATTGCACCAGATCCTGTAGACATTAATTAGCCAATTATCATTTGTAACAATCAACGTTTGTATTTCAAATTTAGAATTGTTTTCAAAAGCTTAGGATATATTTGTTGAAAACGAAACAATTTAATTTTTTAATGACAATTTGAAAAGCAATTGTATTTCTGGCATTAGGTATCTTATACCTAAGCCAAGGTCAAGTGATTTTCAAAGAAACACTTGCCTTGAATAAATTTTGTCAATGAGCCACGACTCTGTTTTTGATATAACAATATCGTTAAATGTAAGGAAACATGGCACTAATTAATTCAAGATTTTAATTAATTGACTTTAAGAACAAGCACAGTCCAATGAAATCTATGAAGCGATAGTTAACGAACAAAATTACAATTAATACTCTTGAAAACTTTCCGAATTGTCGTTTACAAAATAAACCGTAAAGTAATATACAAATCTTTTCCCATTATAAAAGCACGTAATTCGATGAGGCCATTATTCAAAAATACCTTCCATCGAAGCTATTACTCACCGTCTCAAGAAAGCTCATGCAGAAAAAGAAAAGAAAACTCACATTGTGTGAAAAATATCTATATTACAATTTTTGTCAATACTTCAGCTTGTAACGGTGAGATTATTGGTGATGCATGGAACATTCCGACCCAATTACCTTTACACTTTCTACCAGGTTCGATCTATTTTTCTTCCGTGGTGAGTAACCACCTGCTTGGCATTAAGTCAATTTCGCCCAGTGGAGTCGCGTGCGCCGAGACTCGGAGAAAAATAAAAGTGAACGGCGATTTTAAGCGGATCGACACTTTTTTTTATATTGTTGCATTTTAAAAATCTTTTTTATTTGATGAACCAATATGTAATCTGATCCAATGGAACCTTAGTATCATGGAATTTTACCATATTCAACTAGTTTTTGAAGTAACGATGAGTTGATTTCTTAATATTTATGTAAAGGCCAACATTAACCAATTGAATTAAATTAAATCTTAAGTAAAAATAGAATGCGACATTCAATTATTAATTTATCCAATTGTAGGCAATAATCAAAATTTTAAATACAACGCTAGTATGTCGTTCAGTCAATTTGTTATTTGATTTTGGCAAAAATTGGAAATACGTCGAAGTAAAGCCCAAGTTACTGTAAATCAGTTGGCGTTGCACACGATACTACTTGTTAGCTAAAATTCACAGAATATGATTTTCTCATTTTCCTGAAAATATCGAATAACCAAATAATTCATGAAGTTGTCTAATGACATGTAATAGGACATTACAATCCTCGATAAATTAAAATAATTTCTAGTTAAGTTTTGTTAATTAACGTATATTTTATCATTAACAAGCTACTATTTATTTTTTTTTAATGAACGCGTAATTTTTACGGTTTTACATCCTAAATGAAGATCTAATCTTCCCCATGTGATGAGGCAAAATATAACGAAGTTGAATATTTAACGCTAATATGTGTGTTTCAATATGATTCACGCGTAAGCACGGTTTCTCGCAGTATATCATAACAACGTGGCAGAAGTATCTCTGTCGATAAAGCACGTCGCTCGGTTACATCCGACGGGAGAAACGGGTGTCCGAAAATATCCGCGACGAATCAAAAAGCTCGCGGAAAAGTTGTCGAAAAGTTGCACCCGACACCTCGGATTGAGTCACCAACATTGGCTGACGACATGGAAAAGAAATGATTTTAATGTCACACGTACCCTGGAATTCGCTTTTTATATGGTGTTGATTATTTATAGGCACGTTGATTATTTATAGCGATTCGGAAAAAACGCACATAAATTTAACAAACGAATACGCGTACATTTTTGGCGTATTAGTTAATAATTTTTTAGCTATTTTCACATTTTCGTAAACTCGATTATTTGCTTGATTGCATAGCTTGTATTAATAAATCACGACGGTTTTTCGTGTCGCAGCTATTTTCAATGTTTTAACTGTTTTTAATAAACATATTGTGTTTTTGTCTTTCTAATGCGACCAAGATGAGTGAATTATACATAAGAATGTTGTAAGCGTCACGCTAGAAAATTATACGCTTCAAGTATTTTTATCAAAACATTCCCTTGTTCATTTGCAGTTTACAATAAAGAATTTCTTTCATTTTCTAGTACTAATTAAATGTAGCACAACATTTTTTAATTTTTTGAATTGCTTAATCACAGAAAAATATTTTGTTGTAGTAGATGTTTGCTTCATTCAAACAAAACTTGAAAAGCTCGTCTACACAAACATTTCCAAACTTCGTTTGGAGAAAACAATTTTTTTCGACTTAGATCCATTGAAATAAATTTATGACAATTCATTCATTTCATGGAGAGTACACTCGTACAACCGTAGGGTGTAAACGGATTAAGAAACAATAAAATAAAATTCGTGCAAAGTTTCAACGGAGATGAAAGCTTAAAATCAAAATCCTTTCGAGCGCTCTTATCGTCGACACCTCCCTCTAAAAATCAAAAACTCACGTAGACGAAGGTCAGAATGAAACAACGAAAATAGTCGAAAAAAGCCAATTGCACCCACGTAAAACGTGTGCTAAAGTGCCCGAGATCCGCGTGCGTGCGCGTGGATAGAAAAGTTGCACCCGGCACGCTCTCTCAACGCGAAAGAGAGAGAGAGAGAGTGAGAGTTTCTCTGGAGATGGATCTGAAAATAGCATACGAGGGGCGCGAACGATATGATGACGCCCTGGCCGGCAGCACTCGAGATTTCAGTCACTTGGCAACTCTCGTCCGAGTAGTACACGCATCTCCGACGATTGGAAAACAAATAATAAACGTTGTTCGTTTCGATAAAAAAATTTTTTTTTATCAAGTATTTTGAAAGTAAAGCCGGACTAATATGGCTGACGTAGACAGTGTAGTGTACACGACAACCGAGCGCAAAACGCGCAAAGTTAAGAAGACAACGAAGCAACGCCGTGAGAGCCGCGATCAGAATGCCGAGGTCACGATCACCGAGGTCGACAGCACTCCGAACAGCCACCAACCTGCAGCCATCGAAGAGTATGTGCTGGCTGGAGCGCCATAATAATCCCCCACCTTCTTTGTGAATCGAAGAAGAGAAAAAATAAAAAAATACATCATAAACACCACGATCTCTCTTTCGCCACACGATTTTTTTGTTTTCAAATGCCCGCGTTTTGAGCGCGTGTTTGTATTTTTTTAATTATGGGTTGTTATCGAAAGTTGAGCTAGTGAAGCAAAATGGTATTTAAACATCCGTGGTAGTATATTGCTACATTGAATCGGTAATATAGGATACAAGTGCATTTGCTGACAGCCTATCTCGTGACTTTAAGTACTACTTTTTTTAGAGTAAAACAATTTCATGTATAAATGTACCATTAGTATTCATAATTATAGACTGTGAGAAGGTCTACAATTGAGAAAAAAGCAAAAAAATGTATGAAAATTATAGTTCATTCTCGTGTAAATAATTAATATAAAAGTAAAAAGTAGACGCAGGTGAAATCCTATAATGATATTCTCACTTGCACAGCTATCTTACCATGTGTTTACCCATGTAATTAACTTAATCCCAAAATAATCGTCAATGATCCTTCCACGTAATTCCACTGGACATGCGAAAACTTTTTTCATTGCAATCGCGTGACAGTGAGCGTTAAATTTTTCCTTGCTTTTTTCTCAAGGTCTTTATACTTGCACTTGAGATATTAAATTTCAGCGGTGAAAAAGAGATTGATTTTGATAGTAATTCTAAAAAATGTGTTTCCCTTATCCACATGAGCATGTTATCATTACTTGAAAACTCAATGAGTCCACGAACTCTTATTTTTGCTCGAATACTCTTTTTACATGAAAAACATGCTCAGCCAGCACATACAACAGCACTCAACCAAGGTACATATCTCAAGACAAACAGTCAACGCAATATTACTTATACTTTATGACTGTATTCGTCGATTTATTATATTATAAGTATGTTCGTACCTTTCTCATAATAGAATTTCAATTTTAACACTTCAGTTTTATTATGTTTTTTTTGAGTTTAAAAACATTTTGTTATGTTTGTATGTAAAAAAATATTTAATTATTAAAAACAATTTCATGTCCCCAAAAGAAAGTTGAAAATTGTTCGAGTAAACAATACAAAAGTTTGATGTTGCATAAAGTTTGCATAACCAATGGAATTGGGAACAAAAATAGACGGTGTCTAATTTTAGAGTGAGAAACACTAGTTTCGAGTATTCTCCATCTAAAATAAGACAATTTGTTTACGAATATTTTCTCTAACTTTTCATTCGAAAATATTACAAATGTTTGTAATACTGAATATTTATTCGTTCGTTCGCTGATCGTTGATCATTTTTCGATTGAAAATACAATTCCTACCTTTTCCGCTTCACGAATGAAATGACACACAAATCAATGTTATCATCGACAGCCATAATAATACATGAAAATAACTTTCGAAAATTACGATATAAATCATTGTCATTATAACTCGTTGTATATAGTAAAACGAACAAGTCCAGAATATTTCAATTCCGTATACAAATGTGCCAAATTGAAAATTAAAATGTTGATTAACGTCTGAATGTTCGTTTTGTTTAGTTAATTTTCAGTGGCGATTATACTAAGGCGATGAACAAGGATTGGCATAGCGGCCACTTCTGTTGCTGGCAATGCGACGAATCGCTGACAGGTCAACGATATGTACTGCGAGATGAGCATCCTTACTGCATCAAATGCTACGAGAGCGTCTTCGCTAATGGATGCGAGGAATGCCATAAAATCATTGGTATCGAATCCAAGGTAAGTTTCAATCAAAGTTCTGATAAACGTTCGAACGATTTCGCTGATGTGAAAAGACAGTTAAGACAGTTTTAAAACTTGTTACCGCGAATATAGGATCCAACAAAAAATGTACACACTCATTCATTACGTAATATCCAACTGCATTCTCAATGAAACGTAGTTGAAAAAATTTCAAAATAAAGAAAAAACGACACATGCGGACATTGTAGCTATCACCGAGGATTGTTTATTGTCATTCTGCGTCAATATCCCAATGGAAGCGCAACGTTCGAGAACATTCGAGTATTAAAGCTCGCGCGCTTTAAACAAATTCACGTCGACTGGTAAAGCAGCTCAAATTACGGCGGATCCAAGAATAGCGGGAGCCAACTTATTCTGGCGCGTATGATATCAAGTGCCCCGTGTGCACGCTCTCGTTTACATCTTTTATTGCAGCCTGTCATTTATGAGATTTACGCGTGGGTAACATTTTTTTATTTTCCCTTAGAACATATGATTTATCGAATCGATGCTACATTTTTGAAAATTAGAATATTATAATATTGGAATGCGTGTCGCGTCAGAAGTAGTCGCTGGAAAATAATGTCACGCTGGGGGGGGGGGGGTATTAATCTAGAGCGTCGAAAATTTTCACCAACGTATGTATATATTGCCGTTGACTTACTCATTCCTAGAAATAGCTTTTACAAACTCGTTTCGCTCGCTTCGTCTTCATTTACCTCGGAATATTATTATTAGTCGTGGAATAATTATTCTTTGGCGCTGAAAAATTTTTACTCGATAGTTTTCGACGATTCTCTGGAAAACAATTATGTTTTACTTAATGACTCTGAACACGATTTAAAATCATGATTGTGTTATATGCAGTATGATGAATCTCCCGAAAAGAAATTTTTATTTTATTGTACGTCACCGCATAGTACAGATATTGACTTATGCTAGACCAACTCTTTGATTTGACAAGCAAATTTCTAACCACTAACATGCTCTAATTTTCACTTTATTACATTCCCACGTCTCCAAATTTCCAAATCCCAATACCAAAGTAACAACAAGATACGTATAAAAACATTGAATATAACTCTAACGAAACGAACAAAGAAAATCAGCTAATTATCTTAATGAAAAAAGAAATTAACTATTTTGATCGTCAATATTTTGATTTTCACTTCTTATAGTTTTGACGGCTCGATATATAACAATATTTACAATCTAAGTGAGATTTTGTCTTTTTAGTTATCTCCACATTAAATTAATATCCAAACAAATACATTCCAAAATGATTCTTTAAAAAAATAAGTCTTGAGTTTAAAGTAAACGCGTCATTTTTCAATATCAATAGGGGGAATGTCAATAGGCGAAAGAAGAAGCAATGGGTTTTGATTTTTTTTCGTCTTCCGTAGGATCTCTCGTACAAGGACAAGCATTGGCATGAGGCTTGCTTCCTTTGCAGTAGATGCAGAGTGTCCTTGGTGGACAAACAGTTTGGCAGCAAGGTGGATAAAATTTACTGCGGTAACTGCTATGATTCTCAATTCGCTAGCCGTTGTGATGCATGCGGCGACATCTTCCGTGCTGGTACGTCAAACTCAAATGATATTCACATTCAAATTGATGAACCTTTTTGTTTGCACAATTGATATATCTGAAGAAAAAAAGGCGTAGTTATAAAAAATACGGGGAGGGGGGATGCAAAACGACGTTAGATGAGAGACATAATCATCGACAATGTCAATCGAATCACATTGCAATTAATTTAGCTCATTACTCATGATCGGATCGGCAAAGTGAATTTGACTTTTAAACATGATTCAGAACAGCAGGGCCCGGGGGACACTTTGTACATAAAGCTCGACTGCGTATTATTCGACCACTCGTTAAGGTAAAACAAGTCAAGGATCCGGACTTGGAACTCGAGGCGAGATCGATCTCTCCGATCGCCAAAAGTGTGCGTGCGAGTGCCCATAGTATGCGCCGCCTGAATAATGAGTTACTGTCCCCGCATATACTTGCGCTGTTGTTTCGATATTGAACGTATTGCATTGACGTGCAGTTTTACTTCGAGTTGAGAAACGTTATTGCGAATTTTATAGATCATGAATTATAGTATAGAAGATTCTTTGTGAAAAGAGCGGGCGTAGAAGATGTATTTTTTTTGGAGTCGAAAATAACTAATAAATTGTGTTAACATCGTCGCTACTTGTAGGCGTCGCATTATTTATGCTATTTTATTAATCGTTGAGAAAAATATAAGCTATTCACGAAGCCATTTCATACCTGTAAAAATCGTCATGTTTCAGGATTATGAATTCTTTAATTCGTATTTTTGAAAAATACTACAACTTTGTACAAATTTTCAATGCATATTTATAATATGCCTTTAAAAACTGAAACATTCTTGTTATAGATATACGAATAGTTGACGAATCTTGGTCAATAAATTAAAAAAATACTTTGGTAGTTATTATAATAAGAACCATGATACAAATGGACCACCAACTATTAAATAATCTTTTGAAGAATCATGTAACGAGGTGTGGGTGTTGAGGAAACGATTAAGATTTCGTAACTAATGCATTTTTCATCAAAGAACACTGATTTATCATATCCCTAATTTCCAGTACTAATGAATTAATTTCAAATGTTTTCGACGTAATTCCATATGAAAACGCGTTTTCGATTCAAATTGGTGGCGATTAAAATAATGACATTGGCGTGGCTTACGAAAATGCCATTGGATAATTGCTTGAATTTTGTCATTTAAAAAAATACAATTGTTAATCTTGCGCAATCTTTTGAGACAACACCTACACAAGTACTGAAAGTTAGTTCTTCAAAGACTTAAGATGTCCAAATCTGTATTTCAATGCTATACTCGAGCGTAGACTGCATGTCTTGAACGAGTTGATCCATACATCGTCAAATGAATCATATGTGTTTATCGGCTTCTCACTCGTGAAACTTTCGTTCACTTCGAACATACTTTTAAACTCGCCTATGTGGTTTATTTTTTCTTACCTTTGAAAGTTGCCCCGCCTGATGTTTTTATAGTAATATTTGAGACAAAAAACGCGGAGATATTTGTTTACAATGTAAGTAGACAGATAGATGAGCCAAAATACCAGCGAGATGACTAATAAACATACGATGTCCTCGAGACCAAAGCGAGGTATTGCATAATTTTTTCTAATAACGCTATTTGCAAAATTACTCGTATATCATTAGACGTGTGTACGATAATTGATTCTTGGATTTTTTGCACACGGCACTAAAATCATTCGTTAATTTAACGTTAGTTCTCTTGACACCCCTTGAATTTAATTGATCACATATTTTTCAAGTTTGTATGAAGATTGCAGAATAATATTGAGTGAATAATGTATTAACGGAAAATACATTATAGATAGGTTAAACGTAATAAATATATTTTGCCATATTCAATACGGAAAAGTATTGATATTTGTGCGAACATGTGAATTTCAAGTACTTACATCGCAATTAACATTTGATTTATATGCAATGTAAATAAACTGGAAAACAGTTATACAGTCAACGAAAAGATCAAGCGTTTAATAATATAATGAACACATTCCTGATACAGCGTCACCAGGAAAGAAAATACATGTTAAACCAAAATCCGTTAGCTAATAGAAGATTTCGCACCCACTCACGTGCCAACTACTTCCGCATACGACAACAGCATATGCATAGCATAGTTACAGGTACACGAGTAAACATTGATGTCGTGACTTGATCGATCTAATGCTGTGAATATTAAAGTATACAACAATAAAACTGTTGTGTATTTTTAGAAAACGAAGATTTGATTTCTACGTGATTTCTGTAACATTCATGGTTCGACATACGTAATACAGCATCAGTAACGCTATAGTTACTTGGTTGATTGGCGCGAGGTAAAATCGGTCGTCTTATAAATGTTACATCTGCGAAAGTCGTTAAAGGATTGCTCGACAGACTATTATACATTATTTTATTTAATTTTGTGAAATCGAATTGGTGATACATTAGCCAATATAACTGAATCAACAATTATTCGAAGTTTTAATCATCGAAATAAAACATCAACCGTCGTATTCCAAATTTATTCTCACCTCGTTTTATCACTGGCATAAATACGTATACGCTTTTAAAAAAATATACGACATGCGTCTGCTACATCGATAGAAAACGAATTTGTCTTCACCCCTTAAAAAGAAAAAAGCTCGCGAAACAATGATATCTCTCTATCTACGTACAAACTTAAAAAGCCACTCAACGAACGACTTACAAAACTATGTAGCAGAACTTTCTTTCTTGCCAAATAAAAAGTATAACCAGTCCGACGAGTGCGAAGCCCAGATCTACTTGCGAACGGTAATTCCACTATAGAAGGGGGAAATCATGCGTATATACGGACAATGGCGGTTATACCTTCTCTCTCTCTCTCTCGTTTTACTCACGTGACCAACACACCACCGCTCCTCTGGCTGCAGCAAACTTTATCGTCTCTTCTCCAGAAACAAGCCTCAGTCAGTTTCAAGCCATCTGGCTAATCGTACACGACAGCGTATTATACATACCCGACGACGTTGTAGGCACGAACGCTTTCGTAGTTTTCTTATCATCTTAGTCGCGCCGCCTTGTCGGCTTAACTTTCGAGTTTTTAACTGTTGACGCTTTACCTTGCTGTTTTCAACATAGGCATTTTCATTTGTTGTTTTTTTCATTATTTCGTTGAATTGCGATCGTTGTTTTGTTGTCGTAGAGGAAATCGATTATTCAGCTACAAGTGATTAAGCCAAGAAGAAAAACATTGTTGTACACAACATTGTGATAATTCTGACAAAGTTGTTTTCGTTCAAACGGTCAGGTTTTCATCTCTATACTTAACTGACGACGTAATTCTTCGGATATGTTTTCTTCCAATATTTTTTATCATATTTTATAACTCATAATTTCTTATATTCATTGATTGTCATTTGACATTATTTATAAAGCCATTTTCATTTGAATATAATTGACAGCTTCTGATTAACTTTATACGTGAATGTTACGAAATAAATGTTGAAAACCATGGTAAAAAAGAAACAAACAGTATTTTTCAAGCAAATAATTTTTTTATTAAGTTTAATTTTTATACAACTCAAAAATGCAAAAATGTTTTATACAACTCATTAAAAATCATTTTATTCTTCACATAATACAATATTTGTGAATAACCAACAAAAGAAAAATTGAATAATGCTGTACAAAAAGATCTTAACCCCTCAAAACAATAATAGCGAAAAAAAGTGCAGACATGATTGACAAGTACATCATAATGTCACTGCTGCTAACAATGGCGTCAACAGTTAGAAACCTTCGAAAAAAAAGCGCGCGAAACTCCGCGACAGCCCAACTCCAAATCCGTGCGAGCTTGCAGATCCTTCATTCGTACAACAACAATGACGACCCTACTACCAAACTACAGACCTGGCTATTGGCGCCGAGGTGTGTATTGGCCACGATACAACTATTGGCACGGTGAGCCATCGACATCGTTAACGAGTTTACGCGATCTTCGTTCACCGACTGTCGTACGTAAGTGGGCTTACGTACCTCCACCACCAAGAAGATTAACAGCCACGAGTATGGCTACCGACGCGTTAAGTGATCGTTTGGCAAATCGGTTGCATTTGCAAACGAAAACCATCGGCGAGGATAGAATACGAAGAGCTCGTGAGAGGGATGAGGATATTGCCATCTTTAGTATGATTCCTTTGGGTGGAGATCCGAGCTTCCGTTGCTGTCTTGGCATCTATTGCTTGATGGGGGATGCTAGACGTGCCGAGCCAGGTGATTTTTTTCCGTTTGTTGCCTCTTCCAACAGTATAAGTGCGAGCTTATGCTACTGGAAATGTTGCAATTCGTTTTTTATCTACTAGTTACGATTGATCTTGAAACAGATCGGAATTAAATTTAACGTACTGTCTGCGATCTACAATCACTGTACGAGGTTTCTCTTCTTTACTGAGGAGTGTCTGTCTCGTGGTATACCAAGCAAATATTTTTTTGCGCTCAAGTCCTCTGTGTTTATTCTGCAACTTAAACTGTACACTGCATTTTTGCTGCCGCGATAAGCATCAATATCGATTGATATCTCTTTTATCATATTGCAAACTTTGCACAGAATTTTTCGAAAAAGAAATCAACATTAACTTCCCAATCCATCCAGCACGATAAAAAGAAAGTCGTTTAATCAATGTTAAAGCTCAACGTTTTCCACTGTAAGAATAAGCAAACGGAAAAAGGAACGCTAAACAAGGGCGTAAAAAAGCACTCCTTAGGCAAACAAGCGGGTGAACGATGAAGGTCGTCGCTGCGCTTTTTTTACGATCGGAGTCGTGACAACGTTGCGTATATATTCATAAACTTTACCTGGGGGATGGTACTTTTGTACATAGATCCTCGCACTTCAGTTAATCAACTGTGCGAGTAAAATTCCTCTTATTTCTTTTAATGTAAAGTCATTGTGACTGATGACCCAATCGCATTAAAGGGAAATTATACATTGAGTTAGTTCTCTCCAAACAAGAAAAACAAGACAATTTGCAACACGACCAAGCCTACCCCTGTGATAATCGGTACATAATTAGTGTCGAGGCAAACAGAAGAAATTACTCTTGGGGAAAGAGAAAGTGTAACTTTAATTAATTGAATATAATTGGTGCACAGTCACGTGGAAGAAGAGACAAAAATTACTTGTATTATTGAAACAAGTAATAATTCATGTTTATCGTTGTGGCTCGATGTATTAATACACGTGATGTCATGGCGCGTTATAAGGAAACGATTTTACGCGTTACCAAAGATTGTCGTTGAATTTTGATTAAAAGCGAAGACATTGATGTCCATCACTTTAAATATGTCTTGCACGAGCGATGTCTTTTAATTATTTTTTTCTCTTTGATCATTTTTATTGTTGATACGAGTAATGTACATCACGTACCGCAGCTTTTGAGTATATTTAGATCTGACGCGCGCAAAGGGAACTGCGTGGTGTATATCAGCAGCTGCATTTTCCCAGGAAAGACTGGAATAGTATATTATGTTCCCCTCGAGTTCACTCGGGACTTTGCTCTTTCTCTCTTTCTCTCTCTCTCTCTCTCTCTCTCTCTCGACGATTCGTTATATTTGCATTCTATACCAACGGCCTACAGGCAGAGGGAGAAATCTCGATTGACATTTTTTTATTTTAGTCTTTTTACCATCACAAAAATTTGCCGAATCAAATATGTCAAATATTGTCTGTCGCTTTCGATAACTTTCCTCGCAGCATTACCTATGTAAATTGAATCTCGCGACGTCATCGTTTGAATTTTACGCAAGTACCATTTTCAACGGTCGACCCACCTTCTTCTATTTCTATTTCAGCTCTATCTGAAAGATAGATCTTCGACAATAAATCATTCGATTGTTTTTCAGAATAATTTTACAATAATTATGATTTCTCATTTTTGCATCTGCAATGGAACTTATTCCAGCGTAAAATGTATATTTTTCTAAAAGCAAGCCGGCCGGCTAATACAGCAAGTGCACGCCGGAGAGAGTTCGAACGTTGCCACACCATTGAGGCAAAGTAAAAGGCCTTGGAGGCCTCTTGAAGCTTCGTATACATACTTATACGGAGTCGCTTTGGGCCACTAATGACGTCACTGTTGCGTTGTACTCTTTCTTTTTGAGTCATATGCTAAACGCTGAAAATTTAAGACTCTTTTAACTTAGGAAACGCAAAGATTTTCTCAAATGACTAATCTCAGGAATATACGTACAAGTGTCAAGTTCACACTGGTTATATTTATACTTAAGATCTTTGTATTTGTTGATTTGCGAGGAAGTGGTCTGAGAATAAACGGATTACTGCTCTTTTTCAAAATATTTATTTGAGCTCTCGATGTATAACTAGTGACATACCGTAAAGCTTGTGTTGTTCAAAATTTCCTTCATTTTTATTGCTTTAAATGTATTGGATACTCATCGAACAAAATTAATTTCAAACCGCCCATCGACAATCTTATCAAATTCATTTTCAATCGACGAGAGTGTTCAAGTCGAAATCTGTTTGAAAAGTAAACCGTTATCTCCTTATGGTGTAAAAAAGATGAAAATATCACGTTCAAATCCAAATGCGTAGCACGATTACACCCGCGAATTAGACGTAACAACATGAGGACTTAGATCATCACTTCTTATAACCAACATGTATACTTCTCTTCCGTCTTTCTTTCCATCGATGAAACAGACATGTACAATCTTATGCGCGAGATAGGATAATGTCGGGAAAAAAAGACATTTTTTACTCGTAGACACCTACTCAGTGTTTGTGAATCATGTTTGCATTGGATGAGTGTTCGGCTGGATAGAAATTAAAATTGCCGCAGACCCCTGTGAAACAATGAACGGAACATTATAACAAAAAATATATATGTATTTTATGTCCCAGCTGGTCATTAAATTACGCGTGCTGCTATATAATGCGATTATACAAAGTTGAGAAAATCACGTTTAGCTAATAAATACGAGCTTTATCTCGTCGTAGACCAAGAATAAAAAATATTTGAGTTATAACGTTGACTGTGAACAAAAACGACCCTGAGTCATTTTATCTTGTGAAATGGTATCCTTTCTTTTAGAATGACGAGACTAAAATATAACATTTATTGATCGTCGTATCGTATTTCATAGATGTACGTTTTGCAAATGGACATCGTTTATTATACCTTTCGATACTTATACTGCATTTGTCATCACAAAAAATATATATCTCTATTACCTTCGTCCATAATCAGCGTAAAATAAGTGTGCAAACAAACAGTACCACCAATTTATCAATTAGCGATGACGTGCCTGGTTAGAGTCCTTTCATACTTGACAAAGGTGAGAGGTCGTTTTGTAAAACCCAAGGACGTTTGAAAACTCAAAAATAATTCAACATCGATTACTTCGTATGTTTTTCTTTTGGAGATTTGGGTTAATCAGATTCCTTCTCGTCAAGGTAATTAAATTGTCATTATTTGAAGATGTAGGCGTGGGCACTACGACAGAAACAAAATTTCATATCGTAAAAGACCTTCGACAAATAAAATGTTTTTTTTTATTTCAACAACCACTTTCATACGTAACGAAAAAGAAAACAAACGTTTATCTTTTGTCTCAGACCTTACCCTTTGAATTTATACAAAAAAATATCAAGTGTATCCGAAGGTATGGCATTCAAACACCAAAAATACAAACAATGCTATGTAGATGAAATGCATAAAACTGTGCGAGGAAATACGCGCGTGACAAGATTATAAATGACGTGCAATATCATTAATCTTGCACGCGATAAATACTAGCGAGCCTAATGAAATAACGACACGCACCTGTCGAATGAATAGTCAATGCACTTTTCAAAGCTCAAAAAGGACATCTCTGATCTATTACCAATTTAGTGTATCGTATCGCAAACACGTATTGTCACCTTTGCGAGAGATTTGTGTAATAATTCAGTACTCAATCTTCAACGTACACTCGAATTTTTTTACTGTTACACGATATTTTTATTATCCATACAGATGACGTTTTTTAACAATCATACAGTGCTAAAGTTGACCTAGAAATCTGGTTTTACTGATCGATTGTCCTCGTATGTACTTATCGAAAAAAAATGTTTACCTCGTGATGATCAACCTTGTTAAGCGTACACGAACGTAATATGCATGCTATGCATTTCACTGTTGACGTAAAAAAATTGTTTACCTAGAAACCTATACTCCACCTTGCACAGCTTTAAATGGTGTTCCACGCAAAACTTGATTATCGAAACTTTTTTTTCGATTGGAAATATAATTTAGTATGTCGGTTTCATAACAAGACAATAAAATCGAGTAGCAAATAATGCTTAACTTTCGGCAACTTTGTTACAAAAATATTTAAGCACATATATTATTCAAGTGTTATTTTTAACCTCGACGTGTATATATATATATACTGTTTACCCTATTGTTACAACGTAAATCGGTGAAAAGTTCGCAACCATAATACTTTGATAGTACATCGACTTTCTCGCGTAAATATATATATATATAAACACATTAGTATGAAAGGTGCCACGTATACGCGCGAGTTGCAAATCAACGAATATCTCGTTAGGCACCTTCTCTCACTATATCTCTGTGCTCACGGCATTGTTTGTTGTCGTTGTTCCTCTTTGTTGAATTAATCCAGCGAATGGCATTTCGTCGCGCGCTAATGAAATACACAAACTTTAGGCGAGACAATGAGACACGTGCTAGATGTTGGAGTAGTATAGAGTTCTGAATCTGTTTGTAGAATTACCTAAATTAACAATATATAAGGTAAAACAAATTGGGCGCAACAAAGCGAACAAAAATTGAAACATTATAAAGTATTCATTCATTTGATTTTATTGGTTTTGTTAGGCACCAAGAAGATGGAATACAAGACAAGACAGTGGCACGAGAAGTGCTTCTGCTGCGTAGTTTGCAAGAGTCCAATTGGTACCAAGAGCTTCATCCCACGTGAACAGGAAATCTACTGTGCAGGATGCTACGAAGATAAATTCTCAACTCGATGCGTCAAGTGCAACAAGGTATACATATACTTTTGCACGTGTTAACCATCGTGAATAACGAAAAGAGGTAAAGACCATACATTGAATCGAATTATTTGTCATTGCAGATCATCACAACCGGAGGTGTGACGTACAAGAACGAGCCATGGCACAGGGATTGCTTCACCTGTACCCACTGCAATCAATCTCTCGCTGGTCAGAGATTCACGTCTCGCGATGACAAGCCATACTGCGCTGAATGCTTCGGTGAATTATTCGCCAAGAGATGTACTGCTTGCTCAAAACCGATCACCGGTAAGTATTACGTTATTCAACGTTTTCTTTTTTATCGTTTTACAGAAATGGGACGCGTACAATGTTTGTTTTTTTTCTCTTCAAGGAATTGGTGGTACACGCTTCATCTCGTTCGAGGATAGGCATTGGCACAACGACTGCTTCATCTGCGCAGGTTGTACTACATCGCTGGTCGGTCGCGGTTTTATTACCGATGGCGAAGACATCATCTGTCCCGATTGCGCCAAACAAAAGTGCTCGTAAGCTGTGTATTAACACACCTTCGCGCACCCCCCCCCCCTCCCCCACCCCAAAAACACGACAGAGAAATATATATACATACTATCGATAAGTAGAGAGAAAAAATAAGAACAAGACAACCGTCATGAGTATGTAGAGTCCTCGCTTTATTCGCCGTAGGTTTCGAAGAAAAAAAATAACAATAGTTTAAGATCTTCAGCGAATGAGAGATTTTTGAAAGAAGAGTCTTTGATGAGTTTCAATTGGCGTGAGATTCTAGGTGAGCCATCGCAATGAGTATGCTTGATACTTGCATGTATATGGGCACCTATGAATATAGAATCTTACGTGATTTAAATACAACGATATAACGGTATGTCGTTGAGGATAAAAGTGTGGAAAAACTAGTCTAAACGTATGCTGAATTTCAACGTTGAAGTCTCATCAAAGCGATAATTTTGTTCCATGTCACATCGACCAGAACTCCCAAGTTCTATTGCTTTTTGTCGAGTGACTTTTCGTGAAACATTGATTGTTATTATTATTATTTTAGACTCATGTTTCGTCGATGCTGTTACATACTACAAGTGTACACATTTTTTGTACACGTAATTCACACAGAAAAAGTCCTTTTATTACGATCATGTTAGTTCAGTATAGCATCTCGACAAAACGAAAAAAAAGTATAGCAATACTTTCTTACGGGGAGGACTCGAGAATACTTTATAAGAAATTGTCTTGTTTCTACGGTAAAAATATTTAAGAGCAAGACCATCTTTTTCTGCTGTTATTGTTAGTGCAGCTCTACTTAAAGATCGTAAAACTCCAAAACGAACGAATATTAAAGAGATACTGATGAAAGCAAACATTATAAAGTCAAGATTTATATGTGCAGGTGCCGTCGCGTTGTTAATCATTAAATTTATGTTATTATTTTTCGCTTTGTATACATGAATGTAGTACAAGTGAGACAGTCAAACTGTTATTTACCAGCGATGGATCGAGGTAGAGAAAGAGAAGAGCACGTGGCGCATGACATTGTACAACTATGTGTCTAAAGATCATACGCGTAAAGAGTCATTTTATTTTTATTCAAATAAACACGTAGCACAGTATGGGTGAACAGCGATTTATTAAACAAAATATGTATATATATAATACATATATATGTATATGTATATATACTCTGTACGGATTATATGCTGGATTAGCATTGATGACCAGCGTGTGATTGAAATAATTTATTTGAGAACAAAGAAAAAATACGAAAAAAGAGAGTAAATATATAAAATTTCTATCTTATTATGTTTTTTTTTTAAATTATCGCTTGCTTTTATTACATAAGTGAAGCATTTCTATGATATACCGTAAGGAGCCAAATAAGAACAGCACCCCGAAAATATTCAAAATTATCGTGGCCTTACGACATTCGCATGAGTTGATGTCATCTGCAAAAACTAATACTTTGCGCATAATTAATTGTAATGCTACTATTTATGGCACTTGTTGCGAAATGTAAAAACAAAAAAAAATAATATTAAAAATACAAGTTAGTAGATACATGGCGGTAGCGCACGATTTGACGAGGAAAATGTTGTAATTTTTTTTTTGATGTATTGAACGTTTGCCGTTAATAATGAATCAATGAAAGCGTCATGACCAACAAATTATGCCCGCTATATATTCTCACAAAACCACTTACATACTAATCGCCTTAATTAGAAATGGTACGCGTTGAAAGAGAAAGTTATTCTGTAATAATCGTATCATATTGTTACACTGTAAAATTGACAAATGAATAAATGTAATTATTTACGATTACATTGTTGATTATTATTCACCTTTTAACACTTAAATCTACTTATTTTTAACTAGTTCGTTCTTAACTAAAACTATGAAAAAATAGTACATCATCAATAAAATTGACGAAACAAATATAATTATTTGCAGGAAATTTTAAAGCCAAAATAACAGAATTCTACTAAATCGACTAGGTCAAACGCTTCTTTAGAAGTTTCTATTATACCAAGAGATGGCGATGAGTTGGTTCATTTGAAAAATAAGAACATTTGTGGCACTATTCTATAAATGTTCATACCAATAAAAAATCTTATATAGATGTCGAAATAGAAAATTGAGCTTCTCAAAAGTCTACCTTTTGAAAACGAGCACACATTTTCAAAACTACCTGTACAGTTACTAAATTACATTAAAAATATATTTTTAATTTGAATAAAATAAATCCACTGAAGAATAGTTTTTCTTGAGATGAGTCGTCGATCTCGAAAACAAAATTATAATACGAGGACGTTAGTTTCCACTGAAGAATGACGTGCAATTAGACGTCATTGCAATTTTTTGCTGCCACACAGAATTTGCATCCTTGATACACAACTGGATAATTTTGCATACATAATTATACGAAAGTCACCATTGAATCAAACGAATAAGAACGCTTTATAAATAAGCGATGTCAGTATCGTATACTCAGTCGAGTGCAAATTGTTGAAAATACTATATCGTAAAAGTGAACAATTGCGTATTAAAAGATGTTGCGTGGCTGGATTTTGACATTTGTTATTATTTCCGTTATCACTGTTATGCAGGTAATGATCTATTACTATGTTAATTTGTACGAAGAATAATGAAAAATACAAACACGTAACGACAAGTATATTAATGTTCATTAATAATACAATGTAAGGTAAATGCTGCTCCAGCTGATCGACCAGAGACCCCAGCTGTAGAGATGCATGATTTTTCCGATACATTTAAATTAATTCCAAAGTTGGAGAATATTGACAGGTAATATTAAAATTTCCTTATTATTGGGACTTTAAAAATGTAAATAACTGATGTTTGGCGGTGTTTTATTTCTATCAGCATGATGTTAGATATGGCGAAAAATGTTAAGAAGAGGGTAAGGGATGAAATTTTTGATTTCTTGCCTATATAGATAGATGAGAAGGATCAATTACCACTGCAAGTGAAATTTGATTCTACGTTTTAAATGTATATGAAATTCGTATTTCTTCAATTTCGAAATACGAATGGAAATGTAATGCATTTTTTAAATAACACAATGGAAAATAAACTGTAAATTAATTTTAATATCTGAAAAAATAAAATAAAAACTCTCACTGTTATGCGTTTTTTCCGCTTCTATAAATATTTTTCAAACAATTCATTTCCCGCTAGCACAGTGTTCAGCCAAGCTGTCACTCAAACCGTTACCGCGTAATTTCCTTTTTCCATCAGCTCGAAACCCATTTTCATCGGTCGCATACGCCTGTACGCGCGCGAGATTTTAATTTTCACCTGGGCTTCTATATATATTTTTTGCAAATACTAACATTGCAGTATACCTCCAATCGATTGGAAACGAAGGTACATTGCACTCGATTTCCAGCGTGAATACCATTTTTTGGGATACTTGCTCACTTGGCAAAATAGACCGACAATGTGCTTTGCCCATTGGTAACGACAGTATTACTATTCCGCACGTTTAGTATGTATGTACTATAGAAGTAGATGCTAGTGTGCCGTTTTTCGATGGATGCAACTGTTGTGGAAAAATGATACGAGATTTGGTGATACGACAAAGACATTTTAACAGTTTGGGATAAAACAGACATAAGTAAATAGATATTTATTAGCTGCGAATATAGTAAATGTGGAGATTAAGAACACCTTTCAAATGCTTACTAACAGAATTAATTCCAAAATTAATATTAGTGTCATTATTTTGGCGCAACGCATATACATTGAGCTTGACCAAATCTTTTATTACACACTCGAACATAATCTGGCAGACACGACGTACAATTATTAAATTCTGCATCTGTGCATGGGCGACTAAACTGAATTGTCGCATCTATATCAATTTGAGCTTCAGCATCTGAAACATGTTCGATTATTTATCAATAAAGTTGTTAGAAGCAATTTAATGTACGTACACGTAAATATTTGAATATTATTTTCGAAATAATCTAACTAAATTTCATGTACTTACTATAAATAACAATAAGGTAACAAATACAGATTACAAACTGAATGCCATTCATTGTGTTCGGTTTGATCTATTGTTTCGAATGTTGCCGTGATGAGACTGACTTGATGTACTGAAGTACTCGCTGCCTTGAAATGTGATTAAAAAAGCCATAAAATAGTCACTCAATAAATTTTATTGACTGAAAATTAGAGGTAATTTTGGTTTATGATGCTGTGCAACGTGATTTTTTACGAACGGTATTTAAACTAAGGTTTCTTGACTTGTTTTTACGTTTTGACCATTCATTTCTTGTTACGTATTTATAGCTACGTATATATCATGGTTTTTTTTGTGATGACCTATTTACTCCCAGCTTGAAAATAAAATTTACGTCATAGGCATGAGCAACTCGATAGCTTCCGATAATGATTCAATCAAACTAGTTTCGATCATTTCCTAAGATCTTCATATTTATTACTCTTTTACAATGAAATTGTAATGGTAAAATTCAAAAAGTAATATTCCATAGTTCGTCAAATAATACATTTATAAAGGCATAATCATTATTTACATTATCCTAACAAATTTTTTCATATTGAAATAAGACACAAATTTATAATTATAGTTCTAACATTATTCGATGCTCTAAAAAGTTCAAAGTAATTAATAACAAAATTTGGTAGAACGTCGTTCGCATTTCAATCGAACGATTTTCGAACCTGCAAACCTTTCAATTTCCAGGGAAACTGTACTAAAATTGGCTTTTCAGGACAGACAAACATTGCGTCAATTTAACGTGGATATCCGCGAGAGTCGCAATGGCAGACGTGTGAACGAGTGCGAGAGGATAAATCGTTGGTATTACGGGGAAGAGGGAAGAGGGGAGGGTAAGTTTGGAAGCGGCCATTACCCGTAATTACCTCTGCAATTAAGCGTGCGCGACAACGAGAAACTCGCGCTTAAATTTCAATCTGCACGCGTGTACGCGAGATAGTTTTCACGCGGCTAAGTTTAATATTAACGCGCGTCCAGCTCGGTTAAGTTTCCACGACACTAGATTTAATGCAATATTGTACGTTGCGCTTGTACATGATGTAAGCTAGCACGAGTAGGAGCCGCAACGTAATATTCAAGTTAGTTGAGTTAGTAATGTTATTGTTACAACGTACTTTCTACAAGATATATCAGTTAATTTTTTTAATTATATAATATTTTTATTCATTCAAGAATTTCCAAATAGAAATAAAAAATCGTTCGCATATTTTTTCGCTGTGCTCAGCGACTCAGCAGTCTTTGACAAGATTCGACCGTACTTACATATCCATAAAAGCCACTCCACCCCTGCAGAATCATGAAATTTCATATCACCATATTCTTTTTTGACACGCCGACCGTATTTACGACAAAACGATGCGAACAAAACGATGGCATCATGGACCCGGAACATCCCGAAGAATGTTTTTTTTTCTTGTTTTTTTACGATAAAGTTTTAGTGCTGGAGGCCATTTCATATGCGAGCAAGTCGTTGTTAAAATGTCACCACATATACGTATGTATAAAGATGTAAGACACGAGCGACACAGTTAGGCATCGCACTTTCTTTCGTAATATTTATTATCGGCGATAACTGCACGCGTTTCTCGTATTCATTATTATACGTAGAACATCTTTATGGGGACGTTATGTATGACGCGCGGACTTTAGGACTTTTTGATGGAATAGATTACAACTTTCATTTCGCCATTTTACGGTTGTCGCATTTTTTTTATTATGGTCGTAATTTATAAAGATATATTTTTTACGACAGCGTGTAAATGTCGTGTTTGACGAGGAACGTAATTGGGTTATGGCTTCAAGTGTCACAAAAGTGGAAGGATAAATCAGAGCTTCACACTTTCGAGTTTATCTCACAAGTACTTCACGAATATTCAGAATTGCTCTTATCGCTGAATTCTTATTTAATCGAATCGAGGTAACGAAAATCACGATACCAAAAAAATGACTAATACAATAGTAGTACGTACATCCATAAACTACGCTGCGAGCTCTATGTAATTTCCTACCGCAATATTACATCACATGTAAATTCACCGAATACATAGGTGGCACAACCGAACTAGCCTCTCGTGCTCTTCAACGTTCTGTCAATTAACCTGACTAGGCACTGGAAATATCAGTGAGGCATGATTTAACGTCCAATTAGCGAGTTAGTAATCCCTTCGCGTTGTACGAATTCGACCGACAGAGACCGCGCGTCGGGCCATAGCGATCGAATCATTTGCTAACTCTACCGTAGCAGGAGCAACGAGGACACGTCGAACGATCTACTTTTACCTCTTGACTTTGATTATCTAAATAAATAGAATAAGGTACATCGTAATGACATTGAAGTAAATACAGCAAATGCTATTACTCTTCATGTGCGTGTCGTAAATTGATTTCTTTTGATATAGTATTCATGTCGCATACGTAAGTGGATAGTAGAATAGTGCTACGAAAAACAAGTGGAGACGTAGTAAACAACGTATTACTGTACCTTTATTCGGTTACCAATTATAGAAACAAAAATCGTATTTATTCATCGATCGAGTAATTCAAACATTTCAATTCGAGTAAATTTGAACCATTTGATTCCTCAGCTCAGTTGTTTCTTTTCAAGCGTATGTATCTCCGTGCATACGTTTGCCCTGCAGCGACTACTAACGAACGATTTATGATCACCGAACAATAATCCAGGCAGCAATGAATCGCTCTCGACTCTGCATCACGTCGGATGAATGTTTTATCTTTTTTGTTCAATTCAATAGTCACAATTCGACACTGTCAGTAATCAGACAAATTTTCATTTTTCAGATAAACGACTCGCTTTTTTTTTCTTGTTTTATGTTAACGTAAAATATCGAATTAAAATCAAAGTAATTTGTAATTCTACATATTACCGAGAAAAAGACGCTTCGGTAAACTTTCATCCGGACTAAAAAAAAAAGGGAATATCGAGCTACATTATTCACGCAAAGGATATAAAAAAGGAAACAATCACTTTCTCTGTGCTTTTTTCATTCCCTCGATTTCTTAGCAAACGTAAATCAGTCCAAAGATTAATCAAGCCGCCTAACAGGCAGACAGGCAGACAGCGCTGTCGCGCGCTCGATAAGAAATTCCGGAGGGCCGGTTCTTACAGGTCTGTTCCGGGGTGGCATAGTCTCTTGTGGTGGAGCGAGCTTTGTGAAATTTGTGCAGCGAGTATAGAAGTGCAAAGCGCGCGCTCACGTGCACCGGAAATTCCGGTGCCCCAGCTCCTCGCTGTCCTTGCACAACGAACGCTTCGAATGAAACGTATCTCCTACTGATTTTCCGTTCTGGAGCTCTTTTCTTTTTCGGATACTTGAAAACGTGATTCTTCGTTGATGGTAAATGCGAAAGAACGACGGCGATCTATTGTGTCTAAGGGTTTCTCGATTATAAAGATGGACGAGTTAAAGCACTTTTTGATTCGAGACGAACATTTCAACATCTTCAGAATGGCACTATATTAAAAATAAAGTGCTTTTTCGTGGGGGCGCTTAAATTTGAGCGCGCAATGATTGCACAATAAGACAAAAGTATCAGCTGTTGACGTTGACTGCCAGATTGAGAGCCAATGAAACTTTTATCAAAAAATACATAAGATTTCGATTTCGCTGTATACCTTTGAGCGAATTAGATAAGATATCGATCGACTTCGAGGTACTAGTAGTTATCAGTCAACAAAATAAACCATATTATTTTCGCATTGGTATTATGCTGGTAGCGGTATAAGTGTGATACATACCAAAAAATAAAATACATCGAATATTCAATAGTTTTAAAATGGTTTCGTAGTAACGACAGTTTTGAATAATGATTGAACCATTAAAAGTAATCATCAATGAAGATCGAATACCGCGGATTAGAACCGTTTCTACGTCTGTGCTTGGATCGTAAAAAATTTACCGTTGTTGATTATACAGCGTCAAATTTATTGTTACCTGGAGATAATAATTGTAGTCTTATGATTAAGTTTTACGTGACAGTACGAAAACATGAAAATACCGATGACGAAGAAATGTATCTAGCCGCAAAGACTAACAACTCTTGATGCAAAAAACCTTTTATTAATTGATCAAAATTATTTGAAAAATAATCGTTTGCGTTTTGAGAATGACTGTCTACTTACAGAGATATTGAAAAAGAAGCTGGTATTGAGGAAGCAGAGTTGATCGATATTTTACCAAAATATTATGGCATGAAATACGCAGTTCGACGCGATAGTAATAATTGTAAAGACGATGACGTATTAGCAATACTAACGGACAATTTGAATACGAAAGATTATTACAGTTAAGAGATATACAGTTAATCAATTCTGCGATATGAATATCATGTCAAATTGAAGTCCTTAAAATAATTTTGATATATATGTATATTTCTAGTCAAAAAATATATTCTACAGCCCTTAATATGGAGCATGCTAGCAAAGCATTAACAGCTTTGGCACGATACCATGTATAAGGTATAGTCATGAAGTATAAACGGCCGGAATTTTCCAAAATAGCCATAAAGAATATCCAGAATTTTCCATATGATCCAATTTTCTTTGAAAAAAGCGTCAGAATTATGTCACACACATTCAGTAAAATTCTTCGTTTAGCTAAGTGTAAACATTTACTCAAACGATCCATAGAGAGTTTTAACAAAGCGCCATACTCCAAAACATACGTGCTAGCGCAGTCATGGGCATCAATAAATCATGGTGACCTTTAGGTCACTAATATGATGTTTCATAAAGATGAGAATGGCAACGTCGACGATGTAAAGTTCGTCGATTTCAAGTTTATGACAGTTCTCTCATAGATTTACCGTATCTCCTATGCTCCAGTCTCGATGAGTCGACTATGAACAATCACTTGGACAATTAATTAAATCTTCACTGTAGTACTTTTATCAAAACTTTAAAACGTTTTGAAATCAATAAACAAGCACGTGTTATCTTTGCAGTGACTGCGGTAGCAATAAAGTGTGTAACTTTTGTCAATGAAAAAGATGAAAAAGAAGAGGACGATTATCTCGAAACTGTTATTCACAACAGTGAGAGAGACGTATTAATAAATAAATTAATTAACTTTATTGAAAGTTATGAAAGAATGAAGTGTATTTGGGAGGCAGGTTCTCCGTTAGTTTGCCGTAAAAATGTGCTGGTAGTAACAATTGTGGGAGATGACTGTATTTCCGTTTTCTTTACGTGATTGTGAATGCAAGTCGCACTAATGAAATATGTACATTTATGTATAATACTATTTTACGTTGCATTTATAAATTAATCTCCAATTTTATCCGCCAGTATACATATCTCGTCCTCTCTAATTCTCCCGTCCTCTCCACTTCAGAAAGAAAAAAAAAGAAAGAATGACAGGGTCAGCCTCTGTTCCATAGAGCGAGTGACGGCAGGGATGCAGTAGCACAAACGCGCAAGAATACGCACTCCTATTGTTCTGTCGTCCTGCACAGACTGAACACTGCTAGAGTATCAGCTTGCGTGAGGGGTGGATCACATACCATGTAACCGCAAACTCTGTGAGACAACCAACGATTGTACAGTCGAAGCTTCAAGCGTAGCAGCAGAAACGTTATGCGAATATAAGCGCTGACGCGTACATGTTACTATGTTGGACAGCTGTACCCGCTCGTCGGTTGCAGGATAAAGTTGAAAGATTTCAGTAGCTTTTGCAGGGTAGATTTTTAACTTTCTCGTTGGAAATTGAATCAACGAAATTTTGTTTCACTGTGCAAAATTGTTTTGAAAGTCAAAAATGATATGCTAAGGCTGTCTATTTCAAATTTAAAATTCAAACATAATTGATACAATGGAAAATATTTCAATAATAAATGTGATGGATGCATTGGCAATAATAAAAAAGATTGAATCGGTTCATGCTTAATGAAATAAAATAACTGTTTCTGTAGGTGACAAACTAGTTAATCTTCAAATCTCAGTACAAAGCACAGCATCCCAATCAAATTAGTTGAAAAAAACAAAAAAGAAAAACAATTTTATCAAATGGATTTCGTTATACGTATAAAAGCTGATCGTAATCTCGTATATACGTTCAAAGCATTCCCAGAGTCAAAACAAATACAGGACTAAAGCCGTATGTGTGTGTATGTGTGTATCTATGCATCGCTCGGCCGTCCATATCAGTTGAAAGCTATCGAGTAATCCGCTCTGACAGCTCGAAAATCAGCTTGACCTCGTGTATCAAGCGGGCTGCTGTGGTGCACACTTAATCGGTTTGATGTAGTATTTTCAAAAGAACCAAACAAATAAATAAAAGAAAAAAGAAAAAATATGCATCCGGATTTTTGCGCATTGGCTTTTGTGTTTCTTTTGTCGTTGTTTCTGGCGTAATGATTACGTCGGCATAAAATGTTTTCGCGAGATTTCCACTCGGCATATTCCGAGCTTTATCAAAAGAGAGTGTTTTTTCATGTTTGTCCTCTCGTTATTATCATCATTTGTAATGATAATGTGACTTTCAACATGACGTTATCTTTTATTATAATAATGCCGTTATAACTTTCGATTATGCCTTTTGATGTATTATATTTTGGGTTGTGCAAGAAAATTTATTCACCAAAAACAGACTGCCTCGTAATGATATACGTTTGCAACGTTTAAAAGCGACACCATCTCATTACCGGACAAACACGTTCCTGAATCTCATACTCTAAAAGCGCACATAGTAAAAGCTTCCATCCTAAACACCCTTCAACCAGTTCTACTACTCTGTTCAACAACATCTTCAGCCTTTGAAAATCCATTCGCTTAATCTCTCTCCGCTCGTGCGCCTTAAATCCCTCGTGCACTTTTGTCTCGAAACGACTATTTGTTATTCTAATGCGAATCATGTCTTCACAGCGCCACGACTGAGTGTAAAATTGTCTTTTCTCTCTAAATCTCACAAACGAGCATCGCTTGGCTGATAATTCTCGCAGTATAGAGATTTTGTCGAGCGTTAACCTAAAAAATATTTCTATTATTTTGTATTTTCTGTTGTTCGACATAGTCAGCAAGCTCGTGAAACGAGCTCTCTGAAATATATTTCCGTAAAATATTCCGAATTATGAGCATATTCAAAATATGTAAAGGCCACAAATCAAATAATTTACTCGATTTGATAAATGATATATGGTATATTTGGTGTTATTTCATGCCATTTTGAAGATTAATGGGTGTGTATAATGTCGTTAACGATTCAATCAGTGCGTGAAATCCGTCACACATAGAGATGAGACGTATCTCCTCTGTCTCTCCTCATCCAAACGGAGATAATGCGACGATAGCCGTATTGCTACGGAAGCCACGAGCTCACGAGGCTTGACGATCTCTATATGCCCTCCCGTTCTCCCTCTTCCTCTCCTTATCGTGAGTATCGCTCAATCGAGCGCGTAATCCAGACTATGGCTTGATCCGGACATCTGTATAACAGGACCAACACACGCTTGGCATTCAGTGCTACGATTGTAGTTGCTGCTGCTACTGTTTCGTTTTCAATGCACTACTGGGAGAACCGATAACAACCCCTATCCATGCCTTAACAAAGAAGCTATACAATGTTTGTTTTTTCATTCACTTCCACCATTTCGTTTCGACTAACTCACAATGTATGTTTTCCTCTAATAACGAACACGGTCGTTAGCTTTAACGCACAATGCGGCACGCGAAATTTACTAAATGAAAAGCACTCAGATGTCGTCAAAGCTTAATTGAATAATTACCGTGCTCTATCACTGGCAATGATCTACTGTTTCTCTTCCAAATTTCTGTCTATTTTTTAACAAATACATGTGCAGTAATTTTGAAATCTGTTATTGTTTTAATGGATGCATCGTTAGACACCTGTCTCCGAAATTTTTCTGAACATTTTTTCAGTCTTTTCACAATAAAATCCTGATAATATTTTATAGTTTTAAATACGTTGACATAAATTTAATAATCATGGTTTGATATTTTTTTCTTTACTGCAGCAAATCTGATGTATCAAGACGTTAGATTGTTAAGTAATATTGCTACTATAATCAGTTTTAAAATTCAATAAAAATAATATCGTCAAAAGTATTCTATCAAATGCTAATTTTATATACGTTTTCATTTCTTGCCATTTCAATAGCATTTAATAATACATTCTCAAAATTAATATCAAGCCTTTTGAAATTCTTTTATTAATTATATTGCCTGAAATAATTCTCGTGTATTATTTGAACTCAAAATTACATATACGTGAAACGAACATTTTGACTTCCATATGAATATATTAATTTTCCGATTGATTTATATCAAAGTTGTAAAATCTAATTTACAAATTTTATATGATATTTAATCGATACGATTTCTCATAAATATATAATAATTATTGTAATTTCATTTGGTATTCGTAGCGATTATTATATAAATTAAAATCATAATTTAACGAGATATAATAACAAATACATAGCTGTGCTGTGGCGGTAGCGGTGAAACGTTTGCGGAAAGCTTACTTTTGCATACGTCTAACTCGCATAGATAAAGTACATTCTCGAACCACATTATTAATTACCAGCGTATAATTAGCAGCGGGCATCATAATCTAACTAATTGCCAAGATTGTATGCACGAGAAATGTGTAAAGAGTATTAAAGAAAAATGATAAGGTTAAAACGCCTTTTTTTGTGGTTTACGATTTTTATCCCGACGAGAGAGTTTGCCTTTGTCGCGAGGTCTGCGAAACAAAGTGGAGATAATGAAGCATTGTTCTTTCCTCTTTTCTCTCATTTAAAAGAGCTTTTTACATGTAATACTTTGAAGTAAATCGGAACATCTTTTGTGGGAAAAATTTTCTGATTGCCTGACTATATCCGTATCTTTTCTACTGCTAAACTAGTAGCTCGAATCTTAATGGTCATGTCGCAGTACTGCGGCCGCTGCTGCATTTCCATCTCGACACGTGTGTGTACGCCTCCCTAGTCGAGCATTGTCCGTTCCATTATGGCCATGTCGACTCATACGTGACAGTGATATAGGCCGAGAGAGAGAGAGGGAAAGAGAGAGAGAGAGAGCGAGAGAGAGAGAGAGCGAGAGAGAGAGAGAGAGAGAGAGAGAGAGAGAGAGAGAGAGAGTGAGAGAAAGTGCTTAATGGTCAGTCGCTGCTGTTATACGGCCTACCTCTCCGTCCTAACAGGTGGCAGTACAATTAAAGCACGTTATGGCTGCACTAACTGAGCCATGTTACGACGACTCAGGTCATCTAGTACTCTGTGACATGTGCTTTTTTCTTAGATAATTTTTATATTTATTTTGTTTAAATAACACGAAAATAACATTTTTACCGTTCCGTAATCGAGGTTACAATCGCAGAACTAGAAATAACTAAAATTAATGCATCTTGCCGTTATACTTATGAAGTCAGAGGGACAATTCACTTCAATTTACAATTTAATTAGAAACTTGCGTAGTGTAAGAGTAAAAGAGACGTTGTCTACGACATGTCGCCTATCTGGAGCACAGTCCTCTCCATTATGCTGATATTTTTCAACTTGTCTTTTTTCCATTAGATGCCATCGTATGACCATATATATCTATGCCATTTTCGTTTGTAATTCGCTTTGACACGAGTGTGCGCCACCGCTTGCGGCAGCGTTAACGCGAATGGAATTGCCTGGGACAAAAAGAGAGTGGATGAACTCGAATTTCACGCTGCTCGACCGAAATCGCCAGGAATGCAAAGTTTTTAAATTATGCGAATCGCTCGAGAATTGATGCTAGTAGTACCATGAAAATGAGTGTGCGATTAACTTTTTTTTAGTTGTATAAGAGACATAAAAGTTGATAAATATTGGTCAAAATAATCGTTGATTTAAATTGAAGGCGTAACATTTTTTGTAAATATTTATTTGATTTATCTATCAAATATATATTTTAATTGTCGTATCGATTATGCCAAAATGCGTACCGAGTCTCAGTTATGAACCTCTTATACTATCGAATGCTATTGTGTAGAAGAATTCTGAAAAAATTATCAGAGTAATATATTCACTTAGCAAAAAACTTACTACCACTGAACTGTGTCAAACTCTCAAAGACGTGTATCAGTTACGCAATCACTTTTCACTGCGTAAAACATATAAGTTTACATTTATCTAAAATAAAACTCTATTACTATTTACAAACTATTTTTTTTTTTGTGGAAAAGATTACTAATATCGTGATAGTTTTAACAAGTCCCCAACTAAACGAACAATTCAAAATAAGATAATAACTAGCATGTCTTTTGGTTAGTAGACTTGGCAAAAAAAACGTCTAGACAAAAAAACAAATAAAAATAACGAAAAATAGAACATAAAAGGCACAGAACAGAAAAGCGAAGTGCATTTTCAGCTTGGATTAAAACTACCACGACCCGCGGGCAAGTGCCAGCACTTTGAGCGTAACTAAAATCAAGAGAGAAAAGGCTGCTATTGTCTAAGAGTAATAATAACGAACACGAGTGGTGACAATGGCAGTAATCTTGACGTAATATAATTTTTACTTCCTTAACTGTATTTCATTAACCAGCATACAAACATTTTTAATGTTAATGCAGTCTTTATATAAAAAAACTCAAATCACAAGACAAAGTCTTTCTCAATTGTATCGACGATATAGCGTAGGTAAGTGAGAGCCAACTCGACAAAACTACAACAAACTCCAGTGAAACAACCTGAAACATCGTAAAACGTGGACTCCCGATCAGTATGAAAATAAAAAAAAACATTTGCACGTCCTGCATACGTGATGACGTTTACTCTATCGCGAGAAACGAAACAACCGTGACCTTTTTCCTGCGAAATCTCGTACAATGGCCACTTTTGCTCAAAGCTCGTAAAGTCGCGCGCGAGACTTGGCTCTTTCAAGGAAATCATCGACACGTGTACGGATGGAATCCAAGCTACGTGCACTGAATCGATTATCTACGTTCGCTGCAATTTTACGTTTTGCGATATTGCTTCTGTTAGATTAAGTTAACGAGTTGCCAATGCTGCGCCCTTGTCTACGTCAAAAGTTTTATCTGAGTTTGAAATATTAGTTTATAATCAATCGGAAAATCAATATACATATGTATTTGCAGATATTGTTTCCGTAAGTAATAATTGAATTAAGTATGAAACAGCTAAATACTTTTAACGGTAAGAAGGTGAACATCAAGTATATGTCCACACCGTTAGAACAGCGTGTTGCAGTTGATTGGAATTAAACTTATGGAAGTTTCCACGTAACTTATGGATCGATACGAAGTTAACAAATATCTCAATTTTATCATTTTGCTTGAATGGCTATAATTTTATGCATAATAGTCGCGTAAATATTGTATCATGCGTAACACAATTTGTATTTTAGAAATGGCAAATCAAACAATCGAAATGTAAAATAAATATTGCATTTACTAATAATAACAATAAAAGTATGGTAACAGTTAAACAAACAAAAATGCATTTATTTCCCATCACGATAATTTCTATCTCAATTTTTTACAGTCAGAAACATGAATCACTTTGAATTGTTTCTTCATTGCAAACTGATTTCCTCATTCGTATCCACTGGCATTTTCCCGACAATTAAGTCGAGAACACTAAAAATGTTTCAGTCGTTAATGTAAGCGCACATTAGCGAGTTTCACCGCAGCCTCCGCAAAAATTATAATTTCTTGCTCTAGTATTATGATAATTATTCCCTTGTACGACTAAGCTTTCATGGCCTTGCCACGAACTTTTATTTTCTGTCGTGACTATTACATATTTATTTGTAGGTTTACATGGGCATCGTGTATATTTTTTACCAACGAGATTTGCCGAGTATAATAAATATAATTTTGTAAATTATTGTTTGTTTTATATAAAAATTAATATTATGATATGGCGAAAAGAAATCATTTAATATTTATAGTAATTACGTTGTATTTGTAAGGTATTTCAAGTAGCCAAATCATATAAGACAGAAAACAAAATAGTTTTGGGTTAAATCGGAGCAAGGTATACGATTTATTTTCCATTTGGCACATCAATCATCTATATAGAAGCCATTACTTGTACCAAGTTTGACGCTAAAATATTAATTAATTGAAAAGTTATAAACAATTTTTAAAAATGTGAATTTTGTTTGAAATGTTGTAACTCGCAATCTATCAATTGCATTTGCATAATTTTTCTTTCAAAATATCCGAAAATATTGTATTTTGATAGTATGTATTGTTATAATAATAGATTTGTCGATTAAAAAAATTTAAACAATTAAAATAAATTTTTGCAATTTTCGTTGAAATGGATAATTTTTCTTGAAAAATTTTTATTGCATTCAACCTCATGAACAATTTTCTATAATAATCCGTAATAAAACGTTCTCGATGTTTAATAGGAACTTGGCTATGAGCATTGAAACATTGCGCTACCTGCGGCGCTAAGCCGGGTAACGCGACCGATAAAAGCATTGTGTAACCGGAAATTGACATTAGTATAAACAACGTCTTATTCACCAAAATATTACAATTTAACCTAAATTATATGGAGTAAAAATTAAATAAAAATTATATAATATTTCATGTTATTTGAGAAAATATTTGTGCTATAAAAGAAATCCATGTTCTAGTTGTAGTTAGAATAGAAACGATCTAATAATAGCATACCAAATTGCTCAACAGATGTCAGAGAATTATGATGTTAAAATACTCAACTATATAATACTTATGCCATTTAATTTCATAATTTTTCAATTGTCACAATTATTTTACGACAATTGTCACTTACTCAAATATTTATTTATTACAATTTTTTTATATTTTGAATAGTGTATTCTGGAGAATATGATGTTCTTTCTATAATTAAACCATGCTGTTTTTTATTTATAGGAATGAACGCTTCATTTTATACTGATAATAATTTTTGTTCAATTACAAGTAAATCATTGTTAAATTAGGTAACGGTTTATCCATTTGTAATTTATTTAAAAGGAAAAGAGAAATTTGAAGAAGAAAGCATTTTCGTTTACTGTATACTTATATCTAATAGCATTTTTTTACTGTACGAATATAGAAAAATCAAAGATCTTGCTTCGATTTGACAAAAAACTAATTTGTTTTCTTTCATAAAGTTGAACGAACGAATATGTATTGTATACAAAAAATTACACCAATGTAAAAAAATTTACTTAACCAAATACTTTAGATCAAAAATCTTAACAGAGTGAAAAGAGAATTTCCATGTAATATATAGACACGAGATTAATCTCTTAAAAATGCATTATTCAAAAACATCAGCTATGCAGCATCTCGATAATTTACGTCCGGTTTATTAAGCGATTTATCATGTCACCTGGCATTACTGAAAGTAATCTTGGTACTCTCGCACGAAAGCTTGGACTGACAGACAATTGAGACACTTGATTTCTCATTTTAACTCTGACCATCTATAATAATCTGGAATTGATGATATTGGAATATCAACGAAAAATTCCATTAGAAGGGCATTGAAAATAATTTTGCCGGATTTTTACTCACGTGGAGTAGAAGAGACGATCAATGATGCTTTATATCCAATTAAATTTCACCACAAAAGAAAGCGAATTTTCGGTATGCGGGCCAAGATTCTGATATACGAGTGTTTGCAACTGCCAAATCTTGCGAGATACGCACGTTAAGCACGTAAGTCTCGGTTTTGCTGAAAGTGAACCTAAATTATAAGATTACGGGACCGAGATAAACTTCTATATATCAGTTTTATATACAATTTGCATTGTGTTATAACGTGTTATCTTTCAAAGCATAATTAATCGTTAGAGATATATTTGGTAATTTTCGTATCGCGAACCGCAACGTTGTCTTTCAAGCATAGAGCTTTCATGCCACGGAATTTCATGGATCTAACTCTCAGTTTGAGATATATCCACGTGTAAATCATGTAGTTCGCCGTTAAACCACGTACACGCCAGCAGACACGCACGCGGAGCTCCCTCATATACGTGCGGCTGAATCAAGTCAGCCTAATTAATTATGGCGGTTGTCGAGTTTTAAAGCCAGGTGCTTAATTGCGTGGATTTGCTATATTGATCCATGTTTTCGGGTTTTCTTTTACAAAAACTTTAATGGTAATGATTAAAAGTTTGTTGCTGTACTTTAACAGTTTTGAAATTTTCGTTTCGTATGGATTGGCTATCTGGTAATACGTCTAAGTAGTAAAATTCAATATTGGTCAGACGTTATCCACGAACAAAAGATATTGCACAAGCGATCTTGTATTAAGAATCTATTTTATTCACAATGACAAGGTATTTTAAAGTAAAAGGTTGCTTTTAACGCGTAATAAATAACCCAACGGGTCGGCTGCGGTGCACGTCCGACAACTGCAAGGTTCTCTTGCGCGCATGTGGCGGCTAATGGGCTTACTTTCGTTCGGCTAAAGGAGAGAGGAAAAAAAACGTAATTACGTTATCGCTAAATGAAATTTATTGCGGCTTTGATGCCGGGCTCTTGCTAATGCCACTGAAAGGCTGATTTTTTTGCGCGTAAGTACAAGTCCTGTCCCTCGGCCCCTACCTCCTACTTTAATATTAATCTATCATACATCGCACTATAGTCTAATGCAGTGAAATGAATCACAAATATAAAAAAGACGTTATTTTTTATTCCTGAAAAATATTGGTTCTGTGAAAAGATTTTGTAATATTGTATATCTCGTTTCACTTTACATACAACTCACGCATTGGTTAATGTTCTACGTATTTCTCTCGTGAATAGAAAACCTACATGTCAAGTCGGTAGTAATCCAACGTAGCGTGTATATCTAGACAAAGCCTATACAGACACACTTACACACAAATAGTTCATCCTACGGTTAAAAGTTTTGTAATATTAATCATCGTCTCTCACCACGTATGTATACATCCATATTTCCTATAGCATGCGCATGAAGAAATGAAAGCAATGGATCACAAAGTTCCGATATTCCCATACGATCACTTTAAAGCTTGCTTAGGGGGAATGCCACTAAGTTTAATATGGAATGCTGGACTTATAGTGAATTCGATAAAAAGTAGAGTCAAGGTAGAAAGTCTGACGTGCAAAGTCACGATATCATTTGGTTGTAACTTGTAAACTCGGGAGAGATGTGAAACAGCCTCAACATTTTTTCGATATTTGATATTTGATCATTTGAATTGGTGCCAGTAAATATATTTTCGTTATAAATAGGAGCGTGAGATTTTTCATCAATGTAACGAGATTAAATTTTCTAATATAAAAAGAATATTCGATACATTTTTATCGATCTTAAAGTGTCAAATAGTTTCCTTTCGTCGGGTCGAGTATCTACCTTTGCTAGAGACTTGCTCTTGTAAGGCTATTAAGTGCTTCCAGTTGCGGCCAAGTTCGGGCAGCACTTCAGCTTCCACTTTACATCACTATCTTACCATAATTAACTGCTTCATCGAAACTACAGCAATGGGTTAGTAAAGTTTTCGTTTAATAGTATGGCCCGTATCCAGAATCAAAAGCTCGTTTTCGTACAGCTATGTTAAATGAGGAGTACAGATGTTGCGATCACCAAAAGATACGTATTATATGGTTATTCGCAACATTTTTTTTCTAAAACTCATTTATTGACTCAGTTGAAGACATTCGCTACAAACTAAACAATATTGCAAACGACTTCCATCACATCAAACGAATTCAATGATTTTTATCTACTCTTGTTACATAACATTACGTCATGTCATTGTCTTGTAAAAATATGAGCAGAGGTATTGTTTTCAAACTTTTTTAAGCGTAAGATAATTATTTCAAATATCGAGCAAGAGATAGATAGAGAGAGAGAGTGAGAAAGAGAGAGAAAGCGCGCGCGTTTTCTTAGCTGTTTAAATATTATCGGTTGAATTTTCTAATACATTAATTTTGTTTATGCGCATATACATAAATATTACAATAATCTCTTTCTTCAACAAAGTTTCAAACAGAGTATACATTTGAAACAACTTTTAGGAGAAATTTAAAAAGTTATTATTTCTCAAAATTATTGGAAAGATGCACGCAAAAAATATCTTACACGTGAAGTAGCCTCCGTACAAAAAAGATTAACTCACCACCTGGTCAAATAATATCGTTAGATGTACACAAATTGAACAAACAAGAATATTTCGTCATAAAAGTAAGTAAATATTGAGTTTTCAATTAAAACTCAACCAATCAAATTTTTTTTATTTTCAATTCGTATGGAATATAAGCTGGCACGTTTTCGACTGATTGTTTTAGTGATGATCAGATAATCGGCAGTAAGAATTGCTAGTGCGTGGAACAGTAAACTAAATATTAGTAATTGATAACAAGATACTTGTTGATATCCAAGATGATGAGTTTTCGTGCAGTTTTATTAATTTTTTCCGTCTTAACAATTGGACAACAAGTATCGTCAGTAAGATATACCGTCGAAATGTTCATAGATGATGCCTCGTTTATACCAGGCGCTAGATTCGTTTTAACAACATCTTATAACGCATGGTCACTGTATAACGAACTGAAAAGTATGGTTCCTGCAAACGGTACAGAAATTAATAATAAATTAGATGAAATTAATGAGAGACTGGATGTTATTGATATTGAGTTGGAAGAAATATCAAATGATATAAATGAATTATCTAATGACGTTAGCGAATTGAAATCTACTATAATTGATAAAATAGAAATTGACCAGCCATCACAAAATCTCTTATACAGTCAACTTGAAGATTTTCGTAAAAAGATTTTGGAAGTGCACAGGTTATTCGACACTATGCAAGAATTTAACCAAACCAAGTATGAACTCGAAGCCTCTACTTACGAAGATTTTGTTAAAAGTGTCTTAGATCAAAGCCATGGTCAGCTGCCGTCTGCACTTGATGCTATCCATGATACGTTAACTGGGGGAAATGAAATGTTAGATATTTTAACAAAAAAGCAATTGGTAAGTAGCATAATTTTCAAATTCCAACCAGTCAGTGGAATCATTTCATAAAAAACATTCTTATATTTTAAATATTTGGACATTTCAGACGAATTCTTTAGTATGTCGTGATGGAGTTTCGCCACTTTATCGAATTAGCTATTTGTATACGGTTTCTATGAAAGCTTATACGAAAGGAATGCTATTGAATAAATTTGCTTACGAGTATAAAAAACATACGCAAAATAGTAATAATTTTCATATTTCTAAAACGTTTACACAAATTGAATATAATTTATAGAAAAATTAAAATAATTTCAGAGCCAGAGGGATTCAAAGGGGAATTGGACCTGTTGGTCAGAAGATTCTACATCAAAAGTTTTGAAATTGTGACAAAAATAAAGAATGTTATGTCTCGGGCTTCGGCAGCCTACTGGAAATGCGATCCAATAGATCTTCATGAAAGTTAGTACCGTTTTCAAATAATTAGATAACGTACATCTGTTCTGTTTGGTAATAGATGAACATTTTAATGATTATGAAACGAGGTTATATCAATATTCTTTGTCAATACTATTGTCTAATACATATTGTGTCAATCGTAGATAAATTCGTTGAAAATTACGAACGAAAGTGATTATAAAATATTCAGTACACAATGTTCGCTATTCTATTATATTCTAAATGTATTATAATTTAATATTTATTTTTTAGATATAACTTACGCAAAACTTGCTCCAATTTTTCAAACATACTTTTTGAAAGAGCAAGATGCAAAAGATGAACATTATAAATGTTTGAGTACTTGTGAAAACAGAAAAGACATGGTGATCATTGACAAATGCCAATCAGTATTTTGTAAACAACAAACGAAATGTTCGGGTGTATTAGTAGGATGTCAGAAGTCGGATTTCTATATGAACATTTGTTTAGCGGTAGGTTTTATGGAAAGTGACGCTAATAGCTGCGAGTAAACAACAATTAATTTAATGTATTTTTTACCTAAATTATTGAAATGTTTGTATATAGGATCCAAGTAGCGGCCGTAGATATCATTACATTGAAAGTAAAGACAAAGACGATAAAATTTATGAGATTTTCGGTAAGAAAAACACGTGTCGAAAACGTATCGAAGCAAAAGAAAAAGACTACAAGATATTTAACTGTGAATATTGCAAGTGCACTTGTTTGGTCCACGATAATATTGTAAATCTCGATCGTTATTTCAGCTTGAAAACAGTTGTGTCAGATGTTGGTAATAACAAGTAAGTTAAGTGCATACTGTATTAAGCTTTTTCTCGTAAAAACTATGTAAATGTCATTCCAATTAATTATAATGAAAAAAAATGGAAAATAATTTGGTTCTTTTATCTTTCAAGAGTTGTAACTGGTGTACGGTTTGTGAAAAAGAATCACATATTTCACATACAGATAGAACAAGGAACTCTAGTCAAAGAAGGAGTTATAGATAAACAGTCAATTGCTTGGAAACCTGTCCATAATTTTTCAATTTACGATAAAGACATTTATCCGGCATTCGACTACCATATCATTGAATGGGAAAAACGTAATGTCCATCTAGATGATGTAGAAGCAATCGGAGATAAAGTCCTTACTGGGCTGAGATTCAAGGTAGTGAATAACGCTCTCCAACTTGAAATACAAGTTACAGCATTAGATTTTAATAGTGGTAAACTGGATATTAGCAAATCAGAGTGGATTTCTAATAATAATGATATAGAAAGGTAAAAATCTTATAAAATTACATATTTCTAAGTTAGAAATGAGATAGTATTTGTTACTACGGTATATTCAATTATTATTTCAGTCGGACTATATTCTTTCCATATTTATACACCGATAACACCACCATATGGTATTTACTTGAATTATTTGTTTTGCAGAACCGAAATAGATATAAGCGAACGAGACTTACCTCGAGCAAACACTTACAGACATCTTGACTCGGAACACAATCAATTCCTCAAGTTTACAACAAGTTCATTTAAAGATGACGTAGGACAAACTGTAGTTCCCTTCATTGACCTAACTGCAATTACGACGTCTTTCCGTACGCCACTTTCTGGTGCTGGACTTATCCACCAAGCGAATAGTGAGCGGTCAGCTGGATTCTTATCGTTTAAATTGTTTACTTATAATTACTTTCATCACTTGGGAAATAAATAAAAATGACATTTTATACGAATATATGAATTTAATTATATCTGAAGAGTAAAATTAAGCTAAAAATTATTCTGCCATTTCGTGTATATCAATCACGTTCATCGATCGAATTTATTAAAAATTTGAAACAAGAAAAATTAATATTATAAAATATTTAATAACGCATATAATATTTCTGTACAAATTAAATTATTTTCTTTTCCCTGGTTAAATATGATTTTACTCTTTGTAAGCGAATATCGCACTCTGCTAAAACAAGATATGCAAAGAATGATGAGTAGCGTATGAAGATAATAAGATAAATGACTAAAAGTAGAAAAAGAAGAAAAAAAATTGACGAAAATAAATATAGACTGAAGAAACGAATACGCGTAAAAAAAAGACGCATACGTTCAAGGCGTTATAAACTAATCAATATTTTCCGATCCCACTAAATTAAATACTTTTTCAGTGCCAAAAAATCACAATAAAATCCAAATGAAAAATCCAAGTTAATGCATTGATAATATCCTTCTTATTGTCCAAAGTGCATAAGACAAGTAACCACCACAATGAAGAAAACGATCCAAGCGTTCAGCTTCGACGAATCAACGAACAAAGTGCGAACCTCGGATTTCCGCTTGCTCGCGCGCTTTAATTAAGAGGGCGTGTTGTTAGTGCTACGTTGATCAATAGATCTCTTAGCTCACCTTACCCAACAGCAAGGAAACCTTTTCCATCTATTCCTGCAGACTTTAAGTGGACTATAATGTGTCTTAAGTCTTAAGGAATTCATCAGTTTTCTACAAGTTAATTTTCTATCTAAAAATTGTTGGTTAGATTTTGTCAACGTAACAATATGAATAAATTTAAGAGATACACGCACTTAGATAGCAAACGAAAGATCTCAGGTGATAGGGGATAAAAAAGTGAAAATATAGTACGTAAAAACACTCTAAGACCATAAACACTTAGCGATAGTATTAACAAATGTATCTGAATAAAAAACAATAAAACATAATATTTACTTTTCTTCAATAAATTATAATAGCTTACACCAATAATACTAAACTAAGTAAAGTCAATAAAAGTTTCTACGAATAGACCATTCTTAAAAAATTGCTGTGTAAAAGTCAAGAAGTTGCACGGTGAATCGATCGTACGGGCCATTAGTGAGAATCCTTAGCACATATAGGAATATTGGCATGGCATGCAGAGCCCTATTGAGCGAGAGTCTCTATATGCACAGATAAGTTTGTTATAATCGGTAGGCGTTGGAGCATAATGCACAGATAGTGTTTCGTCGGCTTTGATCATGCTTTAACGGAATAAGGATTCCAGTATGGCTTACACATTAAGATGGACTAAATTTTCCAACAAAAATCATATTGGAATGCTATATGTCACAATATCTATATAAAAATAACGTAGTCATCAGTTATATTCAAATATGGGAGCAATTTAGAAATGATAATTATACCGAAACAAAAGTGCTCAATGATGCAGACGTGGTAGCAGTTTATCAGAGTTTTACTAGATTCAATCCTGGTAATGAAGATTTTCTGCTCGAAGTACAGTGATTCTTTTCACGCTGAATCTGCGATCGCAGCATTAGGGCAAACGAGCTTCTCTCTCTAAGTTCGTACAGTCGTACCTGATTACCGAGCTTGAAACTGCTGATCGCTTCCTTTCGGCTTAAATAGACTTTGCCAAAATTGTTTTTCTTAGTCGAAATATTGTCTTGCGTTAAAATAAATCGAGTTTGTTTTCTAAATAGAGAAAATGTTACTGCATAAAAGCTCTGTTATAATAAATAATAATCAAAAGAAGCAATCGAACGTTTCTGTTGAATCGTACAAAGTAATTTGATTGAGTATTGATTAAGATCAAACACTCTTGAGGATGCTTTCAGCACTTTGTATACACACTCGCTCGCGGTCTATTGCGTACAAATTCGATCGAGAGCTAAGGCCAACAACGCAGAGGGCTCAAAGCTTTCGAGACGAATCAACTCTGCTTCGCAAAGGATACATCTCGGGCTTTCGCCGTTTAATTGCATATATATGGCACAGTGGCATGGCAATGTGTATACGATTTGTTCACGCGCAACGTATTACGGAAGCTAAAAGCATTGTTGCAACTCTCTAAAGTAAATGCAACACGCGTATATAATGGCATTTGGTTAGTTTCTGTGTGTAATTCCAGTAATGTAACAATGTCTGTTTAGACATTCAATAGTGCAAATTGCAAACGCCAATCATTCCCATCGTTCTCATGGAAATCCAAATGTATATTTCGCCACAATCGACGTACGCACGATTCAGACATACGTCAACGTATACGTTGACAATATATCAGTTATTGCAACGCGGAATTATCTCTGTATGGTTATTCTACAAAATTAGTACACGCGCTAAGTCGTTCTTTCGATATTGTTCACAAAAGAATCGCGAAAGAAAGAAAATTCAATTTGAAATATTTTTTTACCATAATATTGAATAATTTTGATGCGTTACGTCTGCAATCATCGCATTTATTTTCGATGTTACACTTAATTTATCTTAAAAATCTTACTTCAATAAATCCATATAGTATGTTTGCATTTGCTTCGGTAAATTCCTGTAGTCATTAGAAAGATCTTTAATGTTTTATTTACGTCTCTCAAACCCTTTTCTTACTTAATTAATATAATTTCAATTGTTTGCGTTAACCCATGTGGACTTTCAATATTCATAAATTATATTTGTAATCTTCTGACTAAATGGCTTCACACATATCTACTGAAAATACTTGAAAGGCTTTAAGGTTGCCACATACTTCAATTTTGCCCTCGAAATGTTTTCCAAAATAGCCATGCATGCGGTTTAAACTATTCGACTATAAAACACTTATATATACAAGTAAAATATGCCAAAAATGTAAATTTTAGGAATTCGAGCTACCACAGTTGTTGAATAAACCAAAGCTATTTTTCTATCTTGATACGGATTACCGAAAAATAATTTTAGTTTTTTAGTTTTTAATGCACATTTGCAAGAAAATGTCTAAATTGCAAGACAAAGATACCTAATGGCATCGAGTTGAATGATATAAATTGGGAATTCGGTCTCCCTCACGAAAATTCTTACTATTCCTACTATTTTTTTCAAATGGTATTCATGTTTTCGCTATGACTACGTTTTATTTCGACTAATTAAATTTCATACCTTACAGCGATACCGTACTCTTGAAAAAAATGAGAAACTAAGTTGTACGCGATTATAATGCACATTTTCACCTACAATAATACTTGAAAAACCATTTAGTATGATTCATTAAATTCTATAAACAATTTTCCTCATTCAGTTGAACAGTTGCCGTTTTATTGTATTATTATCAACATAATAGACATATACTCAATCAATTTATAAACCACATAAAACATTTCATCACCACCGTCGTCCTTTTCGTCGTAGTCATTAAACGTACAGGAGAAAGCGAGTGTGAGAGCAAGGGAGAGAACAAGAGATTGCGGAGAGGCATTACCCAGAAAGGCCGTTCCGCGGACTTGTTACAGTGCTTAAACCTCGTGTAAGCACGCGATGCCTCATGTACACTTGTGGGGCTTCGATTTTCACTGTCGACGCTGGCAATCCGATTAAACTTGTCATTTTTTTCCTGACAAGATTGACTATAGCTGATCTATCCAATTAATATAAATAATAGGATATTTCTGACAAAAGCAACCGAGTTAACGAAAAAAAAAATTACTTCTATTAAAATATTTCGGTATTACTTATAAGACAAAGTATACAAATTTTCAAACGTACAATAATATTCACATCATCAAATGTTCATTTCAAAGAACTATAAAAGCGAACAAAAGGGGTAGAGAGAGAATCAGTACACAAAGAAACGAGCGACACGATCAAGCCTCACCTTTTGCCATAGCAAGTTCTTGGGTATACATACGTATAAGCTACAGCCTCGAGGCAGTAGGTGTAAGTAATGACTAAATTAACATCTTCGTGCATATACCCCAAAGCGTCACGTGCTATCTACGAAGGCGGCACACGCTTTCGTGCGCACAAAACGTTGTGAAAGATGTGGTGCGCATACTACGTCTGATCGTCAGCGACAGATGCGGGAGTAAGCTATGCATCACTACTTACTGCTATGCGTGTGTACAAGAAGAGACTTTAAATGCCTGTTGATATAGTCAAAAGAAAAACAAAGGTCGAGAAATATGGTTATGATGTTAACGATAAAAATTAGTTACGTAGAAAACATGAAAATTTCGTTTGCGCGTAAAACATAACGTAATAAGTATTTCATTTTAGGTGGACGTTTTTAATTTTCAAGAGCAACAAACGATCTTTGTTTAATTAATTTTTTATAGGGTTAAGAAGGCAAAAAATATGTTATAATTAATTTTATATCTACAAGGCCATGTTACGGCGAATGAATACAAGAACTACTATTCCTTTTTTTAAGAAACAAAAAAAATACACGAGCTTACATGGGATTTAATTTCACAGGAACTATACATATTCAGCATCAGTTTTCCCTTATGAAAATACTTGTTCCTATTTATGAAAGGGTTATGTTGATAAATTTTTCACTTGTTAATATGCTATCACTATAAAATCTCGCGCTTAGCCAAATTTGACTAGAATATCGAATTATTACGATTAGCTAAGGTTGTAGAGGAACGTTCATGAGTACGACTAAACTAATCAATTTCAATTGTTTAATAAGGCTGATTTGATAGTAAGCTTTTCTTTTCTTTGTTCTTTCGTATTTCTCTTTTACAATTATCTCTCTGTCTGAGATAAGTGAAAAGAGAACGGGAGTTCAGAGAAGAGCTTTAATTGCGTTTTATTCCTCTCGACGCTTCGAAAATCCTTTGTAACTTTTCTTTGCGCTTTGAGTATCCGTTTTTAATGAAGTACAACACTTCGATTCGGGACAATTCACATTTCCAATTTTCACAGTATTAACACTTTCGACGATATTAAAAATATTTGTATAAAGGCATAAACGCCTCGGGTATGGTACGTATACTCTGGACCTTAAATGTTTTTTTTTAATTTTTAATCTTATAATTTCCTATGGTTTAATTAATATTTTATTTCCATTGCTCGATTCACTGAAGATAGTAAAATTATGATAAATGTGCTATCATCAAAATATACGAAAGAGCCGCATTGCAAACTATCGCACGAAGAGTCATAAACATAAGCTTTTAGTGGCAATCGGCTTTATCTACATCGAAGACCACGAGGTGAGGTCAAAGATGCAAATACGAGCGGCAAACGTGCGAACTGACAAAGAGCGGCATAAACGCCTCGGGTATGGTACGTATACTCTGGACCCTCTCTCGCTTGCCAATATCACGTCGACTAATTCAGGGTAGTACCATGAACGCCCAAGGACACTTAGCATAGCAGATCAGTCAAGGACTAATGCAACCCTTCGTGATGTTGGCTTTGGCAAATGGACTGGTGAGGCTGCTTCGAGAGCTATAAGAGCTTATGTTTATTAGTGATAGCGTTAGAAATGCTCAAGAAGGACATGGGTTTCTATAAATGTAAGCTTCTAAATATTTCTATACGAGCCTTTGCTACAAGAGAATATTTTGAAAATTCAGAGATACGGATTGAGCATTCAAATTTTAAATAAGTATCCAACGTTTGTCTGTATGTGTGCGTTATAAATTATTTATTAGCTGAAATTTAATTTTTTTCTAAATATTAATAGATGAATTTAAAACCAATTTAAAGTTATTTTTGTACAACTTTAAAATTATTCTGCGATCGATTGGTATGAATGTTTTTGAAATGCGTACTTCAAAAGATGAAGCTATTATTGCGCAGAAAATAAAAATCTCACGAAGCCACTTTCTACAATAACTCCTACCAGTTAGTTATGAGTATATAATCATATAGTCACATCACATATATGAATGTATACAATAAGCTCAGGATGTGCGTTTGGAATAGCATAATATTTTATAAGTTTTTGTAGAATACTTTTGGAATTTTATCAAGATTTGTATTTCATGGAGATATTCAAATTTCCATTTAGATGACACGATTATTTTCAGAATAACTAGTTGAGTTTGATTGTATCCTATGTAACAGGTGTCATTTTAATGATAACAATTATGCTTATTGCAGATGTGAATGTTGAAACGTTCAAAGATTGTTTCTAAACGTTATTTAAATAAATTTCCCATTAATAATTAATCATGAGCGTACATATAGACGCCATTTTATAAATGTGAAGTTCACAAAATTTGATCGTACAATAAATGAGAAAGTTGCTTTTTGAACAATTTTTCACGTTAACGAAAAATAGTTCAACTCCATGCTCGGTATATGAGAGATGCTTTGCAATGTTAACAATTTTAAAAATTTCACAAGACGGACAATACGATTCGGTATTTGCATATGGTTTGTAAATGGGCTCGGATAAACACGCGCAATGGAATAAAATAGAAGCATTCGATATTCTTTTTACATGGTTACATAGCTTATACAATTTTGAAATTCAAGCCTTTTAGCTTATTGGATACTAAATAAGAAAGAAACGCTTACAACCTTTATTGGCTGTTTAATTGACAGTCCTGTCAGGTATCGAATTTAAAACTTAACATTGCAAATCCGAATTTTCTTTCTACTTGACAAATGCATAGTTAAACCATTTAATACGCCTATTAACGTTTTCCATAATTGAATAAATCTGGATGAATATAAATTGTCGATAGCATTGAACTTTATTAGTGACCTTCTAATTTCTTAACATGATTAAGAAATTTCCGATAAACATTTGTTCTTAATACCTAGAATATCGCTGCTTAAGAATAATTTTATTAAACATACTCCCATGTAAAATAGTAGGCTTTATATTGTAGTTTTAGATTTACCCATCATTGATGGCGTTTCAAGAGTGCTTTAGGACATATCTGCTCCAAATCTCTTACACTTGTACTATAAATTATCCTATTTTGGCAAAATTTAAAGTTTGTCCATATTCTAGGATCTGGAGATTAATTGTCAAGAATGTATCTCGTAAAAAAGATATTTACATAACATTTAACATAACATGCAACATTTTAGATTTACTTTTTCTCACTTCGGACTCATTTAAAGTCGTCTAGTATTAACATCGCATGGTGAAGTAATTTAAATGTTGCGTGAGATAGTAATAGAGACCATGGCATATGTATAATAGCTCGACAGTATCTCAAGAAACGCCCTCCTCCCCTCTTCCCCGATGTACTGTCAATCTTTGTTCGTCACGTTGACAGGGTGCGGCCACGCGAGGCCAACTGAGTAACGTATGGTCGTAAGCCTTTGTCAAATATTGATTTTGCGCGAGTAATTAGAGAGTCGTTAACAAGTACAAACGTTCACTACAAATCGAATGCAGTAGGTATATATCATGTGATGAAATGTGTATATGTGTGCGTGTGTGTGTGTGTGTGGTTAAAAGCTTGATCACTTGAATATTATCCAGTCCACTGTTAATTTGTCGCTCGAACGGCATTGTCGAATACACGAATCTATTTGCTCGATTACATATCTTGTTTTATCCGATCAATTTTGTAAGTATAATAACAATAATTACCAGACTTTGATGCCTTTTGACAACCCCTATATTATGGGATTACTTCATTAAACTAAAATGAAAGCTATCATCTACTTTCCTACAAAATAAAGCTCTACTTCAATATTTCACAATTGTAATTCTGTATTTTCTAATAGCAACGATCAAACAGCTAACTAATTATTGGATATGCATCGACACCGCGTGAGAGAGACAGAGAGAGCATTCGTAGTACATAACACGAAATTCGTGATGCACACATACCAGTATTAGGAAGGAGGGGGACACGTGCGCACACCAAACGACGTCGAAGCGCGCGTTTAACCATACGACTCGATCAAATACGACAATCAAGTGTGCATGTACGCACGCGCGCACGCATAAATACAAGCGCATCTTCGGAAGCTCAAACCTATTCACGGATTCCAAACAGCTTGCGTGTATCTATGTGTTTGTACGTGTATTACAGCATTTACAATCTTGCTTATATGGCTTTGGCAATAGATTTGCTTACGAGATGGAATGTTACGATTTGCGTGAGAGACAAGATTTACATCTTTGCAAAATCGAACGTTAGTCGTTCAAAGTGTCGTTTACGGCATAAGCAAAATTCGAGGTGACCCACGATAATTCGTCTCTTGGAAGTATCTCGATTTATTTATATATATCGTATTTATATCAATCCAACAAGCAAAGCGCAATCAGAGACACACGCCCAAGAGATTACACGGAATCCGTTCTCTCGGTAAATGTGACACTGTGGTTGTGAGCTTCCAGGTGTCATCCCCGCAACTGAATTAAGTCCGCATGAAATCACACACGCGCAGAGTGGATGACTAGTCAAATAACTTGGCTGACTAACGAGGGTTGACGTGTTCGGTTGTACAGTTAACCCAATGGCTACTTGAATTTATCTTGACTATATTCCATCCACTGTTATCAATTATTTTTAGATGATATACTAACGTCTTTTTACATTATTCTTCATAGAGCCGTCGTAGAAATATGTTAGACATGCATTTTGAGCCGTTGTTTCAAAGTCGTTTGTTTCAACTGTAAATTTATTGTCACAATAACATTATAAAGTTTATTGAATAAATGTGTTAGGCACCTAAATGCGTGAACTAAGAATTTCATAGCAAAAGCGAATACAACTTACGTTAACAATTATCAAATGATTATTAGGTCAATCGTGGGTTCCCACAATGTAATAATGAGCTTTCGTTACACAGCACTTCAAAACCAACTGGTTAGAATGTCGTTGATCACGTTTACACACACATGCAAATCGACGAATTCGGTATTTTAAGCTTTTTAACTTATTACATCTTCATAAAGCATTAACATTTATACGTACTGTCAATATATCAAAAAATCTAATGGAAAAATCCTGAAAATAAATATCAAGCATCTAATGTTTAGAGATAGCAGCATAGTATAGTATCAGACATTGAAAAAGAGAGGAGATAGTGGAATGCAGAGTACTATGTTGATGAAAAAGTAAGTGATATTCAAGTCCACACTTACCAGCCCAAGTATTCGAGATATTTTCTAAGGAATTCATAAATACTGTTCTGCAAGAAATAACTGGAAAATTTATATCTAGAAAATTAAATATTTCTTTGACAGGATGTTCATAGTAATTTCTATCGTTAAAATGATTTCAAACAGACTCATTTTTTTAATAAAAAAATTGATCATTATTCGAAAATTAATACTTATTTTAATCATTTGCAAGAGTTTCGAAGCACTTATTGAATTTGCATGTAAATATATCAGATTTAGAATTTTAAAATAATTAATAGAGTTAGCAAGTGGTAATAGAGATACAGTGAAGAGGACTGAGTCAAGACAAACCAAGAGATTTACGATCACTCGCTAGAACTATGACATAATTCAAAATCTCATTAGACTAACGTAGCACAAAGTGCAATTCTTCACCCATCACCCATGCTCTAGTGTATGCATATAAACACAGTTTATGAGAAGCGAAAAAATTCGCTTTGGCTTTTCATTTTCTTGAGTTGTATCAGGCTGTATCAGGCTGTAAAACATTTCACTTTTAAAATTTTTAAACATAACGCTTATAATTACATATATATTTTTTAAATAATTAGCATAATTTAAAAAAAGTTCACTCGTTAAAAGAAGAAAGTAATACAGCTTTTACGTATAATCCGATTTCATTTTTAAAATATCGAATATATTCTAAAAACTTTTTTCTGCAGATTGCACAACTTTTCAAGTAGAAGAACGAGACAATAGCTTACGCGACTATTGATTTTCTTTGTATCCCGAAGGATAATCGAACAAAGAGTGCTGTATACGACATACGCTGTCAAGAAAAAGGGTAAAATGGCCCTTGAAATCAGAAAAGAAGAAGAAATTCAAGAAGTTCGTGCACGTACGCACTCACACATACACATATACACATATACACATACACACGTATAAGATGCGGAGGAGAGAAAGACTCAAGTTGAAAGCTATCGTGTCGACAAGATGCTATCGATACGGAGGGGAGGAGGAGACCGATAGTTCGAGAGAAGAACGAGAATTGAGAGAAAGCAGTTGTTTTCATCAAAATAGGTTATATTGGCCTCTGCGTAAACGTCTTACAACTATTCTTTTTTTTTCTTCATCAAACAAATAAGACTCAATATTTTGTTCCATTATGCAATTTTAAAATTAAATTTTAACATATTTCATTATTATTCAAAACAATCGATGCACGTCTGTCGTAGTAACTGCATTAATAGCCGTACACTCAGATTTAACTCTCGTCACCAAGTTTCCATGGATCAATGGGACGTTTTCCCTCCGTTTTAACTCGGAAAGAGAGAGAGAGAGAGAGAGAGAGAGAGAGACGTGCTGCGTCCAACTTTGCGAGCGTGTGCAAGTTGTTGCGGCAGGCAAACTCGTGCAACAGAAGAGTGTGTGAGCGACGATATCTTGCGCACATGCAAAACGAGGGGGTAGAAAACTCTCTGTGGATGCTACTACACCAGCATGGTTGGCGTGTGGATGCGTTTTCCGGCCCCTTCCCCTCTTCCCATAGCCGTAAAAGTTTTTTCCCTATTTTTTGGGGGAGGATTGCGTAGCCAGCTGGAAGAGATTCACGTCACAGGAAAGTTTTATGGATACATGTAACTGGGAATATAAAAGAATGTAGCTTTTGGATTAAAAAAAATTTTATTTTTATACGAGCGATTTTTTTATTTCTCCTTACTTGTTGTTAAATTATTGATTTATCGTAGTTGTTAAAGAAGTTCGAATTTTATAGGTAACAATAAATCGCCCGACAAGTTTTGAAATTGAAATATTATTACACTCACGTAAACTGTTTCGACAAATTTATGTATAAACACTGCATCGACATAAATATGATAAATACACGTATGAGTGGCACTTTATTAGTTCCATAAGTTACTTTCACAGGACTCCGTTGCGTTGACGGCAAACTTTTGAAACGGCTTATAATGATGAGAGCTACGGTTGAGTTGCTTAAAAAAATAGTAAACATGCTTAAGATAAGATGACACGAGGTGGGTAGGGGTCTCACGCCCGAGGGAATTCACAGATGAGCTTACAATAAACCTCTTCAAGTTGCTCCATACTGAAATCGACTTAGCGTGATGCGCTATTCCCGAGCAAGTCCAAAACTTTCTCTTAACCCTCAAACTTTGCTCTCCAAATTCTTTGTTGACAAACAAAACACTTCTTTTGTTCACCCTTACGCTGTATCTCTTAATTGTTGCAAATTTAATTGCTCAGCGTTAAATTAGCCTTTCAAATTTTACCTTAAATATATACGTTACTAATATATTGGGGTAACTCTTTTAATATTATTTGAAATAGTCTCAAATGGAAATAGTAAAGCCACAACGAAAATACATTCCCTTGCTGTCAACAAGTATAAAGCTTAGATACGTACACGTGCGTCTGACCAAAGCTGGACCCCACTACTTTGGCTGAGAGATGGCCATACCCGCATTTTGAGAAAGGACACAAGACGCGATTACAAGCCCGCAGACCGACAAAGTTGCGCACAGCGTTTGCCTTTAAAAAAAGGTTTTGTTCCCTCCCATTTTAAGACGATAAATGCACGCTGCATGCGGAAGAATTTTAAAATGAGATTCCTCTCGTTGCGAGGCAAAGTGGAAGCTCGTTACACGCGCGGAAAGGCATGCGCGCCGAAGCGTTAAGTCGTCCTTGAGAAAAAGGCACAATTTATCGTTCCACATAGCCTCTTCGATGAACACGTCGAATTATTATTAACCTTACAATTCAAAAAGCAAACTATCCCAAGACTTGTTAGAAATAATAGAAAAGATGAATGTAATTACAGCTGCACTATTTCGTTAATTAACACGCAATAATTGAGCTTGGATGAACTCTCTAAGGTTCCAGTTATTTTTATTAAGCTGTCGAATAAAAAACAAATATATAAGAGAAAAAAATGGATTTTAATTTACATTTTTTTTATATTTGTAATTTTCAAGTTCATATGACTAAAATTTTATTTTTTCAATAAATTTCCGAAACTACGAAGAATCTTTACAGCTCTGGAATAAATATGCTCTAAGGTCACTGCAGCCGAAAGTCCGTATAAACTGTAAGATACAAGTTAGTTTTGGGATTTAGACCGAGGAATAAACACGCCAAGTCGTATACATATGTAGTATATGAACATAAGTGCGTCAGTTCTACCACTTTGGTATTACGCCCATCTTCTAGTTTCTTCGGACGAGAACAAGATTGAGACTGCGCAATGTTGGCTCAGAAACTGTACGTATTTATTTTTCCGAGTTATTTTACTTTCTGGGTGCATAAATATGTTGCTCGGCAGCGAGGATTTGAATACAAAACGTTTGAAAAGTCATTTGTTTAAAATGTGATAGAAACTTTAACTGATTAATTGACTCAGCTATACAAGCGCATATACGTACTTTTGTATATTTAGTCCAACTTGAACAGCTAAAGTTTAGTAAATATTCCATATGATTTTAGACATTTCCAAAATTAACATATTGGAGTAATATGTATAAAGAAATTTTTAATCGTAAAAGTGACCTTTTGTAGAATTCTAGATAAATTTTGATAGGAAACCGGATAATCTTATAGATCACCACGTGTAAAAATTTAGAGAGTAGTTCTCGGAAATACGTCTCGCATCACAGAGCACATTCTTCGTAGTCGCAACAAAAAGGGAGCGTAAGACAGCCGAAAAAGTTTCGCACAAAAGAAATCTCAGCAATGTCGTCGCGATCTCGCGCCTATGATAGATCGATGTAGGAGGATTTAGAAGAACGCAATATTCCAAATGAACTACGATTAGTTGTTACTTCGCATGTTCTTTTTCACGTATCTCAAGTGTTAACGCTGACCATGTGGCATAAAAAAGTAACAAAATTCTTATTTCTTTTAGGATAAATTTAACGTTATAAACCTTAAACGCATGTTAAAAATTATGGATTTTTCCTACATTTATATTCATATATTTAATGAAAAATATAATAGTCAAAAACAATTAAAAGATTAAGACTAGGCCAATTAAAATGTTGCTTCATTTCCCGTAATTTACTTTCCCAAACTTGGAAAATTAGCTGCAAGTCACGTCTCTTACAATCTGTTAACTTATCTGATTCATCCTAAATTTAGCTGAATCATGATTTCAGTTGACATTAACAAATTCCCAATTTTTTTCAATATTTATACGCAAATAATTCAGAAACAATATTATCTTTTTTTTGTTTACATTTTTACTGATAGTCAAAAATACGTAGGAAACATAATTTTTCTTACACAAAATTGCTCATAAAGAAGTGCTAAACGATGTTCATTGTCAATCAATGTTTAATCTATTTTATTTATTGAATTCTCAATTTTTAACTACAAAAGAAAAATAATAATAAAAAAGGTAATACTCGAAGTAACAGCTATAAACAGTACAACTAACTTGCACAACTGACTTTGATATCTCGAACAGAAATATATTCCACTAGAAAATGCATACACCCCAGAGACTTGCTTATAAGTCAAGTGTTCAAGAAATAGCTAGATGTAATATTTCGATACTGAATTTTTCAAACTTCATGGAAAATAAAGGCATGATTGTTGTCTATGTATTTTCACGAGCAATTGGTTTTTACATCATCTCGAAGGCTCTGTGAATAAGAGATAAAGCGTTGCAACGTCCCGGGAAATCCAATTGGCCGGTGCAGGAGCCAATTTGTTTTTCATCGCCTGTAAAAGTGTATATCACGTTGAACTTTATTGCCATTGAAGAATGATTTTTATTCTCAGATAACTTTCCCATTTTCAGATTATATACTTGAAATTGAGAATGTTTATGTTCAATTTTCCAAAATCTCTATTGTCTTTTGGATGCATAAGCAAGAGTAATCCTAATAGTTATTTATTTCACGAAAAAAGTCTGACGGGCATTGTCAAAGCGTGATTCACGCTGTCTTTGCTTGTCTCTCACAATTAGCCTGAGGCAGTGTAGCCTCGTCCGCCACGATAATTAGAAAACTTGCAAACCCGCTGGCCGCTATCTTTGTTAGGTAAACGTTTACTCTGCGAATGAGCCAGCAAAGACCAAAAGTACATTTTCACGAGTCACGATGCCAATTGCGATAAAGTACCTACGATGAGCTTTTATTATCTTTTATTATTATTAAAGAACTTTTTTATTCGGGGTTAATTGGCGATTGCAAACGTAAGAAATTATTATAATGTTTATGATTGCTGCAAGGCTACTTTAGGGAAAAATGTATTTTTTTTTATTATCAAATATCAATAAAATTGAAATAAAGAGGCAAGTGGGATGGATGAAAACTTAGATGCCTTTTGCGTGTTCTCATCTTCTTTATAGCCAGAAGGCGAACAAGTATTTTCGCGTGAATGCTATGGTAGAAACCGATAATATAAAGGACAGAATGAAAAGGAGCGTAGAAGCGACCCATACGATTCTTTCATATTCACGCTAGAAAAGTTACGTATGACTGATTTAAGCGGTAATATACCTCGCCATTTTTTTTCTCTCGTTATTATTATTGTCATCAAAGAGTGAAACAAATGATCTTTGTGGTTATTATTGCATTATCGATGAAATGTGTTAGATAGTCTCTCCTATATGGAAAAATCAATATGGTTAAAACTTCGATTGGATAAAACCTAAAAAAATGCATAAGTAACTGAAAAAATTACATTATTAAATTAATTATAAACAAATTAAAGGTTACGTAGAGTGCCCATCATATGCTATACGTTAGATCAATAAATAAAACTCTTTCCATTTGAATTTCGTTACTCTTTCGTTAAAGGCATTACACAGGTCAGCATGTTTCCTTTTGTTTTGTCTTTACATTACGTCAACACTCTATGTACATTCTCTCTCAAACTTTTTTTCGCACTTCAGTTTCGTCTGTTTATACTCTTCACCCTTGTAACTCAAAGAAGTTTGTCGAGTAGTAGCAAAAAGAATCATATTGTTCGTCGGTTTGTCGCTCACAACGCACTTAGTAAAAAAATTACTTCACTCCAGGCCAAAGAAGACTATTAAAATACGAATACAAAAGCGCATTATACAATGGCCATGCTTAAAATTGTAGATATCTCTCGTAATGTTTCTGTTTTTTTTCTGTATTTATCAAATTCATCGGATTTTATCTGATAGATTGCCTTAGTTTTTACAAATATATAGGATATCTCATTTATAAACAACGTTTTATTAATGGCATCGTCAAAATCTAACGATGAGCTTTCGCACTTGAACGATCCACTTAATTGAGCAATATTTCTTGCGTAGCGAGAGAGAAAGAGAGAGAGAGAGAGAGAGACAGAGATCCGAGGGGTTCGTAAATCTTTTGGAAATAACGTTGTCCCTCCTTCAGATCTCGCTACCGATTAAAAGCATTATGAGTATAAAACAGTAGACTCTTCGCTAGATAACGAAAAAGACAAATGACCTTTGTGCTCCATGATTCGAGGATAAGTTGAGCATGGTATACAGCTGTTGCTCAATAACGATAGTGTGAAAGATGTAATACGCAAAATGAACGTCGAACGCGAATAATTTCAAAACATCTTTTTTATTCGATTCGTAATCTATGCAAGTGATATAGAACACTAACTATCAAAACAGCAAGGTTAAATAAACAAATCCGTTTTAAAAATTAGTAATATCAAAACTTGATAAGTCAAATATAGAAAACTCTTGAAATGTTTTGTAAATTACTGCTACAATCATCAATATGTAGTTGATCCGAGGCACACAGCAGCGACTTTTCCACAAGATTTTCATTTCAATCTGTTAAATCACGTATTATAACAAGTTTGACGAAGTTGAGTTAGTAAGGTTTTTGAGACTACGAGTTCATTAGTTTCACGACCACGATAGGACGCAACAGCGTTACAGAAAAATGAATTGTACGTTAGTGCTGATATTATTAGTAACCGCCTTTGATATTGTATGTACATCATATGAAGAAGATATTGGCATGAGTATCGAAACTATATACATCGATGAAGGAAATCCTGTACCCGAGGATGCAACGTGTGGTGATGTGAAACGCTATTCTCATGCTGAATACAAGTGTATACTACAATGCGTAATAGGAATAGATTCGAAGATAAAAGCTGTGCGATATATGTTTAAGACATGGTAAGTATAAAATGTTTGTCCCATATAGTTTGACGAATTGTAATAATCTGATTAATTTTTCATAACTCAGTGATCCAAGTTATAAAGGGCCAATCTCAAGAGGGATATTTTAATTTCGGCGATGTACTTAGTTCAAAATTTAATCAAACCCGAAGGTGTTTATATCTACAAGTTAAACAAGATAAACAAGACCAATAAATCAATGTTTGTAGATAAAAATATTGCGACCATAGTCTATAAAATAAATACAAAAAGAAGACATAACCGACTAATCGCATCATTGCTACGATCATTCGGTCGGCTGTTCCCACGAGAGACTAGTGCTATGCGTATCGGCAAAATGCCAATTCTCGAGGTGCTTTCCTACACCTACAAGTGCACGTGGCGTGGAGATGTCATTTTCTATTATTTTTATAGGTAGTGCAATTGAGCACGTCTTTTTATATATGTATATATGTGTCTATACGTATGTGTGCGCATGTATGTGTACGGATGTGTATATATGTGTATTGAGCCAGATTTCACGTATATTGGCACGAGGATTCGATATGCTTTACTGTGATATCCAGTTTGCTCAAGAATTGCTCCCCATGTTTATGAATCGATTGCCGATGTCTTCGTGAAAAAAGATAAAAAGATATACCGAATCATCTAAAATACTCTGAAAGATTCCACGAAAATTATAATATCAGAACCGAGATCGTATATAATAATCTGAGAATTGGAATTTCATCAATCGGTTCGTTCAAATGGAAATTAATAGCGAGCATTATTTTACTTGCTTTTGAAGTTTAATCATTTATAGTCTGCATCTTATTAAAATGATTTCTGTTGTATACAAAGAGAATACGTTGAGATGATTATACTTAGAAAGTATTTTAACGAAGAATCAACATAAATTCATGACTATCTGGTGGTATAATTGATGGACAATGACTTTTATGATAAATTAAATTGTGAAATTGTGTAAATTCTCGAGATAATTACAATAGAAATCCCAAAATATTCATCACACTGCTCATATAATATTCCATTTATCCCCGGGGTAGAGCACGTATATTTGGATCAATTTAATGAGTAGAAACATTTGCATTCTCCACGCACGTCTCGATTGATTTATTGCATGTATAATGAGACCATAGTAAAAGCCATTACGCATATGTACTGTTCTTTTTTAATGGAGTGTCGAATTGTAACGGCTTTTCAAGAATTAGCAGTCTTTGAAAGTGAAATCACAAAATAACTACATATTTATGTATCACTAAAAACGTATTTTAAACTGAATCATCAAAATAATAATCTTTTAGTTCTTAGGATCAACGAACGTTTCAAAAAAAACCTGGATACAATCAAATAAATTAAATCGAAACCTATGAGTTATTTATATTTGCATGAGATTATAGAAATTGTTTGCCATGAAATTTTATATCCACGAAAATTAGTCGTGGCATTCTACGATTACGTAAATCATAATAATCTTATTCAGAGTTGAAATTGCATACAACGGCAAAGAATCGGATGTCATTGATACCTTTGCTGAGTCATCGACAATTGCGATTGGCTTAAATCCAACAAAATATCCACTGTATATACATATATACATATATAAAATATCGGATGATACCATGGAAGCCAATTCTTATGTAATATTCTTATGTATTCTATCGCGGCTAAAAGAGACCTCAACTCGTAAAATGCCAAACCCTTCCTTTACGATTGACTGCATACACCCGTCGAGTATATAAACCATAATTTCAACTTTGTAAAACTATAAAATAACGCTCAGTGTTATATGAATGCGGGGTTATGTTTTTAACAGATTACATAGATGAGTTTCTATAAACTTACGTAAACAATAATCAGTTTCGACGAGAAATCGTATGGATGGTTTTTATAAAAAAACAATTATAATTATATTGCACGCTGATGATTCTTAGTCTACGGAGCATAAACAAAGATAAGTGAACTCAATCGAGGTTGCGATAAACAGAAAAACTTGCTCGAATGTTCGACCGAAACGGCTTCAATCAGACATAGATCAGTAGTAATAAATCATTTGATTTTCATCATCTTTTGATAAAGATATACTAATACTTTAGTGTTCAATGGTTTTGTACCTGAATAGAACAATATAGTGATAATCTGCTTGTACGACATTATTATAGCAAAAAAAACTTTAAACTTCAATTAAATAATATTCTTGTTTGTTGTTGTATTGGCTAATATTGCGTATAGTTTTATTTTAAATAGTAAACCATTTCGATAATTATTACATAAACTATTTACTATCACTACTCAATATACGTAACTCTATAGTTACTGTTTACAAAAATTAGCGTGGTCAATCAAATGAATTATTTTTATGAATTGATGACATTAACCAAAAAACGAAGGTATGTACACTTTACACAAAACTTGGAACGTGAGAGTGTATTTTGAATTTTGCAATCGATATTGGTATAGATAATATACAAATGCAACAACATCGGTTGAGATGACGATGAATAAACGTATTCATACGTATAACATTTTACAATTTTATGAATTTATTAGAATCACATTTTATGATTTTTCGGATTGTTGCAAAAATTATGAGAAATTGCATGGAATAAAACCTTTTCACGGCTAAACATACCAACCTTATATTTATGAAAAGGAGAATGGACGATGGAAAGTAACAAGAAATTTTACAGACTGAATTGAAATATCGAATCAAAGTTATAACAATGTGCTTGTGAACTACAAATCAGTACTTAAGTTTCATTAAATATATTTTACTTAACCCATGCTAAAAATATATAAAATGAGAAAAAAATGTAATGACTATACTTGACGTATCTCTCATAATTAGAATAGCATGCAAAAAGATATGTATGCTCTCTCACTTTTAAAGTCATGGCAACGAAAAATAGAAAGGAAAAAAAAGTACACTTAAAAAACCGGAAGGAGGTTTATTGCGAAGTAAAGCCGCACAGACAAGAGCACTTAAAACTGGTATATCGAGGTGTAAGCCATGCAGTGATGAAAACGACAAAACAAGTGCAACTCAAGAATAGAAAATAAAAGTGAACAGAAAATCGTTAGAGGTACTGCTCGCAATCGCACCCTCTATTAAAGGAAAAAATATCAATTTAGCGGAAAAATTAAGAAAATATCAATTGAAGTATAATTACGATGAAAAACTAAATATAATATAATCAATGAATTAAATTTTACTATCCTAATATAATTAATTGTTTAAAAATTTAGATGGCTCAGTTCATTCTATCGCTGCTATATAAATAATAAAGAATATTCAAATAATAGGGATCTGTTGCAGCTGGTTAAATAATACAATGTAGAAACCAACGTGTTCACCAAAATTAAATTTCTGAAGATATCGAATTGCTTATTGAACTTTTCTTTTATTGTACGATATAATTTCTTTTATATAACAATTAATGCCTTGTGTGTTTGTTCGTGTTGCAAGTAATAGTCAACAATATTCAGCAAAAGACCAGCACATTGGAGTCGTTTTACATGTCTGGCTGTTAATGCGTTTCTTACAGTATCATCACCGAAGCATTATCAACGACATGAACGTTATAAGATCGTAAAAACATTTCTCCGATCTAGGCTGCTGCATATCATCCACTAATGCTCCTTTCTTATGTGCGCATGAGTATCAATAAAAAAATTAGTATTGGTCTTAAAAACTTGTCGTATACCACAGTTACATGAAAAATAAAATGTGATTTTCTAGTAGAGAACATTAAAATTGTACAAAAAAATATGCTACACAAGACGCATAAAGCTAAGAATGAGTAAGATAAAAAAATTAAATAAGAATTATATATTATTTGTCGGTTATATGGGTATAGGCTTTACGCTCAGCTAAAACCACGTGAAATATACATTACGAATGAACTATTGCCCATTCCAACGTTGTATATACGCAAAGATGCTCTCGCAATAACCTCGATAATTACGAGTCCACTCACTCTCTATCTCGAGTGCTCATCGCACAATGTGCATTACGGACATTCCATTTTCCAGGCAGCTTTGAATTCCTCTTCCGATCGAGCGCTCTTAATGTCGGCAGGAGGATTGCGAAGGCGCAAAAAATAGGTCGAGAGGTAATCAAGGCGTATATGTGCAAATATATTCGGTTACAGGTAAAGAGTTCTGTGTACATTCATTGTAAAAAGTTTTTCGATTTGATATCCAAAATTTCACTTTATGTTACACTCTAGTTCTTACAGCTCGAGTTAGTGAAAATAAAAAATAAAAATTACATAATATCCAATACTAAAATAATTATTTCATAGTAATCAAAAATAATGTTTTGGTTTAGTAATAATATTGCGAGAACAAATAAAACTCATAGAATAAAACTATTGAAAGTAAGAAACCATTCCAAATTAAATAAAAAACAATCGAAATAGCAGACAGCAGGGAGACAAGAGGATGTATCTCAGGCGGTTACCCCACCGGCAACGTTCTTGTTCCCTGTATCGATCTGTCTAGCAACTTACTTTATAAACGAACGCACTTTGCTTCTTCAATTTGTGCATCTCGTTATATTGATGTTATGTCAAAGTAATGTTGCTCCTCTTTTCTACGCTCGCGTATTTATCTTACAAATTGTTGCCATACGATGAAAAAAAGTATCATCTCAGTTTAAATAAACTTGTATGATTTGTTTGAAATTATTTAGATTTTTTTATACCACATTAGATAATTTTCGAATTAACGGTTAAATATTCTAAATCTAAGACGTCAGTTACGTTCGACTTAATAAACGTTCCTTATTTATAAATCGATATGAAACCATGATGGTTATTTTAAGATCAAGTGGCACGAAGATGATATAAAAATATAAATGTTTTACCGAATCTTGGCAATACAAATTTACAGTAGTAGTGGAGATTCGACCTTGAACCTTCCCCACTCATGCACCCTTAGTATTCTCCTCCATGCGCGAGCAACGATGTGCCGTGGCCTCTAAGAAGAGGGACAGCAGTCCGACGCCAACCGGTCATGTAGCATCCCAGCAAAGGTTAGGTAGAGAAAATGTAAGACTTATTACACTATTACCTGCCGTAACTGTTTGAATACAGTCTACGTTCGATTGAACGAAATTTGGTTTAAGAGGTTATAACGCACGATTATCTCTTCGAGCGACTGTAGGTCAATAACGTTTAAAGCTGATATAACGCAGTTGTAGATAAAGATACATCTTAAAAATACACGGAAACCAACATTTACTACGTACTTTTGTCACATTTACCGTAAATAAGAGTTTATATCTTCACAGTACTTCCCATATTTAAATCCGTTATTATTTTAATTTTAACGTACAGTTTTTGACAACAAAGGGAATTGCATTGAAACAAATATCGAAATGTGTGTTACCCTATCCAGTATCAATTGTTCGACCACTGTATGATTGACCATTTATTCAATGAACCATGAATTCGTACAGTTCCGTATTACATTCTCGAAATATTAGTGAGGCATGATTTAGTGTTCAATTATCAACACACCGCAGAGTGATGTCATTTCGCGTACAAACCCGGGTATCTGACGAGCTACGAACCACAACAGTCGAATCATTAGCTATATACGATCTACCTGTGGCGAGGAAAATCGAGTAATTTACTTTTAGTATTTCATTTTCCGATCCAAATGCGTGTATATGAGATGTACTTCAGATAAGCATCAGGTTTGTTGGTATTTCTATTACTCGCGCGAGAACTGTAAATCTATTTTCCTTGATAAGCGAACCGTATATAGTTGGTGCGTGCTTGCTGGAAGGCTTGGAAAGAAATTCAAAGCACGTACAGTACTTAAACAACAGATGCGCATGGGCGAGCATTCAATGGAGAACGAATAACTTGCTGTCATTTTTGTATTTATTTTATATAATCGGTATACACTTATGGTACATTTGTAAGAACTCGAAACAAATCAAAGGTGTATTTTTCAATTAAATTTATTGTAAACATATTTAGTTTCATCTACTAACGCGATGGTAATTTTAAAGTGAATTATTTGTAAATGAAAGGTTAACGTACATTAACTATTACGTATTGTAAACTTAAGAACAAGAACGAACTTGCAATGAGTAGTATGTAATAATTCGTCAATTTTTAAAGGTTCCGAAAAACCCGTCGAGCCTTCAATTAAGAAAATCTCTATTCAAATTTCTAATAAAATTATGCATCAAAGTACGTAACGGACCTGGGCAGTGTATGCTTAACAAAGATGCCCGTACCTTCAGGTACGATACTCATATGAAGACCAGGGTTAGATAATTGAATTTTACATAGTATGTAAAGTATCAAAATTGTTGGAGTGGCCGTTTGCGACATTATAAACTTTGACGAAAGTGTTAGAATGGTCGTCTCGCGTGATGCACGCTATAATTACGGCGCTGCTTGTTTACTGATAAAATGGAAACTAGATACTATCCGAAGATTATAATGATGCAACGTAGGAAGCTTTCGACGTAACTCTTTTCATAATAAAAACTTTTCAAAAGTATCTCAATATTACGATTTCTTGAATTTACGATTCATGTGATCTTTTTTACCTCTTTTTCCTGGATTATCAAAAATCTTTTTCGAGACCTTTGAAAAATTATAGAAGTAGAAATTGGCAATTTTTAATTTATTACAAACTATCAGATAGCAATGATAAAAGTTTACTACGTTTAAACTTGCTAATAATGAACGAAAAAATATTTTAATCGTTTTGTTTCTCTATGAGTGACGAGCACAGTTGCATGAATGTACGCGTGCATTGTTCTCTCACTTAGAGTGTCGGGAGGTATCAGTTTGTAGGAGCTGAGACATCCGACGGTTCTGCTAGCTATGGGATGCTGACATACGTCGCACGAACATTGCTTGAATAACTGCTGATGCAAATTTTGACCAATACGACTCGCAATGTCATCGAATTTATTTCTAAAATAAATTACAATTTTATTTAATGGATTACCGCAATCACCAAACCTGTACATGTGTTACGAATATACATTTTCAATAGAATTCCCATAATCAAAACATACGTCGCGCGTGACTATCGGCATATATGAGTTCTAGGCTATCGAATAATCTGCAATGACAGCTCGAAAATTAGCTAGATTTACACATCACACATCCAAATGATATGACATGTACATTAAGTGGCATGAAATAAATTTATTATAAATTCACTCACCTAATATCCTTTTCAGTCTCGAATGTGCGTTTAGTTTGGTCTGCGAGTTGGTAAATTTGGTATACTAGAATAACATGTCCTAAAGCGAAGATGTGACATTCTAATGCAACTTATGTATTTGCCGTGCTACTATTGTCTCCCTTGTCTTGTGTCTGTGCCAACTGTTATGATCTTCTATTCTCCCTTTCCCTCTACAATACATGTTTTGACTGTGGTAACAACAGTGTACACACCGACGTGTTCAAGATGTATCTGCAATGTATAATCTATCAGATAAAGTGCTTTTTTTTTAAAGATGAAATTTCATTGATTCGATTTGAATATTCAATTTTATGGAAACGAAGTTGAACTTATCATTGAAAAGATGATCCTAAATATCAATGGACCCTCGCATGAATATGCTACGTACGAATCAAATTGAATTCAAATAATATCCTTGTCATTATTAATATTATAGTGTTTATGCAGAAATAATTTTTTTAACGTTATTTTAATCTCAATCAAGTACTATCAGGCGTCTATGTTCGTCCTCCATCATGCCATTTTGGTGCTTTCCTTGCAGAACGTATATGCGCATACATTTCAGCTTTATAACGGATGCGACCGTTAACTTTAATGCGCAGCATCGCACCGGTGATGCGTGCGGGAAGCGACGAAATGAAAACCGCGCTCGACTCTCTCTCTCTCTCCCTCTCATTGTCGTCAAAACGAAATTGAATAATAACCAGTCTCTGCGTTTCCGCAGAGAACAGCACAGCTATTACTGTGATGCTTTTTGCTCGTTTCACTTTTGCCGCTGAAAAGAAATGATGTTATTTTTATTTTTGAATGAACTATTTGGACTGTTATTTTTTAAAACATTTTGTTCGAGTTGGTTAATAGCGCAGTAGAAGTTTTAATAAAATTAAATTGGAACTTGAACCGATGGTTTTTTTGCAGGTTCATTTCAATCTCTTTTTTTTATTTGCAGAATGATCTTGTATTGATTTGTATAAACTCGAATCTTTATTCGTTCGACACATCATCAAAGATATCAGAATTGTATTTTATTAGCTCCACATGCACATGCATTTCAAATAGTAAAAGTAAAAAAAATGTGCACTTGCGCAAGTGTTTATTTTCCCTACTAAAATAGATAATCGAATGTACTATTTTTCAATTTTAAACATCTGTATAATTGAAATAGTTACAAATTTGCACTTCTCATCGTAAATCTCGCCCAACAAGAAATAATGACGGCACAGCTGCGGGGTTGGTGAAACACTTGCGGAAAGGTCTTTGTAGTTTCCAGCCAGCCCAGCCACACAGATAAAATTCATCCTCGAACCGCATTGTTAATTATGGCTATGTAATTAGAATAAACGGTGTAATACGGCTAATTGCTATGTTTGTGTGCGAGAGAGCATCTGAGAGACAACGAATGAGAAAGCTGTTATCCTGAGTTGAGATTTGTCTTTGAGAATGCGAATTAATACCGTTAAAACTGATGACAATACCTTTGTGTCTACCATCTTCACGTTTACTACTGAATTTCTCAGCATAGCTTTCTCGACAAATATAGCGATGTTCTATATGTAACCAAGTAATATGAATCGTGCCGATTACATTGCGGTCGAATAATAGAACGTCGGCATTCCCATCTGAGCACACCCACACACACACACGCGCACACAAACACACACACACACACACATATACTCATGAGTACTGTCCATCCCATTAGAGGCACGTTGACTCACGCACGCGACAGTGGTATAGATGAAACAAGAGAAAGTGGTCGTAGCGTCTATATAGAGTTACGGCCTTCCTGCCTCTCCATCCTAACAGGTGGTAGTATATTATGGACTCTCTTAGAAGCAAGGTGATGTTATTTCTTCCACGTCGATGCTGCTTTTCTTCATTTTGAAACTATAGATAACAGAATTATACGATAATTGAAGTAGCTAGGACTGTGTTACTGCATCAAGAATAAAAAGAGACTAAACATCGAGGCTCAATAGTAACGGATAAATTTATAATTTAGAAAACGTTGATTCGACGCATGTTAGCCTTTTAGAAATTTACAGGATTCAACAAAATGGCGAGCGATAGTCGTAAATATCGAATGACGATTGAAACAGGTACAGAGATATTTATGACGCAGTTGACGTCGAAATGGTATTGACATTTTACTATCTTCACAATTTTTAGGTTTTCACGTGTCTTTGTAAAATCGATCGATCAATACATTTATGGCAGGCTTAATAAAAAGGAGTACAAATTTATTTTGGCAATTCAACGTTGTACATTGGAACTGCAATATTAATCTTGTACTTGAAAAAGAGACAGATAACTCAAAATTTATTTTGTTTGCTCTTCACTATTCATGTTGACCATAGCTAGGAAAATACCTTAATTTGCAATTTAATTAGAAACTCACTTGGCAAATGAAAGAGACGTTGTCGTCGACGTGACATCGACCCTCTATGGTCCTTTATTATGCTGAGTTTTTCCTCGCTACCTCTTTTTCCCCCGATATTCGCCGTGGAGTCGCGCGCGTCATAACCATATACCTTTCTCGTTTGTAATTCACTTTGACACGAATGTGCAGCACTTGCGGCTGCGTTAACGCCAATGGTATTGCTGAGGACAGAAAGAGTGTGTGTATGAGGGAGAGAGAGGATGTGCTTGAATTTCACTGCTGGTCACCGAAATCGCTAGTGACTGTGTAAAGTTCTTGAAATATGCAAATTACTCGGGGAATTAATTGTAAGCCATTACACGTGCGAGAGTTACGCAGGAACACAAGCTAACTTTTACATTTTCCAACGGAACATTGTATTTGATAAAAGAAGGCAAAAATGTTTGTTAAATAAGTTTCAGAGTGATCATTCACGTGACTACGTAAGAGTGTTTGCATCTAAAAATTATCAAATGGACATTGGCTTATTATATAAAGTTCATCTCGACGTTAAAGAAGCTTTAACAAAACATTCCTAATACCGCTCTCACGCGAGCTACTCAAAAGTATAAAAGCAAGGACTTCAAAGAAGAAGAAAGTCAAAGTTTTACCGAGGATTGGGAATTATTCCAGCGGCCGGGGGGAGCAACGAAATAAAGACGGAGAAAGTTTGAACAATAAGCGATGGAGAAGGGAAATGAAAAAAAGTATAGGAAAGCTTGCGTAAGAAGATCTCGGAGGAAGCAGTTTTCTTGAATGTTTATTTTTTTGTTTGCCGAGACTTGGAATGCATAAATACGTTTGTAATATAATAGGAGAGAGGAAATCTAACTTATTTGTTATAATTGTTTGAATTAAAATGAACCATTTTTAAAGTTGTAAATTGCACTTTGATTTTATCAATTAAAAACTTGTAAACTTGTCAATCTTGTGTTTTTTATCATCTTTCACGGAAAACTCTTATCCCGACGAGATAGTCACATAAAGTTTATCACAAGTTGAGCTTGAGAAGACTTCCACGAGAAAATCACTTGTCCTTAGGGCAAATAAGCTTCGAGAAAACAACACGTCCAAACTCAACTTGGCGACTATAGGAGCTGTACGCTATAGTATAGATATACTCAGATACGAAGCGACTCTGTGTTCAAGCAATCTTGAGTAATTGGAGGGCTTTACTTTTTGTATACAAGTTTTTAATTTTCTTCATCCTACAAATCACATACTTCGGAGGTTTATGTCGGAATAATTGAGAGGCCAATTTCAGAGCTTGAGTATTCTACAAAATTATATGGTAATTATTCATTTTATAGTAATTTGTCAATAGTTCTTGTTTGTTTAACATTATTTCGAATATCTTACATCAACGTGAAACATAACATTGATATTTCAAAATAGGCTATTTTAGATTATAAGTATACATTCGGATATCAGTCACCTTCCAAACTACATTTCTTCCCTCAAACATATCGGTGGGTTATATATTGTAACTGCCTGAGGGATCTTGGTTACACTTTGAGAGTCCACTTGCGTTTTCACAATGGAAGCAGCTATATACATTTGAAATGCAAGAGAAATTTTCAATAAAATGTAATCATAGAAATTGAATAATCAAATATGAGAAGATATTTCAGTAGAATTCACTCGATATAGTCAGGCAGTGTATTTCGGAATATATGCAAATTAAAGCAACTCCAGTTTATCATCGTTGTTTTACGTCTTCTGCACATTTGACTCAGACTAATTGATCTATAAAGTTGACCCTTATTCACTATAAAATATTTTATACTAATTTCACACTAAAGTGAAGCGTTTAATTGTGCAAGAACGGATGCCCTATAAAAAGTATTCCGAAGTTATCCAATTAAACAGAGGAAACTTTTACTTAATATAATTTATCCCATCAGAAACATTAGCTTTACGGCAGAGATAATTAATCTAATTACTTTTTCAACGAACGTAAAGTTGAAAAAACGACCAATAATCAGACCTTTCTATTTCTTCTTTTTTATCGTGTATTTATTTATTTATTAGATATTCACGAATATTTACGAAATTATTTGCAATAATTTTTTACTCAAATATTACAAAAAGAAATAAAAATTATAACACTTGTCCTAACATTATGCAAAAGATAACTGTCATGAATTATTATTTATCTTGGATGCGTAAAGCATACGTTTCGGTACGTATTCAGCACCATCGTCGTTGCTTTGAGTGTCAGTTTCCACGTGCTATTAATAAGCCAACACTTCCTTTCTTTAGGTTAGTAATCTACTACAAGTTATAATTGTTAGAATAGAAAAAATAGAACAAATGCAATATAATTTATTATCAACTGATAAAATGTGAAAAAAATTAAATTATGCAAATTAATTTTTTTGTGCATTTCTGTATATTGCTATAAATATTTTTCGACTTTTTTGCCAAGTTTTCTTTTCCTAGTTTATTTGTAAGCGTACAATAGAAATAATTTACGAGTCTAGTACAACTAAAGCTTGTCTGTTAAAGAATTGCTGGTCATGCAAGGACGCTCATTTTTATATTCGGTTGTTATTTAACGACCGTAGCACATTCACAAGTGGGTCTCTTCTCGATTCGCTCGTAAAAGTCGACTATACTCTTTGTGCTCCGGTGAGCCATGCTTTTCGTATCTTTTCGCGTAGCTCTTTTCGCGTTTTTGTAAGGATATAGTGTCTTTTTTCCTCAAAAGCGATAGTTTGCGTAAATGTAATCCAACTAAAATAACTATTCGCAGTCTTTTGTAGAAATATATATTGGATAAGTATTCCATTATTCAACACAGTATTTTTTTATGTATACATTTTGAAATATATGGAAATTAATAAATAATTAAGTCTTTGCGGCATTACGAAATTTACGTCTATTAAATTTTTTCCAATATGTCAAATCGTGTTACTCGTTGATTTAATTATGCAAATAAATCAATAATGTTGACGACTGATAAGTTAGTTGATGTTAATTTATAGCAATGTTACAAAAAACTGAAAAAAACGCTGAATCTTCATTTATAAATTCTGAAAAAGTTGAAGTACGAAGCGTTTTGCAACTCAAACGTAAGAACAATAGATTTAGTTTAAGTCGAGCTATTGGAATATCTGATATAATACACTATCCTCGTTATCATTGAATAGTGCACTACAAGGAATCTCAGTCTGGTTATAACGATTATTTAGAGACGAGAGATGTGAGCAGCTCCCTATAGTCTGCTAGGGTCATGCGAGACATCTCAGAAATTTGGTAAAGCAGGAGATAGTGCATACACCACGTGACGAACGAGGGGCGAAAATGAAGAGGGAGAATACCGACAAGAGCGGTATTATATATATATATATATATATATATGTGCCAAAGCGATCGATGTTTGTGCACTCGCAGACCCCTAAGAACCACCTCCATGATAATAAGAAGAGTACTATATACGGTCACGGCGTTACTATATGCTAGTTCGAACGAATGAAATGCAATTTTTCATTTATATTACCGCCGTAAATTCGTCCTGACGGCACCTTAACCTGGATTTTCAGTCCAACCATACCGCTTGAGCGTTTTGTGGTCGAAGTATACGAGGTTGAAAATCTTCGCTATATGCGATATATATACTCTACCCAGTTGTACTTTTTATTTGCATTTCGCTGAGTGGAAAGCTTTCTGGTGGGATTTAGCGATGAATTTACATACTTTTAGCTAGGGTACACCAAACAGAAAGTTTAATGACTCTCTCCTTCTCTTTCTCCCTCTCTCTCTCTCATGTGCTAGACATTTATAATTAAAATTTATTTCTGACGAGACAGAAAGAAATAACAAATAACTTAAATTTTAGTTGGCAATAAACTATGGGTATCGTTGGAAAACTTGAGAGTAGAATCAGTTACAAATCGTCTGAATGATAGATGGTTCGATGTCGACAAATACTGCATTTAAGAGGATAAAAGTTTTCATAAAAGATTGTTCCTGAGTAATTCAGATAATTAGAGCATTTCTTCCCTCTTTTCCTTCCCACCGAAAGATTAAGTTTGTGCATCAAAAAGTATTGCTAAAATTTGCTGTTACCTGTTTCCCCTATCTAACTCTATCTAACCTGTTTGCTATCCAATTAAAAAACCGAATAATATGTACACAATCATATTCTTCAAATTACTTGACAAAGATTACTATAACTCATTCGGTATTATAAAAAAGAAAGCAACTTTGTTAAAAGTAGTATTAATATTCGTATCATCAACAAAACGTGTTCTTGCAGTTTTTCTCCAGAAGACTCACCGGGTATTAAAGTGTACTCGTTCGCGTAGCGACTGAATTTTTAATCCTCAACAGGCAGCGTGCAGTCGCATTTTCTCAACGATTAAGTGAAGCTTCGCGAAATTTTCTCGCTCACTCTCCCTCCTCCCTCGGCCGCAATGCAGGCGCGCATTAGCGAGTTTCGCTGTGGCAACGACGCCGCGAAAAATTATAATTTCTTCCGCTAAGTCGTAGTTCGCGAGAGAGTACTAAATTTATCGCTCCACGCCCTGGCTTTATGATAATTATTCCCCTTGTACAACTGAGCTTTTACGGCTTTACCTTTATACACTCTTTTTCTTTTTTCTTGTAAGAGCTCTTACGCTGTTTTTTTCTTCTTGGTTTACTGCAGTGTTGTACGCGCTCAATTTATTTATTGGTTTCTTTCTCTTTGTGTGTACTGTTACGAGAGCAATGTTTTGATTGTACGGGTTGCGTTGTACATGCTTAAGGAAATAGTGGAGCTCCTTTGTAAATGAAAGGATTTAAAAATGGCAAAGTTAATCGCTGATATTATGAAATGTACCTTCAACAATAGTAACATTTACTTTACAAATAATAGTAAATTATTGTATCCGCAAATTATCACAACATAACGATTCGTGATTACGCCAGGCATAAGCTATAACGAATATACACGTGCTACAGAATCAATTCGGCCTGATTAATTATAACGCAAGGGGACCACGCAGGAGATCGCGGCAAGTTTTAAAGCCGGAGCCGAGCTTAGTTATACCTATACTGCTGAGCCATACTTCTCTCTGTGGGGAGATCACGTACGCCTTAGTGAATTCCTAATTGGCACGAGCTATACGTTTTTATGCGCTACGAGCTTTGTACCAAGCGAATGAGTTGCGCGTGAGTGTATATGTCTAAGCTTTTATTATTGACTAAGGAAAATGGTTTTTATTTTTGAGGATAAAGGGATTTCGTATGACTGGTATCTGAAAATTAGATTGAACCGAAAAATAAATATTTGAGGGGAAAAGAAATTGAAGAATTGTGCATTTTCGAAAGTCAATTAGAAAAAAGATCTAAATGACCCGTCAATAAATTGGTTACTGATAGTGCGTTATACGTATATATATATATATATTGTTTAGGTGAGGTGTGATGAAATAAATTTAAGTACAATGTTTTTTATTAGTACATTACAATAATATGCACACAATTGTCAGACCTAGTAACACACGCAAATTTTTGGCCTTCCCTTTCCTCGTTCAACGATTGAAAGCAAAATGAGTTACGAACGCTGAACTGGTCAATTTCTCAAAATCCTCCCTTTCTATTGGTGAGCCTAAAGCAAGGGGCAGCGCCTTTCCGATTTTTCACCAATATCGCTTAGTCCCGCCATCCCTTTTTGAACAATGGAACTATTTGTTGGAATAAGACCATAATGGTCGACGAGATTGAGATCGTGACGGTCTATGACAGTAACGCTAACATTCTACGTATTGATGCACATACTCAAAGGAATGAAGAGATAGCGACGTTTTACGCGACGGCATTTTTATAACTCGAATCTTATTACCTGATCAGTGTCGGTGCGCGCTACTCAATCACTCGCAGTTCGCATGTACATTAGTTAATCTTAGATCGATCAACGAAGATTAGAAAGCGTTAAATTTGTTCTCACAGGTCATACATGAAACTGTCCAAGTACGTGCCTATCGTAAGTACATGTTGCAGATGACGTCAATTTACCCCAGGACAATGTGTAATTTTCCTCCTACTACGATCGAACACGCTAACGAGGGCAGTTGAGCTTCTAGCTTTCTCTTTCTTGGGTCAATTAATACGACGCATATATTCGTCATATGTTCATACTACAGTGGTTTCTCTGGGGTTTACTCACAGATAATCATCGGGGTATAATTCTTGTGGGGCGCGTACTCGAAACCGCAAGAAAAAATAAATACCAGCAACCCCCAATGAGTTATCCGGGATATATATATATATATGTATAAAGAAGTAATTGTACTACTGCAATTATAGAGCTTGATAACGAATAATTCACATAATCCAAGGACGATTGATAATCTAAGTAGTATAGCTCTATATTGATCAGACGTAACTCTCAGCTGAGCCGACAGATCTCACCGGCAAAAAAAATCGAAAACATCTATTAATTGAAAAAAATCACCGATAGATGGTCTTACATCGAGCATACCTCGAGATGATACAACGCCACTGCTGTTATAACAGAAGTACCATTTCCAAAACTAGATTAACTGAGCTGGGCCGAGACGTCTATGTGCTTGCAGGATATATTCGCGCATGCCGGGCCAGATGGTTCCCCATACATAACGTGCGAGCTGCGCAGGAGGCGCGTAAAGTTACAATGTGATCACGCGCATATACGAGACAGCCGACTATTAATATATACGAATCTGGGCAGGCACCTCTAGTGTATGTGTGCATACCTATGCATATTCACGCAATCGTAAAGTATCACGTAAGGTCGTATACCTCATGCATGTATACACATGTGTGTAACCTTGATACGACTAGGTACGTACGCTGTAATAGTTCGCGATTCGATCCACATAGACGAGTTACATGGCTATAAATAAAATAATTGCCACTGGCGTAATGTCGATGGCTTTCACAGCTAATGGCGAATTTCTGTTGTACGTTATTGTCGGAGGCTTTTGGATAAATCGTTGGGGTACGTGACTCGAGGGGAGTTCGTGATTACATTCATTCGTTGATGTATCGTAATTTCGTGGGAAAAATTTGTATTCGTTACGGCAATTTTGAGCTGAATCACAAATTGAATATAGCTATGTTATGCGATGTAAAAAATATATATAAGAAGCGATGAATAAGAAGAGAATACCAACGTAAATATTTCTAAATAATTTAATTAGACTTTAATAAAAGCCTTTCTCTTTATACGACCACGTGAAACAGGGAGAAATACTACGCATAACTTGCACTTTTCTCTCTTGCGAACAAACGACCCACATACCAAGCTCGGCTTCTCTCGGCATGGCTCCAACGTTGCGTGTAAATCGAGACAAAGCCTACAACGAGTTCGCGCGAGGATGCACATCCGCGGTTAAAACTTTCGTAATATTAATCATCGTCTTCTTGTTGCCTCACATACATCCTCATTTCACGTGAAGCGCACAAAGAAACGAGCACGCTGACTTTCAAAGTTCGATATTACGCCTCGCACACATATACGTATACACTTTTAAGGATGAGGGAAAGGTAATTCAAGCGGAATGCCAGAAAGTTGGCGACGGAATTCTGCTTAATCGATTTGAGAAAAAGAAGAAGAAGACGACAACGACGAAGAAGAGTAGTTGGGTGGAGGAGACAGGAAGTTTGACGTGGGAATTACGTTATCGCTATCGCGACTACAAGAAGTCAGCGCGAGGTAGTTGGAGAAACTGGATATCACTCAGCCTCGCATTTCTTGTGCCTCATTTGAATTCGCGTTAATATCCGGGAGCTTTTTACGACGGAAGCGTGCACGCTGCGGCTTTCTCGACGAGGATTTCGCACCTTTCGCGCGCTCTGCATTTCGAGAAATGCAAATCATTTTCTCTTTTAGTTAGGCAATTTCACAAGCCCTGATTATACTCGAATTTTTTTTTTTGCGTATAAATTTGAAATTTCTTTAAATATAAAAGTACTTATGGTTATGCTGAGCTTCGTAATTAAATCGACTGCCGAATAATTAAAAATGTGAAATCGAGTGAAGGAACGTTTATCGAAGCATGATTGCAGTGCCGTGATAAAATCCAAAATTACACTATTGAATCAGGCGTATCTCAAAATAATCCGGTCATAATTCTGGATCAATCATTAAAAAAACCATCATGGTCCTAGTTAAAAGATATTAATCTTCTCGATAACCAAACGTAAAAAGTATAAAATGAAGAAGGAAAAAAAATGAAGTAGCCGCGAATCTCAGAGAGAAGCTTGTTAGTACTTCGATAGTTTTTCATTTTAGTAGCAGGAAAAAAGAGTCAGGCACCGAAGTATAATATGAGCTGGATAGTTAAACCTCAAGTCAAATACGAAGAAAGACGCAGACAGAAAAGATTCCTTTAGTTCCGCTCTCTTTTATTTGTTCTCTTTATCTTTTCTTTTCACTTTTTTGATATCTGTGGCATCGCCGCAAAATGGGAGAAGGAACATAACCCCCGCAGATGCAAGACAAAGAGTGGAAAACTGTCTGCGAGCATAGTCCACTCAAATAGATTTCATTTTCTTTTTCTTGGCCTCGAGTTTCTTTCTTCACTCGAGATATGAGACTCGCACAAACGATAGAATTTTGCAACTTATCAGTAAAATTGAGAAATTTCACATTGAGAATAGGTTGGTTTTTCTATTTTTATCAATCTTACACTTTTGTTTACGACCTTAATTGGCGTGTGTTATTACATAATATACCGTATAACATAATGTATGGAAAAAATAAATATTAGACTTTCAAGCGCAAATCCAAAAGCAAGCGTCAATAGTTACATCAAAACTCAGTATTGCTAAAAGCTATACTTCAATTTTTGGCGTATTGGCTGCAACTACTTCCGAAACAGCCAAGTTTAGGTAACCGCCCTCTTCGCTCTACCTCCCACCCCTCCATTTCCCATCACCATCTAAGTAATTAACTGCCCGCTCAGAACTGCAGCGACAGGCTAGTTTGGTTATAGTTTGATATCATAGCTCGCTTTAATAGCAAGCGAACAACTTCATTTATTTAAGTAGTTTCGTATTGAGGTAAATGCGTCACATACATTATTGATAGTATAACGCGCACTCGATCGTTGAATTAATCGGAATCAAAGTTTCTATCGCTAGAAGGTATTTTTATTATATTCAGTTTTTTATATTATGCAGTTATTAGCGATCATCGAAATATCATATCTATCGGTTTATCTATTTTTAAATTGCGGTTGTTATAACCATGAACGAAAATTCAATAATGAAAAATTAATTTAGATTCGTTGACTAAAAGGAGAATTTAGATATCGACAACAGTGTAGTTTTCTTGTGATTAAATGTAGATTGAACTTGTTGGAGCAAACACATCAGCAAAGATAGAATCAGTTTGAAAGTTAAGTGATTTTAAGAGATCGGCGTTATTCGAATGGAAGTTAATATGCAAGAAAAAAAGTTTCAAGGTAAAAGAGTATTTTCCGTGGCGATCGGAACTCACGATCGATGGAAATGACATCCGTGCTCTGCCAATATTCGCGTATCATCTGAAATGACTTTCGCAATTTGTGTTAGAGCCCCACCCTCGACAGAACTAAAGAATACGATGTGATAACAATTATTATCATCATTGGAAAAAGGGATTGAATTATTATAAATTTTGCAAACGTAGTAATTAACGTTTAACGTAGTAATTAGCGAGAAGCGGAAATCTTAATTACCATACGAATTTTTAAACTGTATTTATTTTCTTTAACGGATCTGGTAAATGATAAGAAATCCTTCGTCAAGAATAATAACGTTAGCTTACAAGTTACGAAATTATTCAAGAAGTTGCATGCGTGGTAAAAAAAATTGTTGTACAAGTATTAAAAAATTTGTATTATTATCTGGGATCGTACAGAACACACAAGAAATTGTACAGGTTCGAGAATTCGAGTCTTATTCATTTTTATTAAATTTGTCGTATTAAAATATAATCTACTTTTATTATAATCATTATCTTTACCATGATTGTTATAGACCTATATCGATAATTCATTCCTTAAAAAAAACTTGATGGCCAACGCCAAATTGACAATATATATCTCCCAATTTGCTAGCATCACGTATCAACAAAGATAACGACTGGAAAAGAAAACGTCGAGAAATGAAAAGACGAATGGTTGAAAGTGGCGAAGAAGAAAAGAAAGAGAGAGAAAGGTAAAAGAATTGCGCGAGAATGAATGAAGGTCGGAGCGAAACGGATGTGTGAAAGGAAAGAGAAGGTTGCAACACGAGATGGGAAACGGATGTGCTCGCCATATTCACCGACGGTGGTGCTGAATCGGCGATCGGCCAATTTATGGATGTTGCTTCCATTTTCCGTCTATCGTTTCCTCATTGTCAAAGCCTATGCCGTTGTTTTCTTTTTATTCGTTCTTTTTTTCCTTAGCGACAACGTTAGGCTTCTCTTATCGAATAGAAGGAATTAGTCACACGTAGCTTTGCTCGACTTTTTCTTAATTTACTACGCCAGCTTTGATTTATTGATGGAAGACAATTCCTGAAGAATTCTCTTCTCGCTCTTGGAGTTTGCGACAGTGACAAGATTAGCAAAGTTAGTGACTTTTTATCTTCTTTGGTCTCCGGTGAAAGAGAGAGAGAGGCGATCGCAAGTATTAACTTGGTCTCTTCGGAAAGTGTTTGTCGCCATGGTAACATAACTGGTAGTATTCTTGTAATCCAAGATGAAGACTTAAAAGCGTTTTTATGTCAATAGATCTGAAGAGAGAAGAGTGAGGCTTTTGAAGTTTTATGATAGTTGAAAAAATAAGTGATTCAAAGCTTGGTAAATGAGTAGACGAAGCGGGGTACTCCAAAGAAAAAAATTATTTTGTTGATAATTTTCACTCGTGATTTTCATTATTTGATAAACGTAAATGAAATGATATTTATTAATTTATTGTCTTGTTGGTAAGTTTATTAATATGGCACACATTCCTATAAATAATCGATGCTGATCGATTACGTATAATATAAGTAATACATGCTCTTAATTGACGTAAAAATCCACTAAAAAATCAATTGTTAAGATTAAAGCGGAGCTTATAAATATAATTTGATTCCATTGAATAACTGGTAATTCAATTGCCTTCAATTTTCTAATTTGTAAAATTAAACGAATGCAGAGCGGAAAGGAAAACCAGCTACTGCAGGAATTTAAATTAACGAAAGATTAAGCTAAAGACAAGCCGAACAAAGTCCAATAATTAAAGACGAGACGCAGTGGAAGATGGAGAATCAAAAGGATGAGAATCCCTCTAGGTCGTTCTATGCGACGACGTGAAGTCGTCGGACCTCGTTAATATTAAATTTGCTCGCCGTTGAAAAGGGTCAGGAACGATGATGAAAACCATCGTATCTTTCTCTTTCTCCACAGCTAATTTCCTTCTTGGAACCTCCAAAGATTCCGAGAGATGCTAGACGAGAGTTCCAAAGCAAAAGTCCAAACGAGAGAAGTTTCGTGTCCTCGATATCCTCGTCCGTAATGACGGCGGGATATTCAAAAGATCCGTGGTTTCCTCGTGAACGATCGAATATACTTCCTACTTGGTTGTCAGCTCGATATGTTTTCTCGCTGTAAAGAGCTTTTGGCCAAGAATTTTCTTATTTGAACGTTTCTTCGTCGAATGATGCGAGCTTGTTAAAATAGCTTTTATATTTGGACTTATTTTTCGCTCATTTGATTGTATCCTTTAAGCTGACTACGAAGATTCATTAAAGGATCTCATTATTTTTTTATCCAGTGAAATGGAATTACTTTCTAGATCGTACTGACAAATCAAGAAAATTATTTAGACATTTCATAACTGACGAAAAGTCATATTAAAAATTTTTCTGTTGTCTAGTTTTTGCTAAAATGAAAAAAATGCATCTTCAAAGAATAAAAATAAAATTGATTGGACAACATTTTATGAGTGCCACACCAGATATCTCAATACACAGCTCGTAAATCTCTTGATTCTGATAAAACTCTTTGGCTTCAATAAATTGGCAAACGAAGTGCTAAACTCGGATTTCCAAAAGCCCATTCGTGTGCGAGCAAGCTTTAATTAAGGAGGCGTATTGTTAGTGATAGGATGATCAATAGCTAAAGCTCATCTAGTCTTTGCCCGTTTACCTGATTGAGAACTGAAAAGAACCTTTTTCATTTTTCTAAGAAGCTTTTACCCACTAGTAACGTATCTTAGATACTCAACGTCCATCATCTCTCTATGTATTTATTTTGTCCTTAAAAATGTTTTCGACCCAAAATAGAACGTGTCTAACGTGATTCGAAGCAAATATTGTACGAAGCTGATAATTTATCATTTTGATTTGTAAGCGTTCGCAAACGATCATATGGCGCTCCAGTCATTAATTGCTGGCGCAGCTTCGAAATGTCAATTCAGCAAAGGAATTCTCACCAAAGCCAGTTTTCCCGTGAAAAAAGTTTACATACGTGCTAGAATCTGGGGTAGGTCGTATTGTGCGCGCACCATTAGCGAGAAAATCCTGCAGCGCGTCGAAGAGTATAAACATGAGCCGAGAATGTTGTATACGCTTGCCTGAGCTTCTCTGAGATCGTCAGTCGCAGTGAAGCATAACACCCTAGATATAACGTGTTAGCGTTGACTTTGATGCTGCTTCAATAGATTCGTTGGATCATGAAAGTACTTGTAAAGTAGTTGAGGTGAAAATTAGGTTATCGCTTCGAACTATTGTCAAGTGATTACAACTTTGAAAAAAAATGAAACTTTATGATGCTCGACATCCCATTAAGATCATAAATATCAAGGATCAGGAGTTAGAACGACACGATTCGAGACTTCCGTAAACAGCAGGACGTCGATTGCAAACGGAAAGATCGACCGTATAGTACAATAGAGACAGGCAACAGTGGCAAAAATTATTACCCCCTTAATATACGTGTAGTTTTCAACAAACGAACAAAAAAAAACAAAATATGTATAAAATCTAAAATTGTAAAAGCAGTTTGGAAAAACAATTTACACCCAATCTCAATTATAGTACATTAATGCTTTCGGGCAGAGCGGCTAATGAAGGCCGAATACGCAATAGGTCGTAGTGCGCGAAGCTCACACACCTTCGCACACATACAGTATACTTACACTCAGTAGAGAGGCTTCTAGGCTTTGTAGTTTGTCCGAGGTTCGTTAGGTTACGCCCGGAACAGTGGAGAGATTGTCCCTTGCAGTATAACGACACTTTAATTTGGAGCCGGATCTGTGGTCAACGCGCGAAAGTGGATGAGAGTAAATGGACCGAGACCAAGGACCAAGTCTCTCTCTCTCTCTCTCTCTCTCTCTCTACTCTCAAAGTACATACGCAGTTGTATAGATGTGTATACGTAGAAAAAAACTACTGTTGGGAAGAGTAAAGAGTTACTTTCTTTAACCAATCGATTCCAAACCTTGAATAACACATGTCCCAGAGAAGATGTACTTCAGAGTTAAACAAACCAAACGTTTCTGTTATTATGTTTTGGATTTTATATTAATTATTTAAACCCTAGTAGCTTTTATCGGATGTTAATTTAAACGGGTGATTAAAAAATGACGTTTACGATTGTTCAATTACGTGTAAGTGAAAGTGATGAAAAGGTGATTGAAGCACTTTTGAGAGCTACTTCTATCATGCGCAGTATTCATCAAACAATTCAACAAAAGCTCTTGAACTGGTATAATCTTTGTGTCTGCAACCCCTTTGGCTGTCAATGAGTGTAAGCTTCGAACAGTTTCAAACGTGGACCTTTGTTCGTCCAACGGATAATGCAGCGAAAGAGCCGCAAGAGAGAGGGACAGAGAGAGAGAGAGAGAGAAGTAAAGTGGGCCGATTTCCTGGCTTCGCGACGTTTGTAGTTGGGCTTTCATATTTGCTCTCGTACTTCGCTACAGTGCTTTGCCTAGAGAGAGAGAGAGAGAGAGAGAGAGAACGCATGTCACGCCTAAAATCGCAATTTCCCCGGTTTTGCAATGGAAGCTACTCCTATGTGTGTTTGTCAATTGACGGAGTCTGGCTTGTACTAGGAAAATAGAAGATTTAATATTGGGCATTCTGCGAAGTAGTGATGCTATTCTATCTTTTTTTTAATGCAATGACATTTTAATTATTTGTTTTTCAATTGACGGAGTCTGGCTTATACTAGGAAAATAGAACATTTGATATTGGGCATTCTGCGAAGTAGCAATGTTTATTCTATCTTTTTTTTAATACAATGATATTTTAATTATTTGTTTTTCAATTGACGGAGTATGGCTTATACTAGGAAAATAGAACATTTGATATTGGGCATTCTGCGAAGTAGCAATGTTTATTCCATCTTTTTTTTAATACAATGATATTTTAATTATTTTACGAGCAATATTATTTCTTAAAAACAAACACTTGACAAACTATTGAAAACAAGATAAATTACAATTTAAATTATAAAAAGAAAAACGTATAAATTATAATCATTTCCAAATGTTACATTTGTATTGAATTTATATTTACTAAATTTTTTAATAGACATCCTTCTGTTTTAAATTATTATAACTTTCTCCATAATAGCATGAAGTAAACGATAAAATGGCGTTTTTTTCAAATCATTGATTTTTCAATAATAATTTTAGAATTATTTTCAAGCGCAAAAAAATATTCTGTCCAATTACGTACCTGTCAAAAAAAGCTATCTTAACTTCAGTTTTACTTAATGATGTATAATCCACAGGTTACTCAAGGAACTTTGCACTTTGAAACCGGAGAAAACTCTCGTAGAATCTGTCGGTCTTTGGAACTTGCAGCCAAACAGTAAGTTTAAAAGTGGAAAAGCGAAAACACGCGCTCAAGAGAAAAATCTCACGATAATTACACACTCTTTGATATATAACATCGGAGGAAAGCCATTAATCAAGTCATATAAAGGCCGTTGTAAGGATGGAGGAGAGAGGCGTTGATAGAAAACCGAGAGTTTCTTCACTGGACGAACATTTGTTAAGCATCCGGGTGCGCTTTAAAAACCGCGTCATTTGTAACTGGTCAGACAAAAAGGCTCCAGGGTCTTCGAGAGAAAAAAAACGTAATGGGTGGGACGAGATTAATGCAAAAGTAGTTGCTTGCTGCGACGAGCAAACAGACGTGTTCTGACGTACGGTGATGAACAACTTTTTCGTTTTTTTTTCACGGGTGCTTCTCGATTAGATGCTAGCTTTGGTGATGCTTTTACAAGCTTTAAAAGTTTTATTTTACCTTATGAGGCAGTGTTTTTTTTTAACAATGAGACAGTTTTTATCGCGAAGCTCGTAGAAATTTTTGTTTATTTATTTAAAACTGTTTCAAATACAATTTCGCAATTTCTTAATAAAACAAAAAAAAGTGTTTTTATGAAATTGTTATTCATAAGGTGTAAATTTTCTGAATGCAGCTCTAAATAAAATGCAGTACTGTAAAGTTCATCGCATTTGTTGCAGTATGTAAAAAAGCTAAACACCTGAAGGAGTTAAGCCGTATCACGAACTTGTTACGACGCTGGAGTTCGTGTAAGCACGCGATACTTCATGCGCAAGGTTTCAATTTTCGCTACGAGGCTATATGAACGCAACTTGTTTCACTATGTTCTTTGCTCGTTTTATAAAATCATGCAGACGTTGCCAAGAGATTTCAGTTGTTAGAAGAGTCACAAGAGGCAATCACATTACAAATGATTTGATTATTACCATTTTTTGCAACGGTTTATTCAATTCGAGGTTAAACAGTGGATTATTATTATAATAGAATTTCCTGCCTGTTTAAAAATGAGTTGGAATTGGATTTGAAAATATTTTATAAAGAAAAGGAAATAATTAGTTCCATTTAGTAATCAATTAAATTAGAGTATTTCAGCGTCACTCTTGAAGAATTGAATATTTGAAATTGAAAACGAAAACATTTCAGTTAAGCGAATGAAAAATATGACTACTGCGGATAAACGACGTCATTGATTATTCCTACGTGAATTTCTTCCTCGTATAATTGTCATATATGTAAAATTAATTTCAACTATGTGTACCAAATCACTCTACACCTCATTAAATCTCTCGACGTGCGCTATTAAACACACAATTAAACATTCGTCGACACGAGAAATCACTTGGCAAGGGTGCAATTGATTTCCTGACAATTTCGAGCCAATTACTCACGAGCTTCGACGACGAGCGGAATGGCTTTTCGACTTCCTCTACCGACTACTACGACGACCAATTCATTTCCGGGATTCTCACCTGTGCATTTCCAAGGAAACCAAGCAAAAGAACATTCACCCCCTCCTCTCCTCCTCCTTTCTCTCTTTGCTATTGGAAAGCTAGTAAATCTTTCTACTGGAGTGCATATATGAGTTTTCTAAGATTAACAATAATTTTGGAGGTTTTGGAATATTGCGACGTATGGATTTTATTGATTAATATTTCTATCGTCATTCGAAGAGAACAAAATCCTAAGCGATAGATATCTTAATGTTACAATGAGTATATTTTTACCATCAATATGCATTGTACATATTTATAATTAAACACGAAAATAACCACCTTAAAAATTAAATGACAATATTTTTTTAGGTATTGTAACCGTACTTAGATTCTAATATTCAATCGCATTTTATATTCAATAATATTCTTAACTCCGCGAATAATTTATGTTCTTCGACGATTGTTCAACAAAAAATCGATAACGGATATGTTCTACTGATTTTTGTCCGTAATTTCTACGAATAGTCGTTTTAATAATTTATACATTTCACAGATTATTAAATTTATCAATAATAATATTTCTGTACGTTCCATTTAATTATATTAATTAATTCATTTGCTGTGATTCTCAGAAATCAGTTCAAAAGAATAAGTGTATCAAAAATATTTTTATACATAGAATATAAACTTAAAAATTTAATCTCTAAAAGCGAAACATCAAGTGACGCGTGAGCGATCCGCTTAACTCTGGAGCCTTTTCCTCTCTGCTACACTACAGCCTACTCTGCTTAAGTTCTTGAACATCAGTAATAGTATATATATATATAGCACCTTGAGGCGACGGCACTCGAGTGTAAGTAATAGCTGAATTAACATCTTAGCGTATATCCTAGAAGCGTCATCTGCTATTTACGCGGAAGGCGTTTCGCCGAGCGCAAAACGTATAGTGAGAGGTGTCGGCATGATCGTCAGAGACAGATGTAGGGTCTGTGTATGAGTGCATGCGCGTAACTGACATAACGTCTATTTATTGTGCTCAAATGGAAAACAGACACATTTATCAATGTGAAAAAATTTATGTCAATATTATTAAATTGATATCTTCATTTCATTGTATGCGCCGTGTGTAGACTGTTTACCTTAATATATAGAAAATTGAATGACAGTTTGTTCGTAAAAGTTACGACATTTTTAGCTTAAAAAACGGATGGCCTGTGTCTGTTCTCTGAGATTTTTCATGTTACTATTACTTGGCATCTCTTCGAAAGTGACTTTTGCTATTGTTGTAGTAATGCAATTTCTGAAGAGAAACTAGGATGACTTACATCTACTTTCATATTCATAAGTGCATTGCGATCTTTTAGTACGGCGACAATATCGCAGTACTTTGTACAAAACAGAGATATCCCAATTTTCTCGTTATTTTTGGTCCTCGTGTCTGATCTTCCATTTTCTTCATTTCGTGTATCCATAAGAATTCTTATTTTATGTAGTTTTTACAGATAAAGGAAAAATTTCGAATAAATTTTACAGTAAGTTAAATAATTACTCGTCAATGGCATACCTCTATCATAAAATCCTAATTGCCGTTAGTTCTGATTGCAAGAACGAATCGAGACGATCGACTGAACAAAATAATTCGATGATCCTGGAGAATTTAATAAGACCAGTAGTATCTCCGTAATGCGTGGATCTTTTTTCAATTTTTTTTGTTCCTGTAATCTTTGTTCCCTCTTTCTCTCTCTCTATCTCTCTCTCTCTTTCTCTCTCTCTCTCTCTCTCTCTCTCTCACTTCGTGACTTGCTATCTGAAAAGAACGAAAAAAGGATAGAAAGTTGAGAGAGGCCTGCGCTTTAATTGCGTTCTCTCTTCGACGCGCGACGCTTCGGAAATTTCTTTGTGCCGTTTCTACGTTTCTCAGTTCGTTTTTAATGAAGCACGCGCTGTTGCGACCTCGCCTCGACGCGACAGCTAATTGAGATTCTCAAACTTTTCATTGCGAGGAAATCAGCTACTACGATTGTTTTTTATTTTAGATTCTTCTTATTCCATATAATTTAACGTTGCATAAGTTGTTGCTGTAATGTCAAACTACTTATCAATCTATCCTTGTTTACTATTAATTTTTTATGAAATTACCAATTAGTTATTATCATTTCGATTTTTATTGATTTTTACTCTTAATTTTATATATAGAAATAGAATTACTACACTAAATCGTGAAAATAAAAATTAAAAAGTAAATATAAAATATTCATTGAAATCAATACGTTAATCACACTTTCCATTCTAATTCGAAATTCGATTCTCGAACATGAAGCTTGGCAGAATTACGACATTCACGTATGCTATGTTCAATTCCAGATAATATTATCCGTTCATAAAGTAATATAAAATTCGAATTACCAATATGTAGTAATCTTTTATATTAGATAATAGAAACTTAATATAAAGAAGCGATATGGTTGATCATTTTAATTCATGCTTAATAGGTTTTAAAAATGTCAAAGAAAAAATAGTTAAATATAATTTTATGCGTTTTATTATAAACTTCGAGCATCTACTTCCCTAAGTTCTTCGATAATCGCTACAGGAAAAAAAAGATAAAATAACCCGACTACTTTGTCAAAATCTAGCCTCTATGTGAAATAAAGTACAAGCTCGCTTGCGCGCTCGCACGTCAAATACCGAGGTGAGAATAAGAGAAAGGCGGGGTGGTAGCGAAATATTGCATGCGCGCGAGAGCGTCGCGCGTCGGAAATTGGAGAAACTTTCAAGCGGTAAATTAGCCAAGGCAATAAAAATAAAACTCTTTTTCCCTACTTAGACGGGAAGGGATATGGGCTTTCGCTGCTTTTTCCCCTTCACTTTGTTTTATTAGCCTTGCGCACTCCTTCTTTTCACTCCCTCTTTGCATCTCTCTCTCTCTCTCTCTCTTTCCTTCTTTTTGCGCTCCATATTTCTTTTCATTTTTTCATCCATTTCTCTTTCTCACTCTCAAGCTATTCGTCTCTCTTTCTCCCTCTCTTTTATTCACTGCTCTGTTTCTCTTTTCCCTTGAGCTCGCATTCGAAGGTATTTTAAAAGGTTTATCCTGGCTCCATTAGACCAATCAACTGTATAGATAATTTTATATTTTTCATTCTAATTAGAATCGTCAATCGTATCACATAATTAATCCTTCGTCGTACAATTACAAAAAATAATTAATTTGTCAAATTTTTATCCGTTGGATCCCAAATTACGTTGCTTTTGTAAATTACTTTGAATGACAAACTTTGGAATGCCAAATTATCTATTTTTAAAAGGAAAACAAATAGAAACATCATAAACTGATTACGGTCTTTCACGAGAAAAGACACATTTCTTCTCGTGACTCATGGAGCGGTCCAGAACAGTGCGAGAATTATAAAATTGTAATTTCCCCGGTGAAGCAAGACGATGACCGAAGGCACCTGGCGCTTACTCGCGTGAATTTACCGACTACGTTTTAATAGGCGAGAGCCCGTGAGTACGTTGGAGAAAAAAATAAAAAGAAATCTTGCTACGAGAATTACTCCAAAATTACGGAGCTAGTAGGAAATTTAATTCCAGAAAAGCGTGTAAGGATGATGATTTGTGCTGAAAACCGCGTTACTCTTTTTTGTAAATATATCTCAAAACATTGTTTTCTTTGAAAATCATAATTTCATTCGATCAATTTGTCATTTTTTTGTCACCAGTAGGAAAAATGTAAACCAAATTAGGATTGAGAGAAAATTCGCCAATAAGTAAAAAAGTCAATGAAAAGGAAAAACGTATATAACTGCGGAAAAGTAAGAGCAGCTTGATCTTAGCGCATGTGGTGCTTAAATACCCTGCTCTAAATGTAAATCCTAGGCGGACTAAGGTTCACACACATATACACACATTCCCGACGGTCTTATCAGCTCGATAGTCTGTGGATCGTGTGGTCCGTGAAAAAGCATTAACCAAATTGTTTGCGTACGGCGCTCTCCCTTTCTCTGTCTCTTTTTCTTTTTTTCTTTTTATTCGTTACAGAATGCATAAATTAGGAATGCTAGAAAAACTCCATTGGGAGGAAAAATATACAGTTCGAGAGAAGTTTTCAGGGGTTAATTAGTGGTCCTCGAGATTCGCCTCGGTTTTATACCAGATGCGTAAAATATTCTTTTCTTGAGATTGTATTGATTAACGGTCCGTTGAGTACTTATTAAAATTTTACGGATAATTGACTCAATTTTTTTTTTCATAAAATAACAAACTGAAAATGATCGGTATTAATAATATAAAATATTAACTCGATTATTATGAAAATCTATATCGATCAAGTATCCGATACCCCGAAGAGATTTATATTCATTTATTGGGGATACTGTCGTATTTCTTAGTTTGGATTTTAATCATTCTAACAACTATGTCAAAAATTGGTTTTTATCATAGTCCACAGACTCACTCAATCCACTTGAAAAAGCTCTCCTGAGATATATTTTTCTTGCGATAAGCTCGTCGAAAGTCGTTCGAAAATCCATCAAGTACATATCGTTTCTTGATCGTCAGTGCTGAGTCATACATCAAATTTTTACGTTCGATGCAACGTCGCTCTACTTACGTCATTCGATAATGACATGTCACTTCGTGCGATATAAGTAAGCAGGATTATCGTGTTAATGATTGAGTGCTGAACGTTCATTTCTCAAAACGTTGCATTGAACAAAGTGCAAAACATTATTTAAAAAACTATTCAATGCGTAACTTTCGCAGTGTAATATTTTAGGAAATCGTCAAAACAACATCAACTGTGAGACTTTAGAGTTAGGAATAATCGTGAAATTAATACTACATCAAAGACAAGACGACCACAAAGATGTAAATACGCGGTATAAACACCTGGGCCACTTGGCAATATCACATCTAATACGGACCACTGTGCAAGAGACATGGAGAGAAAGAGAGAGAGATAGGGGGGGAGGCATTTAGCATCGCAGATCGTAAGCTGTTCGTGTTAGCTTTAGTAAATGAACGGAACAGTAAAGGTTATGAGGCTTGTTTGATGATTGCCTTCCCTGAACGTTCGGGGGCAATGACCTTAACGATGCATACAGAATTGCATATTTCACCTCCCAATTTTCAAGAAAAATTATTAGTAAAAAATATAAAATATCATTAATTTGCCTAATTATCTCTGATAAAATAATGCACTGTAAAGTACTTTAGCTACCAATTAATTATGTTTTCTGGACACTCAGTCATCGAAAATTATTATCAAATTGTTTTCAAAATCGATATTATTGATTACATATACGAACAAGGAGCACAATGAGGGTAATAATCATCTTAGATATCTAGATATCTAGCAAAACTTTCTTTTATTTTGTTGTTCTTTTTATTATAAATAAAAATATGGCGCTTAAATTATTATTCTGGGTTAAGCTTAACATTTCTCCTATAAACTTTACCGGGAGAGATATTTCTTTTATTTTTTTGTATTTTTCTTTGTAGAGAGCTTCAATCTTTATGAAGCGACTCTACAAATCTCTCTTGAAAAATCGTTTGCAGCCGAGCTTGTTGCGTTGAAAGCAAAAACGTCTTGAGCAATCGTAAGAGTTTTCGAATTTCAATGGCTTAAGAATGTTTCCTTGAATTAAGGATACTATTACTACGTAATAGTGCGTAATAGATTTCATGTCTTAATAATAAACAGCTCCAATCGTCTTTGTATAGAATTAAAATTTTAGTTTGAAAATTTTATTGAGAAATTATGTACTACGCTGACTCAGATGAAAACTTGTTAAAGAAAATTACTTTGATGAAAACGCCAATGAATCTTTTCGCTTTTCAATCATCTTGAAAAAAACATGTCTTGGAGCAATTTTCTTAATACACTTCGCTCACTCTTACATCTCTATGGATATTCAATGTCTATTTCTTTTCAGGACCAGCTACCATCGCTTATGTCCTTTTTTTAATCTCTCCAGCTCATTCACTTCATGGCGTTTCCCTTTCAGCTCTTTATACTTTTCAATGTGCTACTAAGTCTTGATATCTTACAGGACTCTCATTTGACTTTCTTTCGTGTAAAAAACTGCTTTTTATCTCAAAGACTGATTAAAAATGACGCAGAAGAGGTATAAACGACGCTTACACGTATTTAGCTTTTGAAATATTAAACATTTTTTTAGCTTATAAGTCATAGTATGTGATAAAGAATTAATGTTTTAATTTGTTCAATTGAATCTAGAAAGAAAAGGAATTATCTCAATTGAAATATTACCAATTAACATTCTTTACAATGTACTCAAAAATCTAGCATTGCCACATTTTCAATGTCACTATCCAAACCTATTACTGTTTTAAAGTTTAACAAAAATATGATATGAAAAATAAGACACGAAGTACTTGAAGAACGATGGTTGGTAACACTACTGTAAGTGACAGAGTATTAATTATCGAAATGGCCACAATACAACGTAATTCTCGGTGACAAAGCACTTGGTATTAAAGCGGCGGGTGAATCAGCGCGGAACGTACTTATGCAGCCGGGCACTTTTAATTCGACGCAATTACCTTGAATTCAGAGGGTAGAGGGATAGAGAAAAAGAAAGCTTACGAGTCGATGATTAAAAAGGAGGAACTACGCGATATTCTCGCGGAAGGTAAACGAGAGCGAGAGCTTGGGATAAGAGAAGGGGGGATAGAGTTTAAGTGGTCTCCATTGTACTTTTAAACGGCTTCAACGCTCCACGATTACTCAGCAATGACAAATGATTGTCCCGTGGTAGTAAGACTGCTTTGCATCTCACTCTTCTAGGAAGAATTCGTGCAATTCTCTCTTTCTCTCAACGATAACTATCTTTCTTGCTTGGTTTCGCTCTTTTTTTCTCCGACTCGCTCGTCTTACGCTCTTTTACTTTCTTCGCTCGCCCATCAGAAGCAAAGTAATCGCTGTGGGTCGCTCTCTGCTACCTTGTGCGAGATTTCTTTTTTTTTCTTAATAATAAAAAAAATTACGACCTAAGGTGAGTTGCACTTTGATGAAATGATAAGATTGATAAATCATTGAATTCAATAGAGCATTGGAAGTTAGTTCGCGATTTTATTGCTATTATGCAATTTCTGATTACGATTATTTCGTAAATATCTGAAATGACACATTATTTTTGGATAACGCCACGTACGAAGTCATTTCGTAATTCAACTGTGAGAGCCATGTCGTTTATAGCATGTATGTGTAAAAGACTACGTATAAAAGCTAATTGAGTGAGAATGTTGATAAACTGCATAAAAAAAATAATAAATTAAGTACATTTTGTCTTGCTGATTGTTTTATTTAAATTTAAATGCACATTTTTATTATGCGTGTTCCATTTCTATCGTAGTCAGTGGCTCGTACAGTAATCAAATTAGTAATATCTCGCGATCGTTTTTTCTAACGAATCTATATGGATTGAAACTAATAGATATTTGCTTCTTGATTAATATGCAATAATGATAGGAAAGTGTTGCAAAGAAAACTAAATGAATTAATACATTTTCATATTAAACGTTACAACAACCGATGCCTTATTAGATATCTTGCTTTTATATATTTAACGATATTGTTTCATATTCGCTACGTCGAATGTCATGAATTCAGTTCAAATGTCCCGACTTTCAAGAACAAAGTTTTAATCTTGTTCATACATTCCGTTAAAACTTGCACAAAGTTTTAATAGAATACGTTAAAACTAAAGATAATATACCATCAAAACATATTTATTTCAATGTTTGTTTTCAAACTAATATAAATATCTCAGCAAAAAGTACAAAGTGATACGGAGAGAAACTTTTACATAGATTATACAAAATTAAATGAGAAACGACATTACAAAATACTATATCACATTTTAATCAAGACATTGCACCATTATCAATCATTGTAACGCGGATCATGGTATTCACGATATATAGTACGTACACAAGAAGGATTGTAAACGACCAATCAAATGCGACAATTAAGAGAACACATATGCACGCACACATGAATATATATGCGTGTATGCGCGAAGTGTCTCCTTTCGGAGCTTAGATATTCATGAATTCCACGCCAGTTTGTGCGTTATAGCGAGTATCAATTTTATGCTTCCAGTAAGAGGATGGGAGGACGTCTTATATCGCGTGCACACTTGGCTTTGCATGGAAATTCGCTACTCGGGAGAATAGATCGGGATAAATTCGTTTTATTTTGATTCACTTTTCTACTCTTTCTTTTTTTTTCAACTGTAAAGAATCTTTTGCTCGCACGTTTTCGAAAAAATAAACAAAAGTTTAATGTAAAAATTTCTCTCGTTATTTTCTTCTATTTCATGTGTATATCTACAAATATACATAGTTCACCTTCATCATCATCTCAGAGAAGAAGACTGCAAGCACAATATTGACAATCACGTTGCTCTGGCGGAATATTTAGATGGTCATTCGTCGAGAAAACGAAAAAACTTGGTCCTTTGTCTTTGGCCGTCTGAAAAGTTCTTTCGAGAGTTAGAACTTTAACGAGGATAAAGTTCGTGGTGCTCATCGTGCAAGCGGGTCATTTGAAAGTCAAACAAAAACTACGATGAAAACACAGAAAACGAGACCACGACGAATAAGCTCTTTTTCTCCATTGAAATTCTTCTGTACCTGGCATAGCACTCAGTAAAATTGCATGCTAGCGGCGTCGTTCTAAAAATGCAAAAACAATTCTTTCAAACAAATATTGTAATAACTTTTCTTCTCAAGTGACAAAATTAACAGCATCTTAAGTACGAGAAATAGAAAAAAAATGCGATTTTTATCGTTAATCTATTCATTGTCTTTTTACCCGAGTCGAATCCGCGTGAAATCACACATGTTTGGTATATGTGTGATCTAAGTACGTAGATATATACCTATATACTTAGATCCACCAATTTGGTCAAATAACTCGAGTGACGAGGGTTGTCACATTTGGCCACAAACATGCGACCGCTGCCGTCAATGGGAAGCAACTTGAATTTGTCGATTGCGGCATGGGGTGTCACCGACAGCCAAAAGGCATTTTCGGGATACACGAGCTTACCTTACCTATCCCAAGGCGTATTCGGTTATTTGTGCGTTCAACTGTGAGTTCCAGGAAGCGGCGTATTGAAAATTCTACTGTTATTTGAGTATTGAAAGTGTCGAGAATAAGATATGACTTTTCCGACTTAGCATATATGTATAAATAATTGCTTGTTTTTCTTGTATTTTTATAAGAGTACTAGGAAAAGTGCAATTTTGATACACAGGTAGGTAGCCGTGCCATCGTTTTTCTTAATGAAAATATAAACATATCGTACATTGCAAAAATTATATAAAATATTTCAAAACAAATTGACTGGTAATTCATTTCCTTATAGATATATTTGCACTCTTAATAAAATATATAGAAGGAAAAAGGAAGTAAACACGAGTGCAAAGGAAAATAGAAAAAATGTAAAGATAAAGGCTTGCGTCGTCTCATGCGCATGGCATGCGCGTACCTTTGACAGGTTTCCCAAGAGGGATCAAGGATCCCGTTTCGCATTCTTGGGCCCACCCCTTTCGGGCCATGCATATACACATCTCTTTATCCTCTGACTTCTCTTACTCACTCTATAGTTTGCGAAGGAATCCTCGACGACGAAGCTCCCACCAGGCAATGCAAATTCGCGTGCGCGTGAAATATTTCTACAGACTAAAGAGAGAAAGAGAGATGCTTTGATCTGACTTTGGATCGTTTTATTGAGGGAATGTCTTTTACAATTTATTACTAGCACGTTAAAAATGTATTTGACGTGAAAATACTGGTTTCGATAATTTTTAACATTTTCACAAATCCATGTACATTTTCACCTTCGATAAAAAAACCTAAAGCAAAGTAGTCAAAATTGAGGAAGTAACTCGATCGATCTCTCCATTATCTCGAAGGGTCTAAAATACGAAGCTAAAAGAGAACTTGAAGTAGAGATAGAGCAAGAATGAGAGATAGAAAGGGAGAGAGAGAGAGAGAGAGAGAGAGAGAGAGAGAGGGTGAAGATATCTTTATCCGGGCCTGTTAACCGCAAAATTCCAGTGGCTTCCCCTAGCTCGCTCTGGTTGAAATAAGATTGAGATACGGATCATGGCGCCGTTAACTTAAATAAACTGCATCGCTAATGTAGCGAGACTTCTCGCTTCACAATTCTCTTGGAAATGGTTTATTTTTCGGAAATTCGTGCCTGAACTTTGCCCAGTTGAAATGACTCGTCGATGCTTTTACTCTCTGAATTATGTTATGGTTGAAAGGATTACTACTTGATGAAGAGGAAAGCAGTTGTTGTAAAAGGCGTTTTGTTTTTAGAGAAAAGTTGTAATTGTTTCTTAATTGACTTTAGTCTTTATAAATAGAAAATGAGAGTAAAAGAGAGAGAATGACTGCTTGGGCTAATTCACTTGGGAATAACGCAGTGATGAGAATTTTATTGTCTTTTGCTCAAAGATTGATCGATATAAACTCAAGAGTCGTTATGAAGTTGGAACAATTTTAGCGTTTTGTTACGAACTTTCTTAATTACTGGTTAAAGTTGGAAAATTAAAGAAAGAATCAAAACTGATTTTATACAGAATATTCAGTATTTCGAATAGTGGGAAATTGCATTTTCAAAATTAAATTGAACATTTATTTGGAATTACTATTATAAATTAGTAGAATACTAAAAATTACTTCTTTTTATTAGTGTGAATTATCAAATTGCGATCAACAAATCAATTAAATCAATCAATTATGTTGCGCCCTGAATGTAGGTCATCAACTAATGTATAGCCATTCCACGTTATAAGAATAAACCAAATGGTTCAACCAAATTCCACCTTAACTTTTTAAGGATTCCTTTGATAAGGCTACGGGCGAATCACCCATCTCTACGAGATCAGATAAATAAAACAGGAAAATAAAAAAAGAGTTTTCCTCGAGTGCATCATCTAATGGTCCATAGCAATAAACCAGGCGTTATATACATCAATTACATTCGAAGTTGCCTCGCTGAACTTTTCGATTCACCGTAATAACTCTAAATATCGTATCCACGGATTACGCGCCGCGCTACCAACGGTTGAGTTTGGCTACGCTTGGCTTAAAGCAAGCGTTTTCATCGGGCTTTTGCCGCTGAGATTTAGTGGATGAATCGCCGAGTGGACGGAATTGCATTCGGCGAAATCGATGTTTCAAGCAGTTTCAAGTGCAATTGCTTTTTTATGGAAATTGATTGGCGTTTTATTCCGTAACTCTATTGCTTTCTCAAATGAGTAACTAAACCCCCGACCACTGCCACCTAAAATATCTTGAAAAGTGAATGCCTGTTTGAGCTAAACCTATTTTATCGAATTTTGGAGGGAACTTATGAGTAAAATATCATGAGAATGAAAACAACTGTCAAAACTATTTTCAACTTCATGAGAAATGTTAGGCGACAATTCAACTACGAAACACGAATTTACTGAAACTATGAAATGAAAATCCATTATTAATCGTTTGAACAATTCAAAACATTCTCAAAAGTTGACATCAAAAGCATTCGAAGCTTATTATGCAATATTCCGTTCACAATTGAAGGGCTTGGAAATTTCGTTTTAGCAGATTGAGTTTCAAACAACCAGAATTAATTATCCGACAATTGAGCAATAGTAAATTTCTAGTTACGTATATAATCAATTTTCAACTCTAAACCATATTAGTTATATCGAAACAAATATGACATATGGAAATATATCACTACGATTCATTTAATCGTTTTACATACAAACCAAGTTTATTGGTAAAAGTAAAACCTACTTCTAAGGATTTTTAATAGAGTGTAATTTCAATTTATTCTCAGCTCAAAAAACGGATGGACTGCCTTTATAAGTAAATATGAGCCTCCACCTGGTCTTCAGAGTCGTATACAAGAATCCACCACATTTATTAATACTAAATTCATGTATTCTACAAATCACATGAAAATACTAAACAAATACGATGGTTTTTATAAAAAATAGATATCCAACGATTTATCTGAAAAATTCAGAATTAACATAATTATTTTTGTTTTCTCGTTAAATCAAATTTACAAAGTGAAGCCTTTATATATCCAAATAATATTATTTACTAAGTGTGAAATATTACTTATATTCTTTTAAAGTAATTTAGCATAAAATATTAGCTAATTAATGCGGTAAAAATGTATAGATTAATTGTTTTGTTTCGTGTAGAACCTTGAATGTATTTACAATGCAATTTAGTTGAATAGTACTATGCGTAACCTTGTATGGTAAAAGAATATTCATACTTCTTTTGCTTGTTCGTTCACTTCAAAGTATCCAAAAGTGTATGACATAATACAAAAATTAAAAAAAAACAGAGTAAAAACTGCAATTATTTATTGAGTTTTTGTCCCGGTACGTAACTTTTAAAAGTGGTCATCTGCCAAGAGAAACGATATCGAAGAAATGACGTAAAAACGAACGATGCAGAGGTAAACTCAAAGTCGACTACGTGTCGATCGTGGGGGACGGGGGACGGGGGACGGGGGGGGGGGGCACTGTTGAAAGACGTAACCGATGGCTTAATAACGTAGCAGTGTGCAGCAGCGATGCACACGTGCAATACGGCAAACCTCGTGTGTCCAGGCAATATTGAAGCAATAATCTTGTCTCACTCGCTTGGCGCGCACATGCTCGTTGCCTTTCGTTTTTCCACTTTCTACTTCTTTGGAACGCGCGCGCGCGCACGAGAATTGCATTTCTTTTCGATTTGTTTCCAAAGCCACCTTTCGGTTATTCGCGCCACTCTGAGTTTGCCACGCTTTGAAGCTGTCCCAATAAACCGTATTCTTCGATTTAATATGAGATTGGAAGGGTATTCGAACGTAAAAGCTCAAAACTAAAGAGTTGGCGTGAGTTTAAACAAAGCACTATTTGTCAAATATTTATTTTATAAACAATAATTTGCGAATATATTTTTCATTTGCGCGTTGAGAAGAAAATCAAAAAAATTAAGATTGTTATGTGGGCTGACTAAAATGCATTCGTACTACTTATCTTTAACGAGCTCTTTCGTGATTGTTGCTGATTCAACTTCATTCCAAGTAGTATACTTTATAAACATTTTCTCTCGCTATAAAACTTAGCCACAGTGGAAATTAATTATAAATATTAGTTATTATACAAGTACTTGTGGTCTTTTGTAATAATGAATCAAAGTTGAATAAACACAAAAGAAGTTACAATTTCAAGACTTTCGCTCCTCATTACAACTTGGCATATTAAAATTGAAAAACGGCGAGCAAGCGGTTATAAAACTTCTTCTACTAAGCAGCCAAAAGTTAAACTTTTCTTTCAGCCTGGCGTTTTCTACTCCTTTCCCTAAAGAAAAGAAACGATGTATAAAAATAACGCAATTCAGCTCGAAAAAAATGGTTGTTATATCAGCTGTGTAATTGTTGCCGTTAATAAACTTTCTATTTACCCAAAAGTATGAATTAACAAGGAAAATGTATCCTGGGTATTGAAGACGTGAAAAAAAGTAAGCCAAAGTATTGAAAAATTCATACACCAAGATCAAATTGCGGTAACATGTACGGTGTGTGTGACTGGCGAAAAAGAAGACAAAGCAGCTCAGTGGCTTTGGCACCGAAAGCAAGTGGGTTGAATTTAAGGTCGAATAAAGTCGCTAACCCGTGAGCTTGGGATATAGGCTTTAATACACGAGCAGCGTGAAGCCATGCATACTATAGCACCTTGTGTATACTCGTCTGATTTTTTTTTGGCTTCTGGTACATATAGGCTATTTCGCCCAACACCACCAAAGCTCTCTTTCTCCTTCTCCTTTCCACGCGAGCTTTATCTTCTGTTATTTTTTGAGCTCGCGCGCTGGGAAATAAGTTCTACGAGTGACAGATTTTTCTCACTATTCTTGGGTGTACTGCATTTTTCTGCATTCGCACCTGTACGTGAGGTGTTTTTGTGATTTTATTCGTACATAAAGCATGGCTTGTACCTCTGGAGATCACGAAAATATCTACCGATCGTCAATTTTTAATTCCGTTTCTTAATAAATAATTGATCGAGTCACGGTAATATATACTCTGTAACTATTCTGTAATAAAATAACGATATTTTTTTATTTATCTAAACAACATCGAAATTTCATTGAACAACGCATTAATATACAGTTAATAATATAATCCAAATCGTAATACAGCTTACATTTTTCTCCAACATCGGACAAACGTTTCTGTCGTCTACTGCCTCATCGAAGTAGAACGATTTGAAAAATGTTCATCTATGGGATAGCTACTTTACAGTTTATAAAAAAGATCTTCGTTCGAAAGCATATCAGAAGAGTTAATTGAGTTACGTAATTTATTTAATGAATCGTACTTTAATGACGATTTGAAATTACACGAAGCTCAGGACCTAAAATAGGTAGTAATTAATATAATTAAATTTATAAATTCTTTTTTTTAAATTTATTTAAAAAAAAAGACACTAATGGAATTATATACGTATATATGAGAATAAAAAATGTAATTGTAATCAATGTGGCGAATGTGGAAAAAATTAACACTTTGCTACATTTAAAAATGTGTAATTTCATTGTGCATCGCAATCACAGCGGGAATTGAGTAAAAGTAGATCGATCCGATTAGCTGAAAAATAGGAAAGGCGTATTAATTGAAGAAGATATAGTCATGCGAGGTGAAAACGAGGGGCGAAAACTAGGCACGGCATGTGAGTTATGATCGTTCGGTATAACTGCGACATAATTCAAAATCTCATTAGACCGGCGCGGCGTGAAGTGCAATTTTTTGCCCATTACCCCGAGAAAAACCTCTGTGTGTGTGTGTGTGTGTGTATATATATATAGTACGGTTTATATAAGGAGCGAAGAAAGTCGTCTCGGCAATATCCCATGAGACAACACACAGACCCGTTTAAAACTCCCCGTGTGCTATGGGAATGCTCAAATGTATCATTCATACTTACGCCAAAAGCTCTTTTAAATAATTTACGATAGCGAAATTCTCGACTACTTTTCTGTCCTCGCTTACTCTTTTCCTCTCTCTCTCTCTCTCTCTCTCTCTCTCTCTCTCTTCTTATTAACTCCTCTTCTGGTCGAAAGTTTTTTCTTTCTGTATAATATTTACGAACGTAATTAGATCTAAATGGTTAAACATAGTCTTGTAGTGTTTGTAAGTGTGGTCAATCTATGGATGAGTGGAAAATGGTAATCATTACACTATTGTGAAACAACTTGAGCAGATGATAAGACAAAAATGACAGGACAAAGAATTCTATAAACGACATAACCCAAGGGAAAAGACGAAACGAATGGCCTTTAGGTTCGGAAATAACAAAGAAATTTCAACGACTGCATTCTACTTGTGCAACATACATATAAAGCAGAAGCGCTTGAGTTAAAAGATATCAATACAAAAGTTGAAGACAAGTTGAGAATCGAAAGACTGGCTTTCAATTTTTGAAGCTATCGCCAAGAATAAATTCAAATTAATTCCAAAGATTGTTTTTTCATTGATGCTACGCCAAACTGAATTAAATGTTATTTTATGACATGCATATCTGTGTATCAGAATTCATATTCCAAGTTACTGGATTCAGATTCATAGCTTCACATGGATCGACGAGACATCTCTCTCTCTCTCTTTCTCGTTTTCTCATACACATCGCGCACTGTCATAGCACTACTTGGTTGCATAAGTTCCGGCATTGTTGCTGCGGTAAAGTCGTATAACAGAAAGGCCGAGCGACGATATCTCACGTGCCATGTAAAAGCCGCGGGAAGCAACGACGAGATTTGCTGCAGCAGTGCAGGTGTGGGCGTAGCCCTGGCGGATGCCTCGTAAAAATTTTTATACAAATCGCTTTTTGGGAGACGCGTTCGATGGATAAGATTTTCGCTCGAGTGGAGCTTTGCATATCGACGTGGTTGGAATATTTGAAAAAATAGTGGTGTGCTTGTAGATGGTATAGAGTTTGGAAAAATTTCGGAATGGAATTTGCTTATAGTTTAGATAGAAATATCTGTAGTTCAGTATAGGATATTTTGATGCATAGAATGTGTATTAATAAACAAAAATCTATTTTCTGAACCTATCCGCAGTAATGTACAGTAATTGATGAATTCTCAAGTTTCAGAAAAAATTCTTCAATAAGTAAATAAGTATAGTTTAAATAATGTACATTTCGTCGCATTAATTTATAATCATAGCCTTCATCCAAGATCTCATGAATAAACTTAACTCAAGTGCTACTTCATTTAGCCTCATAAATTCGTCGTCGCTCGAGGAGGTTGGTCGTGTCGAAGGTAAACTTTTGAAACGGCTTATAATGGAGGAGGTTACGGCAGAGTTACTTGCAAAAAAAATAGCAAACACACTCGAGATAAAATGGCGGCGCAACGTGGATGAAGTCTCGTAGCCTCAGGGAATTTACAGATGAGCTTACAATAAACCTCTTCAAGTGGCGCCCAACTGGAATCGACTTAGCTTGATGCTATTCACAAACCTGTCGCTCAAACTACTCTTCGAAACTTTGTTCTCCAAATTCTTTGTTCACAGAATCACTATTTTCATTGTGATATTCTATTAATGTCCTGGGCCTCGAAAAACTTTGATGGAAAAGATCGATAGTTGAAATGGAGTTTCATAATTAGTTTACTTTAATTGGTGAATCAAATTCATTCATGTTGAGTCATAATTATTTTTTAATTTGTTACTTTTTTTCAAAACTCTCAGTGTAAGTCGATAAGAGTCTAGGTAAAGTTTATCTTTATTGCGAATCATTGTCCAGAAAATCTTACAGCATCTTTATTATCAAAAGGGAAAAGAAGAAGAGTCGACCGCAACGTACAGAAATAAGACAAAAGATAAATAAGAAAATACGTCAATCCAATAGGTGGCTCGTTCCAACTTAACAGCACAAAACTTAAAATACGCCTTTGTCTGACCAAAGCCAAACTTCACTACTTGAACGAAGTTTTTTTCACGTAGCTGCATTACGTGAACGAGCTGGAAGCGAGTGCGTGCCTCCTCAGATGATAAAACTGTATTTTTTTTCTTGCGAGAGCAAGAGTGCAAAATCTGTACGGTATGATCATTGATCATTGTATAACCGAATACTTTCGTACAGCAACAAAACATTATAAACGTTATCGATGCGTAAGATGTATAGCACTCGCGAATAAAATTAATGTAAATAATCATTACATGTCATGTTTTCGTACGTCCATTTAAACATTTCCTCGTAATTTTTAACTATCAGCGACTATTAATCAGTATTAATTGCGGAAACTTGTTTGAAACGTGTAAACAAAGTAATTATCGTTACCAAGGCGATATTCATAATTGATTAGTTATTTTTCTCATAAATTGAAGATAGTACGAAGCACTTTGGAATATTAATAGCTATATCGTCTTTTCTTATCGCTTCCAGCTAATTCACGGCAATCAGACGTTCGAAGTGTCCAAAGTTTCAAATAGCCCAGGGCAATAAAGGACCACACGACATCGCACTAGCTCGCTTGTTAAGTGCTAAAGTTTTCGACGATATAAAAAAATTGTTTGATTGATAGGAAAGTCTAGCAGAGATCACTATTTCTTTATAACTTTTATCGACTGCGTATATTCGATATTTGATATGAATCGTCTAACGTATACAATTTTTCCATTGATGAAACATGAAAGTTATATCTTTGCAAATATAACAGACTTGAACGCAAGATGATGGAGTGCATTAGCCCCTCGTAAAGCTCGGGTGAAAGTTTGTTTCTCTTTGAAAAATGCACGAGGCAGAGAGAAGATTGAATGTTAGCTCGAGTGGCCTGAGCGGCTAAAATTAGAAGTTGGCTTTTAAAGTCAATCGAACATAGCTCGCTCGCAAGTCAAAATTGATTTAAGTGCATCTCTCAACTTAGATTAGTTAGGAGGATCCCCCGATCCTAGAGAGACCCCCCCCCCTCCAAAGTTAAACTTAAACTCGGCTTAAGCTTCGGGGATTCCAGGCGAATTTCACTTAAGCGACAACGTCAGATTTGTTTCCAAATTGATATTGAAATGTACTTTGAAACATTGTTACCGGTAATTTCTCGTAGGATCAGTTCTCTCCGAGGATTTACACATACTACGAGAAGACTTCATCTAATTGAACTAGAAACTAGAAAATCACGAGATAATTACACGGCGAATGAAGCTTATGAAAGCATCGACTTCGTTAAGAGAAAAAATAGGGTTTAATAAGCAATATTTTGTGAGATAAGCTGTATGTAATCTAGTAACTCATTTATCAAAAAACTGCCTCATTCAGGCTAACTAAAAATGCAATATTTAGTTTACGATTACGCAGAGTTGTACACTATTAATTGAACAAATCGCAGTTTCTAATAAAGGCACTTTTGCGATAAGCATTTACGAAGGCCGGTTCATTTTTCAACTTTATTACAATTCGTTCGGGCTTGGTAATAGGATTTGTCACTCAGCCAGGAGCACAGCGAGAAAGAAAGTGAATGGGATTCGAAAGGGCATTTCGCATTCGCTGCCTCTGCGTTTTATTGCGCTTGGCGAATAAGAAGTTGGCCGGATTCCTATCCAAGGCCCTCTTTCTCGTGCTTCGAGAGGGCGGTTTCACCTATAAAACTATAACTACTAAAAGACGAAACCATAAACGTTGCCAGATTATGGTGAGAATTTACCTTAATTAGTTGTATATAGTCTCCGACGCTCCTATCCATAGTTAAATTTCACATTTACTTTAACTTGAAAATTATTATTATCTGCAATAAACTTTCATTATTCTGAACAATTATTCGTTAAAAAGTAAAAGTAAAAAATTTAGAAATAACGTTCTATTATAACCTAACTTACAACCCATTTAAAATAAATACGATTACCATAATTTTTTTTGTTTCCGGTGATTCACAAACCAATGAAAAAAAACCCAATCAATCCCAGGATAATAAAGGAATAAAAAAGGTAGTAGCGAACTGAGATCGAAAATCGTAACCGCAAAAAAGTGGCGTACACGTGGGGCAACGCGTTAGTGTGAATTTCATTTCATTGTCGCTGCACGACGAGGCAAAAAAACGTCCACGTCTCCATTTTGCCGTTGAGGTGACCGCATACGCTACCTCTAGCCGATATTGGTTTGTACCATGCTGGGATATAGTCGTTGGCCTGTATCTTCCATTTTTTCTTTAATGCAAACAAGAACATTCTAATTTTGTTCAATATTTGTCGTATTTAAGTTTATATTAAATTTTTCGAATTTATTTTCCAAGATTTGTAACGAATACTTCGTAATAGAAGTACTATTGGAAGGTTATGATACAAATGAACAACGGAAAATGCTGCATTAAACACACTGTATTTTACTCAACATACAAATACATTTAATTTATCGAGAGGTTCATGTAGGGTTTCTACAACTACCGTTAATATAGCGTTGAGGGGGAGGACAGCGTGGTGGTGGATCTATAATGGTCGACGAATTCTTTGGACCTGCCAAAATCGATACTACTAAAAGTCCCATTATTCCAATGAACGTACGTAAGAAGTACATCGTAGTTTAGTTAGTCTAAAAACAAAATTGAACTTTAATATTGGAGAATGATAACGTCGAAGAAAAGGTAACAATTATATTACTAAATATTACTGTACCGTGATGAATATAGAAATATTTCGTTGGTACTGAATTAATGAAATTTCAACACCTCTATTCTATTGCTTGCAATATTTTAAACTTTAACTGTCGAGTGGAGCGAGTTCTATTTATACGACTTTTAATTCGCATCATTTTTCCACTTAAAAAATTGAGCAATTATATTTTTTTCCGCGTAATTTTCAGGATAGTTAAATTAAGGTAACTTTGAAAATGTTTTACGAATATACGTTACATTTAATCATATATATTTTTAATTTTTATAACAAATAGTTATCGTTATTAAATGTTCTAGAAAGACTGTTGAATACGTGCGAAATCGAGTTGTAAAAGATACGTTATAATGTTCACGGGGGCAAAACACAACTGTGCATTTACACGACACGAGAGAGAAGGTGGCAAGAGCGAGTTAGATTTATAATTTCATGAATCGTCGTCGTGTTTTGCCCGTTGGAAAGGGGCTATGCAACTTACACCTATTTCTCGCGCTCCTCTGAAGCCGACACGGTTTAAGGCGCTGATGAAACACGAGTAACGTCAGCGCAATTTGCACTAAATCAACCGCGCAATTTCCGGTCCTCGGTATACACACGCGTATGTGTGCGTGGCTTTATTTGCATTCAACCTGAGTGGATCGGTTAACGTATGAGTATCAAGGGTTATCTTTTTTCTCGTAGCCTTTTCATGCGATAGTTGGTAAAAAAACGGTGCCACAAGTAGATTTTATTTGCAGACGTTAATTGGAGAGCAGGAAAAAGTTTTAATTGCTAGATATAATATTTTTCATTTTAGTTCTATGCGACTCAAAATACAATTTAGTCTCGTGTATTTTCGTAAACAAAATTATTATAAATTGAAAATTTATCAATTTTAATGGTAAAAGCAATTCATTGACTATTAGTCTATTTCATTTTATACTCCTCGCTCATGTCGAGTGTAACACATCTTTACTTTTCACTGTTTAACAGTACATGACTATCTTTACGAACCTTTTCACACCTTATTTCTAAATTCTTTTTTCCAAATACATGCAGTTGGCAAACTGAAACAAAAAACGCGACGTATTTTAAACAAGTTGCCGGACAACTCATTCATTCTCAAATAAGTCATGTAAAGTTCCCTCCAGCAGCGCAGCGAAAAAAATAAAGATTGCAGCAGCGTTAGGTCAGAAGAGCAGTATGAGAGAGAGACAGAGAGAGAGAGAGAGAGAGAGAGAGGAATGGAGCGAGAGACTGTAAAACTCGACTTAGGCTTGAGGGAGTTTCGGGCAAACACGTCGCGCCATATATACAAGTGGCAACAGCCGGAGCGCGTTAAAGCACCTCTAGCTAAGTGCGTCGCAGCCGCGCCGTTGCCACTTTACAGTGCTAACGCTAGAGCTCCTTCGAACGAGAGAGAGAGAGAGAGAGAGAGAGAGTTGCAGGATTGAGACGGCATTCGGTGTGTATATGTGTATGTACATTTGTATACCGAGAGGTTTGCTTAGGAGCAGAGCTTGCTTGTTTATTTCCTCACTGAAGTTATTTCGCTTTCTTGACATAAACCCTTGCCCTCAAGAGTTTAAATGTAAACTGCTCGTAACATGTAGAGATGGTCATTCGACCTTTCTTTTTTCTTACTTTACGGCTGGCTAATCTCAAACTGACGGCTGTTCGGTTGTGAAAAATTAAGTGGGATTGTGAACGGAGTTTACGAGCGATCAAAATGCAGTATGTGGTGCTTTACACTCACGGTAAAAAAAGAGAATGATGTTCTATGGAAACCTTCTGAAATTTATTCATTCTAGGAAGCTCAACAAATTTAATATATTTTATCAAGCTACCCATTTTAAATATAATGACTGATGCATTAAATAACTGATTAAAAATTTCATTCATATTATGAAAAATATTAGTGTTATTTTAATAAATCGATGGGTCAAAACATAGTACATTCATCCGAAAGAAAGTCTCTAAGGAAAATTCCTCTTTCAATCTACCTCTCTGACTGAGTGTTCAACGCGGACAGTTTTGCGGTATCGGCGCTGATTTGGTCGGTGCATCGTAGAAACTTCGGGACTACTACGTGTACAGACAAGATAGAGAGACAGAGCAAGAAACTCTAGAGGCGCACCCGCGCGTTATGTCGTAAACTTGACTAGGGTGGAGAGAAATCTCAAAGGCGGACTGAGCGTGGGAAGCGAACTCTGTTTTCCCCCGGCTTTCTCTCTCTCTCTCTCTCTATCGGGATATATCTGGAGCGAAAGGTCGAGGATAAGTGCCACGATTGAATGCACCTCGCTCGATTATTTAAGAGCGGCCAAAGTCTCCAAGCTATCCAAGAGAGAGATTTCCAACGGGTTGATGAATACGTTGAATCCAGTCGTTGGATCGGACGTAAATACATACTTTAACATTTTTAGTCAATTGATTATTTTTAAGTGCAATTTTGTTATGCTTGATTTTTTATTTGCATAATTCAATTAAATTATTTATTTTATTTACTCTTATAATGTTTCACGAAATATATTTGTAATCTCCCTTTTTTTCTATTTTTAATTTATTTAAGTGACAGTATTAATAGTTCAGTTATTCAATCACAAAGAATCTCTTTTCATTTCAAGCCCAATAAGTAAGTATATTAGAGTATTATCAAATATTTTTAAATTGAATGCTTATGTATTTCGAGTCGCAACGGCTAGCCTTCAAATACGTTCACATTGTCACGAATGTTTTAGTATTATGACGTTATGATAAACTCCATTTGAATATGACTCTTGAATACACGTTTTAAGTTCAATATATGTAAATAGATCTTTGTCGTTTTAACAAAAAAATTATCGTTCAACGGTTCGTCAACTTATGTGAGAAAATAAACTGTAAATGCATGTTGAAATAAATGCCGATGAGTTATAAAGACAAAGAGTAAACCACATACACAGCACGAAAGAAGGCAAATACAGTGTGAAAGCGAGTAAAACGAAAGGTAGAAGCTACAAAAAGGGCACGGGAAAGACAGAGAGAGAAAGAGAGAGAGTCATCAATTACGGGCTGTCGAACGGGCGAGCGCGCAGGATTTAAACTCCGAAAACAGACAGTCACGGCGGGTGGCGGGTGCACTGGACGGAAAAGTCTCCATCGAGTCCACGATAGTGTCGCGTTCATATCGCTCTAGCGGATCGTTGACTTACGAGTTCACGAGCGTGACAAACTTTTTTTTTATTTGCAACTGCTATTCTGCCAGAAAATCTCTCCGTTCCGCTTGTTGTTTATCAAATTGAATGAGCAAACACGGCTTGGTAACTTTTTGAAAAATTCAAAGTCTTAAATTTCGATAAAATTTTACAGGCCAATGAATAATCACGATAACTTGACTGATAGTTGAATCCATATCATAATTTGTAAGTCAATTAACGTGCCTCAATTCTTGATGATGATCAACTGTTGTAATGGATCATCGCGTCTATATTCATTTGAAATTGACCAAAGTCAAAGGAATATAATGCTGTACGTAGATATAAGCGTCGTGCACGAAATTATAATAACTGCGAGAGTTGAGACGACGCTAATCCAGTAGCGCTGGCGAGTATAATTTCACACGCCGGTAATTTACGCAAACAGCGTAGGTCCGAAATAAACTCGTTTCACCGGGCTGACGTGTTGGAGCTTTGCGCGACACGCTGTGGCTCTTATCGCCATGGAAGGCGAGACGTGATATCGCACGAGGATTTACATTTGCTTTGCGTGATTAAAATTAGAGTTGTTCCTGGAGAATTTGTTTCGTGTATGAAAACTCGTGAGAAGTGGAAAATATTTTCAACGACGTCAGATTTTTTAAACCATTTTTTTTTCAACAAAGAAACAAATGAAAGAGTTACAACTTACTAGAGTAATTTAATATTCTATAGCAGGTGGAGGCTTTCAATAAAATGTATTCAAATAATTATTCAATTGAGTATTCAAAAATGTATTTAATCAAAGTTTAATTATAAACAATCATTTCATTACAGTAATCTAATTCCAAATATCCTTAGCTTGATTTCTAATAAATCAGCGTTCCACCTCTATTTTTAATGAAAAAGTTTTCGTTTAAAAAAACGTTAGGTAACTTTAAACAAAAAAGGAATCCAAAACTGTTAGCCTCTCTTTTTCTCTCTGTCTCACTTTCATCCAGTACAAACTCCCTGGCATCGAGTGAATAAGCATTGCAACCGCACACTGGGCGGCGATGAAAAGTGACAACTCCGTGAGCCTTCTACTATCTCGAACAGATCTGGTGTGCGCACACGTATATCCCGCCAGGTACATAATTTTCTTTCTCAATAGTCGTCGAAAAGCCGTCCGTGTCCGTGTGCGCCACACAGCTCGACTCGCAATATTGCCATCTTTCCGACTTGGCATCTTGCCAACTTTGCCGAGCGATCCTCTCCCTCTCTTTCTCTTCCGTGCACGTGTAAGGAACACCGAGGCCTTTTAATCTAGACCAACGTCTACCGCACAACGAGTGCAAGCAAGTCTGTCTAGCGTGTTCGTATGTGTGTGATTTCGCAGCGAGAATATTTTTTTCTTTTTCTTTTCCGTTGGTTTCAAAGCCTTCGTCATTATTTCCATGGACGTTTTCCAAAGATGGATTGTGAGGTGGGTATTACTCTAGTTGTAAGTTGTCGAATTATAGTTTAAATTTGTTTTCTCTTTTATGAAAAATAAGGTATATCATCGACCTATTGACGTTTAAGATGGTTTACTGAAAAATCAGAATTTTAGCATGAAAATTTCCATTACTTTGCAAGTGAATTCATTATTCAGAGTGTGTACACCAAGATAGCGGAAAAAAATAGCAGTCCTTCAGCAACCACCACAAACATAAACAAAACCACCACGAAGCATCAGCCAGAGCAGATCCCAATGCCTTTTGAATGCCAAAGAAGCGTCGTCCAATCAGTATACCTTTAGTACGTTGCTCCTCTGTACGGCGTCGAACTATTGATGCAAAGGGAATCCGGATTCGGTCAAGACATTGATTTAAAGGACACTTCGCCGTAACCCCAAATAAAACAACCTCAGTCGTATTTTGCATTCAAAGAAAACTTACCTTATCGCGGCAAATACTATGTCGCATAAACATTTGCATGTGTGCTTGTGTGTTTGTGTGCATAAGTGGCAACGCCGTTATACGTCATAAATTTGCCGGATTAAGTGCCGACTGTTCGTGTATGTTTTCCTGAGCTTTGCTTGCTTTTGGCTTGGCAGATATAGTTGCGACACATTACAAGATGGCTTGGGAATGCATGTGTGACATGACGACAGGGACTTAGATTCTGAGAAGTAGGGCACTAACAATGTCGAGAAGGATTATTCTTTCAGCTTGAATACACTGCGAAAAATTACAATAAACTACATAAATAGTTTCAGTATATAATCGAAAGTAACATATTGCTATTATTATTAGAAGTAGCGTACAATGGGTAAATAATTATTTTATGACTTTCTGATTGTAATTACACAATTCAAGGAAAAAAGCTCTTTTGAGAAATCGATCAAAGACAAAGAAGAATAAAAACGATATTCCTACATTTACATATATATTTAAGGTAATTCATAAAGTTTTATAGCCACTTAGAAATCATCTGCGGACTATTGATCGATATTCACCAAAGCTCTTTCGATACATATCGTACAAGAGCGTGTACGCGCGAACTTCGGTCATATGGTTTCCGGTTAACCCGTTGCGGTGCTACGCAACGTCGCATTGAAAATCGAACTGGCACTCGGGCGGGCGAGGGGTGATGATGATGAGCAACCACCGTTCTACATGTTCTATATGTGTGTCCGTGCGTGTCTGGGTCAGCCAACTCTCGTGTACTATTTTATGTTACCTTTGTACAATGTTGCAGTCGTTGTTTCACTCTGGATTAAAGTGATTAATTTTTAAAATTTTCTACGGTTATTTGTATTTTTGGATTGTTTGGCACGGATAATTTGGATGCAATATGATCTTCTAGTACATAGACAAACTTTTATTTTCATAATACTAACAAAGCAAATGTAATACCAAAGAAAACTTGCCCTGCGAAACTCATTTACTCTGCGTGAGCCAAATTACAAAGTTACGCAGTCAAAAAAAAAAGTATTCTTGCAACTCGACTAGTCTAGTAGTTATATAAACTTCATCGTCGAATTAACGAGATGCACCTGAACTTACGAAAAAAAACCTACGCCTCATTAGTATTCTCTCTCCAACTGTCAACTCTCGACGACATGTATACACACACCCGCGTGCGACTTTCATTTTTTTTCTTCACAGTTGAAGCCTTTAATTGCGGTGCATTGAAGTGAAACGGCGGCTATCTCTCGTACACTTGAGCCTCCAATTTCCTCCATTGTTTCTCTCTGAAGCGTTAGCCATAAGATGCGACCATTCGTTCCTAACGAGTTGGCAACACTATCGGCAGCAGCAGTATAGCGTTCGTTGTTCGGACGCACGTGTCCACTCGGACGTTAACGCCGATAGTGTGTACACTGTCTCTCGATTTCCGTGCCGAGTGTGGCCAATTTTAACCGGCTGCGCGATAAACGGAAAGCCCTTTTTTTCTTTTTTCGTTGTTGTGGTGAAGAGAACAATCAAGAGGGCTGGACTGGAATTGTTTCCTCGATTGGGCTTTGATTTTAGGTCACGTGAACTTGATGCTCAGATGTTGTTCTGTTCAGGTTAGTTTCTTGTTGTTGAAACCTCTCGGCAGTTTTAAAATTGTCATCGTTGATTGTACTCACGATGTTGATATATATTTTTGAATTCATGCTTAATTGCGTCTTATAAAAATTCGTTCCGTAATAAATGGCTTTGTCTTTATAATTGGGATGATACGTAACTTTATAATTGCTTTTGATTGTTTTACTTTTGTCTTTCGCTGATAGCAATTTATATCTCTTCAGGCGGAATTTATTTGAACATTTTTGTGACATTTTAATCTGCACCCATATATTCTTTTATGACATATAAAAGCATACGGGTTTAAAGAACGTTATGACGTATATATCACGATCAAACATTAAATGCCAATCAAGTTTGACCGAATAGAAATCATATTACAAATGTCTTTTTTTTGTTTTTATCGAAACAGCTTTTGTAAGATTTTCGGAAATAACAAATTATCGATTATATAATTCAAAATATTATTAATACGTAATTGCGTTATAAATTTTTTTTAAGAATACTGAAGATAATAAAAGTTGTTACGCTGAACTTATACAAGTAACGAGGTCTATAGGTAGATGTGATTAAATGCTCCATCTATAATTGTAAGTAATACATATATTACAAACAAGTTTCAAGAATAAACAGAAAATATTTTCTTCTTGAAAGATATAAACATTGAAAATTCATAGATATGAAAACTCGAAAGGTAGAAAAACAGTCAATAGCTCAAGCACGTGCTGCCGAGAGTCTCACAAGGGAATATTTTACCGGTGACTTTGATTTTTCTTTCACTTCCACCCATCAGTGCTCGTTTTCTTCTCATTCATCTCCGAGACGCTCGACCAGCCGTAAAATGGAAATACGAACGAAGAGGAATTGAATGTAGGAACGACTATGACAATCACACAGCCAGCTTATACAGTTGACATTGATATTTCGAGTAAGAGAAATACAACATGTTTGCGCTTTCTGGAGAGTATGAAAATTCATATATTTATATCTATATATGAATTCTATATATATGAGAATTGTATATATATATAAGGCCTTAAGAACTATTCTTGAGTAAAATAGACGGATATTTTTACAATTTCTCTATAGCTGAATTTTTCAAATAGTAGACAGAAAGAGAAAACCCGAGGTTGAGGTTGTTGCATCCCAGTTTTCACGAGCGATTGAGTTTTACGCTTGCCTCGAAAGCTTTCTGAATATGAGGATAGCGAGAGAAAGAGTAAGAGAGGAAGAGGAAGAAAGCGAGAAAGAGCGCGCGCGCACGCGAGACAGAGAGAGAGAGAGAGAGAGAGAAGGGCGGAAAACGTCCTGCGACGTTTTTGGAAAATTCCATTCGCCGATGCTGATCCAATTTGTTTTTATTACTTGTAAACGCCGTGTCGCATAGAGCTTGTATTGTATTTGAGAGCTGATTTTCATTTTCAGCTAACTTTTCTATTTCGGCGCCTAAGAAAATTGGGGATATTGCCATTACTTTAAATCTCTAAAGTTATCTCACTTGTATTCATGGGTTACAATATTTTCTTAAATATCCAGCCTACAATTTACGTGCAAAATAGAAATAAAAAAGCCCTTATTAAAAACATTTTATTTTATTAAAAACAGAGTTTCAGCGATGTTTGTTATCGTCAGATAAAATCCAGCTCCGTCTGCCCAAACTCGAAAATTGACTATTGAAAACATGCATGACAGTAAAATAAATAAGTTGATGTCCTTATTTTATACCCAATGAGTATATAGAACTAAAAAAATGCACACCGCAGTAAATCGATTCTCGTTGAAGCATAAGAAAGAAAAAAAATGAAAAATATACGATGAAGCGGCAAGTATAGCAACAGCATCCACTTTTTCTCATCCCTTAATCTCGCCGACCCGTCTTCCTATCATCAGGCAAAACGAGTAAAAAAACGGGACAAAATTCAATTTCCATACTCAGCCTCGCGAAGAGTAAGTGAGCTTCCCTCGCGCAAATATGTAAAAAGCTCCACAGAGCTTCCAGCTGACATTGACAGATCGCGCGGACTTCCTATGTGCCCGACAAAATCGAGAAAGGGGCGGGAGAGAAAAGATTATTCTCTCTTCGATCGTACAAACTCTCCGCGGCACTCAGTTATCATGCAGGTCAGATGAGAGAAATTGTACTTCGATATATTACGTGTGTGTGTGTTCCTAGTAGATGCATAGGTAAGTCAAAGAATATTTTAGATGCTGTTGGGAGTCGATGTTTATTGATAGATAAATAAGAAAAATTTCTATATGAAAAGTAAAAAATCATAAAAACCCGATACATACTTTTAGAAGAAACCCTTTTTTTATATTAACTGTGTAACCAAAAGAAATTAAAAAAAATTTTTTTTAAGCGAAAGAACTGTTATACATAGTCATTATGCTGTAGATATCGATGGGGGCCTTTAAAAAAGTTTATCAAAGTAAAAGAAAATCAGCTCAACAGCAAAAAGGAAATGTAAATGCGTTTGTGAATAGATATTTTTTCCAATAATCGCCCATTGCGCTTCAATAAATAAAATTGATGACTCTTCGGAATCTAACATAAGGTAAAAAGTAATTTGATCCTTTTTTTGTTTAATAATTTGTCGTGTAAATCTCGAGTAGAATAAAATGTCCAAGTTGCCTCTCATTTATTACTGGAAAACTCATTATAGAAACGACCGTATTTATGCTTGACAAGTTGAAATAACGAGCGACGATTGAAAGTTTATTATTTGAGTTGTTTTTCGAAACGGGAAATACAAATTATTTCTCGATCGAAATATTGTGGAGCTGTAATTAAACTCGTTTGCAACTGATAAGCTTTGTTTTTATGCAAAAATGTATTGAAGTTGTAATTATCATAAATCCGTTACTCAAAGAATTAAATAATTTTCCAAAATCCAAATTCAACTAGCGTGCAAAATCTAATACCATTTACGTCTTAGTGTGGCAGATAAATCAAACCAGTCAAATGTACTCGAGAACTTGGTTTGACGCATACGCATTGCGAGGCCATTAATCGAGGGCCCACTGCAAACTTTCGGTTACACTGGGCTAACTGCCGTAAATTCACGAATGCTCTCGTACATGCATCCGCTAAACATGAGAAAGCTACGTCTTCATTTATGTAAGTAACGTCCACTGCACTTGAGATAGAAGCTGTGATAATTCCTTCGATTTTTTGGTCAAACAAAATATTACTGTTCAATGCCAAATATATACGTGTCGACCCTCGCAGTACTAGCAATGGAAAACTCAATATCCAAACATTCCATAATGCTTGTCATGACTCTTAGTCATCAATTTCATTACCCTCCTAGAGTAATCATTGTGTCGATCAATCCCGGCGCAGAACTTGGCATATTCATATGCATAATGCATCGAAATAACTAGATGTACGCTAATTATAATACCGTATAAACAGTTCACCGACCAGGCAAGCTCATCGCAACGTCGAAACGTGATACATACACATACTCTGACTGCTCACAATTAGCTCGAGGCGCTCGTGTCGTAGTGTGACTCGCGCTAATTAGAAAACTTGCAAACTCGTACCTGGTCGTTATTTCTCTCTCTCTCTCTCTCTCTCTCTCTCTCTCAACAAACATTTACTTTCACGGGGTAGAAACCAATCGAAAAGTGCAGTCTCGTGTGAATCACGCGATGTCAATTGAGATTACGCGACTAGAAAAAAAACTTTTCATATGAATAATTTAATGTCGAGAACGGATGAATTGCTCGAAATACGTTAAGAAATGCCGAAAGAAAAAGGTTAGTGGATACTGCGAATACAAGGGTTTTTATACAAGTGGATTCTTTGGAACTCATAAAAAGTACTTCTTTCATGTTAAACGTGTGTAAAGTAAGAAATTATTTAAGATCTGAAATGGGCTTTAAGTAGTCGAGAAATTTCACGTTTATAATTGCGCCTAAACAAAATTAGCTAGTAAAATTAAAATGACGAGTACATATGTGTAGCCTATTAGATATTTTAAGTGATTTATTTAAAAGCAGCCCACTCAAAGAAAATTGGGAGATGTGGTTTTACGAGAAATATTTTTCCATGAACATTTATTTAATCCAAAACTATTTTTTTAATATCAAAATAGAGTTGAGATCAATATGAAAGACGCGTCAGCGGTTTTTTCCTGCATCTACATTTCATGGAGGTGAAGGAAATCGTATTACTTTGTCGAGGCGCTTCGGAACAAAAATTTCCATTTCTACATAAAGTCTTTTTCACCTGTCAAAGGTGAGATGTGAAAAATCACGTTTTTACTTGCCAGAAAGATCTATCTTTCTTTTTACGATGTTGAAATTACTAATCTAAAAATTTTTCTGTAATCTAATATTATCAATAGCAAAATAAGAAATATTTTGAGAATATTACATTAATCATGTAAAGTAGTATGTATACCTGAAGTGTTGCGATACCTTATATTTTTGTTTAAATATACTCATTCTCACGATAGAAGAAATAACGTTGCCATTTTTCATATATTTTTTTATTGTCTAATTATATCGTTTAACTTCAATATATAATAATTTGTTTTACTCAAAAGTCAGTTCTATTAAATGGAGAAACACATTTTTTTAAGTAGAACGTTCTATAATATCTCAATTTTTCGTAAATCACATATTTATATGGAACAACTTTTTGAAGTATAAAGAAATATTACGCGTACTGACCGAACTAGTCAAATTAGTGATATAGACATCGAGCCCTCCCGACGTTCAATAAATCTAAAAACCTCCACCAAAACACTCGTTAAAACATTAAATTAATAAAATAAAGTGATATTGAAAACTTCTTGTCGATCATTACGCTAAAATGAACGAGAAGAAGAAGAAGCCAAATTGTAACATTAATCCAAGTTTTGCAGCAAACACCTGCGCAGTAATGGTCCAAGTTTCGCGGTCGTCGTTTTCGCGGCTTGCACATCTATCGTCTGAAGCGTGGGCGCGCGTTGCCTACTCTGATTGCGCTTGCAGTGCACTCGCACGAGGTCATTAAAATTACGCGTCTGTTAAATGTTCGAGTCTGCTTTTCCACGTGTGATTTATTCTTGAAATTCAAGCACAGCCTGCCGTTGAAGTTATAGTGCTATTTTCCTAAAAGATTTTACTCTCGCTACATTACCTAGGAAGCCAAAAAAGCTCATCCACTTAAGTTGAGTAACGTCACAAAGTAAACGGGAAGGTGAATTCGCAATACAAATGCTATTGTCAGGAGAAAAGAAAATGAGTCAGTTATGCCGTTTCGCAGAAAGCAAAGCGACACTTTTGTGTTCAACGAAAAATAACCAAGCAATATGGTAATAGCGAGAAAATGAGAAAAAAAGAATACTCTAAGCAGAAATAACGCTAAAAGCTTGCGGCTTAAAAATATCACTTAAATAATGTTCACGTCTTTAAATACTTTTCTTGTAAGAGATGTGCGCATCGTCGCCTACTTTTCCTTCTGTTTTTTAATTATTTACATTCAACAATTAGGGACATCTACCGCTTCTGATAAAGAGCAGACGAATGAAGCTAATATGAAAATCTTCGCTGAAATACGATTGGAGTTTGAGGAAAGTAACTAGATAATTGCTTTCTTTCTTATTTCCTTTGTCATTTTCAATATCTATAAAATAGAGAGAGGGACATAGAAAGAGAGCGACTGAAAGTACCTCTTTCGCGTATGTGTGTATATGTATACCTATAGCCACAAGATGAACGAGTCTTTTTTTTCGCGAGAACGCCGTGACAGAAACCGATAACCCAAAGGCGTGGGAGCGAAAGAAAAAACGAGTCGACATCATATTGGAGAGACTCTTTCGTGCCCGGGGAAATACCATGCTCACTCGGTGTCTATTTCGCGCCTTTTCTCTATCTTTGCACCCTCTCTCATTCTCCTACGGTTGACATCATCATTATTACTATTACTATTATTATTATTATTATTATTATTTTCGAGCCTTTGTAGTCATGATTTCCTCACCCTCTTCCTTTATCATCAATAAAATCTTTGCAACCAGTGTAGTGCTATGAGTTCTTTCAGCTTTTCTTCGATGACTTTTTCTTTGTGCTCGTCAATTTGGATATTGGATGAAAATGGTAATACATTTTTATTGTTAAGTCCATGTGATGTTTATAACAAATTTGGATATTTTCAAAGTGATTTTATTCGAGAATTATTTCCATAAAATAACGATCGGCAGCTTTATGAGTAATACTTTGATATTAAATTGATTTTCGGTAAATAAAGTGAGATATATTTTATCAATATAGTTTATAAAAGAACATTTTCTAAAATTACAAACAATCATAAAAGGTAATGAATTAACAAACAAAATACTTCAAAACATATTTGAATGATATCAGTAACTTGTGAATACAATAGAGAACGAAGATAAATAGCTAACGTATCGCAGGTTTTCGCTATATATTGGTAAAAATTTCTTTGCCCGCAGCATTAACCATGTTCTCTTTCTTTGTAAACTTCACTTTCTCTATTCACTCGCTGCTAGCCATACATACTACTTCCTTCACTTGAAAAAGTGTGAAATTTTGTTGTTGTTTACAGTAACGAAATGAAATATCCGAGGGACGTTGACTACATACTTGCTAACGATTTTCTTTTTTTCTCCACGCTGGTTTGTATCGAAATGTATATATGTGTTCGTGTGTATGTAAATGCGGTTTATTTTATCACGTAACAAACGCAGGAAAAACTACTTTGCGCGCGGTACGAGAAAAGAGCTATTGGAAAACGTGTACGAAGAGAGAGAGAGAGAGAGAGAAAGAGGAGGGAGAGAGGGAATGAGACAGCTCGCGGTGGTTTTGCTGCAACGACGACGACTACGACGATTGCAATGGGAATTATAAAAGTTCGCTGGAATTGATTCGATTTCATTGTCGCATGGTGTATAGAAAACGACTTGATTCACTTTTGCTTTGGGTAGAACGGGAGAAGAACTAGAAAATTGCTTTCGTTTTCCATTAGCGTGAAATCTCGGACGTAAACAAGAATTCAATATAACGATGCGGGGGCCTTCCACCCTCCCCCCTCCCCCGTCTTCGATCCAGACGTTTAATTGAGAAATATTTCTAGAGAGCTACAAAAAAGTCGATGGCTCGTAAATCTCTCTCTCTCCCTCTCTCATTCTCACTCAGTCACTCTCGAGCAACGTTTAAGAAGACATTATGAGGAAGACAGTGGACCTTATGTTCCTTGTGAGATAGCGAGGAAGATGAATGACCTCCACGAACGATGCGCGTTCTCTGATTTTCAGAACGAGTTTTCCAACGAAAAGGAGGACGCAGCTGGTGTGCCATGTTCTCGACAGAGTTATGCGATGCTTTGACTGATGGCTGATAGGAGCAAACGATGGCTTCTTGCAGATTAGATTAAATTTTTTTCAAACCAAATTTTCGATGTTGAAGTATATGACGAAATGAAATTGTTTGTGATGCGTAGCAAGATGTATATCATTAAAACTGATGAACAGTTCAATTGATACAATCTACATGTATTCCGAGATAGCTTACCCTCTTATGACGCAATATACTAATTCCGCAGCACAATAAACTAAGAATTCATTCGTTTTACTCGTTGACGATTAAATTATTAAAAAAATTAATTTAACACAATTTGTTCTTTTTCCAATCTTCTTAACGTATGCAATTAACGAGTATAGTGACTTTTTTATTGTCGAAAGGTTTCTCTTTTTTGACGAGGTACATCGAAGCGTTATATATGCACAAAGCGTGCAAAACATTGCGCAACTCATTAACTTGATCCGAGAGTTGCACGCGCCCATGGTAGCCTCCACCATCGAAGTATTCAATGACGTTCGTGCTATGCATTTTTGTTCTCTTTTAATGGCCTATCCCAATATCCTCAAATTGATTTACATGATTTTACGATGTATTTTGCGTGATATTCCATTGGTTGTCATTATTTTTTAATTGGAAATCTGGATTTATTGGATTTTCGTGTGTGATATCTTATAAAATGAATTTTTACATTTGTTCGGCCACTCGACCTGAGTAGAATAATACAATTTTTTGGGAGTAATTTGTTTCATTGATGCACACACCTATGATTTTAATTAATTTTAATGACACATATTAGGATAAAAATTCAATAAAAATGCAAGAGCAACAAAAACTGAATTACGTGAATTAATAATCTTAAATTACCTTTTTAATATTTGTGATATCAGAAATGTCCATTTATTGGTAATAGTTTCAGTGAATAATTTATACATACGTAAAATACTATATAAATTCTTGAAATAATAGAATTTCTTACAAAAGCTTTCCCAGATGAGCCCAAAGACCACATCGTCTGTATGATTCGGCATGTGCAATCGATTCATAAAACACGAGGAGATGAACAATCCTTGGGAAACCCGATCTCGCGGTAAAACAGACTGAATCCTCCTATATATACGAGGATCGTATATATGAAAAGCCACACTCGATCGCGCTACCGACAAAAATAATGGAAGGTGGCATCTCTCTCCCTCTCTCTCTCTCTCTTCTCATGCCCTCACTACAGTGCACTTGTAGGTATACACCTCGAAGGATTGGCATTTCGCCGATATACACGACGGCAACGGCGACGATGCCGCGAAATGGCTAGCCAAACGATGTACTTGTACGACTTTCTGGTTTATATACGGTAAATTTTTATTGGTACTTTTACGATGGATATTGCATGCCGATTTTTTTCCCTTACGGTGAAAATTGATTCGTACTTTGGTGTCCACACTATATTCGACCTCGGAATATCAATTGTTTTTTAAATGTCCTCTTTATTTTGTCAATTTTTAATTACGAAATCGAATTTATATTAAAAATATGAAATGATTTTGATTATTAAAATAAGAAAAAACTGTTTCTTCCACGAATCTTTGAGCCTGCATGGTACCAACTTTTTCTTTCAATTATTAAATAGACTGCAACCATTCATGATTACTTAACGTTATATGCATTCTAAAATACCTCTATCAGTTATAAATAAAGTCTCGTATAATCAAGCCAATTAACTTTTCAGCGTGTAACAAAATCTTTTAGCTTTTAACGCTTCTATCTAATAAATCCTCTCCTCGAAATCATTCATGAAATATTTTCTTTATCTAATTCAATACCCTGTACGCAAAACTCCAGCGTGTATACCGTCCCATAACAATGAAAACTCGAGCGCAATCTAACTCGTGGAATTAGCGAGCGTTGCGCGCGATCGTAACAGTTTGCTAAAACGAGTTTCGATAAAGTTTGCGTGCACGGAAAATCGGTTTCACACCCTAAATCCCCCTTCTCTGTACGCCTTTGGATAAGTTGACTGAGCAGCATACATTTGGAATCTAATTGTCCGCATATATATCGTTAAAATAACAAACGTGAGAAACAATCTAGTATTCGGACGATATTGCTTTCGTCTTGTTTTTTCTTTTTAACGTTCGGTCCATTTTTGATTTTATCGTTAAAGTGCGGTATCCAAAATTGTATTATATAACAAAGTGAGTAAAGATTCCAAAATTAATTATAATTAAAGCAAGGTCAATCAAAGGATACTATAGTAGAATCGGAAGTATATCTGCCAGTATACTGTTTGTATACACATCTAAATTAACCCAAGAGCTCGATGAAGCAAAGCCTCAAAATTGCAACGTCGTAATTAACGAGCCATTACGGAATAACGTGGCCAGCCGGTTCTCAATTATGCTGATGAATAACGCATTCCTCGCGCGCGCGTACACTGAGAATTCATCTTCGTCAGTGAGGTGAGAGTCTCTTTCGAGCACATTGTGCGAATACATCAAGTCGACGAGCGTAAAATATCTGCGAAGATCTACGGCTCTGCCAACCAATGACGAAGTACTTTGCGCTATAGCTGCCTGATCGAATGATCTGACTTTGCTTTCAAAGAGATTCATAGCCATATAGATTCGTAATATTTGTCGCGCGAACGAGTATTTGAACCTCAATTTTGAAATTGAAACGGTAATAAAAATAGATAGAACGCAATTTCAGAAGAAATTAGTATATTTAAGTTCAACGTAAGGCTTTCGTTGTAAAATATCGTATTTTTATGCACGATATACATGAAGTAACAATTTTTTTTTTAAATTGTTGATGTTTTTGATTTTTGTATTCATTTTAGTATAATAAAAAATATCTAGATGAAAAACATATTTCTCGATTTATTTTTATAAAGCTCATATTTATGGTACTTCAAATTCCGAAAAGATGCCTGACACTTTATTTTCCATTACTACTAAAATAAACATTGTATAAAATTTCTAAGGAAAGTCTTTAATCTTCTATTTCCACCACATAAACAAAACAAGCGTCATTGTTCAAATTCCCGCGGTAATCCGGCGCAACCATAAACTAATCGCCAGCAAAGTTGAGCTAATCTATAAACCACAGCTTCCTCCATGCCAATAATGCACCACAGCGAAATTTTGTAAACTCGATATTCCCTGCATTGATCCCCTCTCCACGGTGCTTGAACTTAACAACAACGTCGAAATACCACCCGTCTCTCTCTCTCTCGCTCGCTCGCTTTCGCTCTCTCTCTCTCTCTCTCTCTCTCTCCTTCTTGCGTCAGCTAAGAGGGAAACCTCATTGTGCTTGCAGCATCTCTACTCGAATCCGTAGAAAAGCTCCAGTTTCTGACCCATAAACACGGCGCGTGTACAAGACAAGTACCCATTATTTATGCGGTCGAAAGGCGAGAAACAGAACTTTCCTACAACTGAGGAAAACTTGCGTGTCAGGACAGGGAGGAGGAGAGGAAAACGGGCGCGGCAGAGCGGAAATTTATGGATTTTGTTTTGGGAAACGACGAACGACGACTTTTGATTTATCGCGTGGATGTGTACAAACGCTGTATAGTATCACAGATGAGACGTACGATTAAAGATACTATGAGCTCTGTCAAATTGAATTCAGCTGCGATAAGAGTTTTAGTGGTAGCTCTAATGAATGATTATTTTTATTGGAGAGTTTTTGATAGTAAATTGTAATGAAACTGATGACTGTAGAGAACGACAAGTCAAATTGAATCGAGTTGGTATCATTATTGATCTCCGTATTGATGTAGACATTATATAATTTGATTCTTATCAATTGTACTATTATATTTATAAGTCGTCAAAATTATTCCACAATATCAAAACTTAACAAGTTCCATAAATCACTCGATCATTTTCACGAAACGATAATTTAATCGTACACCGCTTATTTAGCCTAAAGAATACAAAAGCATGCACGCGCACACATACACACACATACACGAACCAAAAGATGTATCGACATTGAGACTATCCCACATAATATCTGCGAGAGTTGAGCCAAATAAATACCTTACACAATGTCAATCCATTAGAATAATCCAGTAAACTCCGACATATATCGATCACAATCACACAGACGTACATTTACAGATGCATACACGTATGGAGAGAGATAGTTCTCAAACAACGAAACACATAGAGCCTCGGGAGATACATGGCTCTGTTCGGCGTTTACGGATTAGTCCTCGTTTGAGTCAAAGGCCTAATTAAGCCATAGCTAAATAACGTAATCTATCTTAACGCTTTGCGAATAAAGCCACTGCATGCGTCCGCATAAGAGAGCCGTAAGGCGCTTATCTAATTAGCCTGTACTGTACTAAAGTGCATGTCACAAATGATTTTCTTTATTCAGTTGTTTTTCACAAAGTCCATGAAAAAACACGCAGTCCAACGTGGGAATTTCATTGCTGTGACAATACACTATGGTTGCAGATTTACTAATACAATAATAGAGAATAGTTAATATTAAAATGCGACTTGAAGAAATCCAGAAAAAATAAGTGTGCGACGGTGTGTCAGTTCCTTGTTAAACTAAGAAAAGGCCATTAATTTGCTGGTTCGCGTGATCAGAGTTCAATAGCCCGCACGTTGCGCTCGATCAACTCGCCAAAGGATCTTCCTTTTCCGCTGTAGAAAAAAGGAAGAGGGGCTAGTAATAGTTAGGGAGGCAAAAGAGAGGGCCAGAGGAAGAGGGAGCAATCAGTGGGAATCCCGCGACAAATGCGGACGTTCATAAACTTCCGCGGGAGCTTAATCGATCCGCGCGCTTAATGACTCGAGCACTCGGAAAAGAACAGCCAGACGGTGTCGTTAATTAAATGGCACTTAGCCCCTTTGCTCTGGCTATCGTTGCTATGTACACACACGAGATTTTTTTGTATGTCGATGGTCACTTTTGACTGCGCACAAGTTATTGTTCTTTTTTTTTATCGAATTATTAATTTTGGTATGATAGCTCGTTGATCTACTTGCGGTTTTTGGGAGGAAGGAAAAGAGATGTTTAATTATACGTTGAAAGGTAGGGAATTGAATTTTCAAATTGATGTTTTCATTGTACCTTTTAACGCGATAATACAGGGATTATCATGTTTACAGTTTATTTCGTATCTTTTGATGAAAATGCCTCGGAAATATAATACGCATTGTACATGTTCATTCGATTCGTTTTACTGCCCAATGACAGTCGTTTGCCATGAAAGCTAACATGGAAATAATCTTATGCTTTTACGAGAACAAAAGATGAAATATGACGCAACGTTTGATGTACAATTCATTGCACTCAACTTTGTTATAAAAACAGTTATCGATGAATTCGCTGCGAGCATCGATTTTTTTCCCGTATAACAACGTTGCGTGCTTATTTCCAAAAGAAAAAAAAAACAAGAAAAATATATTCGAGTGCGAATTAAGGAGCACCCTTGTCAAACCATCAAGTCAGCTTGAAGAAACTATAGTATTACAGCGTCTGCCATGCACCTCCGGGTAGAAGCGTTGTCCTTTCGCAAACACGATACACGTTGGAGAAGGGAAAGGGAGGTCATGGGCTGGTTTGGGTACAGGCGCTAACGCCTTCAGCGTTAACTTACCTCAGGCTGAACTCCGGCCAAGTTACATTAAACGCGAAAAGTCAAACGTACTGTGTTAAAGCAAAAGTGGGCGCAAGTTTTGTTAGAGACACGGACACAAAGGTGTGAGTACATGAACGTAAACGCGATCAAAATGTTTGATAAATAACACAAAATTGTAAATATGTTTGGATAATGGTAAATTTGTATATATAGTTGGTATTAATAAAATTGAACTAATATAAAATACTTCGACGTTATCTTATTGTGATTTCAAAATAATTCGATGAACGATGTTGTAGCAATTAATTATTCTTTGTTGAAATGGAATCTTAAGAATTCCCGTTTCAATTATCCGATTAAAGATGAAATTATTTAAAAACTAAGTGAATTAAATGAATTATATAGAACATTACATTGATGAACAAAATCTGTTAGCCATCCAATGTTTATTGAACCAATGTGTGCCAAATACCGATAAAAGAATATTGTTCAAAACAGATTATCTGTTTATTCGTGTAAATATCATAAATAATCGTATAAAATTTAATTCCATAATTAACAATATTTCATGTGCTTTCTTTTTTATTTGTTATTCCTAATTAAAATACGAAAATATTAAAAAGGAAGATAAAATAAACGAAATCTAATAACTCGGTTGAATGTTCCGTTTTATAATTAAAATAAAAGTTGAAAAGAAGGGAAGCCTTCTCGCGTTCAGAAGTAAAAGCGCTAGGAGCGGAAGAAAGAGAGAAAGTAAACATAAGAAAAGCGTAGAGGCAAGTTTATTGCGAAGTAAACTCGCGCAGACAAGAGCACTTAGCTCCAGGTATATCGGAACGAACGAAAGCCATGCAGTGCTTGGGGCGCAGGGCAAGGGAGATGGCGGGGGTGGCAAAACGAGTGCAGCTCTAGAAAAGAAAATGAGAGTAACAGACAATTGTTGAAAAATACAATAAACGAATAAATAATATTAGTCACTCATTTTTCAAGTCTTTCGACAAATAACGACAATAATTCCGAATTTTATAAAAGAGTTGTAATAGTTACTTTTATTTCGCAATAAATATAAACCTATTTGTTTTAATTATATTTAAAGAAATATCAAATATTATACAAAATATTACGTATAATACTTTGTCGACGTACAATACCCAATCTATTATCGGTTATTACGATCGCAACAAATTTCATACTGAGAAAAAATCGTGGCAGCTACATTTGCCCACATATAGATGCACAGATGCTTACACATTGATAAAAGTTCGTACACGCAAATATAACTGTGGTTCTAGGAATATCTAACTAGTCCAGTGTATAGTGTTGAATTTATCCCCGCGTGCACGTGCGCCACTCACATACAAGGCCCATTCGCAATACATACCAGGCTAATGAAAGGAAGGCATAGCGAGAGATAACGAGCACCAACCGAGGGAGAGGGAGAGAGAAAGAGAGAGGGGGGGGGGGATATGTGTATAAGTTTAATTTCAACTGACCGTGAATGGGATAATAGGCGACGTTATAGGTCCTATGTGTTTTAGTCTAATCTCGAATTTCTAACACGATAAATTTGGTTACCAAACATTTGTTGATTTGAAAGATCAATTTGGTAACAGTGAAAGGGCTTTCGGTTATTTTAAATCAAAATGAATGAAAATAAAACAATATTTCCAGATAAACAATAGCTTTGACTTTAGAAAAAAAACAAAGTTTTCGATATAGTAGCATGCAAACTTTTCTGGATCTACGCTATTTTTAAATAAAAATATAATTTAGACATTACAGCCACCTCGTTAATCATAAAAACTATTCAGTGGAAATTTATTCAAATTACAACAATAAAAATTGCAGGCATCACCATTTGATCGTACATTAATTGCATTACTCATATTTTATCTTTAACGCATCTTCTTCTTCCTCGTATTTTTTTTCTTATAGCACGGCCGTCATCATCGCTGCATCTACAAGTACATACACGTTGAGCCATAAAAAAAATTTTCCTTGAAGCATTATAGCCTCACCCTAAACGGTCCACTAATGTCCTTTTCCTTGTACACACACGATGTACCAACAAAAGAAAATGCATCTCTTATCGTTTGTCGGATTATTATGATCGTGCGCAGGGAGAAAATAGAACTAAAAGACAGGATAGTTTAATTAAATGATAATCGCGATAGACAATAAAGAAAGTAGGTCGATATATATATATTTTTTCTTTCGCGTTGTCCTCAATTTCTCGTATTGTTGCATTTCAGCGTATAATCCTGTATAGCGGTAGGTATAATACTCGGCTACGATTGCTACAGGGTTTTCAGCCAAAACCAATTAACTGTGGTATTGTATGATAAATAAAATTGTGTTGTTTGCTGGTTAGATATGAAATTAATTTAAAAAAGACCTGTACACACGAATTATAAGATTTGTTTTATCTATTATCGAACACTAATTTATTCAATTGAAAGGTATATTCTCAAAAGCCAATAATCTTATTATATTGTATGGAAAGACTTGACAAATTGAAGTAGTATTTATAGTATGATTCACCATAGTAATGGTTTGAGATGCGCTTTAAAAACGTATTAATTCCAATATCCTTTTCAATCTTGAGAGACCCTAGCAAATAATCAATATCCTGCTCCATTCGATCAGTTGGCGCATTCACTCGCTATGGATATTAATCGCCTTTGGTATTTTAATACACAATGAATCATCTCTTGAATACATTTATAAATATATATGTATATCTAAACTTTTATCAGACTACTTTGCGAGAGAACCACAAGAAATATCGTTATAGGTACGTCTGTAATGGTCGCCTGCTGGAAGTGTACGCTTAAGCGTTTCAACCATTTCCCCCCTTTCATTTTTCATGGCATTCAAAAAGACCGTGGTTATCAAACTCTCGTAATGTCTTTCCACGGTTATTGGTGATATAAAGCCAGATATGATAGGGCAAATAAGGATCTGGCAATATGTTTTACTTGCTAGGACACTCTGTAACATTTTTTTTTTGCGGACAATAATTTGATTTAAAATTGAAAAAAAAGCTTTCACGAAGTGTAAACTCAGATTTTTTTATGTAATAAAATAATTATTATCGTTTCGAACGATGTCCAAATGTCTGTTTTGTTTGCGAAAATAAATAAAAGCAGAAGCATGTTTTGTAATAAAAAAATGAAAACAATCGAACGCCGCATACGTCTTGTATCCAGAAAAAGCACAAAAGCTTTTTCTCGTATAACACGCGACGTTTTCTACAGTGAGAACCTCATAAAATATCCATTACGAAATTATCGGCCATCCAAGAGCTTCGTAACGTACACACTGCCAACCTCACGATAACGCCGATAATTGCAGGTCCACTCAATAACCAGTACGTGTATTACCGTAGGGTGTATACGCCATTTTCACGGCGGCATCGAATTTCTGTCTGTCGATCTCAAGAGTGCTTTTAACGTCGGTAAAAAGACTTGGCAAGACTGTGAAAAGGGTCAAAAGAGGAAATCAAAATACCCCGGAGCACCCGAATATACTTGAATGTGAAAAAGAAGTTTTATTATAAATCATTGAGAAGAGATTTACGGAAAGGCCTCGCCGGAGATGTTAATGAAATTTTTTTTTCTTGGATGAAAATTTACGCATATGACTTGTACTACCAACCGCTCTTCGAATCGATAATCGTCTTTTTCTTGTGAGAAGTAAACTAGTACTTATTAACTCAAAATTAAAACATAATATAGTTTTGATGTGAGATAGCTGCTATCGATAATTCATGTAAATCCTATTTATATTTCAAAAAGAGAAGCTAATTTCACTACTAAACTGATCAGAGTTATGTGTAATAAGCTCTCGATACAACACAGACTGCAGTTAGTTAAAGTCCAATATCAAATTAGATTTCATCAAACGTAGTAATGACGGGCTTGAATGTAGGCTCTTCGTTATGATTGATCAATTAAAAACGAGTAAAAAAGCGAAATTATACGTATGTCTTAATTTTTTTATACGTCAATAAAACACGTCAAAAATAAAACTTACTTTTCATCACGGACTAACTGAGGACAACAACAAAAAAGAATACAGGTCAGTGATTTCAATTATTTTATTTTCTAATATCTCAATTTTACCCGGCTACTAAATGAAAAGAGCACTAGACTCGTGCTGTTTGCAACTTGTCAAGTTAACGATCTGATAGATACGTTAAAATGTCATAGCTATTCGATATATATCAGTACATTGAAATGTGACTTGCACCACGTGAAATATAATTATATTTTATATTTTTCCTCTCGTACATTACATTTAATTAATATTGAATGTAAATTTCACTTCGTCATGAATTATCTATAAATTAATCCGAAACTAGTTAGTATAAGTTCATCTTTAAAATTTCTGTATCACCATATTCATTCGAAGCGTCCAATAGGCTCATGATATAAAAATTATCGCTATCTTGATCGAATATGTATCTATACTTGTACGAAAAGCATTCGTAATTTCATTAATTTCACTTTGCATAAAAACATAACTACGAAGATTGACATTCGTTACAGATAATCAAATAGTCTTGACGTAGCAAATCGACAAATAGACGCAAAAAAAGTCATTGGTGTCAGCTTGCACGGTATTCCTCGAAGAAATAGAGAAAGTATAAAGAATTAAAAAGACGAGAGAAAAGTATAAGAGCTAGAAAAAAGAAGAAGACAATCTTCAAGCGGGTCAATGGGATCGGTTGCAAGCCAGGGCAAGGCCGCGTTACCACTATGAAATGAGATTCAAGGAATTATTGCGTTTGCACTACTTTAAAATCCTCGAATGACTGAAGACGAAGAAGGTAGCTCAGTCTAATTAAAAAGCATCTTGGTATTTATCCACGTTCAGTTATCAATTAAACGCTATATTTTACTTTAGTGTTATTGGCTTTGCTGTTGAAAAATTGCACGTCTTCCTAAAAATGTATCGAAATTTATCATTAATGATTAAAGATAATTAACTGGAGAAACTGAAGACTTTAAAGGTAATTCAAGAATTAACATTAACAAAATGCATAGAGTATTACGAGAAAATAAATTATTGAAAACATGAGGACAGGGTGCATGTTACAAGTATCCTTGGAAAATGGCTTACGGCTGTGATAGCACTGACATGCAAAGCGAGAAATAAATCAACCTATGTATCAACCTATGTACATCTTTTACCTTCAACGTTTATGATTATCGTTCGAGCGAAACCTTGAAAAGCAATTCTGTGCGATGTTTACATGATTTTACAGATGATCTGTCTTTCTCGACCGCAACTCTCTGACCTTGTAAATCATTGTGAAATTATTTTTATTTTATCTACGAAATTGTTCAACTTTAGATTAATATAGTATATTAATTAGAATTTTTTTAAATTTAGTTTTCATTCGAACTAATCGTTTACTTTCCATTAATTCCAGTATTAATCGAGTAATTTTTTTATGTTTGCGATTTAATCGATTAAAAGTTAATTTATTGGTATTTATTTACTTAATTGAGAAGTTTCGTTCAATATATGCAATTTGAAAATAAAATTAATTCCCATGCGTAATCATCAAAATGGATCAAACATATGAAAAAATCAGATGTACCGTATTGAATTAAAAAGTGATTTCTTCTTAAATGTTCATACAACAGTAAATAATATACAAAGCTAAATAGGCTACCAAATTGTTCAGTCGTCCCTTACTGTGCCCTTCAACAGAATCATTGAGAAAATCCATGTTACTTTTCCACGTTTTAAACAACAACATTTTAAGTACCTGGATTTCCGTTAAAATATTAATATCGGTGTGTATCGTCAATTTGCTATACATCATTGATTCTCTTTGTGAAAATCTGTTAGACCATAACGATTTAAAAAATTACTCTCAATACAACATTAATAATATGTACGGTTTATTTATGTGTCCTCGACGAACGAGAACAACAGAAAAACAATAACTAATCTTTATAAAATCAATTCATTTGCCGCAGTTCCATTTACAGTTGCGGGAATAGCGCGCTATTCACGTCGAATGAAAAGCCTTATACGAGAGCATAAAAGCATCTCATTGAAGCAAAAGAAAAAAAGTGATAGAGGTGCGGTTAAAAAACCAAATAAGGTCAGCAATTACTATTCAGTGTGTAAAGATTCTTCAGTTTTCGAAGGATTCCCCTACCATCAATTAACATGGGCAACACCTGAGATGATATAATACGGAAGGAACGTCGAGGAGAAGGAAGTTGGAATACTGTACGTTCTTTTTCCCCCTCCAAGATATACGCCCCCGACTTTTCTCTCTCTCTCTCTCTCTCTCTCTCGGTCTGTCTCCTTCTCTCTCTCTCTCTCTCTCTCTCTCGCTCTTCGCCTGATGCTGCGTTACACACGCACTTTCTCTATGCGTGACGCTCTCCAGAACAGAATCTCTTCTTTCTTCTTCCGCCTTTGTGTGTCTCTTTTACCTGACACCAGTAATGCTGCTTTTACCAATACAAATTTTCACAGTTATCTATTGATATTTTAATAATTGTTACATTATTTTATCCAGCGATTTAGTTTTATTTCAATATAAAGTATTGCTTAATAACCTTTGTTACATTGTTAATGTAGTACTACTATTGCTAATCCAATTAAAAATTGAGTGAGAATTTCATAAAAGATGACGTAAGCTGTAGAAATATCTTGAATCAAATGTTAAAAACAAGATCAAAGTGGTGTTAGTTATTTATTTGATACTGTAGCTGCTTTCAGAAGTAATACCATCATTTTTTAAATGTCATTAGTTGGCTAGAGACAGCAAAGTTCTATCCAAAAATTCATGATTCGTAAATACGATAATGCTATAACTTTACGTTGGAAAGATGAAGCAGCAAATAATAAACAACAAAACCACTTTAGATTGTATAACAAATACACTGGAATTAAAAACAATCACTTCCTCTCATGTGCAAAGAGAGAGAAAAAAATAGCACGGATAACGGTCGTTTTAAAATCATCAAGGTAAAATGCATTAAAACATCGCAGACATGAACAGAAAACACATGCGACTGTTGCATAAATCATCGTGTGACATCTACGTACAAAGCACCTTCGCAGTCAATTAAGCATCAGGGTAATCTCAGCGCGATCTCTTTAATACAAGCAAGTCGTAATTAGGACATTAGCACCGCAGTAGTAGAGCACAAAACTTGCAAAAAAATTTATACATAAAGAAGCTTGCATCGTCTGCTGCAGTGGCCACGCGACCTTTAAACCCTAAAAACTTCTGTCTCACTCTATCCCCACTCGATTCCCCTCGATGCGCGGGCAACGGTGTGCTGTAGCGGACTGTATGTGCCGTGGCGCCTCTCTTATTTCTCGACTACGTATACGACAGTTGGACGCCGGTCGCGTAGCCAGCATGGCTGGTATATCGTCGTCGTCGCTGTTATCGCGTGTACGGCGGTTAGTTTGATAACCATTATACAACAGCTGTTGTGTGGTTGTAACAAGTGCATTTGTTTAATTATTTGTTCTCGTCGTGTTTGAGAGCTTATACGAGCAATTGTATATGCACGAGACATTTAAGTGAAAAAAAGTAAGGGAAGTTGAGCGCGTACATAACCTTCAAATCGAAATAGCAGGAGGTAGAAAAAGGAAAGAAAGAGATAGAACACGAGAGAGTTGTTGTGTTACGACGACGACGACGACGACTGCGCGTTTACTTGGAGGTTAGGTTCTATCCGGAACTCGCCCACGAAAACACCCTCTTCGACGTGGACTTCTCCAACGTTCAAGGCCAACGCTGCTATATATACTGCGCTCTGAAGATGCTGCTAACATGGTGAGTGTGCGTCTCTGTGTGAATCTGTGTCTTTGCGAGTGTGTGTGGTGCGTCTGTGTATATATATATGTGTGTGTGTGTATATATATATATACACGCGCGATCATTTTTTTCTTTCTTTTTTTTTATTTTAGACTCGAGAGGCTTCGCGATGCTCTCGGTCTCTTTCAGCTTTGTGAATTTTTTTTTCTTTCCCTACGAAAGAGATTAGGGGAGATTAGAGGGCCAGCTGCTGCTTCTACTGCTGTTGGGCGGTGAGATGTTTTTATTGTGTACCACCCAGCTTTTACTTGGGCACAAGTGCACTTGCGAGTGTATGAATATTTTGTTTTGAATTACGCACAAAATATCGGGCCTAAGGAGAGTTGGATTTTTACCAAATGTCGGAGGAATCTTCTTACAGCGTCAACTTATAATTGTAATTGTAATATCGAAATCGATCGTATAAATAAACAACAACGTACATATCAATGGTATATCTTTGAATGAACAATCCGTCGTATTTAAAGTTATATCGAATCGTAATCAATGAAAAATAAATATGAAATGAATAGCAACGCCTTGTCACATTGACACGTGACCTGTCGGGCTATGCCATTACATACATCTTTGATTTATAAATAACAGCTGTTCCGTGCTAATTCAAGCAATGAAAATAGTTCGATAGCTGAATGTAGAGCTCCGTTAGATAATTATTATCTCTCGAAAAGTTACACATTGAAATGTCAATATTTGAAAGAATTCAGCGAGCTTTGTGTGAGAAGAATCGATGTGTCTATTAAAAAGTCGTATATTTGTTCAATCAAAAAAAAAGATATCAAGATAAAAAATTGAACAAACATTTCAACAATGAGGATCAATCTCACATCAAAGTGTAAATTTTTCAATCAAAAAGTCACATATGTACGTTTAGGTAAACAAGCGTGAATGAAACTTTACTAAGTTAATAAGAAATTACAAATTGTAAATAGTTTTATCAAAAGCGAAAGTATGTTCCTTCAATTATAGCATCAAAACAATAGCTGGATAAATGTTCCAAGGTAAATAAAAAAAGTTGCAGCTGTCGAGCTATCAGAAATCGATCATTCATTACTTCTCGTGACTCGGCGTGCACAACGTTGTAACACTATAGTCATGAATCGATAAAAAAGTTATATTTAATAGTAGTTGACCGAGTGGGCGATTGCAGGTGATCATTCATAAAGTGATAATCCAGCAAACTTTCTCTTGCAGAACAACGTCAACCTATGTTGTAAAGATCGACGTTTCAATCAACCTTTTAATAATCAAGTTCTGCGAGTATGTACAAGGTTTGGCATTCGTTCACATATTACGGAAAGAGAGAGTGACAGAAAAGAAGGTACTCAAAAAGATAACGGCACACATTTCTGCATATGTGTGTGTATATATATATATATATATATATATATATATATATATATTACATCACGCGATACGTGTGTATTAAGTATGCATAAGACGACGAAAAGCTCCCGCGAGAATAATTGAATTGGCGTGTTATAAACAATGTGCACGTTCGTGCTGCTGCTGCTGATGCTCTTGTCGTTTTCATAAATTTTCTCTCGAGTTTACGAGTTGTTGTTCATTCATACAATATTAATACTCGCCGTTCATTGTCCTACATATGCTTCTGCCGGCGATGGATTTATTTTGTCAACGCATGCGTTCACGTGTGTTCATATATACCAATATGTGTGTATTGGGTAAGTGCGAATGACGGTCATTAAATAATTTGCTTCGGATGTGTTTATGGCTGGTATGGATTACCTTCAAGGTTTTAATGTTTACGTTGGTTTTTATCGATTTTTTTAGTAGTGCGATCATTTTGATTTAGGTTCGATATCAAATGACTTATAAAGATTTATCCAAAGACGGAGATATGTTAAACGGATACTGAATTAAAAATTGTATAAGTCAGTTTAAGGAATTATTTTCTATAGACCGATAATTGTATTTCAATTGTATTTTAAATAATTTAATGAAACTTGGGTAGCTCAATATCAGCATTTAAAAATGTAGTTATATCCGCTACGGTTTATTCCAAAAAATGTTTCGTTGTAGAAGACTCTAACTACCCTGTATAATTTGATAAAACTAGCACAATTTTTTCTCGTAGACAAGCGGCAACTTTTTTATTACGACGCTCCCAATGCGTGACTCGTTGAATGCGGTTGAAAGAGATAAATGGCAGGGATGATGTTTAATGCAAATTGGCAAAAAGTCGAAAAAAATATAGACATTCTAATGGCTATGAAATATGAGATTGTAAAGATATCTCTTTAGTTGAAAACTTGTGACGATTTATCTTTTTTCCACGTTGACAACCGTTTGACGTGTTGCAATTGTCATCTTGAGGCTTGAAAAAAGGGAAATCTATTTCTTCCTGGGTGGATCGTATGCGTGAAAAATTTTTTAAATTTTACGGTATATTGGAAACGAATCTTTTGGAACGTACTTTGAATTTCTGATACACTTATTATTACCATATCGCATTATAGATTCATGTCACATTTCATTATTCACTTTATTATCAATTCGACATTTAAAAACGGAAGTACGTGCTTCGAAAAGAAATCGCTATGTTGTGTCTACTGTGTATTTTATATTTTGGTTTTTTGTTTGGTTTTTTTTTTACTGTACACAATTTTTTCAGTACCATCAAAGTTCAACATTTTGTAATCTTCAAGAATAATTTTATTATAATCCTCGAAAAACATTATAAAAAAATGAAAGCGCAAGACAAAGAACAAACTTTTTCTACAAAATAAAAACTTGAAATTTGCAAATTATTAAGTTTTTAATAACAAGTTGAAATAACGGAGTTATGAGCAAAAACAGGCTTGTCTCAACTTTACTTACTACTTTCGGTGACTCCAGCCATAAATTTATCTCATGAAATTTTCGCAGCTCTAATACACAAAACTTTGATAGCTTTGCATTTTGGAACTTCAAGAGTATTGGAGAAATTTATTAAAAGTAGTACTAAGAAAACGTCGAGCGAACTCGTGAACTCGTTGGAACATTGCTCGAAGGATAAAATATAATTAACTTTTAGAAAGATAAGCATCAGAGCTTTAGGTTTGGGTTCTTTTTTCTGAAAACTAGGGCAACTGATTTTTCCAATACTTAAGCTCGGCGAGTTATGTCCATTACTCATCCTAATGAAGCTTAAATTTGGTTTCGAAATGGATTACTTTTTATATTCAAGTTATTTCAACGTCCAGCTCTAATACCAACGAGGTTGAGAAACTTTTACACTGAAATAAATATTTAACCTGCTTATCTTCTTAGCACATCGGATTTAGATAGAATTACCGATTAAAAGATTAAGAACGAACGAAGTTGTGTGTGCAGAAACATTTGGAGAAATCATAATGATTATTCGTCAGTCATAATTTCTATTCAAATTATTCCTACGATAAGTTTCGATAAAAAACGTTACAATATTCATTTACTCGAAGCAAAAGTTTGTATAACAAAAAAATATTAGTCCACTTTGAAAAATGTATGACTCCTTGGAGAAACCACATAGATGTAAATTTTCCCATATAAAAATTAAGCAACACTGATACTCTTGAGTTGAGCGTTCTAAATTACGCTCAAGTTGAGCATTCATTCTGTAAATAGAACTGTCTTATCTCTTAACTGCTAGTATACGCATTAATGAGACTTACTTCAAATGCTCGTAAATTTTCTTTTTCGCAACAACACGCGAAGCATCGAAAAATCAAACAGAACAAGAAATAATTAGCTCGAATTGAATCAACCTTAATTGCAAAAAGCAATTTCCAATTTGGTATTTTTAATTGCTGAGTCATCAATAATTTTAATCAAATAACTAACATCATCGCTGAACAACCCATTTAATTAGCATAGATCAACTTATAAATCAGCATCAATATGTACTGAATGCATGATGGATCTTGTCTTACCTCGAATCATCGAGCGTCGATAAATTGGCCGCAAATGTTATTCTTTTTACCCGCGACAAACCACCAACGCGATGCGGATGCTTATCTCATTTAACCATTCACTGCGTAATCGCTATCTCCAATTAGTAAGAAAAAAATGGACGGAAAGAGAGAAAGATACGTTCGAATAAACCCATCAAGTTGATGAAGGGCAGTGGAACGTGCCACTCGCTTTTGTCACACGAGAACAAGAAGCTGACCGCTGGAAAAACACAAAAAGCCTCAGCATCATTAGCTGATTGCAGCCCAAGGTCGCTGATTGAATTGCACTTTTCAGTTCTTTTGTTTTCTTTCTTTTAAACGCAGGTAGAGGCAGCGTGTGAGAGCGACCCTCGGAGCTAATGATGACCACCGCTTCGCTGGTATATGTAGAATGCTATTTGACTTTCGGTTGTTCTTTTGATGGAAGTTTATTAGCTCCTGAGAAAAGAACACATTTTAGCAGTTCGTTATATTAACTTTGCGTTCGCTTTGTTGTTTTCAGCTATCTGTATGTTTTTCTGTAGATTCATTAGCTTGCTCGTTAACTTTCTTCTTTCATCTGCAAAATAATTGTTTTCCATGGAATAAGAGCAGACGGTAATCCAGAAAATGTTTTTCTTCCTGTTGGACCGAGGTGGAAAACTACGTGATTTGTAGTTTCCCTGTTTACTCGAGTTTTTTTTCCGTTAATGATGTTTGTTATGGAGAGTACTGGTGATTATCTGATATTATACCCTGGTAGTTAGCATAACCATAGCAAATCCCGCCAGTTTCTACGTTCATTGTAAGAAAAAAATCTTTCTTTCTTTTAACCAGTGCTCAAGTTGCTTTATAAGCCAGTTCTTTCTGTAGTATACTATCTTTTACAAATTTTTCTCCGCACTGATCAATTGAAATAGTACTCGCATCCACTTTTTGTCTCGATCAAACATAAACTCTTTGCAGGAAGACTCCTTCGTAGAAATATGTATAACTATTTCGCAAATATTTATTATACAATAATCATTTTTATCACGTTTTAATACTCGATTTTTTTATTATCATTACAATTATTATTATTCAAACAATAAATAGTAACGTCTTATTCCATTTTAATGGCAATCACAAGGACATTGTCATTTTATCTTACACAAATTTAAATCTTTACGGCACAATTGTCAAGATAAATACCTGTAAAAGAAATCTCAATTTTAAGTAGACGTTAATCTTTTGTTGCTTGACTAATAGACTGACCAATTCCAAAAAATGCATCATGCAGAAGAAAAGAAAAAGTTGAAAAGACATAGCGAGCACCTGTGAAGAATCTATTACTATTGAAGTAATACAAAGACCCTAGAGAGATGCAAAAAGAAAAGAAAGTCCGTCGAAGAGTAAAAGACTCAAAGCCCAAAGGTAATTCCGTGAATGCAAAAAAAAGAAGAAAAAAACTTGGGACCACTGCTAGCAACGATGTAGCGCTCAAAACCGTGAGGCTGAGCCACCCGCCGACACTTTTCATTTGGGGCCATGGAAAATTACTGGAATCCAACAGGCCACGCTCGAGTTCTCTCGGCCCGCCCTCGTCGCACTGCTGCTGCTGCTGCTGCTGCTGCATCGAATCGAATTATCGCCAGTGCGCCAATGGTGCTCGATTACGAAATTTGATTTATTTTCTTCCGCTGCTTCGAACTCTCTGCATATGAAGAATTTTCACCTCTTTTCCCCGTTTTTCCACTTCTTCGCTATGAGACTCTCTCTCTCTCTTTCTCTCCCTCTGGGGATTATAGTTTATGCAGTATTGCGAATGCTCGATGACTGAATTAATTTGCAATTTATGCTATTGGATGTGAAGCTTCACTCGAGAGAATTATTCCACGTCCATTAATAATTCAGATGTGTTGATTATCACAGACCAATGGTTTTCTACCAAATTTAGATGTATAAAGGATCGAACGTAAAATTGTTTTTATTCCAGTTGCTTTTACACTTTTTAAATTGTAACGTTATATTTTGAGCAATTATAGCAATTGTATTGCACACTTTCCAAAGTGCTATGATTCCAAAAAAATATTTTAAAATATGCATATTGAGATATTATAAAATTGTGGTCAGTTGAAAATGTCTAACGAAAGCCACTCGTGCAAAAAAATGTTATCTAACCGGTTGCTTCTATTATTCTCAGAAAAAGTAACATTCTATCTTATCGATATTTCCAGAAAGCTATCCATGATAAAACCATTTGAACGAGTTTTCATATCTATGCAAATTTTCGAAATTTCGAAAGAGAGTTCTCTGAAGTCCAGTAGCGGAATTGATGTCTAACACGGAACCTCACTCAACACTCAAAGTCTTTTTTGTACTGACAAATGTCTGCTTTCAACTCACAACCATAAGCTCCTGTCTAGTGCATGCAATAAAACTAGCTTCCGTTTACAAATTCACTTTTACTACAACAAGAGAGTTGTCTATTTTTCTTTTACAATTTGTAGCGTGTATGAATGTACTAGCGATGAAAGTCAAATTAAAAATGTAACGAGACGTACGAAAATGATTCTTTTTCGCAAATTTAGTGGAAGTATATTTTACGGAAACTTATGCGCTTGATCGTCTATTTTATCCATGGAACGAGGTAAATACGCTTGAGTACACTTGCAGCTCTTCTCGTTTATAATTAAATGAATTTTAATGGAGTCTGTAGTTGATGTAGAGAAATGAGAGCCGTAACGTTTATTACAGAAATTTCAGACAGATGGAAATTTATATATGCTGATTATATTAACGTGAATTCATAATTAATAGTATTAATGCGTCAGCAATTTCGAAATGATCGTATTAATTAACAAAGTGTATTTAGTTTCAAACTGCATTGTAAGCTGCTGCAAATAGGATATTGAAAGTCAACAAATTTTCATCAGAATATGAATGTTTCCGAGAATCACTGATGATTCGCTCATGAATGTATTCTCTTAAAATCCGTTCAATATGTAAGATAGAATTAATAAATATTTTTTTAAGACAGGTAAAATAGGTAAATTTATTTCTATTGCAAATTCCAAACAATTTCACGAGAGTCCATGAATCGATCAATCACTCGATGGACATCTGATTTGAAGATTTATTATCAATGAATTTTTATCAAGTCACTCAGTGATATTTTATTAACGTTAAATAAAAATATTATTCACAAAAATTTTTTATTTCATTTTTGCAATACGATCTTTTGTAGCATTGTGAAAAAAAACACTTTGCTTTATAAAAACTTCGACATCTCTTTTCTCCAAAACCAGCGAAACTCGAAGGCTACGTTCATCACGTAGCTTACATTCTCTTACACCAACAGCAATTAAATTAAAGTGAATTCTAACCGAGACGAAGCTCGACCTGGTAAACTTTACGCGTGCAACGAAAAGTTGGACGCAGGCCTCCTTCATTTTCTTGCAAATTACAGAGTACACGTTTCGGCTTTTAGTTTCCCGTGGCAACCAGAAATCTTTCTCTTGCTCTCTCTCTCTCTCTCTCTCTCTCTATTGCTTAATAAGAAAGACAATTCGATTTCGAAAAAAGCTATGTAGCTATGTAATACTATTACAGTTATGTAGACTTTCGTAGATCATGCATAAAATTTATATAACGTGCATGCGACAAAATCAGGTGAATTTTTTGGATGCGATAGTACATATTCTTTCTCCTTGATAGCCGCAGTCCATGCTTTGTGTCAAGTGGCACTGAAGGGCTATTAAAGACCCTCAGACGTGGTAGTAAATTGCTCCCGATACGTGTAACTTGATAAAGACTTTCTCTGTCGAGCACTTTTTTTATGGCGTTACAGAGCTTTTTTCACTGCCTACTTCGGCAAGTTACAATTAAGCACCTTCACTTTTGATCGATCGCCATGTTATTATCCTAGTTGTCTATTTCTTTTTATTTTGATACCATTTCAACGAAAACTAATCATGCCAATATAGTTCTAATCAACGGGTAAAAATTAAATTCGATCGTGTTGTTCCAGATCGACATCATTGAGAAGAGAGAGAAAGCGAGAAGAAGAGAAAACACGATCTATAAGAATATACCAGTGGGGTGCAAGTGCCTCTCGAGAATCCGCTTGGATTTTTGTGACGCTAAATAATCCCCTCGTATGTGAAATTCGAGAAGTCAAAACTAGGTTACACTCTTGTATGTAGGTTAGTTCGATCAGTTACTTCTCTGTAGATTTCCCAACGTGTATACATGTATAGCTGATGAAAAGGGATGGAGAGAAGCAGCAACGCGACTATGACGAGGACGACTACGTCGTTGCAATTATGTTTGCCATGACGATGTTAACGTACAAGAAAGCCTTTGGCGTGGAAAATGTCTGCCTGTGAAAACCACGAAACTCATTAGCACTTCGTATCTATAAGCTTCGTTGAAAGGGGAAATCGACTTATACCTATCGACAATATATTTGATTAATTTTCCGATTAATTTTACATCATCAACTTGTAACATTATTTTGCGCTACTTTACATTTATCTCTAGTGGAATTCCTTTCTGTTAGTCGGAAATGAGCATTATACGAAAATCCCTTTGACGATATCCCAGGCATTTGCATCACTAATTGACTGAATTTCCATCTATGGTGAATTTAATGCAGCTACGACTAAATTATTTAATTTAATGAATAAATTGAACATGGACAGCTAGCCAAATATGATAAAATTTTAGCGTTATTAACGTCAACACTTTTAAACAATAATAACTGACTTAGGGTTGTATAAAAATATTAGCAGCAACCTCCGAATCAATAGAAACAAGTGTTAGCCCTTTTGCATAGTTTGGCCTGATTACCTTATCCGAGTAAAATCTCTGATGAGTATGTCAAGTCTTGCTCTTGCTCTCTATATTAGCAAGCATGCAGCAGAGAAACAGTCGTTGACCAACAATTCTAGACAACCAAAGGGACGAGACTCAATTACGTGCTCTCTCCCCCTTCCTCTCTCTCTCTCTCTCTCTCTCTCTCTCTCTCTTTCAGTGTGTATGTACACTGACGACGAAAGGGGCAAGGCGAGTTATGCGATAACAAGGAGTACTAACTCGCGAGGTATATGTTCAGTGGGTGGGGAGTAATGAGATGCAGAATTCTTCGTTGAAGATGCGAATAGTTTAATTTTTTTTGTAAGTCACGAATTTTTAAATTATGATACTTCAACTTTTGTTTTATCGTCTTTTATTTACGGGAAAAGCTATTTTGGCAAATATTTAAAAAATATTTGTGTCCAAACGTAAAAACTTCAACCACGTTTTCGAAGTGCCTTTGACGTGCTTTTCCTTTGTGTATCCAAATTCAGAACTCTTTGATAATATATATTTTTTTCTCACAAACCCACAATTCTTTGGATTCCAGATACTCTTGATACCAACTCGCAGGAGAAAAAATGCCTCACGCTTGACCTTCAATGGAGATCGTTTTCCTCTTCATTAGATTCAGATTGAATTCCATCCTCTTGAATGTGCATTGCGTGCATATACTTGTATTTAATTATGTCTTATGCTACGTAATGCGTGACATTGTAACTATAGGGTTACCAACCTATGTAAACTTCTTCGTAGCACAGCAGTGTTTGAACAGCTGACGAAAAACATTTCAAGATTTCTAGTATTGCAACTGTTACGTTTTTTCGTGTTTTTTTAAACTTGCAATGTGCTTCGACGAAGAGTCGTCTTCTCCAGCTGTTTCATAGCAAGTTAGTTCGCGATGTTACAACTGTATTTTCAATATAGTCTTATCTTTGGTGAAGTTTTTTTTAGAACTTTGAAAGTTTTAAATAGTTTCAATTTTGGAAATATTGTTACGTACAAATATCAGCTTGACTTTGACTGGACAATGAGTTTCAAGTTTCTGCCAATTATTTTCTATGAGTACTTGCTGTTACTACTATAATAGAATATTCTATACCATCAATTGGTCAGAAAAGAGAAGATTATACATCTTATTAATAAAAGGTTATTCTTCTTTTCAGTTGGTTTCAATTTTCTTTATTTAAGGAATGGGTTACATGAACCGTCATGCGATTTCGCTACCATCGTGGATAATTCCAAAAGTAAAAGTAGCATTTGTAGTGAATTCACTTTGTGCTACTGTGAGGAAGTTTAAAAAAATTTTTTAAATATAAAAACGAAAGTATTGATTCATTTTAATTAATATTCTGTATTATGTTTATAATTGATTTATGGATTGGTTTATTTTATTGGCCCTGGACAGACAGGCACTCTTCAATTCAGTATAACAGTTGTACACAAAGATCTAAGAGTTTTTATATTTATACGTAATTTTTAAAGATAGTTTAAATATTCTGAGCACATTGTAGTTAATCGTTGTTAAAAACATACCCACTGGTATGAATTATATTAATGTCTGCTTTTGGCTTTTTCCTACCTGTGACAGGGTTTTATTTGATTGGCGTACCGAAAACATCTATGTTCAATAAAAACAAAAACAATATTTACTTTTTATAGAGAGTTTGATTAGATTAATAACAATCGTTATCATAGCTGCACGTATTGAATGTAGATAAAAAAAACAAATGCTTTACGTCGCTGTCAGTCTTTTACATATAAGTCCACGTAGATAGAGATTTTGTTAACGTGTAGTTCGTCAATAGCCGTTTCACGCGGCATCGACTTGGCCCTCACACACTTATCTGCGATACGTATATATAGAGTAAAATTGAAGTCGAGCGAAAGAGAGAGAGAGAGAGAGAGAGAGAGAGAGAGAGAGAGAAGGAGAGAGAAAGAGAAAGAGAGAGGTTGACGACATTGATTGAAGTCAATGAACGATATATACCAACGCAAAAATTACCGGCTATTCAGATCGTACCGCGCCTGCGACAGACAATTATTGGCTCTTTCAAGACTGCACATATATATTCGTTCTTTGTCGAAGAACTTGCCCATATATACATAGGCAATTTCTTGAAATATATATATAATTCATTTTTACGAACGTGATAATCTATCTTTACAGAATTGCGTGTAACGTATTTCGAAACTCAATTTCCTTTGGGAAATTTTTTTTTCCTCTTAGTTTTTTTTCTTTTTTACTCGATAAGTTTGTCTTGCAGACATGCACAAGAAAATATAGACGCTCAATGGCGAGTGGAAGAAAATAGACTCGTAGGCGATTGGTCGATACGTTGTTTATTAATCAACCGGAAGCCGAGCATACAAGTAAAGATTTATAAGATCTAGACGACCTCATATTAATATTATTTCATGTATTTTTACGAGGAATATTACTTTCAGAGTATCCGAATACATTGTGATTTGGAGTAAAATATAATTGTAATTTTTTTTCATTTCAAACATTTGACATAGATTTCTCATTTTAAATTCGTATACTTATATTCGTTGATTACGGAAATTCATACCTTTAATACGGTATTCTTTTATGTTTCAGGTGAGTGAGAATTAACGTCCAAATATTTTCATCACGTAAGTCATATTCCACGAAGCATAAATGTTCTATGCCGTATTCAATGGATATTTACCTTTTGCGATACGAGAAGGTTATTTTAAAAAAAGCTAGGGGATCGGTAACGATTCGAGATTTATTTTCTAAATTTCAGAGAGGGACTTTTTACATAAAGATTGCAAGGTAGAAATATTCCTGCAAAACTAAATAAGTTTCAACGTTTATTCTACTTTTCTAGTAATAAATAGTATCTTTTATTGACTTTTGTCCAGTTTAACAGTAAAAATGTTCACCTGTCACCGCGATACAAATTCGAAGTAAAAAGGGAATAAAACGTCAATTTTTTCAGTTGCTAATAATAAAACATCTCATGTCGGTAATAACCATACACTCAAAGAATTCGATCCGTAGAATTATGCACAGTAATCATGTCATTCAGCTCTTCAACCTAATACACTTATACGAGCAATAATCATAGCAAAGCCAACCATTATTCTGTCAAGCAGCAAATGTATAATGGTAAAGCCAGCGCGAGCATGCGCCGATAATTGACAAAAAAGAGATGAGAAAAAAACAGAATCATAATATGCAATCATCGATCAGAAATTCTCCATTCGTCAACTAATGGCACGCGTTCAGGGCGTTGCGTGCGAGTGAACTTTAATGTATGTTATATAGTTAAGTGTTTTTTTTCGAAATATATCGATAACGATTACAAAGGTGCACGAAACCAAGTTTTCTTTGCAGATTATTATCAAGTTGCGCGCGCACGTCTTTCGCAATGAACTTGTTAGTCACGTTTTTATCGTTAGTTGTGATGCATGTGAATCTCGATATATAGATACGGCTTTATCATGCGGATGAGATTTATGGTACTCTCAATTTTTCGTGCTATTTGTTTCAAAGAATTGAACTATGTTTGAGGAAAATTTTTAAAGGTCTAACATGATTATCGAGACTGTGTGTATTTTTTGTATTATTTTGTTAGGATGCAATTTTTTCGTGAAAATTGTCACAGTAATTAATACATAAATGTCGCAAGGTTTCCATGGAATTCAAACAATTATTCGAAAAATTGAAACGACCAAATAATTCATATTATGGCCGTTATAAACTTCTCTGAATCATTAAGTTGCAAATAATCAAGATTGCTGTAGTCAAAATGGCTCTATATTTCCAGTAAAGACTGACCGTTCTCTCAAGATAAATACAATTAATTTCATGTAGACTTTGAAGGATTAGCCGTTCGTTAACATGCATAATGGAAATAACGAAATTAATAAACGACATTTATAATGTGTCACGCGTTAAGATAAATTACACGGTCTTTTTACCAGTCCTCGTTATATCTTTAACATAAACGCAGAGATCACCTCAAGACACAAAACACAACAGACAGTTTCGCAAGACTTGCAACTTTACACTTCCTATTAGAGTTAAAAGATAAACATACTCCTTCGCCTCGTACTTATATATATATATATATCTTTCTTACGTGTTGCTTGAGTGTGTATGTGTGCGTATATGTGGCACCGGAAATTCAATTGAACGACAATTTCAAGGCCGTATCTGATCAGCTCGCGTGCTCTTCGGTCTACTCAAGAAACGGCAATTGACGTCTTTCTCGCATAAACGAGTATGTATGAAACCTAATGACTCTCTTGTGTATCAATAAATGTACAAAGCTAATTAAGCAATGTTTTTGTTTGTCATTACGAAACACCCACGTACATTTTGAAAACTGTTTGTAGAAGAGTCATCTTGCAGGAGAAAAATGTATTTTCATTGCGCGCGTCTATTTTTTGATTGTATCTGCCGATAAGTCTCCATTAATTAACGATTACACATACGTATGCAAAAAATGATAAATCATTTATGGCTTATTAATCGCTTTCTCCAAAAAGAATCGACGAATAAAAAGGAAAATCTTTCGATCGATATGTATTAACCAGTTTCACCTACGCACATCTAAAACGTAGTGGTGCAATTTTCTTCGAGCCTGTGCGCGTGACGTTTGAAATTAGCCACGGACAATTTACGAAATTCGGGCGCGTTTGCAGCAACCCGCCATAACGCTAAAGCTAAACTGCGTTAGGCGCGCACGTGACATTGCATGTATGCATATACAGACTCTCTCGTGGCTGACTTGCTTTTCTCTGGCAAACGCGTATATATACATGCGGTGGAAGGAGGAATGAGTGAGTGAGTGAGAGAGAGAGAGAGAGAGAGAGAGATTTTGTCTCGGCCGTAATGAAGTTGCACGGGATATTGTGGTCGCTGCAATTGACGTTGCTGGAGAACGCATGTACGCACACGAACGACAGTTACGAAATTTCTTAGGGTTAAACAAGTGAGAAATTTTGTCAGTTGCAAAGTAGCTTTAGTATATTTGTTTTGCCGAATTTGAGTACGGTTTTGAGATGCATTTAACAAGAAATGTTGAACAGAATTAAATATTGTTAATTTATTTTAGTCCGTATAAATACTATGGAATTTTATTTATAAATTTCCATTTCAAAAAACGTCGACATAGCAGCACTTTTTGCTCCTTCTTAAATTGAATGTTTCCTATTCAAAAATACCCTTATGCAATATTCCATTCAAATGTATCCTTTTTCGCGACATATATTTCAGATAAAAATTGTCTACAAAGACAGTTACGCAATCTTGTACAAGAAACCGAAAACACGTGGAAAAATTCCAGTTGAACAAAAGTAAATTTGCCAAAGGTCGATTCCATCGAAGCAATTTCATCTTGTTAAAAAACAGTTGCTATTTCGCTGTTAACGTCATCAGCAATCTAGTTCGCAAATAAATCACTGCTATAGTATCACTTTACAAGTTAATTATCGATGACCAATAAAAAAAGTGGAGAAGGAGGAATCGAAAGAAGCGAGCGTTTCGCTGAAAAAGGACGACCAAGTGCACGTTATAGCAGCGGGTCTTTGTCAGCCGGTATATATATATACTCTTCTTCTTTTTTTTTATTTTGTACGCTCAGAAGCATCTTTACGAGAATTCTCATAGGGTATTTCCGCAGTAGTTGTAGTATTAGTAGTGTTGGTAGTGGTAGTAGTAGTAGTAGTAGTAGTAGTGATAGTAGTAGTAGTAGTGGTAGTAGTAGTAGTAGTAGTGGTAGTAGTAGTAGTAGTAATGGTAGTAGTTGTATCAGCAGCATAGGCTTTTCTAAACGCGAACGACCAAAGAACAAAAGGAGAAGTTGCTGGTAAAGAACACGGCTGAATGCGTTGCTAGAGTAGCAGCAACAGCAGCAGCAACGCAGATAACGAACCCGAAGAATAATGCACTTTATTATTCAGATGTAATACTGAGCGTTTTCCAAAGTATTGTTATTGCGGCAACGCTAATTTCTCGATGTATAAACATTCCGGTAGAAGCAAAAAGCGAATTTCTTTTTTATCGCATAATGTTATTTTTGTTTGAATTGTGCAGCTACGAGAAATGTTCGCTCTAAAAAATTACAGATATCCGATTTTTTTCTGCCTTGTTATCTATTTTGTTTAGAAAATTATTAATTTTTAACACCAGATGTTCCGCAGATCAGAATATATCTTATAAGAAAATATATGGTATTTTTCCAAGCTATAAATTGGCATCCAATAGAAACAAGCCATTACCAATGGAACATTTATCTTTGGGTATAGACAGCTCACACCAACATTGGTAAAAAAACGAAAGAAGCGTCAAGTGTGCACCTTCTCCGGCAGACATCTCACTGAGAGAGAGTAAAAGAGAGAACATATTAATCATCCGCCACTTTCACCGCACCCACACTCACCCATATTAACATAAATACACTATTTTACCAACCTCGCTCACATATACCATACACACCTTTTTCACTACATATTCTTCTTCATTTTTTTCCTGTCCGGTCTATATATCGATCAGTTAGTACTTCATCATGGAGGCGTGGCAGCAACGTTGCATTATGACGCGCGGTTTTGCTGCCATCAATTGCCATTCAAATCACTGTCAGTCGGGGAAAGCTTGCATAAGTGTGGCAGACGAGTGAGAAATAACACGTCAAGGACAACCATTTTGCTCTCACAAAACACGTATACACGCATCTTTCGTGTTAAATTATTTCCGGATTTTTATAGTTTTGCGCGACACGGCGATTTTACACGTCCGTGAGCTGTTTCAATACATACGTTGCAGAGTTATAATGAATCTGCGCGAGCTTTATTGAGATTATCATTCAAGCAATGATGATGACCATTCAAAGTCCCATAAAGTTTATTGCTCGCGCATTGAAGTTTATGATTGAAGTTCATGATTCAAAATGGCTTTTATATGCGCGCGCGCACTTTGTGGATGATTTCAACTTTTTGATTATTTAATTTTTATGAATCATATCAAATTCAGTCGATATGAATTGACACAAGATTGCTAATAAATTTGCGGTTACTCGCTATTCAAATCCACATTTTTCTTCTAGCTTACAATTCATTGAACTTAAACTCACATAACAGTAATATCATCGCCATTACAAGCTTTCTCTAACAATCGATACGTTAACAATCAATAACAATAGTGATAATCTAGTATTTTTAATTACACACATCCTAAAGCCCGAAGCTACAGCGCATTACTAAAGGCTTTATGGTAATCGGCAGCGAATTCAAATCGTACCGAGTATACACGTATATACATATATATGCGATGCACGCGACTTGGCTCGGTTGTACGTGCGCGTGGCAATTGTATAGACATATATATGTATATGTACATGTATATATATATATATATATATATATAGACATATATATAGACACATATATATACATACGCACAGGCATTAACATGCGATATGCCTTCGACTGATCGGGCATGCGTCCATGCCACGACACAACGTTCAACATGATCAATCGATTACATCTAACGCACGCATTAATGATTGCCTCATTATCTTTAGAGAAGAAAACAAAAGTAACATACAAACGTAGGTATGCAAATTTCAACGTTCCCGTTTGAGATCTTTGATAATCAATTTAAAATGTTATTACGTCGAGTGGATTAATGTCGACGAACGCCGTGTTCATTGACATGAGAATTTCATTTAATTTCTTCGTCTTTTCTTTTTGTTTCGTGCAAAATATGTTGCACTTTGCATTGCTATCTGTAAAAAAATGTTATACCATGTCAGTTAACAGAGCGACTCATTATCGTACGTTCATACTCCACTGGTACACCAAGACGATATTTTATTCTTATTTTACATAATGAACGACGAATCGCTGATCAAGGTACGAGTATCGCTCAATTAAAAGCAGCATCCTTATAATTACCGAACGATATCAAGCTCAAGATAGGCAGTGAAGGCGTCTCATCTTTGTTGAAATTGTTAAGGGAATGGAGTGTGGGTTTATGGGCGATCGTTATACCTCGGTGGCGGCGTCATAACAGTTGACTTGATCATTTTTCGCGTACGCGCTTAAACTGAGCAGAGGCTGGAGGAAGGGAAGCTACGTTGCCACACAGCCTTAAATCTTTTGATCGTAAATGTTAACGTAGATATAGTCGTGACGTTGCTGCCACTTTATGAAGTCTAAAGCGAGTGAGAGAGAGAGAGAGAGAGTTAGACCATTGTGGAAATTGGATTGGAAAGTCAAGGAGGATAGATACGACGAATGAGTACGATGAAGATGAGAGTTTACCAGTTCTAATTATGTCTCTATAGACATTGCAAGGAGAGAGATTAAAGCACTGATGAGGTAGGGATCCAATAGGAGGGCAAAGACCTGATGAAGAATGATAGGGGATAGGAGAGAGAGAGAGACAGAGACTCCTTTTGGCCTCTCTTATATATGATGAGGATTAAGATTGATTGCTAATGCTATTTTCGACTGAAAGAGAATTTCGCTGTGTACTATGAACAACTGATTGTAAACGAATTAGTTGCGGAATTTAACAAAGTGTATTTTCAAATACTGGTTGTCATTTGGGAATAAAAGCTTCCATGATAACCATAGACGAATATAAAATTAAACAGTTTGGAGAAGCAAGATATTCAATATTTTATATTTCATTACGTTAGTTTGCAGAACGATATTTTAAGATTGAACCAAGTATGTTTAATTTAAAATCATATTATAGATTTATCGGAATAACAATTTGATACTTTTGTGTGTCGCTGTCCCATCTCTTTCTCTGTAGTATTCAATATAGATTCAATCGTCTCGTACTTTACAATCCATAAGAAAAAAAAAGTTTGCAATGGCTGATAGCGAGCAGCTTCTACGACGCAAAACGGGAGAAGAAAAGTTTGAGGAGCAAAAGTTAGTGAACTGCGGAAGAGAGGTTTGTCGGTGGTGCAAGGTGCGAAAGAGGAGGAAGGCGCTTATAATTGAAGGAGCGAGTCTTTGTAACTTACAATTGGAAACTTCTCCGATGATCGTAAAAACTCCTTATATTCGTTATATGGCATCCAATTTTTTTTTCCTGACGAAACCGTTAAAACTTTACGGTATGCCAGGAAAGTCGTATTCTTCGAAAAATGCATATAATCCTTTGATATGTGTATGTGTGTGCGTGTGTGAGAGAGGAAGGGAAAGAGTCAACTGTAAAACTTTACTAGCCTCTTTCGACGTGTCAATGTGGCAATAGGCCATTCGTCATGTCTCGTAAAACAGTATACTTCACAACAGTATGTGCGGCCCTTGATAAAATAAAAATAAAAAATAAAGAGGAATTGCCTCGTACAATTCGGACGTTTATGATCTGTGTAAATTAATTATCGGTTTCACAATTTTACGGATTTTTCAATAGAATTATTAACGGATTTTTTTTCACTAGAATGTTTGACTTTCATAAATTGTAATTCTGTGATTCTTTTGAAGACTCGTAAAATAATTGATAATTATATCGGTAATTTCGTACCCACCTCGTTGATAAACTTGCAACATTCAATTACGTTGAACTGTTAATTGAATATTTTACTACGCGTAATTCATCGTAATTTTGGATGGTGTCTTGTTTCACAAAGGCATTAATATTAAAAAAGTAAAAGTAAATAATAGGATCCAGAAAGAGTAATTAAATTGGAAATATGATTGTTTGCACAATGTCTGCTACGTAATAGTGCCTAAAAGCAAAACAAAAATTAGAGTATTTAAAATAGTCGTTGTTCAAATATAATGTCGAGGCTTCTGGGAAGAGAGAGAGAGAGAGAGAGAGAGAGAGAGTGCGCGTCGACGTTTGAATCAATTTCCAGGATTATAAGCGAAGGGTCGACTGGCATGAAAGGTACACGGTCGTTTCTAATATTAAACTACGCGCACACGTTGGTATATATTCGACTATACAGGAATACGCCCACTCGTAACTTTCTGTATCTTTCTGTTTGTCAGCAGTACCACGGTTATGGCTTAAAAAGTTGGTCGCGTACGTCAATGTTTGGTTACTAATCTACATTCGTCAAATGGTTTTGGTAATATGAATATGGCTTTATTAAAATAACCTTTGCAGAATTTCGATGCATTTGTTCAGCCAATTTTGATCATGATCATTTATATTTATATAATAATAAAGATCCTTGCTTTGCTCTCTTTTATTTTATACTATTCGATACTTCAAATTGTATTTTTTTAAATAGTACTTTATCTCACGTTCTTGTTACTGAATGTTTACTATTTAAAAAAAACACGACGCGCAGACAGAAGCTTCTTTGATTTTAAAAAATTTCTTTGCATGGACACGTTATAGCTTTGAGTAGAATATCCTTTCTTTTTTTAAAAATACCCTACGGAGTCTTTTGGATTCTAAAATGATCTTCTTTCATTTCGTTGAAACAAATACACTTGTCCGACTATGTTACATATACATGTACAAAGAACGCTACAAAGAGGGACTTCATATACAAGGTGTAAAAACTGTAAAATTTAATTACGCTCGTTTCGCAGTTTAATAAACAACATCTATACTTGTTAGAATTCAAAGAGATTTAAGGTTTTATCAAATTTAAATATTTGAAAATACACAAATAAATAATAAACAAATTTCTTTGTAATTTTACAATTATTATTATAGTAAAGAGTATATCGTAGAACAAGATATTCTTCAAAAGTATACTGAAGCACGCAACAAGACAAAACTTTGCAAGGTATTTTCTTCTCCTTGTGATATAATAGCAAACATCTGGAGAGAAGATACCCTCCCCTCCCGCTCCTTCCCTCCCAAAGAAAATACCATCAACACAAATACCACATGTATATATATACATATAAACGGAAGCTCGCCCCCCTAAGTGATACATCTAAAAGATCCTCACAGGCGAGAATTGGGAGATAAAGTGAGCGCAGCATACATTTGAGGCGCTTGTATGTAAATAGTATGCATGTATATACGAAGAGAACGGGGAGTTTGAGGAAGAGGAGCTGTTTTGCTCTCGTAAAGAGAAAGAACTTGAGACAATTCGCTCTTTGTGACAGGGTTCATGTCAAACGGCTTAGAAGCTTATTTGCGCTGCTTACATTCTTCAATGGATTTCGTACTGATGCTACTGCTGTTACTGCTCGATGAACAATTGGCGTGTTTGTGTATTACTGCGTGCCGCATGGGATTATGTTTGGAATTTGATATTCTTGAGAAGGGTGAATGTGCGTGTTTTGAAAAGGGTTTATTTGCATGATTACATATACATATATATGTAAATGCGTTGTTTTTACAAATGTATTACTTCATGAGAGAGAGAGAGAGAGAGAGAGAGAGAGAGAGAGAGAGAGAGAGAGAGAGAGAGAGAGAGAGAGAGAGAGACAGAGAAGAAGGAAATTCTTTTGGTTACGCGAACATTTTATTTTCATAGTGATTTTCAGAGACAGCCAATGTAAACAAATAAAAATGAAATAAAAGTATCAATAAAATGGCAAACAGATACATTTTGAAATACCTCAAACTTACAATGTAAAAGCACTCAAAGGAATTGTTTTTTTGTTTTAATGTAAATTAGACTTGTAAAAATTCTCGCTAAAATATGCTGCTTTTAAAAGTGTTTGAAAGCAATCAAGTTTTTATCGGACCAAAAAGCGAGTGCTTCGCTAAAAAATGAGACAAAAGTGCTTGCACTCAACTACAAGCTAGACGTTATGATTTTTAAACTCTTCAAAGTTGTTGCTTAATAGTTATGATAAGGTATTTTTATAGAGCAGTAGGTTGAACAATCTGTTCCTTCAAGTTAAAGCAATTAGAAAATTATTACTATTTTTCAATTGAGATTTGTGAATACGTTATCTAAAGCACGAGAGAGTATAAGGAATAACAGCGGACTAGCAGTCGACAGAAAAAAAATAGAACAAAATCACGACTCTCGCCAGAGTCGGATAAATAAATGAATCTATTCGTATGTGGCGTGCACGTGGTTTGAATCAGGGTGCTTGGAAAATGTACGCTCCCACAAGTCGGATTTGCTGTGTTTTTTCCTACCACATACATGTGTGCACTGTACAATTTTGTTCTATTTGCCAGGCGCTACGAGACGGGGAGGGAATGTATAAATTTAATTCCACGTCTTTTATTTTGTTTATTGGACACTCGAACACGTAAAAGTAAAAGTCAAAAGTGGAGAAAGAGTATTGTTTTCTTTGATTTTATTTAGCCACTGCGATCACAATCTATAATTTCATCGCTATCTATACAAAAAAATGATAAGAAAACTCGATTAAACTAAAGTTATATTGCCGTATAACCAGTCAGTTATCAGTGGACAGAAAACGATACAAGCAACCTGTTCGAATGGATATAAGTATATATTTGTATGTGAATATGTTTAACGTTTGAGAGTCATTTGAAATTCCGCTGGACTGGAAATAATCCGCACACGCGACTTTTACGCGATGTAACAACAAGCAACAACAGCGAGTAGCACACAAATGCTTGGCAATTACAACGTTTTACTCTATATTTAGCGCCCCTTTCCCTCTTGACGTAGAACAATAGTTTTGTATGTACATTGCACCCCACCCCTTTCTTCCACTTTAGGACAATGCAAATCGCCTCGGCTATTTCGCCACGAGTATATGTTAATGAGTAAAAGGAAATAGCGGAATAATGCACCGTATATAAGCTCTGATTAACTATCTTTACAAGTGAAATGTGTTTTCACGTGAAGACATTATTTTATTTTAATTGTCAGTGTACGTTCGTATAGGGAACTGATTTTGTAAATGTTTGAGAGCACGATGAGTCAGCGATATGTGCCATTCGCAGAAAATCGCGACGAGCAAAATGTGCGAATAATTTGAAGTTCATTGTAAGCTATTCGAAGTATCTACGAGCGCTAAATAGAATTCAAATAATTGGATTTCGCACGATTTACATTTAATTGAAATTCTTTGACGGTTTCATTCGGAAATAGACATATTTTCAAACCTAGAATCTTCATTTTTTTTTGTTAATGGATTTATGTTAAAAATCAGAAAGTTGAAGTTAAAAAAGGTGATATACGTATTTTAAACAACTTGGAAAAAATTAAAGAAACTGGATGAAAAAAACAACTTGTGAATGTTTGTAAATCATTTAGAGTCATGCAAGCGCATACGTTAAAACATAGGCAAAGTGCTTGAGGTTTGTCTTAATGTGCTTTCGAGATTACAGCTTCTCTCTCTCACTCTCTTTTCCTCGAGTAAAATGAAAAAGCGCACGTTCGTTAGCGAAGTAACTTACCCTAACGACGGCGAGAAGCGCGCTACATGACGCACTTTTCGAGTGCAGACGCACGCGCATATATACACACATGCGTTATTTTAAATATTTATTGTCGTCATTACTAAAGGCAACGCAGGAAGGAAGGGACACAGCATGAAGTCGTTGACTCTTCTTTTGACTCTCTCTCTCTCTCTCAGCACGCTGTGCACTCTGTCTCGCATTACTTATATATATATACATTGGTGTGTATCTCATCTCTCTTTTTAACATGCTATATATTGAACTTGCGAGCACGACTTTGAAACTTACATTTGGAATTGACACCTTAACTTGTAATCAGAATAGTTTATACTTTGAAAATGTGATTGAAACGTTTGCGCTGTCTTTATAGATGAATAAGTAACAAAGAAAAGGTGCACCTTCGAAAATAATGTGCACGTTAATCCAACAAATAATATATGTACATTGTAATTTTGCTTTCTGCATTCGTTCATCAAATTTCCATTAAAAACTTTAAATGAACGCTATGAAAATAAAAAGACAAAATTAACGACGAATAGAATTTAAATCGTAAAATTAATTTCCAAAAGCAAGTTTTCAGTCCATTGGCTTAAGCGACTGCATCTGCGTCTGGTAACGATTCTCTCTCTCTCTCTCTCTCTCGCTCGCTCTCTCTCGCTCTCACCCGTCGTCTTCGGCATTAACTTCCTATAACCGTAAGACAAACAAAGGGAGGTGCGAGTCCGTAATTAAAGAGCAATTAACGCGCAGTAGCTTGTGCTGGCGCACAGGGCACGTTGTTGAGGCTACGACGCCGTCAGCCAACGACGACCTCCAAGATTACCGCGTCATTTCCAACACTATGCCATTTTCTCTCTTTCTCCGACAACGACGACGAACAGCCGGATATATCTTTGTGTCTCTATTAGCAGCTACAGCTTGAGCTTTTATAGTTCAACCTAGTTCCTTTTTAACCTGAGTTGTGTTGATTGCGCATCGTTTTTAGTATGATAGAATAAGTCTTTCTATTTTCATGTCAAACGGCATTGTGTTACTCAAAGGGATTAATTAAATTTTACAAATATTGCATTTTATACTGTTGCCAGAAGACCAATATCGCATGACAATGGAGTTTTCAAAAATTCTTTTTGAAAATTATTATTTTTAATTGAACACAAATATATTTCGCTCGTTTCGCGTTATACGGGAGTAAAGAACAAAATTATCCTCTTTTGTAATTGATACTTGATCGTTTTAAAAAATTCTGTCACGAACAACAATAAGGCAATAGTTACTAACGTTGTTCATTTATTAATCAAGTCCTATTACGAAATATTGGTATTTGTGACGGATCAAGCTGCTAATGTAAACGATACGAATGTGTATTATCGAACTTGTTTTACGAGAACGGACTTTGACAGGAGAATGTTCAAACTTTAATACTTGACGTTCTCTTCGATATTCAGCGTATTTTCGTCCTTTCAACTTGCTAATGTTTTTTCCAATAATCGGCAAATTTGTTTTGCCTTTAATCTCAATCAAGTATTGACTAAGTTAATAATGGAAATTTCTCGTTTTGTTTCAGGTGAGCTATATAAATCACTCAAACTTTACTATTATTCTTGGAAGATATTAACAGCGAAGCGTAAGTGTGAAGTCTAGATTGAATAACACATAAGACTATATCTCGTACCGAAACACCGTTAATAACCAATAATTAAATTTTCATGTAAATCTCATATTCTCCTCTGCTTTGGATACATCAAGTTGCAATTGAATTCGAATATTATTTAACTGAATTTCGATGATTAAGTTGTTCTAATGAATCTCAGACTCGATAAACTATAGCAACATTTTCAAAATAGAAGAATTTCTTAATAGAATGATTCCTTAAAGTCGAAATATATTAACTCGTATATTCGAAACACAAAATGCCATAACGTAATAGAGTAGCGTTCCACGAAAAGAACTGCAGAACCGCTCTCTGCGCGTCTTCTACAAAATCCAGACGGTTTCGCTGGCTCTGCACCTTTAATCTCATTCCCGCGAGAGCTAATGCGTTGACCACCTGGCGAGGAAAAGAAGCGTAGCAGCAGCAGCCGCACGAAAGAACACAGAGAAAGAGAGAAGCCGCCACCGCCGATAATAAAGGCGTTGCAGTGTGTGTCTCGAAGAGAAGTCTTCCACACAATGCACCTTCTTCTTTCTTTTCCAAAGCTTAAAGAGAGAAACTGAGTTTGGTTAACCACTATCGTGCTTTTATATATATTATTTATGGTTTTATACCGTCGTCGTCGCATTTTGTTTTTTTTTCTATTGATGCGCTCGGGTGTGAATGACTTAAATTTGATTTTCCAGATGCACGCGCACGAACACGTCGATTTATGAAATTTAATGGAAAATAATAAATATTGTGCTACTGTTTCTATGTACGACTCAACTATTCGTAATAAAAAAAATTGGATGCCAAAATGTGGTCCGAAAGTCTGCGAATGTTTGACCGATACCAGCACTTTTTTTAAGTATTAAATCGAAATTCATTTTTTTATTTCGTGAACAAGAGAATATACGAATTGAAATTCCTATAAGTAAATAACTAATAAATATTCGTCTAAAATTTCTACGATCTTCAATCGAAATAACCATTTTCAAACGACTAAATCGCTCGTAGTACGTTTATTCGGAATAAAATATCTAAATTAACATCTAAAATGCAATCATCCCTCCAGTACCCCGTAATTACCTCGGGTAGAATTCCTTATCTTCTCCTCCGTGGTGTCATTTGCCTACGCAATCGATAGTTCGACGGGCTCAGTGGTCTAACAAATATAAAACGATGTATCGAGTAAAAGGTAAAAACCAAATTTTTGCAAGGAAATAAATGAATCAACACGTAACAAGAGAGATCTATCTATATTTCATTGTTACAAGAAAGAAAGAGAAGAGAGAGAGAGAGAGAGAGAGAAATCATATCGCTCGAGGGATGTAAACCCAAACAAGAGGAAGTGTAGGAATGGAAAGAGTGCAAACGCGCGGTAATAATGTAATACCTCGCGGTGAATCGAGACGAAGATAAAAATGCACAGCATTTGCGGAGTGCGCTTGTTCACTGACCCGTAAAAAATAAAAAGTTTTTAGCTAGTGGCTGTATTGTGATTAATTAGCTTTCAGATAGTTTGTAAGATCATTATAAATGAGCGCTGTAAGGATAAGAGAGAGGATGGCCAGTCTTCCAGCTCGTTGCAGCTTATTAACGTTATTATTCATGTATATTTGATTGTTTTATTTTTGCAATGTTTCGACTAAACGGTGTTGAGCGTAATTTAATGAAAATTGTCCTTTTCATTGTTGAACAATAATAATTCTATTTGTATTTTATAGATTTCGAAAAAATATATTTCATTTTCCCAAATAAATTTCACGTTGTATTATAGTAATCCATTGCATATAATCATATATCCCAAAAAAACCTCCAAACTCAAGTATCGTTCAAAAGTGCTCCCATTTTCTACGCTAAAAGCTTCTACAAAAAAAATTGTTTTTTTCGGATACAGACACATACACGTGGGTTATTGTCAGGTGTACGCATATACACATACACAAGTGAGAACTTGAGCGTTGAAAAAGTCGCGCTCACCGTTCAATGGACCCTTTTTCCCTCTCTCGGTCTCTCGCGTACTAACCCACAGGCATCTTCTCCTATTTTTTTCCTTCATTCGCGTATAGTCCTCTTATGCTCTCGGTGAATTCAGATCTTTAAAAGCGAGGAAGCATTACCCTACTCGCGCGAGCGGGTTCAATGGAGGGAAGGCCTGAAGTAAATACGTCCTTGCCGCACCTTTTCAACTTTCTTTCTCTTATTCACGCGAGAGGAGAGAAGTGAATTTTTTTCCCTTCGATATCATTTCGGCATTTGAACAAGTTAGATATCATTACATGGCCACTATTGTTAACGTCCGTAAAATTACGTTGCATGTCAATTACAAAAATAAATTACTAAGAAAAAGTTTTCAAATTTCTCGAGAGGAGATTATTATTGCTCTTTTTTATAATAGATCTCTCGTCCTTATTATTTCAAAATTGAAGATGAAACTTGGAAATATGATTATGGAAGTTCAAACTTGCGGTGCGATAATGATTTTCTCGTCAGTTAACAAGTCGGAGCACTCAGCAATTTGAATGGCTAAGTGAACGATAATGTATACGACAACAAGAGTTTTCCACGCTTTTTCAAATAAAACAAGAGAAAGAAAAAAATAGGAAAAATTCTTGCACTCTGATTAGAAATTAAGCCTGAGAATCCGACGTTCGAATTATCACGATAACGAGTTGGAAAATTGAAGAAAACATTTTTTGTATGTAGAAAAGAAAAGAGTACGAATGCATGCTACTGACGTCGACATTTTCTCAAGTGTTTGCGTAATCAGATACACTAATTGGAAGCTTCGTCCAACATCAGCGCGATTGTAAGCGTTTGATTGCCGCGGGAGATTCGATAATTGACGTTACGAAAAAACTTGGAAAAAGGACGCAAGAGAGAAAGAGAGAATGAGCCAAAAATCGATATTATTGGCCCTTTGCTTGCTCAGCGGTTTCGTATCATATTCCCCTTGATCGCCATATACGTTGTAAAAACTTTGAAAGATTTTACTATTTATCATTTTTCAATCGACGAAATAGCTAATTGAATTTTTAATTTTCAATGAAAAATGGAGGACATCAATAAAATGTTATCATTGATCATGAATTTCATTTCATTCGAATTGTAAATCATACGAAATTTACACAAAACTAGTTTAGCCTTTGAATGTAAGTCACGTAACTTTAGTAATACGATGTTAATGCCACTTGACATGTTTAAAAAGAATATTAAACGTCACATCAAGCGTATTATAGGCATCAGAACATACAAAAAAGCTATCAATACTCTAAGCATTTTATAATTTTTTTCAGCTAGTGCGCTCTCTCTCTCTCTCTCCCTCTCTCTCTCTCTCTCTCTCTCTCTCTCTCGGTCTCTCTTTCACGTGCGCGAGAATTTCACATCAGTTCTGTAATATTTACGAGTTGTTTTTCCAGTATATACGGGAACGGCCACTCGAATAGTACCAGACGGATTTTCATATTATTACTTTTCCGCGCCCACAATGCTCACTGTCGAGTTCCATCGTAAAAATGTATTTATGCACTTTCCCCTCTGCGTATACGGAACTCTTGATTTCTCTCTCATTTTACTCATGCGTGCCTCTTTGTAAGCTGTTTTTTTTCTTTTTTCACTTTACGAAGTGATGACTCTTTTGGGAGTGAGAACGTGTGCACTCGCACCAACTAAAATAATTTCTGGTTTTATATTCATGTTTTTTTATTTTTGTACAATACGTTTGTACTCCGAATTTTTTTCGGCGAGTTATACGATCAAAAGAATTTTTTTGAAAGTTATGCGCGAAAGGTATGCACGAAATGGAATTGACGAAGTAATCTTCATGTTATAAAATGTACGCATCTGAAAAACGTCGGTTGAATAGTTGTCACTTTTTCAATCCAATCTCTAAACAATTTAAAAGTAACGAATACGTTTTTCCCTCCATGTTAATAAAAAAAAAACAAGAATAAACAGCAGCCAGCCTTGGATTCGATAGCTTTCAGGGCGCTGCAAGCGACAATTCGTCGCAAAAAACAACGACCAATACAATGAGAAAAGAGAGGAATCGAAATCGAATAGCGAGAGAAAGAGAGAGAGAGAGAGAGAGAGAGAGAGAGTATACGCGCCTGTGTGTGTGAGCGATACAATCAAATAAACATCACCTTATTTATGCACTCATTCTCTCTCGTCCCTTTGTTTCCTCTCCCTAGCTTCCTTTCTCTCTCGATCGCTCGCTCACTCGCGTACGGTCATTCCACTTCGCGCCTTATACGCACATAACTCTTGAAGCGCGCGTAGGTGTTTGACGCCGTTATACTCCCAAGAGCCTTTATAAAATTGATAAGCTTTCGAGATCGTTACTTTTGCCCAAGGACGTTTGGATGTTTATATATATATATACGTATGGACATTTCCTTTTATTGATTATACTGATGCTTATGTGCTGTTTGTCTATATACTCGTATATATACTCAGTGATACGTATGTATGTATACACCTGGAGATAACAAAATCGGGATTGTCTGTATGGCACTTTGGTGTTGGCTATAATGCGTTTATATACTAGTAGCTCTTTGGGCTTCCGGTAAAGTCGTATACTGTTCTCAATAAACATTGCGATTGAGTTGCATCAGTGTCATGAAATAGTAACTTATGAAACGCACATTTTTTTTCTTATTTTTTTTAACATACAGCGTGCGTGTAAGTATTTTCATTAGTAAAATGAAGTTTCGAATCAGCCGCTCTATCGATCGTTATATTCAACTACGCAAGTGTATATTGCATGAATATTATTATATGATCAGATTAGTAAAAATATTTTAAGTTACACTTGACACAAAAGAGTAATCTCGTTGATTAATCTACCATCCCGCCTTTCAACAAAAACTCGAGTACGCGAGCAAACACACACACACGCGCGCGCACATTAATTCATTCGCACAGCATGTGCAACTCGCGAGAGGCGTGGTGAAAAGGAGAAAAAGAGAGATTCAAAACTCGATGCTCGCGATCAGCGATCCGCGAGATTAAGGCGTTGAGTGTATATTCGCAAATAGCAATTCCATTCGGGTTGAGTCGAACTCGATACGAGAGCGAACTCACGTACACCTACAGTATATTTGGTAGATTAAAAGGCTATTGACGTTTACATTATATATACATCAACAAAAAGGATTGGATATCTGTATACCCTGTGGATGTAATTGGATAAGTTTGCACCTAATGATTTTGCTCGCGTTACAAAGAATATTTGATAAAAGTATTGGAGTCGCGAGACTTTTTTTAGATTGGAATGTGTAGAATCTTTCTTTATGACGTTGCTATTTTCAGTGAGATGGATTTTTTATGGGTTTCATTTTCTATATTCAAAATATGTAACGTTCTTCAAATCGCTCTTATTAGAAGCTTTTCTCCATTAAGTTTCATGGAAGAGCAGCCACAATTACTTTAAAATGTAAACGTCATATACCAGGTCGTTCAAGTAATTTAACCTCCTCCCTCTCCCATGATAATCATTTTGAAATTTTCGCGAATACCAATAAGCCCAGCTAACTATCTGTAAAGGTATTGTTCGTTAACCCCTCGTTTCAGTCTCGTCTTTATTACAAAAGTGTAAAACGTTTGCCGCCTCGTCAGAGCTTTTTTCCATCCAATAAGCCATCATCGAATCTGTCGAGAAATATTGATCTTGGAAGTAAACGCAATTAGAAGAGTGAAAAAAAGAGAAAAAAACAACCTCTCTGTATACGGAGAGGGAGGCAAGAAAAATATTATCGCAGCGCTTTTCTGTCTCGCATGCAATTAAACTCAGTGCGGCGCGGCGTCTCGTTAGGGGAATTCGTTTACTGCCACTCGTCCTTTTTTTTTCTTTTTGGTCTGCTGAGTATCTTGACTGAGCAATCGTGGGATATCAATATATTTCTACGGACCGTAGAGAAGAACAAAAAAAAATACGAGAGAAATGTCAGGTCAGCTCTCTCGAGATGAAAGCCAATTGGCTCGAGCCAAGGGTCGAAAATGGGGTGATACGTTATGACATCCTTTGCCAAGTTTGTCACCAGATATTTTGTCTTGTACTTATAATGTAACGGAGATTTTAAAAGTATTGTTTTGAAAAGAACGATGGAACCGTTGATTTTTCGCGGCTAAAAAGTTGGTTTAACGATAAGAAATGAATTTACTTCCGTTTTTTTACTAACATGCAATACAACGTATCTTGTCTCTTATTGATGAGACTTCCAAACTTTTTTTAATCGAGCGAACACTGTTGTAATTATGTTCACAACACAAAAATTATTGATTTGTTTCGATATCTGTCTTTAAGTTAAATCGATTGCAAAATAAAATAAAATTAGGCGTGTTCATATTTCGTGCTCTTACCGGAATTTTACTTTTCACATTCTTTTCGACCGTCAACGATAAAAAAAAGTCACTAACAAATATCGTATGTGTACAGTATATACATATATTTGAAAAATTAAATCCACAATCGAATACAACCAATCTTTAAAATTATAAAGATTCAAGCAAATCAATATTATTTGAAAAACAATGACAAAACTCAATCATCCGTGAAAATTCAGTCGCCAAGCTTTGCCCTTGCAGAATTTTATTTTTCTCGCCGTTTCATTTCATTTTCTCAGATTTAAAAGAAAGAAATGGAAAAAAGAAAAGAAGAGGCGAGAGAGGAGAGACCGTAAAAAACATTTCTCTGTAATCCCTTGGAAAGGAGAGTGTGCGCGCGGGCGAGAAGGGACGGCGGCGGCGCGTTTCGAGAGAAATTACGGGCGGAGAAGGAAGAAACGCCGCGAGGAGACCTACCGCATGTTCCTCTCTCTCTCTCTCTCTTGCTCTCGCGACCTGCTCCTTTTACTCTCTTTCTTTTAAAGCCTTTCGCCTCCATTATCCATTCCTTTTTTATGTCTCTCTCTCTCTCTCTCTCTCTCTCTCTCTCTCTCTCTCTGTGCACGCTCCTTTTTTTTCGTTCTTCATCGGTTCTCGAGGTCGAGGATGTTTTTGCGCCATTGTTGCCCGCTTGACTAGGCGCCGAGAATGGCTGGTCTGTGTGATGTAATTTGCGTAACTTTGAACGTATAAACCGACCAGCCCGCTGAGACGGACTATAACCTCGAACTGACTTTAACATTTTTTCCTTTAATTTGGCCGCTTGAAGAATTGGTACTCATTTTATTTTTGCATTTTTTTTTAACGGACTTTCGCGATTCGTTATGCACCGTAAGGTTGATGGTCGTTTTTTGATAGAACAAAAAATTATCGATGAAAATTTTCTCTATAATGTGATTTCAACGATGACAGGGTAGAATTGATTCTCAAAATAATTATAGTACTACAGATGTTGTCGGTTGTAAGCTACTATGTAAAATGCTACGATAATTCCATGGTGGTTAATATTCGTTCAAGTAACCTACGATTTAACTGTTGGGACGCCTATACAATAATTATCTTATACAATCCATTTTCTCTTATGCTGTAATTTACCTTTCACATTAAAAAGCTCTAAAATTATTGAGGTTATTTTTTCCATTTCTTAGACTCTGCATCACTGTAATTCTAATACATTTGACGAATAATAAGAATTCCCTTTTGTTTATTTTAATTTTCACTGCTATCCCATTACCTAGAAGACCTTGTAGCACAATATCAGCCCCTATTTCAAAATAAACTCGTAGCTCATAATTTCGTTAAAAACTTTCATATCCACCCTCGCAATACACATTAGCTTCCTTATCTGTTAAGCTCCATCGCGATAAATACAAAAAAATATCATAAGCTCACCAAAAAAATCCAATAACCTTGTGTTTTTTCTGCTTTCAGAGTTAATTTATAGTCAAACAATGGGCTCTGAACAGAAGCAGCAGCAAGAGCACCAGCACTCTGTCGAATTGTTTTCACGGACATTATAATTGATCAAATAATCTGACAAATGTTTGAAAATCGATATCTTTGTGAAAATTGTAAATTCTTGAGGATGGGCTAGTTTGAACAAGGTTGTGGAAAATTTGGAGATGGCTGGTGGTGAACGCAACAAGTGGCGCAAGTGTGATGCGCCTCTCGGCTACTTCAGTTGGCATCGTCACTAGGCTCAAGACGATCGAATTGGCGTTGGCCAGGATCGTCATGAAAATCACCACGGGCGAGGCTGTGGTGCCACTACTTGGTGCCATTGCTCCGAGATATGTCGTCAAACAAGCGACTGTCAAAAGATGCGTGGCCGCGCTTCTTCTCGTATCCATGGCCAGTATATTCTATTATACGCATTACATCATTAGCAGTCCTTTGTCCAGGTGAGTTTTTCTTTTATCTTCGTATTTTATGATTGATATAATGCATCTTTCTTTTTTATTAGCAATTAATTATATCCGGAATATAGATGACGTTTATGAATAGAGATAAGATGAATAATGAAAAGATTATGTTGAGAAAACAGTTTAGTAAAGGATAACGGTGACGTTAACAAGGAGAATATCAATCGAATAAACCGAAGAGCCCGCGTAATTTGCTTTGAAAACGGATATTCTGTTCGCTACTTCCATGAACCAATAGAACCACTTAAAATGCTTCTTCTAATTCACTATCCCGAACCAAATGACTTTAGAATTTTAGAAGAGTCATATAGATTGATATCCTCGAAAAACCATTTACCAGTCGATCAATGCCAATTCAATCGTCAGGTATTCAATTACAGGATAAAGATATCGCTTCTGTTGCAGTGTAGGTGTATATATCAATTGCCAGTGTTCCACTTCGTACGACAATCTCTATGCCAGGCCTTTATATAGCTAATTGATTATCGTCTATCAAGTTACGTTAATCCGTCGTCTTTCCAAAACGGTTTAATCGATATATCATTCTAGAGTTAGTACGAATATAGATGCAATTATTTCCAGCTTTCAACACTTATCGTGAAATGCAATATCTCGCGCTCGCCTCGTCACATTTGAGTACCAATCAATTACCAAATCGTTCTGTGATTAAAACCATCGACTAATCATAAATTAGCATCAGTTCGGCAGATAACATACACACGCGTTAATACAGTAAGTAGAAGCCTCGGGGTTCTCTCTCATCGTCAAACTCTCTAATAGAGTCTGCGTGGCTAACTAACAAAGCAAAAACTCGCATTGGTGGAACATTCGACATTAGTAGCACTCCTGACAAGCGCGCAACTCTCAAATATGCTGATTGCGACAACGTTCGCCTACACGCCAAGTTAGCCATCCGCTCTTCCCTCGAATTAGCGAATTCGTAAGGGGAAAAGCCGCTAGGGTCTTGAACTCTCTCTCTCTCTCTCGCAAGTCAACTAACTACCTTACCTGCATACACGTAACTTGGCACATTGGAGAAACATTGTCGTATGCGGTAAGGGATCCATCCCACAACTCTCCAGACGTCCACGACAAGTAATCAATGAAAAAATACACGGTGAATGTTGATAGGACAAACTTGCGCTACGTTTGCAACGGGTGTAGTTAGAGTAAATTTTTAGATAAATTGAACAACGACAATTTAAAATACAATGAATTTTGCATCGAAGCAAGTCCACCCAAACGATGGAATTAAATACCATAGCGACAAATGAGGATTAATTTTTCACAAAAATTGACATTTTTCTTCGGTACTTTGTTTCTGAAAATTTTAACGTGAAGTAAATGATCTCGATGAAGGGAAAATCCCATTAGCATGGACTAGCGTAAGATTGACGTGTCGACTAATTACCGAAGTAACACATTTTGATATTCCGTAAAGTTGGGTCTTTGTGTCGTTGTATAGCTTTCGGGCGTCAAATTTAACAGATGGGTCTATATTGCTCGACGCGCGAAGCCAGCAGTACAAAGAACAAGTTGCCGACGTCAAGCCTTTGACTCTCCGAACTTTGCCATTTCTTTGGGGTGTCGGACTCGTATAACTAATAATTGCAAGCTTTTGACGAGAAACAGTAGGCCCACGCTGTAAGGTTATTTTCGTATAGGCTTTTATTATATTTAGCTACTATTAAATGGAGAAAATATTTTTCTTTTTTGCCTTAGAAATTTTTTATTCGTTAAATTCGTAAACCTCCGATTAAAAAATTTAAACTTTCAAAAAATTTAAGTAAAATAAATTTAAACTAACTACGATTCGATATTTCTCATTGTTTACCGTTTGAATATCGGTCAAACTTTCTCACTCGCTCCCGTGACCATAAAAATAACCTTCTAGTCGTTATACAATCGAGAATAGTGTACGAGTATATTTCCACATAAACGACCACGTCCAGGCAGCATATAAATAACATCAATTAAATTTTGTATTTGCATAATTGTACACGCGTGTCGATTTTCGTCCGTTATGGCCTCAAAGCCTCGTTCATTATTGAGTCAATACATAAAAACATCCTAAAATAAGAGAACACGCGCCATTCAATGCTAACGTTTAATAAACCAACACCACTATATCTCTGTTTATAAGCACATTTTTGTTTTCTAAGTATATTCTTTGATTACATATAATGTTCAAGGTCGTAATGACCCAAAAATATAAAAATAGATTCTTGTCAGAATTGCACGTTAAACTTCAAGATTGAATAATTACAATGGCAAATTAACTACCATCTTCGAATCCGTTAGTCTCCATAAACCCTTCAGGTCATTAATTTTCCCAGAACGCGTTCTCACTCCGGAATGCACACTAACCCCTTCAGCACCCCACCGTACCTATTCTCTCTCTCTCTCTCTCTCTCTCTCTCTCTCTATCACTCTCGAAAAACCGAAGAAGCTCCCCTTATCACCAGCAAGCTCAACGACGACGAAAGCCATTCCTCGTGGCTCTCTCACAATGGAAATTAATTGAAATCTCGTCGTCCCGGAGAAATTTCAGTTTGCTGAAAATCTGATCTCTTCTACATCTATATCTATGTGCACATATATACATACACACACACACACACACATATATATACTATATATATATATATATATATATATATATATATATAGCGGAGCCAATGGGAAATTAAGCCGACGACCCAATTTAAATCAGGATATAAGAGGCGCGATGCGTTTCCTCGTTGTAACCAGTTTAATTCTCGATTCTCCTGCGAGATTTCTCTTCACCTCGTCTCATCCCGACAAACTTTGCAGCCAGTAGTAGTAGTAGTAACATTCCGGGGATTTACACCAGATAGATTGAGGAAGCTTGGCCTCCGACGATTTGACTAGCGACAGCGTATGCAAGCAAATTAGAAATATGCAGATTCTAAGGGCTAAGATGCATGACAGGTAGGGCGCGGAAGACTATCTAATGGCTATATACATATATCAAGAATTGATTTTAATTGCTTTTCCCGTAAATTACATTTTAATCGACGTGCAGATATTAATTTGTTTGAATCACGTTAAGTTAATTCAATTATATACAATGTGATGTAAATTCTCCCATTACCTTTGACAATTTATCCGTCTATCGTAAATGGAAAATCTATTTTAAATGTGAATTGAAATGAAAAGAAAAAACTAGTTGTAAAGATACTTGAAGTTTCTTAGCTCATCCTCCTGTTTTCAGATAAATCAACCGAGGATCTGTCTAATTTCGTACGCGGACCTCACTGAGTAACTCAGAACAAAAATATATATCATTCTTCCCCCTTCGTGTAATTGTATTTTACTCGCGAGCTGGAATTTCTTCCTGAATTCACAGAAACTGGCTGAATACGTTGCTCAGTGAGGCATGCAAAAAGTAACTGGAGCCCGCAATAACGAACCCCCCCTCCCCCTCCTTGAGCTTGCGCTTGCAAGAAACGAAAAACCGAGAGAGAGAGAGAGAGAGAGAGAAAGAGAGCTTCATGGAAGCCAATAAAATGCAACTCTCATTTCATTCTTGATTAAAACACGAACTTTCTCCTTCTCTTACTCTCTCGTGCACGAAATCTCGGTTAATTAGGAGGATATGCCAATATTAGGCCAATCAAAGTGTATAAGATCAATCTTTCTGTCTCTCCTTCGGTCTCTGGCCACAGCAGCGTAAATATCTTGCGCAATGTCCGCGGTTAACGAAAATTCAGTCTGAGGCTCTGTATTGTGTTTTGCTTCGAGCGGAGAATGATAATGCAAAGCTATTGTTCAGTTCTTCGGACTGAGTTATCGGATTTCGTTAATGAAAAAGTTTCGGGTGTATTCATTGGAGAGAGAGAAAGAAAGAGTGAGGCGCCGATCTTCCAAGAGAGATAGGGTGAAGGGATTTATTGGGTCGAGAGAAAACTTAGGACTACTCTCTTTTTCTTGGGCGCTTTGAATGATGCGAAAGAGAGGATAGTTTTCGATTTTCGTTCAAAGATTGAAATCAAATTCAGTTTTGTGAAAAAAATTCGCGTTTAGACGGCGTAAACGTTTTCTTCCAAATTGCACTATTTTCAAACGGGCAATATTGGAAAAAGTTTTCAAAACCAATTCAACGATTGGTGTTGTGTCGAAAAATTGCAAACGATATTAAAAATTGATCCGTTAACTATCTACCTCAAGAAATTGTCGAAAAGGAATACTTCAGAGCAATCATCATGAAAGCTTGCACAAAAAACTACTTTTTAAAATTATCAATCATTATAACAAGGCCAGCGGTGGCTATATATCTTAAGAGCTTCGGAAAAATTCATCGGCATCGTGTATATACATTCCACTTCGATAACAGAATGCGCAATCCGGTAAAGCCAGAGCGAGTTAGCGCGTACAAAGTCAGCTCGTCATGTGGGAATTGGGTGTACGCGTGGGGCAACTCTGCGATGTTTGTCGCTCTCTCCCAATCACCGGCAATTCAAGCCTCGGGCCTTAGTTTGCATCTCCTCCTACCTTTCGCTAAATTCAATATCGTTTTCTTCCTGATTCATGACTTGGTTGCGACGTTGACGAATTGATCGCAAGCGTCAAGGAATGTTGTTGATTCTATTTTCGAAAAGATTGGACTTTCATTTCTATTTTTAAATTATTATTATAATTTTAAGTACTATTGACAACTCTATTGTACCTCAAAAATCAACAATTGTTTATCTCAAAATCGTTAATTTCAAAACATTACCGATAATAACCGCTATTTTTTCATCTCTAAATTTGCATATCTTTCATTCTCTCTCTCTCTCTCTCTCTTACTTTTTCTAATGCACATCGTCCATTCGTTTCATTATCGTAGTAAAGCTTAAATTGCGTCAGCTCGTCTATTGCGAACCAATAAATTCCTTCCACAGCAGGAACTGGCGCCCAACCGGAGACCCACACACATAGGACGATCGTCTGGATGCACATACATGGTTGACCGATTGCTTGGCGTTGATTAGAATTCCAATTATTGGTTTCAAATTGATTGCTTTTTTCGGCGACTCCACCGAGCTCCTTTTATCCTTCGCTGAATGGTCGCTTGGATTTTCAACTCGGGCTTGCTCTAGTTGACTTTTATTCGTGTGTTTGCTTCCATTGATGACCTTTGGAGAGAAGAGCCTTTTTTTGAATGTGTTGAATACCCATTTTCAATTTGAAATCGCTCACGTATAAAGCTTCGATTTATCGAACTTGGTATAAAATGATAGTAAATAAAAAGTATATATTTTTTTTATCGAACGCAACGTAAAAAAAAGAAAAAGCGCCGTTATTTTTTTAAACAAAAAAGGATAATAGATTATCGCGCTGTATAGGAGAAAAAAACAAAAGACACAAAAGCTGCACACGCAGCACATCAATAATTGACACTCTCTCTCTCTCTCACGAGTGTGCAACGTGTGTTTACCTTTGATACAAACGTCGTGCACGGCATTAGCTATTGTCTGCCTGTGTAGCTCTTTCGCCCTCTCACTCCCGATGTCAATTGATGCATTGAATGAAGGCGCTCAAGTGTGCATGTGTATGTATATATACTCACTTGCAGAGCGGACGCGCCGCGCACTCCGGGTTTTCTCTGCAAAAAAGATCTCCCAAATGAAAAATACACGAAACTCACGAACAATAAGCTGTGCTGATATTAAACTTCCTTTTTCCTATACATACACTCGTCGTGCCACTTGGCTACTCCTCTTTTTCTGTTTTTTTTTTAATTTCTGTTAGCCACATGCTGTTATTACCGTTTTACGAAAGAGATGTTTTGTTTTTGTTGAATTAATGTAAATTTTACCGTCTGCTTTATTTGTTCATTGCATTGAAGTTGATCGAACGTAAGGGCTGTCGGATAAAACCACTTTACATCCAAATGTTTACAATTCTTATTTGATGGAGAATCGTGTTCTTTTAACTTAAAAATATTTAATTCTGTAATCGATCGTTATTTTGCATCTTCAGCAGCTTACGTTGAATTACCTATCACTCCCACCAAGCAATCAGCTTCAATATATCTCTCCAAAGCGAACAATTCTCATCGTCTCAAAGGCTGAACATCAAGCCTGTAGTATTGCCGTGAAATCCGTCCAATAACGCTGTAGGGCTAATTTGCAAGCTGTATTCAAGCAATCGTATCATCGCCAAGGAGTTTAAGCAGCTGCTTCTCTCAATGGAAATTGGTCTGTTGGTATTGTACCAAGATTAAACGACCTATTAATTGCTCTTTCTCTCCCTCTCTCTCTCTCTCTCTCTCTCTCTCTCTCTCTCTCTAACGTTTGATGTTTTGTGCTTCTCTTGCACAAAGTTCTCTCTAATATTATTACATTTGACCACATTGTATGTGTGTGTGTGTGTGTGTGTGTGTGTGTGTGTGTGTGATAACGTTAGCTTCTTTTGAGGCTTACTTCGGTGAAAAATCACATTAATTATTCGAGACGCGATCTTCGCGTGGTTACTTGTGTTATTATTCACGACGCCTACAGCACCGAAAGATGCTGTTAACTTTCCATGCGATATTCATAACGGAATAATGAGCATGGAGATTAAGATACGCATTAGATTATTTTTTATTTTCTTCTGGATGTAAAAAGTGAATTCAAACTAGATTATCTGGAGGATTTAAGAAAAGTGAATAATTAAATGAAATCTAGATTTTCGATAAATGAATCATTAACGAAGCATTAATGGAAATACTGTCAGGTAAAATTTGGCTTGAATAATGGATGATCCATTTAGGTGATTAATTAATTGAGTTCGTGAATTATCCGTAGTATTTATCAAAATTGATTACAGCTATTTGAATTTTATAAAATTTCAAATCAACCCCTTCGAAACTTGAGTCTGTAACATCGAGGCGCGACGTAAACGTAGGAGAAAGAAAAGGTAATAAAATAGCAAAGAACTGAAACACGAGCAATAAGAGAGCAAGAGAAACAGAGAATAGTAGTGCCGCATATAGAGGCACGATTCGATCGTGTTCGAGCAAACGCGCAAGAGGAAGGCAGGAGGCAGGTTATGAATGACCTGATAAACGGTCAAAAGCCCTAGCAAACTTGATACTGCACACCGCCTCCGTTCGATCACACGCCCACTGAGGAGGCAACGTTATGTATATACATTGATGAACACATACGCTTAGTGAACTTAGTATGTTCCTAATAGAGACAATATGATAGCCTTCACTTAACGACGAACAAATTGATGTTTGTCATGAGGATTTTTTTCGCACGCTTTTGCTTGTGCAGAAATATAATTTAATCTATCGAATCAATTATTCGCATACGTCAATTTTGTTACTAGGAATATTTGAAATTAAACGAAGCTATCAGATTCAGTTAATTAAATTTGCAAAAAAAATGCAACAAAAATTAGTACAACTATTCGCTAACGGTATAGTCCCAATTACATTCATTTGCAAAACGGAAATCGATTCTGCACGTGCAATATTTATACAGTGAAATTGCATCAGGCAAACACTATTTTTTTTACCGATGCATCGACGACCAATCAAGAAACGTGTTTCCACTCAAAACAAAAAAAATTACAAGCTTCTCCGCGGCCGTTTTTTAATTAGTAAAGAGCACGTGCTATGAAGCGATCTCGCTAAGTTTTGCAAACGATAAACTAATTGATGATTCTTTTGTCCAATTGGACAGAATATCATCTATCGAACCGATGAATACGTGTCAATTTCAACGATTGCGCAATATATTTTTTTAATCAAACTGTTTATCGAATAAAAAAACTGGCTCAAAGAGTGAAAATTCAATATTTTCCAAACGATCGAGGTTTAAAACTGCGTGCAATCTTTTCTGTGCTTACTAATAATTCATCATCGCTTTTGTTTTGCCACATGCGATTAATGGATTGACGCTTATTAATTTTTCTCAAAACAATCCCGTCGAACCACAAACGTTGCGTGGAAAAAATAAAGAGAATTTTTTGCACAAACGAAAATGCCTGCACGTTGATATTCAAAGTATTAATCAAACGCTTTAAAAAGGGAAGTTGAAAATCTATCAAGTCCAGATTACAATTCAAAACTACAATGGCCTGCTCACCTCTGTGAAGGAGTAATTAATTAGTACGTCGCATCATTTTGAAATTTGGCGAGAGAGGAGAAGGAGAGAAAGAGAGTATATTTGATTACCCGCATACACAATCTGTATTTAGAATGATTTTTCGAGAGATTAAATGCGGGTCCAAATACGCGGCGGTGGCAACGGCAATCAATCCTCATCTAATTCGCGTCAAAATATATAACGGCTTTGTTTATTTCGATTGGTTTTAATTCGTTTTCGAAAATACGTTCATCAGCGTTCAGTGAGTATTGGGAAGATAAATCAAATATACGAGCTCAAATGCTACGAAGTAAATATCGCCTGTTATGCGCGGGAAAGAGAGTAATAAAGGGATATTTCGAGATAATACAGCCATGTATTTCCGTAATTGAGATTTTAATCATAAAGTTTGCCTCTCGATGGTTCGGTGCGATGCTGGATGCTTATAATTACTCTTTTATGGATTGTGCTTTCATGTTGTACGCATATTTTCAATTAAAACGTGGGTGCGTGCTCATTGCACGGTTGCTTTTCTTGCCCTTTTATCTGTCTTTTGCCTACTGTACGTTCCTCGTTGCTAGATAATTTCTTAAAGTTTTTTATAACGTATAAAATGAAGGATAGCGCACGGATAATACAAGAACTAAAGGATAACTTTCTATTAATTTCGCCGTCAATTTTAGTCAATGTCCTTTCTCCCGTAGCCTTCCAAAATGCGAACTTTAATTAAATCAGATCGCAGCGAATCACAATCAACGGAACGCAAGAAGAAATCTCTGTCTGACAATGGGTAGGAAACCGCTGAATTGAACTTTGAAAGCTTAGTGCCATACCGGAAAGTGTAATACTCTCGAAAATCAGAAAAGTTGGCCGTTGGCATCGTAAAAAATCATAAAACGATCGTTTTGCGGATGAGTCTGGGTGATGGGCGCACACACAGAAGTAATTTCGCTGGGGTGAAATCAGTTTTGCTGGACATATAACCCAACTCCCGCTTTACTCATACCCCTCCCCCCCCCCCACCTTCTCCCGTAAATTGCCGGAAAGAGGGCGACGATTTCTCTCACTCGCTCACACTCCAAAGTTTTTTTGCTTTTCTCTCGATTTTCCTTCTCTAAACTTTCTCATCTATGTGCGTATCTGTGTACTCTTCCTCCTCTTTCGGTTTTGCGCTACTGACGATCGATCGTCTCCCAACTTGTTTTTCTCTCGCTATATCCGTTTCCACGTTTGCGCTCGAGTCGTATTTACCTTTGGTAGTTATCACTGAATAGAGCTCTATATGTTTCGCTTTAAAATTAACATTATCCTTCTCCCGTCCCTCTTGTAGTTTTTGCTTGAGTTTATACCGAATTATAATGCACGAAGTACATGGTGAGTGAAGAGCAACTGAACAACATTGTTTTAGAAGTGCAGTGCGCTCGTTGATTATTCATGCTCTTGAACTATTTTAAATATTTCGTAGCGGCAGTCACTTTTGCACAAGCGTGCTTAATAACTTTTCAAACTAATCGTTTTAGTACGGCGCTCTCGATGCACACCGTAATTGAGAAATTTTTAATTATACTACGATGCTCTATTTACCAACATTATTTTCAAATATTATCCATTATTCGATAGTTTATAACTACAATTTCCCTTTCACAATATACGTTCAAATGTTCTATACCTTACTTTCTATTTCCGCGAATAATCTATAAGAAAAAAGGAGATATGATTTAACAGATCAACACGTCGCCAGAATCGATCTCACGTCTCTGCTAATCTTGCCATTAATCAAATATCGACGTACAAGTAAAGCCCTACAACGCTTCCCCCTGTCGACTCTCTCGCTATCCCTCATTTATTCATAGGCCTTTGGTCGTGGGCGTCGTCGTCCCTTGGGGTTTCAGTAGTCCTCGTCGAGGAGGACTTTGAAGTGCCACGCGAAAAAGCAACGGGCCAATTTGTGCAGTCGCGTTGCGCATGAATGGCAACTCGTTTTGCCCGATTCGATTTTCATTTGAGTGGATGCTGCTGCTACTGCTGCTGTTGCGACTGCCGTCGAAGGGAATCCTGTTTCACGGATGCTTTCCGCTTTTTTCCTTTTTTTCTTGATGCGATCTGCTGATATTTTTTCACACGAACTGTTCAGCTAGATTTTTTCCTGATTCAAACGAGAGGAAATTGCCAAGGGAATGTTCGCGCTTCAGTTTTTTTGAGACGAATGATTTTTTCCTAGTTTACCAGACGTGGATAAACCTAGCTACGAATGTGCAGCTTATTTAACGAATTATATCGTTGATTTTTCAGTGAAATTATTGATTTTATAAAAATTTGACGATTTCTATTTGTTTTGCATAAAACTTATTCAATATGGAAAAAGAGACAAATTAAAAAATAGAATGTATTTTTTAAATTGCAAAGTATTTGAATGCGTTGCAAATTCATGAGAAGAAATTTGTATTTTAAATCACATTCTGCATAAAAAATAATACGCTTTCAGTTTCAGTTTTCTGCACTAAAACTTTTTAAAAGGCACATCAAAACTGCATGCGACTGCATAACCATTTCAGAGTTTTCAAATGGCGTGCACTGCGCTCTATTTAATTTTTTAAAGTGTTTTAAACATTTCAACGAAACATATCTAATGATTTGAATTTGAAACGAAAAGTTAATTTTTTTAATAAAATCATAGAAACGTCTTATTCCAAATAAAGCACTATAAAGATGTCAAAAAATTAATTAGCGATACAATAATACGTGTTACAATGTTGTACAATAACAAGGTGAAATGTAGATAAACGTAACATAACACTAATTCCCTTCAAGTAGAAACAATTATATTACGCATAGTTAGAGCACTCGGAAGAAGTTTACACTCGAGCGTATTTACAGCTTTTGCAAAGTTCAAATAGCTCTATGTTATTCTCAGTCAAAGTTCAGCAATTCTCTTCTAAACTGCCAAGACAAACATCGTACATAATGACTTGTAAATACAGATTCATTCGGTTATCTACAAGAAACTATCAAAAAAGATTCGTCACTGTTTGCATATTCAAATTACAAGTGTTTTCACTCGCGTGCAACAAAATAACAAAAACTTTTACTTTGCGCGACCGCGTCGGATTAGCATTGAGAGAGAGAGAGAGAGAGAGAGAGAGAGAGAGAGAGAGAGAGAGAAAAGAAACAATCGTAAACCTCAAATCACTCAAAGCATATAATTTGGCACGATACTAATCCTGTCCCAACATAGCATAATTATTATCTCCGTGCGCCAACACGCAAAATTATGCATAATAAAATTTCTACGAGAAAGAAAAAAATAAAACAGCAAGCTCGACGTTCCGTGGCGCATAAATTAACAAATGCAGGTTGGTGCGGCACTTCTGGCACAAGAGAGGAAGACAGAGGGTTAAAAAAAAGAATGAAAAGAGCTTGCGCGTCGGCCGAGAAAAGTGAGCTTATAAGCCCAGAGAATAATGCAAACGTTAATCCCGTACAAGCACTTTCCGAGTACCGAGTCCGGAAACTCATTGCCTTCTTTCTCTCTCTCTCTCTCTCTCTCTCTCCTCCTCCTCCTTCAGAGCCGCGAGTGTTGGCGCTGAAATGAGAAAGGAGCCAAGTGGGAAACGCAGTGGTGGTTGCTCGAGAAAAATAGGAACTTCAATTTGATGAAGGTGATTGATGAGAATATACATTTTCTTAAAAATTGATATTAAAAATTTTATTGCGCTCGATACTTTTATCGACAGTAATATTTATGCAATAAATTACTAAAGTTATTATGAAGTGTACGTGTCAGAAAACAACTTTTCTCAATTCTTGCCAATCTTCAATCTTTTTAATCAGTATTATACATCGAACGTCAAAAAAATTGCTCTACAAATATCCTATCATGTTCTAATCGGAAATGAAAGAAAAATGAGCTACACGAAAAAAAAAAACGAAATCCCTACACGGTAAACGCAGTCAAGACACGCAGGGGTTTCGTGCGAGTCAGACATACGTGGAAGTTGGCATCGTGGCAATAATAAAAGTAATAAAAACAAGAAAGAGAGAAAGTGCGCAGTACGCGCGATCTTCGGCTATATTACGCGGATTGTCGTGCATAGCGTTGCATATGGACTTCATGCCTATCTCTTCGTCCCTATCTCGTATATGTGCGCGTGCTCACGAATGAAAGAGAAAGACAGAGAGAGAGAGAGAGAGTGAGAGAGAGAGAAAAAGCTATATGGCTCTATTACACGAAGCGACGTTGAGTCGTGTAGTCCGCTAGACGCTAAGTATCCGTGCACTGCAAATGTACTACGATCCCACTACGGATAAGCTACTGAGAAAATGTAAACATAATATTTATTTATTTTCTTTTTCGTTTTCGTTTACGGTTTGTGAGTATTATTTTTGTTCGTCTAGCTCGTCAAAAATTTTCGTGCTTTCAAATTTATTTGGAAATTTTTTCAGCAAAAACAAAGATGTTATATATTGATACATGTAGTACAGTATTCTAAATGAGAGTTGTAAAATTCTAAATAAACTTTATCATTCTATAATTATGAAATAATTTAATATCAATTTTTATGAGAGAACAAGTGAGTGTAATTCCCTTATCAATCACAGACATCAACAGCGTAATTTCCCCTTATGCTAACCACGCCTAACATCGACGTTATAATTACGTGATTAATTATTTCTTGTCTCGAAATCATGCAAAGCTTTGATCGACGTAGAAGGTATAGTAGCATTAATTCTTCACCTTAAAAGAAAATAATAAAAAATATCAAGCACATAATGCTAAATTGCAATCGACACGCACAACACGCGCAGGTTATACCGTTACAAGAGATCTAGGCGCATTTTTTATTGCAAGAAAAGCTTTATCTTCAAGGGTGTAGTTTGACACGTGTTCAGATTTTGTGTACTTTGTGCTTCATCTTTTTCAAATGTTATCTTGGTTATTTCGAAAGTAAATATATTAATATTATACATATTTTCCACTGAAGAGTTTCATAAATACTAGTCAAGATTAACAAACAGATCCTCATGGAAATATTTCTATCACTAATCAATAACTTCATTGTTTTACTTTTTAATGTAAACTAAAGATCCAACCACGATAAATTCACTAAGGAGCAAATCGAAACCCCTTTTTTCTTTAGATATCTATTCTGAGTACCTTCATCAGCACAATTGATCTTTGCCCATAAGCAAAGCTATAAAATCTCACATAATAATTGCCTCAATTTTTCGTTGACTACACAATAGCCACATTCGGGATGGGTACATATTTTTTTGCTTCTTTTCAACATATGGGAGCGAGTGAGAGAGAGAGAGAGAGAGAGAGAGAAAGCGACGAAGAATGCCCGTAAAAGAAAAAAATGCGCAGCGTTGAAATAAAAAAAGTAAAACATGCAAGCACCACCGATGGAGAACCCTTGTTTTGCAGCGGTAAACCAAGGGCAGAGATTGAACGGATTGTGTCGCTTTTATTGGTGTAAAAAACTTGCCGAAGACTCTCATCCACGAAAACTAATCGATTCGCGAAAAATCGCAGTGCTGGCTTTTGCAAACGTTTCGAAAAATATTGCTGCGACCGTTCGTCATGGGTTTCTGTACGTTCGATTTTGTGAAATATCACATGTTTGTTCGACATTCTTGCTAAATGGTACAGTTATTAAAGTGGATTGTGAAATTGCATAAAAAATAATTATTTCTGTAGATTAACATCAATTGAAAGAAATAATTAAATCTTAGGCATTTTCTCGCAACCGCACATAACCCATGGAATGGAATTAATAAAACGTTAATTTCATTACATTTATTAAGAGAAAAGAAAAAAGTGATAATGCCAGCAGAACTCAACCGACAGAGAAAGGCAACCATAAAAAAGGAGAAGATACTTCCTTCGTCTTCTTTGCAAAACTCGAGACTCTTAATGAAATAGACGTGTATGTATGTGCGTCGAGTGCAAATAAAGACACAACCGTATACTGTCGCACGCGCGCGTGCGTGTGTGTATGAGCGCGCGTTTATGCAGTATGCAGAAAGAAAGATCCACTAGTGCTTCTTAGAAAGCCGGGCGCTTTATCTCTTTGGTATTTACTTGACAATTATGACCAAGCACGCTCTCGTTTTCCCATAATTTATCCCAGAGTCCTCGTCGACTCCTTGACACTTAAAGCGCACGTTTACGCGCGTAATCGTTCTTTTCACGAGTCACTGTTCAATGTTGCCGACGTACAAAATTTTGATTTTACAGTGTTGATTGTATTCGAAAAACACACATTTTGCAAGTATTGTTTAGAATAGGATTTCATAGATAGATACAATAGATTCTTCACAAGTACTTGCAACTAATGGTTTTTTTTTTTGTATGTTTCAGGTAAATTATCTCATCATATGTCAGAGACTTAATATAACCGTGAGTTATTCAATACGTTTAAACAAGAAAATAAATGATCCATCAATTAGTTTCCCTTCATTCAAAACGAAACTTACAAAGTTCCCCCAACAATAATCAATGTCGTTATTGAAACGCAACACGAAATTGATCATTCCAATTCATTGAAAGTAGCCAATTGAAGTAACACGTACGGCTTGTAACTATACCTTTATAAAGGAGCTGCTACACGCGCGTAGGGTTGACGAACGAAGAATAAGAAGCGAGCGAGCGAAAGAGGAGAGAAGAGAGAAGCCGAGCAATTGACGCGCCAGCGCGAATGTATAGATCGACGTGCGGCAGCCGCGCTCGGATCAAACGCTTCTCGCTTCTGCGTGACTCGGTTATCAACGTCCTCTGCCTGCAAGCTCGATTGATTACATTGGATTTTCATTGGGAAATATGGCGAACTCGTGCAAAGAGCTTCTATTTTCCTTAATCATCATCCAGCTCGTTACGTACCTTTTTATTATTATTTTTTTTTAATCGAATCAAATGTTCGACACCGTCGTTTTCAGCAAAAAATGTATAATTAAATAAAAATAAGCGTAGTTTAAAAAATCGATGCAACTATTAGAAAGAGCGATTAATATCTTGACACGATGATAAGTTAAAACGAGCATAACAATTTCCTTAATTATTCGCGACAGGGATAATCCAGGCTCGCCATTTGCACGAAGCACATCCGCGCGATAAAACTTTAGGCGCGCGACAAAATTCATCAACGTCCCTAACTTTTCGCCACGCGGCTCCCACCAACCAACGTCGAATAACGCGCTCAAAACTCTACCGTCGTCATTGTCGTTAATCCATACGCCATTAATCTTCTCTAATTAGTCAGAAATAATATCTTAAAAAAAAAGGAAAGAAATTCCTTCGATACTCAAATATCAGTTTTCTCATGAAAATTTCATAGTAAAGTTTTCCTTGACGCGCGCGCGTGCACGTGAGAGAGAGAGAGAGAGAGAGAGATTAATATTCGTACTTCGCTCAACCTAGTTTCCACGAGATACTCGAAGATTTCGAGAGAGACGTCCCATCCTACCCTTCGCTTCTGTGCTGGTATAATGTAGCAGCTCGTTTTTCGGCTAACTCTGCGACGGCTGACGATGGAAAATTCATGAATGCTTAAGTTGCGCGCGAGCTGAATTTGCGAAACGCCGATTTTTAGCGAGTTGAGAGGCACTTCAATTTTGTATTCCGAAAGTGCTAGTTATGCAAAGTGAAATTTGTCTATGAATTAGAATGTTTTCTTTTAAAGATTCAAGTCGATACGGTACATATTAATTACATTTTGAATTTTACGATTTTCAAAGAGTTGTATATTCAAAACAATAAAGTAAAAATTGATAAAGACGGCCATTCTTGAAAGCTAATTTAGTAATATAAGGTTCGTTTTTTCCACAATACTAAAATGTTCTCGCTGACATAGACGTGCTGATTAAAGTGGCATTACATTCATACACACATAGGGACATACGTAATATGTTGCGAAATGTTACCAAAGCTCTCGTTTTAATGAAAATTCAAATTTTCTTCAACTTCCGTTCGAGTCTTTTGAAATTTCATTCGTAAATACGTGCTTCAATAAATTACATTATTTCGATATTCATAAAGTGTTTTCGTAAGCTCCAATAAGAAATCAATTTAACCTTCTTGTAAAAAAATTCTCCAAAGCTACTTATTAAGTAATTAGCGTTAGCAGAGAGCACTCTTCATTTCGATGAATTTGCATCTCACGACAAAGTTCATATAAAAGAAAAAAATCCAAGAGTTTGAAGATAAGTCGATCAGTCGAAGGTGAATTTAAGTGACGTGGAGCATCAGGAACATCCTCGATAATCCTTTGACCCATTTCCCGGAAGGCGGCGTTTTCGGTGTCTTTTATTACATTTTTATCTCATTATCCCTCTCTTTCAAAGATCCTTATCTTCCTTTCTGTCCTTATTATTCGTCCTTCGTCCAATCCTTGTTGAGCTCCAACCTTTGCTTTCTCTCTCTCTCTCTCTCTCTCTATCTCCCTTGACTTTTCAGTCCTTTTTTATCGTTTTTTCTTCACCAAGTACTTATTACAGCCTTGGCATTTTTAAGAGCTTGTCAGTGTCCACTAATGATGTAAATTTTAGATTTTAAATAATGCGTTAGATTTAAAAAAATATGTAACTATCCATTATCGCGACTATTCATATTAAAAACCACTGGCTATAATATTCTTATCGAAGTAAAATAACTTTGATTATTTGCCATTCACGTATCTCATTACAACTTTTCAAATCACAAAACCGTCCACCTAGCAAATGCTATGAAACTATTCTCTAGACCAACACGGAAAATCTCATTTTATTCATAAACTTTTCCCATTCACCGTCATATATATATTTATTTACATATATATATATATATATTTTTGTTTTAATTAAAACTATGACAACAAGCTAAAAGCACTCTCAGCAAACACAAAATTGCTTTTTCGACGTCGACGTTATTAGCGTTCGACGACGACGACGACGACGACGACGACGACGACAAACTTTTCGATGCGTGAAATTTCGCGTGAGCGCTGCGAAACATAGAGAGAGAGAACCCACAACTTCGTGCGCGACAGTGATTAACGTGGCCGCGAATCGGCCCTGGTAATCTGCCTGCGGTTCTCCGTTTGCTGCTGCGCACGCCTTTTTGCCTTGCGCGTGTCGAGCTTTTTGCCGCTTGAACGAGATTGCGCGCACATACAAAGGCAAACAAATGGAAATGTTGAAATGAGTTCGTTTCGTTGGCAAATTGAATGCTGAGTATATGAGTTTGTATAGTTACAATTCTCGGACGAAAGCTTTCATGAGTTTCCGGAAAATCGTTTATTTCTGGCAGCCTTTATACTTAATAGTCAAGTAATAGAGTTTGACTGCACAATCGTTAATCGCTGGATGGATTTAATCGCCAATTTTTAACTACTTTGTGGCTATTTTTCATACCAGATACATTTGTCTAAAAGTTTCAAATTGTAATAGGTTTGACTAACTCAATAAAATAAAAGAGAAACAGAAGTTTGATAACTAATATCATGAAATAAATCATTTTCCGAAATATTTTTCCGTGAAATTTATCCTTCCAAACGAAACCAGTAATCAATGCGTTCTATTTCTTCTGCACTCCAATCTGAATATAGCATGTCCAAACCAACACATGTTTGCCATCTCTACGCAAAACAAAAACTGATACTCAAGAGAACGAATAAAAGAAAGAAAGAGTAGAAGCGAGAACAAAAGCACAAAATTGCATGGGCTTTGTACTCGAGTAAAATTGGCTTCTATACCTTTATTTTCCATTCGTTCACACGCGTCAGTAATTGATCTCATTGAACGAGGGTATAAAGTCCCATATCATGATCGAATCGTTAGCGTAAATAATTGTAGTTGCAAATGATACAGGATGTCGTTGATAAAGCGTGGATTAAACGAACAAACAAAAATGAAACTTTTTACGCTTTATCGCTTACTCATGTAGTATCGTATCAATCGATAAATTGTCCAATCGCATACATACGACAAGGTTACATTTTATATATCCACGTAGCAATGGTAATAGAGCAAGCGTTCAAGCATTTGTAATAACAAAACGCGCATATGAATTTATAACGCGCAGTATAGCGATGAAACGTTGTTGTTTTAAACTGCTACGAAACGCAACAATGCCAACTTTTAACAATGAACAACAACTTGAAAGCATCATAACAATCACTTCCACAGCTATCTCGATATTCTCTATGTATACGTAAACGCAAAAAACCCTTTTTACTAAGCTTAACCATCTTAATATTGTTTAAAAATTCGTTAATGAGTCGCTGGTTTGGAATCTATTTCATCTGCTTAATCGATTGAAATTTCTTTTTTTTTTTGCGTACTTTCATTGATAGGAATTTGTGAAAAACATTTTTTTTAATACTGTGCGTCGTATGATAAAGTAATTATATCCTACTTTATCAATACTTGATGATACCACCTCGATTTTTCGTGTATTTCAGACTAAAGTTCGTTTGTTATTTACTCATGTTTGAATTACTTTGTTATTTCACAGTATTTTAAATTAATGAAGCAATTATTGTTCGATATCTCGAACGTAAGCGGTTAGAAGCATCTGTATGAACATTGATTTTTTGTTGATAAATAAATTTTACCTGAACTAAAAATAGAAACGTGCCATATTCCGTAACACTTTCCCAAAATAATTCCTTCGATACCAGTCGATCGACATCGACAGAACAATTCTTGAAATTGCTCTAAAGAAAAAATTGAAACTAAATCTCATCAAACTCTAACAAAGCAAAAGCCGCAAATAAACCCTTTTTTATGTTAGCTTTCATTTCGACACCCCTTTTGATATCGAAAATTGCATAGAGCACTTTCATGCAATAATAGCCGTATACTTGACATGAAAACCCAAATCCACGGGTAACATCATTAACCGTCGTTGAAATAATGCTTGCACGTTTATTATCTGTACTTGCGATCATCGTCGATGCTGCTGCGTGTGCTAATCGTTGATCGCAAGCTCTCGCTCGTAATAGTAAATTTCGTAAATTCGTATTAAGGCTTAGCAGAGCTTGCAGTCTAATAGTAATAAGCTCTTGATTCTATGGCGATTTCACGGTTATTGATAATGCGATTAATTTGATGTTGTATTAGCACTGATAAGACGTAAAAAAATTGGTTGTTATGTTCGAATTTGAGTGTAAAACGACGAAGAAAAAAGATATTAAGCAACGTTAAACAATTTTGAAAAAATATAAGGAACTTCCATAAGTGAAAATATGGTATACATAACAATTATTGATTAAAACTCATCTAGACAGGGTACATCTCTGTTTCTACGTATAAAACTAATTAGTGAATTTCTAAAATGAATTTCAATATGTATCTTCGTCGTGGCTGTATTTAATTAAAAACAAGTGTAAATTCAATAACTAACCGAAACTTCATCAGACAAAGTTTCATTAATATTGAGAATTTCAGTCCGACAAGTAATTTATCCTTCGTAGTCGAACATTCATTTTACTAAACAAAATCCTAAAGACTCAGAATCGCTCTACGTAATCGCTCAATCGATAATTCTTCTGATAAAAAGCCCTGATTTACTCGCAATATTCCCATGTCAAAACTGCATAGGTACTCGCTGCAATTTCCGTACGTTGCACTTTGGCGACATCGTCGGCTAATAGGTTTAACCTCCGTGCGTCTCGCGTATCTCAGTGAGATTACGTGTACAGTGCCGAGCTTAACCGCGTAAGCGCGTACGCCGACTCAATCTCTTACCTCCGCACATACATACACGTATACACTCGTCTCATATTCCATATATATTATGTACATGAGTAGTACGCAAAGTGTTTGCTCTTGAGAAAACAAAATCATTTGAAATAAAACAAGGAGTTTTCGAGCAGAGTTCACGGAAAGAAAGAAGATATTGGTATATTTGAAGCTTTACTGCAGTAAGTTGATTTCACGCTGCGATAGGAAAGCGTATCATGTCCTTTCCATTTCGTTAATAAAGTAACCCGTTTCACTTGCTGACATGACAGGCGTAATCCTAACTTGTTAGTCGGAATGGATCTAATAATATGTGGAATATATTCTGCGTAAATAGCTTTTCTCGGTAAATTCACATGCTTAAAAGTTGTCACATTTGTCACGTGCATTTAGTGTTACGGTACTATAGGTACATCTCTCGTACATCTCTCGTCCCTAAACATGAATATCCCATTAACCGCCAAGTAATTGTTATAAATCAATTTATCACAATTGCAATGAAATATTTTGGAAATTTTTATTCTAAACAAACAAATTCTACCTCCTGACTTTGTCTTTTTTGTACAGGAAAATCAAGTCTCTATAATCAGTCGAAATCCGTCGCTATCGTAAGCCCAAACGTTGTATCTTATTCATTATGCATGAGCCGTAGCTCTTTGCAATTGTCAATTCTTCCATTCGCTCGCTTGTTCGCGCTTATAAGTAATTTACACAAATTTCATTTTTTTTGTCTTTCGCGATCCAGTCGCGTCATCGATCGTGCAAAGTCAGCTTGATTTGCATGATATATGGTTGCACGCGTTGACGTCCGCTTGCGAAATGCCTTTATTAGCCATGTCGCCCTCGAAATTGAAATCACTTGTGTAAAGTTCATTCGTCGCAGACTTTCGAGGAGCTTTGTATTTTATTTTTTTTATTGGCTTCATTTGAGGATGTCACTTTCGATCGTTGAATGTATGGATTTCATCGGGTAAATGATTTTTCGTATCTTAAGCAAAAAATACGCTCAGCCGTAAATACCAATGTCATTTCAATCAGTTTCATTTAAAAACGCATACATCGAGTACAGCAGTACGTACGTGAAGTACGCATAGTTTGAAAAGTTTGGAGCACTCGAGTAGTGTTGGGGCATTCCAAGCCAATTCGTCAGAGTTCTAGGTGAAAAAAAAAAGAATATTTAGGTATAGTGCATTACCTTACCACAGATTTATCGAGTGCTCGCATGTCTGTCGGCAGTTAACACCGCAAGACACACTCCGAAGAATTCTCTGAAAGCGTCGAGCGAACATTCTTCAATGTCGCCATTCGTCGATAATAATTGCCACTGGGCTTCATTACCTCCTTCGGGTCGTTATCACAGATGTACGTACACACCATATATACACACACGTGCACGCGCAAGGCTTGTTCAACTTTTTAGCGACGTGCGATCATTGATATTCATGTTATCGATACGGTCATTTTTTCTTTCAAAGCTGAGTCAAAACATTATTTATGTGATAAAACCATGTCTTCTGGATTGAGAGAAAAGATGAATTTATAAATAAAAGAAAATATACATGGTATAAAATGAAGCTGTTGGTAAAAACTCGCATTACTCATTGATGCAATTTTAACACGCTAAATCTGTAATTTATATCAATTGAATACACGAATTTCAAAATAAACATACATCGAATTCCTGTTAAAAAAAGGTCCAAATCAAGGGACGCACGTTAAATACCTCTCGACAAACGGTTCCGTTGAAAAAGCATCAAAACAAAAGACAAAAGCATGTCGTTGTTGGATGGCCATTATATACGATGGACGCGTTAATTCGAAGCGAACGGTAAATACGACAACGCGTGCCGTGAACGTGTGTATGTGCGCAATACCAGCGTGAAAGAGCTTAATGCCAACGCGTCGTCGTATTTGACGACACGCTCGTGTATACAGAATATCCTTTCTGATTTCGGTACGCATATAATACACGTAATCCTACCTATCCCAGTGGTGGCGCGACTGGCACTAATGCTGATTTTTGCATCAGTATTTATAACGCATACGTACGTGTGGGGTCAAGTTTTTGTTATTATTATCCCATTAAGAGCTTTTTTTTTCGGTTTGTTTAGAGTTTGAGAGGGAGCTTTGTGTATTTCACGCGACGTGTTCATTATGATTTTATGGTGAAGCCTCTGACGTATTTTACGGAATATTATTTTTTGAAGTTGACGTACAACGTACATTATTAATTATTCTCTACATTGTTGCTAATATTCCCAAAATTATTCAGCTTTGTTGTTATACGTGTATTACTGCGAATTAATTACTTGATACTATTACTGTAACAAAAATGTGGCAAAATCTTTTGATATTCGCGGAACTTATCGGTAAAGCGCTATCAAGTCCGAATACGTAAACTAATTACAACTATTCATACCGTGTCTCCATCTATAGACAATAGAATTACAGTGATTTAATATTACTCGTCTTATAAGTAAAGCACGAACAATAATAATTGTTCGAACATAAAATAGCTACTATTCTAACGCTCGAGAAAAAAAAACAGAATAACGTACAATAAACGATAGCAATGTTTTATGTAAAATAAGACATCGAAAAAAATTGAAGAGAACGAACACTACTTGTCGCACTTGACTGGTTAACTGGCTCAATGAACTGGATAACAAAGTAAACGCCTAAAAGCTCGTAAAAAAGAATTAAGTGACGTGCAATGTTACGACCTTAGCACCATTCGCACACTTTTAATAAACGCAATGGTTGCCTAAGTCACGTAAAAGTCTCGATCGTTTCATATTTCATTTTTCAAAACATACACATACATCATTGTAATGAATTAATTATCTCGACACGATACACGCTTAGATGAAACTATGCAACTCGTGCACGTAAATTAATAAATGAACTTTCATACGTGTATTTCAGTTTGATCCACCGAGACACGAGACCAGAGCCGGCGATACGCTGTTCGACGCTCAAGGGAGCGACACGTCTCCCAAAGGCACCGGACCACCGTAGTGAAGCACGACTGAGGATCGATCCCAAAGTCCTCGTCTTCGTCGAGACTCTATACTCCAGACTTGGCCGCGAAATCGCCGAGCTTCTCGTCTACAACCGGATCAAGTGAGTATATATCTATATTGTACAGATCCTCTTGGTACAGCTTGAATTAATTATATTGTTCTCTATGTTGACGTTTGAGGAGAGAACTAAGGCGCAATGCGTTCTTGCTTGGCTGGACATTTGTTTCGAGAATAATTCAAACCGAGTCGATTTGATATACGACACTTAATCGAAAGTACTATAAGTTGATAAAGTCGATATGAAGTTAGACACGCTAGCGTTCGATTTGGATGACGTGCACTTCAATATTTGAAGAGCTATACTATCGTGGCTTTCGTTGATTTGAGTGACGTTTTACAGTACTCTCAAATTTTAACATATCGTCCACCGAGTTTCCGATTTGGCGATAGATTTTTTTTTTCAAGCTGCCAATTTTTTGTTGTCTTTATGCGTTCATCGCTTTTTCGAAAGTCAATATTCTACGTTATATTGTGGATTTCTTTACAGATATTATACATGCTAAAAGATAATAACATTTAATTTATTATTACAAGCTTGTCGGTTCATTAAATAATAAATTCGTTTTCTAACAAACGCTATACTCGTATTAAAAACTTGCCGCTATCACGTTTTTCCTTCTGCAATCAATAACTCGACACCGACTTTCGTTTTTAACAAAAAAAAATTTTTTTCTCCAATTAATCATTGCAAAAATCTCGCAGCCATAAGTAATTGCAGTTCTGTCTCCATCGTGGATCCTTCGTGGTTCTCTCTCTCTCTCTCTCTCTCTCTCTCTCTCTCTCTTTCTCTATTTCTCCCTTTCTCTCTTCGCGCTCCCTGCGACACCGTAAATCCCGGACATTTGACTTGGAAATATTTCCAGAATATCCGATGTATCGGAAAATGCGAGCCACGTGAAAAATGGGCCAGTCAGCTCAGCACACGACATCGTCGCATCTACATTTTCAACATAATTCATCTCACCTTTTTTTGTTACCCTTCTTATTCTTCTTCTTCTTGTCCGGCACGTTTTATAAAACTCATTAACAAGTTTTAAGGTTACCGGACTATTTCATAACGTGCTACATTTTTTCACACGTAAAATATTCGTGAACTTTTTTTTTTCGTTGTATAAATGAGGTGTTTTGGAACAGTGCATACATTTGAAATAAAAGTGTTTTTTTATTGAAATTTATTTATCGTGCGTTGAGGTATTGAACAGTCAATAAATAGGAGGCTACTTAATTACTCTATCATTTCATACAGACGATAAATAAATTAAATTGGTCTGCTACAAATGTCTTCCAACAGTAGTAACACAGTGGATACACTCAATTAAACAAGACAAATTTTCACAGTAATGTCAATTCAGCAAGTGAAAGCTTTTACACTAATTATCAAAGTTGTAGTTATGAAGCGCGCGATATGAGCCAAGTGTCCTCGACGAGTGATCGTATTCGTATTCCATTGAAACTCTGTCATTTTTTCCAACGTATTTATTGCACTCGTCGCTATCTAAATGTATATACATGTATATGCAAGTGCAAAAGTTTGTTCCGACTGAAGCATCTAATTACAATTAGCCACATTCCAAAAAGCAGCTAATCAAAGTTAGGGCGGCGGCGAAGTACATAGAACAACTTGTTAGTTATAATAAAAATAAACTTATCACAAATATTTTAAGCATGTAATGCGATTCTATCGCAAAATAATTAATTAAAATCAATCGTCTCTGTCTATATTTGTGTGATAACTTGCAAAATTTGAGTAAAAGAACACTACTATAATTGAATGGCTGGAATTGCTTCTTCGTTTTTTTCCGGGACTTTCTATCGAGTGCATCTAGTATTCAGCTGAGGATTACGACGACTATTTCCATTTCAAATTTTTTAGCTAGTCTCACCGCAAACTTGTGGCTCTTTTCCCGGCCACCGTATCACTTTACACTTTCAAATGTAATACATTTTTTTCTCTTTTATTTCAAATATATTTTTTCGACTTATTTAAGTTTCGTATCATGGAAAATATTCTTTTAAAAGACACGACTGAGTAGAGAAGATTATTGAAATCGAAATAGAGAATAATCCACATTTTACCATTTTGTGGTTTAATATTAAATATATTTTATACATTGTCAATATCAAAATTTCAACAAGGCTTACGAAAAATCCTCGTAATAACAACGTATTTCATTGCAAAACTCGTCGATCGATCTCGCAAAATGCCCATCATAAAGCAAGCCACGAAAAAAAAAAGAAAAAGCAAACTCAGCCTGCGAATCAATGTCCAATTCAGCGCTCCAGTTAAATTGAAACAGTAGCTAGCGCATGGAAGAGTAACTGTCGGCAATGCGTCTGAGTGTATGTGTAGGCGAAACTGGTAATCCAATAGAAGAAAAGAGAGAGAAATAGAGTGAGTGAGAGAGAGGGAGGCGCAATTTTACAGTGACTTCTCGGTAATTCCTCGGCGGAATACGAGCAATTCGATCCGTCGCTTTATATCGGCCGTAAACCTTAAGCCAACCGCCTGCGTGTTATAAGCTACAGTTATACAGCCCCTTATCTCGTTAAGCCGTTTTTGTTCCTCTTTGACGGCAGCTTTTCTCTCTCTCACTCTCTCTCTCTCTCTCTCTCTCTCTCTTTCTCGTTCTGTTCATATTTCACTTGTATGGTCCTGCGATTTTTTTATCTCTGTCGCAAAATAAATGATTTATCCCAAGGTACGCGTTGGTTTTTTATCGCATTATCAATAATATACTTGCAATTACTTTGTTGTACTTTGAAAGTCGAGATGCATCATTGATAAAAGTGGTTTTTTATCGACAATTGGCCTTTGTAAGTTTTTTTTAGTTTGCCTATCGGAATATTAATAGTTGGTATAGCTTTATAACAACAGACGAAAGTTGTTGAAAGTGCTTCTAAAGCTCAAAAGCTCCTTCGTCGACAAAGAGACGTATAACTGAGTACAAAACCTTTGTCGTACAAACTGTTGTAATATTAATTGAGATTCCTGCTCTCTCGTGAGCTCCAACTAAACTTCAAACTTTCGTTCGTTTAACTTGTAACCCTTGTCTACAGCCCTCAAAAACTTTTCAATTAAATATTGATGAAGTATTACGTTTTGGAGTATTATATTTTTCAGTACTTTACTTCCATAACGGATCAATTGGGTAAACAATACAGAATCACCATCACTTAATACTACACAATAAACGAAAATCATATAAATGCCCATGTACAAGATCCGTTCTTATTGCACAAATTGAATGATCTTAATTCGTTAAAAAACGATTTCTCGTTCAAATTCCAATATTGTCTTTCATCTCCCTCTCGCTTTGGCCCTCTCTCTCTCTTCTGAAACAAAAGATACCGCGCCATTCATTTCCCAATGCGAGTATATAGTAAAAGGGCTGGGTCCGCCAAATAACTGCAACGTAAACAAAGCACGTCTAAGCCGAACGAAGTGAAGCTTTGTCCAGCTTGGCCACGCGACGTTAACTTCAAGTCCTATACGAGAAGACGTCGCCTTGGGTATTAAACTGTCCGCGAGGGAGAGATTATTAAGTGGCGCGAAGAAGGAGTTAACGGCGTGCAGGCCGAAACGGATGCTACCCTCAAGAGGATCAACGTACTGCTAGTAGCACAGGAAATAGCACACTAAGTACTGCGACGTTAGTCGTATAAGATTTTACCTTCAAGCCAAGATGGGGATGAGGGAGTTTGTAGAGGTAAATTCGGTAATTTATAGGTCACGACGGAAACTCGAAAAGATAGTCTTGCAAGTAGAATTATTTCCACTTTTGATTAGACCCAACTATTTCTATATTATTATGACAAATTGAATTATTCAAGTCATATGATCCGTATAGTAGAAAAGTAATTCTTATCAACATTGTTCGTCCTCTCGTTCTGGCAACTAAAAGTATATAAGCGTGAGGAATAGGACGTAGGGCTAATTAAAAATTGCTCGACAGCGCGCGAGCAGCAGCACAAGCAGCAGCTCGCCGTCCAATAGAAAATTCCAGTAAACTCGCTTGCCTATCGTAAACATGCAAACTACGGCACATTTTGCACTCGCGCAAGCTCACAAATTGGCTTGGCTTGCTTAACTGCTTGAAAACTTGGAGGGTGAGAAAGGAATAAGGGATACGCGAAAAACAGAAGCGCATGTATATGCATATAGGAAGTTCGGTGAAAGTGCGCCCGATCAAATAGTAAACGGTATATAGCGCGTATCATAATGCAGACCAAGCAGCATACGTACATATAGTAGCGCAGTGTGTATACGTGCGCTTTGGAGAATTGGAACTGGCGATCGTGGACTTTTAGGCTTATATGGCGCGAATGGTAGAAGAGACAGAGAGAAAGAGAGGTAAGTTCGCAGTGATTAAAATTAAATTGTTTTTAAAAGGTAAATTAAATAATTTCTATTTGTTTTGTAACGCGAGACATTAAATAGTAATTCGTAAGTGGAATTGTCGTTTATTGTAAGTTTATGAATAACTGTGAAAAGTTATATCGTATTTTGTTATTTATATTGATTTATTGCGCCTAACAACGCAAACTGTCTTAATCATCCTTTGAAAGAACAACAACGAAACCTTAAATCGCATTCTTCGAATAATCAGCAATACGTAAACAACCAACCTATTTGCACACGTGAATCCTCAACACATTGTAACAAAAGAACCAACGATTTCGAATAGTAGCCAAACGCGATTGCGCCATAAATCGACGAAAGTAGAAAGAGAGAGAGAGAGAGAGATAGATAGAGCAGGGTGGGGTAGGGGAATATCGCAGTTTCGTAATAATCGATAATCGCGTTTACGCGGTCAGTATCGCCGTACGTACCTATCAACCGCCAGGGAGGTACAACAGAACCCGTAACGATCAAATTCTGCGGAGGGTTTTATCGTTAGTTGTGTTTCCCTTTCTGCACTCTGATCTTATTAGATGTCCTTTTGCGGAATTTCATTCAGCGAGTATAACACCGATGTATACACAGTGGGTTGCGGCTTTATATAAGAAATCGTATTGCAGTAGCTTCAATACAATTTTTAAGATATATATTTGGTTTTCTATATGGGAATGTCGTTTGTTATTGTACTACTTGTTTCATGAGTAAATCGTCTGATTGTTTGCAGATCTCTCGAGATGTATAATAATTAAAGCACAACTCTCGTGGTAGCTGTGCAAATTGAAGTTTGGTTGTTTTGCATTCGAACCATGATAGATTGATTATAATGCTTGAATAAATTTACATTTGAAAGCTCTCGCTGCGTTACTATATGGCTTGTATTGCCATTGCATTCTCTGTAAACCGCCGGAATGAATTTCCGCCATTGTAGGCATAACTATTGGCCCAATTGAATGCGAATATTAGCAAAATATTCTGGCGAATTCGTAATAGATTGGATGAGCATAATAATCGTATTTACTCATTGCTTATCAAAACCTTCGTCTTCCCTTTTGAAATGCATATTTCATTATCAGTATATGATTCTATTATTCCAGATTGTACATTTATTGATTAATTAATCTTTTTTTAATTTGAGATTTTGTAGAGATATTACTGACATTTTTGTTGCTTTCAAATGTACGCTTACGCAAAATATTTGTTTATAAATGTATTAACGTATCGGAATATATTGAATTGCATTGAAATACTCATCCACCTAAAAAGTTTCAATACTTGAATAAACTAAAATGAAAAGTTGTTGTCATCACCATACGCTTATTTTTTCTTTTTTTTTATCCTTCTCGCTGTTGCGTCAAAGTCTCTATACATGTATATATTTGCCGTCGATTTTCACCACCTCACAAAGCTCGCACCCCACATAAACTCATACTTTTTCATCTCTTTTTGGCCTCTCTCTCTCTCTCCATTTATTCGAAACCTTTTCACTTACTTTTCTTCACACTCTTGACTCTCTTTCATTCCTGGCAGAGCATCGTCATTGACGTTGAAGCCTCGCAATGCTGCGCTACTGTCGTGCTGCGCACGCGTTATATTTATTCCGAACGGAAATCCGTCCGGCCGCGAAATAACGCTCCAGCCGGCTGTGAAATAATTTGGACGTTGCGTACAGAAAATGTATCATCGTGTTGGTGTGTGTGTATACACACACACACACACACACACATTTTTTTAACAGTAACAACAAAAGCAAATCGTGAGAGTAGCGGTGACTGCAACATTTTTATCTGGGGGTTGAATCTCTTCTCGTGTGAATTTCACGCTTGAGTGAATTATTAATTATTGTCCGGAAAATTTACTCACGAAGTTGCGTTTAACACGCGGATAATGAAGCGCACCGAGAGGGCAGAAATGAAAAGAGAGCTTAATTAAAGTTACACAGTTCAATTGATTTTCTCAATACACCTATTATTTGGCAGTGACCGCAACGTAACGATAGTTCATTACGAAGGTCTTTCCGAGCTTTGTCTTTTAAATAACAAACAAATTCATGGATATTTCGACTGAATTTTTATCTATCCCGAAAATTACCATGGAAACAGCGTACTCATAACCATGAAATTCGAACCCTTCTCAAGAGATAACATCACCCTTCTAGAGTGTCCGACCGAAACGATGCCTGTACTACTTGCGATCGAAGGGACGACAGACAAGGCAATATCCTTTGGCATGCGTACCGTAGAACATCATGCAGCGCCTTTGACGTTATAACTGCACAGTTGCTATGAGATCGTAGCATCGATGTATACAACCACAGTAACAATCCTCCTCCTCTTCCCTCACCTCCTACTCGTACAACAGAGCCGCGTGACAAATGATCGGAAACGTGCGTTTGATTCGAGAATCAGTTCGCGTTGTTGAACACATGCGCTCTATACTCGTTGACGTCGGTACTGATATTACGGATGCACGTCACTACTCATCACGTTTGGTTATATATGCTCGATTGAGTTTTGTTGCATGACAGCGAGCGAGAGAAAAAGAGAGATGCTAGTTCGAGCGTTGTCACATTAATATATGTTGGCTAATGTGTTTATTTCATGTGTTTTTCTCTTTATATTTGTGAGTAAAACTTTGAGACGGATGAGGCAACTTTGTTATTTTTGACAGCGCATAATTAATGCTCAGCTTATACATAATCAATTTAAAAACTCGCCATCTAGATGGATTATGCCATTCAGTATTCATTCGATGATATGTCTTTATTCTCGCATATATAATCTTGCTACTAATATTACTCTCGCTACTTCTATGTAATCAAATAAAACGCTTGAATCATGCATATGGAAGTTTTTCTACGTTTCTTAATATATTTAATAAAATTTTGACATTACTAATTGAAAATTAATATTCATCGAAAAAACGCCAACAAACATTCAAAGAGTATCTAACGCCAAGGAAAAAAGAATCTTTGACTCAGCGCATAAGCCAGACAGGCTGCAGATAGAACGCGAAAATAATGCTCCCTTTAGACAAAAGAGAGAGAGAGAGAGGGAGAGAAAGCAACGGATAGCCTCGATTTTCTGCGCTCGCGCTTGCACAGCTTTGGACTCGCGCCAGTGATCTCAATGAGTGCACAGGTGGCTACGCTTATAAATGCAGCCGTACACCATTCGTGCAAAGAAGTTTACGAGAGAGAGAGTGAGAGAGAGATCGATATTCTCTGCCGGCAGGTATATATAATTCTCTTTCTCTTTTCTATAGGCACGTATCTTCTCTATATACGACCTGCGCGACGTTTAAATATTTATGAGCCGAACAACTTGTGCGCCCGAAGATGGTTTTCCGAAGAAGTGGTTGCATTAGTGCGTGAACTTGGTTTGATTTTTTTTCTTCTTTTTTTTTTTAATTGAATAAGGTTTGATGCGATTTCGTATAGTTTAGAATCGAATTTTAATCGTTGTATGAACCACGTATAGAACGATAGTTCGATCGTTGAATTTATAAGTTTCCCACTTTATCAAACAATCTTATGCCAGAAAAAAAAAATCCAACATTTTACGAGTGATAGTGAACTATCTTTCTTTGGACGATTGATCAAGAAAAATCCATAGGTACACAACTACACGAGTGAATGAGTCTAGTAATGAACGCTGGGCGAGTCGTCCATTATATCGTCGATGCAACGAGATGAGAAAGCTATCGATATATCAATACTCGTGTCATACTTCTCTCTCGTAGTATCTTGTTATCTCTCTGCACCCGTATGGTTCAAGTGTTCATTAAGACTTTGTTCCTCGCTATACGTCTTTGCTTTGCTTTGTCGCTTTATAACGAGACGAAGGAGTATTGGAAAGAACAACATTACCTTTTGCTGTAGTCGCTGAGTTTCGTACTTTGAGTATCCAATGAAACTGTAATTGCTTTCTTTGAATTCGTATCTTTCGTAATTATGATGGTAGAGCTGAAATAACAAATATTGTTTGCCAAGTGAATATCAGTTTTGTTCAACCATTGAAACTCTTCATTGTCTAAGTAAAATATTTAAAAAATAAAACGTTTAACTTTCTCGAATATACCAGCAATTACTCTACTATAGCTAATTTGTAAGCCCCTATTTCTCAGTAACTATAAAACCCAATTTGACGATGTGATACGCGTCCTTTTCGCAAACAAAAAAAACAACGATGTAGAGTTGGCGAGAAAGTAATCGATACGGTTGTAAAAACAAAAGAAAAAAAAGAAGAAAAAGAAACAAAACCAGTCAGAGCGTCGATCGAAGAACCGGCAATTTTCTCGTTTCTCTGTTTCTGCAAGCAAAATCGCGACGATGGGAACCGATAATAGTGAAGGTGAAGAAGTGAAAAATGAACAAACGAGCCTGAGGCGTATCCATCAGGATAATCAGGCTCTGACCCAAATAAATTTAGCGATCGGCCAATGACGCTCTAGCATAGTGTGGCTCGCGCGGTTTTCGCCTAATTATCCCGACGTAGCCCCTATTAATTTGCAACCCCCTACAGTCCTAGTATCTCTCTCTTTTATTTACACGACTGTGCTCCAATTGCTTCTGACTTCCTGGTCTATATCCCCTCAGGCTTCAGTATCGGATAATTTTCCCTGATTGGTTCTCTCGTGTTCTAGTTTTCTCTCTATCTCGGGCATGATTAACTTCAACTAAAATGAGAGAAACAGTTTACAATACTTCCTGAAAGAATAAAAGAAAATTACAAGTGTACGAGAATCATTCATGGAAATTATTATTTTTTATTATTTATTAAAATATCATATTCCGAGATGCTTATTTAATGGCATATTATCAACTTGTTGCATTAATTTTAACTTCAAAGCTAAAATTAGCCAAAAAAGAGATGGATCAATTAACCATCGTGAATCAAATTATCTAAATTAGTTTCTGTTGTGTACTTGATTCTCTCAAACGTTGAAAGTTACATTTACAGCATCTGCGTCGACGTAAAAAGCCAAGTAATGATTTGAAAAATCTCAATTTGCTTCTAGAAAATATTTCAACCTCGAGGACCGAGTCTCTGGAGTGTAAAATAAAGTGGGTCAGTTGTAAAAAAATAGAAGTACTCCAGTTGCATATAAAGTGAACCCGCCGAGATTCTCACTCGACTTTTTTTTCTTACGAAATGCTTTGATTTCATTGCGCGAGAGTTACAATTTTGCGCTTGCGTTACATGCTCCCTATCTGATGATTCCTTTTCAATGTTGCTTGGATATTTCCAGCTATAGGTAGGGGGTGTAAGGTTGCGCGTTCAATATCGTAATTGGCTGTATGCAGACGATCGATCAATTTAATTCTATTTTTATCATTATTGACTGCGAGATTATATCGATCTGTTGAATTTAATGTGGAAATTTATGAGTCATTCTGAAATTGACGTTTTCTTTTGCTTTTTGCTTTTTTATTGATATTCTCGTGATTTTGTCAAAATAGTTCAGTGATAATATTTACTTATAAACGACACAGTAACCTGTGTGCTTTACTTTAAAAATGATCGTTATATTATTCGTTCGGTAAAATAGCTAGTCACGCAGCAAATTCTTTGGGTATTCATATACGTGAATTTTGCTTCAAATGTGTAAAGTTAAAAAAAGGAGATTTTATTTGACATACGAATAAAATCATACGTTACCCGCCAACGCGCTGCGGTGACATCGAAAAAAATGTATATGCAACAAAAAACCATGGATGAAGGGAGTATTATCGATCGACGTGCAGCTGAAGCCCGTAGTGAGAGAGAGTGTGACAGGGGTTTGGGATTACGCAACAACAAGCCCGAAAAAAGGAAAGAGTACCGGACGAAATGAGGGAAGCGAAGCCACTGGAGCGTACATATACGAGGCTTCTGTCTCTCTCCCGCTCTCTCTCTCTCTCTCTCTCTCTTTCTCTCTTTCGTCATTCAAGCTCTGATGTGAATTTATTTCGGGTCTAGCGCGCACGGCAAACCGAAGCTACTGGCATGCATGATTTGCTCTACTCGTGTATATATACCCTTTTCTTGCCACCCTCCTCCTATTTCTTTTTTATTTTGATTTTGTTTTTTGGTTGCACGTGTAAATGAATGTAAGCTCGTGGCGATGTGAAAAATCAAGATTAATGGACTCCTTTTGTAAATATTGAATGTAGGTGTATATGTGTGTACTTTTTTCGTATTTCAGTATTAATGGATATTCCATTATCTGCAGTAGCGTTTTGTAAAATTGATTTACTCGTGCGAATTTCCAAAATTCGTTTTCACTTCGATTACTGTTGCTTTTACGTAATTTGAAAACGATCGGTCATTTAGTTAATTTACTTCGGTAATGTCTGGATATACAATGACCATAAATCAATTTTAATCTTTCGATTTCAATTCTCGTCAATTTTTCAATTATATTTTCTTTTTAGTGGTACTCTAGTTAAATATAGCACTTCAACTGTTTTTATTTATTTCTACAATGTGATTCTCTAGAATATCTTTTTTTAAACAATTTATAAAACGTAGCATTAGCATGCACCACGAAACTGCGACGCGATATTACATCTCACGAATCCACAAACCATCTGTAAAAATCGTAGAGCGAAGAAAAAAAAACAAGCACCAAGCACTTGGGCTATTTTTCCTTTTCGTTTATTTTTCTGCTGTACCAAACAAAAAAAAAAGCTACGGACCGCGAGAACGAGAAGTAGTGCCACGTTTTCCATTTTTCCACTGACACACACACACACACACACAGACACGTATATACATGTATGTATACGCTGTCGACGATTTTTGTATACCTTCCAGCGACGGAAGACTAGCGATGGCCCATTGTTGCGTTCTCGTGCTGAATGGGAAGGGGGGCTATATAACTTTTGCTGTTTGAGTGGCTTTTTCAAAAGTTTGTGACGTATCGCGTTCTCTCGACGGAATGACAAAATTTGTAAACTGTCGAGTGAAATAAATATAAATGTATATTTTTTGACATTTTTTTTCTACAAAAACGTATTTTTTTAATGTTAACTTGTTTCTTGTGTTCCAGGTGAGTAACGCTGCAATCATTGTTCTTTTTCTCCAAGTCTTGTGAGTTTGTATAATCTCGAACGGTGTATCAAATATTTTATTATAAAAATTACTTAACCTTACTACTTAGAAAAACAATCCGTCTAAAAAAATCTGCATGATTTATATTGTAAATACATGAATTTTATTTGAATATACCATAATTATTTTGTTATGCCGATTAAATGCCAAAATATGGGCAAGATTAAATGTAGAGCTAAAAAAGTTGGCCAGAATAAGACGTAACAGGGACTGGCTTTTCCCCTAGGTATGTACCAAAGACGGCTCGAGCCAACCCTTTTGCCTTTCATCTGCTTTTTGACGTGCATATATCTGTCTGCGACAAGGTTCTTTCTTCTCGTCACAGTAATATTGATTTTGTGAAAACTATATTTTTATTTAATTAATCTTAAAGAATTAAAGAAAACAAATTAATCATTGAACATGGCAATTGTCATCCAGCGTGAATCGAGATACTATGAAAGTACGGAATAAAAAACGCGTACTTGAACCAATCGATAAGAAAAACGAACCCCGATTATCACGTATCATGAATATTTTATAAATTAATTCATCCAATTCATCCGGAATAACCTGCAAGTTTATACAGACTTCGCTAAAACGAACAAAACGACGACAGTTAAAAACAGAAAAAAAAATTGGCACAGCAGTTCACGCAGTTGCAATCTGTTCTGAAAAGAATATCGCATTTGATAAACCTGCATCCGGAACAAAAAAAAACTGTGCACGCGAGCGACAGAAACAAAAGGGTAGGTGTATGCACACATAGTCGTAAATTGCAACGATCGATCTGACGCGACTGAGTGAAAATCCGGAGGCGGAAGTGTTTTTTTTGTTAAAGTAAGGGAGAAGGGGAGGTGAAGCGAAAATGTACCCTCTAATAATTTCGACCAAAGCTCAATTATGGGCTTTAGCATTTTCCGCGGGATTACGGCCATTCACGTGGTCGAACATGTGGCTAAAAGTGCTCGCGCTAATTGCGTGACTTGTTTTATTTTTTATTTATAACGTTGAAAATCCTCTTCGTCAGGTAAAACGTTCTTGATCGGCAATTATACAAGCATAATTATTCCGATAAAAAAGCTCACGAATAAATCTAAAATATTTTATGTGAACGAGCAATTCGGTCAATGCTGATGAATTTTGACGTGAAAATCGTCTCGCTTTTAATGATTAATTTTGTGAAAAATGGGTCAAGTTAGGAATTCTAAGTTAAACCTAACAAAACAATTACTGCATTAATAACTAAACAAGAAATAAATTCTGTTCTTAATACATGTTGAAATACATTTGACTATTGTTCTCTTTTTTGCGACAAGCTAAAAAAATTTTCGTATCTTACTCATTTTAAATGTAACTTATCACACCAACTTTAGACAACTCATTTTTTGACAACATTCAGATATATATAGCACAACGCAGTAGAATACAACTGTTTTCGCCACTGACGCCGTTTGGGCACGCATGCGCAATTGAGCTATTTTACCGCTTAACGCAATTTTCTCGAATTTCAGTTTCACTTTAACACACTTTTTCAAGTAGTAATTTCTCGATATATTTACTTATTCCGAATCGCTTACGAATAGCTTTCGAATAATAGTGAAGGTGTAAAAGTACAACAACAAAATACAAAAATTGTTTTGTTCATATTTATTCTTTAGTTTTCGTATTCAATCCCTACGGAATGCAGACCATCCCTTTTTTGTAAATATGAAAACGCTTTTATTTATTTGTAGAATGGTGTATATTATTCGTTATTTTTTTACGTTGAATAACGCAAAATCAAACTTTTATTGTTATGTTTGCAAAGATAAAAAAGATATTTCTCTGTTATGAGACACGTGTTAAAAAAGTAAACTTTATTCAAAAATGGTCTTTCCGTCTATTACATTGCAACGACAAAAAAATGAACATAAGCGTATCAATTTCACACAAAACTATCAAACTTCGGAAATATTTTATTATTCAGCGTGATGCACCGTAACTATTTTACATCTATATAAAACGTCCATTCCGAAAGCGGATTTTTGTGAAATTCAGCCGTAACTTTGTCTATTTGCCAATAAACTATTCCTCGCCGCAGAGTAAGCAGCAGCAGCATCTCCTTGAGCAAACGCGAAAACGTAAGTTTCTTTTTCTCATGGAATATATTTAAAGTTGAAGCGGTAGGTAACGTTGCTGAATAATAAAGCTCTGCGCACGATTTGCGTTCCACTTTATACGCCTCTCCCACCCAAAAAATTGAAACATCTCAAACAAGAATGAAAAAAAAGATAGAATCCGCTCGCGGAATGATAAATCACGGTAATGCCGCAACTCCATTCCCGATCTCTGAATTTTTCATGCAAAAAGTTTACTCGCCTATGCGAGCCATTTGCAAAATTCAAAACAAATTAATAGCTAAAGAACTACTCCAGTTATGTGTATATATATACAAACATATGCGGTACGAGTGACTGTTAATCGGAGTTACCCAGTGAGAGACTCTATTTTCCAAGCGCGTAATTGCTCGGAGACACACGTTGCGTTGTGGTTGCTGAAGAAATATTTAGAGGTGTGCTACATACAATTCATCGAATTTACGGCTATAATTAGATGTTTCGTGTTTTCTTGACTATCTAGGAATCAATCTTAGGAAATCTAGTTATTTTTTTAATTCACTAAGAATTTATGATTATTTCAAGTCAATAACAACATTTTAACGATTTTCGTTTGATTTGCATATTTACGTCACAATTAGTACGATTTAATTTGTATCCTTTCTTTAACGATGTAATTTTTGTTATACCTGGAAGCAATTGAATTATGCGTTTCAATATTGAAATTCAAAACCAACAGTATCAATAAACTTGTCTGATATTCCGCAAAATGGTTAACATTGTTATTTGATCAAACTAAGTGAATTATTTTACGTAATGTAAAAACTTGTATGTCAATTAATCGATCAATTTTATTATATACCAAGAACATTTCCACGAAATATAGGAACGTCCTATTCCAATTGACTTTTCCACGCCAGTCATCCAAATATTTGCAAGTAAGTTAAGTGACGTCAAACGCAATTAAATCAAACCTCTGTCACTGGAGAGCAAAAACAGTAGCGACGGATATTGCCATATCAAGCACGCGCGCACTTTCGGTTAAAAATTCAAGTGTCAATAAATTAGACAGTGGACTATGGAATTAAGCTTTCTCTTTACAATCATTAAATACGACTACCCCTTTATTTGCTTCGGCTGATGCGTATAACTGTCACTCGGAAAAAGATTAACTTTTATCATTATATATTAAAGAGTGTTTCCGATGTGTCATTTAAATTTTTACATCGTTAGTATTGAAATGTGTATCTTTGGAAGTTAACATTAAAATTCATCTTTGTATTATAAATAAATCCAAATTATCTCTATTAAAAACTCGCACGTAGCTCGTAGCTCGTACTTCTAATTAGACATTTGTGAATCCACATTACGTATGTATACATATATATATTTCTCTCTTTCTTGGAAATTCGTTAAAAATACAAAGCTCCAAGTTGAGCACAGGTTAGGTAAACGAAAAGAATTTTTTTTTAAATTCAGACAAAAGCCGAGCAAAGAGTTACGAGAAGATAACAGATTCGCGCGCGTACATACGTACGAAAGGTAATGAAAAAGTCCTCGTACGCACAAGAGACGGGCGACTGATAAGCCAAGACTGCTGCGTCAAAGCTCACGACATTTCTCATTCCACATCGCTGACAAAAAGGCTAACACATATACACTTGTACGTTCTTTCTCGCGTTCTCTCGCTCTCTTTCCACACAGAAAGAATATCGAAAGAATGATAATAAGAGATGAGCTTGGCGTTTCTTTGACAGTGCCGCTGTAATCATAACTTTCAGACCTACTTCGGTTAAATGCAAATGTACACTGACTTTTTTTCGTACGAGTATATGCGCGCGAGTGAGTGATGATTTTTTGTACGTTTTTTTTTCATTTTGAGGAGTTTTTAATATTCGCTGTTCTAGGTACTTTGCTCGGTGACAATGCCTCCTTTTGCAGAAATTATTCTTTTCTCCTGAATTGCGTTATTACAATTCAAAGGGTGACTTTTTGTCCAACGCGAACAATGGAATTCAAAGAGGATGCTTTTAAAAACCCTAATTGACATTTTTTCAATGTTTTTTATAAGATTCGGAGTTCAATGGACGAAATAAATTTGAAAGTTCACGTACGGTTCGTATTAAAAAACGCCCCATACTGCCATTAAAGATTGCAATCTTGAGATAAGAGCTCCAAGAGCACTGAACAAAGCTACTTTTTCCAGTTCAACAGACTGTCCAATCTCAAAAAAACTTGAAATTTTTCCCGTTAGCAGAATCCAGTTATCTCGAGTGTTCCGCCAAATAAAATCCAGCAGTGCATTTGTAGAAGAAGAGATGCCGTTCGAATGCAATAACGTTGTCAGCTTCGAAAGTTGGATTCGGTTATCGCCGCGTGAAGATTCGCCGTTTCGAAAATCAAAACACGTAGCTGTTCTCTTTGCGGACACAACTTTAAAAAATGACTAGTGCATTGAAAAAAGTTTCGGTAAAAGAAAAAACGGATAAATACCAGAAGCTTCTCTAGACTTTTAAAAGCTGTAGCTTTTTATCTCCGAATTCAAGGCACTTGACTGGACGCTAGAGGATTTATCAACTGTTAATTTAAACTTCACTTTTCGCTTTTATCGCGAACGGGCCGACAATTTAATGGGGAGTTTATCTAATTTTGTCCTTGATAAGGATTTTTTTCGGCCTTTCATTTTTGGCCATTCGAGTGCTCTTGCGAATTGAACGCGAATTGAAGAGTGCACTGAAATGTTAAAATTCTGAATTTTTATATAGTTGGAATCCAATTATTTAACCTTATTTTTTACCTTATTATGTACCTTTTACCAACTACTATATGCGTTAGTGTTACCCTAATCCTTCGGCATACTTTATCCATGTATTCATTCTTTGATAACTCAATTCACAAAAATCTATGATTATTAGTCTAGCAATATTGTCAAAGTATTTTGTGAAAAGCTACCAAACGTTTACTATTGAAAATTTAATCTACGAAAAGTAACACGTACGTTTCTCACAAATCAACAAAGCGGAGCAATCTGTCAATTTCATCTCGTCCTTCTTGCGTAGTTCAATCCCAATCTCCTCTTCTCTTTCTGGCCCTTTCCGATTTCCCGCTCGTTCACCTCCTGTTTCCACGTCTTTTCAGCCACGTCTAGATACAGCCGTCGTCTTTGCCGTCGTCGATACTTTTCTACCTGATTGGCATTCCTTTTCCAACTTTGTTCTCCGATCGCGTCTTACAATGCGTACGAACTAGTCTTCTTTTACACATAAACAGTGACGACCTGTAAAATGCGAATGTCTAATCAAACTGGCTGGAAAAAGCGTCAAATTTCCCTTTTATTTGTATTCTCCCTACTTTATGTCGATACTTTCTTTGAGCTTTGTTTTTTTTGCGCAAGCTTCAAGGCGCAATTTCACCTCGGTTATACGCTTTTATATCAAATAATTTTCTGTTCAAAGTATAAACTCGACTAAGGGCGTTGCTGTCGACGTTCAACATTTTAAACAGTTATAAAATTGAATGAGAATAACATTAATCTCATAAATTCATTAAGAAAATTTATATCTACAAATTATAACTTTTGTCCTGATTCACGTAAATATTTTTTCAATTAGTGCATACGTATGTGATAAAAACAAGTCAACAGAGCATATCGAGGCTTCTTAGTCTGTTAAAAACTATTTTATTCCTAGCGAATCCCTAATCACAAAAAGCCAAACTTTTCTTCGTCCTGTCTACCGAAACAAAAGCGAAAAAAAAGTAAAAATAACAGACACGTCCAAACTGAAACTCGAAACTTTTCTTCTTAGAAATAAAAAAAGAGAAAAGGTAAAAGAAGTCGAACAGCCGTACTAGTGAGAAGAAGAAAAGGGTGGCGTGAGAGAACGAGTTGGTGGCGTCTTTTCCGTGCTCATGAATAATTCCGCCAGAACAGTGTTGGGGGTTCTTTTTCGTCCTCTTGCGCGGCAAAGGGCGACGTCCGAAAGGCGAACCACAAGCGTAACATACTGGGTACCGTCTCGTCGGGTAATATTGTTGATAGCATGGACCGCCTTCGGACAACGTGTTTAACGCTCGCTTTTATCCTCCTTTTAATGAGATGGCCAATGACCGAAAGAGAGATAGAGCGAGCTGTATGCACGTTTTATTGGATTTTAACCCTCCGTGTCTAACGGCGGTTTGTCCGGGGTGGAATTGTTGTCAGTATGTGATTACACAATGAAATATTTTTTTCTTTTGTTTTCCTGATTAATTTACTTTTTATATCGTTGAATATATATAGATTCATCGGCGTCGTTAAAAATGTTACGACGTTCAATGTTGCCACACACTTTATAGGTAAAAGCCTCAACGACGCACGACGACGTGGTTTTTTTTCTCTCCAATGGAATCGATATTTTTATTGAACATGAAAAAATGCGTTGTTTTAGATACAGCAATGTCGCATAAAACTTTTTCCGATATATATTTCTCTCTCTCTCCTCTCTCCCTCGGCGATCTCGCACGACAGATTTTTTTCCCATAGCGCACATTTTACTTCTACATAATACAGAAAATTTAATAGCCTGGCGTCAGCAACTCTGCACTGCCTCTTCTGTATACTGCTGCAAAATCAATTTCATTTCCAAGTCGGACATTATTTATCATAACCCTCATTTAATGGTAAATAGTTTATGCACGTACCTAAATTTGTCGAATGCTATCTGCACTATTTTAATTTATTCCATTACGCTAAAATATTTGCATCGTGCACGAATTTTTTCTACAAATATCGAATTGACACTTGTTACAATTTGTTCTACTTTATTCATTAAAAAATTATTGCATCATTGACAGCATAGGAAAAAATGATAAAAAGGAGATAAAAATTCTACCGAAGCATTGATTTTCAAATGATGTTTTGGCATACTGAATAGCAAAATTAGTTCCGATGGAGCAATGGTTATTGTTGTATGAATAATGTAATATTTTAAAATTACTTGTCTTTGAATTGCCTAGATTTTTATAAAAACACCTCAAAGGAAATGTTCTGACACAATGAACAATCTAAACTAAATACGATCGAAAAAGTAAAAAGACGAAATAGGAGGTCTCGATACCCTCGGTAAACGTATCAATTCATCACGTTTACCTCTCCAATGATTCGTATTGCCTGGTAGAAAGAGCGAAAGAGAGAAAGAAAAAAGACGAAGAAGAGGCGACGAGATCTTTGTGCGGCAGCGGATTTCTAAAGCATCAGTAGTGGTGGGCACTCGTCTGTCGGTTATTCCGGTAGAATCGAGTTAGCGCTCCAATACTCAGAGAGGCAGCCAAGTAGCGTAACAGGATTAAAGACAAGGGCGGTAGGAAGAAGAAAGACGGGTGGATGCGACGACTAACAAGATACAGTGTATATAGTACCACGCGCACCGTCAAGACAAACTTAATGAAGATATCCCCATCCGGAAATTAATGGAACTCGCGTTGTCTTTTGCATGCGCGATGCTGTACCACGCATTTTCTCTTATTTCTCACCACATCAATGGTAGCAAGTAGTAACAAATAAACGCCTTTGAAGAATCGATTCGAACCTCATGAGTTGAGAATATTAGGATGAAAGCCGATTCTTCCTTTTTTTGTCTCGTTTCTTTGGGAAGAGGATTAGGCGTTGGAAGTTTGGTAATGAGGATTTAGCGTTGTTTCCAGTCGGTTGACTTTAGTCAAGAGAGAGAAGGTGCTGGGATTTATGAGTCTGATGTGGGGTGCAAACGTGATTCGTACGGATGATTAGACTCGATTAAAGCCAGCTTTAGTCGTAAACTTATTGATATGGGTAGCTAATTATCCTATGTTGTTGCGCTTTATTTGATATGATTGAGTAAAATCGACCACTTACATTTCATTGTCACTTCTGTACTTGGATAATAAAGGAGCAATTAATTTTGAAATTCCTTATGCTTAAGACATTTGTTTTATTCAAGCTACAATTAACGATACTCCCCTCCCACACACACACACACACTCTCTCACTCACTCACAGATAAAAGCTCCAATTCAAGCTTACCAAAACTCAATTAGCCAAATTCCCATACAATCCACTAATCCATATCAATGTCCTATCCATTACGTTTCTCGGTTAATTTGCTTTGAAAAAATACAAGTGCCGAGCACCTCAACGGCTAAATTAAACTCGTTGATCTGATAAAGTTAGCGCCCGTTCTCACCTAATCGCTCTCTATATCCTCGAGCGCAACTGCTATATCTCCCTCCCTAATTGCGCTTCCGATCCTGAGTCGAGACCATATATATGCATATAGTTACTCGGACTAGTGTTCCATCACTCGTACATTTGCATTGCGGAGAAAATACCCAGTGGGATTTCGTTAAGTTTCAAGTTTAACAATCTTCGTGTATCTTCAACGTCTCGCGAGGAATTCTGAATAGATTGCCGATATCTTTTTTTTTATGCCCTCGTTGCTTTGCAGCGTTATCGAGGTTGACGATCGCGGTGAGTTTGTTTGTCTGAATTAACGTTCGTTTACTAAATAAGTCTAACGACATTTACTCACGAGTTGTTGGGCTTTTCAATATTCAGCATGTTTATTAATAATAAAATTAATCCTTATATAAAAAGTGTTGTTGTAGTTTAGCTGTGCATACTAGTAATGTGGGGAAAAGTTATATTTTCATAAATATATCCTTGGTCAAAATTGCACGAAAGCGTTAAAAGTTTGATAATTAAGTTGTCGGAGAGGAGTATTCAAGCGAAGAACACGTGAAGTATGAAAATTCCAGTGCCATTTATGAAATTTTAAACTTACTTGACTGATCACTTCATTGCCAAAGTTAAAGTTCCAAAACTTTGACACTTACGCGCGAGCGAGCGAGCGCGCGCACGCGCGGGAATATTCAAAAACTTTTCGTTTTTATTACTTGAAAATTTTATCGCACTTTCAAGTGTAGTTAGCTTTCAAGTTGAAAATTCATTTATACAACGCGAGAGCCAATTACGCTAATACTACATTACTCCTCGTCGCTCGCGAAAATGATACATTAATTAAATTAACCTAAAGCTACCCCTTCCATCGGTGGTAGATGATGCTTAATAACTTTGGCTCTTAGCTTGGAATTCATTATCATCCCGACACGTTGTTAATCTCGTACGTCGTCTATTTAACCGTCGTCGTTGTAATGAAAAAACGTTTATCCGACATTTTGATTGCCTAAAACACCACGATTCGGAATAAAGTTACACTAGTCCCAGACAATGCGTGATGCGCAAGAGAGCAACATTTCTTAAGTCTCAACGTTATAAAGAGAAGCTGAAGAGCTTTAACGAAAAGCGCGCGTCACAGCTGATGTATCGCCATAGCCAAATGGGTCGGGAGGAAAAAAGAGAGGAAGGGAGAGGAGATCTTTTTGCAATTCAGTCTAGCGCGCCTCTCCATGCCACGAATAAAAAGCGTGGCAGCTAGGCGTCTTTGAAATTGCACCTCTTCGCTAGACGATGAATGGGAATGCGGTTGTACAGAGAGAGATGGATCTGCATTGTCGACTGGTGCACGTAATTCTTTGTTTTTTCTTCGAGCGACTATTGTCCATTGATGGGGAGTGTAAGATTGCCAAAGCAGTTCGTGGTTGGTGGGAAATACGCGGAATATTCTATCGCTGTATTTTTCAATGAAACGAATTTTTTATCTGGATTCCGAACATTCAGAAAACGTATCAAATGTTTCCGGATTGGATAACAATATTTGTTTTTTAAATGTTGAAAATTCGACATTTCTTAAATTTAAAAATACGTAAAACGAAAATTCCGTACCGCGTGAAGAAAAATTAATTTACATATGACTGTTGTTAAATTCATAAAAAATCCTGAATACGGAAAAAAGCAAAAAGCAAAAGTATTTTACCGCAAATGCTTGAATTAAATGAGTCGTCAGAGAGCGTTTCTTTGCTTCTAATGAAAGAACGTTGATATAAACCCTGTAATCCAGCACGTTCGTCCGTGAACGAATATAACATTGCTGACTTCTTGGCCAACCGTGACGTTTACTCCTTACAGCAGGAAAATATATCATGTCAGGTGATGCTTAATCATTTTACCGGAATATATATTGCTTTATCTCTACGAACTTGCTGTTTTTCTCTTCACTCGTTCATTACAGTTTCAAAAGGATTTTCGTTGGCAAAGATAGACGCCTAGATTTCGATTCAAGTTATACCACCAATTCATCTTCGACTATCAGTCTTTTGTAAAGTTGGTTGATAATGCAACCACGTAGGATATCCCTGAAAAAAATCATTATTCTTCGTGGCCCAATGCATCAGCAACGATTCTTTAAATCCACTCTATCAGAAAAGAAAGAGAACAAAAAAATCGATCCAATCATACGTGCAACCACCACACGTGAGTTGGTGAATGGTAAAACGTCCACACCTCGCTGATTCGCCACTCAATCACTCGCGGCACAAAAGCACAAATATTTTTCTCGCGTTCATGCACGCACGCGCGAAAGTCAAAAGAGAGGTCGATCCAGCATTCGAACGTTTTATCTCTTGTGCACATCAGCTAGAAAGAAAATATTCGGTCTGGCGTTATCTAGAAAAGCTTCTTTGACAAATCCTCGTCGGTATAAATATTTCCAGATAAAGTTGGCTTATTTTTTCAAAAAACACGCCGATTTTTCACGCTTTTATCTACTCTCCTCTACTGAGAAACATGAAAGATTCAAGCACTCAACTAATCCTTCGTACTTTGCAATGCTAACGTCATTTTCCACAGCACGAATTCTCTGTCTCAAAGTACAACACGAATCCTGTTCTGTCTATCTGATTCATATTTATTTCGCGAGGTTTCGGTCGCACACCGAGTGTAGCTGGTATTTTAATTTGAATTTTGATAGTGAATAAAGAGTTGATATCGAGTTACCTACAACTGAGAGTATACTCAGATTTTAGATGTTACAAGAATTCGGGTATAGGGAATTTAACCATGAAAAATGTGTTGGAATGAGCACTTTTATTAAATATTTCATACGCCTGATAATATTATTCGTCATTATTCAGTTTAACGGAGAATTATATTCAATATATAATTATTCAAAGAGAGATGCGAAATATTCGATGTTGAAATGGCTTCAAGAATAAATAATAACCGTTAAGTCTCTTTAGAAAGAGAATGATTCAGTAGAAATTACAGTTGGGAAAAAAATATCGAAATAATTCGTTAACAAAGAAGAAGGGTCTCACATAACAACACTTTGTTAATATACAGAACCAAGCACGACCTACTTGGATAGCCAAGGTTCAAAAAGTCGGAATAAATGATAAATGACTGTCTTTTTGAGACTTCCAAGCTGGTTCGCTCATTAAAACTTCATTCCACCACGTCGCAATCAGGCCTTTAACTAGTGCGCTTTTCGGAATTTTTATTTTTAATTAACTCCATCTAGTGGCCGGTAATTGCGTGAGCGTTTCCACGGAAAACGCGAAAATGCATAAATGATTTACCTGGTAAAGGGAGAGAGAAAGAGAGAGAGAGAGCGAGAGAAAAAGAAAGAAGAAAAACGTGAATTTCATTTGGTTTTCTGTCATAGCCACGCCAAAAAATGCAAGAGAGAAAAAAACATATTGGATTTGAAATGCGATTTTTAAAAAAAAACTGTAGTCGAGTAGGAAAACATCAGCTGAGCCGACAATCGTCAGCTTTAATTCTCTTTCTTTTTTTCGTACAACCCAGGGAAAATGATGTTTCATATACGCCACCAGAGGGCGGTATTTCAAAATAAATTGATCACTAGTTTTATTTCTTGTTGTTTGTTGGTGCAACAGAATTTACATTACTCACTATTTGATCGTTATTGCTGTCCTCTTGTTAATTTAAAAAAAATAACGTTCGTTTATCTGTATTACGCATTTAAGGAAAAGCTTCAAAAGCAATCATCTCGGTTAACGTTCTCTCTCTCATGTTAGAAAATGGAAAAGTAAAGCTTCGTTACTTGCCTAACTAATTAACGTTTGCAAACGTTGCGGTCGGTCTTTCTACACTGCGCCTTTATCTTGCGCGTAAACTTGTTTGATTTCGCGCCCTCTATTTATTACAGGGGTTAATTGAAAAATTTCGCTATTTCCTTTCATCTCGTTTAATTAAATAAAATACTTGTTTATTCGTAGGATATTGAATGACCTATCAATCGAATTTTATTTTCAATGCCATCTCTTCATTACACCGTGGATTTTAATTAAATGTCTTTCATACAGAAAATTACGATGTACTCCAATTTGATTGTAAAAAAATTAAACAGAACGATCGCAAAAGTACACAAAAAATATATAAAAAGCATAAGCAGTACATTTTATTTCATTTCAAATTCACTTTTCTCTATAAAACACAGCAGTGCATTGCAGCCTCTAAAATTCGTCGAAAAATGAACGCCTTAAAACTAACCACTTGGCAAAATAAGATTGTTTCGTTTCTTTCCACGACAGAGACAGCAGCCCCCTCCCCCTCCCCCTCCCCTCTCCAGCCGCCCCTATTAAATTCGAAAGCCAAGCGAGATTTTACGGCACTTGAAGGATGCTCAGGAATCCATCAGCATTCCAAGACTCTCCGAGTCCTTATATAAGGACGATAAAAAACGAATCCTTTATTGCGGATCCGAGGCAAGGGGGCGTGATGGGATTTTTATACGAGACTGGCTTCTTCTCTTATCGGTATCTTTATTAGAAAGTAAAGAGGCTCTATTAAAATGCTGATACCTGTGACTTGTGCTTTAAATTGTGTGATTGATTATTTTACGGTTTGTTTATTGTTTTTGAGACACTAAAAGCATCACTTTATTAAATGGATATGTTCCAAGTATATTTTTGTACATTATCTTCAATGATTAAGCCAAAAGCAAATACACAGAAATGACATTTGTCGACGCATAAACCAACATCTCGAATTGTAAATAAAAATGTTTTAAATTGCATTCCAATTTCTCATAACATAATCATAAAATATTTGCCACAACTCATACTCATTTTCTGAAATATAAACAATGTAAATTATTGTCATTGTTTGGTTACAGATACAAAGTGGAAGTAGCGGGCAAGTCGCTGCCAGTGCTGACGAATTTGGACAAGGGCCGCTATGGGGTGTTGATCTTTGAGAACCTGAATAAATACTTGCAGATGGACAAGTGGAATCGTGAGCTACTTGATAAATATTGTCGTGAATATTCGGTTGGGATAGTTGGTTTCACGCCACCCGGCGAGGAGAGCCTCGTCGGTGCACAACTCAAGGGTTTTCCTCTTTTTGTACATACCAATCTTAGGCTAAAGGTTTGTGTTGTATTTTTTGTCTTTTTATATTGCTTTAATATTGCACATGCTTTAAAATTTCAATTTGCGATTAGTCATTGTAGCTCAAGTGTAAAATAAAAAAAAATGTCGTAAAGAGTATTTGTCATCAAATAATTGCCTACTTAACGACTGCATGAAATTTTCATCGGGTATATGTGTCGCTCAAAGAACATAAGGCAATATAATGCGGTAACATTACACGAGAATGGAAGACTGCATATTGACTCGTACTACTCAATAATGCATGCATAGCGCCATGCTCTACCGAGCCTTGGCTTTACGACCTACCTTTCTATTTACTACGGTAATGTGTTGACCTTTTATTACGTATATCCTACAAGTCAGTGTTGTTTACATATCTACGTATATTTCGCGTGTAGATTAATTGTACGTGCAAATTAGCCAAAAGTAAGATAAATTTATTGCTCTACAATATAAACAGAATATGGACGTGTGATTTTTCAATTTTTTTAATAGGATGCTCAGTTAAACGCAGCCTCACCGATATTGAGGTTAACGAGGGCCGGCGAGACGGCATGGGGACCTTTACCTGGATACGACTGGACAATTTTTCAGCCTAATCACAGTACCTACGAGCCACTTGCTTGGGCCCATCGCGATAGTATTGATTACGTGACAAATCGCAGTCCTCTAGCTACAGTTATACAGGTGAGTGAAGTTTCGTACATTTTTTACGCGTGTAAGTTGATTTACGTTTATTTCTCAAAAAGTTAATTGCCGACAAAGATACATTCAGCGTACGGTATCTAATAATGAAAAACATTACAATAAAAATATGATTTTCAAAATGTACGAACGTTGAATGTGCGTAATTTTACCGCTTTCAGTAACATGAGAAGCAAAATTTCGTTTTTATTTAATAACATAATATTTGTTCTGGAAATGGAGAGGGAAAAACAGTTATTCGGGTAGAAATGCACTCATTTAACTTTGGCGATGATGCTTTTTGCCAGAATGTCTTGATTAAAAATCTATTACGCGTCGTTTCATTGACTATATACTAAAGTAAAATTACGAGGATGTTTTATCGCGATACCAAATATGGTTTATTTAGTAAACATAACATGAAAACACGTGGGGAATTGTAAAGTTTACTTTAGACTCAACTAAAAATGATGGGATAAAAAGAAAATAAATCTGCATGTATACCATATTAAATATTGGCAGTATTGTCAGCTACAAGCATTTCACTTTCCATTCGTTGCCTCGAGACGAATGCTAGTAGGCCACGCTCAACCCTTTTCCGCGTAATACACCAGTAGCAGCAAGTAGTCATTAGATAGTCGAAAGTAAGGCGTCTTGGCTTTTTCCCTAAAAAAATCCAACTCCAACACCTTGTTATAGCAGCACTCGGTGTCGCGACGCGGGATTCTCTCTCTTTCTCTCTCTCTCTCTTTTTCTTGATAAAAGCACAAGAGAGAGGAAGGCCATTTCAGGAGCAACGCAATTCCACAGAGACATTCATCGTATTTCGCACGGTCATTTTTCGAAGCGTTGGCTCCCTATTTTTCTTACTCTCGCAAGCTCTTGTTTGCCTTTTCTCACTCGTGCATTGGGTATTTGATCTCGTTTGTGTTGATAGCAGGCGCTCTGTCTCCCCCTTTACATTTTTTTATTGACCATAGAAAGGGCAAAAAATATTTGTGAGAGGGGACGAGCAATTGAGACAGAGAGAATATGGAACGTCAAGTACAAACATATATAAAGGGAGAAAAACACAGTGGAATATTTTTACAAGAGCATTTTACGAAAATCTTTGTCTTTTTCTCTTCCGTTTTCTTTTTTCCACAAAACATATGATAAATCGCTTCTTGGTTAGTTTATTATTCAGTTGGCAAATGGCTTTTCTCGATGCATTATTATCGTCAAGGTTATTACGATTTGCTGAAAACACAATAATTCTGCGTAATAGAAAAATTGTACAACCGAGTAGCTTTTTTCGCTTGCCTTACGTTCTCGAAACGTACAGAGCTGAACCCTAGGCTTTGCAATTTTTATTTCGACGATATACCCATGTCGGCAAGCGGAATAAAATGAACGAGACTTCAAAAGACTGGTTCCAATTCCCTCCTTCACTCATTCTCTCTACGAGATTATAACAAACGAGTCGAGGAAGTAAATTGAAAAATAAACGATCGTTTTTTTTGCTAAGAACGCGCATACATGCTCATTTAATCCATTATCCGCTCACCCAGGCTGAAGCGCGACAACGACATGTTGCAGTAATAAAACAAAGGCAGTGAAGGATGTTTACGGCTAAAGGCTAAAAAATAGTGTGAGTGTCTCCCCGGCCGAGATAAATGACGCGAGAACGTATAGCAGCCGAAAAGGTTACATGTTCACGGGCCTCTGAAACGCGAGTCACGAGTTCCTTCTATTGCTGCATACTCTCCGTGCTCGAGCCGACAACACACGTGAGATTGTACTTGCATCCATGATCCTACACCGAAAATAATGGACCTGTCGCGAGTATTGCGTTCCACGTACAGCCGAGCAATGCATTAATTCTGTAAATGCCTTCTTTAACTCCCTTTTTTATTTATTTAACAACGACTATAGATAGCTGCCAAGTTTTATTTTATTGTTTGCCTTTAATCCAAATATCGTTTAAAAAATTATTACAAAGAAGAGTTGATTTATTTACATTTTTCAAGCAAGTTCTACACGAGTTACAACAATTTATATATTTCAAATCGTATTCAATTCTGTCAATCAAATCCTACAATAATAAATAAGCTTTGAAAGCTTGAATAAAAACTTGCAGCAACCCTCATTCCATTACCGCAAAACCTTTCTCGCTAATGCACAACTTCTTACATCCCCACACCATAAACATACTCCAGTCTTTCATTCGCTAAGTACAAAAACCCTACACCACAGCCCATCACAATATCTCTTGCAGCTAGTCTTTCGACTGATTCATTTTAACCAATGAAATTTTCAGTTGGCTCGAGCACAGAAAGAATCATTCGCGTACGTAACAACATAAAAAATAAAACATAAGAAACCTAACGGAAGAGAAATGGCCAGAGCAAGCGAGCAAAACAATTGTGTCGTTGACCTCGTTTTTTGCTAACCCGAGCAAGGCATTTACATTCTGGGTGTGTGTGAGAGAGAATGAGGAATTTGCGATTGCAAGATTCCACACGCTTACTTACGAATAAGAGAGAAAGAGAGAGAGAGAGAGAGAGTGGCGAAAGGAATGAGCACGTTGAGCCGGTGGCACTTTCTTTTTCCCATCCACGCTCTTTCTCTCCGTTCACTTTTTTTTCTCTCGACTTGTTTCGTCCTGTCGCCCAGGAAAAGTGCGCCAAGAAGATAGTACTGAATGTTAATCAGTTTTTTCTTTTTTGTTCGAAGCTTTTGTATTGGATTATTAAGCTTCTCTTCTTAGTTTGGATTTTTCTCTCTTCCACGTTGTGAAATTAATTGCATAATTTTTTTTGTACGTTGGAAAGGATTTGATTTTCAATGTTATAATTAATTGATGGCTAAATGTTGTTCAATTATGTTTATCATAAATGTAACCGCAAGACGACTGAATAAATATTCATTTTTAATGACGATAGTTCGATTTGTTAGGGATTAGAAGAGAAACGATAATCATACGCAGTTTATTCACTATAAATAGAAGTAAGAATGATTTTGATGTAAAAAGACATCATTATAACGTTTATTCCTAATACGGTATCCTAACTACTTGAGAAGGTTGATCCTTTAGGTTTAATGGAAGTTTAGCTTTATCAAGTAATGCCCTGCGTAGGAGATGCAATTTAACTTCTTGCATAAGCGACTCATACGTCTCGTAGTTAGCGTATCATACTATAATTATTCGGAGATATAGCTACGAATGTATAAACCATATTTTTTCAATATTAAATAAAAGAAAAAAGAACACCAAATACAACTTCTTCAATCTTCCTACGAGATAAAAATAAATTTCGTATACAAAGCGCATCCATCATATACGCTAAATCCCCTAACGCGGTATATCGCAATCTCGAGCTCACAATATTTTTATCTCTCTTGTCTCAAAAGTAACTCCGGAGAGAGGGAGAGAGGAGAGTGAAATGGCACATGTCACAGTCGTAAACGGGTTGAGTCTAAGAAACAAAAAAAAAGAAGGAAAGAAAAGTTCAGCTTGTAGAAAAGTTTGTATCGAACGACAGGCACTTTTATGTCGCGGCTTGCGGGCCTCTTTTACGATAAACCCAAAGTTCAATAATATGTAAGTGAACTTTGGCCTGCTGCAGTTGCTGTTGCTGTTGCAGTAGCAGCAGCAGCAGCAGGTTTGATGCACAGAAAGTCTTGTCTCGTTAACCATGAGAGAAGCGAGCCTTTGAAGCGAGCTGACTCTGGCTTTGAAAAACTTTGCTTCTTCTCTCGTGGCCGTGTATTGAGAGAGAGAGAGAGAGAGAGAGAGAGAGAGAGAGAGAGAGAGAAGAGGTAACGAAAGAAAAAGAGAGTTCTAATTTCTTGAAGAAAGATTTATAAAGGATGAAGTATGTTTCAAAGAACAAAACCAACGTTTAATTATTCCATACAGAAAATAAAAATGCCCAGTATGATCGGATAGCAAACTTATTATATTCGGTAGATGAATTTTCCGTAATCCTCTCGATTCCATAAAACATCCACGCGAAGTATTTTATAGCTTGATAACGAATGACCAGGTTACCGTAAAATATTCATATCCAAAGATCGTACATCACATCCAACAATATTATTATAGTGAGTGAATAATTTATTCAAATTATACATAAATATATGAAATTTGTTTCTCATTAGCGTGTCGAGTCAGAATTCAACAGTATTCTTTGTTGTTGTTTTCTTGGCAGACGCCTATATTGCTAATCCGCTAACGAGAAAAGCTACGTATAGAACATAATCCTTTGCAAATGATCATTGCGTCGTGGGGCGAAGTGGCGAATTCGAAGCGCCCTTTAAACTTTAGCTTCCTTTTGGCTTTTATTTCTAATGGTAATTACTCGAGTTTGTTCAACAAATTGGATATTGCTAAAGAAGATTGCTTTGTTAAAATTATGAATCATAAAAGGTACCGAATATTTCTTGAAAAATACTATAAAATTAAAAAAAATCAAAATCACAAATGAGCAACAAACTACACCTAATATCAAACATCAACCTGGTGACAATCACACGTTCATTTTTGAAATACCTCAAACCTGGATTATAATCAAGCAAGTGGGTAAACATCGCGCCTCTCGTGGTACAGAACAGCGCAGCCGTTTCCCGCCAAGTGTATATATAGAAGAAGAAGAAAAAAGAAAAATGGTAGCAGCGTTTCAGCGAGGGAAAGCGTTAATTGCATCCGCTGACAGTGGCGCTTTTCGCTTGGAGAGAGAAGCTTGTTAGCAGTAAACAACAACAATAATAATAATAATCTCACGGTGATAAGCCAATTATGGCAGCGCAGCTGGCTTCCACACTATCTATCTTTCTCTCTCTCTCCGTGATTTTCGGCGACACATCTGCCGCTATCCTCGGTATAATTAAATCAAGCCAATCGCCGCCACTGAATGGATTATAATTGTAAACGCTCGACGTGTTTTAGCGGCGATAATGAGCAAACGTTTTATCACACGATTAAAGTCCAGTAGAAGCTTTAATTGCTGATTGGACAATATTTTTCTGCACGACAGATGTGCCTCGATATTATTAGTAGAAATCGTTGGGCTTGGATGTTGGAGCGACGCCTGACTAAAGTAATGGTTGTACTACTGAAAATTACATCTCGTCTCTTTACACGATCACTCTCGTTATCGAATACAAATAAATTGAAAGAGACAGAAAGTATGAAAAAGCACAAATGTATTACGCGTAGAATTAAACTCCAGTCTATAAAGTGAAAATATCATGTGGCAGAGCGCGCTTCAATCCCCGACATTACGCTTGCCACCTCGTACTTATCACACCCAACCACGTAACGAGGCAATAACTCGGTCTGGGCTGCGTGTGAATCCTCCTCCCAGAGACTTGTAAGTCTCACTATATTCCCTCTCTCTCTCTCTCTCTCTCTCTCTCTCTCTCTCTCTCTCACTTAGCTACGTTATACGGCCCTCATTGCTACCGTCGTCGTGGTCTACTAAAATCGAAGCACTTCGTCATTCAACCTGAAATTTGCAGGATCTTGTGACACGTTACAACGATAGTTCAAGTCAGTTCTCGTTACTTTATTGTATCGGAGAATTTTAATGAGAGTAATGGATCTGGTATTTCAAATGAAATGACAATAATAACTTAAATTGAAGTGTTAAAATAATGTCATCTTTTGTTTTGAATATTATACAAAGTGAAATATCGTAATTTTTACATTCAGTAAGATTAAAAGAAAAACTGTTCCCTTTATTACTGGCAATTTGATTGGATATCCAATGTGAAATGAAAATAAATCATACAGACATTGACACACACACATAAAGTAGCAGAAATCAAAGTGAGTAATATAATCGACAAATCGTTTTATTTACAGGACCACGGACGGTATGACGGAATCCAACGAGTTTTATTCGGCGGTGGTCTTAAGTTTTGGCTGCATAAGCTGCTACTACTCGACTCGCTATCGTACTTGTCACACGGCCAACTAAGCCTAAGTCTCAACCGCATGATCCTCGTCGACGTGGACGATATATTCGTTGGTGAAAAGGGCACGAGATTGAAAAAGGACGATGTACTTGCGTTACTTGCAACACAGCAAAGGATACAAACGATGGTACCGGGTTTCAAATTCAATTTGGGGTTTTCCGGCAAGTACTTCCATCACGGGACGTCCGAGGAGAATTTGGGGGACGATATGATACTCGAGAACGTCGACAGGTAAAAAAATACAGAAAATTGAATTAATTTAAAATAATTTTATTGATTTCTCTTGTTATAACTACAACGACTTCGATGTTTGGTTCGCACAGATTTACGTGGTTTTCCCACATGTGGAATCACCAACAGCCCCATCTCTATGAGAATGTAACCCACCTGATGTTGGACATGGCTCTGAACAAGCAATTCGCAAAGGATCACGGCATACCAACCGTAAGCGGTTACAGCGTAAGTCCACATCATTCGGGCGTGTATCCCGTACACGAGGGCCTCTACGAAGCTTGGAAGAAGGTCTGGAACATCAAGGTTACAAGCACAGAGGAGTATCCTCATCTTAGACCGGCGAGACTTAGACGAGGCTTTGTACATCGTGGCATTATGGTAATTAATTTAAGTTTTTGAAAAATCAATTTGTTTAATGAATGTTGAAATTATTTATTCAAAGAAAGAACTTAATATAAAAATAACACTCATTAACCCGATATTTTAATGATATTTTTATTCGAAACTCAACGATATCAAAAGTCCACACAAGCGTCTATTAGACAAAAAATCTCAATCAATAGTTCCGCAACAAGTCATGTTTCGCTCGTCGTAGTTATTCAATATAGCTTTGTTTGCTTGACGGAGTTTTGAATGCTCTCCGTAGCACAAACTAGGCGATATCCATAATGCATATTGTGCATTAATCAACGGTTTTGCGTTTGTTTTGCAGGTACTACCCCGGCAGACATGCGGTCTATTTACGCACACAATATTTATCGAGAGGTATCCCGGCGGCCGAGATAAACTCGACGAGTCTATCCAGGGCGGCGAACTGTTCCAGACTATCGTTTACAATCCGGTAAGACTCAAGCGTCGATACCTCTCTCTCTCTCTCTCTTTCTCTCTCTCATTCACTCACTCACTGGTCACTGCCTCTGTCATTGGTATCGTTATAAATATTTTTTATCGTCCGCTATTCTGGATAATTTCTAGGAATTGAGAGTCACGAGTAGGGATAATTGACTCGGTGATAAATTGTTACACCACAGACGTTACGAAAGAACAACTTTTGTCGGACGTTTTTAGAATATTACAAATAGTTATAACATTTTATGCTTGTTGACTGTGATGATTATTTTCTTTTTAAAATACAAATTTCATTTGTAAAACTCTGTAGACCAATATAATTAGATATACAGAATATCTACCGTAAAACTGATAATTTTTTTTAATGTAATGAAAATCGAAAACAGCTACCGTGTCCGAAAAGCAATTTTTCGTTGTTTTACATTATTCCCCATAAAGGAATTCGTCATCATTATTTCTATTGTGCAATCATCCATTGTATAACCTCGCTATTCATCGAGTCAAATGTATCAAACTTTTAATTAAAAAACTCATACATTTTGCAGGGAAGCAAACACAATAAAGGTCGTTTGCCCCATGCTGCAAAAATCGATTCTCGTATTTTTAAATACTTTATTTTACTGAGAACGATTTATGCTCCCACACGCGTGAGACAATACGTTATAAAAAAACACAAATTGGGAGGTCGACGCACAATACCGTTGAGAGGCACGTGATATAACAAGGGTGATTAAAACTTTATCCGTATCAATTTTTGTTTTTGATTTGCAGATAAACATTTTTATGACGCACATGTCGAACTATGGCAATGACCGATTAGCGCTTTATACCTTCGAGTCTGTCATCAAATTCATTCAGTGCTGGACGAATCTTAGGCTGTCCAGTGCGCCGCCACTACAGCTCGGCGAGAGATACTTTCAGCTGTATCCCGAAGAGACTGATCCTGTCTGGGGTGTACGTATCTTTGCATGTATAAATCTAAGTGAGCTCGATTAAAAATAAGCATAGAGTGAACGAATAATTTTATTTATAGAATCCTTGCGACGATCCACGTCACCAAAGGATATGGTCGAAAAATAAAACTTGTGATCAGCTGCCGAAATTTTTGGTGATTGGACCTCAGAAGACAGGAACGACGGCCTTGTATACGTTTCTGTCTCTGCATCCTGCGATTAGCAGTAATCTACCTAGCCCGGATACTTTTGAAGAAATTCAATTTTTTAATGGCAAAAATTACTATAGAGGCCTTGACTGGTACGTTTAAACAATCAATCGTCACTTTGAATAATCTCCAAACATTGAAATAAACATTGTACTCACGTTTCTTTTCTGAAGGTACATGAGTTTCTTTCCGGCGACAAAGAACGAAAGTGCTCGGTACTTCTTTGAAAAGTCCGCGACGTACTTCGACGGTGAATTGGTTCCTCGACGGGCTCACGCGCTTCTACCGAAAGCCAAGCTCATTACGATACTTCTGTCGCCAGCTAGGCGAGCCTACTCTTGGTATCAACATACCAAGGTTCATGGTGATGTTACGGCGAAAAATTACTCGTTTCATTCGGTTATCACTGCGACTGATACCGCGCCTAAACCACTTAGGGATCTTAGGAATAGGTAAGAATAATGCTCATGTAATAGTTGCATCATGATTTGAAAGAATGTTTTAGATTTAGCGTATTTTAAAACGTCGGCCGTCCAATTATATCAGTGTTGAAATCGATATTTAACGATTGATTTGCACTCAATTGTAGTTTTTCATTTTATTTTACAGCTAAACGAAAAATATGCATTACGTAGATACAGTTTTTCTAACATTTTGAATAGAACTTAACTGAATATGGATATTGTAATATTTATTATTTCTACTATCTAAAAAACTTAAATGATTGCATTTTCGCAGATGTCTAAACCCTGGTAGATACGCGCAACACCTCGAAAGGTGGCTCTCGTATTACCCAGCCCAGCAATTACACATAATCGATGGTGAGCAGCTACGTCAGAATCCAATCGAAACTCTTCATGAGTTGCAGAGGTTCCTGAAAATAACCCCGACTTTTAACTATTCGACGCATTTGAGATACGACCCAAAGAAAGGATTTTTTTGCCAAGTGACAAACGAGGATCGCACCAAGTGCCTTGGCAAGAGTAAGGGTCGACAATATCCACCAATGGAGGATCGGTCCTACAAATTTCTGCAGGTAGATACATATAGAGTAGGAAAAAAAGAAAATTTTAATTTTTTAATTAAATGTGCTAAATAAATATTTTGTGTTGACATATTCAGAGGTACTATTTATCGCACAACACAGCATTAGTAAAATTACTGAAGCGATTGGGCTCGCGGACAATACCACAGTGGTTGAAAGATGATTTGACCGACACCGTGATGACCTAGCAAACGATGTTAATATGAAACGTCAGCGATTCCACGATCGAGGATATACTTCGGGCAATCGTTTTGATTTTACCAGAAGAAAGTGGCTTGTAATTACTGTACATAGATTATACAGATATATATTTCGCTGGAGACTAATTTTTTTTCGCGTTCATCGGAGTACTATCACTGTGTGTAAAGCAGCCTACACTAAGGCCTAAGCAATCAGAAATGATAACTAGTCACTAAGAAAACGAACAAATGGAGGCAGTTTATGTTAAACAAGGATAATGAGGCTATTAATAATTTACTGGGACTACGCTAAATATTAATTGCGATTTTTTTCTCGTTAAGTGCTATTGATCTTCTTTTTTTAATGTTCTCGTTCAATGTACTTCACAAGATTCAATCAACACATCCATAATATGATCATGTACATTTTATGACAAGCTTCTTTTCTTGTACTTGGCTAAAAATGTTGATTACGAATTCAAAGAAACTAACAGTCACTACTTGCTAATTTTTCAAATTCTCGCGTTTTATAAAAAAATCTTTAGTCACCGGACCAAATAGATATATTTCTATAGATTTATAAACGCTACATTTGTATAATTCATGTCGGATTGTTCCCTTAAAAGTAAAATTTATCGTTTAAAATTGATCCATACCGAAACATCAAAATTAATACTAACCATTATAAAGAAATAACTTTATCAATCATGTATTACTGGTTATATATGTAATATATATTATATTATATGTATGTAATATATATATGTATATATATATATATATATATATATATATATATATATATATATATATATATATATATATATATATATATATATATATATATATATATATATATATATATACACACATACATATACATATATACATATACCATGTAGGATCAATAAAACCCGAATCCAAATATATACTACCTATTTGATTATATCAAATACTGGAAAAGTAATTTTACAAATGGAGTGTTGAACACTTGAATTGCCTAAATAAACAACTTCCGTGTGATTATTTAATGTATAACTGCTCATAAACTATGTACATTCTTGATATATTGTTACGTGTACAGTTTGAAAAATTTTGCGACGACTAAAACGTCTCCTTGTATATTTTGACAATACGGTTTGATAAATAGATCATGGGATTGTATATTGCATCGGTAAGTATAGGACGTATTTGTTTGTACATTGTTGTAAAAATATTGTATGTTGATGGAAATGTGTTGCTTTGAAGGAGGTATGATATTATTAATTACACTGTATTTAAGAGATCAAAGAAGATTGTAAATTATCAATTTATTTCTTGTATATTTTGAGTAATTTTTGGAAATCAAGAATTTAAGTCAGTTAAGACAAGATTTTTTTATCAAATTATGGTAGCTTTGTAATTAAATGATTATTTGAAGATTTGAAGTTCTTTGACCTCTTAAAATGGATTTTTCTATGCAATATATCGAAGAAAAGCTATAATTGTGCGCAATACATGTACGTAAGAAACCATTTGCAATATAATGTAAGTCGACAAAACACGCTCAAAACTGTAACTGATTGACGTTAACCAATTGTTTTTTAATGTGACGCAAACAACCACAATCAACTAGTCTCCGTAAAAAATAATATTTTCTTACAATTATAGATGTAAACTTTCAGTAAGAAAATTACAGAATTCAAGTATGCAAGTAATTTGATCTGCTGTGAAAATATTGTGGAAGAAAAACAACAAACTCATATCAGACCGTTTTCTCTGGCAAAGCAATTTTTATCAATTTACACTGTACTCTCTGGCTGATTGTATTTATTACCTCTTATTAATGTTTATGGGTTTAAAATTAGTTATCAGATATCTTTGTAAATACATATTTATCAATTGCAATATGTTTGCGTTCAACAGTCATTCTCAATTATATAGAGTATATGCAATTTCGGCAACGTATCGTCTTAAGTTTTTGAATGTATCATTTGAGATGGTTACTTTTATCAGTGTGAACGTGTTTGTTTATAACATTTAAACACTAAATCAAGGAGCGTATCTGATAGAGACCAGTACTTACGATTATTTACCATAAATTCAAAATTAATTTGTTAAGCTCTGAATATACTTAGATAATTAAAATGTAAGTATGCGAGTATGTTTATATATTTTTGTATTCGCTTCTAGAGCTCTATAAAAAATGGCAGTTGTTGAATGTTTTTTCAAAATAGTTATGTTGATAACCTCTAATATTTCTATTTATTTGAAAATTGATTTAGAATGACTGTTAACTTAAGTTTGATGATACATATTACCTTTAAATAAGTTGTGATCAAAAGGCATATCAAAGTCTAAGAATGACAAAATTTTCATAATTTGCCATACAAAAGAAAACAATTGTCAAATGACGAATGCAATGTTATCAAATTTATCTTTCAATTAGAATTATTATCGACGCTACATTCAATTGCATTTTCTCAATGTAAAAAACGACAAAATTTAAAGATACACGCATGTCTAATCTTATCTCATGCATGTGTGAAATGTTTTTTTGACATATGATGCCACCCGCGATGCCATGATAAATGTTGAATATATAGGGTCTATTAACGTTTTTGTTATTGCGTTTGTACATTTGTTTTTCTTTTTATACTGACCTTTGTGCCATATGGCAGATTAACAAATTATGTACAAAGATCATTGTTAATATGAATAATAATGACCATGAAAACAAACATTTAATGTAGTCCAATCTTTTGAATGTATCCTTACCATTTTATAATTAACGTGTATCCTATATCTAAATAATTCCTTGATTACTATTGCTATGGAATTTTAAAAACGCCGGGCATTTCGTAGTCTGTTTTACCACCTTATGATAAAGAAATAGTAAGCTCAATCTAGGGGCGCCAATGGGAAAGAAAGGAGATACAAGTAAATACATATATATTATAGTCTATGGATACGAGTGCGCACGCATTCAGACCATCTGTATATGTAAATACATGTATAGTATTTTTGTTGTATAAACTAACCTATACGTGGTGTTTATAATGTATAATTTTGTTTACGAAGAAGAGAACGATTTACTGCTTCAATAAAGTTAAAAAAAATTGTTTGCAATTTAGAATAATTTGAACGAAAAACTTTACAAATTTTAGTAGAAAATCTGATTTCATTAAGAACAATCGCAAGGTAATGTCATATTTTTATAAAGTATTTTGGAGTCGGCAAAGCCTTTTAAGTATTCTGTTACGTTTTATTTTTACTCTGTTAAACAGTAAATAGTGATATTAATTACATGTTACAGAAACCACATTTATCTTCAGTATGTGCAAAATAGTATGAATTGAAAATTTTAGTTTTAATATTCGTCTGTCAACATATTTTGTAGTATAATACATGTTACCAAATTGTTTAATAAACAAGAACAAAGATGACTGCTGCTCCAATAGGCACTGCAATAGACAATCTTACAGCTGCCTTAAAGGCTAAAATAATTCCAAATCAAGAATATTTTTTACAAGGTTCGGTACTTGATAACGCGGTTGAGGTTCTACTTCATAGATTACGAGGTCTTTGTGACAATGTTGATACTGGTCCAGAAACGTTCAATGATCATGAAATGTGCTTCAGTATAAGAAAAGCACCACCTCCAGAACCACCTTTATTTTTAAGGGTAAGGAGAGCACTGGATTACCAGGACATGCCATGGCAACTAAGATACATTGGCCAACCAGAATTAGGAGACAAATCTCAACCGACAGTTGTTCGCAGCAGCATAGATGTTGCAACTAGTAGCACAGTTGTAGATTTTCTTACGGAATTAGGATGTAGACTAGACTTTGAATACATGATTAAAGGATACATGTTTAGGAAGGGTAGGATGAAAGTGACAGTGTCAAAGATTTTCAAAATGAATCAAGCTGGAAAGCTTCCTGAAAGTATGGATGCTTTGTCACAGAGTTATCTTGTTGAATTGAGTGTATTAGCACCAAGTGGTCAGAATGCCATTGCCGAAGATATTCGTGTCTTTGCAGAACAATTGAAACCTCTTGTGCAATTAGAAAAACTTAATTATTTGAGGCAACATTAGTATCCGACATATTCGGAAAAAAATGTACATATGCCTGACTATACCAATGTTGCATCATTAACTAAGAAATATTAATTGTACACTCTTTGTAATAATGATTTCCCATCAAAATATATTAACTTTTCATTGAAATTCTGATTGTTTTATATCAACACCTGTTTATTTACATTTAAAAAAGAATGAATTTCCGCAATTCATTTTTTTAAATTAATGTGTTGAGAGAAATCAATAATAATGGTCGAGTTGATAAAGCAGGGTTCACAGGGCAGAACATCCACTAGTTGGTATTTTGTATCTATGCGATTTCTAACTATAAAATAAAAGTTTAATGTTGACAATTCAATAAAATATTTATCATACGTGATTGCGTTGTAATAATAACGTTGAATTAAGTAACTTGAAATTTTTTAATAATATACCGTATAAAAACAAATCTTTCAAATAAAATTAACGTTAATTATTATGAACAAATGTTGTCAATTCATAAAATTTGGAAAAAAACGAACAGGCTTATAATTTCCCAATAATCAAATCAATTTGCAATGTCGATCAGTAGTAACTCCCTCGAATGGTCAGGCAGCATAGCCCGAGCTTTGTAATTATTCGTTGGTAATAACTTGTTACAGAGTGTTTATTAATTATAGCAATTGTAAATACATTCCAGTTGATTATAATAACAATTGCAATGAATAATTTGAATTGTTTATATTTAAGAGTCGGCAACTTTTGGATGATGATAAATTCAGCGAGTTTAATTGCAATACAGCGTTGTTTATTTTTGTAAGTAAAGCTTTGCATCGTGAAATGATTTGCAAATTCATTTCCGTTAATGCTGAAACAAAGATCTCGATTAGTATTTAATCAATAAAATTCCAATATTTTATCGATTACAACAGCAGACGCCCAGCTTTTTTTTATAAAATTTGTTTATAAAAGTGCAACATTGCAACGATATTCAAGGTAGTTAATTACTCTAGTTTTATGACTTGACTAGAGCTTATTTGATAACGTATTTTTGTTTAATCGTCATTGCATTAGCATTTATATTTGTAAAAGATATTATCCAAAAACAAAGCTCGCAAGTTGATCCTTACTACAAAAAATATTGTTGCTCTAAAAATCTTTCACGTGCGAAAAATGTCGAGCTTTCACTGTAATTTCAGAGTGGTATCGTCGCAAAATGTTCAACGTGATCTCCTTGAACTTGATCGATTAAACGAACTCTCTTGCTTTGTGAATTATGTGTGCGTGCGTCGTGTGTGCGTGCGTGCGTGCTTGCTCACACGTGTGTGTGCGCGTGTGTGCATTGTACACGGACGGTCAAAGCCATGCGTCACATGACCTCGTCACCTTCCGTGGCGCGCATGACACAGCAGCAGAGAGCAGCTAGCTTACTTGGCTCTCTCTCTCGGTGAACGCGAAAAGTCTGGTTCGTCAGTCGTCGCTGCCGGGCTGCGAATAGGCGAGCGCGCACTGAACGATAAAACCAACAACACGTATATTTATATTTCACAGCTAGCAAATAGAGAAAGTGTGTGTATGCGTGTGTGCGTGTGGTTGTGTGTGAATGTGCGTCCGTGCATGTGGTGTTGATATCCTCGATGCCGCGGCGACGACCCGCAGAAAGCAGTTGTCGCGCGGCCGTCGCGTCTGATAATTGTCCAAACAGGTGTGTTGTTGTCTTCGTTCTACCCGGTGCGAACGAGTGTTGTGCGCGCGTTGACCATCTGTGCTAAACAACAACAATAACAACAGTGAAAGACACGTGGCCTGGACAGAAAAGAATGGCAAGCGCTAAGATGCTCGTCGTTACTACCGGCAGATTCCTGGGTGCTAGAGCTATTAGGCAAGCGAGAAATTTCGGCACACTCTGCACTAATGTGAGTGAGCAGTGAGCATTTTTATTTCCTTTTTTCTCACTTCTCCTGGGATTCGCGTGCTTATAGATATCGTGATACACTCGGGACACGCGCACTTCTTGTTTACGAGCTTGATAAAAAGTTTGACGGTTTATAACGTTACGACTTTTATACGATCGTATCCCATTCCTTTAGCGGCGAATGCACGATATAGGCATCCATTAGCCTGCGCGGGATAAATCGAGGATTAATATAATTTTGTGCCTAGACTTTGCAGTTTCTACGAGTTTCAAGTTGGCAACTTCGATTCCCAGTTGGATAGCAAGATCATGACATAGAGAGGGTTCATTCTGTACGTTGTGTTACGCGCAAAAGCTCGGCTTTCCATGACACGTGTGCCACTCACTGACTCCGTAACGTTATTTTTTTTATTTTCATGGCCACTCGTCGGCCAAAATTCATCGCAACTTCGTGCTTGGAAAGTATCATAGATTTCTCGTCCGTAGCTCATCAATACTTTCGTACCCTTTTCTGAAAATTACGGCGATTACCCCTGCGACGATACTTGATATCAAGGACGGGTCGTGAAAAAACTTGATGAAAAAATACAGGCGTCTATAAAAAATGCAAACGGATACTTTTGTCTTTTGCAGTTTGGAAAAAGTTCACCGATTATGTTAACGCGTTGCTTTCTCGACACGGATCGCGTTCTCAAACTTTGATCTCGCTTTGAGTGCCTTCATAAGTAAGTACGTATAGCAGGTGTCGAAGCTTTTTCTTACTTATACCCGCATACCATTTACGTGTTTCGTTACGGGTACGCGCGCGCGCTTCAGCGCTGGTAAAATACCTCGCGCTTTTTTCTTCGTTAGAACAGTTTGCGTGTAGTATTAAAGCACGTAGAACGAGTAATATTTCAATTATCTAATTGGATCTTGCAAGTATTGAATAAAATAATCTCTACACGTATCCGTTCATTGACAGACTTAACGATTCTCATGAATGACTTACTCGCGAGTAAAACTATTAGTAGGAATTCAATGAATGCGCATATCTATCATTCGCGATAAAAATAGAGCTCGACTCACGATTATGTCATCGTCGTCGCTGCAATTATACTTTCACTCAACGTGCCACGTATCACCAACACTTTGCGCTTCTTCCTCGCTTAACGGTCAAAGAACAAACGTTGTGCCAACGAAAATTTATCAATTCTAAACAAATACTTTGTCAATTCAATTCGCTACTTTCCCTCGGCCTAATGCCGTATATTACACACGCCGAGCCGACGAATAGGCGATATCGAATCGAAAGCTTTTTTCTCTCAACGGATAACTATATACGAATTGCCCAATGATAATTTTTAGATAGGCTTGATGTTGCTCTATATACGTGCGCGCGTCACCGGCGAACACGCGACATTGATTTAATGTATTTTGCTCGTTTATTTTTTGCTTTCTTGTGAATTTTGCAATTGCTTCACTCTCCCAGATTACACTTTACGAGGATGTACGTTTCCGTGGCATTTCTAATCGAATGACATTTATCCGTTCGAAGAAAAAATGTTATTTATTATGTATACATTAGAAAACATTATCTGCGAATCTGTCGTGGATAAAAAAAAACTTTTCTGTTCATCGTACAAATTAAATCTTAGTTATTCCGCTTTCAAGTTTATCTTACCTCGTATCAAAAGAGTTTAATCGTTAAATTGATAAAAGATACTGTTTAACAACTGGTTGGACGTACGAAATTGCGGTATTTCCAGTAAAATATCAATCAACACACTCTTCAGTTGAACAGCTATTCGACAAATAATTACACAATTATACATTTTTTCTCGAGTGTATGACTAACTTTGATTGATAACCGAGAAATACTCCAGCGGAGAGTAATTCGAAAATAGAATTCTTCAAAGCCTGACCAAAAGCTCTTCACTCGCATACCTTTATCCGCGTGTCTATTTCTACTTGTATAATAGCGAGGAGGGAAAGAGAGTGTGCGTGTGTGTGTGTGTGTGTGTGTATTTGTGCGCGTTTCGTTGGCTAATTTAAAATAGTATCGCCACAAAAACTTAGCAGGCGACAGACACGACGCGACTGGCAGAAGCCATCGCTGGCAACCTCGATAATTAACGGCGTTTATCACCGACGATTATGCGATATTGTTTCTTCTTTGCTTTCCCGTTGAGACAAAAGTTTTATCACCGATATGTGTTGTTTGTTTAGAAATTGCACTGCGTATAGAGAAATGGTTTATTGTGTACACGTTGAAAAGTTAATATTCACAAGCTAACCACAATTTGAACGTTATACCTCGTTCATTTGGCATTGTTATTCAAAATTTTGAACACGTATTCCATCTATACGCAGGAATTTAATTATAGATGTGTATATCGAAGAATCAAGTATAAACAAACGCTAAAAAAGAGAAAATGAACGAAAAATCTTATCGGTCGACACTTTGTATAGATCCACAGACAACTTCGATAAGGGTTCGAAGCACTTGGATAAACACTCGAGAATTTTTGATAAACGAGTGAGAGAAGCATGAAGACGTGTTACGAGAACACGTCGAGTTAAATTTCAACAGGGTACAGCTCAGGCGCACTGTAAGTTTCCCGGGGAAAACAATCGCTAAGAGTTTTTGTTGTTTTATTTATCTACGAGTATACAATGATCTTTTTTGTATTTTCAGTTTTTTAAATGCTTGAAAAATGTGGACATTTTTCGTGTTTCCGCTAATTTCTACAAATTGGATATTTTTAAATCTGTATATTATATAATTCGCAATAACTCGACGATTACCGTTAATTTGATTGGAAAAGTAATCTCGATAACGACGGAAAATAGATTATAAATACTATTTAAAAAGTAGGTTACGATATGATCGAAAATATCGATCATCAGAGTATACATTTTCTGTCAAATAAGCCAGCATAAAACGCATCGATGCTAACCTTCCGCATATTTGTAGAAACGAAAATCCCATAAACGTAAATGTAGTAAGTAACTTTATGCATGATTAATGGCTTAAATGCAGTAAATGGAAAAGCGAATGCAATGAACATGTATGTATTTTGAATTCGTCCCATTATGCGGATGTATTTTTGCGTATAGCAGCTGCGCTCTGATCTACAACACACACAACGAGTCAAATTTACGAGCGAACAGTCTGAACACTTTCAAATCGAAAGAGAAGTACGGTCTAAAATTCAATTTGGCCAATCGACGAGGCTGGACAACACAAAAACTTGCTTTCTTTACCGTTTTAACGATTTGCCGTCGACGTAATTGCGTTATTAGGTTTGCGAGGATTAAATGGGCGTTTGTCGAAGTCTGATAAATGAAGATTAGTGGATCTAATAGCTTTCACGAGTCGACAGTGTTTGGGTGTATTTCATACGTGATTTTTCGTTTATGAAATATTATTAATGTATTTATTATTTATCACGAATGATAAGTGAAGGTCAGTTTGATAATGATATGCGACGATGTAACGGTAACGTATTACTTGCTCACACAAATATTTCAAGATTTAGTTTATACTTTTATTCCATGTGAAATGTAGTATTTTTGACAACAAATACACGTGAATCAAGCGCTCACCTTATCATCCTTGCAATCTAACACTTGATACTCTCGCTTGCACTTCTTAACGTCGCGAACCGATTAATTAAGCTCCACCATACCCGTTAATTATAACCAACTCGCGTGCATGATAACGAACAATTTTTTATTAGCTCGCGTTTTTTTTATTGTTGTCGTCGCCGGCGTTGTCGTGCACACGCGCACGTTTACTCTTTCGGGTTATCGGCTTCTTTTGCGTGCATTCGGCGCACGTTTCAATATACAGTTTGGTGTTCGTTCAATGTTTCCAACGTAAACCGGCATGCTTTTGAAGAGGTCGATGTAATTATTTGGCTTAAAAAATATGGCGGATCATTGAAAATTATACGTGATATCTTGTAATAATTAGACAAATTTACACGTTTTGCGTAAACGTTAACTGCGATACATTGTGGTTAAGACGAATCCCTAGGTTTTCTCGCCTGGAATGAAATTAACTGCTAACTGCTCCATAATCATCAACGCGGTCACATAAATTCTAATAATTCACGCTGCCGAATACACAAGTACGTTAAAGTGACGTATTTCTATCACAGAAACGCATTTGAGTTTGTGATGTGTGGTGTCGACTGAATTGAGCTTCTCAAAAAGAGCTATTTCGTATATTTAATGTTGTTGGGGAGTAAATTGCATTAGAGGACAACTGTAATTTTACCAAAATTTTTGGCAAAGTTTGGCTGTCTCAAGAATATCGATAGACTCTTTGATGCTGATATTATCAGAAATTTGGCGCTGTTGACTTATTACCTTTTGCAGTGGGATGCCAGCGCGCGATGAATAACAATGAGACGGATGTTCGTTATAATTGGCCTGTTAACATATACGGTTGTACGCATATTTCTCTTGAGAATAACGGTTCGACTAGATTATACTTGAGCTGTATAGTCAAAAGTTACCGAGTCCCTCTCCATCCGATATTCAATTCATTTGCTCGAAAACTTATTTATAAATGTCGACCTACAATTAAGAATTTACTCTAAGCAAGAAAAAAACAATTTTGTTATTTTTTTTACATTTAGACGTAATATTAAAATTTTTTATTACTCTCATAAAGGCCAGCAATCGCGCGTCATTGTTAAAATTACAACGTGGATCGCGTTACTGTTGGTGCAAAGTATTTTTTGGCACACTCTTTAGTTATTTTTAAGAATATCTCGCCGAGCACACGGGTGTGTTCAAAAGTGCTGAGATTTCGGCGCTCCTCTCTTCTCTAACTGGTTTTAGATACAAGTTAGTGTCTACGTAAGAAATCCAGTTTCTCGAAGCATCATTAGCTCGTGTCGACGAGCCTTCTACGGTTGACCGACATCACGTGCGGCCTTTTTTTATTTAATTGTCTTGTTTCGTTTGCATTTTGTCACGTGTTGAGTTTTATGTAAAAGTTACATTTAATACGAAAATTTACGCGAGAAATAACGCTTCAATGGTATTTTGAATAATATAGTAGAACGTTTAGCAAACTATCAAACAACATATCGACGGGCAATTTTTGTTGCTGACGTATTAATTATGCACTTGACAAAAACCAAACTTTATAAAACCCGTCGTCCCATTTTTTTAAAGCCTTATTTTTGAAGCTATTCTACACAGTCAATTCAAATCTCTACCACTTTACGATCGTCGTCATAACGAGAGAAATGAAACGTTTTCCAATAACTACATCTGAACTATTCCACGACAGAAGAAAAACGTACTAAACAGCACGAGCAAACGAAAAACTTCGCGATGCGGGAAATTGGCGCTGTCAAGCGCGTAATTCCTAACGTAAGAACCAAATGGAAAAATGCACAGCTTTCGCGTTAGACTAGTGGAAAAAATACGATAGAGCATATTTCAAAATAGAGTAAATCATTTCAATGTTGTTTCCGGATTTTTGTTCATGACTCATTTAGTTGATGGGTAAAATTAATTTACGATTATGCGCGCGATATATCTTGTCAAACTCAGATGTAAATGCAAAAGAAATTTATAGATTTTTCAAATGTAAATTATCCAGATAATCGCGCTCGCTATTCATCTCGAGCTCAATACTTATTTAATACTGTCCAAATTATAACTTTGTATTTATTGGATTACGTAACTTGTATAGATAGACTGAAGAATCCCTTAAATTCGTCTATTAAACTATTTAGACAACCGGATTTTCTTCTAGTTTGAAATCAAGCTTTTCATACAGGATTGCCAATATTCTACATCTGAAATGTTACGGAGATGATAAAGCAAGGGAATATACGTAACTAGCTCCGCCATCAATTAAAAAGATAATCTCCGTCTTTTCTAGCTTCAATTTCCTACCTTCAAGCAGCATTGTACATAGATGATAAATGTATTATCTGACTTTTTGCCTGTGTTACCTTTAAAGACGGATTAGCGGATACTGTTACTCGATTGTCCGATGACACAATAAACAAGATTGCCGATAAGAGAATTATACGAATTTTTTTGTCAGTACGTAATACCAAGATTACGTTTGTCAGGCTTGAGTAAGACACGTGTGCGCGATAGTATATCCCGGTGAGTGCGTGAAGCATTTATTTTGCGATGAGCATAAAAAAAATTAACTTGGCGAACAATCAAAATCAGATGATTTGTCCGAACAACAAGAAATCAAGACTTTCCGAAAGCTTTGCTAATCGAAAGATCGACGCGTATATTTGAATAAATGCACGAGAACGATTAACGAACGTATCGTCTACTGTATACAGAAATAACTAATAACGCGAAAGGCAATCTAATCAAAAGCTTACAGTTGTTTATTTCGATGACAATGCTACGAATGATACTTACAGCCTACCGCATCCCTAATCGATGTGCATTTCAACGATAAATCAGGAAAAAAATGTCATCTCTCCCTCACATTCGTATTTCCACTCTGCACTGCAGTATTCTGTGATCTTACACACGTATGAACGAAAATATTCGGCAGAGCATCGCAGTACGAAAATAAAACTTGCGACTCTATCCTTCTCTCTCTTTTTCAAAGAACATCCTTGACAAAGTCACATTAATCCGTCTACAAATTCTTGCAGTCGTCTTCGCGTTTATAATTCTCGCAAGATTTCGCAAAATTTATTTAGAATTCGATGCTTCGTATTGTATTTCTTTTTCTTTGAGCTAGAGAAAAGATATCGTATGAATAAAATACTGGCTCGTAAAATTTAAAAGTTTTATATGTATCACATGTGGAATATCAATTGACTTTCATCTTACCAGCTGGCTATGCTATTCTACAAAAATAAAAAAAAATGTTATCTCGTAGGTCGCAATCTACCGAGTTGTACCTACCACGGAGTATAAAAACAGACGTATCGCCAATGTCAACGATTTAAAATTCTTTATTTTACTAAAACGTGCTCTTATCAGTGCATCGGAGACTTGATTAAATGACAGTCGATATAAGGTCGAGTGTGTGTCGTGTGTCGCGTAAAGTGCAAGGCTGATATCTCTATATCAACGTGTAACTTATCGTGCTCTCGTATCTGCACAAAAACCCTTTCAGCTTTGTAACACTATAGAGCCATGAGCACACCGAAAGTATATTTATAGTCGTGTAGGAAAATAAAAAGGTGAGATGAATTTTTACGTCAGCGTTCTTATGTACATTGTTGTTGTTATGCTCTTACGTAATTTATTATGACACATTGTAATTAAAGTTGATGAATTCTGTTTGTGACGCGTTATTAGTCAAGTTGAATAAACATTTAGGTGTTTTTGCCAAGAGATACAATCTATCTTCTTATAATTACTTTGTCGTAATTAGATTTTTGTTATAATTCTATTGTAATCATCAATTATGTCAAAATGATATTAGCCTCCTGCAAACAATACTAAATCACAATCGATCAATTTTCCATCAAGAGAATACATGTCAATTATACTAATTCTAGTAATCCACCAAACGAATTATTTCTGATCCGAATGAAGTTGTAATTACTACTCTATTAATTTTTATCTGATGTCGATTTAGGCAACAGAATGTGACGTTGTAATTCGTTAATTTAAGCAATGTACTGTTATAATTTTTTTTTAAACTGTTTTCATTATCGATATATTCGTTCATTTTTGTATCTCTTTTTACAAGATTTAAGCCATATTTTTCCCTGTGACAGAAAAAGAAAAATTATCGACAATTGTATAAACTCATCTCATCGTTGTCCAAAACGAGTTACATAATTAGACGTTTTATTTTAATTTTTTTTAAATTCAAACTTCAAACTCATAAATCAACGGTGAATTTAATCTAGTGAAATAAAGCATACCGTTTGGAAATTCACGAATAGACGTCATATTCCTCTTGAGCCAAAGACGGGTGCAATAATCCGCTGCAGTAAAGAGTAATCAGTAGCGTGAAGAGCTGAATACATTTTCGCTCGCCCGAGGGATTGACCGTTCGTTACGCCGAAGTTGAAGAAGAGTATGATAAAAAAAGTCTCCGTAGTATTATCTAATGAGCACCAATAATCAAGCTATGTAACACGTGAAAGTTTAATATTATTAAGTGAGGTATTTAATCATTCATTTGAGCTTCGTAAAATGAACAAATGTATCCATGTCAAAATAATTTGTTGACGTCAAAGAATGTGGGATATGCTTTCAAGTCAATGTAATTAGAACCATAGTGTAAATTGACGTTGAAAAATGCATCTCGTGATATATAGAACGAAATGAAATATTTGTTAGACTATGTAAAAGCTGAAAATACAAAAAAAGAACTCGAACAGATTTGATTGATTTTTTGAGTCAATAACGTAAGATATACCCGCGTGCAGTAAAAGCGCATATTCACAATCCATCACACCCCCCCCCCCCCACACACACACACATACACACGAGAGGAAGAGGATCAGTTCTACCGATATATATATATGTGTGTTTGTTGGTAAATCAACAAAACGACTAAAGGCTCATATCTCGTTTTTCTTTGGTATTCAAATTTTTGTCATGCCATCGTTAACAAAATTAATAATAATAATAACAAACAAATTAATAAACGAAATGAAACACTGATCGAAATATCTGGGCTATCACACGTACGGTGCAAAATGAAAACACTCCTGTTAATTCATCGACGATTTACCGATCGTGTTATTAGAGTTATCAGAAGATGCAATCGACATCAATTGAGTGGACTCAAATATAATTATAATGTACTTGAATGGCACGATATAGAATGGGAGGGGGGGGATTGGTGCTTCCATTGTAACAATTTGTCATTGTGATAATTGTTTTCCTTATTTTATTTTAATTTATTGGAAGATTGTTCACGCACATGATCAACAAAATTTCATTCGTATTAACTTAGCTGATCTTCTTCCAACGAAATTGTTGTCTGTCGTGACATATTGCTTCATTACAGAAAATTGAATGTTCATTAGCGTAATTGAAACATTGTTACATACCAAATATTTTAATTGGATAGAAAAAATGGATTAATAAAAAATGTCGACGTATACTTTTGTTATGTAACAATAATTAACTTCTACTTTTTTAGAAGTTTTCTTTCGATTGTGGAAATTTACTTTTAATCAAATCAAGTTGTTATTAGATGCTAGGAGTCGATTACTTCCTATTTTAATCTCCTTTAAAATGATATTTAAACGTTAATCGTACAATTAAAACATTCACTATTCCAAGATAAATGTCAAACTTATCAAAACAAAATCAGAAACTGAATCTGGATGGACATCATTCAGATTCACTTGAACATATAACATACGTTTAATGCGATTCAACCGTCGCTGAGTCTCTTTAAATGTATATGAAATTTAAAAATGACACACCAACGTTGAGCGTTCAGAGACAGATCGACCAAATACTCGTAAACAATGCATAGAATATCCCTGGTAGACCACAACAGTAGCTCACGAACTTCTATTTCCGATTGACAAGACGATTGCACTTGCTTGAAATATCCATAGCTTTGCACAATATCAGACGTTATATTGATATAATTTTGCACCAATAACAAAAATCTTTCGCATCTATGGTTAAAAAAATGTTAATATTAATGAATTTTCCATCGAGAGCATTAATCGATGACTATGAGTGAGTTTGAAAGTGCATAAATAGATTTGTTTCTTTTTTAATTAGCATTCGCATCTGACGAATTGATTGGCATTTTTTATTTTTGAGCAATGAGATTATAATCGACCCTTTATGCTTTTCTCGAAGCGATCGATTATGTAATTTTTATGAAATTGTCGGTAATCGAGTTTTTCTTTAGACTAAAAGATGCAAAATATATTTATGGAACGCTATAAACTTGTTATAAAACTACGGCTCTCTTCAACCTTATCGTTGATAACGAAATTTCTACGAATTTTTTTACAAAGTGTCAATATATACTGGTTACTATAGATTTTTCCATTGATTTAGTTTCGACCTGAATAAATGTTGCAAAAGCCGTTTGTTTATTTATTATAATTCGGATAAGTCAATGGTTGGCATCAGATTTTGTGGTTTAACGAATCAATTTGACCGGATGCTGAAACGATTTGCAATGTTTACAAGAAATATTATTAAAATTGGAATTTCACTAATAACTTCATACTACAGCTATTATTTTATTGACTGGCCATATTACTCTCAATATGATAAATTGTCGTTATAGAATACTCACGATTTTACAGCTGGTTCAGTAGTATTTCTCAATGAAGTGAATAATTTCTTTCGAATAGGTTTTACAATTCAACGGTAGCGGCAGCAGCAGCAGCAGCAGCAGCAACGCAACAAGTATTATATCAAATCAGATATTCTCTATCTTTGACTCGGTTCCAAATCTATCTTTTAAATAATCCATATAAGTAGATACCACGTTCTTTGTAATCTGAACATTTATACTTATATATCAACGTGAACAATCGCTATCCTTACCTAAGCACGAAAACTATTGGTAAACATGCGTCACCATACACCAACCACAGCCAAGACTTTCAATTAACTCGTTGTATACGTGGCGTGCAAGAACAAATTCTCTGTGCAAAACTTGGATCGATGTCCGATCGAAATTTTAAACTTCTACCAACACACGAGTGACTGTTCAAAAGTTTAGCTCAACTCTTTTGAGTTGAAAAAGATGCACAACTTGTCAGGAAATTAATGCTTTCAGCCTTTATCTCGATGACGATGTTTCTCTTCCATGTATTTTTTACACGAATTTAGGTTTCTATGTCTGATCGACAAGAGAATTAGACGTATTTTCCTATGGATGTTGTTTTTTAAATGGAATAATCTAGTTAACATTTGTTGAAAGGTCCTTTTTTATCGAATTTGATCTCTCGCACAGGTTTGACTCAAATATAAATTTTCCGTGAGGTCTAGTGCGCTTGAACGTCTAAGTAAATTGACGATCCCTACAGTGTATTGCATTTACCCTCTGTCCAAATTTGATTAGTTCAATGAAACGATTCACCGAGTCGGAAAACTCTTTGGCTACAAACAAAATAATGAAATGTCGGTTAAATTTGATAAACTAAGGCGTAAAAATGCAAATTTCCTATAAATAATCCAACAAAGTCCCGCATTTTCTGTAATACGGCGAAAGCTCCATTTGCCACGGCAAGTGCAGCACATAAGATAAGCGGTAGCGATATTATAGATAAATCATGAAACGACTTTGATCCTCCCGTGGCGCTAATTACCTTTGAAAGTCACCGCATTGAGGGTACCCTCGAGAGAAATTGCATCACTTCGGTTGCACCGTATTTATATGTACTTCCACCTCTCTTCTCATAACGCGGATCCACGTACATTTAGGTGAATTTTTTATTAAAAGTAAAAGAAAGTACAGTGGGAATTGTATTGTTGAGTTGATGAGATCTTGAAAAGGATTTTATTTTTACCGTCGCGGTTATGGACGAGACTTATTTTGTTTATCGGTTTCCGCTTTTACCGAAGATTGGGCTTATAGGCTTGCTGCGTTGTTGCATATGTATGCCAGCTTTATACGAATAGCTTGAGAAATGTGAATGCGAGATTTTTGAAATGAGTTTTAGAAACCGTCAAGAGGCACTTTATAACGATGCAATGATACTTTTTTGTTCTCTCAAATAAAGTCTTTTTCAAAAATTTCATTGTTTTTCTGTCGATTCATATTTATTTTTTAAACAAACTAAAACTAAATAGTACTAACCATTGTCTATTGTAGAACTCCGATACGCAATCAAATCTTCATAGTTCCTCTCAAGTTGTTGCTATTTTATCTAACGTCGGTTCTTTTTAAATCCAAATAAAAATAATTGATTCTTTTCAATTAGGCCTATTTTCGTACAAAGCAATAATTTAATGATTACGAGACTCTATTTTTAATTCAAGTTCTATTCAAGTTAACACAAGAATAAAATCTCACAAAAACGTAAGGTATCTTGCACATTGAATCTTAATTCAAAATTAATAAAATAAAGAAACTCACCATTGTTTATCGTAACAAAGATCATTACTCAGAACAAATTCCTCTTTGTCCAAACCACATCCAGCCAGTTATCGATTAATCTTATTTAACCCACAACATTATCTCCACTACTTAGTTGTAGCTTGCCCTAATCCAAGCGCTTATATGGGAGAGAGTAGTCTTAACTAACAATATATCTCACGGAATCCCAAACATAGAAGAGAGAGAGAGAGAGAGAGAGAGAGAAAATAAAAGATTTTGCTCCTGCGAACTGCCTGCGCATAGGCTGCCGGATATTCACGGTTGCTCAATTGCAAAAAGCGAAAGCTATACGAATGGCGCGTACTTGTCGTTGATAGCTTCATTGGTCCTTTACAGAATGACGAGAGAAATTACGCGTCGTGTAGATCTGCCAATGTATACAAAGTATTCTACCAGTTGACTGGTAAATAAATTGTTTTCTTTGACTTTTTAGGAAAAAACGTGTATATTTAACTTTTGGATCCACGTTAAAGCCGAGATTATTCCACGTGAAACTTTTAATTTTCCAATATTACAAACTTCATGTTTTTGTGATTATTCCAGGGGATAATAAAAATGTCATCTAACTTGCTGTAATTACCTGTCTCTTACATTGCCTGAACTGAATTCTTTAAATATGAATAAATACACAAAATTTCTTTGCTTTAAAAGCATAAGTTGTTCGAACAAAAAATACGGTAGTATAAAAAATGCAAGAATATTGAGTTATGCACAACTTTTGCCAGCATTTGCTTTACATGCAAACACGTGTCTGTCTTCGTTTGACTTATTCACACACTAAGATATATACCTCTGGCATCGTATAGCATCTTCACATCGACTTTGACACTTTACCCTAGATTCAAAATATCTCTCAAATGCTCTCAAACTTTAAGAAAAAAAACGTATGTACGTCAATACTCTTTTGTTCAGACAAAGACAAACGAATTTTTGACGTTCGACACTGACATTTTTATACAGGAACGTGCAGACAATGCCAATGCGAGTCGTATAACAAAACTTATAATTTATTACACCGCACTCAACACATTTATATGGATTTGCACGGTATAATTCGATCGTACCATGTTGGATGAGTTCACTCATAGAAGCATACGGTTTATTGATCTTGCTCTTGAACCTATTTCTCAGCCGTAGTAACTTTGATCCGATGTCGCTACTCGTTAGTGATACGATGATTCGATTCTTCTTCTGATTTTCATCGAATTTTCCATCGATGTATTTTTATGAAACTATACTTCGGCATTTGCGTATTTTCGTATCATCTTGATATGAATGACGCATTCAACGAGTTCACATTGAAAGATTATTGAATTGACAAGATAATTATACTTTACCCTTTTAAGTCAAACTTTGAAAATGAAACAAGATGCATAGAATACTTGTAAAGTACGCGAAATTGAAAATAAAATTTTAGAAAAGTTAATCCATTTCCGATTTTCATTTAATCGCAGTAGGATGTACGCCCTAAAGTACTATCTACATTCAACTACATCAGAGATTGTTACCGCAATCCTCTTAAACTTGAAATTCGACAGTGAATCATGTAACCTCTATAGATATAATCTTACGAGTGGATCTTCGTTTTATTCGATATTACTACAAGCAGAAATTCACTCGGGACGTTGGCACGGCTAAATTTATTATTTAAAAAATATGACGTTGATATTTACTCGACCAAATTGAAACGAGAGAACAGCCAAGTTTATCGCAATATACAATTCTATGGAATCGTAGCTATATTCTCAGTATACGAATACTATGTTATAATTTTTTTTTGCTCAAAGTATGTTCGCTCACTCGAGACAATGCTGAACTATGAACTCCTCGTGCAAAGTTCCGACGCGGCCGTGATTGCTATAATACACGTGATATTCATAGTGGCTGTCCGATCGAGTTTTGTTTTCTTGTTCTTGGTCGGAAAAAAATGAAGGATACGACGTATGCCCTTTAAAACTTTAAACGCGAATGTTACAATTCCACTTTTAGGACGATAATTTCAAGTGAAGTTTCTATTTTTCTTTCATGTTCTCTTGGTTGAACTACGTTTAGATCGTATATTTACTGACGCAAAGTATGTTCAAAGGCGTTTATACTCTAGTTTTCTGTTATGTCGAGTCATCTCTGAAGTGACTCAATTGCCGCTTATTGTACCTTAAGGGTAACGTCTTTTACAGTTTCCTCTGAAATGGAGTAGAAATGACAGTTATAGCTCGTTTAAAACTTACAAGATGTCGTAGAAAAAATACATTCATTTATGTGAATCGCCGTCTACGTTTATTATTTTGCTAAAAATTGACGTAGATACAATTAATTTCACAATAGTTTATTCGTGAATTATCAAATTTCCCATGATTTCATTATCATTCAATACCACCTATTCATGTGATATCTACTGATATTTATTTTAACGGTAATAGCATTAGCAGATCTATTCAAGCTCTAAATACGTTCAATCAACTTAATGTTCATTTCAACATTTTTTTTTTAAATTTCGTCATTCGTATATTACCTTAGACGTAATATCATTGAGATTGTCTATAATCAGAGACCTAATGCAGTCACTCGCTACAAATCTTATAGTCCTACATCCACGTACAGAAGATACGGGGATAGACCTAGAAGCATCGAAGATAACAATGAAAACACAAGACGTTTGGAAAAAAATATCTTTAGTTTTCTACATAGTTCGATAAACTTGTCGCAGTGATGTTCGCAAGCTTCGACATCTTGTTTATAGTGAAAATCGTCGAGCTCTTCAAAGTAGTTATCAACAGCAATCTTCGCCTTTTTATCGTTGGCAAATCTTTTATCACCGATCTATTTTTCAAGTTTGGACATAGAAAATAATCTAAAGGGGCCAAATTTTGCGAATAGAATTTGAGAAGAAGCAATTCGAATTTTAACTCGTTGATTTTGGCCATCGCAAAAATTGTTAGTTAACAGATGTCTGAACCCGTGTATTGTCTTGGAGAAACAACACTTTCGTTATCGCTAAATGCGGCAGTTTTTTCTCAACTTCATCACTCAAACGCTACAATAGATTTGTATAATACTCGCCATTGATCGTTTTTCCTTTTGAAAGATAATCAAAGAAAATTATCCTATGCGTATCTCACAAAACTGACGCCATGACCTTGCCTGTAAATAAAATTGTCTTTGCCGTCTTCCGAACCGGTTCCCCCTTTAAACCATTGATTTGATTGCTTCTTTGTCTCAAGTGTAAAGCGATGGAGCCATGTTTTATCCACGGTTATGAATCGACGTAAAACCTCTGTTTTATTGCTGTGAAATTCCGTAATACACTCGATTGAAGTATCCTCGTGACGCTGTGTTTGTTCCATTGTGAATAATTACAGCACCTATCGTGTGCATAGAACTTTTTGAAATGCTTACTGTATATGCCAGCTGGCATAATTTTAGTAGACGGCCATCCAATACCATATTGTGAATGTTTTTTTCACCATTTCTGGCGTTGTCACCTCATTTGGTCGATCACTCCGATGTTCGTTTTGACAGTTCAAACGTCCATATTTGAACTCTACTATTCAATATTTTACCATTCTAAAAAATGGAGCAAATTTACCCAAATAGAATCTATCTCCGCTTTGACATTGGTTAGAATGAGACCTCTCAAATGAAAGTATTTCACCGCATAACTACGACCAACTTTTTTCATTTTTACGAATTCACTAAAAGTGTTCACTATTAGTACAACAATTATCATCTATACGTCAGGTCAAGTACTTACGGGACTACCCTCGTAGAAATACTTATTAGTTCATTACGTAGCATGGAAGTTTAAGAGTCTCTATTCACAGGAAATATTGTTGCACGAAGGTTACTGTGAGACATCAGATTGCATAGTGACGTGCTGGTGTGTTCCTTTACAAGGAAATGTAGGTTAATTGTGCTTTGAAAATACCCAAATTGGTTCGTTTGCGATCTTCGAGTTATCCAAGAATAATTGTTGAATTCGAGATGACTGGAGATTTGGTTTTAAGAGTAAGTATCGAACGATTTTGAAACGATGGTTCTTGAATGCAATTTAATGATCAGTTCGTTATTTTAGCGATTTGTCAACGAAAATAGGTAACATATTATCCAAACGATTAGGTTATAAGATACTTATAAGCTATACGAATCTTTTGAGATTGAAATCAATTCTCTTTCAAGCGTATGAAGTGTATTTAGAAACAATAGGACTTTGAAGTAATCAACATTGTTGTTTTGTATATAATACGAATTTCTTTTGTCTGTTTTTATTATCGTGATTTCTAATGCTACTCTATCGCCGTGGGCTAGTTGATCGTTGAATTAAAGTGAAAATTGTTAACGAAAAAGATACAGTTGTGCCATTATTTTAATAACCGAAATATTTACTGAAGTAGACATACATGTATACTAGCTGCTATGTTAGGATTCGCACAATAACTCGAAATATTCATTCAGTGTAAGCAAAAATTATGCATAGTACAAAGAAAGTGCAAAGACTAAACACCTCTATCAATTTTTCATAGGAAAATTCTTAGTTCTTATCCAGATAACATGACACGAAACTGTTATTATGATTTTCGGATTTGCGTTACAAGTGCATATAGAGAAATGAAACTGCCGAAAAAACAGTGCTCTCAAAATCCCCGAAAAAAAATAGAAAATATTGCGCGTGAAAATTCGCGTATATATTCGTAAAGTAAATATTTCGTTTATATGAGTAATAAAAACAATACTTTGAATATAAAATCCTCGGATTATTTTACATCTCTATTATTCAAGATAATTTGATTAACTTTTTGACCTACATTTCATTTATCGATTCTCATACTAATTCATGTAATTTTGTTCGTTATTATTGTTTCAGGTAAGTCTAAGAAAAAAGCTGCGAATAATCAATTTCATTTACAATACAATGGAGTAAGTAATGAAATAATTAATACCATGATCATAAACGATAAATTATTCATACTAAGTACCATAAATATTGTTGTCTATATAACGCATATGCATATAATTGATTAAGGTAACATAACCCATCAATCTACGTTCAACCTTGCACAAGGAAGGTCCATGTTTATTATACATAGATACACACACTTTCCCTGTGCGCTTGGCCCCTAGTCTGCGGAAGCTGCGACAAGCGCCACGCCACCCAACTACTTCGCATCGATTTGCTAGGGCAAGAGAGAGAGAAAGCGCCCCTACTTTCTCTTCGAATACGTACAAACCGTTTTAGATTTTACGAAAAATCTTTCTTCTTCGATGTCACTTTTGTTCTTGTTTTCCTTTTAAATTTTGACTTGTAAATTGTCTTCAGATTATTTGCAGCAAACTTTTTTGTTTTCAGACGCGAGGAAAAATTTGGCACGATGACAACAAAGCGACCTTGGCTATATGAAAAGCGAAGATTTCTCGAGATAAGAAAAAAAATGATATATCTTTTGTGTTCGTTCTGGGTAATGACGAAAGTTTGCGGCGATAAGTAGCGTAAATTATTTTTATTTTCCAAAAATGTTTGCGTTGGATAATTATTTAGTAAGAAAATTTTAAAAGTTTATCTCTATATTTAAAGATAAAAATGTTTAAGAGTGGTTCTATAAGTAACGAATATTAAATATTTTTTGTCGAAAGAATACTTTTCGTTTTATTAATTTATCTCTTCCTAGAGTAACATTTATGTGAATAATTACATCTATCATTTATTTACTTTGGAATTATGATAAACCCAGTGCTAACTAAATCCTGAAAGCTTTATTGACGAACAGCATTTTCATCCCCTAAGCATAACTCTCTTGTACCCTCGTCTTCCCAGTCGTCGACTTACTTCACTGACTCCGCTTTGTCCATTGTATAGAACCTATAAACATCCAATTTCGAGAAAATAGGGATTGCTCGTTGATTTTTTGAAGATGACCCACTGGCCTGAATCACTTCAAACCTTGGCCTCCTGCTGCGAAAGGGGAGAAAAGCGGTAGCGCGACGCGGAAATAAAAAGAAAAATCCTTAAAAGATTCAAGTGGTGTAATTCGGTCCTTGTTGGGAAATAAATATATCCACCATTTCGCGATAGTTAATAAATAATTATGCTTGGTTATCCATATTTTTATTTGTATAACGACGTTGGTAATTTCTTTTTTCTTTGGCCTCGCTGGTTTTTTAATAACTCGTAGGGTTGTGTGACAAGATTGGAAATCTTATTAAAAAATCATATTAAGGAGTTTTTCATTAATAGTTTATCATTTAATATAATTTTCATATTAGTTTATAATTGAACAATAATGTTCCTAGTTTTTATGTTTTGGAATAAACGATATTTTTTTCTTCTTAGAACGGAAAACAAAAATCTTTCCTCGGCACACTAGGATAACGTATTGTCAGAATGGTAACCCCATTTTCAATAGCTATTTACATTATGTTAAGAAAATAAATCGAAGGACAAAGCGTTCTGAAAGTTATACTAGTAATATTCGATAGTTCGCCTTTCGGAATTTCTTCTGAAACAAAAACAAAAAAAATCTATTTCTTTACTTTGGCAACGATTCGTTTCGTAAGTCCTTTCGCGAGGACGCACGCGCGCATGTAAATAAATCTTTAGTTTAAAAATTTATCCTTAACTGCAAACCGGACAAATGCTTTACCAGGTGCTGTAAAAATTCTATTGACGTAAAACTCAGTTATTTTGTTTTTTTTATGAAATAGCATACGTAGTAAATGCGACAAAGAGACATTGTATTATTCAGTTATCTGGTCGATGGCCATTTTTTATTTACTCGCACAGCACTCCGTGTACTTAGAAAGCTTACAGTATTTTATTTACTCACGAGTATACGTACAACTAGATCCTTTGAGGTTAGTCGATAGACTACAAACAGATGAAAATTCACGTTACTCAAGAGCACGTATAACGTTTCAGCCTAGCGTAGAAAAGAGCACTTCATTTTTGTTTTTTCTTCTTGGAATCGATAAACTTTCATCTAATCTTTTGCAAAGGTAAACGTATACACGTCGTGTATAAAATACGACGATAGCTATACGTAACTTCGACATTTACATCATTCGTACATCGTGTATTCCTCGTTGCCTTTGACGTACGATAAAGATAAGAGAGAAGACGCGATATGAAATATTTACGAAAGTCTCTCTCCCCTCCTTGCGGAATTTTATTTTATCCATAGACTTCTTTCTGAGAAAAAAAATCTTGTATAGGTCGCAAGCTTTGATTTTATCCAACTTATTTGCTAACATACGTATATAGGAGTAACTTGGTAATTTATGCACTCAATGTTTCATCCGATAAAGATCACTTTGAGGATGGGTACACGCCTCGTATACAATGAGAATGATTAAGACAATTTTTTTCCGCAAAAGACGGAAAAACTTTTTCTTCAAATATCCGTCTCAGCAAAGACTGCTTGTTTACTGAAGTTCCGAGTGTACAAGGTGAAAAATTAGTTCCATTTCCCATTTAGTGCACGTAAATGCGTAGACTTTTGCAAATCTCCGCGAGAATTCTCCGTGCCTACTTTATCTGCGTTAAAACTCTTGCCGAACCATGTTAAATCCTTTGCTTGATTTATTTATTCAGAAACGAGGATCAAACAAACGTTTTCGCAAATTTTTTCTATTTTTAGTGTTTTCCTTTTTACGATTATTTCCTAGCCCCTTTACGATGCGTTCCTTTATTTGTATAAAGGTACACCAAGAGAGCAATACTGGACTGCCACTGACCAATAATCTCTCCTGAGAAATCACTTGAAGAACGAGCTGGAAAAGGTAGTGAATTGTAAATCCTAACGTCTATGTCCAAAATCGACTTGGCAGCGTGAATAAGATGATGGGATTGTAGACATGACTCGACAGCGTAGCTGTTGATTTAAGGAGACGTATTTGAAAAAAATATCTACTTCTATTTTACTACTTCTTCGATTACGATTCAATCATTCTTTCATATGATAACAGCTCTTCTTTTATTCAAGCACTGCATTAAAATGTCTCGTCAAAGTTGAGCAGTAGAACTTGATAAACTTCTTGATATTAAATACGTTTTCAGATATACTTCATTGAACTATAAAATACGACGATTACTTTGAGCAATCAAAAAAAACTTTTTTTTAATCCCGAAGGATCTCAGTACCTCTGACATTCAAAAATATCTTTCTTCTTTTGCGAAACATTATTAAACTTTTTTGATCTGCGAAAAAAGAGACGAGTTTTAGAGTTGATTTTGAAAAGTCTTTATGAGAAATGAAAAAAACATCTTTCATTGAAGTTCTGAGGTCATACCTTTCATTGAATAAATAATGATCACACTGTACCTACCATTGTAACAATAGAAGTAACTTTGAATTTTTTACTAAATAACTGAGCGTTAATCGCGGCTCGTCTCTGCGATAACCACGGCGTGGTCCGTTCAATTCATGACTTCTTAATGAAAACTCTTGAGGTCTATTAACACTTGGTACCGTCTTTCTAAGGTATCAAAAGGAATAACATAAATCCAACAATCAACTTAGCGCGTTCCAAATACTTTCAATTTTAGACGAGTACTGGGAAGTACTTGGCAATTTTATGAAATCGTGAAATGTTTAAAAAGATGAGAAAGAGAATTTTTAAATTAGACCATTTCTTTCGCCAAACTTTCTATATTTTGATGAAATTTCATCAACCAAACTAGTATAAAATAAATTCATCGTTAAACAGGACAATCTAATAGACAATAATATTTTACCGATATGAATACTCAACGCAATGTTTACATGAAACAATTGAAACTAAATTCATTGGTGTATAATCGTGCTTGTTTGTTTTATTATTTTTCGAAAATCTATACACACGCTTGAGAAACAATCTAATACTTCAAAATATCTACTCTAGTTTATTCTTCAACTAAATAAGAACAAATTATTTTAAAAAGTTCTCATAAAAAGAGACGGACCTGATTAAAAAATAAAACATTCAACAGATTCTACATGAAAAATTAACCGTTTTTCAAAAAGAATATAAACATACTCAAAATACTTATGTCACTTTCAATAAAAAGTAGGTTTGAAGAGAAAGGAAGAGCTGAAAAAGCCATCACCAATTCAATTAAAAAAAAGGCAGGCGAGAAATTCATTGGGAGAGCAATATCACGTCCGTGCATTTCTGAATAGAAAAAGAGATTCAAATGCTGAGAATTTAACTGTTGCCTTTTCACACGCAAAGAATTGCAAACGTCTTAGGTGCACAAGAATCTTGTAGCTTACATCGACGAGAGAAAGAGCAAAAAAAAAGAGAAAGAAAGTTCGAGAGAAGTAAATTGCACTGACAGAGTTTTATAGCTAGATACGCGAGTATACAAAGTTAAAGGTGTGCCCTTTTCGTGTTGAGAAAAGAAAAGTAGGCTAAAATACAGTCGTGGGTGCAGCGATAAGGTGGTTCGAGTTTAATAAACGTTCGAGCGTTTTTAGGATAGTTGTGTACTAGCTTTCGTGGCTGCGAGGAATTGGGAACAATTTTAGAAAAAGAGAGAGAGAGAATACATTTATTTCTGATATCTTATGCATTCCCTTAGAGAGTGTATTTTTGTTCGTATAATTGTGCAAAGAGGAGTGGTAGAGAATAAAGAGGTCAAGAGTATTTCTTTTATTTAACGCAGCACTTGAACTTGACGGTTTTTTCGCATTGAATATCTTCGTTTGTCATATTTATAAATTAACTATGTTCAGATTTAACTTGACATTTTTTTATCTATATATTTAGGTATATATTACTTATAGTTAAAATGTTTTGTTCAATTCATCCATTGCTTGACGTGTGTTAATTAGAATCGATATAATAAAAACATTCTAGTAGTACAGCTCCATTTACGTCCGACTAACTTTCATTCCCAACTTATCAACTTAAAATCCATAAATTTAATAATATCAATTACTTTCTTGTAACGAAGTGCATTTCCAATTTAATTAAGTCAAATTATCGTGATATTAAACAGAAAACACGTACAAACACAGTCTTTCAATCGAAAAAGCATAAATAATCATTAGTAAATTACGCTCGAATAATGACAATAAATCACTCTGATTGTCCTCCAAGTAAAATAAACCGTAGTGCGTATGACCCTTAATACACACACATATATATCTCATTTGCACAATTAGCTGAAAATTGTCGTGGCAAGTGTGCGGAATTACCGAGAGCTAACGCACACACTCTATATATAACCTAAGAGTATGAATGGATCGATGCACTAAATGTGGAAGGATAATGGTTTGGATATATTGTAGACCTGGCTCGAAATTTAATAACATAAAAACCTATTTATAGAAAACATATATATATATATATATATATATATATATATATATATATATATATATATATAACAAATATACATGTTTTATTTCGAAACGTAAGTTTAATATTCCTTTGCAAATTTTTTTACAGGGATCAAAGGTATCTTCTATCGGTCGATTTCATTACACGTCAAAAGGTTGTAATTGATAACGACTAGTGGAAATTGGATTTTCATCGTTTTTGTGTCTTTGGCCGGAAGTTTATTGAGTATTTTTCACATTAACTCGAGGCAGTGAAAAGAAAAATAGGTCATAAATGTCAGTGGTTTACCTCGGAAAGTAGTTGTCACGCTCGTACTTGACTCCTTAAAGAAAATCTCTAAAATCCCAAATATTGCCAGCCGACTTTTGTACTTATATATATCGAGGCCGGAACATCTTCTCTGAATATTAACGTGTATTGTTGTTTAAGAGGGGAATATTCTATCATTTTCACACGACAAAAATATTGAATAGTCGCTCGTTATGCATCTTGATTGTACATTCAAAGATGTACATTCGCGCAGCATTTCGCGAGAAAATCATGATTTATTTTGTTGTATTCCAAATAAATGTTCTGGCATGTCAATAGTTCTATTCTATCCAAAGGCAAAACCAATGTGTTTGTCTACAGTTATTGAAATAAAGCTTACTCAAACAAATAGTCACCTCTTGGCTAATAGTAAAAAGAGCATTTTCGGTGACAGAACTACCGTAGGGCAACACGTATTTGAACACGCTACTACTGCCTGTTTAATTAGATTTCATGGCAATCTGCAGGGCTGCGGAAAGTTTACAGCCGTCGGAAATGAAATGGTGTCGTATGGCTCAACACTGGTTAATAGTGTAGCGTTGTATGCAGGATGATTATCTACTGTGACCGTTTTAATTTGAAATTTCAATGTTGTTTAAAAACGAAATATTTGCATTTAACCAGAACATTTTATAATGGCCTAATTGTCTTATAGAATTTTCATGACGATTTTTTTATTGGTTAATTAGTCATGAGCAAATAAATATAAATTTGAAGACCACGTCTGAACATAAACCGTTAAAAGTTATAGCTCAATGTAAAGTCGTAAAAAACTGCTCAATGCATATTTTGTGTACCTCGTGTTTTTTTTACTACGGAAATATATGGAAGACTCTATGATGAAGATAAATTGTAGGGTTGATCAAAATGTACGGAGGTGGGCAAGTATTTTTAAACGAATATCTTTCCTTTTCTAGGTGAACAATTTTCTACTTTTTAGTAAAATAAAACCTGCTATTAACGTGAGAAGCTCTAGCGATAAACAATTTGCTAGACGGGTGATCAAATGCCAAAATTTCGAAATGGCACCTACGATTGTAGAAATGTTGGTACAGAGCCAAGAAACCGCCGCACATCACACATATTTTTTACTATTCGCGAACGCTCGTTTGTTTTCCCACAGAAAATACTGCTTGCACTCACGAGATTTGTATTTTACAACGTGAATTTATTTTGTTGAATAAAAATATTTATTATAATGTAATTTCATGGTATTGAGTTTAGATGTTGCCGCACAGAAAATAGCGATTGAGACACGTAGCGCAGAAACTTTCATAAAGTCAAAGATGACGTTAAGTTCCATCTCATCACTTCGCGATTGCTTTCCAGTCTCGAAGTGACAATAGTCCCAGAAGAGTTTTACGAGTGATGAAGCAGAAAATAAACAGAAAAAGGGTCATACTTTTTCTTCATTTAACAACTTTAAGCAAGTGTAATGAAATTCTTCCTTTTTTCTTTTTATGATTTATAGCACGTAACTTATGGCATATTTCATCTCGAAAATACTAATTCCTATTAGGTATTACCATTTAATCTCCTTAGAAAATGGAAACATAAATGAAGTTGAAAAATAATATATTTTTTAATTAGCAAGCTCAAAAGTTCTTATCGTCAAAAGTCGGATTTTCCGTTACTTTTGTGAAAAGGCTCTAACAAAACATAAACCTGTCAGAGAGGTAAATTACACCGTGAACTACTAGCCGCAAGCGTTCAATTTACCCCTCGCTTCGTTTTTTAGTACTTTTTCACAAGAGCCTAGCCACGGTTCAATTTTTAAGAGGTCGAAGAGCGTGACAAAGACAAGTTTATCTTGGAAGTAAATAATCTACTCGATCTTTTATTGAGAATAAAAAATAAAGTAAATTTGAAGAATACCATACATTTTCGATTCGAAAAAACTCATTTAAAAAGATCGCGATAGTCACTCTGCGTTTGGTGTTTACGAGAAGTGGAAATGCAATCTTGCAGCCGATGAAAAAGAAATATGTCTGACTCAAGATTGAACTTTACTACTTGTTATGCGCTTCCAACTTGGCATTACACTTGCTTAATTTCTTCAAAATTTTTCATCTGGATTGGTGAACTTTTAAATTATGTATTTCAACGCCAACGAGGAAATACTTATTCACATAAGCAATGAATTCGTAATAAGGAATATTATGGTCAGATCCATCTTGAATTACATCTCAAGCTATTTGCGTAATTAGAACTTACTAAAGTATACTTATACCTCTCTACTCGCTGAAAACTTTTAATTATCATCGTACCAAATGGATCTATGGTGCACGCATGATACATTAGCACATTCGTGCATTGCAACTTTGCAATGAAGTCACCCATAAGTTAAACGAACTCACTGAGACATTTTCAGAGAGACTTAATATTAGATTCTTATGCCGACAGTTTTCGTACCCATTAAAAAATCAAGGCTCGTTCATGAAATTACAACAGTACACTAGTGATAATACAAAAGTTTCTTTACCAGCTAATTTGGTTTCGCGAAAAGTGCACTTGCCTTTCAAAAGAGTCGCGTGAAAGCCACTCGTACGTGGCAAAGGACGGAAAAATAAAACGAAAGCGTACAACGTTCATTGAACAATTAGTCGAGAAAGAGTGTTGCGCATTTTTATGTAAATAAAAAGGCTCCATTTTTAAATAATTAATATTTTATTTATCTATATTTTTACTTTTGCTAGTAAAACATATGCAAGTATCGAGCATGATAGTTTATGAAAAGATCTACATTCTTCTGAAACTAGCCATATCAAATAAAAAGTAGACGGTTTGAAAAAAGATACAACTAAAGGATAAAAACAGCAAGCTGCTAAGGCAACTGCGCTACGTGATTCTCGTAACGAAGTAACGTTACCTTGGAGAGTATAAGATCTCTCACGGTGGATTACCGAGAGATTCATGAATAAACATAGAGAGCGTTTAAAAAATATCGGGTACTTCGAGAAAAACATGAAAATATTATATTGTTACTTCAGCATGGATATCGATAGTTCGTGATATTATTTTTTTTAAATAAATAAATAAAAGTATAGACGCACATTGCGTCATCAGGGAAGTTTATTCACTTTGAGGTCGTGAATGTACGTAGTTTGTGAATTCTCAATAGTTGTATACTGACACTTGTTTTCAAAGAACTTTTTTCCACAAAAATATCGTCATTTTCTTTTCAAGGATGCATGAATAATACCTTCCTCCAAACTACTTTACGATCATAAACTTTTATATTCCAATCGACTTGTTTAAAATTCTGTAACATCTAACACGCAAACAAGACTTACCGTTCTCCGATTACGAAAAAGGTCAAACTTAAACTTTTTGAAATTGGCAGCCCTAGGTGTAAACAATATTTATAGCCCTTTCAAGAAAAAAAGTTCTAGTAATTTGAAAGGTGCTACGCGATAGAAATAAGTTAACTAGCGGAAAGACTATAAGTGTATACCTGCATACACAACCAAATCAGGGACAACCCCTAATAAAAACAAGCTATAAACACTCAAGTCTCATTTACATCATGAAGCGTTTGTATACGTCAATCCCGATGGGCGGCTGAATTCAAATTAATCGACCAACAGCGATCGCACCATATGCCGTTCAAATCGATAGCCGACCATCTACCTTTATTACGATTAATGTATGCATGTCATACAATGTGGTAAGTATGTCGAGGGGTCGTTGCATACAAATGCCTCGAGTGACGCCGTCGTTTATTATACGCATGTGTGAAATACATGACGCTTTGTCTATTTGTTTAGACACGAATATTAGATTTGTTGCCGTATATGTATAAATAATAACGTTGATTTATCGATAACTAAACGATACTCATGGAGATGGTGGGACAATAATAATCAGGTGAAACCTTTGACGATAAGTTGTAATGAGATTAGCGATATGAATCGTCATAGTACAGAGTGTAGTAATCGCCTTGTTCTTTGAATGTATCAGAAAAATCAGGTACTTTGAATTTGCCATGAACGTTTCATTTTATCGGTCTTGTCGGATCAGATTTACTTTACATTGTACCTACATATGTAATTTTATATCATTCCACAAAAAACAGTAGAAAATGGACAATAAATAATGAAAACGTCAATAAACGAAGTTCAAGCGAGTTTCTTACTTCGAAAATTGAAGTAATTTACGTTTATAAGCACCAAAGTTCTATGCTTTCAGAATCTTACTCAATGTATCCTTCAAATCGTGTAAGAAAAAAGAAATATGACTTAGCATAAAAAGTCCATTGTCGTGCACGAAATGGAACCATTCTTTCAAAATAAATAACGTCATATACATATTTTCTTCCGGCATCTTCTTCCTCTTTGACCTTGCATGACATTCAGAATATAAAAGACACTACTTTATTCAAAGATATGAAACGAAAATCATATCATTGAATTCTTGGGCTTATTTCGTGTCTTACTTAGAAATAATAGAAACTTCAGTGAAAACGTGAACTTTTTCGGTATCAATCATTTCAATTTTACAATTCTATCGAAGCTAAAGTATTTTTACACGAAAAGAATTATCGATGGATAAGAGCTTCTAGTCAGGAAAACTTTTCTTTCTCCAAAGTAACTTATTTGTACGAGTACTAGAGCAATCGCTCTCTATTCTACACAAAATCAAGATTGAAAACAGAGTATCTTTTGCAAGAGAATAGTTTAAAGGTGCAATCTGCCGCCGAATTACTCGTCAAACCTTTGACACTCGCTTGAAACATCAATCGTTAGAAGCTTATTATACGCGAAGCTTTCGAAGCATGTTGATTTCCCGACAACTTCACGACTTCAACACTTGTCTATCCATCGCGAAGACTTAGTTTGACAGAACCAAGACCACAAGAATTAACTACTCTTATAGCCTGCTCAATTAGATAACTCGCGGAAAAAGTCTTGTGATAGTCCTAACTATTCGCATTGTGGATTGAATTCCTGAAACTTTATTCAATCTCACGTTCTCAAGTTCTTAGATTACAATGAATTCAAATTCTAGAGTGTAAATGTTGTATTAAATGCACGTTAACACTTCTTGATTGCGCAATCAAACATTACAGATTTATCTATTCAACTTGTTTCCGATGATTTTCTTAGATTTATCTTTGATTCGCAGTTTTTCTTGTACGATTTTACTACGGCCACTTTCTTATCTCTTGGCAAACTGCTCAGATCTAATCCGATGTAACATCCTATAAAAAATGACGCTACACAAAGTTCTACATTCCAACCGTAAACCGTTTGGTTAGGGCTTTCGATAGTTCCTTTTATCGATGCGACTAAACATTATCTTCAAGTATAATTGTTTCTTCTCTGATGTCTGAGAATGTGAGTTACTTGATGATAAGATTAAATAAAAACGTCACAAAAAACCGTTTATTTGCAATAGCTGAAAATCAAAACTATTCCACAAATAATGCTCTAGTCATTGTGTAGCTCGATTGCAACAGTCATTTCCGAGATTAGGGATCAAAGTACAATAATATAACTATAGCAGAGTTAGACAATAAGTTGCGCGGAAAGCCGCAGTGCGGAGTTTCCCTATCCGCGTGATCGTGAATTCAAGCTTTTTCTCTCACTCGTTCTCTTTTGCTACTGCCCATAGTTACGTGTGTGAGAGTATGTTTGTATGTCTGGAAAATCGATAGACTATATCACGTGCACCATAAAGATCAACAGTGCGTGTATACGCGAAATTTTACTAAAGAGCTTTTCGCATTATATAAAAAATGTATGTTTTCTTTGTTTTATGTAATTTTTTTCCAGGAAAAAAAATATAAGCTTAGATATGATTTTCAAAAAACATTTCGTATGCCGGTAGAAAAATATAAAAGTCCATTTAAACGTCTGAATTTAAGTCACGTTACAAAGAGTCGCGAAAACCGTCGCGTTCCAGTGACATGCTTCAACTGATGGATAAGTGCAGAAAATTCAAAATCCGCACAATATTCTCTTCCGCTTTCTTTCCATTAAAAAAAAAAAAAACCTGAGATCGCGATACATACGACAAGACAATAGCCATAAAATAGGCTACTAGAAATATTTTATTTTGTTTACTTGAATAAAAAGTCTATGGAATGATCCGAATGATTGGAATAAAATAATGATATTTATCTTGCGATTTATTTTTTCTCGAGAAAAAAGCAATCTTATCGAACTTTAAAATCTAATGTGTTTGCGTGTTGGCGAACGATCTTGGCAAAAGTGAACAATTACGCTTACTGCTTCGCTGCAAAGTTCTGAGATAATGACGTGGAGTGGCCATTTCATATAATGAATATCTGAACTGTACTCGTGTTAGTTATTTTCACTTTCTTTTTAGTTTGTTATAACTGATAGTTTTCTAGAACAGCTCCGATTTCCAATTAATTTCGTTAGCCGAACTTTTGTAAAGATCAGTTTTCGAAGGAACATGCATACTACAAATGTGATTTTATTATGTTTAAATGAACACATATCACATGATAAAATGCAAGACATAAGAATCATTAAATAATATAATCACACTTGACATTGATTCCTATTCTAGGAAACGTGGTGTCGAAGATGGTGGAACATTTCGAGGAAAGGCTTGTCAACGGGTAGCAGAACGTTTACTCCAAGTTTAAGTCCCATGTTGACGAAGGAACAACAGCACTTTAAGGAGTCGAGGGAATCAGTGGACGCGAAAGATACAAGAGAACCGAAACACACTAAAGAGGGAAAGGAGATCAAAAGCACAAAGGACACGAAGAAATCGAAAGATAAAGGGGGCACCTTAGTTAGTCCAGGTCAGACATATATAATTTATAAGTTCTTATTTCACAGCAAGAAGAGTAATTTTGATGGCTCATCAAATAATATTAGGCTCCATTTTATTCTTGCATAAATAGTTAAAGTCTTTTATTCGGATTTATCAATTTTCACGTTAAATTGATCGATTGAATTCTAATTACTAGACTGTCTAGTTAGCAGTTTCAATACTTATAAAACTCAATTCGATTTCTATTTTGTATTCTGAATTCTTTTATTCAAAATATTATGAAGTGACTCAAACGTCTGTTTATTGGGTTATTAAGTTAATAGTGTTTAAAATAGATTTCACCACAATGTTAGCAATGTCTATAGTATTTAGATTAACATAATAAGTCCTTGTTGAAACTCGACTGAAGTATCAATTAAGCGTAAAGAATGACTATCGTGAAAGCGTTCGAATACTTAATGGATTTATCTCACAAGAAGATCGAGAATAGATTTTGGTTTTTTTGTTTTTATTGAACAACGTAACATTACAAATTCATTTTTTGAATATGACATATATAACTCGTCTACATCTATCTTTTTGACAACTAATTAATTTAATAAAACACATTTCACGTTTTTACAACTTATACAAACAAACAAAAAGTATAAGTTAAAAAACGCTTAATAATCACGTAATACTTATGTATCGCACGTAGAAGCGAGACAAAACATTAAAAACTCAGTAATAACAATTGTGTAATGCAAATAAGAACGTTGTTTAAAACTAGTCATTCACTGCAAGATTGCAAGATTGCAAGATTTTTTGAAGTTTTCATTTGTTCGTTGCATTTCACAGGTGCATAGTAAAACTCTTCGGTACAATTTAGTTATCCACTCCATTAAGGCTATCTTCTAGGACCTCGAACTCTTCGAACTCCATCTTACCAAATTCCGAGGTTCTCTTCCAAGTGTTTTCATTTATTTGCCATCTCGTTAAAGCGCTAGGAGTAAACCTATTTATTGAAGTGCCATCTTCCAACTTGCCTAGTTTAAATTCTGCCTTGAAACTTTTATTTTCATCCTTTTTGGGCTCTAGTCCAATGACTACTGGTGGCTCTCGTTTCTCTTCTTTGGCTTCAGTCTTCTCCTCTTCTTTGTCTGTATTCATCGTCTCAATCGAAGTTATTTCAATACTCGGCGTCTCGTCAATTGTGAATTGAGTCAGATCGGAAGGTTTGTTACGTTGGCCAGCGTTTTCAAACTTGTTCCGATGCTCTATTACCCGACCAGTAAGTTCCAATCTACTGTCACACGAATTACTCTTTACTAGACGAAATTTAATATAGTCCAATGTCTTCTTCTTAGACATTTTGCAAACCATCGGACATATCAGTGGCTCATTACACGTATTAACAACTTTGCCACCGTAATAAGTAACCGATGTTCCATATTCTCTGATCTTCTTGAGTACGTCTTGCGATACATAGTGACCTTCGTAACGTTCATTAACTCCGTCATCTTCGTTATAATACAAGTCTTCGTCTTCGGAGGATGTACAATGTGGCGCGCTGCCAGCGTCGGTGTCCGGATAATCGCTCGAAACTCCCGAACTGACGCTGCCAGCGTCCCAATTATGCAGCTGTCGCTGGTGATATCTGTTGACTCTTGTCTTCGATGAGTTGGAGTTGCTTGGTGATGTCAATTCACTTCTTGCTTCAAATGATTGCGCGATTAGTTTAGTTTTTGACTCTTGCCTCATACTATCCATACCATCTTTGTTTTCGTTGATTAAAGAAGGATTCGAGCATTTTTTCAAATTCTCGAACATTTTTTTCAAGTCCTTTGCACGGCTGGAACATCTTGACCTAGTTGCCACATCAGAAATGTCAAATATACGTTTAGTAATGAATGGATGACAAATGAATGATAAGTTAGATGAAAATTAGGACGAAAATAAGTACCTTGGTGCTTCCGAATGGTTCTCTATGGTCCTGAGATCCTTCATACTAACACTCTTCCTCGTGCCGTTGTTTATATTTAATTTACCTTTCAAGGTTTCTTCGAACATTCTTCTTACATTCCTAACGGTATCTGGGTCTGGTAATTCCTCATCATTAAGCTCTCTATTGACTCGTATCGGTTGATAGAAAAAGTGTTTACGTAGTGAAGATTGTCGCGGTGCTTTTGCAAAGTGATTTTTAATTTTGTCATCACTTGCTTCTTCAGAGCTTTTTAAATCTGACGGTTTCATTTGTTCGGCTTTGAAGCTTGAAGTAGACTTCAACGTGTAATTATTAAATGAAGGTTTACGTTCAACTTCTGCTCTCACTGGTTCGATGATAACAACGTTGTTATCCATTAGTAAGTCCTGAAAGGAATATTCCCGTAGGTACTGCATCAGACCATCGTAGGTAACATCCTTTTTGGCATTGTTGAATATATTTTTTCCGAACATATTAGATTTGACAATCTTGTAACGTACGTGATCGAACTCTGGTTCATCAGAATCCTGACATTCCATAGAATCAATGCAACTTCGAGATCTGATCAGATTCGTATTATTCTTTTGATTCTTATCGTCTACTTCGTCAAAGTTTTGACGAGTCTCATCCTGTTTATTCTGTTTTTGCTCCTTATTCCTGTCTTCATTGGCATTCGTGTTCTCATCAACGGATAATCGTCTGACATCGCTGCCTATCTCTGATCCTAGACCTAGATCAGAACTGTCGGATCTCGCTTCGAAGCCCAAGCTGCCTTTCACAGCGTGACAGGCTTTGCCAAGAATATTCGAAGTCTCTTTCACAATTCTCTCGAGCCTGCCCTCCCCACGATTTGTTTCGAGATCTGTGCTTTTCTTCTCGAAGAAACATCTCGCGTTCTCTACACTTATCCGCTCTTTCTCCTTTTCTGGTGCATTGTTTTTCATACTATTTGGTGACTCGTGAACGTGGTCTTTTATTATGTCGGGCTTTTTCGTTACTTTAAAACTCGCTGTCGTATTTTCGGATATATTTTCATTCTGAATTACTTCGTCTTCAGCAGATTTAACGTCTATAATGACACACTTTTTCAAGTTCTTGGATTTAGTGACATCGTTGTCGATAACTTTTAGCACCTGCGGTCTTCGCGACATTTCTTCTATCTCTTCGTTATCCGATATCCACAGCGACTTTGTATCCTCAGTTTCTTCAACCTTCGGTTTATCTGGACACTTTGCTAAATAAGACTCTTTTCTTTCTTGATTGACCTCGCTGTCCTTATCCTTATTTTGTGCCTTGGAATGATAAGTTTCGATGATAGCTTTAGTCGTAATTTTCTTTGACGAATCGAAGTTTCCGTCGTAGGCGTAAAGAGTATTCTCCAAACGACTTTTCTCTCGCGCTAGCTCTGGAAACGATGTAATTCCACGTTCTTTATTCTCTTGGTTGATGTCCGTAATTTGAGCAGTAGGATAATGCTTTGGGCATTTCTCAACTTCTGCAATATCTTTCTTTGCTGAAACTGATATTACGGTAGGATTTAATTTAGGGGGCGGTCTACTTGGCAGAGGTGGCTGCAAACTTCTTTCTGCTATCGAGTTACTATTTGTCGCATCCGATTCATTGACCTCTAGACGCACGTTTGACAAAGGTAGCAAATTCAAAATATCAAAGTACTCGAGCTCATCGCTGTCGTCCTCGAATAAGATGCTGTCGAGGCTGCGATGTTCTTTGCGCTTACGCTTTACCTGTAAAATAAGATTACTTAATGTATCGACAATTTCCATTCAATAACAATGTATTATCTTCAAATCCGCCTGAAAATATTAAGTAATCAACAACAACTCGTCGTTAGATCAAATAAATAATGAGCCTCCTCTTACTTGCGTATAAATACAGTCGACACTACGATTCTCCTCAATAGGCCAATAATGATCCTCGACAATATCGACCAGCCCGCTAACACTGTTGAGATCCTGTACGCTACGATAACGCCTCGGTGACTCGGGCCACTTGAGAATATTGAGTCTGTCGGGTGGTTCAGCCGCAGGTCTGTAGGTTGCGACGGCACGCGTATACGGCAAAGACTCGGTTATATTGGTATGGGGTGGCGGTAGGGAATTGTAGACGCCGCAAACTGAACGGCTTTGGCGTGGACGTGACGGCGTTGTTGCTGATGTCGCTTCGTTCAGACGCTCGTAACAATCGTACAGGTGCTGTTGACTCTTCGATAGTCTACGGGGATTAAGACATGCTTGCAATGAGAGACATTACTCACTGATTTGATCGCGAACCGAGAACTTTTTTTTTCTTTTTTTTTAATAAAACTATTGGAAATGAAATTTGAAATAAGTGCATACGAAATCAATACTAAATGTCGCGGTTTTGACAGTAGAATACTACGTACAAAAAACATTCGATATAGAAGCTCCGTTGTTTTTACGTAACGCGGAAATCGATACTTATATTTAACACGCAAATTTGACATCTTAATTTCCTGATTCTAACCCATTTGTCCGTTGGACTGTAAAAAGCGGACTTTCTCTACCTTATATATATGCATTTGAGTATATGATGTTTATCTCGTTAACGGCAAAATTTCTTCACGTGAACGTAAACGAGTTCTATAAACAGCCAATAACACTACTCGTTAAAGCTTCTATGTTCCACAGCTTTCGAGAGAGAAGAGAGAATTGTTCAATATTCACACATTTCAAGTGTACTTTGACACTGGAAAATAACTGAACTGCCGGATGGAAATTCGTTAAGCTAAAGTGGCATCTGTCTACGTCCTCGTAAACTTTACGTACCTGTCTTTGAGCGAGTTGCGGTCAATAAGTTTTGCTCGAGGTATAAGTTGATGTCTACGATGCTGTAACGACGATGAGTCGAACGACGCAGAGTTAATAGATGAGCCACACGATGAACCCAAACGAATAGCTTCGCAGCTGCTACCACGGCTACTGTTAGCAGTGCGACATTCGTCCTCGCTTATTACCGCCAAACTACGTGTGCGCTTTAAGAGCTTGCGACGGTCCTGCGTTGAGTTTTGCGAGCCATTGCTGTCTCTGTAGACCAAGAGAGAAAGAGCTTTAGAATGATCTTCTGCACGTGATTGAACATTGACAGCGTAACACTGCATTGAAAGTACGCAGTTAGTTAGATTCGCGAAAAAACATTTTATTCGACATAGGTTTCATGGTCAATTGATGGCCAGTGAATACGAGAGAAATGTATGTATACTTTCGTAAATGCTCAGTGGTATAAAGTGAACAGAGAGTCGTGTAACTAAGAAAACTCAATATTTGCCGGTACGAATAATTTCAAAGAGCCTGTTATAACTTCGAATAAAAATTTGAATACTTTGTCGTTCCAAAAATTATTCTACAAATTCCCTTAAACCTTACTTTTTCGGACTCCAACATATCGTATGCTAGCTACTAAAAAAGCTACCTAATGAATTTTTTTATAGTAAAATTATACTTTTACTTTCAAAAACTCTCAAGAATAATAGATTAATATAACAGAAATTTCCCCATAACAACTTGTACAAACATGCTTTTTATGCGAAAGAGTAACATGCACTTGATTGATAAAAAATTGTGCATCGTTTAAAAGATTAACAATATTGCGTCTACCACGTAGTTGTGCGCCTAGAAAATTAGAACGCATCTGCGTAGAGATTCACTGCCTGTCTCGACGAATAAAAGGCGACAGTACTATAAAAATTTTACTTTCTTTTTTTTAACGGCTCATTAACTTGTTCTCTGTCTCCGCTCGTCTGACTGATTAATAAGGCAACCTTAGTTTTCTACACGAGCATGGTAATTGTAGCACGGTAATGTACGAGAAGGCAGCTTTTTCTCTTTTCTTCGAACATTTCAAAGCTTGAAACGGAGTACAGCGAGTGCACTGTTATGAATAATTATTAGTATCGTGAATATAATTATTTAAAAGCTATGCTAGTTACGCTTGTAACTTTTCGTTACGACTCAATTGCGTGACAACTGTTTCCGTATATTTTCTCGTTTAATCCAATCAACTGAAATTTACCAACACAACCCATCATATTCCATTGTCGAATTATAAAAGCGCTTTGTATTCTTAACTGTTTAACGAAATTTAAAGGCGAAAAAATTCAAGTAGCATAGCATCGTCGAAAGCAATCATTCCCTTGCATCGATTTCCGATACTCACTTTAATTGCGAAATGAAAAAGTGAGAACTTTTTCTATTTGTCTCTAGCCCGCGCCCGACTATCGTTTGCCCGCAGTTCAGTACGTACGAAAGGAAAAGCCAAACAATATTTTGAGCCCGATCCGTAAACCACCGCTATGCAAATTGATTAACAAATTAATAATTAAAAGGCCGCCCACAAACAATTTATCTTCAGACAATGTACAACGGAATAGCAATTTCACTTCGTTTTCATGGCTCCTCACTCAGGCAACGAGCCGTTATTCCCAATCTAATTAGCGAACTTAAAAATACTTTCGAGGAATAGGAAATAAAGATCAACCCTTTTTGCTCCCTTCGTTTTTTTTTTAATTAATTTTTAATTTTGTATGATTTTCGAGTAATAAGAATAACAATTATTCCACTAGATTTTTATTGAAATAACTAAAATCAAACGGTGCTGTTTAATCATTCTGTACGAAACGACAAAAGTCAATTCAGCAGCTTTTTCCACAATACATATTACAAACGACAAGTCAAATACAATACTCCAATGAATAATAGGAACCTCGATTAATGTAAGGTCAGTATCCAATCAGTTTTTATCTTACCCACGATACTACTGTAGATATCTCGCGCAAAACAACGTAAAGGTAGTAACATTTCATTGAAAAATCCTTGCAATGGTATGTAATTGAAACAGAAGACTATATGTGTGTGATACATAGAATAGACACACTTTTTTGTACAACTTAATCACATTCGAACTTTTACTGCAGAAAATTGTCTCATTTACTACAGATACGCTATATATAAAAGAGTAAGCCTCGTATTGTTGTCTTTTAAATGAAAATTGGAAAAAGTTGAGTCTTTTGGCGTTGAATTAAAGTAGAATAAGGCTATTCAAGATTTAATTAATGCACGAAAAATATGTTTTTTTCAACGCATAAGAAACATTTAAGTTTCGATGTATTTCTAGATAATATCACGCGCAGATATTCTACCCTGATCCGTACCTGTTTGCATAAGCTAATTTAACTTAAGTACGCTGAAAAGGAAAAAATATGCACTTTCTTATCTGTATTTGTATTGCAAGAGACGAGTGTGTCGTATCAAGTGGAAAATATGCACAAACGTCATATCTGTGATACACTTTCCCTTTAAAGTAAAAAATGTATTATCGCGATCTAACGTGTACACTTCACAATGTTTAACGATTCTATTTTCCAGTGTAGCGGCAAATACACGATCTTTTCGTGCAATTACGCACTTTCTACGTTGAAATCTCTTTCGCGTAAAAAACAAATCACTTAATTCCCTATTTCCGGCCAATTCGTATATTCAGTTTCTCCATTAGCCGATGCCATCGGATAACACACATGCTCCTTCGCGAATTAAAAAAAAAGCACTTAACACACAGCCACAATAATAGCTCGTAAAATACAACAATGCACACGAGAGGAAAGGATACGCGAAGGATTTTTCTTCCTTTTTAATCGCGGCAAACAAACCAATCTTCACCCCCACCCGAAAATTAAGTACGCGAAATTCACGAAAATGGCTTTCCTGTGCAGAATCGAGAAGGCAGGCTTTTTCGAGTATTGTAAGGAGATCGAATCTTGTGCACGCGACGGTATAAGCCGTTTTTCGATCATAAAAGTTGGATATAAAGAATAAAGAGGAATGGGTTTTCGGTGTTATGTGTCTATTTCTCATCTTACATCTCGCGTCTGGATTTAATGCGGCATCGGATTGATAAAACTTAATAGAAATCGACGGATAAGAAGCTTCTATTGATAAATGGAAGAAATACCACGATTGAAGTAGAAACTGCATAAATTTTTGAACAAATTGCACGCTCGCGAAAAATCCATTTTTTATAAACAACCTATCACATATTTCGAACATTTAATACCGGCCTTTCATGATCCTATTTCCTTTTACGTGTACGACGTCCAAATAACGCATACATAACGAAGAGTGACGCGCTCGATAGTTGAAAAAAGTACGTTAAAAATAACAATTTTGCCTGTGGGAAATTCGAAAAGGAAACGTCGTTCAATCGTGCCGACTAAAATGGAACTATTTAATAATTGCATAAAAGACGCTTCATTGTACGAAGAAACATTCTCAAAACTAGTTCGAAATCCCACAACCTATTTCAATTGTAACGAGAAGCCACGTAATTCGCGCTCACTTGCATTTAAGGGAAGCTTTATGGTATACTATACCGACGTCGCGAAAGCCGCAAGCACAGTGCAACCGCGCGAAAGGATGAAAGTTTACGCTGTACCTGGGTAGCTATATATTGTCCACGCATATATTCGTCGGAGTGGGCACACCTAAAGCCGTAAGATGAATGTTGATTAGAAACAATTGACGAAGTAGGGTTTTACTTTCTAATAGAGCAATGAGAATTAGTTTTATTGAAATTTCTACGAGTCTTAGATTATCGAATAATCACCGTTGTGACGTTGAATTAATTATTGTTGCATTGTAAACTCGCTGAAACTATGTTGCCTTTGATATTTCTGTACATGTACAATGAATTCCACACGATCGATTACAATTAAATAAATTACCCATCTCAGCGCTCTAACTTGAATTTGTGATTCGTTTGTTCGTAGCTATTTGTTTCATTGACTGAGATTTAGATAGCACGAGCTTTTGCCGATAAACTAATTTTAAGCAAACGAGAGAGAGTGGCGCCAGTGGCACTTAATTTTCCTTAGTAAACGAATGCAATTCGTATTTCAGTCGCGACGAATGTAAGCCGACGATCTTTATTTCGAAGCTGACGAACGAAGGTTTTTTTTTCGAACAAAGTATTGATCTTTTTACTGAATCTAGACAATTGAGAAGTCTTCCTTTTTTACACGCGCACAAATGTGTTAGTATTGTTGAAAGTCAAACATAAATTTATTGTCAAATTTCAATTTTTTTGTAACCGTTGGCAGGAATTGACGTTATTTCAAAATGACATTTCACTTATAATTTGACGTTTGAAGTGCGAAATGTATTTATTTTTCCAACGAATGCAAATTCTCTCCCGACATTCTTTGATACACTTAGTCCTAGGGATCGTAATATTTTTGAAGAGCTCTCCCCATGGAACAAACTTCTACCCGAGGTAATATAAATTATAATTTAACTCGAGAAAAACAGACAGTGTGCAAGAAAAATTTTTTATCTTGAAATATTGTTTGATACCTGCAATTTTTTACATTTGCCTATTCGTTGCAACGAATAATCAATATACTATACTCAACAATTACCTGTATTTCGACAAAGAATGAGAAAAACAAACGTTTATTCCGTTCCGCACAAGCGAACGCGCTTGCAGCTAAGATGCAATTCTTTCAACAACACAAACAACCTAAGTAAAGATTTTCGTATAACGATGACTTCTGTATACGTTGCGTTTACCAGAGATCTGCCTTGCAACCTCGTCTTTCCTCAGGGTCATTTAAGTTTACCATTGGTTTTTTTAATAGAGTTTCGGTGAAAAGTTTTTGACGCAATTGCACAAATCTGCTTTTCGTTTCGAAGAGGAGTTTTTCACATAGGATTAAAAATTGCTCTTACTATTTTATTTTTGTCAAACGCGAACCAAAACTAGAGTCCTTTCCGCGATACGATCTCCGACGCAAAGATTTGTTTCCACTTATGGGAAAAAACTACGTAACTTGTAATCTAAGAAGGCAGTGAAAAATATTACACCACAAGGACCAGATATCTCACATAAAGACAATTTTTTCGGATACTGATTTTAAAATATTGAAATTTGATCAATGTTTTAAAATCTATTCAATGCAACGACTTGAAAGAAAACATGTATTCTATCAAACGGTGAGAAATAAAAGACTTACAAAATGATCAAAAGAGAAGAATATTATCGTTCTTGTAAGAGTACAAAAATCTCTGTCGTTTTCTGTCTCATTGTTGTTGTTCAACTGAACGCGCCTTCGCTTGCTCGTGCTAAAACGTTACGTAAAGTTTTATCACCGACTATCGCGCAAAGTTTACCGCACTTCTTCTCGCTTGGGATTCTCGGACATATTTGAGATTATCATTAGATAGGTTTTTCTAGATCTTGAGATTTTCAAAGCAATTAGAACAAAACAGTCTTTTCGCGATTATAATTCTACAATCATTGTTAACTGTTTTTTTAAATTCACGGGTTAAGAAAATTGTAGGCAATCGCGGACTGCTAAAGACTCGGCTTGAATTATTTATTACGTTTCTTTTTCACGTGCAAATAGAGAACAGTAATTTTTTAAACAGCAGTACACGATGAATTTGTAAATCAAAAAGAATACTCATCTAGCAATGCACGACGAAGAAGGTTCAAAGGCCGTAGTTAAAGGCGCGTGGAGAAAGCGAAATCCAAACTTGTTCATTATGCAAGCGTGATTCGTCTGTAATTGAGTAATTTCATTTGTTTCGAGGACATGCCCTGTAATTTTACTTCATAGTTTTTATTTGCATACTAAAGATGCAACGTCAAAAGAAAAAAAACAAATCGTAAATGTCGGAACTATATCAACTCCAATAAAATGCCAATTGATGTATGATCCGAGTAAATTATCAATTACACGTAATAAATAACCTTATCAGTACGTTAACGTCAGCCGTAGTATTACACATAAAGTTACGAGTCGTAAAGGTGTTTTACAACGCCAAAAATAACGCATATAAACAGTTTCCTGGAAGAATTGTACAACTTTTGACAATTATATTTTTGCCGTGCACCTGAGTTGAACAGCTAAATGTAATTGTAATAAATAACAATGGATTTCCAATAACATATAAGTATCATTTATTCAAGGGTAGACTTGAATTTTGTATCTTCGTCAATAATAAATCCCGGGTACCTGTTGTCTTAGCATAAAAGAGTAACCAAGTTTTCATCCAATTAACAATAATCCTACGAACGAAGCGAGACTCTCAAGTTCTTCTCTGCATACACTAAACACAAATAGACATCGAAGAACAAACCACGCGGTAAACTACTGTTCGCGTTACAACTTGCAACGCGCTACATACCAAAGACTCAACGGGAAAACGCCAACATTGTTTGAAACCGCCACAAGAAAACTCTTCCGAAACTCACTAACAAACCAATGAATTTTAAGCGTTCTGTTCCTGTATATTGATATTTGCACTTATAGAAAATAGTTTCTACCAACAGAGACCTTTTTTCGGACTTGTTAGTTTGAATTTCCATAACCGTAGTTGTATGATGTTTACGCGAAAGGTAAATATTTAATAATTGGTACTCACAAACTATCCAGTTACACGCAAATTCTAATTATTAATTACTGTTTTTAACGAAGATTATTGAAAGTGATTTAAACCTCAAAATTATCGTTAATGGTCAATAGAAAGTCATTTTATATCAATATAACCGTTATAACGCTTACATAGCAAAATATTTCTACTTAAATTCATTATTTCATTACAATTCTTTCGCTAATACCGATAAACCGACGATCATCTCGCAACAATTTCCCATTCGCGAATAATTTCGTAACGATCGTACGAAACCAAAATAACTCGGTAAACCCCAATATATAAGATAGCCACAAAAAATGCAGTACATGTTTTATTCGTGTTTCTCCCTTTCCCTTTCTTAAATAGTGATTTGCATGAATCAACCAGCGACCAAAGTGTAGTGATAATAATCACGCTTCCGCACGAGAAGAAAGGCAGGTGCGTCGCGTGAGTCGCCGGAAGGCGATGCGCTTGACACTTCCGATTCCAATGTATTTTCATCATTGAAGTATATACGAAGTAATAGTAAGAGAAAGTATATGTATTTTTAAACGGAACGCGAAGTCTTTCTTTCGTTTTTTATGACGATCGTTGAAACGGTCGATCAAAAGTCGATTATGGCGGATGAAGAGAGTAAATCGATTTTGATGGTTACAATAGCGTTTATTTTTTATTGAAAATAAGGATAATAGTTTCTTCATCGAAGCGTGACCGATCAGCACTCTATCGTCAAAAAATTATTGAAAGCACGTGAACGTAGTTGCATAACGTTTATATGTATATACGTATATATGACTCGCGGGATCAAATATCTAAGATTTCGTTATTTATTAACATTTATTACACTGGCCTAAATAGTTAAATTATCGAAAACCATACGTCCACAGTAATCATTCGATTACGCAGTCACTCAATTAGCTAATACACGCGTATTCACGTTCAATATCTATTTTTCATAAGTTGTAAAGCACCGCTATTTAATTGAATTCTATTACTTTGTTTCCCAACGTTTTATAAGCTATTTTTTGCTCATTAGCGCATTTATCTTTGACATAAGTTTTCTGTTGTTGCTACGCTTGCAGCTACACAAAATAACGTTGTACGCGAGCAAAACCTTTAACCTTCGATAATTTTTTACGTAGGTTTACCTTCGAGCGAAAACTAAAAAACAAAATGATAAAAATAGTACCTGTCCTTCGCAAGCGTTCACTCGTAATTTAACAATAACAAAAAAAAAGATAATTGCGTACTCGAGTCACAAAAGTTTAATAGCACTCACTGCCAATCAACGCGAAAAAAAGGTCCATCCTTCGTAACACAGATACACACACGTTCACTTTCTAGCGGTATGCGCAGGTGTCTCTTCGACGACGCCAGCGCACGCAATAAACCAGCTGAGGTCCGGGCGATTCTGTTGGCCCGGCGTGTTTCCACTCGGCCCACTGTAGCGTAATGGCCCGTAGATACGAAAGAAGGGGGACGGGTCACGCGCTGTTATCGCTATAATGCTGCTGAACTGAATTGAAATCTTGACCATTTGGATAGGAGGAGACGTAGATATTATGATTTTATTTACTTTTGATCCGACGTGGAATTGGAGAGCATCGAGTTATCGTTTAACCATGTTCAATAATTGGTTGCTCGCGAGGTTGAAATAGTTTTGAAAGTATAAGGATCGAAAGAGGCTTATGAAAAATAACGACTATTTATTAGAGACCAACAAAAATCTAGTATTTGATCGATTCTTTGCGTTAAAGGTGAAATAACACTTTTCCCATGATTGCTACAATCAATAGATATTTGCACAATACCGATGCAAACTAATAACAATTGACAGCTAACGAACAATTTAAACTTATTAAAATAAAAAGAAACGTTATTTCAAGTTCAAGCTGATAATTACAAGCATTCTTATAATTTTGAAACTGAAACTGAAATGGAACAATATTCTTTGGTGACGTAATAATGAAGAAAATCTTAAAAGTCAACTCACTCGGACTCTATCAACAGTCGGATGATATGTACATAAAAAATTAAATTATTTTATCATTTATTTAAATTAGTAACTAATAACCGACAATGATCTTTTCTGTTACAGGTGAGTTGCGATGAGCATTCGTACCTGCTAATTATTTGCTGAGAAATCGTAAGTTCTACGTGTGAATAAAACGAACATACTCTTAAACGTTTAAAATGTCAATAGGGTAATACCGAATAATCAGGTATTAAATAACAACATGACATTTGTTACGATGAATTCCATTCAATCCTGCGCTAAGAATCCTGATTTTCGCGAAGTCACCCTGACGACTTATCGAGGCTATAAAATGTTTGCTTTAAAATCGAGAACGACTCGTAATATGGAATCCGGAATACGAATTCAACACACGTATTTGCCAAAATCTTTGAGCTGACCTGCGCGTTTTACAGTTTCATTGTCATTGCGAAGCTAAAAACAAAATACTTGTTCCACGATCGCGTGCGAGTAATCCGCGGAAAACGTTTAACTTCATGTAGAACAAATAACGTACGGCGCATCTAGAACAGTCCGAGAAATTTTCTCGCCGATAGAGATTTTCTCTGAGTATGTGTACTTGTGTGTACACACGCGGGCCGACAAATAAATTGCCTGTGAAATTGCATGTAAAAGAAAAAAAATCCATTAATTTAATCACAATGATGCCGATGTTTCATATACTACATACACTATATGCCGCTTTTTCCAACTTTGCGTGATTATACCGGATTTCCTATATGTTTTCAATATTAACGTTACGTAACCCCGTTCAAATTCATTAATTTTGGATTATATTTTTCTTCCGAATGACTTACGTAAAATCGTAACGATAATTTTTCCATTGCCATTATTTCGTATTGATGTTAGCGATGATAGAATTATACATTTAATTGTGATAATACGAACGTAGAAGGCATTTATCAAACGTCATTGTAATGGTTAAACTTGAATAATTTTCTCGAAATCATTTTGCGAAATCTCGCGTTGTGAAGGACGCGTTACGTAATAAGATACTTTCGTGAATAAACTGGATATTATTATCATTTTTTTGGTATTCAAGCAAAGAACGCGAAACGTTTTCCTAGTTTTCGTCGACCATTTTAAAATTCCACCTTGCGCGTTACCTTCAACGCAATGTTACCATAATTCTATTGATGTTTTATTATCCGAAAAATGTACGACGACCTAGACTTACAATGTGTGTAGGGTTATCGAATATCTGTAATTTTCCATTTTGTAATTATAATTTTTCCGCGAAAAATGTCAACCCCTCGAACGAAGTCCTACTGGTATTCTTTCTGTAAAAACGGGAGATAATTGCACGAGTTATTTACGTATTCGGCTGTGGAGCTTTTGAAATTAAACAGAAAAAAAAATCGATATTCGCCTCTATTATTGAACTTATCAAAGTAGTATTATCGAATATCGATACGGTATGGCTAACCAAAATCGAATCAAGTTTAGAGTAAGCGCATAGATGTAGAAAGAAAAGACACCTTTATCCTAATGGGTCGAGTCACTTTTTGCATGTACTCCGCAGACACATATTCGCACAAACGAGTATGTCAAGGCCGTAAGATACCAAGTAGAACCGGGCTCACGTACGAATACATCTTTTTTTCTTCGAGCATTTAATTCAAATTATAAATCGCTCTGCTACTCGAGCTTCGTAAGATTGTATCGCATACGAGTACGTGTATGCAGGGCTGCATACCGGAAACCTCACTGCATTGTTTTACAATATCCTTGGATACGCGGCCACGTGGTTTTGCTGAAGGAAGCAAGGAGAGTTTTGTTATTTTCGACGATTGGAATGTTTACCGGTACAGAAAAATTTAGTGACTTCCAGAGTGAAATTTACCTATCTACGATCGAATGACTACATTTGTCGATGGTATTCAAGACAAGTTTAAATTTTCAAACTGAATATTTGCTACGCAGACGCGAGGAAAGGTATAAATATTTGAACGTAGATTGGATTTCGGTGAATAATATTTATCGATATATTGAATCGGGTCGTTCAAGTCGTCGACACAATTTCCGACAAAAAGCCTTCACTTATTGTGGCAAACGAATTGCAAATTCACTTTCAATAATCGCCAATTATTCGTTAAAAAAAATTTTATTCGTAATATTTTATAAATAGCTTTTAAATAAAAATGAAATCGTCACAATTTTATCTCGCATAACTACGTAACAAACGTTCTTTCGAAATTTATGATCACGGAGAACGATTGCATGCATGCTAGTATTACAAAACGAAAAACCAAAACCTTAAACAATCGCATTAAAATAACTATAACCACCCGTGGTGCACGCGCACTCCAGCAGCGCTCCACAAATACGATATCATCTATACGACACGCGTGCACAAGATGAAAATAAATTATACAGCGTCGTAAGATTAAGCAAGCAACGATATAAATAAACAAACTCTCCTCATTGTTGCTTTGGACAAATTAACGACGACTTTCTCTCACTTGTCTCGAAGCGAAGAGTGAGAACATATTCCATCAATTTACAGTGCCCTTTAATCATCAATTTTTGAAAATGCTTTTACACTGATGATTTTTTATTTTTCGTTTCATGCTTTTGTTTATTCGAATGTTAGTATTAACGAGATAAACGCGATGAAAAAATAAACAAAGTATGATATATCGATTGTTTGGGCATGGCTAAACTACGACATTGTTTGAACAGCTGCTTCGGAATCAAATTCCAATTGTACACAAGCTACGGTTAATTATATATACAAAATCTAAACATCAAAGACCAAACAACCGAAAGCATTCTTAATTGAAATTCTCTTACCTTTCTATTTTACAGGAAGAAACATTCCACTTGCACTTGTGCTTTGTATTAGTAACATCTACCGTGCAAATTAAACAAAAAGATAACGAATAAATATTTATCGTTGCGTACACACAAGTATATTGCAACACAAGAAACGCTCGTGTTCTAGAGTGGACACATCGTTTCATTTTCGCCGTTGTGACTTTGTTACGCGACGAATGAGAACGCATAGTGCACAAAAGAAAATTAGGAAACGCTATTTCAGATTACCACGTGCGTAGAGAGAAAGTGACCGAATTACAAACAAAAGTCCATTTTAGATTTTTTTCCTATTTTAAGGGATACGTACGTGTGTACGTTTATTAGAAATGTATACTCGCAAAATAAATTGGTAAATACAAAAGTACAAATCCTTTGCGAGCAAATTTCTGGCACATCGTGCGTATTTCGCAAATCTACTGATTTTTACAGGCATTTCATAATTCGTATACATACGTTAATACTTCATTATCTATGTCATTCTCATAATAACGCTCACTATTCATCACTCCATTTACAGGTAGACCGACGAAGGCTAGCAAACAGTCCAAGATACCACATCCGAAAAAGATTTACATTACGATATGTAACAGACGTACGTAAAAGCGTGTATGTGTATGTATGTGTCTATGACACGCGTGATGTTTGCGAGAGAGTTTAGCTCGCATTAATTAGCATGTGCACATACGTTTTCCCTCTTCATTTCTCTTTTTATTTTATTTTTTTTTATTTTTACTTTTAGTTTGCGACCTACGTGCACCGTTTTCTGTCCCATATGACTCTTATCCTCGTCAATTTGATTTTATGTTGCTTGACAATGTCCTTTAAAAATCATCTATTCTACGTTACCAAAAAAATATATTTTTTTAAAATTTAAGTTAAAATGTTCATCATTCCTTTCATACCCTAATTTTTATCCTTTTGTCTGCATTCACATCTACGTCCACGTGTTTCCTCGACTATACACCGTCTTACCACAAATAATAACAGTAGTTATTGACAAACTAACACAGAACTCCCTTATAAGTAATGTAAAAACCTCGAATTCAATTGTATACTCTTTCCATTCGTGGCAACGGACGGCAGACGACTGAAAGTGAAAATGTTCAACCCTCTTGTGTTGTATCGTCTCCTTTTGTCGATGAATCAGAGAGAGAGAGAGAGAGAGAGAGAGAGAGAGAGAGAGAGAGAGAGGTCATCCGTAGTCACGCGAACACTATATGCATGCGTGTGAGCCAGGTGTACAGTACTGCTCATCGTGCACTGATCATTATGAATATTTTTAGGGCAAAAATGAATTATACGTTGTTGTGACTTGAAAGAGAATGAAAAAAAAATATTTATGATGGTGGGGGAGGAGGGAGAACGTTATTACTATAAGTTATTAATATAATTGAAAGTCGAGCTTCAAAGCTTATAATTATTCGATGTGAGTAATAGAAGATGGCGAGTATATCTAATATTTTTATGAATATTATCCTCTGATAACACGGAATATGTTAACAGAAGGAGGAAATTAGTTTATATAATTGGATGTTTAATGATTCTTTTATATTTACGAGTTTGCATAGCGAATTTCCTTGGATAATTTAATTATTGCCATATTTTCAGCTTTAGATAGCATGCATTCAATTCGTAAAGTCAAGTCGTCTTGTTATCGCGAACAGTCGTGACAATTTTTCACTTGTCGTTGTACATAACGTCTAAAAACCGATGAAAACGTCGATCATATTCGCTTCACTTTACCCGCACTCATCCATCATTGAAAAATCGTATCATTATCATCCTCTGTTACAATATCGCTATCGCTTATCGACCCACGAAGTACATATTTGATTATAGTCGTTGATTACAAATAGCTACGTAACCGAAAAATTGTCCGGACTAGTTTATACCAGAGATTGTTGCTATTCGAGTTAGTATATCGCGACCGAGAAATTGCTCTTTTAGCGGTGGCAGGAGTTTTGTTGTACATATAATACTAACGCCACGTAAATTCAAACACACTTTTTCAATATTAAATTTTCGTTTTTAAATATATCGATGCCTCTTTGGAAAAGGTTCTATCTACGCGATTTTTATCATGTAATAAAAAAATAGCGCCAGAGGCAAAAGGAGCGAGGCGTGGAAATTCTATCACATACGTTAGCTTGAATATCATATCCGATCTGACTTATAAATATAAAGAACCGAGTTGACGAAAGATATGCAAAGTACGACGAGAAAGTTAATATCGTTGAACAAGGAACACGTAATATCTTTATACGAGTACACGCGAAAATTATATCAACTTTAGCAATGACGCACTCGTAAAACGCTTATGTAAACGGGATCCCACGAGTTCAAGAAGTTAGAGCGCGTAATTGACTCGCAAATTGACGAAACAAACCGTAAGTCAAAATTGAAGCTGCTAAATTCACGAGTCAATGAGCTGACCGAGATATGTACAAGTGTGCGCGTCAATTATCTATCTATTTATAAAAAGAGGAGCTTCGGTATAACTACAGAGGCAAAGATGAGTCGTCTGTTATGTAAATTTGATTTTTCTAGAAAAACAGTTGATATCGAGAGAACTTAATATTAATATTCAACTTTTATAACAAATTTACTTGGTGTGCTATGTTTGAGAAAATTGCCTTTCCAAATAATCCTCCAATTAAACTCGTATTTACACTTTATCTGCATTGCTAAAGATTGCAATCGATAATCTCCACGTTGACGGTTATATATGATCAAATGACTCGTTAAAATATTTCATCTTGTGGTACGTAGAAAATCAATAATTTTTGGAGCACCATGTACAAACTAACGTTACAACGTACCTCTTTGAACGTGTATATAGGCGTATATAAGCGGCAAAATGTTCCTACAGTGAAATCGCTTCTCCTTGACTTTGCTATCTCACCGTATGGCGAGCGACAGAGGCAACGTTGTTGTTTTTTTCAACCAAGAGCAATATGGTAAGTCTCCGTATTATTGGAAAATAACTTACGGTTGCCAAGAGCGATGAAGAATGATTCGAACGTTTGGTTATATTAGAAATTTTCTTTTGAGAAATTTCGAAGGTGTCTCGTTTCAAGGGGACGTGACGTCGCGTCAATCAACGTACATGCAATAAAGGGACTCTTTTGCAGATTCTTTAACGGATATTTTTCAAGAAGGCAACGTGCCATGTATTCCGTTAAAATTAGAATCTACAAATGCGCGAACATTGTGAAAACTCGTTTGTTTAATAACTACTTGTTTTTTTACGTGAAGGTGTAGCTAAGCGCGTAAAAACGCCCCCTGCACACCAGGTAATTCAGGAAAAAATTGCGAATTTTTCATATCTGCTTAACCATCTCGAGAACAATGGCACGATAACGTGAAAAGTGTTGCTATTACGATTTCATTTGCTTTGGTTTCCTGAAAAATTTCCGTTCTCAATCCAATATGATCGAACGCTTCTTTTCATTTTCTAAATGATTTGACATGCGTGCAAAAAATCGCTCGACGTGCAATTTTCGTTAAGAAAAATTGCTCGCGATATTTCTATAACGACGTCGCAAGTGAACGTCCGAAAGAAAAAATAACGATTCCCCGGTCGTCGACAAATCCTCTACTCGATCAAAGTCTTCCTATATGATATAATGTTCTCCCTTTTTCTTTTGCATTTACCTGTCGGCAAGTTGATCGACGTACTCGACGTTGAACTGATAGTACACTATTTTCACGGAAAACATTGCAACCGCGACGAGTGTAAAGGCCAGACTGTGATGCGAGGTAAAACGGAAGAGAAGCGTACGAATGACGTACTCGTTACACGGGATATACATATACATCGGATGTACAGTCTCGTTAGGGAGTCATGGCGAAAACTCTTCGCGATGAAAGTGTATGGCTATTGAAGAGAGAGCCCAAGATACAGATTTTCTTTTACGATGGGGTCGCGGGTTCTGTTCGTATTGATAAAAAACCCATTCAAGACGCGTATTGACAAGAATCGTTCTATAAGACATGTTTTGTTTGTATGCAAGTAGTAGTAAGAGCAACTACAAACTTGTATATATAGTCAGCTAAGCTGCAATTAACAACTTTGGTCGTATTTATCGATACGCTTTCAATTGTGAATCAATAACTTACTCGAACTCCAATGCCTATTACTCAAGTTTATTAGTTAGATGGAGAATTACTTCGTAAATCCCTTCCAGCAGATTAGTGTTCAATTTTATACAACAAACGACAATTTTATTCGATAAACATCAAAACTTCTTTGACGCGCTTCGCTATTTTTATTGAAAGTTTATCGGTGATTAATTTGTGCGTGTGTTTTTCTTAATTAATTTGATATTAGTTGTAATCGGACGGTCCTGCCCCTCTAATCACAAATATTCGATAAACTCGCGATTGAACCTTTGTACATACCCAATTCGTTTATAATTTTTGTCGGCACCTGTACAAACGCACGCAAGAGGGAGGGGTGTCACGACCCATACGGTATATATCTGTTTGAGCCATGGCAGGTCACGCGCGCGCACTTCATGCTCGGAAGACCGTGATGTATCCCCATGTGTGCGAGAGAGAGTGCAAAAAATTTGTTTCAACGTGTACCTTCGCGCGATTGTTTATTAATGGGAACTCGGTGGATTTGACGTTGTGAAACAACGGTTCGACTCGTTTTTTTTGCGCTTGGATGCATAAGCAAATTATTACTGTATTAAATTCGCGAATACACAGATTGGCAAACATTTCGTAAATGTATGGTCAATTGAATTGTCGCATTCGCTACTGTGAACGAATACGTAATCATTACTGCCCATTTTTTGTTCTTCGAATACTATGGAGGTATGTACGACCAAACAAATAAAACAAATGGTTTATAAATTTAACAAATTTACGACTCCAACTTCAGCGCAATATCATTGTGGATGATTTTAAATTTTCAATTCAAACGTGTACACAGTCCTATCTTTATGCAAATGGAAAAAAACTTTAAAAACAACACAAACTAAGCTCACTGTATGTGCAGATGAAAACGTCTCTATCGCCACGCGGAGAGAAAAAAAGGAGCAGTGGTAAAAAAACAGTGTCGTCCCGTAGTTACGAGTAAAAATACTCTTACGAAAATATAGTTTAACCTTTTTTTTTTTTATTTTTGTTCTCCGGCATACCAGACGCGGCTCACTTTGGTCGGATATCCGGCATACGTATAATGTATAAAAGCGACGACAACTCTTTCCACGCTCGAGTAATGCACGCCCTACAGACATATATGTACAAGGGATCCGAATTGGCAATTGCGGAAGTAAATACTTCGAGGGATGTGTAGTATAGTAATTTGCTTGAGATCAATTGTTAAGCCCGCAGGGGAGAAAATGGTAATTTATTCGATGATTGTATTCGATGATAGAAGTATAATCCTATGACACGTATTTATTTATTATAACACATTTGTACGAATGCATAAAAGATATTCCTTATAAAGCGTCAAGAAAGTGAAATTACCCACTTCAATTACGTCATTTATCAGAGTATTGGCTACATCGAATGAATGATTAAGGGAAACATGAAGTAAATGGATAATTGAACATTGATCTGATAACGATATTCCTGTGAATGTCAATAACGTCTTGCATTGCATTGAATCCTCAGTGGAATTCTATAATGAAAATTGTATGCAATATCAGAATCCGTTGAATCCAGTAACGTTAAATATTCACGGAAATTGAAATACGAAAAATTGGAAATAATTGATGTTACGTCTCTTGTAAATAACTTATTAAAGTCTCTTCGAGAAGGCTCTCACGCGGTTTTAGTTTCAATACAGCGTTGAATGATGCGCAGCGACAGTCAACGTGTCTCTTCCAAGAGTACATACGTTTCTCGTTTAAGTCAATTCGAATGCCTAACAACGCGCGCGGATCATTAGCTTTTATTTACATATTCATATCCGTTGTCGCTTGTACATACGTATACATGTCGGGGGAAGACAGAGAGAAAGAGAGAGAGAGAGAGAGAGAGAGAGAGGCGGGGTTGCAAATGCGGATTCTAATTTCCGGCCGGATATCCAGGCCGGAAAATCCATGAATGATTGCTTTAAAGCTTCTTACGAAATCGAACGCTCCATCAGCTTATTGACTAATGAAATCTTTTCTGTTTTTGTCCAAGCGAACTTTGATTACGCAGCTTAGCTTTTCGCGTTTTCAACGTATACTCTACAATTTATTGAATCATAAGAGGTTGAACGAAAATTCTAAGCCACTTTCGATGGTTAATTATTTCCTCGAACGTATCCTAAACACCCCAAAGCTGTGTCAGCCATGAATTCTAAAATCGATCATAAACGCATAAATTCAACGCAGACGATGTGAACTGAACCGATAATTAACGTTCCCCTTTCTAGTTGAGCATATCCTTTTAATATAACTTCGCTTATACGCGTACACGCATCGAACAATAAACCATTTACGCGTGATGTCGCGTATATAATTGGATTCGTGAGAAATTTCAAGTTCCCTCTTTGACGTATCGACGTTGTGTATATAAATCGTGCAATTAAAACACTGCGCGGACTGTTTCGCGTTACTGCAGCGTTTCGTTTCTCGTTAACGATGATGCGCGCACGCGCGTGCATTTGTATCTTTTTGCTTTAGAGAAAAGATTTTACGCGAATGAAAATTATTACGCTCGGCTTGCGTGTAAAAAGACTGAAATCTTGGACGAGTTTTAATTGTTTTTTGCTGGTTAGCAAGTCGAGAAAATTATGCGCAAGGATTAGATTTTGTTGTTATTATAACAATTAAGTAATTATCATTTATTCATTTCTGTATAGTTCTTTGTTCTAGAAAATGTATCGTGTTGTTAATAAAACTATGATCGATCTACTATCGAGCCAGTCTACTCTTGATCGGGAACGTTATTCGCGAGCGTCAAACGATTACGAAGGTATTTCGAATAAAGATTTTTATTAAAGCAGCTAGAATAGATTCAAACGTAATAGTTGGCTAGTCCAAATGCAACAAAAACAATGCACGCTTGAAATATCGGACAAACATTACACTTTGATGCACATCTAACAACAACAATACACGGCTGAAGGTAAGCAATGAAAAAAAAACCTCATCACTTGCGGTAATCGGCATATTAGCGGCTGCAGTAGGCATAAAGCGGTCGAATATAAAACGATATATAAAGCGCGTCCGAGATTCAACGGCAAGTAGGCTGAAAAGACGACTATATATGCGCTATAATACTGTCGGCCATGGCAAAACACGCACCCGTCAACAATTAGACCACGACTGCACTAATAAGCTCGACCATTTCTGGCGCCAACGCAGGAGCCCAATTAATCCGCGTGCAATCGTCTTTTCTCTACTATTTTTTTTCTTATCACATTACGCCTTGGATTTTCTTTTTTTTCCTGCATTTGTATTTGTATTTCAGCTTAACCATATTGCATTTTGGACTTTGAAAACATTTATACGATGGTTGGTCTGATGATCAAAGCAGATAGTAATTTGAAACATTTCTTGCGACAATTTTCTTAATCAAACGATGCTTTGATTTTTGTCATTGTAGTGATTGCGAAATTAAAATACACTAATCAATGTGAAAATAAATATAATAGCAAGGTAATGCCTAAACTACAAAAAAAATATGATTTTTAAATGCAAATTCCTTAGCGCGTGTCAATAATTCAACAGCAATTTATAGCACTTGTGTGCACTTTAAAAATAGGCTAATAAATTAAATGAACGAACATTTATATTTCTGACGGATACCGAGTCCAACTATCGCTGTGTGAAAGAGAGGCTCTTATAAAAGGAAAATAAATACATCATACTTTATTATGCAGGCGATAATACCACAGCACGCGGCTTTATATTTAGTTTAAAAAAAACTTTAAAAATATCAAAACGACGTGTTTTCTTCTAAACTAGCTAATCTCTTGGAGAATCAGATCAGATGGATTCTTAATTACATCTAGAAAGTATCTTCCTCCGTACCTTAGAAAATATTACTCGTTTGATAATGCAATCTCTAAAATGATAAATCATCAAAAGCTTTTAAATTATTTTCAAAAAACGCTCGACGAACATTGTAACTTAATTCTGAAATAAAAAGTCTCACATGCTGGTCTGTCGTTATTAAAATTCTGACAACTAGAGTACACACGAGAAGTATAGGCCTTTGTGAAATACCAAAATTATTCATTTTCTTCAAACGAAGGTATTTCTTTGACGCGAAATTTTCCATGTGCGTACAAATACTCGTTGAACTTTCGTACATAGCCAGAGGCAACTCTCACTTCGTTATTTCGATTTATTCAAATAGAAAACATAAATCATTGAAACAGAAACTTTTTTGCAGCCAAGCGAAGAAAAAAAACATTTCAAAGAACTCAAGAGGCACGCGAACGTGCAATTGAAATAAGACACGAGATAATTGTGAAGAAAAAAATGCAAATACTTAGATCCAAACGATTTCACGTCTAAAAAAGCCATTAGTTAAGTGTTTTTGCACGACAAAGCTTTCGATTTAGCTTTTATTTTATTTATTTTTGATTAGGAAAGGTAATTCAAATCACATTGCACGACATTTTGACTATACTTTTCACACTATAAAAACAATTTACAGCATCAATACGAAACGATCGCCGTTCATCTCAAATTACAATCAATCAAAGTTTCATTCAAATTTAAACAATGAAAAAGTATTTACAAAAAAAATCTATTTCCGAGAAATGAATCTATATTAATTGAATGACATTCATTTTCATTCATGACAAACGAAACGTTGAAACTTTATCAATTGTAATTATTGCTTTTCAACTGTCTTTTAACTCGCTATAAAACGACTTAGCGACCTCGGCAATATTCCTCCGAGGGTTAAAATGAAAATAATCTCGTTAAACTCGAATCTGCATCGAAACGCACAAAGTTTTCTCGCAATAAGAAGAAAAAGGGATGATGCAACCACCGCGAACAAACCTTTTTTCTTTTCAACGACTGACTTGATCAAAGAATTTCTTACCGACTGAGATTTGTGTATGGCTTTGACGAACGGTGAAAAGGTCAATTTTTAGTTTGCAAGTTGTAATTGATCGGCTTTTGCTTATGCGCTTCATATCGTGCAGCATAGTACCGCAACAAAGGCCGGCTATCGAGGTAACTACCTTCAATCGGGAGAAATTTCGCATTATTGGCTGAAATAATTGATAATCTCGTTTTTGAATCGATATTTTTGTTTGCTTTACATATACGTCTATTATTGTTAATTTTGAGTGAAGGACACTGATATTTTTGATCAAGTCTTGTTTTTATTCGTTGGATTTCCATTCAAATATAGTATATATCGATACTAGTACGATAAAGTAGTTTCCACCGAATCGAAGCATCGATGAGATAGTCAAACGAGGGTGAAATCAAACGATATTTTATTATCATACAGATGAATAATTGCTAAATTGTAAATTACTACGTGATTCAACTCACCGAAAACCTTTTTGCTTTTGTCTTTCTTGTAGCCACAATGCATCGCCTAAATTGTGCGTTCCACTCTGCACACCACCCATTTTTTGTACAGTGAGATGAGCTATTGACGAAAATACGAAAATCGATTAATATTCATTCTTAATTTTTCGTTGTGATATAACTTGCAGGTAAAATAATGTTTCTTCAGAATTTAACTCTTTTAGACATTTAAATTCCGCGCTTTTTATTTGAAAGATAGTACACCGTTCGATCGCCAGATGGTGAGTAATCACTTTGGTTTATCCCACAACAGAAGAAGACACGTAGAGCTATTAAGTTTGCCCTATCGTCACAGCTCTACATGTCCCTTTCGAGGGGCATGACGAAACGAATAGTTTGTTCTACGTTTATTTTCTCAAGAAAGGGTCTTAATGTTTTGTTTTGACCCAATGATTGATTTGAAAAATAATTTCTTTTTTGGTCAATGGTTAAACTGTTGATGCGAGTATTGTTTAGTGTGCTATGGAGTCGTTCTCGATGTAATTTATATTTATTTTCGCACGTCGTAATAAGCGCTATTACAATTTAGCGTGTAATTATTTGTCCATTTACATTTATAAGTAATTAAATGCAATTCTAGAATATAACGTTTCGTTTTGTGAAACCAACCTTTACTATAGTAAGCGATAATTAATAAATAACGAATAAAGTCGTTATTATCAGAAATCATTCGTGCGAATTTTTTCAAACTGTATCTTCTACTAAAATGTAAAGCTTCAACTTCTCGCGTACTAAAGAATCATTCTGCTTGCCGGCAAAAAAAAGAAAACTTAATAATGTATTTATCTTTTAAACGTACACAATTAATATAAATGGTACCGCGTATGAAAACTAAATCATTTGACAAACTCACCTGTAGTTCAATCATACGTCCTTTTTTCGCAAAGGGGATGTCATCTCCCCTTCACTAATCCTCTACTAAGAGAATCCGCAGCGTGGAATAGTTCATAGTTGACACTTGCTTCATCGAAATCACTAATACGAAAACCGAAAATAAAGCTAGTCCTTCGCACACTGCTTAAGAAAAAAACGAGTTAGTAGATTATCAAAGCACACGATGTCTACGCAGCTTCACTTATTAATTGAGCAAGATCTCACGCGAGACTGGCGTGTTGTACCGTTGTGTGCCAAGAAAAATTTGCCACCTCTCTCTCTTTCTTTTCTTTTCTCGGCTTACAATGCGTACCGTACAAAGAGGGAGAGCAACGAGTAGGCACTATCCTAATTGTGCTGTTTGTTAGAAGGAAATTACAGAAGCCTTCTCTTGAGATAGTATCAAACTGAAAGGGCTATATGGGTTCACTGCGTCATCGTTGCTGATTGACAATCTCGGCAATTTGATCAATTTGGAATGACCTGCCAGAGTATTTGGAGGGGCTTTCCAAATGAGGATTGGACAGGAAGATTATCCACGTCGATCATTTTTGAGTAAAAATTGACGTTTGCGTAGTATTAGCATAAACCGACGCGTAATTATACGTCCGATTGAAAGGGTATATAATCGAATATGAACAAAAGTAGAAAACAACGCGAGTTTGTAGTTATTTATTAATCACACGGGCGTTACGTTTAGAATGTCATTGCTTGGCGGAAGAATTAAGGTTTTCACGATATCACGAGGGTACTTTATTATACGAATAACTTACTTTAATTCTATAAAAGATTCTGTTAACGCTTTTTTTATATCCTATTTCTAATACTAGATTAAAATTTTACCTGCCATAAAATATTTTCGTCAATTATAATAACGGTTCCATGTAGGCTAGTGGGTTTACTTGATATTGCATAAAATACCACAAAGTTTTTAAAATTGCCTAGAAAAGTGTAACTTTATTGTTGGGAAATGTTCATTATTCGTGATTAATGCGAATATTGCGATATTCCCAATAAGTTATTCAGCAAAATAACTGCTTGAGAAACTTGCCACGCCAGCTAATTAGGTAAAGTTTAATTGAGCTTTAAAAGATGAGGGTAAAACTATTGTCTTCGATTAGTAACAGGTGCAACCTTTTCACTTTCGTCGAGCTCATCGACGTCGTCGTCGTCGTTCGGTCGACTTTAATTAAATTTTCAATTTTCAACTTTCTCACGCCTGTCCGCAGCGCGCTAATTGTGGGATTGGAAGTTTGTCGTATTTTTACCAAGCACATAGCGTTGTTAAGGTTTGTTGTATTTTGCAAACATTGAGACGCGTTTAGCAATTTCATTTTCGACGCTGTCGCGTTATGTAGGAGGAAAAATGGAACGACACGTATTAGAAAGCTTAAGAGAATTAATCCACTAAAAATTCCTTCTATCCGTACTTCGTATTACGCACGCGTGAGTTATGTACAATTCCGAACGGACAAAAATCAAGCGACGCGTTGACTTATGAGCATAATTAGAAAACCATGACTTGTGAAGTTTAAAAAACGGTGTGTTATCTTTATAGGTCGCGTGATAAACTTTGGATTCCACATTTTTCTGAATAATTTTTCGTACAGAGACACTGATCGTAAAATTACTACTTTTGTCGAAACAAGAACTCGATTAAACTTGCATCGTAAAAAGAAAAGCTTGCGTAAACATTTCTAGGAGAAATCGTAAAATTTGATAAAACCGGCATTAAACAATTAAAGCGAATGAATGATTAGACGTGTGATATTAATCAGAGCGCTTTTCTCTTCTCGACTTGAAAACTTACGTTTCGCATTTAATTGCTAAGCGCGCGCGCTTTTTGATTGCGCCCATACACCTTTGCGTCGAGGGGATATACGCTATTCGGATTTGTCTATGTCATGCTGAATACGACAGAGGTTGATTGGCTTGATAGTTACTGAATTTGTACTGATTCTTTATTTAGCTACGAAAGTAAACAAGAATTTCCAGAAAGAAAAATAAACTAGATAAATTAAACATGAAATCAGGTTTATAATTTGTTATTTTATATCGACAAATTGCCTCGTTTCTTCCCTAAATTTCAAGTTACAAGAAATTTTTTTACGTAAAGTGTATTTCGAACTCGCTTCGAACTACTGTACTATCAAAAGTTTCAAATTTACAAAATATTAGGAAAAAGTTTGAAAACTCCGTCTCACGTACAACGGAATATTACAATAACAAAAAACTACTATCAAACCTCTGTTAAAAAACCTGTATTAAATTTCTCATCTCATCAAAAACAAAATTCTAAATTATTACAATACACTCTATAATGTTAAATATATCTCGTTAGATACCTATAAATCCATAAGAAGCGAAACTGAAAGGCTGCTGATTTTTCCCAATTTTCTCCAAAGATACGTTGCGTTTTTTTGTTCGGTTCGCAAAGTAGCAGGATTCTCGTTTCTCTCTCTCTCTCTCTCTCTCTCTCTCTCTCGATCGCATTAACGTACGCTTTGTTCCGGCCTGCTTAGCCGGCGCAGCTTGGCGCGAGTGTACATTTTCGACTCGCAGCTCTCCATACTCTAATACGCGCTCGTATTATAGCTTTAACCAGGTTACCCGCAAGATTATCGCACGCAAGTCTATATACCATCGCGGAAACAAGTCACGGCGGCTTGTAATCTATCTTTGACGAAACGTTGAATTGCGCAAGTGATTGTTGTCTGTTAGTTGCGTTACAATACTATTTTGTTAGTAATAATTTATTGAATAGAGACAACATTATTTTATCTTACGATACAGTGGATGCAGCGTACAGAACTGAATTGCTCGCAATAAATCATAAATATTTAAAGTAGATCCGTGTAGAGCGGTTTCTTAAGTCTGAGGATTCATTTATGAACTAAATATCGTTTGAAACCTAAGCATTCTTATCAATGTTAACATAGATCTCCATAATCTACGTAAAATCTTGAGCAACGATAAAAGGTTTAGCGTAACCTGTTTTTCCTAAACCCTTTTCTCGTGTTCCGGTATCCGAGCTAACGGTTTTCGCTTCATTTGTGCATTTCACTCGACCATCCCTTAACGCTTGGTTGATTTATGACTTGCCGCAGTTGGATGTATTTAAGTGCACCGACATTGCTCGAGATTTATAGATTTATATCATTAACGTTGCGAAAGATTTATTGCACATTGCAATGAGAATTTCTTGGGGAAATTAGAATGTCTTGTAATATAGTTTTGTTATTATAAGATGAATACATAAAATTTGATATGCCCTGACGTGAAAAGTTGGAAAAATGTAAGGATATGTAGCATACGAAATCATGTTCGTGGAACTAAAAGTTACAGCTTTCATTTTCCATGCTGGCTTTTCTTCGCTTATTCAATGCGTCACGATAAGAAGCTTTTACTTCATTAGCATTTTTTATTGTACTCTCATGAATCAAACTCGACTGTTTTTTTTTAATCTCAACCTCGTTATTGTCTTTGTTTTCTTTCTTACGCATATTTTCGTTATATATACGCGCCTGCAGTGTATGCAAATTATTAAAATTCATCCAGCGTAGTTATATAATATGCATAGGAAAATTAGCAATATTTTAAGAAAACGCAAAGTTTCGATAAATAAATGCAGATTTGCGTTAGACAAAAAAGAAAACTGAGCCACTAATTCTCACTAGAGAATCCCCGTTATTTTACCTGAACGACTCTGACATTTGGATAAGAATAAATTAATACTGACTTGTGGACAGTAATAGTAGGATGCCCACGGCGTACATTTGCCTCGATTCGTCGAAACGAAACGTCTTACGTCTGACTGCCAAAACTTCCCATAGCAGCATCGCAAAAAAGTAATATGCTGTACGAGGCTGGAATAAGCACACTTTTGCATAAATGCTTAATCCATTATCTATAAGAACTTTTTTCTTTCTGTTTATTTTCGTATCGAGTAAACTAGGACGTCAGTATTTTTACTGCTGTATATAGTTTCTAATCGATGAGTTTTCGTGTACATGCAAATGGACGCGCCCCGATCACGCATTCCAAGTACACTTTTGAATGTTTTAACGATGCTGTACTTTATTTCTGGCTCGAGATGAAGGCTTCCGTCTTTATTAATTTCGACGAAAATTGATCATTTATCGATTTGAATAACTCTCCTGCCTACCTTGAAAAATTTCCGCAATTATTTCGAACTCTGTGCAAAAACTAATGTCAATATCCAACTCAAATAACTCCTTAACATTCTGTCAAAATGTATCATTGAATCTCCCACATAAATATTTGATTGTCCTTGGAATTTAACTGTAATCGACAAATCATTTTCGTTAAAATAAGAATGAATTTTGCAGAGGTGACAGTGGACTATTTGAGAGGACTTCCAAGGATCACACTTCCACTGCCATCGCGACCGGAGAAATGTATGTTCACATTAAAGCCGATAACCCAAACTATTGGCGACTTCCTGGACATGCTCAAACTGGAAGATCCGGCTGTAATCGAAGCGAGGATAACTATGACAAGTATTACAAATATATTTTTATAAGCGAAGCGTAACTGTATAAAAAACCTTCCGAGTAAAGTATGTAAATTTAGAATGAAAATATTTATTATGAAAGATAAAAGTTTAACGGGTACACGATTAATGTTTAAATTCGATGCAAAATTAAAATATTTGTTTGTCTCGTATTTTCAGATGGTACTACATACGGCGCTACAAACAAAATAGAAATTATGTTGATGGATGATTTTAATATAATAATTAACGATAACGTTTATCCTGTCTCGCCACCAAAGCACGTTGAACTTCCAAAGGTAACATTGAAAATCATCTGTAGTATCTCGGCCATAAAATTTTACGAGTTCAAAACGAACGGATTTGGTATTTTTAAGGAAAACATACGACAGCTGCAAGATGTTCAAGCTTTAGTACATCAACTTTACGAGGCATTTAATGCTCGACAGTATCATGCTGAATTGGAACGTCAAGTAATGGTGCACCTCGAAGAAGTGAGGACAGAACTGGAGCCCCTCGAGCAAGTGAGTACACGATTCAATTCTCATGTAAATAAGGTGTTTCTGTGATTGCAATTCCCACTGAATTCTTGTTAGAAATTTAGTAAATCGGTGCAAATGGGCCAGTTCGTGTTAGGAACGATAGTTATTTTTTTAAATATTTAAGAATTTATTTTAAAAAATATTATTGAAAAGCTATGATTACAAATAGTACTCGTGAAAACCTGTCTTTTTCTCTCTATTTTGATGGTCGTTATTTTGTTTCTGCAGCAACGTCACGAAATCGAATTGTCAGCACAGCGAAGATCTAACTTGGCCTCCTGGGGTGTCCTTGTGTTGATGTCCATACAATTTGGATGTTTAGCAAGGCTCACTTGGTGGGAATACTCCTGGGACATTATGGAGCCCGTCACGTACTTCGTCACGTACGCAACGGCAATGGGTTGCTACATATATTTCCTCATGACCAGACAGGTGAGCTTAATTCAATTTTACTTCGCAGAAACTAAAAAAAACAAAAATAAAACTCGTAATGGTATAAACTTTTCGTTTCGTCGGTTAACTTGTTTGTGTGTACATAAAGACAGTAATGTTGCACACGCGCATTGAAATTGTAGTCAATTTTGTTTTCTCAAGCACATCAACGTCTTTTTTTACTGTATTCCTTGTCAAGCTTGCATTTAAAATGAATTTTTTTTTTCGTAAAATATGTTTTACACTGCCAAAGGTAGTAAGCTCAATATTATTTTGACGACGACGTGCTTATAAATAAAATATAAAGTAGGTGCGGGTGGATTAGAAAATTTTGAAAAATTGGTGCACTTAAGCGGAAAAGATGTAATTGAAAAAAAGTTACTTATTAATAAAATTTACAAAATCAGACTTTGTATACAAACTTTAATTTTGTTGTTTATTTGCATTACATGGATGTAATAAAATTACTTTCTTAAAGAAGGTAAGAAGATTCGTCAACTGTTGTGATCCTAGATCATACAGAGTTTTTCTATGTTCCACATTAAAAAATATAATAATTATTCATTTTTAATACACTCAAAAAGTCGTAGTTAGTCGTAAAAAACTACAAAATATGAATGTTTCTACATCAATAGCACTTGATACACTCCACTTAGTTCATAATCTAACAATTGATATTTCAATCACTTGATACACAATCATTCCAATATTCAAATAAAATTATCACCATACAAGCTCGCTACAAAGGTATCTTCATTCAAATAATCTATGTGTGTGTGTACCGTATATAGTTAGTGCTCATTGTAGTACAAAGCGATCCTAATCACCCGCACCAACCTTACGACCTACTACAGATGAAAAGAATAACGGCTGCCTTTTAAAAAAATGAACCGAATATTTGTTTGTCAATGACATTTCTCCATATCTGTAAATATTTTGTATCGCGCCGAAGCACATCCTTTTACGAGTACACGTAGTAAAATAACCAAAAGTCAAAGTTCTAAAATAATTTTGTATAAATAATGAAACTGAAGCAGGATATGACTTGGCGCGTACATAATATTTCAGATTCATCGTTCATTCTGCTTTGTCATTCTTTTGGCTGAAAAGTTGTTCGACTTAGGTTCAATACTATCAAGTCTGCACCCATGCTGTGTCCCTTGAAAAAGAATACGCTTTTTCGTTAAAGTTACATTGAAAAGTAGTTCAATCAAACGAGTCTAACTCAATTAAATTTCCAACAGGAATACATGTTGCCGGACGTGTTCAACCGTGAGCACCTGATAGGTGTCCACAAGAAAGCACGGAAACTAGGCTTTGATCTAATGCGTTACAACACCCTTAAAGAAGAGGCCTACGAACTCGAAACGATGCTAAAAATCATCCGTGGCCCATTGCATCTTCAACAAACCGTCATCGAACAGAAGCGTCGCGAACGTTTAGAACAGTCGCGCGAAAATAATAGCAGCAGCAGCAGCGATTCTTCATCTCGTTCGCCTAGTTCGTCGCCCAGTCCCTCGCCCGAAAGAACGGCCAATCGTAAGAAGATTACTACCGCCCCGGCGACCGGTTAGTCGACTGTGATTATAGATTAATTGCGTAGAAAAGACACATACGTCAGGGGGGAGGAGGGATGTACGAGTGCTGAGCCGTTTTATTTAAATCCAGGTAGAATCAAATTCGCGAGCAATCGTTTGAAATGTTTTAATGCAGGGTATTTGAAATTGTAGAGGTCGCAATAGCGAGCTTCGTGATTAAATCGTTTGACTTGTTTTCCTCTAAGAGAAAAATGATTGCTCCGAATATTATTTTTTACTATGACGAACGTAAATATCATAATTAAATGTAACAGTAAATTATTGTAAAATTTATCGTTGAATAATGTTCAAAGTCGTAATGAAAAATATTTTTTGATCGTTAAACAGAATTAAAATTTCGCATCCTCTATACAATGTCAAGTGTGGATGGTGTGGACGAGTACGATGGACATGAAATGTGCAAGTCTTTACAAATATTGAAACTTCGATAAGTATTGGATTTGGATTTCGATGCAAAATGGTTAAATATTGTCACTGTGATTACAGGTAGTCCCAACGAAATTGTCAAAGTAACATTTTTACATCTATCCATTGTAGATAGGAATAAAGTTTTTTAATACCTTCTTTTGCGTAATAATGGAAGTTAAATATTTTTATGAGTCAACGAGCACAAGTGAAATTTTCGCATAATTTTAAAGTTAATTAGACACATCTACACTGTAATTTATAACGCACATTTTTGTTAACATGTACAATGTTCCTATATTTTGAAAACCATCATTGCTTATGCATCTCTCATAAGAATATTTCAACTAAATATCGTAATGATCCAAATTACACACGTACACTCCCTGTCAGCGGTCCTTGTAATAAATTTAACGAAGAATTTAAATACTTTGTAGCGACAATCTCTTCAATATAACGTCGCATCTAACGATAATGAAGGTCGATAAACTACGCTGGGCGAGTTAAGACATGGAAATTTTTTAAACACGCTATTGCGCGTTTGCAATTTCGTATTTACCGTGAATTTATGTCTCATCGATATTTGCCGTTCAGACATGTTCTTTTGTTCTAAATCTTAAAACTCAATAGTGTCACCAAGATACAAAGTAATTGTTATAGGGTTTTCATTGCCGCCATACGATGAAATATTTTTTTTGCAAGTTTAATAATTAATTTTTAAATATTATCCGTATCATTTATACTTACTAGCACATTTCATTTATGGCGGTAATGATAATAATAAACGTGATGTCATGTACCTTAAATCAATGACGTGATCCTTAAGCACTATAGGAGATTCTGTATATTTAACTAAGAATTTAAACTCAGATTATTCTGTAGAGATGAAACTATTTTAGGAAAATACAGTCTTTTTTCCTCGGTGGTGCTTGTCATGTTTGAGATTAATAACTATGATTTTTGAAAATAAATTTTATAAATGTGTTGTATTTATTTATTATTTACCGTTGTAAAATTATTAATAACATTGCAACTTTCACAATCGTGGTAAGTATTTTGCTTGACGTGCTGTGAATGTTCGAAGAATACTATACTCATTAACATGTGTTTAATCAAGAACTTGATTTTGCGAGTTTGATGTATAATCTGAAAATCATCTGAAAATAATATTGAAAAATAATAATAAACACAACACATTCGTGAATTGTTATACTAAGAAAATGGAATCTCTATTTGTCTTTATTTTTAAGGGAAAAACGAAATATAATATAATTTTGATATTTCGTAAGTATGATGAGTGTGATAACAATTACAGAGTCTTGTACGTCGATGATTAATACTGATTAAACGATTGAATGTACTTACGTACGAGATAATTTTATTAATAAGGTACCTATGTTTATAAGAAATTTCTTTTTGAACGTGTAAATAACTTAAAGTAACTAAATTACTAACTTTGCATTGCCTTCTACCTTTAAGGACGTATACTTTTTTGTAATAAGATGCATGTATCTTGTAATAACAGCTTACATAGTGTTTAATTTTGTATTGCTATAAACTAATTGATAGTAAAAGAAATATTGTAATTTTCACTCTCTCTAGAATGTTTTAACTCTTTGAGAACTTGAAAATGTAATCAAAACACGAGCTTGATCAGTCGCAAACGACCATCCAAGCTAAATTTCACTTTAAAGCTTTTACCTTAACACAACTTCTCCGATAGTGCAACTATTTACAAGTGTAAAACAATCCCCTTTAACGAATACAATGGCTTCCGTCGATAGACAATTGAAAGGGAAATGCAGACGTAAAAGATGATTATAAACGCAACGCAGGTTTATTAGAGAAAAAAATGTTTTACAACGCTTTTGCACGCCTAGTGTAATACATTTGATCAACTCTACTTCGTACGATTTTTTTTTATTCGTGACAAAGTGTAATCAGTATACCTACGCAAATGTACGAAAAAAAAATTGCAAGAAACACCAGATAATTAATATTAGAGTATTTTTAAGCAAAGCTTTATAAACCTTAACGAAATTTCAAAAACAATCCAAATGAAAAGACTTTCTCTGAAATATTATAATCAAAGTTCTCTCTAGTATACTTACAGGTATAAAACACTCGCTCAAATTTCATCCGTCCGCTGTGCGGTTCGTTATCTTTTCTTATATAGTGTATCTAGCCCTAATAAATGTATTTTATATTTAAACATTTCGGTCAAACTTGTTTTTTCTACGCTTTTAATGATTATCCCAGCTAAAAGTTTAATCTACCGATTACACAATGTGCAAATAACTTACGAATTAAACAATATAGGAAAAACATATTCAGCATCCGTTGGAAAAAAAACTGTTGTACCGTTGAGATTTTAGAAAATCACAGAATTAGACAATTTCGCACAACGCAATACGTATATTCAACCGCTAACTACAACTTTCGATTAATTGCAACGTAAGTTGGGAATTTATCCGCAAAAACATTGTTTCGGTACACCGTAGAGCGATACTATTATCACGAATGTAGAATGTTATCTAGGGCCTTTACCAGTGCCAACAACTAAAATTTCATCTATAAATCTTATTCTACGACTAAAACTCAATAAAACTCCAAGTATTCAACAATATCACAGCGATAAACTATACGGTACAAAGATGGAGGGTCGACGAACGATCGTACGTTTTGTTTATTAGCTATGTGGTAATACGATGTTTTGCCCAAATTAAAAGTCTAAAACAATCGCGTCTTTTACTTGTATGCGTATACGACTAATTTGCACAAAATACCTTTGCGCAGAGACACCTTAATTATTGAATTGAGCCAAGTTCGACGTATTTTTTGTACGACAAAGTATCCTCTAAGAATGTTTATCCACGTATATAAAAAAACAACATTTAATCGTTCCAATTACAAAGTTCCAATTACATCTATTCACATCGAATCTGTCTAAGCGCTACGCGAAAGAAACGTTAAACAAATCGTTGAATAATCTAATGATTCTCTGTTAAATGTTCTTCGATTGTCACGGATCTATGAAATTAATTACTATTACGTCATTTTTTTCCGTTACGTATCTTCGGAAAAGAGATTACGAACGATGCTTTAGCATGAATTTTGTTATGATTTACGTATTTGAAATTGAAAATATCGAATGAAGATGGAGTGAAATGTTGGTTTGATTAAAAAATGTGGAAGATAACATTATTAACTACGTGTATGTAACACCTTATGATAACGGAGAAATGCTTGGTTATTAGCTTATAACAATTGATTCTTTTTCCAACTGTATAACGTTGCCAGCGATTGTGACCAAGAAATTGAATGTTACGTTTTAGTCTGTAAATAGTTTTAAATAAATACATATTTATTCAATTTAATTATTTGTTTTCGATAATGTTGTGAAATGCATTTCAAATTTGACCGCCCACCACGCTTGTCGATAACAAGTCTTCTGCCACTTCGCGAATCAAATGGGACTTCTTCAACCACGTGACGCTTGCTTGCTATTTGCTGCAGGTTAAAGTGGCTCTCGTAATGTGTTTATATTTTCAAGTCGTTCAGAAATTTTCGCGCCTTTCGCCAAAACAATGAAAATGTTGGCAATGCACGTTTATTTAGATGACGACGTTAACTGACCTCCAAATAAACACGTATTGCGCGAATTCATGATAATACTAGTGAGAAATTTAAACAGAATCATGTCGATATCTTTACAAAAGTTGAAAAAAAGGACAGCAGTCGAGGTAGATGAAAAACCACCAAAAAAAACAGGCAGATTTGATGGCTTATCAGAAGAAGAAGTGAAAAAAAATACACTTAAAGATATTTTAAAAAATAATTTAGACTTGGTATTTGTTGGTATTAATCCTAGTTTAATGGCAGCTCACACAGGAAGATACTATGCTGGTCCTGGCAATCACTTTTACAAGTTGCTTTTTGCATCGGAATTAATACCAGAACCTATAACTTATGAAGCAGATGACAGTCTTTTGAAATATGATATTGGTTTAACAAATATAGTAGCTAGAGCAACAAGATCATCCGCAGATTTGAGCAGAACGGAGATAAAAAAAGGAGCAATGTTCGTGCAAGAAAAGTTGAAGAAGTTTAAACCAAAAGTTGCTGTGTTTAATGGAAAGTGCATATACGAAGAGTTTATCGATAAATATGATAAAAACACTTTTAAATTTGGTCTGCAGCCTCATCGTGTGGGTGATACAGCTCTATGGGTTGTTCCTTCAAGCAGTGCTCGCTGTGCTAATTTTCCAAGAATGGAGGATAAGCTTCACTTTTATACATCACTCAAAAAATATTTGGCATATTTAAAAGGAGAAATTGAGGAAGTTAATCTAGAGGAATTTCGCTTTGCAGGAAGATGTAAACAAGCAGTTTCAAGTACGTCAAAAATGTGGAGACGTAAGGGGTTGTCTGCTTTTAAGAATGGAGGTAGAATAGTCAATAAGCAGACAATATGTATGGACACATCCGAAGAAAATATCTTAAGCATACCCAATAGCAATGAATTTATTCTCAAAAACTCAGACAAAAGTGAGAATGACGAAGAAGAAAAGGATTCAGGATTATCTACTTGTCAAAGCGATAATTCTCAAGAATTATCACAAGCAACCGATACAAAAGTGAACAACGATGAATCTTTGGAAGACACGAATGCGAAAATAAAATCAAGACCAAAGCGTACCATTACTAGTGTGCAAAATAATGAAAGTCCTACTGTTCTTCCTCGAAAAGAGAGGACCAAGACTATTGACTTTGTTAGCATGATTAAACAAAGGTTGAGTAAGAAAGAGCAAGCGTTCAACGAAGATGAAAATGAAAATGATAAATCAGGTAAATCGAAATCTAAAACTGATGCTAAAGGATTAAAATATGGAAATTTGAGTTCAAAGAGGGCAAAAGGTGTATTTAAATTAGAGACAGTTGGTGATGTTACAAAAGATAACGAATAGTTATCGTGAAACTATACAAAGTTACACTGTAAGCTTGAGCTATATTTTTTATCACAACAATATTTATTGAAATAATGTAGGAGTTTGTAAATAGATTGTTTGTACCTGTGTCAATATATTGTATTACTTTTTTTAAATTCTAAATTATTTATTCATAGACAATCATTGCCAATGAATATATTTTTGTCAATTGTTGAAATAAGATATTGGAGCTTTTCCTTACAAACAACGAAAAAAGTCGGATAAATTATTTAGAAATTATCAGAATACTTATCCAAAACTGAAATTCTTAGCTAAAATAAATCTACTTTTCAAAAAATTGATAGTTGATCATTCCGTTGTCGAGTCATCTTCTATATCAAAAACAGCAACTCCGTCATCCGTGGTAGTCAACATTTTTTTACCATCTCTGCAATTACATTTAAATAAACATGATGTATGATGTTTGTTTCAAATAAATTACATTGTAAACTTACGAGGATAGACAAAAACTATGTAAATGCGACAAAGCTTTACATTTAAAAGTACACAAACACTGGCCTGTTATTCCATTGAAAGATTTTATATTTCCATACATACTCGCGGAAAATAGAATTGGTGTATTTTCTTTCCACACGAGTCTTGTAACGCCACCATGCGCCAATTTATGTTGCATCAACTACAACAAAAATCATCGTTATTCGAGTATACAATTCGCTACAAACGACTTACTTTCGATTCCATGTCCCAAATAAAGATTTCACCCCAAAATGTTCCAGTTGCAGCCATCGGTAGAGAAGCATTCTTCTGAATAGCGATACTCTCCGTCCAATTCCTCATTACACTGGGATCGCAAAACTCTCTCATCCCAAAATATTGCATAAGATTTCTATGTTTTCCAACGTACACATCGTGTAACACATTGATCACCTGAAATAAGCATCGATCAATCAGAAGCAACGATCAAAAAAATCATTACGACCACCCTTGGATACATTTAAAATACTTCGCCAGTATTAACATCGCTCACGATGGTTTTGCCATCCATAGCACCGGAAATAATCAAATTATCGGCGTGACAATCGAGAGATGTGACATCAGACGTGTGCCCTGTGTCCGGTGTAACAGTCGTCAAAAGTACCCCTGTTATCAAGTCGACTATGTTCAATGTACCATTTCTGCATCCGATTATGAGTTTGTTTCCTGTATAATTTAAGTCAAGGTAAATCCTTAAAAAGAAAGGCTTTTTTTGTATTTGAAATATAATATACCGTCGGACGTTAGACACGCTGTTGTAGTTTCCGTATCAAAAGGCTTAATCGACTTTGGTCTACTAGGTACGTCCCAGGAGTAAATTCTGCCATCCAAAGATAAGGCAAGTAATCGATTTAAAACGATATGGTGCCATTGTATCCACTGTAAAAAGAGATCACGCCCGTACGTCACGATTAAAACCTTAAATTACGCGTGTTAACGACTTACTACAAATTTTTCGTTGCAGTCGTGTTGATGAACTATTAAAGCGTTCAAATTGATGTACTTTTTGTAAACTTGAATAGAACCATTACTGTCACCTATGGCTATATATCGGTCGTCGTAACTAAAATCGACAAAGGTATAAAGTTCTTTGCCAAAAAATGTCATAGTCAATATGACGCTCGCGAAGGTTCGTAAATCGTGCAGGTATACTTTGGAATCTGCACCACCAGTCACGGCGAATTTCGCATCTTTACTCAGTGATCCACACAATACAGACCCTGCAATAATCACAATTAATTTGACGTATTAACTTTCTTAACGCAAACAAACGCATTGACAAATACCTCTATGACTCTTGAAAAACACCAGAGTTTCTCGCTTTATCTTCGCCTCGAATCTGTCAGCAACGTCACCATTTTCGATCATTTTGATTCTTTTAATAGTCCACCCAGATGATCTATGGTTGAACTATTTATGGGTCGTCGTCGACGAATGCTGCGGTATTAGTGTATTTAGAAACAAAATTATAATTTACTGGCGGATCAATCGACTGTACGACAACGTTGGAGGTCAGAATTAAAAAAAAACAATCTGTCCCTGATTCGCGATGATTTGGTCTATTCAATTTTCTCGAATCATTTTTTGTTTTTAATTACAGCAGCACCACACAGGTTTAAAATATACACTTTTTAACACGGATAAACGGTGTGCGTTGTTTGTGCACGAAACCAAGTGAAAGAACGAGAACAAAATGGTTTTTCAAGCTTCACTACTCAACCCTACTCTCTATATTTTATAATTAGAACTCATCAGTCTAAACGTCAATTCATTGATCCGCTTTAAGATACTGTAGATCATTCAATTACCGGTTAGCTCTCTTTATTATCTATAAGCACGCGTAATTTTTGAATTATTATTACAGTAATTGCACAATAATAAGAGTTATCAAAGTTTTAGACTGAACTATTTTATTTGCTGCACATAGCCGATAACGTACTATTTTCGTAAAAACAAAAGCAAATCGATCCGCCCTACGAAAAATCCATTATTGTAGATTGCAATCGAAATGCACGATTATCAAAGAAAAATGTTAATCGTTTCTTCCAACTGAATTTCCTACCTTGCCGTCAGGTTGTCGACAAATTCACTTTCTATAAAACTATCAAGCGCGCCCAGTGCGACGGATATATCCATACTTGAGACAGGAAAAAAAAAGGGGGGGGGAGAGAGAGAGAAAACGAACCAACCAACTCGCAGTGAAAAAGATCGTTCGATAAAGTGGATTATTGCACACGTGCGTTTGTCGTCAACGCTCGCGCCGCAGTACGAGATCGAGCGTGGTCATTGATGGTTCGTACGTGTACAGCGTATGTCATGTGATTACGAATTATAGTACTTTCTTTCTTACCTTTATTTTACGTGTTTTTCCATCAAGGTAAAAGGACTGTGAACAAGTTTGGTGAATTTTTTTTAATTTCCATAGTGTTGTGATAGATCGGAGAGATTGGATCAACGCTTTGCGTATACAGGAAAACAGGTTAGACAGCTACTGTTTTTGTGTTTGTTGTTGTGATATTTACAAGTGTGTAAGCTTATTGTGGATAGTGATCAGTCGTTCGTTAGAAGCAATTTTAACAAGAGCGTATAAGTTTTGCGCGTCGGTGATACTTTTGGAGGACGCGTAACAGGTGGTTTTTCAAATCTTTAGCACACTCGGTTGCTACGTTTTTATTTCGACGTTTTATTAGTTTTTTTATTACTTACAGTTACAACGAAACTAACAGTTTTTTGAAAAAGAAAAAAACAAAAAAACCAAGCCGTGAAAGTAAACGACAAAAAATAAAAATGATTGGTACGTAGAATAAGTATGAAAAACGGTAATTATTTGAAAGAAGACATACAATTCTAGGAAACTATATTTGGATAAGGTGTTACGTCATCGAATTAACACTTTGACGAAACGACTCACGCCTGTAATTTTATTTTCCTGATGAGACTTGGTTTCGTTCTTACGTGGCTTCAAAAGTCTCAATTTATTTTACTTCACTCCCTCTAATAGTTGTATCCTTTTATATCTATTTTCTAGTATGTGTAACGCAATGACACGTCAGTTTATAACAACATTCTATGAGTCACAGGTCGATCATTTTCACCGCGATACCATTGTCGACGTCGAACAGTCTCAATAATCGTTATTAAACAATTCCTTGAAAAAAATCACGCTCGTTCGCGTGCGTTACATCGATAAAAGATAGACAATTAATCTTTGCTAGTTCAAGATCAAGGAAAATATACACAGCCTTGATCGCGAAATTAACTTTCACTACGCGGGCGCAATAATTGCATTTGACGAAAAAATGAGGGGAATAACCTCAAGTTGAGCAATTTCGACTCGTTATTCGACTTTCGCGTGTATCGTGGAGAGAAAGCCATGTGTGGATCGAAAACTTGTTTTTTTTTTGGTATGCCATTCCGTGAATGGCAAATAGACGCTTTCGATACAAAAAAATGGTAGCCGACATTTTTGGATTTCAAGATTTCAAACGCGTTTAGATACTTGCTTAAAATCCAGGAGTGGCCTTTACGAGTAACTTCTTATTTGCTGTAGCGCAAAGTCAATTGAATTCATTGATAGAAGCTATACGAGGAATGTTACGTGAGAATACGTTAGTCTAAACAACTGTGCATTACACGAAATGCAAACGAGCGTGCTCTTTAATTATGTTTGTTATGACGAGCGTTCAAATAATTGTTACACGAATATAATCATGGAATTAACGTGAACGATAATATGTTTTGCTACAATTGATAAAATAATTAATTGATCATCTCTTCACGTACGCGGTGCGTCATGCTTTTAAAATAAATCTCGATACAACTATAGAATATTCCGCATTCTACAGATAATTGCATTCGTAGAATTTATTCACTGGACCTTGAATATCGATCAATTGATATACTCGACTTTATAATCAGTAGATATGTACTTTAAACTCGCTTGATAACTCGTAATATAACCGGCAAAAATGCTATATCTTAACAACGATTGCTTATCCAGAATAAGAAATCAATGATTGTACATATCGAGAGTTGTATAATAAGCGATGATCAACCCAAGTTCAATAATCTTCCCAGCGTGTTTTTCAATCAGTCAAAGAATGCTTTTTATCTATACTTAACCTTGTGAGAATTAAATTATCCAGAGTCAGGGCCTTTGTGATGCAGCTTAAAAAAAATAATTTGTTTACTGTGCTTGGATACGTATAGTTTCCGTACAGTCGGTTGTTTAAAAGTTACAAGAACATTTGCGCTTGTAAGCATTAAACTAAGGCTGTCATCAATGTTTCAACTGCAAAGCTATATACGTAACAGACAATTAACATTGTTTCGTAAAACTTTGGTGGTTAACTTTAATTCGATTTCGATGTGGCTGTGTGTGAGCGTGCATTATATAAACGAATACTTCCTCGAAGTGTACCACACCTTATCGTACGGATAAATACTTTGAGGAATATCGCGCGAATTTGATTATTGATTGATACGTAGCACAGGCAATTTGTAAATTCGACCTGGTTCTTACGCAATTTACATTTTTTATTTTCTTCGCTCGACTTGTTTTACGATCCAATAATGTCGATTCAATAACCTCTCTATTTGCCGTTTACTTACTAAACTAGTCTACTTTCATAGGAAAAATACTATAATATATCCTCTCGTAGAACAAATACACGTTTAGCTTGGAGATAATAAAGTATGTCAATGCATATACTGCACCTGAAAAAGAAATCACACCACACCGAAATTATCGTGTCTTCTCAGTTTATGCACACGATACATCGAAGACACGCGACCTAAGTGCACATTGATCGATAGTTAGCCTTGCACAATTGAAATAATCTGATTAGAAAGTGATCCTATTATTGCACTTTTTCTCTTTCGCTAAAGTGTATTACATGCATAAACATCATCCCAACGAAGTGTTCGCACTGAATCACGTGGCATGTTCGATGTGAACACGGCTCCTTTTTTATATCTTCTTGCAAGGTTTTACCGCTGGTGATTGATTGACATTCCATTACGGTCGTCGTAATAATGGCATGTGTCACGATGACTTTCAAAATAAACAACTGTTTTCTACATTTACTTGTGTGTTTTCTCTTGGTGACTTTTCCAGTCTTTGGGATGGTAGAATGTCGTTGTATTCTTGAAAAAAAAAAAAAAAAATAGACGTATATCTACAACAACTTTGAGCAATTTCAACGTGTTATCATTTCTACGACATTCTTTGTTATCTTATACTTACGAAGATATATTTTTAGATTGCGAAAAAAAAAATCGTCCATCAAGGATAATTTGAGACATTTCCTACAATCGTTTATCATTTGAAGGATAATTTTTATTAGCGCGCAAAAACAAAATTAGCCAAGTTTTGTCATTTGAGTTTGCTCGGTGTTCAAACGCATACATACGCGCGAGTATATAATACATTCAAAGTAGATAATCGCGTTTTTTCTTTCAAGTTGACGATAGTTACTATTCAACGTTAGTTGCACGTGCCGTCGTATATTTTTCAAATATAATTTTAATCGTATAATTCACGCACTAATAAATTCCATAAAAGTCATTCGCTCGTCTTTGATGCTCAATCATTCGTGTAAACATTAATAAAGATCATTTTCAATTACATACGCCTGAACATAGCAAAGCAAAGCCGCTTGTGATGTCAACGTCGCTAATCGTGCATGCCCTCGTTGTATCCTTAATAAAGGACTTTGCAAGCAAAAGGATATATTTAAAAGAAAGCTGAGCTTGATACGGGCATTTTTTTTAAAACCGAAGAGAGAATTTTCAACGCGGTGTACTTTATGAAAGACATCGCTTTGTGTAAGTTTATATAGGAGTATATATACAAAAAGAGTACGATCGATAAACGAACGATTATCCAAGCGTACAAAGATACGTTTACACGACCAGGTTACAGTGTCGAGAATGCTTTATTTTTTATATAAAATAATACCGACAGGGCGCGTTGTGCGCAGCGGAATAAATCACGAAACTACCAGCTGATTTGCTTTGTCTTCGCTGCAGTAGGTTCTGATTCGATCGATTGGCAAACGATTGCTTGGCGTAAAACTTATTTTCCGTTTGAAAAATTACGAAGAAGGGTTCGTTCAATCGGTAGCGTTCTCGCGCTTTATTTCAGTAGTTTAAATTCATGTCCTTTTTTCCAAATTAAAAAAATTCGTTGAATTTTCTTGTTTTTCAAATGCGCTCAAATAGAAATTGCAGTGTCAGGCAAGAATGAAAATAAAAAAAAATATAAATCACTTAGTCAGTAAAGTTACATTATAGTTCAATTTCCTGATGAGACATAGCAAGGTTAATGATTTGACTGCGTCGTCGTTCTTTCGCCGTCGTGATTGCGCAGCTTTTATTATGTCAGTGGAACAGTTTGCGAAGAGTAGGATTGACGTTTCCCGCGCGTTGATGTGCCGTGTCGGCACAATGTCGGTATATCGACATTTTTGTTCCTCTTACCAATGCCATTTCAATTTAAACGATCGTTCGAACTTTCTCGTGTCCCTCTTTTTCTATTCAGAATTTAATCGCGAGTTCGTTTTCGAATTGTTGTACTATTACGAATGTATGTAGCACGACGAAAGGCCAATCGACCTATCAAGCTCTGTTAAATGGAACTAGATAGGGGCAGATAGACGGCTTTCAGCGTTTAAAGCTCAACGGAATTATCCGATTACTTGAAACAAAATCTCTTCGATGCTACACGTCGTAGCAAACGTATACACGTCTCGTGTTATCGATGTTTTATACGCGTATATTTAATAAAAACTATACAAGTTGATACGATGCGATTGAAGAAAATAAAGTTCAACAAACTCTATGTGGCCTCGTCCTGATAAATCATCCATTTGTTTTATCTTCCACGAGTAATAATTGATTACGTTTCTACATATCGATTGTTCACGGTATAGGTCGCGAGCGAACGCGATATTTATGGTGATTATTGATGGTGATATTTATAGGGCGGGGGTGGGGGTGGAGTGTGTATAGCATTAAAAAACAACGTTTTAGTTGTAACTTTACACTGTCGTTTAGGAAAACAGTACGCAGTCGTTGTATAGACTTACAGCCGCGGCGTGTCGTAACGCATTGGAAATTGAGCGAAAGATAATTTTTTACCGGATTCACCTTGTATTCTTCGAAGCAATGTTATAGTCTTGCTGCGACGTACAATTATACGTTTCTTTACGTACAAATTATTTGCTTTTCAAATATTGAATGTTTATCGAACTGCTTATCTGTCGACTGACAAGATGACATTTCACATTTGAACGCACTCACGAGTGCCGTGTATTTATGCGTACTTGTTGTTCTTCTTCCGAAAAAGCTCAACAAGCTCGAGCTCTTCGAAAAACTTACTAGAACAACAAGATGCGTATTATTAGTTTCAATCGTAAATTTAATTCCAATTAAAAAGTAAACGTAAGATTGATTAGGTCGAAGGTGTTTTTGAAAGGAGATATCATTAATCTTCGCATAATGACTGTGTTGTGCATCTCTGGTTCTATATTACACGACCAAATAGTTGAATGTAGATCAACCGAAATAATTATCTTATGCACAACAATGTTACAAGAGAAATGAACGCATAGATATAGAAGGCTATAAAATACACGTTGAGCTGTAATAGTATTTCGATTGCACAATTAATGCAAACTATTTCAAAAAAGAAATTAAAAATAACATTTGTTTCTTTCCACGACAATTGCTCGGATAGCTTATTTGTTATTTTAAAACCGTCTACTTGCGAATATTCCCGTAGAGTCGGTACAAGTTGTTCAAAAACCCAGATATTTCCTTCTTGATCTTTTTACACGCAAAAAGCTATTGGTACATATGTATCTGTTACAGGGATAGCTTTCTTCTCCTCCCTATCTCCCCCACCAACGGCATTTTTGTATAGTCTTGATAAGCTGGACCGCCGCTCGTTCGAACGGACAGTTTATATTTACTTCTTGATTCGAGCAGATCGCTTTCTCGTTTTCTCTCTCGTTGCAACATGGCAATGATCCAATTTTCGTATTACAGGATGCTGGGAATGTCTTGTAACAGTTTGGGCATAGCTCTGTTTCTGTTATCGGTGGTATTATGCGCGGTGAGCGAATGCGCTCGATACTACATCAAACACACCGTTTTTGTGATCTCAAGTGCGATATGGGCGACATGGCCAATTCCATTGATGTTTGCGAGGATACGTGATTGGAGGAACGCATTGTAAGTTTTTGTCCGCTTCTGTTGTGTGTTATAATTTACGAGTGCTTTTACAGGATCCCAGCGTTTGGATGTAGATTGACCGCCAAAATAATTGGTTTGAACTATCAGATCAGGGGTAAAGAGAATATCGTCAAAGACGATGGAGCTATCGTATTGATCAATCATCAGAGTAATCTCGACCTTTGCGGTAAGTTGATGACACGTGTGGTGTACAGATTGTACGATGATACTACAATTTTTCTAATAACTTATTTCGTACGAATGATAATTTTGCATTTTAATCGATTGCACGTGAATGTCCGTTATCAGTATCGTTATTCCCAAAGCAGAATAACAACAGTCGATGGTCTACTTGAAGCGTTTTTTTCGAAAACCCATAAGTTATTTCGAGAAACCACGAATTATACAATTTTTGGAACGTCGCAAATGACTCGTCTTGTATCCCAAATATTTAATTCCTGTGCACGTGTCGCTCTCGGTGTATAAGCTCTTTCAAACCCGCGAAAATGGATAGATAACTCGTTCAATTCATACAATCTCATTTACGTTAATCAGTGTTGGCTGAACTTTGGCCGGTACTCGAAAGGTGCACAGTCATCTCAAAAAAACAGGTTTTATACTTTGGAACGTTCGGTCTAGCAAGTTGGCTTTGGGGCACGATCTTCATCGATCGAGTCAAGAAGCAAGAGGCACAGCAGACTGTCAACTCGACTGCTCAGATTATTAAAGAAAGAAAGGTCAATATCTTGCTGTCTATATGCTGTCTATATGAAATCAAGCGACGAGCAATCGTTCATTTACATCTCTTCTTTGCCAGGCTAAAGTACTGATGTATCCAGAAGGAAAAAGACACACTGGTTCGAGCCTGTTACCGTTCAAGAAAGGAGGATTTCATGTAGCAATTGACTCGCAGACGCCTATTCAACCAGTGGTCGTCTCGAGATATTACTTTATCAACGACACATTGAAAAAGTTCGACTCGGGTAAGATTACTTTGCACTCGCTTCGTATTCGTCATCGGCGAACTAACTTTCGGAGATTATTTAATACAACCAACTTGTTCAAATAATATTGCTTGAAAGGGGCTTTGCAAGCGGTAATTAAAAATTTAAATGCGCGTTCGCAATGTAAATGGCAAGCTGCAGAACTTTCCATATCAAATGCTGCTATTTTTCAAAACATTTTTTTAAGCTGCACATTATACCGCGACGTTGAAGTTGTATATTATTACTCTAATCTATGCTTGAACATGAATTATGCAAAAATCAGCCGCTCAACGCAAACATCGCTCAGATATGCGCATCCGAATACTCGTATATCAAATTCCCGTTAATAGAATGACAAATGTCAGTAACAAATTAAACAATCTGATTTATCGAATTCAGGTACGAGCTTCATAACGATATTGCCACCAATCTCAACGAAGGGGATGACCAAGGCTGATTTACCAAAGTTGATCGACCTGACGTACGAACAAATGAACAAAGTGTACAAAGAATCGACCCAGGAAGCGCTTGAGAACCATATGCAGAGCCTTAAGTTGGATTAACTGGGTGATAACTGAATAAATAACTGAAGAAGGAAATCATTTGAGTGAGCTGCCGAGTGCTTTGAACATTTCTCGTAGAGGGTACGCGCAGGCGCACGCCATACTATGCTACGATATTTTCTTTTAGCGCGTCGTTTCGGCTCTATACGAACAATTCATTACTATCTATGTTCGAACAAAATTATTTTATCGTGTGGATTTCGACAAAACAAGCACGATTATTTTTTTCCGTATTGATATTTTGAAAAAGAAAAAGAAATTCATTGATTGTTTTCGGTACTTAATTATTTCTATTGGATTTTCATATTCTTGCAGTTGGAGATATAATTTATTTTGAGTTGTTATATCTATTGCCATGAAAATACCTGCGCATCGAAATAGATATTATTATTGTAAATGTGATATTAGGGACACGTTAGAATTTTATATAAACTTCATTTTTTTCATCAATATCATTTATATTGTATCGTTAATATCGATGAAATTTTTCTAGTAGATTATAATAATTAAGCGAGAGACTGTTCCTAATTTTTGTAAAAAGTTTATATTAAATGTTGAAGAAATTTTTAGTTTGTGAACACATATTTTATTCCTCTATCTACTTTTTTCGACAAAATTGACTCATTGAAATTGTAACTTTGTATCGCACTACAAAGAAGTCACCTCATAAATTCATCGCCAACGTGCCATGCCGATAAATTAAAAATAATTATTTTTATTATTATAATAATGTGTAATACTATTTGAAAGTAATCTTATTATTATGTTTGCACATATAACAAATACCACAAGCGTATAACATTATACTTCCATTGAATGTCGATCTTTTTACAAATATTTTTAAGCTTCAAGCATTTATCGGAAAAACTCGTTCACGCTATTAGTAATTAGATACACTTCTATGAAATAGCATGTAACTGTACAACTGTCCGTTATTGCTCTTTTAATAAAAAATAATTTTTATATTTAATTTTTTAAAGGATTTTTTATTTTATTTTTCACTAAATTAAGGCTGCACACACAACGGAGAATTTCACATTCTTCTGGTAGTTTACTTATTATTATTGTATCAACGTATTATTTCGATGCCGTCAACCAATCGTTGTTATTCAGCATTTCCGTGGTGACATGACAATCACAGGTGGATCGTGTGTAAGTATCGCTTTGTTTATTTTCAAAACATTCTTGGTTTTACACTTTTTGAAGCAGCGTTTACAGTACGTATCATTGACTTTAATACATTTGCCATCGTAATCCAATAAATGTAATTTTGACGTTTTTGCACGTTTACATTTGTCTTCGTTCAAATACGGCGCCCTTTCAAATAGCTTACGATCGAATGGAAAATTATCATTGCTACCGATGGAGTCGCGAGCTTTTGTTTTGTGGATTTTCATGAAATTAACCATGGTTTTTTTATTTTTACATTTTTTTTCCTTGCTTACGTAACGACGATCTTTGCAACGAGTTTCGACCACCGCATCTTTCTGTTTTAATTTAGATTTCTTCCTTTGCTTTTTATCGTCTTTACTATCTCTATCCAAGTATGGGCAGTCCTTAGCACATTGACTAGTTGTTGATTTCATAGATTTAACGTTATCTTTTTTAATTTGTTGTTTTTTTATTCTATGACATCCGCTACAAATTGGTGTGGCATTAAAATTCAATTTGCGTTCTGTACTTTCCTGTGATATTTCGGAATCTTCAAAATCACGGTCGGTTGTTGCATCGCATGTTTCGACAATGCACGAAAATTCCACTTCCTTGGGTAAAGGGTCAGCTTGAGTAGAAATATTTCTTCGATGGTTCTGAAAGTGATTCGTTGATTATAGAGTTATTACGCAACATTTTACGATATATTCTACAGATGATTACTTTATGTTCAAAAGATCGTTCTCGAGACGGGTGTCGCTGGATAGCTTCATGTTCTTGAATTGGAGCGTTATTAAATGAATGTACCTTCGGTCTTGAATCTACTTCGTTTGTTTTAGAAAACTTTTCTAAAGAATCAATCTTAAGAGCTACTTCTTTTGTTTTATTCTCTTTGCGAAAAATATTTAACCTTTGAAAACGATTTAATTTTGCTCTATTAGCATCTACTGTTGTTGGTTCTTCGGAAGTTGAAATATTGTTCTTATTGAATGTTCGAGATTTCAAATAATCAACCTCCGCCTGCAGTTCATTCACGATTTTTGAAAGAGATTTAACTTGTCTTATAAGTTTTACAACCTTTTCATTTTTCTGTTCGTCTTGCTCGTACGACATATTCTCAAAAACAGCAAAAAGTTACTCGGTAATTTATATTGGATGACTGATAATTTTATTACAAGAAATGTTACTAAATTATATCTATTCAACCGAGACAATTTTAACGGTTTAGGTGCGTTATCAACGCCCATACGACAATGACTCCTCTAGAAATGAAAGATAGTTCATGTACACCAGTTAAAAACATTCTATATGTACGTAACATTTTTTAATTGATAATGATTGGTAATTTTTCTTTAAATAATTAACAGCGCTCACAGTCGTATCGTTATACAAAAAATTTAACGTTACGCGATGAGTTTGGTGAGAAAGAAAGAAATAAACACCTATTATTAAATAAAGCTTTATTTTATTTGTCGCATGTTTAGGTATATAATAACTCATCAGTCAGAATTATCTTGTAAACGTTAGAACTGGTAAACTAACGTATAAACAGTGTATCCACTTACTCTAGCACGCGTACCAATTATCGTAATACTATTTTCATATGTACAAATCTTAAGTTAATAATCTAAGATCTTTACGTTCTTCACACAGCGGAATTGCTCTCAATCACATCCTGCTGATGAGAGCTTCGACTTTTTTTGGCACAAAGAAAACTCAAGGATGCCTGTATTAATCTATTTTTCATCAATAAACCCATTTATCAAACCATATTCTTATGCGTTATCTTGAACCTGTATATACATACAAATGACTTTTATATACACGACAATAAATAGTAAGAAAACATTTGTTAATTTAGAAATGAACAATTTTCAAACAGTTTATGTTAATAGATATATTAGGGTGTACTTGAAGAAAAGAGTATGTATCAAATTTTAGCACAGTGCTTTTCGATGTAAACAAAACGAAGGATGAAATCACATCTTCACATAAAAGCTACAAACAATTTCGTAATGACCTTTGTAATTAGTAGAATATGTACAATATTATATTTACCGTGATAATAAAAAAATTGTACAAACTGTAATAACGTACATGTACTTAGTTGATGACGCATATTAAATCATGACCAAAAAGTTTCTGTTTTCAGTATTTTATCACTCTTTATTACACAGAAACATTGATTATTTATAAAACAAAAATACTCTTTGGCCTTACATATATATATATATATATATATATATATATATATATATATCGATGTTGAAAAAATCTTAGTAGTACCTCATCATCGTTATAAACACCATCAATAATTTTTCGTAATTTTAAAAATGAAACATGGACGAAGTATGTAATTACAATTAAAACGTAGAGATCTTAAAAGTAAAGAGCAGTTTGAACGAAACATAGATATCTGTGACTAAATAGTGGATACATAAACCTTTTTTTATTTGTGTTGGTGCGATTAATGTTGACGAACAGAAATGGCCGTGTGCTCTAAATTCAGTTTGTCAGTGAACCTAATATTTGTATTAACATTTATTGACTTGGTCCAGTAAATTGAAAATTACCTATAATACTGACAGTGTTGTGCATATAGTATGATAGTCTCATTCTAAATAACAATTACCGTATATTAAAATCTCACTTTAAAAACGCTAATATATATATAATTGTATTTTTACTCTTCCATTAAAATTACAAAAAAATCATACAGCATTTATGTACATTTGGAATGTGACATCAAATTGATGACAAATTATAAATGGAAAAAAAATGATAATAAATAGTGAATAAAAATTGAAACATATTGGGAGGAACAATTAATTTGGAAAAGCCTCACTGCTCGTCTTCACCGCATCTATTCTCAAAATACAAACAGCCATTTTTTATAACTCGCTGAACTTAAAGTACGAAAACTATAAATGTATTATTTCGTGCATTACAAAAGTCAGTAGGAAGGAAAAAATAATATTTTACACGTTACTCACATAAAAATTTGTTGGTCTACTAGAATTTCTTTCTTAAGTAGTTTAAATAATAATAAAATATATTCTACAAAACAAGGTTTCAATCGAATCAGAAAATAATTAATCACGTGAAAAGTCAACCTCTTTGTATTTTTTTTTACTTTATACAATTACTGAAAACTATGAAAATCACATCTAGCTGTAGCACGAGAGCCGTTGAAAACTTGCCTATGGAAATTCAACCTCAAAAAATGTACAAAAGTAGATAAACAACTTACATCATCAATCGTCAAAATAAGCATTTTTATTAATATTAACGCATTATTATATTGCGATAACAAAAAGACTTTTCTGTTCATTATTCTATTAAATCATTATTTACAATTGAAAAATTCTGTCTTTCGAAGTGCATAGCAATAAACTTCCAGTCAAAGAACAATAATTATTACCATTCTGAATCTGTAATCTTTGTTAAATTTAATTTAAATTTAGTTATTATATCGTCGATAATCAGATTTTTCCTTTTGAATTTGAGACAGTGGTCGTTATATCGCATTAAATGTATGTTATGATTGCAAATGAAGGACTTACGTTAAAATTAATTACAATGAATCTTATCGGCATTTAAATCTGAATGAAGTATAAAGTACAAACTTTAAAGTATTGACAAAGACGGTCATTTCAGGCGTCTGTTCGACATTGTTCCATATCGATAATGTCTACAAATAACAAAGTTTTTCTCAAGCACTCATTTCTGTCGTATTGCCAACGTCAAAAAGAGGTACGTAGCGACAGAAAACTTTAAGTCGTACAAAAAAACTGTTAACCGCACAGTTTCTTCAATTCGTCAACTCGAAACTACTTCAAGGACACATCCATCTATTGTGCGAAAGAATATCTCTTGAAAATTACGAGCACTTTGATGCTATGTAGTCTAATCGTAGAAAAGGTTTCACAGTCGCCCTGGTGCTGGTCGGTCTGGAATTCTTGGTGGGACGTTAGGCACAACACGTCTGTAAAAATACAGAAGCATTAAAATCGTTCATGAAATGCAAAGAACACAACATCATAATTTTATTCATTTGCAGAGCCGAGAAACCGAAAATTCAGTACTGACTAAACCCATTAAATGGTCGAATTCAAACGATTTTCAGTAACTCTAGAAACCACATTGACTCATGTGCGAAATAATAACAAAAATATGAGAGAACATTGAAAAATAGCAGTCAATGAAATTTCAAAGCAATTACAAATAATATAAAACAAGTACTTAAAAACTATAAAGCAAGCGGTAAAGAAATATAAAAAGTCCCAAGCAGTACAGGGTTGGAGGCATTTATTCAATTGTAAACAATGAATACGAACCACATAATAGCAAAATTAAAGCAATTTAATCCTCTGCTTCAACGGAAAAAGTATAAAATTATCAAAAATAGACAAAAGAAAAGCCACTACAATGATAATTTTCATATAATCAACAAAATAATATACTACTTTGTAAATGCGATTATCAACATCGATATTGAGGTGTACGTAGTTACTCACTTTCCAACTCTGCAGCAAATTGAGCACTTGCAGTAGTATGCAAATTAGGACTTAAATTTTTTATGACGTTTAAAGAAATTAGTAAATATAAATTCCGAAAGTAAAAGCGTGCGGATTGATAGTAGACAAAATTAAAAGTACATCATGTCAGATTCCGATAGAAAGGATAAAGTGTTGGCGGCATCAAAACATAAGCGGTTAATATCGCATATCTGTTATTGTTGAATAAAAAAAATTCAACTAGTTAAAACAAAGCAACAGCGCTCGATTCACAAACAAATAATTAATAGACGAATTGACACAACTGATAACTGATCGCATAAAAAGAAAAACGAACGATTTCATGATAAACGAATTAAATTGGACGATATACAACTGGGAGTAAATTGGATAATGGAAAAATATTAGGTAGCAATAATTGTATGAAACGCAAGCACACATTTCGCACCAGTTTCTATTTACACAAGCTTAAAATCATTTTTATCGTTCCAAAATAGCAAACAAACAAAAATGACAAGTCAATAGGTGCGGCAATGAGTACCCGCCGGTTCGTTCGGTTTGACATTTAAGTTTTATCGTTAATCTTATTCATTCATATATTCTATGATAACATGTTACTTCCTATATACACATTTATATTGCAATAAACAGTGTCTGCATGTGTAGGTGTGTCATGTATCTCTCTCGCATACTCGTCATCGTTATATATGCTTACAACGTGAAAGTCGCTTTCTCGCTCAAGAATTCAAATTTCTATTTTCGAAATGCTTATTGGCTGATTTTTATCTCGAATATTTCACTCAAAGTAACTCTGAATAATTTCTAGAAAAAACGGAGCTACGTACAAAATATTTAACACGAAGCAAATGCACGATGTATCGATAAGGGAATGTTCGCGTCTATCAAAAATGACTGCTGTATGCTAAAATAAATAGAACTTTCACACGATTTCATAGCGAAAAAAATTATTGTTAAATTATTATTTACTTTTCACGTAGAAATAGTCAACTTGTTCTTTTTTAAATTGAAGAGTGCATTTAAAAAAAAAATTCAATTCACTACGTTATGAATACAAGCTGACACAATCCTTGCTCTCGATCTACGAAGTATAAAAAATTATTCCAACGTTAATAAATTTATCAGGACAAATGGGACTTAACGACAAGTGGTGACAGAGTTACTTCGACGTCATTGAGCTAATTAATATTGTGAGAGTAAAGAGGCGCCTCAATCGACATGTATCGCTGATTACGTCTCCTCCCGAAATTTTCCTCAATTTTATTTACTTTTCTGTCGAGCTTAGAATTATCGCAAACATTCAACTTGATACGACCGATTACACATAGTCAACGTGTGTTATACAATAAATGTAAGCATCATAACTAGGTTTCTCTTACAATAAGGCTTTTTTAGATGGAAGCATATAATATTAACGTTTCACTTCGAATTTTTTACGTCGCGATTAACCATCTCAAAAATTTTAGCGTCTTTCCTTTAAAAATCTCTTCCCGCGTTTAATCGTGTCACTAATTCTCAATTATTTCAACGTTATCTTTAAGACTCGTTTCGTGATAAGTGCTTTGACAGACGCTATAACATGGTGCATGTTATTCAATAACTTTGTGATTTTTGCACACACCATTTATTTAGTTTTTTTTTCTCAAATTTATACGATACTTCAATACAAAAATGTTTTCTCTTTTTTTGTCGACGAATATGTAATCATAAAAGAACGTTATGTTCGTAACTAAATTCCATTGTAAATAAAAGTAAAAAATCATATTGGAGAACATGAGTAATGTTTAGAAATTGAAAATCGAACGATGATTGTAATTCGTTATACAGCAAATTATAGATTAATATACGTACGTTTGCATTGAAAACTCACTACAGGAAACAATATCTGCTTGTATTTATACTTAATTGTATATTACTGTTTTGCGGCAATAATGACTAAATTCTAAATTTGACTTAACGACCATGTCATTCAGTGACATTTTACACCTATGCTATATCACATCCTATGTCTGAGCAGATTTTTATCATTTTCATTGAATTTTTTTTTATTTTAATCATCATTTTGCAATATAACTATAGTTCTCCTTCGAATATAAGGGTTGTCTCGTTTATTTTTAAAAACGCAATGAATCATCTCGTATAACGATGTAACAGTAATCAATCGTTATCGTTATCTTTATTATTATTTGTATGTATAATATGTATAGCATCGAAATGGGGTTTTATCGCTTATCATCAATATAATCTTTGTTTGTTATTTAATATACGAGAGCTTCCTTAGATAGTGGGGTATCTCGGGATAGAATGACAGTAACTATTGTAAGTGGTAGTATGTATGAGATACTTTACAACTCTGACCATCTTTACAGCACTCTTTAAATATGTATATATCATAATACATATATCAAAGATGAAGATTTTGTTATTGTTTGTTTTGTTGTATCCTTTGCGAGCGCATAAAAGCTATCAGTTCCAACGGGCAAAAATCATTTACAGAGCACATGACTTTCTACAACAGCATGACATTTCCTTGGTTTCTCTTTAACTTTGTGTCTCTCTTTACCACGTACACACACTCTCTCTCTCTCTATACATCTCATTTTATTGATTAAGACCTGAATTATCCATTGTAAATGCACTTTTGACGCAACGGACTGCAATGAGCTTATTCTCTCTCGTTGTTTTGAGATTCACGAATTTATTGTTGGTGCGAAATATAAGTAATCCACACTAATACTCGATTGCAGTACCGAGGTACAGAAAAAAATATCTCAATAACGGTGTTGAACGGAATTTCGTCAAATGCAATTGAACGAAACAATGACTCGTTTGACTTTTGACAAAAGCAATGAAATTAAAATGATAAAACTATTGTTATAAAAATATGTATATTTGCATTCTGTAACCAATTTTATATAGCGTCGATATTTTTCTCTGACCTACGCGAGCATACCAAAAACATCCCAAGATAATTCTACTCAAATATGGAATGCTTTGTTACGTGTACACAGAACTACTGCAGAGAGACAGCTGGATATATATATATATATATATATAATTAAATATGTACCTTTGTAGTTCGTTCGTTATTTTGTCTTTTTGATATTTCACATATACGGCACATTGATTGATAAGTGTATATGCGACAACAGGAAAGATGTGTGTAATCTTAAAAGGCAAGCATAATCAGCGTATAATATTGTATATTTTGTCGTTTCTCCTGGCTAGCGTTCAAATCGACCTGCGATTCATTTTTCAATTTTTTATAATTTCTCTTTTAAAACTCTGCTCCGTTTTGGCTATTATGATACTCTTATTATGTGTACGTAGTTCAAGATATAAGCATTACACATAGCGTGAGTTTAAACAACCCGCCACCAAAGCTTCCAGCAATTAAAATGGTTTTCACCTCCTTTCTTCGCCTGATTTCATAAGTATTTTTATTTACTTACTTCTTACAAGCTTTTCTTAGTAATTTTTTTAACGAGCTATATTTGGGGGTTTGCGACGCATTTTAGACCCTTCAAATTTAAAGCTGAAACTCGTTATTTTATTCATGTCTAAATTCGTGTGCAAATGCGGACTTTTCATTACTGAGTAACTTTGCTGTTTTGTGGTGTAACAATTGTATTGTTGGAAAAGAATGATTTGAGCATTATTGGAATTAATCGTCCATCTGAATCGGTTGATATGTTTGGTGTTTTAATGCAACCACAACACAGCATTGTTACATAAGTATCTGATATATATATATATATATATATCTGATATATATATATTCTGTCAAAAATTACAACAATTACAATTACGAGTCACAAAATGTATAAATATTCGTTTTTTAAAAACCTGATAATTGACTTTTCATCAAAACATTTTCAACGATAATGCTCTTTAGTTTTCATCTAAAAGAATAACAAAGTACACAACACAATTTAAAAAGAATAAACAAGTTGAAAGAAAAGTATGAAAATTATCAAATAGAAAAACGAAATTTAGAAATTTCGTGACTTAATTTTATTTATGTAAAATGGCAAATATCATGCAGAGGAAAAGAGGCGTAACTCATCAGAATCAAAATAAATGCATCAAAGGTAGATAAATTCAGCTAAGAAAAATCAGTCTTTTACAAAACTCTCGAAAGCTTATTAGCTTTTTTAAGTTTCGGAAGGCCTTAATTTTTCTGGCATAAACTTATCGTTCATAAGTCATAAACATAATTACAATTGAAATATTATTCTCCAAACGCCTTCAACCATATACGATCTAAATAAGCAATTCATAGACTAATCCTGGGCTACGTTTTTGTTAACGATAACTTGAAGATGAGAAGAAAGTAGGCATTCAAGTCAATAAGCGGAGAAGTCAATTTCTTGTCACACAATAAAAATGGCCACAAGTAGACAGCATGGAAAATACGTATGAATCGAATAATCAATAACGGTCGTTATTCTTTTGGAACGATTGTGCTTGAAATCGACAACAATTGACTTCTCGAAATGCCCTCAACAACGTTACAATTAATTATACTCATTAATTACAATTAGTTTGTTTAGATATAATCGAAAGCTTGTTCGTTCTACTCTACATTTGTGTAACCGACCACCAAGATGTTAATGTAAGTATCCATAGTGCGTAACAGTTGAAGGTAAGAGAACGAAAGTAGAATAAAAAGTCAAATAATAAATGTAGCAGTTAATAGTAGTATAGAATTGAGAGCGTTACAACTTCATCTTGAAAGCGTCCATCAGCTCGTTCACTGCAGCGTTGGCAGCCGCTTGCGTTGCTGCTTGTGTGACCCTTTGCTGAAGGCCACCCATGCCGCCGCCACCCCCGCGACTAAACACACGTACACGTATTTCGTGACTGTCAGTTCAGGCTCAATTCACTTTTTGCTTCGTCGTCTTGTTGTATTATATTATCGTTTCTTTTTTAGCCATTTTTAGCTTTTAGTTTTAATTGAATGTTGATCAAAGCGTTGCAACAATAACGCCATTGGATTTATTTTGGGATAAGCACAGTACTGCTCGCTTGAACAATACATTTTTCTTTTGTTCACAACCACCCCGTCAGATCTCCAATCAGTACAATAGACATGAACGATGACTAGTGGTACTTTGACTTTATACATTTTCCAAGTTGTCAATACTGTGCTTCTTAATTCATTATAATAGGAATTCTGAGTAGACTTGGTAAAAAATAAAGCAATGTCATGCGAACATTAATGTGTCAGTTTTCAAAAAATTGCTAATGTGCATCAACATTGTTTGTAGGCATTCATTTATAAAAATTGTGCAATTTTTTCACAAGTCCACCCCGACTGTTTCATAAATGCTTTATTTAATTGATGTATGCTAAAATAAATATATTTATTTTTAATAGTCAAAAATAAATAATCTTATTCGCGCAATATGAGTATAGAATGTGAGTAGTTTATAACAAAGCACAAACCAATCCGATGGTAGTTTGTAAGTCATTAATAGACTAGAAGATTCATATGGATTTATAATTCCATCGGATTAAGCTATCTGTTTGCGTCTTCTTTAATAAAAATATGCAGGCACCGACACGTCTTTCTCTCATGGATTATTTAATCGACCCGTTTCTCAATCATTTAATTCGTATGCTATGAATCACTATGATCACAAATGGATTAATACAAAAAGGGAATAAACTGAAAGGAGAGGATGAATGTTATAACAGTAAGATGGCATATTATAACAATTTTCGATGTTAAATTGTACTACTAAGAACAATGCACAACACGCTCAATCATCGTCTCATGTTGAAAGAATAAAAAAATACTGCATGTAAACGTTACAGTTATCATTTGAAACACCCCGCATTTTATACAGTTGAAATGGAAAAACTTTTTTTTTCACGATCCTTAATACATTATACCCAATGAAATGTCATGCTGCTAGAAAACTAAGTCTGATTCGCAATGGATCAAAACAACCTACTATTTCATATTTTCATTTATGTACATGATATCATATACAGTTCGAGGTACATGTTTATGATCCTAATGACAAATTTTCCCTTAATTTACATTTCGAGATAAATAATTTTTTACTCTTTTTCTTTTAACAAGTAAATATATTGCATCAGTCGATTTGACTCGGAAAAATCATGAAATTTAGCTTTTTTAATCATAATTATAACTATATTTTCATATTCCTAGTAGAGAACGATACCACCGGAATAATGTGGACAGGGGTGTGCAATTCTCTAAGTGATCTAGACATTGAAAACTGAACGATTCCATCGTGATTGGTATATTAACAAACAAGTACTATATTGGAATCAATTGATCATCAAAAAATAATGTAGAAAAGATCTCAAAACTATTTAAATTTTGCTAGACATTAAACTAACACGATCTTTAGTTTAACTTTATAAAATAGAATCTTTGGACCGCAAAAATGTAGGGCTATTAAATTGATATATTGAATAGTAAGTCAAACGAGCGTGATAAGTATAATATTCACTCGTACCTCAATTAGACGGTAATTTCGATATGTGTCAATCGTTACAGAGATGCACACCCCATATTAACAATGATTTTATGATTTTTCTATAATATGTATGTGGACAGAGAACACCATTTGCGGGAAAATACGTTTTTTATGTGTTAATTGGTTTTTGGTATCTGCTAGATGCAACGGATATATATAGATTAGTAGCAATTAGGTGTGTTAGTGCGTAGACTTATTGTCGGCGCCTGCAATAAAAAATAAAGTTAGCACCAAAGCTTTAATTATTTAAGGAACTCAATATAATGATAAAAACACTCAAATCTATCAAGTATTTCTAATATTTACTAATTATAAAGGAATTCGAATTTTATTTTAAAATTAGACATTAGGAAATGAACCATTAACATTCTTAAAATTATTAAATCACACTTATTATGTTATTACATGAATTTTTTTCAGTTCGTAAGTATATTTGAGCTCCTCAAAATAAATTAACGCTTCGAAAATTTACCGAAAAAACAGGACTATCTCCCCTAAATAATTTTAAGAAGATAATGGATCTTCAACGATTAATTTGAAAAAATACAATTGTTTCTCTTGTCAAAACTTATCATCGAATCTCGAAAGACAGAACATTAAAATTAAGCTATAAATAAACGAATACATGGAAAGCTAACTTACGAGGGTATTAATGGAGGAGGAAGGCCGCCGCCTGGTTGGCCTCGTCCTGGTGGTGGAGCTCCAGGCCCAGGTCTGTTGGGAATAGCCGGTGCTGGTCTGCCACCACTTGGCACTGGTGGTGGAGCCCGTTGTCCGCCTCCTGACGGTGGCGCTTGATTCCTTGGCCGACTGCCAGGTCCACCGGGTGATGGTGGTGATAATCTGTTGGTGGAAAAGGTTTATTGTGGAATTTACATGTTTGAGGCTATATAATCCTCAAACTCTTAGTAGATAGATAGAACAAAAGAAAAAGTATTTGAATCTTTGAAAAGCACATCATGGAATCTAATAATAATTCTTTTTTTAAATGATTATTAATTTCTCAAATAACAAAAAGGAATTAAAATTTGTCATAAAAATATATATGGTATGAAAATAAAAATGTCAATGTGCCTTTCGTTGATTAATCTTGAAAGCATTTACTTAGAATAAAATAAATCACGTGTACAAAGTATTAAAAAAATTCTAATTTTTTTATTTTGCATGAAAAAAATTTGTGCGAAACTCAAAATCAAAAAGTTTTGCAAATGAATATACATACATGATTTACATGCAAATATAAAAGTTACTGAATTGTGTACGTTGCATTGCGTGATTAACAGTTCAAAATAAATCTTACCCAACACTGTGCCATTCGTGCAGAGTAAAGCAAAAGGCATAAGAAAGTTGCAGATAGTGAATTAGTTAAAAGTGGAAACAATATAATATTGAGTTTGGCAAAGCAAATACTTTACCTTGGATTGTCGCCTGGTGGCAACCAGTCGTTTTTCACAGGTGGAGGTACTGGTGTCGAAACTGTCGCCATTGACACATCTCCGATAATTCGAAGAGCTTCTTTACAAGCGTGATACATGCGCAACATTTCCTCTCGCTTTTGTGCTTCTTCTGGAGATTCTTCCATCATTGTTGCCTACGAATCAAGTTGAAAAATAACATGTTCCAAGACAAATATAAAATTAACGGGTAATGACAATTACCTGATCTCCACTGGCATAGAGATGAGCCAAAAGTTCTCCATTGATAAAATCTTTGGCATTATTTATGATCAAATGCATAATTGTTTTTGGAACGAGATCACGAGTTGTTTTCGTGACGATCTTCATGTAGGAATCTACCAAGTTCCTGATCGTCTCTACTTGTCGTTCTAGCTGAGGGTCCATCGAAGACTGCTGCTCGCCGCCTCCCTGATGATATTTTTCATTATTAGTTAAGGGTATTCAATCAGGCATATTTCAATTGAAAAATTTAACGAATACAAAAATCAAACTAAACTTCGATATTGAATATTAATATATTTTGATAAACTTTATGACTATTCACAATTGTACAAATTCAATGCTTACAATTCGAAACACAATTTATATTTCATCATTATTTACAATTATATACGTACATAGAATATTATTGATATGATTCAAACATTTCGTATATGTAGTAAAAATAAGAAATGTAAGCTTTGAACTTCTAAGAGCTATGTTGAGATGCGCATGGTTTGTGAATGAAATCTGAATCGCGTTTGTTTCGTCTGGATGATTTGGAACAATGTGAAACGTGATGCTTTCATGCTACTTTACGAATAATGATATAAGCCAATGTAAATAATATTGGCAAAAAATGAACGGTGCGATACCTTTTGGCCCGATGTCAAATTATAAAAGCCGCTCTGAAGTAGAAAAAAATTGATTTAAATTTTTTTAACAAATAATCAATGAATAATTACGTTGATAAAGTGGACTATCAAGACCACTCCGCCATGATTGTAATAAGATTCATCAATGAGTAATTTTTAAGTTTCTTGAGATCCAAGAAAACGTATTTACCTGTTTCTATTTTACAAAGCAATTATTCTAGCCAACAAATGTTGTCAAATAATAATCTATTCAGTTACACAATATAAATAGTAATAAGCAATGTTTGACGGAACTTTATCTATAATTAATGTACAAGTTACGAGCGATATTGTGAATTTACTTATAAACTTCAGCAGCCATGATAATTTGATAACGTTGTCAATATTGTGATACTTTTTCAATAATATAGCAAAGATGAATGATAAATATTGAAAAGTATTGTAAAAAAGCGATCTGTTTTTATTCAAACAAAGACACACTTTCAAGAGAATGTCACGCAGAAAAATGCATGCTAAATTTTATCTTTCTAGAAGTAAAATTGTACGAATCGTAATTATTTTTGAAAAAATCTAAACTTCAATTGAAATCTAGCAACAATCACTCAGCAAAACTAGCAATAATGAATAAACTGCACTATTTTACAGTAATCCATTGGTATACGAACAACAGCACAAATTCAAAATATTTTGGATTGTTTCGTCAGTATAAGAGTTGTATACGGTGCAAAGTGCATAAATAGGAAGGTTGAGGTGTTGACTGTCGGTATAGTATGCGTGTGTAAGTTTTGAAATACTTTCAAAACTACCTAACTGTACGAACCTCATATCCTTCCTGTGATTGATACGAGTTCAGGAAAAGATAATTAAAGAATTAATTAAAAGCTGTTACACTACTATCAGATGTTGTGTTACATTATAAAAACGTGGCTATCTACGTTAATTTAAGAAATGAATTTAATTAAACACAAATGATTTATTTTCTGAAAAGTCGGATTCCAATCTTTGAAGTGTTAGACAAACCATCACTCGATAAGAATGTTTTAAATAAAATGTACTTAATTACTTTTAATTGCGCCAGTAGATCCTAGAATGAATAGGAAAATGAATAATCTAGAGAAAAATTACTCATTAATCAGTTGATTTCGACGCCTTTAGTTAAAAATAAAACAAACAAAAATAAATAACGTTTTAACGGTTGCTAGAATCCAAACTACGGTAGCGTAAATTCGCGATGAATTCGGGAATGCAACTTACTTCGCCGTCACCATTAGCCTGTTCGGTCGATTTTTCAGGGTAAACACCAGCCCGAAGGAAAGATGCTTTCCAAGAGTCTACGTCATCTTGAGTTTCGCAACTCAACTCAAGCTGTTTGTAGTCCTTGTAAACGTTTCTACCGTCAGGGTTGAATAATGCGAACAGATGGCGTCGCGACATGAAGCCCTGCTCGAGATCACGCAATTTCAAACCATCCAATGGCAACATGTATTTCTTTTCTCGCTCCTGTAAAAATACATTGAATTACATTATACCTTTGTTCAGTTAAGAACATTTATCAATGCAATCAGAAACGGTGATTGCTCCACTGTAACTGAACCTCTCTAAATGCGTTTCCTAGTATGACGTGTAGAAGTATACATACTTATGTTAGGTAAAATTAATTTATTGAAAACGAACAAAGATTTGATTACAATTTGCAGAAGTAAACCTACAAAATAATTGTCATCGTAATGAAAGGGAAATAATCACCTCTTCGTCTTTGAACCATGAGATGCTCTCGGAGGTGAGTACGAACCAGTAATCCCTTGAACCACCCTTCATTATACCAAGATTGTGTATGCACATATAACCTTTGCGAATGACTTGATTACCAAGAGTACTACGTCCTGATTTAACTGCATTCTCCGACGACTGTTGGGCACTGCAACAAAAAATATGTTACTTCATGAAAATTGCGTAGCTCGATCGTTCGTGTGTGTTTTTCTTTCAAGGTAAAAAAAGCATAGCGGTATGAAGAGTAAAAGGAGACTTGTGTGCGCACTGTCGTTGTCAACAACAGACATTTCAATATTCGGGATATGAAACCGCGCACTAGCGTTACAAAAAATAATATAATAATATAACAAGTAAGAATATGACTGATTTGATTTTTTTATCGCGCCCGCTCATTGACTTTGTGTTATTACAAGTTTCAACGACATTTTTGCTGTTAGAAAATCATCAATTTTGAAAAACGACATTAATAAACTAAGTATGAGGCAGAATAATTATTTAATTGTTTCCAATTGATTTTCTTACAAAGAAATATAAAGAATATATTTTGATATGAGTTTTAATTTATTTATAGTGTCTATTCGATACGAGAAAATTAAATTAGATTTAATAAGAAGCGGCATGTGTAAACAGTTTGAAAAGATGTCATGCACCCACACGTAGCCATGCTTTCAATATCACGTGTTATTTTGCCAAAAGCTGTACAATAGCAAAACTACATTTGTCCATTTTTTTGAAAATGGTTTGAGAGAAACTGTATTTATTTTACTATAATCGGATTTTTTCAACTATCTATTTAACTTTCTATACAGTGTTATAACCAGATTACTTGAATGAAAAAAAAGATGAAATACGGTAGAAATGACAATTTGTCATGTTTTAAACTACTTCCGATGACATTTCTCATCTCAATACAATTCATTTTTACAGCTTTTAACTTCATTTTACTATTATTTTCTGATGTTAGATAATTTTGTTATTTTCAAGACTAATACAAATTAAATTCTTTCAGTTTATGTTCACAGAAAAGAAATCACATGCAGAAACAGTACAAAATCTTAGATATTAAATTATAATAAAATAACGTGGTTAATACATAGTTAAACCACAACTTGTTTTCAAAATTATAAACCGAATAAAGACATTGTTATACAGCAATATTTCATTCAATCAATACCCCAAAATAAATACATGATCTTAACATATTCTATATACATAAATTATATTAATAGAAAGTTGTACAACTTTGTATAAAATTTTACAAAATACAAAATAAATTTCAACATAAAGTAATACATTGTTTAATTTGAAGAAATCAGAAAAAGTGTATAATACAGTATGAGAGATAAAATTTGTATGCGAGAGACAAGAAAAGAGGAAGGAAAAAAAAAACAAAAGTCGTAATGAAAAATATTCGACTTTGATGCATGTTTAAACGGCTTTCTTACCTTGCATTATGGCTTCTGGCTGCCGCGCTGCCGGTGTAATTAAATCATTGTTTTTATTTGTGAAGTACAACATGGACAATGAAAATAGAAAGATTGATATGATAAAGTGAGATAATGGTTAGTGAAAACACGATGAAATGTTACAAGAATTTAAGCATGAATGTCATTATTAAAAAGTCTTCAGAAAAAGACAACTGTTTTCGTTTATAATTATAAATTTTTTCTGACTCTTCCTACATATTCGGTGCATATTTTTGGAAATTTCAAATTTTTAACTGACTATTACTTTCTCTTTCTGAACATTATATCATTAAATTTGAATGGACGTATCGTGATAAAAATATCATTGTACGGGATTAATTATTTCTGAAATTTTCATCAAAATATTGTTGCTTTCTCTAACAAATCTGAATTAAAAATGGGATGTTAATATTTATATATTTGACTTGATAATAAAATATTTCTTGTAAATAGTAGTTACGTACAGCCAATTACATCATTTGAATATATTTTGAGCATTTAGTTCATTTTTATAAACGTATCTCTTCAGCATTACATTGATAATGTACATTTTATATAATAATAAGTTGACAAATTATTCAATAAAATAGCACAATGGAAATACTACGTTGAAAATGAACATGTATTTCATCAAACAAAGAGGTGGTTCTTTTGCTAATAAGAGGCAAGTTATTACTAGAAAGATGTGCAATCTAATAGTGCTGTTATCGAAAAAAAAGGTAAGGGAAGGTCTAAATTAGTCAAGCAAATGGCCTTGGCAAGGCATGCACAATTTAGTCAAAAGAAAGTAATATAAAAGTGCAAGGATTTTGTGTAAAGTGCAGCACATTTCGGAAAATTCTCGGTTCGAAGCTGAATGTGCTATTCTAATGTGTGCAAGTAATAACAAAAACAGATTTTTCTCGATAATAGTTTTAGCAAAATCAAATTCTTCCTCTAGAGTAATAATTTTTTGCCTCGAAAATATCGCAAACAAAAGTGAATAATCAATTGATTCTATTGTCATATGCAAGACAGGTCGAGTGTGTTGGTGACGCTTTGCGAAACTTAATTACGAGGATAGATATCACATGTGCATGGCTACTATATATATTTTTTTCAGCAAAGAAACAATTTTTTCCTTTATTCTTAGTCAATAAATTTACATAGATGATAAATAGGCACTTACTTGGCGAACCCGATAAAATCTTCGTGATTAGTGTTCATGTATGCAAGCTCGCAGTCAACCAAAAGAATGAGCTGCTCTTTGCACAATTGTTCTCGTTGCCTGATGTGAGTTGTAATAATGCGCTCTGTTTCCTCGCGCAATCTGGGATATCGCGACATCTGAAATACAAAGGGAAAAGAAACATTGAAATTAGCAAAAGAACAACCGGTAATCGCTGTTTGTCTTGAACAATAATAACTTTCTTACCCTATCTGTACAAATACGAACGACATTGCTAAGTTCTTGTACAACTAGGTCCACACATTTAAGACTAGGCTCTTTAAGCCTGTTGATTTGTTTTTTGACGATAGCTTCGAAAGCCATGTCCGGAGTGAAAAGACCGACTCGAATACCTGTAATTAAAAAAGGTAATTAAGAATATTGGCCTCGCGCATCCATAACTGCACTGTCTACGATACTAACCGTGAATGTTTCGAATAGCAAAAGCGATTTCTCTTCGTAATTCTTTCTCATCGAATTCCATTTTGACAATTTCGAAGGGGAACCTCTCATGGAACAGTCGATTGATCTTGGCACCACCACTCAATTCCATGGTGTTGATTTGAGCAGATCCCGAACCCTCGATGGTTCTCTCGAAATCCGACTGCAGTTGTTGTATCATCCTTAAAAATGTTTTACTTTTAATCGAATGAAGACAGTATCTGGATTCTATGTTAAGCAAATGGGTAGAGAGCCATGATATTATTATTCGTATAAATTGTTACTTTTCACTGGGAAAATAGTTAAATATTTCAGCATTTCAAATCATCTTTATAAGCGGCTTCTCCTTATCAAGATAGTTGCGTGTTCAAATTCACTAATGATTTAGTTTTACCACAAACGTGATTTCTGTATTATAACAATGTAAAATTATAGCTACCAGATGAAAAACAATTTTTACATTGTCAAAAATAATACTATTCTAGATTTAAATATACAAATTGCAATGTATTCTTGCACAATGTGCTCAACTAATTACTACTCGAATATTATTCCGAGGTTAGCAGATGAAACGAATACGTGTATTACATTTATATCTTATAACTGGAAACGTCCATTTTTTACTAACCAGAAAATATCGACTACATCATGCATAGCTTCTGTCTAAAAATCAAAAACAAAATCAGAAGATTATTAGAGTTCATGCAAAATGAGCACACAACTTGGTTAGAAGACACCCCAAAATAAGGAAAAGCAAGAGTTACCTACAGAAATTCTGTAATTGATCTGAAAAACAAAAAAATGAACTGAAATTTCAGGACCCTCCACCCATATAACTACTTTGTTGAAAGAAAGAAAGACAGAGTAAATTATGAAACTATAACGTACTTGTGATACAATATATAGAACTAAATAATTCATATTCGAACTAGAAGAAATTAATAAATTAGACAATATATGCAACGTGAACGTCAAATAACATATAAAGCACGTTCAACGACAGTTACGTTCAGAATAAAGTTCACGACTTACTGTAACATAGCTTTTGTTTTGATAGCAGGATCGTCAGGCCTGAAATGTTTGTACTGTTCAACGTCCTTTTCCAGAGCAAGTTGCTGCTTCTGCAGCCTATCGCGCAAAGCAGGTAACGTATCTCGAATATGATTCGTGAGTTGTTGGTTGAGCACGCGTTGTAGGTACGGCGTGCCTGACCTGTCTGCGAGGTGACGATACGAAGGATGGCTAGAATCAAATTGAGATGTTTGTTCAACGACTGACGCAAATAGCTTGCATTTCAGTTTTAAATCTCAAGTCTTACCTCAAAAAGAATTTACGCTCAGCTGCCAGTGCTGCTTTGATGTCTTTTCTACCGTCAATATCTTTTTGACTCCTATTAATTACGCCTATGTAACCCCTTCGTAGGGGCAATAACTTATTTTCCAAAATGTCTCTCGCGTCAGTGCCATCGTCCATAAGATCCAGCTTAGTGATAACACCAATAGTACGTACTCCTGCGATAACAACACAACTCATGATTATCGTGGTTTCAAAATTAAACGTCAAAGTTTCGAGGTGAGTTCAATTACCCTGGGGATCGACCTCCTTGGCAAGTTTGAGAGCATCGCTATTAGCTAAATCAGTATTAGCAGGTGTTACGGCCAGAATCAAACAGTTTTCACGTTTGATAAACTGAAAAATCATCCCTTTGATTTGCTGCTCGATATCTGCTGGCTGATCACCGATCGGCACCTTTGTCAGACCCGGTAGATCGATCAGAGTCAAATTCAGCACTGCAATATAAATGCCAATTAAAATTTGATTGTAATTTGGAAAAAAACATATCTCAATGAATGATGAGATTTTGAAAAAGTTTTTGATAGAATTTTTTGAGGTGTTTTGTATTACAGTGGACAAAATAATATATCCACCGGTTTCTATTACTGTAAATCTGTTGAAAAGGGATTAAAAATTAGATTAGATATATTCCACTGACAAATATAAAAAGTAAATGTTTAGTTGAAATTATCATTGTTAAGTGTTGTTCAAAGAACTTGATATTTTTATTTTAAAAAGTAGAAAGTAAGCAATTGCATAAAATAGCACTTATGACTTTTCGTCCCAGTTTCATCAGATCGTAAAAATAAAAGCTTTTCATCATGCAGCCTCGCCCTCGAAGCGAGGATAAAAATCCCCTTCTCGCTAGTTTGCACGTCTTACAGTGTCTCCCAACGGAAACATTTTCCCGCTAGGTATATAACGACAATAGGACTGTCGTCCACGTAAAAAAAAACGAAAAGAAGCGAAGAAAAATCTCACCGTTAGGCGAGTAGACTCTGAGGTTGATGGGCACGTTGGAGATGCCTTTGTTACTGCCCGTCACGCGGTCTGTTTCTCCTTCGATCTCTCTTCGTACCTCGTCGAAGTCGACGAACTTCTTGCCTTTGCAGTGTAGAAATTCGGCATACTCTGGAAAAAAAACAATACAAGATCAATAAAAGATTGTAATAAAAATGGAAAATGAACGTGGTGAAAGTCGATGCGCGCGCGGATGTGCTTTCGTTATAGATGGCAATGAACTCGATTTCCTACTTATCGTTTACGCAGAGGAAGCTGCTCGATAACAACGACGCCGGACGTTGAGATGCGACAAACACAATGTGTGTGTGTGTACATATATGTTATTGCATATGCATTTCCAAATCTTATCATTATGTACAATGCTGTAGACTTTAATGAAAATATATTATACTACTCTGTTAAAGAAAAGCCCAACGGGCATGCTGTTCTGATATAGATTTATTTCTTTGTTAGCGTGTGATTTGGGTACTATTGTTGTATACGGCATTGTGATGCATATGTGATCCGAATATTTGTTGAATATTTATCAATTTATGATAATATGCTCTTTTTTCTTTTTGTTGAATCTCAATGCCATTTTACGCGAGCATTTTATTGATATGGGAAAAAGTGTTTTGTTCACGCACGTACAATGTTATCAAGTCTGACATGATTTTTTTGCACGTGAGTGACAAAACGTGTCAGGATTTTCCGTTATCAACTTAACAATATCTAGTTTTACGCATTCACATACGTTTATTATGCACTTTTTTTCTTGTCCCTAGCCACGCAATATTTTCTCGCGACCAGGAAAAGTGTAAGAATTTATAATTCCCTTCTACAAATATTAAACTATCCGTCACGTTGATTTTTCACAATCGTTAGAGTCATCGTTATCGAACAACTCTTTAAAAAGAAATATCCTCGTATCATCCCTCTAATGATACTAATAATAATCAAAAGTGTAAAATCATCCTCGAATAACGACGACCATTGTCTTAATTGATCATTTGATTATGATTATCCTTATACGTCGATCTTTTTCTCGACACGTTTTCCCGTCACGTACACATTCATCACGAAGAAAAGTTTTTCGCGCTACCGTCAACTTTGAGTTATTGTTTTCCCAGGAGTTTCGTTGCTGCCTCTGTGTATGTGTGTGCGTTTTTTTTCCAGGAGACAGCCACAAAGCGAAGTAGTGTGGTCAGAGAATCGATAAGCTGCGCGTCGCACTCGCCTTATAATTATGCAGCCGAGCAGGAGAAAAAAACGCGCGCTTCGTTCATTCATCGCAAAAGCAAATATTGCTTCATAGATGGAAAACTTGAGTGCTTTTCAATTGGAACGAAGGGGTTTTCTTTTTTTTCCTCTCATTATTCGCGCGAGACTGAACTGTTCTTCCGCGACAAGCTTTGTCCTTCCAACAATAATTGAAAACGATAATGAAATTATTGGTCACAGAAAGTCAAAAATAAAGGTGAAACGAGAGTAAATTATCCATTTAATTGAAGATAAAGATACGAGAAGTAACGTTAAGTTTTAAAAAAGAACAACAAAGAGTTCAATCTATATACAACGTATACACTTGATGAATTACACATGCGTGCACTTCCTTAATCAATCGTACTTTATTACATTCTCAAATTCTAACGATAAGCAGGAAGCACGCAGAAGCTCATTTGTAGATATCATATTCGTAGAGGGTATCTGATCTGACGTGCAAAGCACATTTAATAACGCGATTTCATTTATATTGGAATTCATAAAAAATGTATCAGCAGTAAATATGTAGAACAACCGACGCTTACGAATGCAGTAGCAAGTTCCAGGCTTCCAAGACTTTGGCTTATTTACTTTTTCAAGTGCTTTATCTGAAATAAAGATGAGCTTTTGTGCTACCACAACACGGCGTATGTAGGATGATTTATTTGATTTTATTTTTAGTGTCCCTGTACTTTTCTCGTGATAAAATTTTTACACGATAAACATATTTAAAATGAATACGCAACGCCGATACACGCGTGCAGAGTATTCTTCCAACGATAGAACTCCAGGAAATTAAGCACATCGTATCATCCAGCGATCAAAATCACATTATTTGGTCGGACAAAAGACGACTAATCTCTCAACGATAATCAATAATCACGGGATTATTCAATATTCACGTAATAATCTTACAAATCTAAATCTAGAAAAAATGGCGCGCTCTCTCTCTCTCTCTCTTTCATTTGCTCGTATCAATGCTAATTTCCGGGTGTCACGTAGCGGACTGCCCTTAATGGAATCAATGGCGCTTACGTGCGTTAATCGAGCACGGGTTAATGGGTTAACCCCGACGTGATGCTATACATCGTTCTCTGATCGACCGCGAACGACGTTAAGATTGCTGAGACTTTGATTGGCCATTGGATAGATTATTTATAGTTTTGTTTGTTTTTCTCTTGTTCGATCGTTATTGAACAAGAATAAAAAATGTATCATTTAGAAAAAACATTATTAATGTTTTATTGCATTTTTATACGTCCAATTGGTAATGCGATAAGAATCATTAAAATACGGGAGACCGCTCAATCTAACGAATTTATTTGAAGGTTAACGTCAATGTTACTGTCGTAAAAATTCAATTAACAAGTCAATTGGACGTAGTCTTTGGCAAAGATGCCATAGTAATTAGAGCGTTTAGACGTTGCTATCGATCGGCATTTATTGTAAAAACAGTATAATAAAATTGTTGGTCGATATTGAGAACAAACTATGGTTCTTGATGTCAATTGATAAAAATCCTTTCGTTACATTCGATACAATTGTAAAACTTACAAACATTGTTGCTCGTCGAATCGCAATATTTGCGATAATAAATCTCTATTACTCGCTGGCATAAACGCAGCGAAGCGTAGTTGAAGTAACGAAGTCATTTTCAATTTTCCCATCGATTCGTCCGTGTGCTGCTCAGTGGCACATGAAAAAGTGAGAAAAAAGACAAGTCCTACGATAAACGATTCCCTCGCGATGATACATTTAGATTTGACAGTTAACTCGGTATAGCGATGAAATAAACGAACGATCCATGTACAATGTCGACGACGCCATAAAGTTTTGCGCACTTGACGAGCTTCCGCGTTCTTTATTACGCCTAGAGGATCATCAAGAATTGTCGTGCCACCCTTCTTCTCTATATATATTCGTAAAAGACGATAGTAGCGCCAGAACACGTAACTGAGGAAATGTGACTATGCTCTTTTTGGGAATCCACAGCGAAGCCTCTGCGAATATTTCGGTTATATGTTTTCTTCGAGACGTGATAAAGAGTGAATGAGTGAGCGAGTGAGTGAGAGCTTTTCTCGCCAAGTTTACTACAACTGTACCTATTGATTTTTTAATTCGCCGCGTTCCACATAGAGGTTGAACGAGCTTTTCTCTGCCTTTTTAATGAATTGAACTCGATGAAGATTCTGACGAGGTTTTTGTGTTTTTCAGTATTCCCCACTAGTATATTTTCTAGTAATTACAATGAATACAGACGATAAATTCATCGATATCAATGTAGTTGTTGAAAAGATGCATATGGAGAATGGGACACATCGATTTTTCAGGGACAAAAAAGCCAAGAAGTATAGCGTGTGCATTGGAGTTGTTGAGAAGGCAGTGCCTCCTCGATTCAGCAGGAATCGAGGATCGCCATCGTCGTATGTAGCGTATTTATTGACCAGCAGTGTAGCGCACTGTCGAATGCGATTAAAAGCTCGACCAATTCATTTGCTCCTTATACATACATCGGGACAGCGTTCAAATACACCCAAACGGTTAATTGGCAAAACAGTAATCGAAATATACCTGTGTATTATAACGTACGAATCGGTAGTCTTCGTATTCGAAAATTCTTGTCTGTAATGAGACTCAATACAATTAACACGTAATCTGACGTAACGCGATATAAACGCTTGGCGAATCAAAAAATTAACGAAATTGTATCTTTTTTATCGTTTGTTTTTATATAGAGAACGTTATTTTCATACTCTGGCGTACGAACAATTTTAGCGCCTAGAATTGCAGCATTTAACGAGTCCAGGAGGCGACCTAAAGGGACTAGTTTGTAACAGATAATCGATATTTGCAACATGTAACCTGACAGTCACCACGCTACTCAAAAAAACTTCAATCATTTGTTATAAATACAGCACTCGTGCTTCTCGAGTTATTTTCAATGTGTACGTATATAATTAACTTGACAATTAATTGACATTTACAAACATATCAAATAGTACAACATCACAGACACGGAATATCTGTGTACAAAAGTAAATCACAAGTTCGCTGTATATTACGCTGTAGTGCAAATTAATATTACACTATCTCGTGATTTTTCGTTTTTCATCGAAATTGATGTATATGTAAGGAGGACCCGTCTTTATCGTCGTTTATACATAATCCGAAAAACTTGAGTTTCGTCATTCGTTTGCTTTTTTGGATGCTACAAAGATACGCCCAGTACTCGATTACATCACGGATGCATCACTCAAAGTTCTACAAAAAATATCAATTACAATAAGAGTCATTACAGACCATTAGAAAAAACTCGCTCATCCGTGACAATATTTTTATGTTTCCTACTGCGTACAAAAGTAGGAGGTTAATTCGTTAATTACCACACGTCCTGGTGGCCCGTCGAAAAATAAAAAGAAAGAAGAGTGCGGGGACAGCACCCACGTATTAAACTCCCTTTTTTTCACGCAAGGCATCTCAATTGACGCTAATACGGGCACCGTTAACTGAGGTCGCCTCCGGATGAAATAAAAAAGTACACGTTTGCGCACGAACGCAAGTAAATAATTTTTATACGAGTTTACCTGATCGCACGTTTTTTCCTTTTTTTCAATAGCGAATATATTGAATTCGACGTGTACGGATATAGTGTAAAGCTCTTTTTTACCTACTTTCTGCAACGACTACTTCAACTTTATTATAGATATCAAAGACATTTTATACCCTTTACTTCATAGCCAAATCATGGCAATCCTCAATGTGGAAAGTTTGTAAAAACGTTTAAAAAAATAAAATTTCATTTAACTCGCGAAACATAATGAGAAGCTTCCTCCTGCAAAACTAAAAACTGCGGAGCAAGAATAATAATTACCGCTAGTGGCGTTGATCAACTGAAGAATGAGCGGCCTCCTGGTGACGATACCCGAGCCTCGTGGCAGGAAATCCCTGTTATTGGAGAAAGAAAAAAAACAAAGATAGATATACAGACAATTAATCGGAGCTCTATTTATGCCGTTAACCGGTCATTTGTGTCACGCGCGGAACGTGGATAGCAAGACCATGACGTCAACATGGACGACCAACGATATATCTTGATTATTCTTTACTTCTTTTATTTGTTTTCTTTCGAAAAATTTGCAAGAGACAGCGAGAGAGTTTGGAGACTGATGTGATGATGCAGATTTGTTCTTTTTGTTTTTTTTCGTGAGGTGACAATAAGAGTTTCTCATAAGAGAGAGAGAAGGAACTAATGAGTGCCTTGTTAGATCTTAGATCATCGTTGAATGAGAAACGTGAGCGTGGATAGTTTTATTGCAGTAATTTTTCGAGTTTCTTGTTCTTTTAATCCTCTTGAAATAAAATTATTTAAGAAAATACCGTGCGATCGCCATTGAATGGATGAAATGCAATGACGAACAATACCAATTGATTTGGAATCACTATCAGAGATATACTAATTCAAGTTTATTGATGATTGGGTCAGAAATTGAGAGTACATAAGATTCGATTCAAGGTTTCTCAAAGAAATACTATAATGTCAATTGAGAAGTTTTCTATGTAGTTTTCATGGATTTCAGAATTAGATCGTTTCATTGTAATCTGAATATAGACTTGTACGTGAAATTATTGTTTATATTTGTATAAGAGCAGGACTAAGAATTTGCAATAGATATGAAAGATCAATTCATATAATAATTAGTTGAACGGTGGCACAGAAACTATAGTATGCAACACTACAGTGTATAGGTTAATTTATGGAATTCAGGTTAACTGCAAAAAAAATACAAGACCATAGTGTATTAACTGAAGTCATGAAGTAATCAGATCATGTGATCCACAAAGATCATGTTATGTGAATGACACCTTTGTTACTCACGACTGATTTGTATGATAAGATATGACAATCAATTGATTGCTTTTCATCCAATCATCAAATTTATACCATCTTTTATCGATAAAATATCTCTTTACAACAATTTACATCAATTTTTATGATTTTTACAAAGTGCCAAAACTGGAAAAAAACTAATAAGATTTGAATTTATCATTAATATGTATAAAGAAAAGTACATTTTCCTTTAATTAAAACGTAAATTAGAAGCAAATCTAATCTAGAAGTCAAGGAAGAAAACACCTATTGTCATAGCTACTAAATAAAATGTATGTGTCAACAAAGAGTTCCATTGAGTGGAATGCTAGAGCTTTAGCCCTAACAGAATAGTAAGATCAGATACTACATGAGGAAGCATTTCAGGCAAAGTAGGATACCTCCCTCCATCCATCGTTTATATTATATAATGTTATTTATTAACTTGGTATTTGACTACTTTATTGGATTTTCAGATATTTTATTTATCTTGTTTGCTAAATGCTCTCTCATAATTGTTACAAATTTGCATTGCAAGCTCCAACAATAAAGTACATCTGTTACAGATAACTGTCATACCACAAACCTCAAGCTTGAAATGTCAAATCTTTAAGATAGCTAAATCTCCTTTTGAGTAGACGATAAGCTACCAAAGCTGTGAAGAAAAAAATTAAGCATATACAAAATTTCGAGTTAAAAAAATTAGTTATATCAATGATTCACAAGTGATTCATCCAAACTCTCTCAAAAGCTCAAAAATCTATATGCTAATGGAATATACATTTTTCACGCGAATAAATGATGAGAGATTGTGTTTTCCCTTTGCCACTGTGGGTGGATGTTATACTCGAAAGAATTAGTTTCGAATTTCCCTCCCCAGTGAGCAAGTATTGATCACATTAGCGAACGGAGCAGGTAATCATTATACACCTGCTGCTTGGAATAGAAGAAAGCAGCGAGAGAGCACTTACTTGCCGACGAAGTTCTCAAGGACAGATGACTTGCCAGCACTTTGACCACCGACGACGGCGATCTGTGGCAAGTCAAGTTGCATTGTAACCCCAAGTTGAGTAAAGGCATCCTGGAGTTTATTAACGATTGGGATCAGCTGCTCCATTCCCGTGTTGCCCGCCATGTTGCTGCTGTTGTTCCGCCTTCTCTCTCGTCGGTTTTAAAGCTCTCCTTGCACTCACTTATATTATTTACACGTACTTGCAGGACAATAACGGCAGGATATCTTGATCGAGAACTCCAGGATATACGACGACAATGGGCGGTTAAATCCGCGCAAAATGGCCGTTGATCGCCTGCACTCCTCTCTCAGCGCATTTTTGCGCGCGCGAGCCTTGCTATTTTCTTAACACTGCCACTCCTCTCTTGCCCTCTCTTTTTCTCTTTCTCTCTCGTTCTTCAACCTTTTAATAAATAATAATGATTTCTCAATACTATGTATCTGTGTCTGTATGTGTGCGACGCCTGCGATGCCACACGCAAAACTGAACGCGCGATTTCGCACTTTTTATTTTGGCTCTCGCGCGATCGACGCCCGCACGACTAGCAGCAGCAGCACCGAGGCTCTCCCAACTCCCAACGTTCTCGCGATTCCCTCTCTCTCTCTCTCTCTCTTTATCTCTTTGTATAGTGTATAGCAGCAGTCACCACACCAGTACTGCGCCTGCGTAAAACTCCCTCGCGCGGCTATAACATATGAACGTACGTGTGTATAGGTTTGTAACGTACATTCAGGAACAACGATAAACTTATCAAGTATTCAACGAAGAACAATGCATGGATGATTGTCGAGAAGATTTTACGCACTATTTATAACGTAAATCATTGTACGCCTAACCTCAATCGAACGTGTGGCGCAGCAGGTTATAGAAAGGAAAAAAGTTCAAAGTCGGTGCAATATTACGTGATTGTGTAGGTTGCGGGCGCAACGATCGATACCGCCTCGCGCGCGCCGCCGCGGACACTCGCAGAATATACTCGCGCCGCCGTGACCCACTTTTCGGAACGCCCGGGTTTTTTTTCTCGATAAAAGCACGCGTCTGGATAATTTACTATCTAAGGGTGGTTGGATTGCTTATTGTTGTTAATAAAATATGGAATGGCTGCGCACGCGAGAGAAAGAATTTGTTTTCTTTTGTATTCGTATAACGCTCGAGTGAGGTCTTCGAGAACTTGCGAACTTTATTTTAAGGCGTAGTTCTCGGGAAGCGTTTAGATCGTTGAAGGAAGTTTTGTTTTAATTGGAAAAGCTATTTGCAAAGTGTTGATCGAATGCGGGAAGCTTTTATTAGTATTACAATTTGTAGGTCGATGAATTAAATCCATTAGATCGCTTTATTTTGTTGTTTTAATTATTGCTGCGTGTGATTAAACACTTCTTTAACACTGAATCAATAAGCTTTCGAGGGGAGAAGATCTTTAAAGAGTTTGGAAAACGCATTTCTAAAAGTTCTCTACGAGTAAGTGTCAACATAAATTTGCAGGCTTTTCTTTTACTTTGAACTACTTTCCCCACCGCGTGAAAGACTTCTGAAAGTGCTCAATATTATATACGAATAAATTGGAACGTATCACTCACATCACATTCAGGCACATCGGCTTTCCTTGATCAAACATGATTATTCGAATGTTTGCATTCGAGTATTTTGAGCTATTTACAAGCGTTTACTTATTCAAAAATCGTTTGTGAATCTTGTTTATTATTTAAAAAATTACGCATTAAAGAATACCCGTGGAAATGTCCGTTGATTCCGCGATATTTTGACGGAGAGCTCTTTACCATTAGCGATAAAAATGACGTACAAGTTTGCCGTAAATTGTCCATGTGACGAAAATACAAATTTCAACAGTGGCTTTGTGTAATCGACAGTGGTACTCAATAACAGCCTGTTATCGTTAAAAATCCCTTTGCAAACTTGCAAATGACACGGACGAGAGAGACGACGAAACGTTGGCGGTACTTGATTTTTATTTAATGATAAATGAGATGGAATTATTTTTGACTGATCGCGCTTTTTGACCTCGGATACATGGTTTGTTCGTGTATATTTTTAACGCGCATTGTACACTTAACAACTTTCGTTCGTCGCTCGACCCTGCGTTTATCTAGTTTCTCGCAGTTATAGCACATACGCGTTATAAGCATCCGCATCGTTAAAAATGCGTTTACCTGCATTAACCTTCAATCTATTTAGCTACTCGTGCTCTATAGCATATAACAACGAAAATTGTTGGCCGTGTGTACAAGTGGTCAAAAATCCATAAAGGAGAACGACACACGCGCGACACGTCAATTTTCCGCGTTCTAGCTGGTTCTCTCTCTCTCTTGCTGCAGACATACAAGTAGGTAGGATATTGACCGCGCGTACTGTCACAATTTTTTCTCTTTGGATCATGCACGTGGTTGTACCCCGTAAGGCTGTACAACGCGCGTGCACGTGGGCTATCGATAAAGATTTTTTTGTGGACGCGTGTATCTCCTCACTGACGTAGAACAGAAAGAGTGCCTTGTTGGCCAAAGGATTATCGAGAAAAGTTTGCAGCAGATATGGACGAGATTCTTCTTTTTTTCGACAGCTTGTTTCTCTTCGAATCGTTGAGCGCGCGCGCGAGGTGGATTTCGAGGTCCAAATCGTTTTGGATGTTGCATTTTGGTTTTCTGGAGATGTTTTTTTGTGTGTTAAACTTGTGTAGACACGTATATATACGTATTCGATTACCTGTTTTCTGGGTTACGGAAGCAATCTTAGACGGATATACGAGATCAATAGATTCGAGCTCCGTCGACAAAATAAATCGAGATAATAAAATATAGCTCAGGATTTTTCTGATGTCAATTATTCAGCCAAATTGACCAATTATTCAAATTGATGTTGTTTTCTGATTGACGCTAATTTAGGCATTTTAACTCGTGGGATAAACTTGAGAGATGGCATAGATAATTCTTGCACGTCTCTATAAAAAAAGTCTATTGGATTGATGTGGCGCTTGCGCAAAGACAATCCGCCTTTGTGCGCGTGAGTGCACGTTTCTCTAATACGCAAAATGTTCAAGATGCGCGAAAGTTTAGTTTAACAATATTCGAAAAAATATGCGTATTGTGTTATAGATACGTTTAATTAGTATATTTTTGTTTTCTTTCAAGTTTTTTTCAAACTTCGATTACATCGAAACAAAAGGGTCTATAACAACAATTATAAACGTCGTATAACCATATATCATAGTATCTTCCACATCTCAATCAAATATCGTACCTCAAGGTTTAACAATGGCTTTTCCCATATTTTCACCTCTCCTCGTAATAATCGAGGCGTTGGACATATTTTCGAAACCATGCGTCACAGTTTCTTTGTATTTCAATTGACCTTCTACGATCAGGTCAATTTTCGCTCAATACCCTCGTACCAGCGATCATCGTAACGAGTCACGGCGAATCCTTCCATCTTCGGTTGTTTAAAGACCATGGCAGGTTGAACAATGCTAGTTTTCGGCAATGAATCGCTGTTATACGTCCAAGTCATACCGCACACGACGATTCTACCACCGTGTCTCATTTGACCAATGACCAAAGTTGAAATCTCACCTCCAACCTGTAAATAGTGCACGTTTCACAGTTTAACAACTCTGTTGATTTTTATAACATTAGCGCTGTTCGTTAATTAACGCACATTATCAAAATAACAGTCGTATCCCTTAGGCTCAGCCTGCATCGGAGCTACGCTGACGTTCTGCGTTTTATAATTGACAGCACGATCGAATCCCAACTCGTTGACGAACCATTTGCATTTAGGATCCGAGCCAGTGATACTGCCCAACGCGCATTCCTATAGCTCCAGCCGCGTTCAATATGTTGAATTTCTGGAAAAATACATAAATAATAAACGACAAGGCGGTAACTTAAAAAAATTGATTGGATTTTTCAGATAGGCACAACAAGTAAGTGGGATATGTATAATCAAACCCTGGCATTCCCAACGTCCCAGCAGCTAACGACGACGACAAATCTCCAAAGTCAGGTAACAAATAAGGTCTGGTCTTCGTGAGCAGTTTCTCACTTGGTGGCTTATCAGGATTAAAGACCGTACGAGTTCTCCAACCAAAGTAGTCGTGAATCTTTTTTCCAGCGGGATATTTAGGGCGCTTTGAGTCGAGGATCTTAGCAACTTGTGATCCAATCATCGTGCATCCTAGTTTTAACTGTGAAGCATTGGCGCGCGTATACGGATCCAGGGAAAGATATTCTGCTTCGATTAAAATCTCTGTTGAATTATTTTTATTTTAATCAACATTTACATCTGTGTATTCGCAAGTTCGTTGTTTTTTAGAAAATGTATCTTTGAACGAATCCGAAGATGAAGATAAGAAGTATACGGCATAATCATCCAAGATTTTCTAGTTTATATTCCATTGACCAACCAATAAATGAAATCTGAAGACTCTTGTAGTCATGCTTACGGTTACAAGTTGAATAAATATGCGCGTACGTATCAGTTAATACGTTCAAATAAACGTTTGCCTCCTTCTTTGAGAGCATGTTCGAAGCGGGGAATGATTCTTCGACAAGCGTCAGATACGTGATTTTGGGTTCTACGAAATATTTCGAGAATACATATTTCTTGGCAATAACTGCATCTCTTCGAAAGCTCTGATAACGGCTTAGCTGATTAATGATCGATTGTTGCTGCAAAACCAATATCAACGATCGCTTCAAAGTACTTATCGTTAATGTGTTTGTCGCGCACTAAATCGCCCAAATATATCAATTCGATATAAATCTTCAACTTTGGAATTACCGACTAATTTTAGTCGGTCGATTCTTTTAAAAGCAAAGCCGCACAAACAACTGTGCAGGTATCCGTGGTAACACTCTCAGACAGTCAAAAATGACGCATTGTATGGTAAAAAAATAAACGCGATTTTCTACCGCTAGATCGCGCATTCAATTTGAAGCGCATAGCGCAAATGTGTAATATGTGTTCAAGAGTAAATTACTACAATAGTTTATTTGATAACGGAATATCTTATATCCGTAACTGGACATTCTCAACACGTCACTCCAATTTACACGTGTGAGATATATTTTTTACGAAATGAGCTATATTTTGTATAATTTCATCAGTTGAAACTCCCGAATGATCGTATTACAGTTGAAAACTATAATATGAAAGTAGAGTTTTCGGCAAATTAATCATCAATTAATATACTTTCATTCGTAAGTCGAGCGTTTTACAGAGCTTTACCAAATGTTAAAACAAAAATGTATTATATGTGCACGAAGAAGATAAATAATTGCGCGTAAAAACATCGGAAGTTGAATTTTGGAACAAGAATTTTTTAGCAGAACGCACACGTATGTATACGCGTATATTATACACACGCAAAGTGAAGGGGACGGCTGCGCGCGCAGATTGCATGTGGTGCAGTTGGACGATCCGACGGCGACGACGACGATGACCAGGACGTACAACTGACAAGAGATAGAGAGAGAGAGAGAGAGAGAAAGTGAGAGAGTGATAAAAATAAAGAGAGATAGAGAAAGAGAAAAAGAAAGAGGAGAACAGGCAAAATTTGTCATCGTCGTATGTTCGCGTGGGAGAAAGAGAGGGAGAATCGAAGGTGAATGGCGATAACGAAAGAAAAGGAACCGGCGAACAGCAGATTAGTGTTTCCTCGTCGCAGCTGCTGCAGTTGAAAGCTAGCTTGTATACGTAACGCGTTGAAGTCCAGTCGAGTTTTTTTTGTCGAGGCAGTCTACTCTCGAGGAACATTTCTCAAAATGTCAGACCTCGACAGGTGGATCGACATCGCTAAAGATTGCAAGTATCTACCTGAGAATGATCTTAAGGTTAGTATATTGAAAGAAAAATCATTAAATTTTATGATATAATACATACATATATACATATATATATAATAATTAATATGAAGGTTATTCTAGACTTTGTTTTTATATACAAATTGATGTAGCGTTTCTTTGATATCGGCAGAAACTCTGCGACATGGTGTGCGATATTCTATTAGAGGAGTCGAATATTCAGCCCGTCTCGACCCCAGTCACCGTCTGCGGGGATATTCACGGCCAGGTAAACGTTCTAACCTCGAAATCTAAACTAAATGATGTTTCGTTTAGTCATTGCGAAACGATATAGTTACGCCCGTTTATTGTAATATCGCAGAATATAGATTCAATTGGTATGGTTTTTGCTAGATATCAACTTTTTTCCTGATGTTCAATATAACTAAACTATTGGTTCTTTTAAGAACAAACTGGCTCTAGCTCCGCAATGTCATGCCAATAAGTGCTAAATGGATTCTTATGATAATTTATTTTTATGAGTTTGCTATTATTTTAAATATTCTATAACTGCATATCTCTTCATTATAGTAAGATAAAATCTTTATAATCAAGTCAAATTTTGGTGAATATATTCGTATATTTACATGGTCCAATTGAATAATACTGTATCGTCAAAACTATGAATCAAGATACATCACACAAGTAATTTAAAAATTAAACTCAATTACATACTTCAATAGTTATTCTTCCTGTTATGATCAATTTTTTTTTCAAATATTGCAATAAACATTAACGATCACTATTACTATATTACAGTTCTATGACTTAGAAGAGCTTTTTCGCAATGGAGGACCTGTGCCTGAAACAAATTACATATTTATGGGAGACTTTGTTGACCGAGGTTATTATAGTTTAGAAACACTTACTCGTCTGTTAACTCTAAAGGCCAAATGGTCTGATCGAATAACACTACTTCGTGGAAATCATGAATCAAGGCAAATCACTCATGTATATGGTTTTTATGGTTGGTGTTATTAATTTAAAAATATTCTTTAAAATTTAAAATTTAATTCTATTCAAATTATTGAATTATTTTTCAGACGAGTGCTTAAATAAATATGGAAATGCAAATGCATGGAAATATTGCTGCAGGGTATTTGATCTGCTTACTATTGCTGCCGTATGTACCCCAATTATATTATTAAGATAAACAAAACTAACGATTTACAAATAATATTGTCCGTTAAATTTACAGTTAATTGACGAACAAGTCCTTTGTGTACATGGCGGTTTATCTCCAGCTATCAAAACTTTGGATCAAATTAGAACGATCGATAGAAAACAAGAAATTCCCCATAAAGGTACATTTTATTTATTCTTATGAAAAAAAATGGTTATCGTCTATTAGAAGATGAAATAAAATAATCGTGTTTCAAAACTTTTTGTCAATAGGAGCTTTCTGCGATTTAGTTTGGTCAGATCCAGAAGATGTCCAAACGTGGGCTGTAAGTCCTAGAGGAGCTGGTTGGATATTTGGAGCAAGTATAACACACTTGTTTATGGACATAAATGACCTAAAACTCATTTGTAGGGCTCATCAACTAGTAAATGAAGGTAAACATTCCCTCGTGACAGTAATTTTTTATACGTATTAGAAATCATTAAGTGTTGACAAACTCTTTATCCTTGTATTAAATTATACTTTAATGATCTAATAGGCTTTAGGTACATGTTCGACGACAAGTTAGTAACAGTATGGTCGGCTCCAAACTACTGTTACCGCTGTGGTAACGTCGCAAGTATCCTACGATTCAACACAGTAGACGACAAAAACCCGGTGCTATTTGATGCGGTGCCAAATTCCGAACGAGTGATCCCTCCCACATACACCACTCCTTACTTCTTGTGATTTACCTCTGTGCTCCGAAGAGGCGATGAAAAAAGGCGACGGGTCCCCGGATTATTATCCACAAGACTACGCGGGATATAAACCGAAAATTATCCCTTGCCCTCGATTCATTTAATTTATTTCTTCTACCCCCGTCAAGTCTGAGTTTTGTTTCCCTCTTTTTTTCTCTATTAATTAAGTACATGCTGCGTGTGTACACAGTATCGAAAAGAGGCGAAAAATTGAGCATATTAACCTCTTGAACACATCGATCGTTTTGTAATTTTTTGAGAGAGCTTTGGGAGGTTTTTATAAATACAAATGAGAATTATGAATTAATATAAAGAGAACCAACGGCTGTTTATCAACGCGTTCAGCCTTTGTATTTCTTCAATGCGTAGGATGATGCGACATAGAAAAACCAACACTGTGGTCTAGATGCTTTTGTTGTTCTTACCTATGTACATTCTGCGGAGCATTCACATATATACATACATACACCTCGAGGAAACAGCGGCACTCGCTCTTTTCTTTCCACGAGCTTTCAGAGCTTATACATAAGAATTATTAGTGAGACAGGAGAAAAGATCGACGACTAATGATGTTCTAGTCGAGGAGATAACGAAATGTATTTAAACATTCCGATGAGGCTCTGGGTTACAATGAATGCTTCTTTGCTATGAGAATTGGAAAAATGGTGTGGAATTCAGGTTTAGCACTAAATGAGCATACAAATAGTATCGATAAGGTCTTCCTGAAACATGAAAGAACATGAACGGTCCATTTCTTTTTTGTACTATACGCAGAGAGGCATGTGCTCGTGCGAAATGATTATTAAGTGAGATCGAGTGAAAGCTATTATTTTTGAATACTTTTATACAATCTTAAAGTACAAATTTTTTAACGAATATCAAAATTTATTTTACCATTAGAAATAAAAATGATTGAAAAATAAGTTGAAGATCTGTCGAAAACGAAATTGATTTCAATTTGATGAAGAACTCCAATACTCATTTTGTGCGAGTAATGCATTCTTTCGTCACAGAAAGCTGTGCGAGTAGTATTCTCCGACCAAGAGAATCTTACTCTGTGTGTTCGATAGCTGATAGCAGTAGCCAAAGTTCTCAGTAGTTAGATATATGCGTATTTTACGTAATTTTACCAGGTATTTTTACGCAAAAATATATAATCAATTGTTAAATTACTGTTTTGCTCACACTGTGGTATGTTCCCTTGTTTTGTTATTAAATTTTGATAAAACGAAAGAATGACGCTGAATAGTTATGTAGGAGTAGTTTTATCGATGGAAATATATATATTTACATTTGCAGACGCAATTTTTCTATTTCAAACGTTAATTATCAAAAAATCGCAATAATTAAAACAGTATAAAAAGCACAATAGATGTGATCGTGATTTAAGAATTCAGTGCTGTAGAATTAAGGTTTAAAGTTGAAAAATTGCTTCTTCAATAACTTGAATTACCATGTGCAAGATTTTACACGTACTAAGCACGGACGTAAGCTATCGAAATATGGTTTTTGTTTTAAATTAGGGTATATATGCGTTATAATTCAAGCGATTTACTTAAATAACACAATGTATTCTGTTTACACCAATCAACATACGATCAATGTTCCAACAGTACAAAGTAAATATTTTTAAAGAACGTATTCAAACGAATGATCAAGTGTTCAACATTAATGTATTAAAGGTGTATTTCATAATATGTAGCACAATATCTTTGACTATTGTTAAAAATTGAATATCTGCTGATATTACCATTTTTTAACGTAACATTAATTAAGATATCTTAGATATTATTGTAGGTTATTTATAACATATTGATAATCCAGTTAAAGTGGTATATATATTTTTGCATCGCATAGTACAGATTAAATGGATCAGTATTGGAAATAGTTAGCTTCAATCAGAAATACTTCATTTCTGGAAACCAAAAATGTACTAGGTATTTCGTTAGTTTAATTAATGAAATTGAAACAAAATAATTCAAACATCAAGTGACTTAATAAAATAAAGTTGAAAAATTACATAAAACTTGCGCCAAGCGCAGCATTTTTACGTTATAAATCACCTACGAAATCATTTTTCGGTAACTTATTCCCGTGATTCCTCAACGATTATCTGTTCCTAGCTGTACAACTAACAACAACTACATAACGCAACAATGCGTAATAAATAACATTACGACACAATATTAACGATGAAACTGGCCGGACTCTTGTCGTAGACGAAAAAGTAAACATTAAAAGAGTACTCTTTGTAGATAGTGTATTCTCGCTCTCGTAAGAGAGCAAGCGTGTGTTTTTGAATACGAGAAACGAGAACCGAGACCCTTAGCAATGTGCCTCTAAATTAGTAAGCGTTCGTGTGTATACATATTATATTATATATTGAATATAGCGATAAATAAAAAAAACAAGTAATTAGCAGTGAAATGAACGCGGTACCTCTCTTGTACGCTCCAAAGCATGTATTAAAAAGTTTGTTATATATACCGCGGGGCGTATGTGGACGCGTACGTACATATAAATAGATATATATTAACCTGAATTCTGTCACCGCTCCTTGATAGATATATATGTAGATATACGCAATACTTAACAAATTTTTTCAAGTGAGAAAACGAAAACCAAAATCGAGTTTGAAAAATTGCAAATGAACAGTTGCAAGATGCTTAATACTACGGAATATATCGTTGATTAAGCATCGAACGCTAAGTCAGCGAAGCAGTTTTGCGTTTTTGTTTTTTAAAGACATATCAATTGTGTTTCATAAGATTTCTTACAAACGTACTTCTTGTGAATTGAAGGGATAACGTATCTTTGCTTTTTTTCGTTACTTATATACTATGCTGGAATAGATTACGTTACGAGAAATTATCATCGACATCAAAAAGAACAAGGTACCGCGTCCCTTTGACCATATCACAAATAACACGCGTTGATCTGTTTAAATGAAAACATCTTTTATTTTTTTATCATGTTTACAATACAATTGTAGCGAATCCCACAATGTCTATTTTATTTTATGAATTCGTCAATTCTGCAAATTTCAACAAATTATATTCGTTTTGTAGAACGTCCATTTAGAAGAATATAAATAATTATCATTCGATATAATCAAATGCCTACGTCGATATTATGGTGAGCAACATAATGATATTTGTGTGTATAAATGATACGTGACTTTTGGCCTTTCCTTTTTACACTTCACGTGTTTATACATTCTCAAAATTGTACGATAGTTAATTCATTGTTTATGATTGTAGAAGTATAACTATCACAATAGTCATTTATCTATTTTACAAAATTACAGCAATTGGACATGTGACAAACAAATTGAGTAGTATTAAGAATAGTTGATTGATTTAATTTTTTAACATCTCACGTGTAAATATATTTTATACAAATACTTATTTATCGTACTGCTTATTACTAAAAAGTGTAAAGGGTGAAAGTATAATACGTAAAGTTGTCTGGAATATTAACTTTTAAAAATAGCTTGTTCATTGATTTCTTTTAATTTTAGGTTGTTACTATAACACCAAGTTTATATGGAAATCGAGTTCTCAGTAAATGTTAAGTTATAATACACAGACAAATAATAATATTCTGCATATATCAAGCGAGGCTGTTAAAATTAAATTGTCACTGGTTATCGAGTAACAAAACGAGTGGATTTTGAACATTTTTACATTTACTTTTATCATCTTTTTAGTCACGATGTTTTTAACTAAATAGGTAAGAAGTTATTTTCTCGCCGATCTATCCCTTACCGTCTCAAAATCTTTCCTGTATTTTGTATGATGTAAAACCCCTCGAGCAGTGCCTTTGAATAATTCTAGACGACGGTCTACTAGTAAATAGTAATTTTTATCAAATAAAAAAATGAATGTGCCGATTGTGACTTCTCATACTAAAAAGTAAAGAAAAATGAATGTAATTCGAATTATTTACTAAAATTAGGGACAATTTTTTCTTAGTTTGGAAACTCAAGTGCCGATCTTGTCTCAACGTAATCAATTGCTTCCGAAGAAAAACACATTCTATTTTCTTGAGGAAAATGTTCAATAAGCATTAGACAGCAACATTTTGGAAGCAACAAATTCATGATACTATTGCCTGAAAACATATAATTAATGTGCCATTGTCTGATCATGAACTAATAAACTATAACCGTCCTGTAAGACAACTATAACATAGATAGATTCTGCTTTTACGTAAAATTTGAACGAAAACAATTTGTCTAATAAGTTCAATTTGATTCTACGTTATATCTTAAACTTTCGGTACTATCTATTCATGGAAAATAATAATTATAGAGATATAAAGATGTGCCTTTATGAATTTGTTCAAGATCTATCTGTTTGTAGAAATAAACGATTAATTTTCTCAAAACTTGTAAAATTGAACATTTCACGAGATTTCTGGTTAAAACCCATTTTTTTAAATATTTAACGTAAGATGTATTCAAAATCCATAAACGATACACACTATCGATATTGCCTTATCTACCTCCTCTTCGCGTTTTCACGTTTGACCACTGTTCTGCAATGTATTTTAACTGGCACGCAATGCTTGTATCGGATTAAAGATATATTTTACTTTACTATTGTTAGTTATTGTTTTCATTAATTTTAAGACTTGGAAAAATATTGACAGCCTCGAAAAAAATATATGTATATAATATTATTAGTTTGTATTCCAGGTAGCAAATAAGACGATCAATGTTTAAATAATTTATCGTTCGAATTTAAGTTACATGTAAATTGAATAAAAAATTACAAGCGCACACATAAATTTTGAACCAGTCTTATTTCTTGCCATTGTACTTACCTCGATAAAATTTGCGCGATGAATAATAAGGTTTGCATTCGCTTTTAGTATAGAACTGACGTATACACAAGCTTTGCTATAAGACAAGCGATAACGTGAAAACTATGCTGGAATATTTTTTCAACCATAGCTATCGTGTAAGAATTTCACATTCTTTTACACACATACATCATACATACATACATACATACATATGTATATATGTCTATCTAATTATGCTTAATACGGGAAATCAAAAATTGTTCAAGTTTTCCATAGACGAGCGACCAAACAAATTACGTTTCGATGTGTTATCGTCAATATCATTAAGTTATATTATAACCATGTTATTGCTAATTTTTGTGGTAAACCAAGTATGTGATTAGTCACAAAAAGTCTCACAGGGATAAATTCGTACAGAAAAGCAGGAAAACTCGAATAATTTATATTTATACGTTAGTGTACGTTTTTTCCCGTCTATATTCTTGTTTACATCGAGCTATTGCAAAAGCTTGAATGTTGCACATAATTCTTTGAAGATCTCACACACAACAATCATTGTAAATGATCATCATGTACCTTGAAAGTATAAAATTTTGTTATGTTAATATAATGAAACATCTGTAATATAAACATAAAAAATACTCAAGGTTTTATTAAATTGTTCGTTCCTTATCCTCTTAACTCTATCGATAGCTGTTTAAAAATATCAATTAATTACTAATTCCTCTCCGTAACAAACAATTTGTATTTATAATCCTAGCAAAAGAATACTTTGGCTTCGTGATTATCGATGATTTTTTTAACGTAGTGATCGGTCGAGCTTATTCTAAACGATGTTTCGTCATTTTCAACAATCCACACCGTTCCGCATTCCGCCTTTGATATTAGACGAAGAACTGCTTCACCAACGTTTTCGGGTCTAACAAGAAAGCGTTTGTATTAATCATTCGAAGCAAATTATTCAAAAAGTTGAACATTTTTGGAATAAATACTCACGATTGCACGTAAAATTTATGAAAACGTTCAATTTTTTCTTTTGGAATAAAGTCTAAATAGTTTTTGGAATTTTTCTCCGTCATTTCACTTTCGAGTTCCGTTCTCGTATGTCCAGGGCAAACAGCAATCACTTTAACTCCGATCTGTTTGCCATTTTCCTATGAAAATCGGGAATAGTTTGAATCAATAAAAAAATAAAATGAAGAGAATTAAAATATTTTCTTTTCCAGTTATTACCTTCATAGACCTCGTGAAAGATACAACAGCGTGTTTCGATGCACTGTAAACTGGCAACATGTTGCAATCCAATAATCCAATAACCGAAGCTACGTTCACGATTACTCCTCCTTTACCACCTCTATGCTTGCCCATGTATTCAATTCCTATTAGATTACCTAGTATCGTTCCTTTCTAAAAATTTAACGGAAACTTTGCACTTTCAAATGAAATGAAAAATATGATCAAAGTATCTGTTTTACAAACCACGTTTACGTCGATTAAACGAGCGGCACGATTTTCATTTCCAACGCCAGCATCGTTGATTAGGATATCGACGTATTTGCGATTTTGCACAACTTTTCGAAAATTCGCTGGAATCAATTTTTTTATTTAAACATTGATGTAATGTGGTTGTAGCTTATCGTAAAATGACGTTTACGAACATCGAAAATCCTCTTCGTCCGAAACGTCACAAGTATAAAGTTCAACTCGATGTGAGCCAAATTGTTTGACGAGGTCAAGTACGTGAGAAATATCCGTGGCAATATCAAAAACTGCTACATACTGATCGATGTGTAGAGTTGGTTATTTTTCTCGCAAACGTTGGTTATCTACTAGCTTGACTACTCACCTGGGCACCTTTTTGCAGCAAACCAACGACACAAGCACGTCCTATTCCATTTGCTCCTCCGGTTACAACAGCTACCTTGTTTTCAACGTCCATTCTAGATATTTTTGAAATAAAATACAAGCGACTGTTTTAAAGGTACAGACTTGTTTTGAATTGGCAGTTGTTTTTGATACATTGTCGCTGATTATGTCGATGTCTTCGAGATTACTAAACGCAACTCGATAAGATAGCGTTAAATCAAATATATTTCATCCTCCTCGCGAACAACGAAAATATACCTCGATAACAAAATCGTTGGAAACATAGAACACGTGGAATTTGTTCGAGCGAACTAGAACACAGGGAAATGAAGAACTCGTCAATTTATTAATCGTTAATCAGTTTATTTAATCGTAATAATATTATTTTTCGTCATGTATATAATAATAATTCTATTTACTTCTTACTATCTATATATAATAATATATAGTGTATTTATGTTCATTATGTATAATATATTATCTACATTTATAATCCCTATGAAAGGCATCTCCAACCAGACTTCAGATTTACTTTTCTTCTAAAATATTTTATTTATTCATAAAAATACAAGGGTTTTTTGCGCAATCCAACGACCCAGATGTCGCGTGCTTCGAAGAAAACCATTACCGAGTTATTCCAGTACCAAAATTTGCGTACGTGGATTGTTCTTCTTCTTTTTACGTATATATGTGCGTGTTGGATTTTAATTTTATCGGAATGCCACTTTTAATACGTATTTTTAAGCGATCCTTTATCAAATATACCCTTTCATAAAAGTGGCATTCGAGCAAATTTTGATTGAGAGTGACCTTCAGAAATCGGCACAAATTGTGCATCGCGGACTGTTTCTCAAAAGTAACAAACGAGGCAAACATTTTATACATTGATGAAAATTGTTTTTTTATTTTTATTTAGTGCAAAATTGTATTAGTTTATGATAAAATAACATTCGATATCTTAATTTTTAAGTATGCAAGTAGTTTACATTTATTCTCGTACAGATTGCTATCACACTATCACTTCTATCTATATAGATTAATTGTGTAGACGTATGCGAGGTGAATTACTTTTGAGAGACAGTTCGATGATTCACGAACTCTCACCAACGCGAAAATGATAAGTCCAAACTTGGTAATGTTCAATGGCAATGCGACATCTGTTCGCGGCGGCTGATCTCAATTACAAAATTAATAGTCGAAGGTCAAACGAGATAATAAAAAGTACTCCCCTAAACGTATGTAGAAACTGGTAACTTTGACTCACTCGCTTGAAAAAGTATTTCGCTGAGATAAACGGCGCTTTTTAAAAGCGCTATTTCACCTCTACTTTTCCATGTTTTTTTCTTTCTAAACTCGTTCTCTTGTCCTTTCAATTTTTATCGGCCCCATTTTCCCTCTTTTGTCGACTGCCTGTCGTTTTTGGGTTGAAACTTTCTCGCGTGATTTCGGGTATTAACTTACAATTAGCTCGTCAAATTTTCATCAGTCCTTTTTTTATTTTGCGTAAAAATCAGTTGCAAAAATAAGTTTCTGTTTTTTTTTTTCATTTTCATTTTGCGTTGTCATATCTCACATTTTTCATATATCCCTTTTATCAAAAATCTTTTTGATAATCTTGAATAGATTGAAAATCCGTCTAATTCAAGCTTAAAAACGAATAGATTCATATACGTATATGAAGCTACACAGAACAATATTTCATGTTTGCTTCTCAATCTAAGAACACGAATTGTTTTCTTCGTTGTTCAATTGATCGTAAACAAAAAAAGAACGATCGAATTTTTAAGATCGTCAATCATTTTTCTAATTCAATCAACGTTTGGTCTGCAGCCAAACAAGTTGCTTTCTAAATTCTCGACATATTCAACAAGAATAAAACTTCATTAAAACACATAATACTATGTAAAGTACTCATTGCTAAACAAGATTATGGTACACAAAGGTAGACTAGTACTTTCAACATAGTTACTCTTTCTCTTTTTTTTTATCTTCGTCATATTCAATTTTATTTGCCTACAATATTTACAAACTTATTCAACCCACAAACGAGAGTCAGGCTTGTGTGTACGCGTGCGTTAGCATAAATTTTCATTTTGCATTATCATTATCGTTATTTATCGTTATTATTATTATTATTATTATTATTATTATTATTATTATTATTTGTTTTTACGAATATATAGACTCTCACTCGCACTTAATTATTAAAGGTTGGGCACAATAATACTCTCGGTAGTATAATGCCCTAAGTCTTGCTGATACAGCGTTTCGAGCTGTTCACGATGCAAGGCCTCTTTGCTTTCGCTCTTTTCCTCGGCATCGGTGTACAAATATAATTTCAAAATTGTTTCTAGTTTTAGTTTTGTTTTTAAATCTATTTGTTTACCATATTATACACTAATTCTTATTTTACAAATTTTGGATAGTTCGACTTGCCTGCAATGTAGTCACGTAGCGACGAATAGGAAAAAAATAAAAGTAACGATAGATAGAATAATAACAAGATAGGACAGAGATAAGGAAGAAGGAATGAATGTGATAGAAACTAAGAAAATATTCGTGCAAGCGCAAGCGTGATATATTCTAATAAAATATTTTTTTTAAATATTAATGGCAGTCGTACTCACGCTCCGTTGCCCAATCAGTTTTATGATTATCTGTTTTTGTTTTCTTAGCTACAATTTTTCTTTATAGACGTCTTGAACGTCGATGTTCTATTTACACTATCTAGAAATTGACAGAGTAGATATGAATGTTTTCTTCATGCACGCGACGACGATGAAAAAACGGAAAATAAGAGATGAAAAAAGAAAGGAGGTGGAGAATTTATAATAAAATAAGCAAATAAATGTGCTCGTGACAATGACCTCGTCGACCGTCCAATTGAACACAATCAAGGCGTACGGCGATGTGAAAGAGTACTCATTGAAGAAGCCTTACATCGCGATGAGCTTCCTTATCCACAAATAATATACAAGTTTTTTTTTTATCGTACGACGTAATCGTCATCGGTAGTATTTTTTTTAAGTCTTATCATATGGACAAGCAGCCTCAGGCTTTGCTAGGCCCAAGGTCCGTGTGATTATTATATTAATGTTTTTTCTATGGGTCTACGCTGAGAAAAGTTCATATATATATATATATATATATATATATATATATATATATATATATATATAGACATATATATATATTTTTTTTTTGTTGCAATTGAGTCTCTTTCTCAACGTAAACTAACGTGTGATTATTATTATTTTTTTTTAAATTCGTACTCTCAAAGGCGCTTGAACTCGCGATAATTGAATTTTTTTTCAAATGCTCGTCATCCATTACCTTGAGATGTTAGAAAACATGAATTATGTGTACGTGTAATATTTTTTCTCTATTGCGTGATACAACAATATCACCTCTTTTATTTTACATTAAGAATAAATAATTACAGAAAAAAAACAATAAAACATATATACAATGTGTGGTAAAATAATTTGTTTGTTTAATCAACGCTGCTGAGTTAGTGTAGCTTGCTTAATAAAAAGTCTATCCCATCGTCACACGTATCTTTTTAAAAATGTACGATCTAGACAAGTAATAAATTGTTTCTCTACTTAAATAAGAAAAATGTGTTATTAATAAATTGTACAATAAATCTATGTCTTTTTTTCGCTCAAAACAATTTCAAGGTTTGTTTTTTCCATTTCAAATCGCATACGACAATACAAAATATCATTGTATAAAACTTCAACTGCAATAGTTTCATATTTCACGTTAATTTTTTCGCGTAATCATTTTCATCATCTCTGTATAACAGAGAATCGTTTGTTAAAATTCAGCCTTTATTTTTTTCTTTCCATCAGAATCATTGCCACACAATCAGTCGAAAAAGCGATGTGAAGTAAAGGACTCGCAATTCGTTGCTCCTTTTGTTTAAGGATTCTCAAATGCCAGAATATTTACAACATCATTGAAACACGGACGAATCGCGAGTGTCAGCGCCTCGGTTTCCGAAAAAAGAAGAAATGCTTTTGCAATAATAAAGAGTTCTACGGCGGCAAGACCAAATGAAGGCTACAACGGCGTTGAAACAATATCGTTTACTCGTTAATTTTTATCGTTTTCGCCTACCTTCACAGTTTTTCGAATGTTCACTTGAAACTTCTAATTGCGCATTATTCATGCATAAAAACTCTCAGAAATAAAATTTAAAAATTAACGCATCTCTTTATTGTTTTTTGTCTTTTTTTTAATATATAAACTAGCTTCAACCACTGGTATACTTTTTCTCATAATAACGCTTTTTTAATTCGCTTTAACAATTCGAGCTTCTATTTATAAATAATCGATCATCGATCGCATCGTACATTCGCAATTCCATCTCACCTCACGCTCATGAGATGAATCAAGAGAGGGAGTAAGTTTAAGTTTAATAACACTGTCTCGTTTATCTTTCTTACGTAAATTAAACGCAAATAAATGCAGTCTTCGGAGGGAGAATATCAACGTTATTAACATTAGACCTAAAAGCATGCAATTTTTAGATTTATCACAAATTCTCGTAAAACGTGAAGCGAGCAGAAATTTCGCCTGCACGGATGCGTCAACTGTTTTCGACTTTCATGAATACAATACGTTAATGCGGGATCTACATCGGTGTGGGTATGCGTGTATTTCTTTTATTTCATTCGGTAACGTGTATCTAAGGATTAATAGTGGTAACTTGCGTAATTTTTTTTGTTTATCAAGTATAAAACAAATTGTTAGAGTCTCGTAACGCGTCCATTTTGCTTCGAATGCTATTTGTCTAATTTAAAATTTAAACAGCATTGTTTTGACATTCGTACGTATTTTGAGCATGCTGGGCTCGTTTTTTCAAGAGAAATTTATCATTACTCTCTCTCTCTCTCTGGCAGTGAAAGTATTAAACAATCATCAGGTAGCGTATTAAAATAATCATCCGTACTAATCACTAATCAAAGAAAAAGCTTATGCGTTTAGTTATTATGATACTTGGAAATACGTGACTCGGAGGACGCCATTTTGGATATTTTATTGTCCAATTATCAATTCAGTGAAAAAATAAACGGTTTTTTGTCGAACTAGAAAATGAGATCTTCGCATTATACTCTAAAATTGGTATTCGCTTCAAGTATCAAAAATATGTTGCATCTTTTTCGAAGGTTCCTTTGGAAATAGTTGCGAGCAAATTTGTCTTCCACGGATTTATGATTAGAGGAAAGGTACGTTGTTCGAACCCAGCATACTTATATCCTAAATATTAATGAATTCAGCTGTTTTGCTTGATTCACGTTAAAATATTTCGCGAAAGTGAATTGTAAAAGTCTGATGAAATTGCTGAATAAGTCGCTAGAGGTGAGAATAGAGTTTGAAGAAGGAAATGTAAGACTGTGCTGGCATTTGCAACAAAGCGATTATTTATTAATTTTATCAAAATATAGAAAAGATCCGTTGAACTTGATAATTTAATTTTTTTGTTTGCTTTCGTTTGCGTGCGTTTTCCTCAGACTTTCTCATTGACAACTGAACACATATCGTCGGCTCTGATTTGCAATAACTGTTTCATTGACGGTTTCATTGACGGTTTCATTCGTCGTTGTACATCAGAATGTATTTTTGTAGAACACAGCGAGTTATTCGGAAAGAAATTTGTCATAATCACAATTCAATTGCTTAAACTCTATGCAAATCCGAATGTTTACTTTTGTTTTACAAGACATTTTGATTGTTGAACGATTTGAAAAGATATCGTGCGCGTGTATCAGGCCGACAATCGCTTTGGCAGTATAATAATTAATTATCGTTACAATAAGTATACAAATCGGTAACTGACGTTGGTAAAAGTTGCGACTACGTAATAATAGCAGCAGCAAAAAATGACTGTTACAATGGCTAATGCCAGGTAAATGTATAACAACGGTAATAAACGTAATTGTAATAATAAAATTGCGTTTTTAGACGCCGTTCTAAGGCTTCTTCCATATTTTGTTATCCATCGTTACTTATCCCTCTTTCTTTCGTTCTTTTTTTCTACTTTTTGTCATCTTTACAAAGGGTTCGAAAAATAATTACAACCGACCCGCGCTTCGAAATTTTTTTTCTCATCCCTTTTGTATTATTTTTCTTTGCTACGCGTGTCTGTGTGTACGTGTGTATGTGTATGCTTTTTTTATCTATACATGCGGTGGCAGCCATAAGTTAGTATTAGTCCGCGTGGAAATATATAGTATGTATCGCAAGTATATCGTAAATAAACACATTTGTGGTATCCCCGGATAGGACGCTGACATTTATAAAACAGAGTCGATTTCCCGTTTTTTTCTTTGCTGTACAGGTTATTTGAATTATTATTTTTTGTTCAACCTCCTCACTCGCAGTATTCCGTTCACTCGATATACAATTACAGTAGTAATTCTGTTTTATTTTACTTATTTTTTTGTTGTTTGCTTCTTTTTCGACAGTGAAATGGCGGTGTAAGTTACTTTTTTGTTTTCGTAGATTGCCCCTACTACGAGCGGTACGTTACAATAAAGAGTCTTATCATCGATTCGGATTTATGCAACGTGAACACACAACGACGTAGTTGCTCGACGACTGCGTACAGAAATATATTATTAATATAGTCTTTTAGTTTCGATAAAAAAATTCAGTCCTTCTCGATTTGTTTGCCCTACATCGTCGTCATTATCTCTTACTTTTTTCGCTAAAACTTTTTAAATTTTTTCTTTTTCTTTTCTTTTCGATCATCATCGCAAAAATGCCATTCTTTCGCAAAAAATGACTTTCTATTCGTTAAGCATTGTGTTCACTCAAATCGACTTATTAAAATTCACAGTCCTAACCCGCTGAATCTCTCCTCTCTCTCCTACCATTCTCGATTAAATTTATTATACTTTTTTTTTGTACAACGCGACGAACACACACAATTATATTATTTATATATTTATATATAATATTTATAATATATTATAGTTATTATTATATACACAAACAGAGCCAAATCATCGTGAGATCGGCTCAACGCGCTAGTCCGAGTGCACTTTTGATCGTGTCGTCCCTTCGCATTTGTTTGTTGAATTTATCTTCTTTTATGTATATATTTATATATGTATAGGTAGTCAGCTTCAATCGTCAGCTCTTTTATTTACTATCTTTGAATTGCTGAGTTCAATAGGAAAGGAACGTAGAACATCTTACTCTCAACTAGTAGAGCTGCCGCCGATTGTACCTACGAGAAAAACCAAACCAGATAATTAATTTTAATCGGTTGAACTTTGAACTGTCAAACTCGATTGTTTTCTCGTTGTATTACTAATTTACAAAGTCAGAGTAATCAATTGAGAGCTCCGTCGTTTTCGCGAACTGGCCAGTAACGATGAAAAGAAACCATACAAACGAACGAAAGTGTTCGATCGACTTTCAATTTTTAGGAGTATATCAAGAAAGCATTGCAATACAAATAAATAAAAAGAAAAATGCATTCGCTGGAGCACTCACTTCGGGCAATCTGACGAGAAGATCGTGAAAGCGACTTCGATGATCCGGATCGTTGTGCTCGACGTAACTTCGTAAACAGCTCATGTATCGTTCTTGGATTTGTTCTAATTCCGCACCTCGTGCTGCGAACATAGACGACTCCATCAGTAAAAGTATTGATTATTAACGCATTAGAACAACACACACAATTTACGTTAGTTGTCTTACATTTCGCATCTGCAAACGCAGCGGTAAGTGAAAATCGCACGTATTAGTTTCATCGAAAAAAAAAGAAGAAAAGCTACTTTGAAAAAAATAAAAAATCTACTCTACCGTACGGTCGAAAGAATGATAAAGGATAAAACAAGAAGGGAGAATCTTCGTTTACCTTGCGAAAGCATTGTGATGACTTTTAAACAGACGTATTCCTCCATTTTCAGTTTGACCCTCCTGAACATGAGCGTGACGTAGGTAATTTTTTCAACCATAAGACCAACGTCCTGACGTAATTGGTCCATCGTTATTGGTCTACCCATCATACTTGTTAGGCAAGTTTGTAACGTATACATATTGTTGGCAACCTGTCAAACAAACAAAAAATAGCAATCAAAGTTTAAATCAACAGCGTCATTGATTCGTTTGTCGATTGTGGAAAAACTGACCTCCTGGTTGAAATCAGCGCCGGTCGGATCGTTGCCCGAATTGGAAACTTTGTGCGGTCCATGCATCGCTTGGTAAGCCGAGGTGGTGAGTACAAGGAGCTCATGCCATTTGTGCGTGAGTAGCCTCGTGTGTACTTCGACTGGTAGTTCCAGATAGAACGGTAACCTTTTGGTCCATTGCACCAGCTTGTAAACTATACTGTCGCCGATCTGACAGAGTTTCTCGCTTAGGTCCGATTTGTGATCTAACAGCTCGTCCAAGTTCTGTTTGCGGGCAAATTCAAAGCATTTTTGTTCAAGTACGTCCCGTTATCTAAGTCCTTTTTCGTTCGTTCGATATAGTAAACTTACCGGTAACGTGGCGATATCTTGAAATTCGTCGCAGTCTATGAGGGTTTGAATCATGGCGTTTGTTGTTTCCATAGGAAAAGCTCGATCCCGTGAACTACTTACGGCATTGTCTAACCTTTGACGCAAATGCACCACCTGCAAAATAACAAAACGCCCACGTTTACAAACGGTACTAATAAGGAAGCGCGGCGCAGGCTTAAGTAGGAAGTCTCTGCGCATTGTCTCGCATTTTTTTACTTTACAGATTATCAAGGAAAAACAATCGAGTCTTTCTCTCTCTCTAATTATCCTTTTGTTCCATCATCTTTCTTCCAAACATACCTACGCATATTAAACCGACGACGACGACGCCACGTGTATCCTTTTTTTTTCTTTCATTCTCGTGAAAGTTTCAACTCGACCAACAGTCTGATTTCTCTCCGAGAGTTGAAGGTCTTGCCAAAAAATGTCTCTGTATAGAAAGTTTGAAAAACAAACAGAAAAAAAAACATTAAAGAGCAACCGGAATTATTCGTGTTCGCGTGCAATATTATAGAAATCAAAATAGAAAAAAAAATAAAAAATAAAAAGAAGACGAGATTGAAGTCGAGTGCTCATCGTCGAGCGGAGCTCTCGCAATTGGCCGCGGGCACGAGAGGTCAGTGTCCCTATGGCACTGCAGAGAGCGACTTTCACAAGTTACGAAACTTCATGACCGAGCGAGAGCTGCTGTTGTTGCCGTTGCTGCTGCTGCGACTGCTGCTGCTTGCTGCCGTCCTTGGCACTCTACTGATTTTCTATCGTATATGTGTACATATATACATATATACGTATATCACTTATAGGCAAGTGGTGCACTATTTATCAGGATCAAGTACGATGTTCTATGATAACGTATTATTTTCACATATATACGCGTATACACGCACACTAAACTTAATACTATACCACACACGCGCCTAATCAAAAGTGCGACATTGGATTAGTGGGCAAACCACTCGTCTACGCAAAACAACGTCTCGCCAGCGAACCAAGTTCGAATCTCCATCGCTAACTCGTATTTTTGTTTTTTTGTAACGATGAAAATGAGAACTTAAGCTGCTCAGCCAAGAAAGTGTTGTTTGCGCCCTTTTAAATCTGACGAAAATGTCCGAAACTGAACGGTGAAACATGCCTGACCTTTTTTTCTGTCCCAATTTAGATGTCAATGAACTGCAAGATTAAGGTTTGGAAAGCAAGAGACGACATACGCAACGCGGACTAACAGTTTCACTTTTGGCAATGGCCTCGGAATATGCCCCACACGCTCGCGCGCGACTATGGAAAATGAAAGTTATGAGGTGACATGCACGTGTGTTCTTGTGTGCCTATATACATGAATATAAAATGTAATATAAAATATAACGAATATAAAATCGTACTACTCTACGAGCTATCTTAATTGTCTTCAACAATTGATGAAAATACGACAACGTCGTTGATAAAATCAGTCGAATACCATTAATGACCGAAAATTAACGTTCGTGATATTAGTCAAGTGTGTTGTCGTAGTGCGCGTTCGCGTTACGTAAGATATGTTGCTTTTTGTCTCGGAATTCGACTTATAATTTAATAAATTTTTTTTTAAATTATTCACTTTGATAATTTTGCAACGAGTATGTATCTGTATCTCGAATATTCCGATAACCTTTCTATTTTTCGTCGATTCGTAGAAAAAGAACCACGAGAATCACGCATCGTTTAATCCAAAGCTCACGTGAAACTTTCGTAATACGGGAAACCTTGATATACCTTACGCAAGTACCGCCGAAAAAAGTGAAATTGCAACGAGCGAGAGTTCATTCATCGCGTTCACGACGTACGAAAAACCCAAATTTCTGTGAACCTCCATTTTCCTTTCAGGTTGTTCCGTTCGCCACGAGTTCATAACGATCTTACGTAAAAGTACACATTGTAGAAAACGAGACGTATACCTTCGTGTTTACGTATATACGTGTGTAAGTATGCGTGTATGTGTGTGTATATATATACGTACACACATATATACATAAATATGTGTATGTATATATATATAAATAAATGAGTTTGACGCTGAGAGAGGAAAACTATGATTATTCAAACAAATTTACAGGTCTAAGCTTGGTTTTTATTAAAGTTTTTTTTAACACAATCGCTTATTTTTTACAGCGAACTTAAACAATTACAAATTATGTGCGCATATTGCGCTTACAAAGTGGTGGAAGGCAAAATTCACAAAAAAAGACAGGGCGATGCCGAATGGGTATCCATTGCATTTCGGCAGTCCAAATTGTTTTCTGAGTGTCTCCCTTAGTTCTTGATCTCCAGTGCCGATCTTTCAGTAGCACTACTTGCGGTCAATCTTTCTTTCTCTCTCTCTCTCTCTCTCTCTCTCTCTCTCTTTCTTTCCCTCTATCTCACTCTCTCTCTCTCCCTCTCTCTCACTCTTTCTGTCCCTCTCTCTCTCTCTCTCTCTGGCGCGTACTCGTAATTCTCACGCATCAGTGTCCAACAGTGTATGGTGTATCAGTTGAGCTTAGAATACGCACGTGGGATATGCGATCAACAAATTCACTCTCGTTTCCAATATTTACGATCATTATTGTTTGCTCGAACTACGAGCAGATAGTCTGTTAGTCGTAAACATTAGCCAGAATGAGTAGTTTGCCAAAAAAATAAACAAAAAGGTTGTCTTTTCGGTTTAATAGTTGTGTAATGGAGCGAGCGTACACCTCTACGCCGAGCAACTGATATATAGTTTCGGGCCTTGCTACATAATTCACGCATACAAGTGTCTTGAAGAGGCGCAAAAAGCAAGGCAAACGAAACGTTGACAAAAATTTACGACGTTGTCTCATCATTGCTCTTAACCTTCATGACTGTCTCTCCACGATAGTATAATAACGCTGAAAATGTTTTCTTTGATATATATATATGTTTATATTTAAATCTCAAGCATTCGCAAAAGAAGACTCCATTGTTTCTCAAACTTTAACCTATGCCGTCAGAGAAAAGAAAAAGGAAATCGAGTACTCACCTCGGAGGGGTTTGTGAGGGCAGTCTTCAGAATCATTCCATTGACCAAATTTCCAACTGGATGACCAGGACGATTGGGATGGTTTGGTGAAGGTGGCGAGTTGACGTTGTCGCGCGTTGGCATTGCTCTTTGTATAAATCCACCAGTAGCGCCGATTAATTGAGCGTGTTGCTGCTGCTGTTGTTGTTGTTGCTGCTGCTGCTGCTGCTGCTGCTGTTGCTGCTGTTGTTGTTGTAGCTGTTGTTGCTGTTGCTGTTGATGTTGCTGTTGCTGTTGCTGTTGAACGGTAGCCGCTACAATGTGTTTGTCCAACATCGCCGAAGCGATATTGACTTTGTTACCGGCACCATTGACACCAGTGCCGAGGTGACCACCTCCGCCCGCAGCCGACAGCACCGACATGTTACTGGACACATTGCTCTTATTTGTCTTCTTATGCTTCTTGTATTTTACCTGTGTGACATTTTTCTCTTTGTTATATACAGAATGCAATGTTTGCAAAAATGATGCTAGTGATATCAATGATATCACCGATATCAACGATGTTAGTGTGAGTAATAATACGAGAAATGACAATGTGTACTGACCTTATAAAGATTATAAACAGCTCCGGAATTCCTACCGCCTGGCATACGATCCTCCCTTACCGCTTGGAGTACCATGCCTTGCTCGATGCACTTTTTAAATCGACAGTACTGACACCTGTTCCTTTGCGCTTTCGTGATCTCACAGCCACCTTCCGCCACGCAGGTGTACACCCGCCTGTTTTGCACGGTCCTCTTGAAAAAACCTTTGCACCTGTTTTTTGTAACGCAAAAATGTTTGTTTGACTGAATAAAAAAAAGATTCAACAGCGTTGTTACGTTGCGACGAGGAAGAAAACACGATTCCCGGCAATTTTCGCAAGAGACTAATCAAACAGCGTGCGCACGCGTTTGCTCTTTCACTGCGTTTGCGACTCCATTTCCTTCGTGTTGTTACGTCACAAGCAACGCCACTGTACGATTTCTCTGACTAGAGTCGCGCGAAAGTCTGACATGATCGAATTGAACCTACTTCTGCGATTACCCCTTTTTGTTTGAAACATATTATTTAAAAAAATCATTCATTACCACATTTGAACGCATATACGTTACGGTACTTGTGACACACAACAATATACGTGTATTAATACGAGAAGAGATATAAGTACAAAGAAGAAAGGCTTCTGGGATCAGGAAGTAAAAGGGTGACCTTAAAAACTCGCACAACACCTGCCTCTATTGACCAGGTGCACCCGAGATCAAATTAAACCGGCCAGACACACGCGTTGTTAGTTTACGCTGCCGCTCGCGCATACGTACTTCGGAGAAATCTTTTAAAGGAAAAGAAACAATTCTTTTTCAAGGTTAACGTAACATGGACAATTTTGTTCGCTTTTATACTCTCGATGTTTTGCGAATATTCGTTCGTTATTAAACAAAAAAGTGGTTTTTTTCAACTTACCCTTCGCACGTAATAATCCCGTAATGCAATCCAGTAGCCTTATCTTCGCAAATCATGCAAATCATAGGCGTCTCATCTTCCTCGTGTTCCTGCTGCGGATGACCACCAGAACTTGGTGGCTGACCGACCAATGAAACTTGCAACTGTCCAGTAGTCGACTGTATGGCAGCTTCACTCTTCACAAGACCACCATTCCTTACCCAAGGTTGTTGTTGGGATTGTTGGGATTGTTGCTGCTGTTGCTGTTGTTGCGAGCTCGAGGCAGTAAGATTAAGCGCTTGCATCTGTTGAGAAGCCGGTAATTGCGTAAGATCGCCAGCCCACAACCTTTCCATATTAAGAGGTGGACCAGTTGAATATGGTGTCGAAGTTGGTGGTTTTCCACGTGACTCTTGACCCAAGTTTAATAATAACTGCGCCGCTGATTCTTCCGTTGACGAGCATGATGCTGCTGCCGCTGCTGCGGCTGCGGCTGCTGCTGCCGTTGCCGTCCACGAGGCTGCTGGTGGTGGTACTGGATCGACTGCCGGTGCCGACCAGATCATCGTTCTCACACCACCCACTTCACCCATTATCACCGTCGGTGGTGGACGTGGCGGCGCTGGGGCTGCTCGTTGCGCTGGCGGTTTCATGTTGTCGCCTTCATCGAATACGAGACGCAAGTGGTTATTCAAATTCGCGAAAAATTATCGGAGTTTCTACGTGTAACGTGTATCGACTTGTGTATCGTGATGTGTATCGAGACTACTAATGAAAGAATTTTGAAGAATACGTAGAAAAAGAAACGATAATTGACAGCAATTCGTGATTGCGTTTGAAAGCACGATTGTGTGTTATTAGGGACTTGGATTTTCGAGACTTATAAAAGAGATCACTTACCAGTGGTAGTATTCGGACTGGTGACGTTGATTCCAGCGCTAGTCCCATTATTACCCGTGACGTTGACGCTAACGTTACCAGTAGCCCCGTTATTACCGGTGACGTAACTAACAGCACTACTGATAACGCCATTCAACAGCTTTTGCGTAGCGAAACCCTGAACGCCGGGTGCCTGCGACCAGAACTGATGATGCGCCAATAAATGATGCGGTGGAACCGATGGTGCTCTCGGCCGTGGTGATGTCGTCTGTTGATTTTGTTGTGGACTTGGACTTGCAGTATACGACGGACTTGCACGATGACCAAGTGAATTGCTACTGTTACTCGTAGTACTCGAGCCACCTCCACCATCGAATACCGAATTATCGGATTCTTCTTTCGATTGCGTCGATGCGAGATTATTTCCCGACCGATCGGGCGTTTCGCTACTACGACTCGTTACCGATGTTTCTTGTGATGAGATCGGCGTCGATGGCGTACTCGACACTGCTTGCACGGGCGATTGTGGCGATGACCTACTTAAAAATAAACATCGGTTTTCTTTCGTTCGAACGAATAGAGTTATTGTTGCATTGTCGTTTGAAAATGATATCATAGAAAGAGACTGACCTCGTAGCCGTAGGCGTACAAGACCTCTGCTGCTGCTGCTGCTGCTGCTGCTGATGGTGGTGATGCTGTTGCTGAAGATGCTGAAGATGATGATGATGCGGATGGTGATGATGATGATGATGGTGATGATGATGATGCGGCTGTTCGTCAGTCTGCACCTCGGTACTGGGCCTAGGACTCGCCATCTCGGGGAAAACGGAATCCGGCGATACTCTTTCCGTTAGCGCTTCGTGCGCTTTATTTTGTTGCTGTTGTTGCTGCTGCTGTTGCTGCTGCTGCTGTTGGTGTTGTTGCTGCTGGTGATGATGATGGTGCTGTTGAACAACTTGAGCAGCGGGTACGCGTTGCAAGCAGGTGTCACGTGTCGTTGGACTTGGGCTACCGCGTAGGTACTCGGATTTAACCTTGATTATTGGGCAGCCCGGCGATGCTGGCATATTAGCGTCTGGCGACGATGTCGATGTGTCGGCCACGCTCTCCCCTGGAGCAGGAAAATTCGAAGTTGGTGATGATGAGCCCGACGCTGCAGCCACTGATGCAGTCTGAGGCTCCTGTTGCTGGGACATTAGCGGCGAACCCGCTGAACCCAGCGACACCGGCGAGTCTGCGGATTATGCCCAGGCTTGTTTTTTTTTTCTTTTTTTGCTTTGACCTTCTTAACGAGTAGATTTTTTTAAAAGTTTCTTTAATTTTATTTTAACGGTTTGTGAATTAATTCTGTTGTCGCGTGATAAAAATATACGAAAGAGATTTTGTAAATGAACTTTTTAATCTGGTTTACCACAGGTTCCGACGACAAACGTAATTGTAAAGTTGAATTGCGTGTCGACATCGTATGTGTGAGTCTCTAGAACGTGTTACTCAAAACTTTGCCAATTAAGCCAACTTGTAACAACAACAAGGGCAACAACAAAAAGAAAATTAAACTATGTGCACATAGCTTTAATCAGACCATGCGACATCGCTCAAGTTGATGAAACTTTCTTTTATAGCTATTTTTTCAAACATACTCGCGTATTCTCGCGAAAGAAGTATCGACTGGAAAATCCACGCTAACAGAACGAATACAGGCCTGCACAAGATTTTTCTCGCCTATTTTAACTTGATAAACACAAAAAAATATTCAAAGCGCGCACGTGTGTTTGATACGCACAGAAGCCAGGCAAATGAGGTCAACGCTCGTATGTGCCTTTGATTCTCGAATAAAGTTCAATGAGCTTCGAAACAAACTTGATCTTCCAAGCAAACGCAAAGAGATCGATTTATTTCAATTTAGAATTCGTTAGTAGGGTTTGCTTATTGAATGCCACTCTGTTATCAAGTTAAACGATTGAATTTTATTTGAAAGTTCTTTGTAACTTTGGTCAGTGGTCGATTTTTGTTTTTTTTCGGCTATCGAAATTGATCGTTTGTGCGAACGGGTGATTACGAAAATTGCGTGTTCAATAATTTAAAGCTAAAAGACACTTTTTAGTCGGCGCATTAACGTTACGAATTTCACTTCTATTTTTATAATTCCAACAAGTTTATACGCTAGATTTATGGTTAATAGACGTACATTCAAATCTAGATGATTTATCTCTAATTGGATTAAACGACCATTCCACGACAATAATACTCGCTCATAAATATCAATGCGTTACAAATTAAATTGCGAATGGAATATTATCATTCTACATGATGCATCGCAACTAATTGTTAATTAGCGAAATACAATATTCAGTCATTTTCAACTACATCGTCTAATAATGATTTTATACAACAATATCAGCCTCCAACAATTTATTCTAATTTCGAAATAAATAAAAAAAGTACTGCAAAGCAATATCAATCATCTTTAACTTAACGAGAAAAACGTGTCATACAAAAACAGGCGCGTGTATTATATCCTTTTTTGTAGCAATCGATGCATCGAACTAAATAAAAAAAACTTCAACACTGCGAAAGTGTGTTCGTTCTAATGCTCTCTCGTCGTGGTCGCGCCAGTCGGTGTGTAGGTCAAGGAAGGAATGCAGTTGACAAGGCCGCGAACGCGAGATTCTGTGCGGCGCCGTTCTTTCTCTCTCTCTCTCTCTCTCTTTCTCTTTCTCGCATAGGGTAACACTCGTTACATACACTTTAGCTTTGCTTTTTCTCTTTTTCTCGCTCTCCCGCGTCACTGAGCTAACGCTATTAATAGGCAAACTAACGCCTTTGCGATCGGTTGTTGTGTTATTTTATACGTGGCACGAGAAAATTGTTCAACGAGACTTTGTGTAGTGATGAGGAGATCCGTCGTATTTTCAATTATTTTAGATAATCTATTGGTTTTGTTATAATTAAAAGAAACTCGAGAACAAAGGATCGGGTATAGTAACAGCTTTGATCTATAGTCGTTCGTGATAACGAACTTTATAATAATAAAAGCACTCAATCAATTTCTATATAACTTAATCAGTCGTTTATAAAAAAATATCTACGATAACGTAGATAACTACGTCTATTGTTTACAACAAAAGTTCTAGTAGCACTATAATTACACCTTTAATGTGACTGTTGACATCTCTGTACGCAAATGTAATAGTAATAAACGGTTGGTCGTTTTACGTACCAAATTGATAAGTATATTTGCTGTACGCGACAAGTTATATTAAAAAAAGGAAAATAATAAAAAACGAATGAAGTACTATACACGATTCATTACCATACAAGGTGTTATGAATATCCAGCTGAGTAGCAGTGGGACTAGGCCAGGCGTGAAAGCCACAATTAAGTGGCCGTATAAAAGTATACACGCGCGATTCTCGCCGAAAGTTCCATTCACGAGTGTGGCGAAATAAGCTGTTATGTCATTCATTACTTACGTTCCTATAACAGCAATGATTTTCACTTTTTTTTGTTTTTTTTTACAAGACATAAATTTCAATGGATAAAGCGCCAAATCACGGTATTCAAGCTAAAATATTGGCGGATAGCGTGACCGTTTCAAATAATACAAATCATACATACTCGTTATATCATTGTGCATCTCATTTTTCTACATCACGAGTGAAATGTTTTAACAATCGATAACCGAAATGGCAATTTCGCATTATAATACTCGACAGCTCAACATTTCCCATTTTTATCAATTACCCCCCCCCCCCCCTCCCACCTCCCTCAGACACACGCACACACCTGTGTACGAGAAAAGCCAATGAGTCGATCGTTTTTCATCAAGCCTCGTGGCAAAACCATTGCATCGCAAGCCGTTGCCATTTGTCGCACGGAAACGCCGTTCGCTTGCCTCGGTGATGGTCGTTGAACTCAAGAGCCGTGTACGTAAGCGTCGAGGCCACCGAAAGGACATTCGTATAGTTTCGCTATCTGTGTGCGTATGCTTTTTTTTCTTATTTTCCGCTGTGTCACCTTATTTTTTTCCTTTATTCTGTGATTTTGAAATTTTAAAGAGTGGCATTCCTTTTTTAGCAATTATAAATAAATTGTCATTTTTTTTCGAATTATCGTTATATTCGAATGATAACATCCAATGGATAGTAAAATGTTTGATTCGCAGAAAAATTGTCGTAAATTGTAGTTATGTAAACGCGAGTAATTTTTAGCCGTTGTAAAATAACCGTGATTTTTATGTTGACTATACCAAGACGTGTATATTTATCAACGTATACGTTTGTTAATATGTTTTATTCGATATCACAAATTTTATTAAACGATTTCAAAAGTGGCGGGCTTAAAACGCCGTATTCCCCTGAAAATGACTAATCCTTTTAAGTAGTGTATATTAATTATAGTCAGCCTGGCCATTAAAATTACAATCTAAGTTATTGCTGCAGAATTATCATGCTTAACGTTTAAATTTAAATCTCATTTCAAGAGTATTTTATAATTGATATTCAAAGACGATAAAGTTGACAATCAATAAGTCTTCTTGACGTCATACAAAGCGAACAAAAAAGTGTTATACTCGCATAGGAAACCTTCAAAAAACTCAGCTAGTGCAAGTATCGTGCTATCAAACAAAAGCATATAACTCTCTCCTCGTTCGCGATAAGCATCAGAGCGTAAGCGACTGAAAGAGAAAGCTTTTCACTTGCCGCGCGCAACCAATTGTTATTTGCGTCGTGTATCCGCAAGCTCCGTGCCTGCATTGATTTTTTCATTCGATGACGACGCAGAGTCGGGTGGCGTTTATTTTTGTTCTCTTTTCATTCAACGATCTCTTTTTTTGTTTTGTTATTTGGATGGATGACTTCGTTGGCGTCGCACGCGCTGTCATTTTTGTCGTTATGCAAGCACCCGCCGATTTCTTTCCCTAAGTTTCATTCTGTTCAATGAACTTTATGTAACGACTTAGAATGTTTTGTGAAACGTGTACCGTGTTTTGGTACAGTGGCGGGCTCACACTGTGCGTGTTGCGTCTTTTCAGTAGTTTCCACGCGTATGTTACGAATAATTAACGTATTCGAAATCCTTTCGTTGGTATTCTATCGTGGAAAACGCAACTGCGTATTTAACTCGATAGTACGCATTGTATACGACGGTCGTTTTTCACAGCCTGACCGACGAGCGTTACATTAAAAATAAAACCATTACGTCTAATTTTGTAACATACTGTAACGGCTAATCAGTCACATGCCACGAACAAACGTTCTATGCATACAAAATGTTTAAAAGCTTTCCGAAAGCACCCGAAGCGCTCCAGTAGCGAATAAAATTGAAACACCAGTGAGTTTCAGTATAGACTAAGTTTTTTTAAATCGCGGGTCGACATGTTCATCCCTTCTATAATCCCCGTTGTAGATTACTCCGTCTAATGCACGTTCAATTGGTTTCCAGGTGCGATTAAAACGTACAACGGATGTTTCGTTCGTTCAATGAACGGGTATCGTCGGTTGTGGCTATTTTCAGGCTGTGGATAGACTGAAATAGGTTTCCGTATCTAGTACAGCTTGGATTTTTATCGAGTTAAGAAAGTGTTTTCGTTGGAATTTCTTGGTTTAAGATTGTGTTTTGGCGCTTGCTATTCTAAATGGATTTTAATGAATTTAAGTAGTATAAATCTATAATTGGTCATACGACACAGTATTTTTTGTTTATTTGATTAATTTTGTTTATTTTGGACGATTATATACAAATTTTATTTACACGATGTGTTTTTGATGGAATTATTTGATGTTTGAACGTAAAAAAGTGCTGATCGATTATGACTTACAATTGAATTCTCGATATTATATTTTAGGTCATATGTATACGTAGGCTATATCCACTCAGACTCGCATTACCTTAACTTTACGTGTCTTTCAAGGAGATACGGTGAAAACAAAGAAGCAACAACTTACCGTCACTACTACATCGAGAATCGACCTTTCTCCTTTTCAACTTGAGGTCTTGAAACAAGCTCATGTTGTCTAGCTCACACGGGCTGCTCGTAAGGGTCATAATTCCTGGAATACACAAGCAAAAAATAACAAAAATTAGCATAAACATCACGAAAGATAAACAATTGGATACTTTTAAAAGTATAGTATTATATATGGAGAGAAAATAATATTATTTTTATATTGTTTGACGTCGCGTGAGTAATATAAAAGCGCAATTAACTGCGTGAGTGCTCAGGAAGAGAGCGACGCGTACTCTTGGAATTAAAATAGACGGAATCACTTTTCGTGCGAACATTGAATTTGTATTTGGGAAAGTCGAAAATTGTAATTTTTTTTGGATTTCCTGAAAATGTAGAATGCAATGAGCGTAATATTTAACGTGAAATTCCACAATTTTTTAAACATTTTATTTTCAACATACACTTTGAAGATATATTTTTCCTCGTGTCAACGTACCTATACAAGGCTATCTTGATTTGCAAAATGAATTGCCAAAGTCATTTCGGGAAAAAAACAAACCGGTAGATACCGAAAATACCGGTTGGCGCGCGTGTCTAACGGCGCACACAGTCGAAATCAACCTTTCACCTTGACACGTTAAAACTGGATAACGTGCACCTCTTAAAAAATCATCGATGATGACTCGACGGGGGAAAAACAAACGGGACGACCTTAACCTCGTAAGGCACCTGCGTCGCGCCATCGTCGTCGTTGTAAACATTGTATTGCGTAGTAAAGTTAAAAACTGGAGCATACGAAGAAAAAACGGATTTTTCTCTTTGTTTGCTACGAGATATGTAGAGTGGTTTTGTTTAAAAGCCTTTAAAAAGGTACGTAAGAATGATAACAACTTTTTCTTTTTTTTTCAAGTAAGATTGTGTAGTTTTCATTGATAATTGAAGAGTAAGAGTTTACGATCTTCCTCTGGCGGCACATAAAAATACTTGAACGAAAATAACAAGTAGCTTTTGCAAATCTACGTATATCTACATAATTTAAACTGAAAATAAGTGATTTGTATTCTCGCGTTAAATTTCCCTGGCGAAACAAATAACCCTGTGAAAAAAAACCATAATGTTCGTCTGAATCATCAGTTGCATCACAAGCACCGTAAACAAATGCACCGTCACGAGTGAAACAGTAATATATTAATATATTATGTTTACTCGCAAACGAAGCTTTTCCGATTTGGAATAGCGTAGTAAGCGTAGACTTTTCAAACTTCACTATTTTACGTGGAAAATTATTTATGAATACTAAACGTATTGAGAACTTTGGTGAATGGGACAAAAACACAAATTATCGTATATTCTTGCCGTTCAAATCAGCACGTAATAAAAGCACGTAAAATCTCCGATCGATGAATCATCATGTTTTTGCTTGTGCAAACCCTCTCGAGTGGTTTCTTCAGTTTGGAATACACACACACGTCACGCGCAAACGTTCAAGGCAATGCTTACAAAATCGTATATTTTGATTGCGAGTCCCGCGCCACGAGAAAGCTTCTTAAACTATGATATCGGGGAAGTCCCAGTTTATGTTTGTTTTGCGCAAGATTATCAGAAAGAGTAAGTAATATATCTGAAAGGAGTTTAGATTGAATTGCAACACTCGCGATTGTACCGCTTGAGAATTGATAATTCTTAAAAGTCTTCGACGAGGGTATCTCGAAGGGTACTTTGAAGAGTATTTCGAAGGGTATTTCGATACGATACATACGTTATCGTCTTGTTAACGAGAACTAGTTAATGAATATTTATCCAAATAACTTTTAATTTACGGACAGAAATTAGAGAGCAATCTTGTCGTTTTTTTCTTCGAATTGTACAAAATTGTCAAATTACCGACAAGTAAGCTTACTGCTTATCTGTGAAGGTACAATCTTACAAGCCGTTAATTAAATAAACTAGAATAGATTTAATAACTGTTATTTTGACGGTATGTAACGTAAAAATAAAAATAATCTGTAAGAGCAAACTCATGTACATCTTGTTTACGTAAAAGCTCGAGCGCTACATAAATAACGGACAAAAAATAAAATAAGTAGCAATATATAACTTGTTTCTTGCAAAAAGAGAAAAAAATCATTCGTACGATGATTCGCCAGCAACGCTGTCGAGAGAAAGCAAATTCGGGATAATGTTAATAGTAATAATAACGATGATAATAATAATAGTAATGATGCAGCATGTGTAGAAGCCGTGAGATGTCGCTGTACGATTGACGCTTGAATACACGTGCTCTCCCACCGCTACGACGTCGGCATAGCATGGTATATCGACCGCGAGAGCGCTGCTGCTGCTGCTGCTGCTGTTAGCTCGCATGCACCCACTTGCGGGGTCCTTGCTCTCTGCCGCCTGTATGTGGGTCAGCAGTCTCACACACGCCGCCGCGCCGCTGCTCGCTCGCTCGCTCGCTTGCTCTCTTGCGTAATCAAATGCATGTGTGTGTGTGTGTGTGTGTGTGTGTGTGTGTGTGTGCATACAAAGCTATCAATAGGCGAGCGAGCGAGAACAGCGACGAAGCGCGTACATTTCACGTGGGTGAGTGAAAGAGGAGAGAGAGAGAGAGAGAGAGAGAGAGAGAGAGAGAGCATACTTGGGGATGGGTCCATCGATTAGTTCTTGCTTTTTCTTTGTAGGTTACAAGAAGGGTTGTCATATTTTTGCTTTGAGAGTTAACGAACAACGATATTTATGCAAAATATAAAACAAATAGTTCTGTTATTGTTGCTTGCTTCGAATTTATAACTGAAAAAGAAGAAAAATGAAATTCTATTTGCAGTTCCATCTCGTAACAATAAAACCACATCGTCCCGTTACATGCTTTATTTTGCACGTTTCAACCCCTATTATTCTTTTTTTCTCTTTTTCTTTTCAAGCGACACAATGATTGTAGAAGATACCGTGGGACGTGTGCATGTATGTGTGCGAGCTTTTTTTATTCTTTGGATGCAAATGATGTTTATGAATGCGTGCGAGAAAGTGTGTCTGGGTAAGAAAAAAATACATAAAGAAACGGAGAGCGGTGAGGCTAAAGGGCGATCGCGTTTCAATCGCTTACGTAACGGTTTCCTTTTACGAGCACCACGACGTGGATAGAGTGAGAGAAATAGAAAAAAAAATTAATTCGCTTTTTATCTTATTTTTTTCTTTGCGTTAACGTTTGACATTTAGATTTTATGTGACAAGTTATATAAAAGTATATATGTATACCCCTTTGGGTAAAGTGAAAGATCCTACTCGACTTTCACGGACTTCCGGGATCTCCGCGCTTTATAAAATTCTTTTTAGGCCTCCGCCTGACAGTTCAGTGCCCCCGCGACATGAAAAAGGAAAAAAATCGTTTTCTAATTTTAAGAACGGTCGAAGGTTTTCCTCGTTTCTCTCTCTCTCTCTCTCTCTCTCTCTCTCTCTCTCTCTCTGCCGCTCGCATAACTTTATTTTGCTTCGACGATCAAGTAGAAAAGTTTATTTGTCGAAAGGAAAAAATGTTACGCTCTTTATCTTCTCCAAAAATACATTGTTTGTCAATATGACAAATTCCCTTAGCTGTAACGTTTGTTATCATTTACAAGCACAGAAATGAAGGCGTTTATATAGTTTCGGTTGTATATATAGACAAAAACGTGGATTGGTGTATATCTGGCGCATTATAACGGCGCGTTGAAAAGTAGGTGATCGCGCTCAAACAAGCGAGTAGTCTCGCCAAGTGAATTTACCGCTATTCGACGGTGAAAGTGACTCTCCCACGCGGCATGACATCCTAATTCGCATACGCACTCTTTATGTTTCCCATTCTCTTTCGTTTGAAATATCAAATCCGTCCTAGTACGTAATGTCTTGTTTTTTTATCTGTACAATCCAATTTTAACTATCTTGTTCATTGAACTTTACAGCCTCGTGTATATAGACTTGCGAGGTATCATCCACTTACGCGAGCCGATTCAGTATAGAGAAAGAAAACATATAGTTCTTAACTTGCTAGTTCTGACTAACGATGCGCTTTTAATCCCCATTTCCACCGAGATATAGCGAAAGACAGAAAAGATTCAATTTATTTTGTTTTCTTTTATCGATTGAGTTTGGCACTTTACAAAGATTTCGCTTTGACCGTTCTCGTTGATTGACTTTTCCCATCACGTAATTAGATCGCGAAATTTTACATAAACCATTGGCCGGAGAGCGAAAAAACCGATTACCACACACAAGTGCAGTGGAAAAAGAGAAAGGAAATAGAAGTAAGAAAAGATAGAGAGAGAGAGAGAGAGAGAGAGAAGGAGAGAGTGGTTCAGGCCGTTGAACTTTTGCGCAGTGAAAGTTTCTATTATACCACTGGCCTTACCTTACTTTTCCTACGCTCGCGTCTTGTGTCATAAGGCCCCCTCTCACTGTCTCTCTCTCTCTCTCTCTCTCTCTCTCTCTGTCTCCCTCTCTCTCTCCCTCTCTTTCCTACCAACTTCGTTCGAAAGATGCGTTTCTTTTCCAACATTGCGAACATTTGGCTATGCGTGGTTTGTTAATGTTTTCGGCCATGTACGTGTGTTTTATACGTTAGGATTGTGTAACGGAACTGGCCAATTTGCTAGATGTAATTGTAGAAGCATATGTATTTTGTTGGAAAGCGGATGGGTTGTTCACGGGAACTATGTCAAATTTACTTCCGTACGTATCACAGCGTCACTTCTCTTTATTGTCAAAAAAATCGATAATGAATATTTGATACTGCAAACTCATGTATATATGATTCGCGACGGTATATAGCGTATACGTATGAAACTTTATTGAGGTTGTCGCGAGAATTAAATGTAGTATATTGAATTGATGATATCAGTATCATTGACTTCCAAATGACTCACGCGGTGCAGGCTACTGATTCATCGATTTAATTATTACAATTGAAACGTGAGCGTTTCTTTTTGCAACGTCTCTTTATTTTTCTCTTTCTTTCCTCTCGCTAGAATCAATTGATTGCTGTTATTTGTAAACAAGCAATTAATCGAGAATTGATATATTTATTGATGTCAAAACTTTCACGTAGTTGGTTATAGACTATTGTATATTAAGTATTCATGATTATGGGTAAGAGAAATTATTATGATTTTAGAAACTTGGTGATAAAATAATCAACGGAACAACAATTGCAATTCGATTGATTCTAAACAATTTCAAAAGTTCCGTTTGAACGTGTTAGCAATTTTTATTTCGATAATCAAGCATAACGCTGAATTGTAAAATTACCGCTGCGACAGCTTTGCGCGACAACTGGTTGCATTAGCAATAGCATGAGACACGATTACAGCGATTTTAGTCAAGGAAATTTCTGCGAAAGATTAAACAAATCAATCGACCAATAATTTGATCGTTACCTAAACCTCTTAACCGCTAATGTCCGTCAAAAGCCACGTTATCCAACGTGTTACACTCATGTACGCAGAGTCAAAGCTTGTGAGCTCGTACTCTGTAACTTCTCTCTGTCTGTCTCTCTCTCTTAATCTCTCGCGTCCACATAACCACCAATGACCAGCTACATTCTCTCTCTCTCTCTCTCTCTCTCATTCGCTTGTGCACCTGCGTCAATTGCGATTTGCAATTAGCGAAGCGTGCAATTGTGAAATCGCGTTTGGTGTTATTGACCCGAAGGCCGCTTTGACACTGCTGTTGCCGCCGCTGTCACCGTCACAATACTATTCGTTTATTGCTAATACTCGGATCTTTTTTAATGCTGCGGTTTTCGAGGAGGTTTCACTTTCAGCATATAGAACGAGAGATAGAGAAAAGAGATGCTTTTGATACTCTCACTCGCAGAAAGATACGAATTAAAAAAATATCAAGAGCATTCTGCTTTTCACACATACATACACACAATGCACCCTCTAACACTTAAACCAAAAATATAAGAAAAATATTGTGGTTTCCGTACCTAAATGTCGTCCGTGTAGCACACTCATCTTGGCGCACATGATTCTCCAAAAATTAAAGACACACAGGGTCTTCGGATAAACTAAAGGAAAACAAGAAGAAGAAAACTTCTTCGTTTAGTTCACCCCATGATACGTCACACAATATGTCTCTCGTACATTGGCACTCGTTGTAGACGTCATCAACATCATCGAAGAAGCAGAAGACAAAAAATAACAACACCACTTGACACGAAAAAACGAAAGTTGGTACCGTTCGCGTTGGAGGCTCGGCGCCGAATGAAGTAGCGGCGTTATTTTGGAAGTTTGTTGGGACCCACACCAACTGCTTCGCTTGACCTCGTTTCGGTGAAGTGCGTGATGTTGGGCTGGCCAATGCCAAAAAAACTTTCACTCTCGCTCCAAGAGATAGAGAGAGAAAGAGAGAGAGAGAGAGAGAGAGAGAGAGAGAGAGAGAGAGAGAGAGGGAGAGAGAGAGAGAGAAAGAGGTGAACGGCTCGTCTTTACTTTCTTTCTTCTTTCTAACCGTTTTCTTTTTTTTATCGTTCGTTCGTTCGCTCGCTTGCGTAATATATATCGAATCGAGGCGGCGAGCGAGCGAACGAGAAAGTGCAGAGCGAACGAGCGACTAAGCACGACTGCGAGAGTTAACGTATAGGCTTCTCTCTCTCTTTCTCTCTCTCTCTCTCTCTCTCTCTCTCTATCTATCTCACTCCTCCTTCTCAACTCGTATAGCAAGCATTACACACATACACACACACAGCGCGCCGCGCGCGAGCGGTCGGCCATGGCATACTTACTAATGTCAATCACACCGCCACCACCGAGCTGCACTTCTCTCTCTCTCTCTCTCTCTCTCTCTCTCTCTCTCGCTTGCTTACCGTATGTACAACGTTTTCAGTTGCTACAACTATACTTATCGATTTTTCCGACGATGAATTTTCAAACGATCACCTTTTTTTCCTTATCGGTTGTTGATTTCGATAGTCGTCCTTAACCCACCCCCTATATAATAGGAGACTTACACTCCACGGAGCAGGATTTTTGCTATAAGTAAGGAGTCATGGAGACTATTGCATAACGTAGTTGATGTGGAATGTCGCATTCGTGTAGGATGATGATTTGACTATGTTTCATACTATTGAACAATACACTTTCTACGAATTACGAATTGGGTTGAATGATCAATCCTGGATATCATTTTTCATACATTCGTTTCAGCGGCTTATTGTATACGCTTACTTAAATTCAAACTAACAATATTCTCACTGTCACGCAAAAACTTACAAATTCTTCCTGAAAAATTTTGGCTGATCCATGTAACATGTATCACCAGAAATTCGTAAATGTAACTGCACTTTTGACAAACGTGTGAAAATTGACAGTTGAAAATTATAGTCGAAGTCACGTTTTCGCGCTTATCGCACGACAAGTATATGTGTATACGTATCTGTATATTTATATGAGCGGTAAACATTCATACAGAGTGCATGTAGCATAGAACGCTATAGAAGCACTTGCAAGGACGCCTCGCAAGAGAGAGAGAGAGAGAGAGAGAGAGCGCGCAACTATTTTCAGTCAATACCACACAAGCAAACCGAGTAGTGCACTGAACTTTGTTATTGAGCGTGACTTAGAAAAAAATCACGTTCGTTGTTTACGACTGTGGGTTACGTTGCGTTGGCTGCAACGCATCGAGGAAAAACGTTGAACTCATTCTCAAAGTACATCCTCGATATACGGGTTATACTTCTAGAAAAAAAAAATAAATGTAATATGTCCGTGAGAGTTTTAACGGATGCGACCTCCTCAATGGAGACACCAGATGAGAGGAGGGTGTTGATGTACGTATCGTTATAGAAATCACAAAACGAGGACAGTTTTGTTACGAATCACTTGACAACACCACGCGGTGGTTTACGTCATACTTTTTGCTTGAAATAGGTATATATGCGTACTATGTTGAGGGATTAATGATCAACGTTCACAATTGCGGGAATTCTAACGAATGATACTGCTGAATAGTTGAGAAGTTATATAGACATGACTATGGATAAGTAGTTTGAAATTAGTTCATCGCGTTCGACGATTAATTGGAATAGTTGTGGGTTATAAATTGTTTGTATTCGTGTTTGATATAAATTCAAATTGGAAACACTGATATGCATGCGGCAGTGATGTAATAAAGTTTCGAAGCTTTCTTCGTTTTCATAAGCTTATATTTTCATTAAGGTACATTTATAGTCGAGCATTTGTACATCTGTCGCTTTTTAGTATACATAAAAGAACTCCGAATCTAGTCGTTTAATATAAATATGCAGACGCCAAAGATTTAGCGTACTTAATGTTATCGAAAGAAAAATAAGACAATCAACAGCAGCGAATCTATCTCATTTTGTTAAAAAAGTAACAAAAGTGCCTAAGTCGTAGTTCGCTAAGAAAAATAATGATTCATTGCAATATAATTGAATACGCAACGATAAAGATTTATACGATTGTATCAATTTTGATGATGAAATATTTTAAACCAGTATAAACGTAAAACACAATGACTACCACGACAAAGAAAATTATTATTTCAGAGATCACTGCGAATGTTTTTTAGCGTGTAATACGTCAAGAATATTTTGAAGTCGTTGTACCCTTTACTTTAGGGAAAATTAGATTTCCTAAAGTCTGTCTAATTTTTACGAGAATTTGAGAATGTGTAATCAAATAAATTTTAAATTTTTTGCAAATATGGTTCGTAGAAAACTATTAACCGAGTTCATTGTACGATTATTTCGTTGGTTAGGTTCTTCAGCCGGAATCATTCGTCCGACGACGAGAACGATTAAATTCGAATTAGAAGATATTATTAAAACATTGAAACCGTTACGTATTTTAGTGGAAACTAAGTACCAATGAATTTGAACAGTTTTCATTTCAAAAATAATAAATCGCCAAATGTGATCTGCATGTTCATTAAAAACGTATACGTAAATACGCTAATTAGATTATTATTAGATTGTGTAAATAAATTGAAAGTTACAACTCTGCACAAGAGAGCACTTTAAGATCATGGAAGAAACTAGAAAAGATTTTTAATTGTATCATTTAGGTTTTCTAACGAAAAGGAGTTCATTTATCATAATTAAGAAGGCATCGATAGTTTCGTGAAATGATACTTATTCAATTATGATACTTAATCCCATCCGGAGTAGCCATACTGAACCAGATTTTAGATTTTAAGCCACATTTCCCAGCAGTCAATGCAATGCATAGTGTCACATTAGCATACAATCAAATAAACAGTGGCGGAAACGACTAATTCAAAAAGTAAAATATAATTCTGGAACTGAAATAAGGGGTTTCCAAAAACAAAGCTAAGTCACTCCGCAGAAAAAACCATGCATTGCTAATGTTTCATCGTGTTTCGAAAATAATGGGGGCTTCTCACGGTTAATCGTGACGCAAATTTAAATATTGAATGGGTCAACCGAATATACCGCTGCGTCTGTGTGTACTTGTCAAGGTCGCTCACAGTGGAATCATTAGGGAAGTGCATGGCCTGATAATTTATGAGCGGTCGCTCTCCCGAAGTTTTCATGCTTGGTTTTTTATCCAGCTTCCTTAGGTTAGCTGGATCCCTTATGAGAAACGGGTTGTTTAATAGAATTTCAGGTGGTCAGACATTTTACGGAACGTTGATTTCGTGGAAGGATCAACGGTTTTTATTGAATTGTAGAAATGTATAATTTCGTCGGCATTATCCAGGTAACCGTGGGCGTAAATAAAAAGAAGAAATTTTTCGCACGCAATTACCACTCGTAAAGTACTACAATAAACTAACGACACAAAAGCTAAATTGTAACAAACGTGGCAATAGAACAAAGCAAAAAATAAAATGTACGATCTTTTGTCTACAATAGCAGTGAGGTAGTTACGTGATCGCATAGCCTCAAAGTCTCTCTGCTGCTGCTGCGGCTGCTGCCATCAAGAGCGTAATTTGCAAGGTATATACGCATGCAAAATGTTGCCGAGTTCGCGCCTTGAACGCATATACCTTCGCGAACTGTATAATAGCTATATAATAGCTCGATCGCCTTCGAGCTTCCAGACGCGTCGATCTGTTTACTAGATAAGCAAGTATTATACGTTTGATATGTCGAGCAAACCTTGCTTTTTGTGGATTGATATTTTTCATTTTTTTTCCTTCGACTTTTCAATCCACAGTTCGGAGATCGACCAATGTAGTGGTTTAAATCTCAGTTCTGTCTTCTTTCACATACATTTCCTGTAGAAACATTTGAAAGTGACCTACCGATATCCTTAGGCCTTGTATTCATTCCTGAGTAGTATCGTCCAGTTTGGTCAGCCAACACTGCGAGATCTCGCGGCTAACGCAACACAGAAACTCACACCGAAGCCGGATATATTTAGTTGCAAATTGGCATAGGTCGTACATGCTGCTGCTACTGCTACTGCGTTATCTCTCTCTCTCTCTCTCTCTCTCTCTCTCTCTCGACCACGCACACGTGGCCTCCATTATTATAAAGCCGATCCGAATAAGCCAGTTATAGTCAGCCGAGTCTCGTAACAAAACAGGATGATAATACTGATGTTCACTTAGGAAGAAGGTAGCGTTGATAACAAAACTTTCAGTTACAAATGAAAGTTGATTGCAACGTAACGAGACGAACACTAATGCCCGAATAATGCATATTACGCAATTACTCAACTATCACAAAAAGAATAGCTTTGCGTTATAAATTGTGCAATATGCTTGCCAGCTTGGCTTGCCGCGCGTACAAGTTACACATTTTCCTCGTAGTGAAATAATGACCTTCCATAATGATCTCGCGGCGCTGTGCGTGTACGCAGCTTTTCCATTAAATTACGTAACAGCGAGCAGTTGGATTCCGTGGTTTTAACACAGACAATCATATGAAATAGACTGTGTTATACATATATATAAATTCTTTCAACTTTTCTTATCACCTTTTTCATGAATCTCTTTCTCGTAAATAGTATTTCATTGACAATCATAATTTGAGGTAGATATGAACAAAAAATAAAAATAAAGGAGAAAATGATTACGACGCGCGTCGTCTAAATCGAGATATACATGTACGCGTTACGTATACACAGGTGTATATAACGCGTCGTCTCGACGTAATTCACGTCAGTCGAGCTTGCGCACTTAACTATAGCCGAACCTATCCCAACCTTGTCGTGCGACGTAACCAAACGGTAAAACGAGACTACGTTATAGAGTCACGAGACTCAATGGAATCTTTGCCGCGTGAGTTTACTAAACTGATTAGGTACGTGTTACCTGTTACGAGTGTTTTTTTTTACTTTTTTTCGAGCGATAAGGAAATGTTTATTATTGGACGTAGGAGAAAAATTGAAAGGCCATCTTTCTTTTTTCAAAAATTGCAAAAAAGAATCAATGGGAAGGATGCCAAAGTTCCATTTATTAATTATTCATCGACCCAAATCCAAATTCGAAAACTAGAAATACATCGCAACACAAAACAGAGCGCACGTGCGAAATAGTGAAACACTGTCGTCGTACTAGATTGGAACGTCAGGCTCTTTCTCTCTCTCTCTCTCTCTCTTTCTGCGCTCATCCGCCAGAATAGCTCTCTTGCCTGCAGCCTCTCACTCTTTTTTTATACACGAAATATTTTCATCGACAAAATCTTTCAATTCTTTTTGTGTTCATTTCCGTGACAGGTTGTGGAAAGATATCGGCATTTTGTTGTTGTTTTCTTTTTGCTATAGTTTATTTCCTGTTCCTCGTACGTGAGTTAAACCCATGTATATTTACTTGCGACATTTTGTCACGACGTTGACCCTGTAACCAATGTTCACGTAGCTAGTGAATATCTCCCGCTTATCACAGCGTACTCCTTATAACAATGACAACTTTAAAAATGGTAAGACGAGTCGGTTGCAAATGAGCGTGAGAGATAATAATAAAGTGAACGTCTTTCGCGTCCTGTTTTTGACGTATTTATAAAGATACAAAATGACATTTCTAGATTCAAACGCTCGATACTTTTACGTAATGTCGCTTGTCTTTTGTCGGTACATTCATCCATCTGCTATCGACTTTATTGTCTGTATTCAGGTGGCGATAATTTACCTGTAAATTATACTACGAGCCTCAATCGTATTTCTCAAGGAAAAAAAATGTTTTTTTTTTACCAATGACTGTGACTTTCATGTTAATTTTTATCATGAAAAAAAAAAGAAAAAAACATCTCATCTCGCCACGAAATCGAAAGTTTACCTTTTCTCCAGTCGTATATATGAGTATATATAAACGTATGCATACGTTCACACTCATCGCTTGTCCTTGCGTCGAAGTTTCTTCCTCGTGCGCGCGGCGGCCTTCGCAACAGAGGCGCCTCTCCGAAAATTTGCTTAACGAATTCGCGCTCGCGCGAGTAAACGACCTAGACCTTCGTCTCTGCTCCTTGTGCTATCCTTCTTCTTTTCTTATTCGTTTTTCTCGTCTTTGTCTTTTGAGTGAGAAGTGCAAACCGGTGGCTAGACAAGTGTGTAAACTTATGTATTTGGAAGTTTCACGACATTCGTCAAAAATGTATGTACATACGAATGCGTGGATTATTGTTAAGTGAAGTAACACGTTGAAATGTTACAATGTCATTCCGGCATTGATCTCCGGATAGATGTCTACTAGATAATAATTCGTCAAATAAAAAATCATTGGGAGCGGTTATTTGGTTAATAATTGTATAGACATTTTAACCGACTAAATAGCACGGGTTATTTCAAATTTGTAATTTTGAAACTGATCTTGTTACTTATTTATTTTCTTTGTCTGTTTAACTGTAATGAATCCTTGAGCTTATTTTCCATCGACATTGCTAATAGTTCCCCAACTTGACGGAAAGAAAACTGATACTATAGAATTAAATCGCATGCAAAATAGTAAAAGAACTTACATTTTTTTCTTGTTAATACATCCAAAACAAGAAACTCCAGCTCAACAGATGCTGCTACCGAAAAATTTTCTCAATCTCTCTCTCTCTTTCTTCTACTCCCCAAACAAAAGAAAAGGTAAGCTTCCACAGCTATAGCGGATAAACATTACTTCATCGGCAGTGTTATCGGTAGCAAACAGTTGGCCATGAAATCGACTCGTCAAACAGAGGAAAAATAATCTAAAGGCTCCACCCTCAGTCTCAGTCCTCGTGGCAGTAGTAACATCGTCATTTTTCCACACACTTGTCTTTCTCTCGCTTTCTCTCAATACTTAATGAAAAAAAAAAACAAAAAAAGCCAAAGAACAACGATAAATGCATCAACAATTTGCACTATAAGTTCTCAGCATCATCACTCCTTTCTCCGTGGCACATGCGAAAGCTCGCTATTCGCATTACACAAACCCACTATCCTACACATACACGTGCACGCACACCCACGTTAACGCGCCGCACGTGGTGTGAGGGTTGGAGTTTATATACTTTTGCAAGCAGCTGCAAGCGAGGCCAAAGTAGGGCGACGACTGCCAGCTTGCTGGGGGACCTCCTCGGTGCGTCGGCTTCCTCGGCGACGAACCACTCATACGTTGTATATACATATACGAACAGAGAGAGAAAGAGAGAGTGGGGAGTAAGCGCAAGCGCGACGAGGGCGGCGAAAGTGGGGTAGGCGCCAGAGTCTAGGATAGGTCGTAACAGCGAGAGCGATGCACTCTCTTTTCTCTCTCTCTCTCTCTCTCTCTTTCTCGCGTTACATATATACACACTTACCGCTTTCGATTATATACCGATGCTGATGCTTTCTGTATCATACGTGCGCGCGTTGCAACTGAAGCTTTTTTTTCAAATTAAGACTTTTTGTAAATATCGCGTTTGTCGTGAGATTCTCGCAATTTCGACGCAGGAACGTAATTTTCAGACGATATTCGTTAAATTTTTGTACGTTGGAATTGAATGTTAAAGCGAAAGCAATGTATCCAATTGTGAATGTTTGTTCTCAATAATCCAAGATCAACTTTATTTTTGTTACAAAAATCAATATTTTTTGTAAATTGTTCGATAACGATGTATTCACAGAAAAACCAATAGTCTATCGCCATAAACGAAGAACATATTAGCCATTCTTTCAGAGCTTTCGTCAGTTAACATAAATATTATTTATAAAGTAACCTGTCCAAAAATTCGATTCAATTGTAGAGTACTATCCTCGTGTATAAGCTACGCGATATATAACAAAGGGATTTGCTTCCCACACAAGAGGACTCTTGCTTTTAACTCGGTGTTGGCTTGCAAAGGAGAAAGCGCACCGTTTTACGGACACTCCTTGGCGATGAGACGAGACAACGATGACGGGGCCCAGAGCGAGTTTTCGGTACAAGGCCCTACTCGGGCACGGTCTAGGCCAACCAAGAAAAAAAACTTTCACCTTCGAACGCACTGTTGCTGCTCACGTGAATCTGGACGTCCACGGTCAGTGCCCGTTGACATTCACTTTTTTTTGTACGTTCGCCGAAAGGGCCAGACGGCTTTACGGGGATTTCAGGGAAGAAAGTGAAATTTTCGTACAGGACGTGTGTAATTGAAACTTATAAGGTAGGATCAATTTATTTAATTCAGTTTATCGTCGTGTGAAATGAGTTATTGGCAATATTGGTTTCCCGATGAGTTGATCGTAGATCGAATTATTATTAGACGACATCAGTTCTGAGATAACTGAAAATGGCCACAGCGCGTAATTAGCGTTTTCAATTATTTAAAAATAAACTATATTCCATGCCGAGATCACCACAAGTTTTGCCAAGTTCACCATATCGTGTTCTCTAAATCTAAACATTCAAAAAGAGAATTTCATTTTGTCCTTGACTGCGTTTTTTTTCTTCCGGTGAAGGCAATTCAATGTCAAGTTTTTGGGCTCATCGTGAAAAATATGTGTGTGTCCGTGAAAGTGTGACATAAGAAAAGGTGATGCGTGAGTCTTTTTTTAATAGCTGTCAACCGACAAAGTGCCGCGAAGAAGAAGGAAAAAACGTAAAAGCAGAATGGATTCACATGCTTTCGAATGGATATCACATGCAAGGAAAATGATTAAAGCTCCTACGAGTGAATTGACATTGCTATTACCGTTGACTTATAGATAGTTTATTAAATAGACATTAGCGTTATGGAAAAATGAGATAATTTAAAAATCTCGATAATCAGTAGAACAAGAGAGACACGGTCAGGCGTAACGAATAATTACATCTATAGCATATTAGCATGTAAAAAACATAGCTTTGAATGGAAAAAAATAATGGAACGAGATCACATCTTAAGAAGGTCGACGAGCATTTGTACAAGAGGAGGCTCCTTGGCGAGGATCAGCACGCGTTACATATTTGCCCTGACCTCAAAAGAGGCCGGTTTTACCGCCGAGAGGGAGAGAGGAAAATTCATCGAGAAAAAGAGATATAATAGAACAAAACGATTTCTTCATTCGCAACGTTATGCTAATAAAGAATAGTCAATCGTCACCTTCCCCTCGGCGAAAGGAGTCCAATGATCTCTTTTGTTTCAAAGATTTATTACGCTGTTACTATATGATCAATTTTACATCCCGTTTCTTTAATATATTTTTTTATTCGTTCAAACACGTAATAAATTGTACGAGGATGCAATTATTCCGAGAGAGAGAGAAGATTAGTTAGTCATATGTTGCAACGCGACGTGCAAACACAAACGTCGTCGTAAACTTTTCAAGCGTTCATTAGCTTCACAACTTTTGTACTACAAGTTAAATTTCAACAAGCCACGTATAAGCAACCTTCGATCGGGTTTTTCAGGTCAACTCAAGCACAAATATATAACAAATTTTACTGGGAAATTGGTTAATTTTGCGGAAACTATACGCAGAACTATACGCAAGAGAAAGAAATGTATACGCTCGTTGAACAATTTACTCGATTTATTAGGGAGGGAGGGGAGCAGCTTAAAACCTATTCTCGACAATTCCTTTGTGCGTATTTTTGGCCTATGCAATGAGACTTTCCACGATCTAGCGTGATGTTGCAATAAACTTGCATCAGCCATAATTACGTTTCAAACTGCTAATTGCTCGGGAAAAATAGTTGTGAAAAACGAATACGAGTGTTCGACAATAAATATTACTATTTATTCGTTACTGGATCTCGATCGTTGATTTCTCTTACCTTCCTCCTCCTCCCCACCCCCTGTAACGAAACAAAGCTTCAGAAAAGCCGCAATAATAAACACCTCAAGTCATTCAATCTCATCCACACCTATTTCGCGTGTAATTTTCTAGGAATCAACTCGAGAGAGAGAGAGAGAGAGAGAGAGAGAGAAGACAAAAAAACTCGTTCAATCGTGCAAAAATCTTCCGCGTTGCGTGCAGGTAAACGAGTTGTGTGTATGCGTACGTACATGTCGGCACGTATACGTACAATAAAAGAGTGGTCAGTACCGTAAGCCCCACTGACTCACAGAACTACTTTCCCTTCCTCTCGTCGCGTTTATACCGCCTGCTGCTGCTGTTGCTACCCGTTATTCATGAGGTTAGCATCGAGAGTGAAACTCATTGGAGCGCTTCCTCTTCTTCTCCGTATCTCTCTTATGTATATGTGTATTATTTTTCTTTTTTTGTGTAACACATTAACAGTTACGTCTTGAAGACCCTTCTTTTCACTTGCCTTCTTTGTAACGATCGAAGGAGACGTTTTATACCTGTGCAAATGGAGGAAGTCCGCAATTTTTTTTGTATTATTTTAATAACGAAGGATATATACAGAGAAACGAAAGTTCTTTTATTATTTTTACCCAAAGAACCCAAAAAAGATGGATGACGAAGATATGAAATCTGTAGGATATTCGCGTATCGGATGGTACACAAACTAAACGTTCACTTTCATTACTTGCATGTATTTTCGAATGAACATTAGTTTTGCACAAACGCTATTTTCATAAATCAATAATAACATATCAGCATATCGGTAAAGACTTTGGACATTCAAACAAGAACGCACAATCAAAGACAAGATATCTATTAAAACCAGATCCATAAATCACAGCGTACTTTTGACGTTCAAATAAATAACGCAACGAATTAGTCGTTGCAACTCTATCCCGTGAATTGCAATCGATAAACTGTGGTCTTAAAGCGTAAAATCGTCGCATGTACGCAAACATGCACAAAAGCAATTTAGAAATCGTCGGCACAGCAGGTGAGGAGATAAAAAATGTCCTTGCCGATTTTCCTACGTGCGCACACTTTCCACCCGTAATTCAAGAGCTCAAGAAGACTTATGTGTCGATACATCGTTACCCTCTATATATATATAGTGTACCGATCGAGATTAATTCCGGTGACGGAAAACTGTCTAGCGATAGTGTCTACAGGGTCGCAGAGTGATATCTTGAATTTATAGATGGACGATTTACGTCTACCTGCTCTGTGTTCGGAGAGATAGTTGAAGAGAGCTCATAAAGATGGCAAGAGTGTAAAGTTATTACGAGAGATGTTGCGCTATTCTATCACCTTATTAAGTCGATCGTGCGTTTAATATTGAATTCACTCGATCTTTCAATTTGAACGATTAGGATAGTCCTTTAGTTATCGCCAAGCCTCTATCATACTCTCTTAATCTGTTTTAAAAGATAGGGTAAAAAATATTTGCTCCATTTACCAACGAAAAACAAAAACAGAGTACTTTACATAAAAAACTACGTAACTATATCTGACTTTCAATCTCTCTTGCAACCTTGTCTCTTATTCGTCGTGTAGGAAGCCTAGCAATCGTCTCATCAGATTCAATGAGAACTTCCTCTTCTGCTTCATCCTCGCTATTCTAATCTCGAAATCGGCAAACGCACATCATACCGCGCTACGAGTGCAGGCGCGGTTGTTGAACATGACCGCGAAATAAAAAGTGGCCCTCGATCAGGCCTCCTGCTCACTCGTTCTCTCTCACTCGCTCGCACACACGGCGCAATCTTTTTCTGGGTCAAGATTCAAGTTCTTTGGTAGCGCGAGCGCCTTCGAATCAGACTCTACCGACTGAACTGTGAACAACCAAAAGAACACGGATTGGCTATGATATTGGAGAAATCATTTGGATAAGAAAAGTTGCTTGATTTTGTTTTTTTTCACTGCGATTAGGAATGCCACTGTTGCAAATCGACTGCTGTATTTATGGGATTATTTTATAGTCAGAGATAGTATACCTATAAGTAAAATAATTTTTCATATTTATCTAATCAAATGCATATCGATCTCTGTTGCCTTTTGTTGTTGATTATTTCTACGATCTACTTAAAATTTGAATAAGAAGCGGATGTGGAAAGTTGAGTTTATCGTTTTTCTATAGTATTAATAATAGTTTATCAAAGTGTTATTCGGCGTTAATCATATTTTTTTTCTTTGAAACCGTAAATTCTCCACGCAAAAAGTCCAAATGCACTTCCAAATCTCGTCGCACGATCAACCTTTGAATTATAAGCCCCGAGTATTCAACGAGCGAAAGCTTCAAACGATCTTAAATCTCGATCATTCAACGGAAAAGACGCTAGGTGCAGTGTGGATAAATAACCTGGAGGATCTCGAAAAATTGCGTGATCGATTCCACTACCCAATTGAATTAATCGTTGTAAAATGATGTAATCTGCGTTAGATGGAACCTGGGATAAGACAAGAAGCACTCGTAACAAATCAGCGCAGACAAACTCAAATAAATTCGCTCCAGTTCAAACACACGAAACGTAACGATATCGTGAGAAAAAATCGAGGATCACGTAACGTTTTGAATTCAACCAAAAGCAGAGGATTCCAAGTGAAAGCGAAATAACCTTAGTTTCCACGATTGATTTCACCATACGTAGAGAAAAACCAACGCGATCAACGCGCGAGTGATGTTCGGTTTTCTAGACATTTACTTTTTTTCGCTGCCTGACATCTACTCTGCGTATACATACGTATATATGCCTCCAAGTGACGAACCGCGGGAACGAGATTCCGAGTTCGATGGTATTCGAATTTAATAGAAAGTTTAAACCTTTTTACATTAACGTGTACGTCTCAATGACGACTAACATGACGGTAATGATGATTGACGTTTGAAAAAAAAAACGTTCATCTCTTTTCATGTATTCCTCGTTGCGTTTGATACGCTCGTCAAAGTGCAGTCACATTGAACAAAAAAAGAAGCTAATGTTTACCGTGGACACGAGTATAATGAGCATGGCGTTTTCACTATGACACATAGAACGACGGACAAAACGCGCAACACAGAGCAAGCGCCATTGTGTCGCCCGCGCGCTTCTAATAATGCGCCAAGGTGAAATTTATATGCCACCAGTCGACGACGATAAGCTAGAGTGCAATGACTTTTTATGTTATTGTACGAAGCTGGTTTTTTGTTTGTTCGTCTTTTTTCGTGTAAAGTGAATTTCTATTTCTAAGTTCCATGCATTTAGATGAGTTTACTTATGTTGCAAAGTTGGTGTAGTTTGTAAGATTACCTATTAGTTGGAATAAGACTTGTGCAAATGTTGCGGGATGTTAAGTTTGGAAAATTACAATTACCATTGTTGTGGCTCGTCTTATTTTTCCCGAAACTTTAACTTTTTACACGCACTTACTAGCAAAATAATACGAGCGAAGTGACAAATTCTAGCGTGAATCGCAAACAAGTATCTCTAAATATCGCTAAAAACCCACTTGACGTATAGTCAAACTCACGCAATTTAGCTCTCACGTCGCGTGTGTAGGGAAGTCGACCTCTATCTTCTATATCTGCATCTTGTGCGCGCGTGAGCTACGAGGTTGGCCGATGTCGTGCCGTGCAAGAGAGGAATGCCCGGGCCGAGAAAAGCTTCAAGAGACCTAGTTTCAGAACAGCTAGAGAATCGGTCACGCTATTGCCAGACGCCACTAGTGAGCTTATATTGCTCGGAATTGCTCTCTCTCTCTCTCTCTCTCTCTCTCTCCATCACTGGATTTTCTTTCTCTACATCGCTTTATGAGAAAATCTTTGTAAGTAGTTTTTACTACGATATCTTGTTTCTTGAACTGTTCTTTTCCTTTCTTCTTTTTGCTTTTCATTCCGAAATTGCGGATAAGTTGACTAAACGTTGTGTAACTTTTTCTAGATAAAATAAAAAAAAAACAACCAATTTTTTCACGTTCACAAAAAAAAACAAGCAACTTTCGAAAGTTTGCTTTGGGAAGATAGCCTGTAATCTGGGAACACACCTCTAATTAAGTACTCGGCTTTAGAGAACCGCCTAGCAATCTGACAGTGACAAGCAGACGTCGACGCAACAATAACTTTCCTCCCAAGCAACACATCGTCAACAGCACAATGAACAAGAAAGAGAGGAAGAGAGCGAAACAGCAAAAAAAAAAAGAAAATAACGATTCTCGCTGGCAGATAAAAGACTTTTTGCATAGTATAATTCGACTTTGTCCACTATTCTGAGAGACAGGACGTTACGAAGCTATATCGATACGCTTTCCCCGCTGTTGCTCATTAACGTTGTCTATAGGTCGACGAACTTGCGCATCTGTTCGACAGCTTGTAGTTTAGATTTTCAGTCAAACTATACCTGTGATCCCTTTAATTTTGTCGGATGAAATTTGCGCCGAGAACGTTGGAACAACGAAGTGAATTAAACGTTGAGTTAAAGTAGGAAGATCCTATCCGTTATGAATAATAAAAGAAAATGTTTCAATTCACTCTCAGTACATGACTCAAATGAAACAATGCAAGCGTAGAAAGTACATTGTCGGTATAAAATTCGTATAAGCACTTCCTTGGTCCCCCACGGCTTGACCTTTCTCTAAACTGAATTCGCGCTCCCCAACTCAGAAGATATTTCGATTCACTTTCGATTCTCTCTCTCTCTCTCTCTCTTGTTTTTGTTTCATTCTGCTGGGTAATATTATGGATACATACTTTTACGTAACGACACCTACTCCTCCTCCTGAGACGAAGAAAAAATCATACTTCGCGAGAGGTTTTTGCCCTGCGAATGCCACAGAATTACGTAAAGGTAACCGTCAGGTGAACGTCTCCGTTTTATTACGACGAAAGTAGTTTGTAGTTCAGAGAGCCTTACAAAAATCCGTTACGCAAGGTATATATACATGATATTTTATATAACTTTAAATATTAATAATAATTTTAGGTTAAGAATTGAAATACAAGAGCGCTCGAGTTTTGTTGTTCTTTTCTAAACGTTACGAGACACTACTTCCGTCGTTGTAAGGCAACTTTGTTAACGAGGAGAGAGAGAGAGGGGGGGGGGGGTGAATACACATACAAAAGTACTCGGCACTCGTAAAAAAAAAGTAAAAAGAATAAGGTTCGACGACCTGCCACTGACAAACAATGGGGAAAGTTGTTCTCGGCGCACGCTCCGAGGGATTTTACGCACTCAACGACATTATGCTCACCTTTCACCATCATCCTCATCGCCATCATCTCTTTCTCTCTCCCTCTCTCTCTCTCTCTTTCTCCTGTGCTGCAAAAAAGCCTATAATGTGATACATGGAAGGTCAAGGGCTTGAAACTTTCACTCATGTGTGTGCAGTGCTTTATGAGCTTTCGCTTTTATCTTTATGTCTCAATCGAAACGGAATTCCTCTCTCCCTCTCTCTCTTTCTCTTTCTCTCTCCTCATTAGCAAGGAAATTATTTGAACTTTCTTCATGCCTATGTTTTTCAATGAGCTTTGACAGTAATGATCGTAATTTTCAATTGAATTGTTCCCAATTTATACACGCACACATCAGAGTAAAGTGACAAACAAATACTCAACTATAATTGTTGTAATTTTTGACACGATGACCGTCGTTTTTGGTTCTAAATTCGAAATTGGACACGTGTCGATTGTGTAACGTCAAGCAACCTATTAAAATATGCCTGTATAGCTAATGCTGCATTTAAAAGTCGCTAATTACGGGTAATCAATGGCAAGTGCATCCTTTAATTATACGAGTGGTCTAAACACTACGAGTTATCTATTACATAGATCCTTCACTTTGTTTACTTTATCAGCGAGACGTTGCGCAAGCGCGTTATATCATTAACCTTATCCGTATAGGATATACAGTTTAATCTTTGACGTGAAACATGGTTTTTCATGTAATTAGTACACGAGATACAAATATACGTTCGAACGCGACATTCTGTTAGTTTGTAAAACTGCGGGCCAACTAGTTTTGCGGCGCATATTTTCAAAAAGAACGTTTCGTAAAGTTAAGTTGTTCGACTATAGACACCTACGCACGTACCGACGCTTTCGATTAATATTTCTCAAGAATGCATCTTCTAAGTACGTGTGGTATTAATCGTCGCGTCAAGTTGTACGATAATTCGTTAAAAATAACTCGTGCTGCGTTGCGTTACATTCATTCATAACGATGCACGTGAACAACACACGCGTATGTACATATACATGTATCCCATGAGAAACAATTACGTTGGATTTTTCTAAACACGATACGTTGTATATGTGCCTGAGAATCGAACACACGCGCGAGGATCACGTTGCGTAAATGTAGGAAGCGTCGATGCATTCACCTTTTGTGCAACCTTGCCGCGTCAGTGGTTCTCTATCGTTGTCCGCGACTCGACTTTACGGCTTTTGACAACGTTCCACAACATATTGGCTAGATACGTTTGTTGTTGTTACAACTTATAAGCGAAATCAAAGCAAACCTCCCATTCGATATTTCGAAGGGTTTTACAGCGCTTTACGTATGCGTGACGACGAAACTTGTAATTCAAAATTATTCGTTAGTCTTGCAAATATTAATACTTATTTATTACAATGGTTTTCTGTCAACAATTCTTTGTAGATGTACAAAGAGTTCTTTTTGTTGCCAAATATGAGTTTTTCCTTACTCGAGGTTACTTTATAACAAGTAGAAAAGACAATCTAGCTATCGTCGCTATAAAATATCACGACACCATCTACCGGCAATTCGGCAAAAAATTGAAAAGATAAATCTTCGAATCGTCGTGAGAATGATCAAGAACGACACTACGATAATTATCCAACTGTCAAAACACACAAAATAGTCAGGCGAAACCGCGCCATTATTCCGTCAACCAAGTGATTCCATCGTTCACCGTTTACTTGTAAAAAGCTACACGACTGCTCTATGAGCCAAACCACTTGAATAAATCGGCATCGAAACTTAACCTCCGATATAGTAAACGATATCAATCAAGTTGAGAACGACTCGTTACGGTGGACTCTCGAGGTCGGCAGCTTTCTCTTCTGCATGCATGTTTTCTCTCTCTTTCTCTTGTGCGCGCGCGCGCTCAACAGTTAATAGTCGCCAGGTCAAGCTTTTGCAGTCAGTCGTGTGTATATGAGTCAGGCAACGCGATATATAGTACGCGATATTGACAATGATGCCTGATCGTCGAGGCAGTTCGAGTGACGAAGAAATTAAAAAAAGAGAAATATTTTGCGGAAATATACCGTGACCAAATTCTATATACAATGAAATAAATGTAGTTCTCACGTACGGCGTTTTTCCGAGCGTGCTGTTCGCGTTTCTTCGCAAAGTGAACGAAATTGGAAAAGACACACACACACACACACACACACACACCAAGACAACTAGTCTCGTTTGATTATCGATGATCGTAAAGCATGCGCATTTGCAAATTATCGCGACACGGGAAAATCCCGCGGCCATTGAAATTGTTTTAACCGTTAAAATTAACGTCACACTTCGTTTTCTCTTCGGTGTTAATCTTGATATCCATTATTTGTCGTATTATATTTTGAATTACAAACAGTTTCCGTTCGATATTCATGGCCGTAAATTTGAAGTAATATCAACTTACAGTCATACTTACATCTTGTATTAACTTAATTGGTATCTCCCTAACCCAACCACTACCCCCCCCCCCCGCCTTAAAAAACAACCATAAGATGCGAGGGAAAAGCTTAATAAAAACGAACAAAAAGTTGTCCATCAATCGTGAACCTGCATCATCACCCCACTACACAGCTATACGCTACCCCTTCAACATGTAGGGGTAAAGTCGGGGTAGCGGCAGCAGCTCAAGCGTGACGTCAGTGCGCACCCCGATGCTAAAGACACGGTAGAGAGGGAGTCGCGCATGCGTTGCACACCAAGCCGGGGTGAACGACCGACCTAGACTCGCTCTCTCTCTCAGGGGTGTGCAACGTTGTCAACGTTGCCTTCTTCGACAAGCTTTTTATCATTTTTTTGTATTATTTGTTATCTTTGTACATCGATAATGAATATTAGCTATTTTCTTCTTTTTCTTTTTGCTCTTATCAGACGACATTTTTCAACGGTATATTGGAATTTTTAAGAATTTTCATAGATAAAAATGACACGTCGAATATACACGTGGTTGTTATTGATCCTTCCCCGTTGTCAATGCTGTATATGCGCGCGCTGATATCACTGAAAGGGAGGGAGGGTTGGATAGAAAACGGCAGGGCCACTAGGCTGCTGCTCGCGGAACAGAGGTCAATGACCTCTGTTCGCTCACTGAGAGAAAGAGAGAGAGAGAGACGCTGTACTTGACCCCGAGGATCCTGCACCGCGCAGAGGATGGAATGAGAGAGAGAGAGAGAGAGAAACATAGGACCAAGTAAAAGCGGGGAGGTGAGAAATCCTTTGTCGTATAGAAGGAGGGGCATTTGTGATTCATCTATGGGGGGTTAAGAAAAAAAATAAGGGCTTTCGCTGTTTTTTTTCTATGGGTGTAAACGTTGTTTTTTTTCTTATCGTACCGAGTTTTGTTATAGACCAAGTTTTCATTTACAGTTTCAACGGCTCTAAAGATCATTTGGGGTAAATTACGCAAGGCTGTACAGACTTATCTACTCACAATAAATTGACATGGCAAGTAATCAAATCAGAGTACATACTATTCTCATCTACGTCCTTCTGACAGCTTACCTGTAAGCAAAGTAATGATATTGTTTTAATAAAAAAACCAATACATGTTTTGTCATCTATGTAGAAATGAATAATGATAGACTGTTTAAGTGTTTAAGTGCGTGTATATTTGATTGACGAGGTATAAAATAAGTATTCGAAAAAAGTTTCATGAATATTGAATTAATAGATACATTTCAAGCGCGAGCATAAATGTATTCCTTTTTATTCGACTCCTACATCGGATTTTTCCTCGTTAAAAAATATGAATACTTCAATCTCAAGATACAATGTTCGAATATATTGAATATTCATGATGTGCAACAACTCAAAGCTAATGGAAAATTACCAAACTTTTACGAGCTTTTAAACGTGCGGATGAAACGATGATGAGTGATGTAAAAGCTATATACGCGTAAATGACGAAAATCTGAGTGAACGGCAGAATAATCTTGCCTTGGGTCGTACCCTTGACCTCAAGCCGATTCGTTTTTTCTGTAGTTTTCCAAACTTTACGACTTGAAAGTTGAATTCACGGGAATCTTACGTAAAAATAATCATGAGGTTGTCTCGGTGAAATAAAAAGTTACCGTCGCGATTGAAACGTTAAATGGATATTTGTTTTTACGTTTACCAATCATTTAAATCGTTGCAAAAAGTATCAAACAAATATATTCAATAGTAAAATATATATTTTCCATAAATTTCCCTATAAATCCCATTTCTCATCTAGCAAATCTAGCTAACTGAATACGCGATCAGGATAACCAGCGGTACCAATTAATAATTATCGCAAAAAAATGTTCACAAAAGTGTCCTAACGAAAAACACCAGTAAGCAACCATAGTCATTAGTCGAAAAATGGAATGTTCCCTTTGTGTATATCGCTCAACTCCCTCGTAGTCGTTGTCGTCGTCGTCGAAGAAGAAGCTTGATTCTGACAAAAGGAAAACGAGTGCTCTCTCTCTCCCGACTTTACGAAGACATCCCCTATCCATGGTATAGTCGACCCTTAACAGACAGTGCCGAGGGGAAAAGCTAAGGAAAGCCCGTAACCGTGGCTTTGTGTGCGTTAGGGAAAAAGCAACGAGGGTGAGTATGACAGAGAGAACATAACGGTGGAGTTTTCCATGATGCACAGTTTGCGTGGGGTTCGGATTACGAATTTTCTTTTTGTCTCTCTTTTGAGAATGGGATTTTACGCTTGCTAACAAAGGAACATTGTCAATTGTTATGTTGATTGACCGGAACAATAATCTTGTTTGATTAACAATCCGGTCAGATATCTTAATCTCATCTGAATTGAGAAACAAGATCACTTTTGATTAAAATGTATCCGAACCTTGGATTCCTCGGACGCTGCTGACTAGCACTGTTAAAACGAACTGCTAACAAGCAGCATGCACATCAATTACGTATTGCACCTCATCCCTCTACCAATAATCAGTTGCATTGTACTCGCACAAAAACTCTCACCACGCGTAAAAATAAATTCATCGATAAATAAATAAAAATTAAGAAAACAAAACTTCCTCCTTGCGAAAGAGTTACGTAAAGATTACGAGAAATACGTCGTGATAGGACGCTAGTGCGCACACAACTGCCGGGAAAATACCCTCCGAAAAAAAAAAGATCCGTGCGTGCGTGTCGGTCAATTAGGCCACGCCTAGCGAATAAAATTCAACGAAAAAGAGAGAGAAAGAGAGATAGAGATAGAGTGCATTCACCCCTGGAACGAGACTGAATGGGGTGGGGGTACGACCAACCGACACGAAGATATTCTTTCTTACCCCGAGAAACGTTTCTCTACGATCGGAATCACGTGGAAAAACACGTGTTACTACTCTTAATGAGGCTGAATAGAATGCGTGTGTTATTTATATACTCCTGTTGAGACGTTACTTCTGAAAGATGGGATAATGATTTGAAAGTGAAAGCTATGGGCTTTTATGTCTTACTCGAGTTCATACTAGACACCCATAGTATCGCGAGGACATTAACGAATGATCTTGTACGTAAGTGAAAAGTTTACGGTTTTCAAACTTGGTTTTATTCATAAATCCGTCTAAAAAACTATAAATACCTTGTTCCAAAATCGACCGCAACATCGCAAACGTCTGTCGAAGCTTTATTCAATCACTAATAATCCCAATTACGCATTATCGCGTATACCTTTAGTTACACCACCTAACTCGCATTCGTTGTTTTCTTTTTATAAGAGTACCATCGCAACAGTTCCATGCGACAAAGCCCGCTTGCAACCTGCTGCCATGAAATCTGTGTATTTTAGGCAGAGCATACACACACGCACACCCACAGAGTAGCGTCGTCAGTATAGTAGGATATCGAGCGGCAATGCCAAGGGCAAGGGCGCCCCTTCCATACTAAAGCTTCCGGCCAATCGCGCGCCACACGCACTCGCATACAAACACAGAAGGACCGTTGCGTTCGGGGGAAAGGCGCACGCGCACTACCCAATTTTATGGGGGTTACAATCAGCTGCTACTCCTATTGCTGCTGATACTATACGAAGAGGGAGAGAGAGAGAGAGAGAGAGAGAGAGAGAGAGAGAGCGAAAGAGGTCCCTTTTATTTTTATATTTTATTTTGAGGACATAGTGATTATTGCAAAATTTTTAATATTATTTTAGATAGCAGAAGAAACAATGGGAAATGGCTATTGGATTGATCAAGTCAAACGTCGGTAAAATGAAAGAATGATTGGTACACCATTGATAAGTGTCTTATCGATCGATCTTAATGTCTCTTTCATTATGCATTGATACGAATGTCAGTGTCTTTCGTTAAGGAAAAATCAATGATTCGGTGTTTTGGATGACAATGGTTATCGTCGGCTCCATAATTCATCTCTCTTCTTTGCTTGTTCGGTTGTATAAGAGTTAAACAAGCCCAGTAACCATTTTTATATAGCAGATTATCATAATTTGACCCTACAAAGGATCGAATGAAATCTACGACTATAAATGCAGCGTCCCTTTCTTTTAATGATAATTATTACGTATGGACGACAAATTACTACTTAAAGCGTTACTCGTTACTCGAATATGAGAACTTGCTTTTTTGTGGACTATACCTATACGACTAACTCACAAATCCACAAAAGTATCACTCAAAGTATCACTCTAATCTCGAGAACCATCAAAATAATAACTAACCACTCAGCAGCAATCTCACGACGATAAAAAGCAAAGTATCCAAACAATAGCCGCTGTCTGAAAGGAAACCCCAAAGAGAGACAGAGAAAGAGCACGTGGATACGTACAATAGAGAATTTTGGCTGCGTGTAGCAAAAAAAAAATAAATAAAAAGCTATGCCTACAAACTTGAGAGATCGCTAAAGGAGAAAGTTGAACGAGGTGAACGCACTCTCGAGCGCTGTTGGGTCTCTTGCAACTATACTAACGATGTTTCTCGTTGACGTGATAGTGGTGGTAGTGGTGGCGATATTACGTAACGTTCGAGACCTTTCGACGGCAACACTTGAAGCGACCAACATGTACGTGTCGATTGATTTTGATTTATGTAATCTAATAGCGATACAGAGATGCCTGGATAATTATTACAAAGGCCAATCCCAAATATATCAAACGTAACTTGTTCTTTGATTTAATTTGTTGTTGTTAGATTACAGTTCTATGCAAACTTACCAGAATCGCGTTACTTTCACTGCTATACATTTCTGCGATGAATTTACCACAGAGACAGCGACATAGACATCCGTTATGAAAGCGACAGGTGATTATTTAATCTAAATTGATAATTCGCAAAGCGCAAGCATACACTTAGTACCAGCATGCCGTATGAACAAGAAAAAAACTGTACTCTCATAAATCCAGTCGCTTATTATAACCTCGGCGTATACATGATAATAGGAAGAGAGAGAAAGAGAGGCGTCGGTGAAAACTGAAGTAAATCAAAAACTAATTACACACTGTTAGCCTCTATGTATATATCTGTATATACGTGCATATCGACAATGTCGCTAATCGTTTGCTCCGTCTAATTAGTAGCACCAACTTATTTATTTATTTATTATTTTTTGTTCTCACACGCACGTATACCGAGGAAGCAGGAAGTACAGTTGAGAGCCACGGAGGAGAAAGTGCTTACTGCTGGTGCTACTATTGAGTTGCACGGTATTATGCTGTTCTGCGTGTGATAGTTTGAATAACGTCATTTTGCGACTGAAACAATCGTTGTTGTTGGTATAATGGGCTATGAAATGAGAATTTTTTTCAATCGTCGATATTGGTTGAAAGACTTACCGAATAAAAAGGTCGAAATTAAGCAATTTCATACTTCCAATCGGGAAATAATATTTGTATTGGTGTAGCTTCCAGAAATAACGCTCTTGAATTTGTTCGATAAATGAATAATTAAAAGTCTCGGTCTAGACGTTTGAATATATATTTTAAGGCATGCATTACGCTTTTAAATATTCATTGGGCATAAATTCCAATCATTTGAAACTTTCAAACCAGTTAATAAATCATTTGCCGACTAGATGCAAAATATATTTCAAAAATGCACGTGACCCGTCGTAGAAAGTAAGTGACACTTTGAAAACCATTCTCATGTACACACCGATAGCCACCGAAAGATAAACCTCGTTCAATCTTACTAACCGCAAACAAACTAGGAAGGCTCTCTCTCACTCTCCCTCTCTCGAAGAGGGCATTTTTTTTTTGCAAAACCCTCGACCACAGCTTTTCCCGAGGCAATTAGCCGTGCGCGTGTACATGCCTCGGTAAACGTGATCAAAGGGCTGCTGCTCGTCGTCGTACACGGTGTCATTCTTATTTCACAGGTTGGAGAGAAAAACTGGGTCACGGAGCGACTTGCTCAAGCTTATATACGCGTTAATTAGCTAGCGGCTAGCGAAGCTTCTTTTTCGTTTTTTTTTCATTTTCATCGTTTAAGTGTGTGCTTCAGCCGAATGGACAGTGCATACATGTGGCGATGGATATTCATTGAAATGCTTTCGCTTTGGGAATACTACAAGGAGATACTGCGCTTTTTGGAGTGATACGTGGAAAATTGCTTGAATTTACGATTCTCCTTTGAAATGTTCCAATTGAAAAAAGTACGTGGACGGAAAAGAGCGTTGTTATTAACGGATTGTATGTTACAATAAAAATGCTACAAAATGATAACGATCTTCTAGGCGTAATTGTAGTTTTGCTTCGTGAATTTACAAACATATTGTTTAAATCCTCGTAGTGATAAGTTAATGATTCTAGTGCAAATGCTCGGTCAATTCTCAAGAGGTAAGCGATAGATACGCAAAATTTCTTGTTCATAATTTTTAATAGTCTGTGTTACAAAGCTAGTTTACAAGAATAGGTTGTAAAAATAGGTTTATTGATCTGATTGCGGTAATCGCACTAGTCACCTTAGGAATGACTACAGTATCATTAGCATACGATGGTGCAGAATCATTTGACATTTCCTCTAGATTATTCAAACGGAATAAAAAGTAAAAGGTTCCGCTTTTCACTTGCCATCACACGCAATACATTTCCATCTTTAAAACGTTCAAACAAACTCTAATCTTTCAACCTTTGTAAATTTTCAGAAACAAACACAGATCGTTAAACGAAGCTGTTTAACGATCTGCGACTTGCCGTAGAAAAGTCTTTAGTAACAATAACAATGAACTTACTATTTCGCCAAAACGTGCAGACGTGTAAAAAAAATAAATAAAATACCCAGTCAGTCACTTTCGCTTGGCGTTTCTCGTGAAAAGTTTTACGTGACATGCATACGGGGTCGAGAGTCAGTCGTAAGGCACATCACGCCTGTAAGGTACACGGGCGCATTAGAAAAATAATTGTCACTCGCTAGCTCAATGGGAACGTGAAAAATAAGATATTCTACTGGCGGACGCTCTTTAATGCAGATACGCAGGCTTCTCGGAAACACTTTGAATAATAATTTCATTTTCCATGATGAATTGGACTTGTGGAGTTGACTTTCTTCAAATATGTGTACATCATTCGTGAAAGTCCGTATCGTATGTTCGTGATATCCGTGGTTAACTTTTTTCAATGCACGTGCGTTTATAATTAATTGCTGTCTTCACTGATATACATTAATACTGTAAACGAGCAACTCGTCGTTGTTTTTACTTCGGAATAGGCTGCAATTTGTGAATTCCAAATAGCTACAAACTCGTATTCGTTTTTTATGCATCGATTTTCTTTTAACGTTTACGGGAATTTCGTAATTTTGTCTTATTCAAGTTCGATAGACAAATATCAAACGAAATCCTCTGAAAAATCGAATCGCGACTTTCCATATTAACGAAACAATAGCTGTAATCTCGAAACAACGCTGCATCCCCACGATAAATCAATCTTTCCCAAGAAACGTGTGATCGAGCTTGTCTCTCACGAAAAAGATCGTGCATCGCGAAAAATCGCATATACGACACAGAGGGAAAGTCACATCTTTAACATAGACACAGCTGCAAGATATCCAACGTCATCGTGTGTCTGAATTAATAAAAATAAGAATATCATTTTCGCAAGTACACCATTGCGTCGTGTTTATTACCCTTCAAAAAGAAGAGAAAAAACAAACGCTTTTCAAAAGTTACGCGCGCCTAAAAGAGATAGTTTTTCGGAGTATCCATGTGCTGCGTACGTGTGTGCGAACGTTCCATAGAAAGTTACGTGCAGTCGGCCGAGCTATTTCCATTAACCCATTTCTTAGTGTGTCCGGGCGACGGACGGCTCTTCTCATGCACACACGCGTACACACTCACAAACGTATGCACATACTTGTTTTCACGCACTATTTTGTCGCGCGTAGCTCAACTCTATGAATAATTTGGCGTCGCGCGACTTTATTAGTTGCCTCGAGTTTTCACAAGAAGGGCAAAATATCTTAACTAGGTGCATCAATTATTTAAACGAATTGCGCGAATTATACTCTAGTTTTGGTCTACATTTGTCGCTTGTATATTATGCATAATGTACAGGGGGTGAGAGTGCTTTAAGTAGCTTCGCAGCTTAAAGCTCTAGCAATCGATTAAATGTATGGTTATTTTCAGGTTACCAGCGAGACGCTAGTAGACAGACCGTACGTACAGAAGAATGGTTCAGACGTACATCGCGCGTTGTATTAGAGACGACCATCGGTCAAAGAGGTAAATACTTTTAAGCAAAAAATGTCGATAACAAAGTATATTAATCGTGACACGTTGATGGACGCTAGAGGAATTGTTTTCAAAGCGTTCTAATTCCTTATCGAACGATGGGTAAATTTTCATAAGAAAACCTCTATAATTCTATCGCATAGATCGTATCTCCTTCATCTTGTCTAAACAATAAATTATAACAAACAAAAGAAAGTGCGTGGAATAATAACGAAAAGCATTTTGAAAAGACATTTCGCAAAGTACCGTTACAGAGTACGTACGCTTGTTTGACCGTATCTACTTAACCTACATAGATAAACGTCATTCTAAATAGGCAGAGGAGGAGTACGAGCGTAGGGAGGGTTAAGATTACGGCCTTAGACACGCGCTATTTTTCGTTTCTTTTTCTATATTTTTCGAGTGCTGGAAGGAAATTTCGCTGAAACTTTTCCTCGCTAAGCAGATAAGGATAAGGTGAAAAAAAATCAAAGACAACCTTCGCTCGGAAAAACCAATTATATATTCGCTACAAGCTGTATATTGAGTTATATAGGAAAGAGATGATAAAAGACCTGGATGGCAGAGGAAAAGAGGGAGGCCGGAAGCGATAAACCGGTGCAACGGTCGAAACTGAAGTGGGTCTCGATAAGGAGTCCGACCTCGAACGTCAGTTAGAGGCGTATGCTTGCGAGAGAGCGAGAGAGCTTTATCCGTGAACCGGGATAAAACGGGGTCTTTCGCACTCCGTCCAACTCCATAACTATAGCTCGTTGAATATTTTGCCTTCTTATTAATTGACGCTTGCAAGCTATTACGAGAATCGATCTTGTTATTTTTGCTTGCATACATTTTGAGCTTTAATATATACATTTCTAAACTAGTAATTAGAATACTTTCCGCCACAATTGATAATCATTAGTTTTATTCTATTTACGTTAATTTAAGTTTATCTTTAGCTTTGGCAAAAACGATATATTCCTCGTCGTTTACTTTCACAGGCAAAAGTACGGAATCAGCTTGTAAAACAACTCGAATAGCTTCTGCACGTCGTTACAAATAAAGAGAGAAATATCCAAAGAACGATTCCGTGTGTTACACGAATGGAAAGCTAACAATCCACCTCGTATCAAATTAGTCAAATATAATAAAAATACGAGTTTGCAACTCCCAAGCAATTTCCGAAAAGTGCATAGGTAAACACGAATACTGGAAAATGCGAACAAGCAGCAGGAATGAAAAAAAAGATCATTCATCGTAAGAAAAGAAAAAGTGCAAAATCAACACAAATCTCTCTTTCTCTCAACCAGCAATATCTCTGACACCTATGAGAACGAAGCCTAAAACGGTCGCGTCGCTTCAATATCGTCGTGCTAGCGGCGTCGGCGTGTTGCAATGGCCCAGAAGCGATAGCTAGGCGAAGGGTCAAAAACACCGAGTGGCATGGTTTCTAGGCCACACCGCTACTATCTATAAACCCCTGCTTGTGCTTACTTGCTTGCTTGCGCTTGCAAGCCTCCTCCTCCTCTCTCTGTCTGTCTCTCTCTCTCTCTCTCTCTCTCTCTATCCCTCTCTCACTCTTTCAGTTGCATTCGTGGCCCGCAGCTCTTTGCCCCAGACGCGTCGTCACTGTATGCACACGTACATATACAAGCAGGTTTCTATGTGCCGAGTGCAAGTGCGCCTGATGGCTAGACGAGCTTTGTACTCGCGATATTACGACGGCGAATTTCTTCTTGTTTTCCTATTCAGATAATGCTTTTTTATTTCTCTCTGATTTTGTCATTATTATGAGTTTCGTAAAAGTGCTATGCGATTTTTCTGTAGTCTTCGACGAGATTACGAAATTTAGGATCGAATCGTCTACTCGTACGCTATTTTTCATGAAATTTCGCTTAAAATCAGAACTGTAAACGTAATCAAACAATTCCCATTATAAACTTTCGCGCATTCGATATCGCGCAGCCATACATGACGAGAAGCTAGTTAGCGGTAGGGGTATACGTTCGGGCTGACTCTAAAATAGAGCGCTCCGTGTGATATTTCCGTTTTCCTCGAAAATGCACACACATGCACGTACACACGTACGTGCAATCACGCACATACACAACATATGCAACGGCGACCTAGAAAGCGTGTACGTATTAATTCTTTTCGACGGTTTACAAAATCGATTCGTACGAGAGGAAAAGAATTGGAAGGTGTCAACGCACTCCCGTGGCATATTGCGCAATTGGTTGCGAAACACCCAGCAGCAGCAGCAACAGCAGTGAAGGAGAAAGTGGGAAAAGGGACCTGTTCGCTCGACAGTGAGAGGATCTCCAGCAAGAGACCGGTTAATCGGCCGAGATTAATTCAAAGCTCTCTACCTCACTTCCTCCATGTCTATATTCGAAACAAGGATATATATCGATAACATTTATCGCTCAGTTTAGCTGTAATCTCTGTACTTTTTTTATCTTGATCTTCAGCCGAAAGCAAATAGTTTCAAATTTTTCCTTTTGTATACTTTTCCGATGCATCGGCTCGCGATTGAACATGTTTTTACTGTTAATTGCAATTATGATTTTCGTGGCATAATTATGTTCTTATAAAATCGAAAAAATGTGTAATTTTTACGAGTCAACGTAATATCAACAAGCAGGTAAATAGTAAAAATAAATGGCATATTACATGGATTTGTTAATTAGGAAATTATTGACAACAACATCGACCATCTGGTGACCAACGGCAAAACGAAAATTCATTAGTAGTTGGAATTGTATTATTTTAAATATTTTTATAACTACCAAAGTAAAAGATAATATGGCATTGAACTTTCGTTTGGCTTATGCGTCATTTGTGTTATTTTTCAAACAATTATCGTCACTCCTTAATCAACCTATAAAATCCAACGACAAAATGAACACACGAGGTATACACAGTATACTTTATATTCATTAAGCAGCTTTCGAAATTTCGATGTGTTACATTCACTTAGCAACAGAGCAAGGTCAGCACAAGCGTACATTTTTTTTAATTTAAGCCCCGAAAATAAAGAAAAATTTAGAAATATCAGTCGGTAAGCGGTAAGCACGCCGTAAGGCCCGCACACTTTCACTGACGCTGACAAAAAGGTTTCCTGAAATTTCAAGTTTTTAAGAGTTCGTAGACCCTCTCCCTCCATTCGCGCAAAGACCAATCGTGCAATACAACTCTCTTGACCTCGAACGATAAGCAAGGCTAATTAATTGAGAGAGAGAGAGAGAGAGAGAGAGATAAAATTGCTTTTGGGCTTGGTTGCATTACAAGTCCGCCGAGTTATGTAAGTTGTTCGTCGTTGGAAAATTTCGAGGTTGTAATATATACACAGTGAAAAGGAATAAAGCTCAAATATCAGCATGAATGAAAAGAGAAAACTTATTTTTCTTTCAAAGCATATGCTCGCAATATCGTAAACTGTATTTCACAAAACTTGATTCGATTTTGAACCCACTTTTAAACTAAATGAAATCAATCGTGCCAAAGAATTTGTACAAATCGAAAACAAATAAACAATCCCCATCCTCTCTCTTTTCATTCGTGCAAAAAAAATCTTTTTAGCACTCTCCGTAACCAACAGACTTTCCACTGACGTCATTGCTCGACGCGTAAACGCGTGCTTCTCGTACACGGCTCATTTCTTTTCCGGTTGCACAAGTCTTTTCTCCGCTAATTATCGAGCAACTCGGCTCGCCAATCCTCTGACATATTTGTTGCCCCGTTTCCTCGATCTTATACTCTAGGAAGTTTAATTAAAAAAGAATTATGCAAGACGACAACGATAAAAAAAAATAATAAAACATAACTTTGTATGGATACGTGCGAAAGTTCAATGGAGTATTGTGAATAAATCAATTATACAGTTTACGATTTTGATTGCAGGCCTTGCTAAGTTTGATCAAAGAAGCGGTACGTATAAGATGCGATATAGAAAGGAATAGAAAAGAAAAACCGGCTAACTTATTTAGCGAGCAATGTAAAATGGAAAGTACAATAGAATCCGAGATAAGCACACGTTGGATGGCGAGCATTATTATCTTTATATCCGCAACACACAGCATTCCACATTTGCAACGTAAATTGTATTTCGAGCAAATATTCTCTCTCTGCCTTGTCTAAAAATAAACTGATCTTTCTCAAAAGCGTAATAATATAACTATGCGGCAACGACGACGACGGCGGTAGTGCTTGGTCGTTAGAATCCACACTCGGTCACAAGTGCACGTTGTATTTTCGTCGTGTCTTATAATAGAAAACCACACGTACACGCTTATACACACGCGCGCGCGCACGCACGCACGCACGCACGCACGGGCGCGTACAACGCAAAAGAGAAGAAAACAAAAAAGTATCAACGACGACGAATTTCCTCGTGCATAACCTAATTATTCGACGAACGCGCTCTTATACCACCTGTTTTTGTTCGTCCGATTACGTAATGATTAGACAAACAGTGGGGGAGGGGGGCGGAGGGAGAAATGTATCAATTTACAATCCATGAGATGCTAACAAGCACGTGTGAAATGCGTCTGCGATCGTACCGCTCGCGGCCCTTCTGTATTATAGAGTTCACTGGCGGTCGTCGTGACCGAAAAACTTTGGCAATAAACTTAGCGAACTGCTGCAACACGCTCGTGCGCCGCCCCCCTCCCGCCGCCGCCATATATGTTTCTTTCTCTTTCTCTTGCGTAATATCGCGTTTGTAGAGTATATAGCAACTTCGTGGCGTCCGTCATCGAGTCAATGGCACGTGCATTATCTAGCTAATAGATCGATTGTCTTTCTGTTACCTCGAGGGCATTGCTTTTACAGTATCATTATTTTTTTAACGAAATTTAAGAAATTTTCTTTTTATTACGAGGTACCATCGTATCAAGTTTTGCCAACGAAAACTGTATTTTACCCCTTTAACGTCTGCAGTACGTTATATCTTTGTAATTTCATCATTCTTAAAAAGACGTTATTGCCAACATTGCGTAACAATCTTCTTTCCAATTGTCAATTCACTGGCGTGTGAAAAAGACGGAGTCAACGCATGCTCATTGAAGGGGGAGAGAGGGGGGAATCGATCGACACATCGTCGGAAGTAGAAAACACTTAGTGCAACAGCATCAGTCTCTCCCCCCACCCCCCCCTCTCTCTCTCTCTCTCTCTCTCTCTCTCTCTCTGTCGCGTGCGTGCGCGCACAAACACGCCTATAGGATACACATAAAAGTAACGACAACGATGCGGGATGACAACGTTATACACGAGCGACCCATTTACGCGGTAAAATCAACGAGAGAAGAGCCAATAAACCGCCTGGAAAGAAGAGTAAAAATACATTTAACAGGGAGGCAAAGCCTATATGGGTAATGTGTGTTGGGCGCCATGTATTGTATGCAGTCCCATACATGTACACACATATTTTAACGATGTACGTAGTTTTTACTTGCAGAATTAGTGGAGATATGTGTATGCGAACAAAACTTTAGTGCACAAACGTGATTAACCGAATTTTATGATTGCATGGAAATCACGCTTCGTTGTACACAAGCGAAACGGTAAACGGATTCAACTTTAGTAAGAAACAGAATAATCGAACAATAACAATAAAGTTTCAGTGAACGATTTTCAATTAGTCTTTTGTAAACGTCTGACCAAGGAGGATTTGTTTTACTAGCAGCTTCCTATCGATTGAAGAGTTTTGTTTTTTTAATAAATAAACAAACAGGATTTTTCTTCGGACTCAAGCGCAAATGAAGCAATACAAATAAACATCGGGTCAAAGTAATTATCGCAACCTAATGAGGCGAAACAATTTCGAAGATATTTAAAGTGACGGATCACGCAGAGCGGCCCGCAGAGAGAAATAGACGGACAGGTAGTCGATAGTTTCTCTAGTTGCGCAATCTCTTAAGGTAACAGGAGCAGTAGTCGTTCACGTACAAGTTACCATTACGAGCAGCTTTAACCATCACCCGTCACTATCGCGATATAGTTTAACATTCTACCCAAGAGATATGAAAAATAATAATACTGATTTTCGTCTATAGGACGATTTGTCAAGTTACTCAATTTCCTCCGTGGAAAATTCACGCGTACGCGACTGGATTGAGATTTCCTTTCTTTTTTCCACCGATTGCGCGCGTGTACGTTGCTTGATTTGTTTTGAATTTTAATGCGTGCCTGCTAAATGAGCGCGTGCTAAGATTCATGAGTTCATAGGATGTTTTTTTTTGAAATGTTTTCTATTTTGTAATGTACTTACCTTTCGTGTCGACTGAATAGAGGTGCGTGCGCTTGGATTTGTTATTTTCATGACAGATACGATCGAGGGTGTTAACTTACCTGAAAAACGAGAAAAAAACATTGAGGACATAGTAGGATTTGATACATTATCGAATATGCGTAAACAGCAGTATAGAAAAACGTTAAATCAGCTGGAAATCAATTCCGATGTATCAATTTTTCTCTAGAGAACGTCCCTGGAAAAAGTTCTTATTTCTGCATTGCAGGTTCTGTCGTTGAAAAATTTATCCGCAAAAGTTTCTTTAGAAAATTGAACAAAAAAGTTTTTGCGTTGTAAGAGAAACAATTCGACATGCCGATCTATCGCGACACAATCAAAGTTGAGCGCCGCTGACTATTCTCGTATGTACTACATGTCTTTCTGCGCTTCGATATACACGTATATACGTGCGTACACACTTGGTCGTTTGGCTGTGTCTCGACACGTCGCGGCGTTGCGCAAACGTTCGAAAAGTTCATGATACAAAGTCATATTACGAAAAGCGTCCCGCAATCTATTGCTCACACACGTATATTTATCTGGTTTGTTGTTTTAGTCGCGCCTTCTTTTTTTTTTATCTGATCGTTTGCCGCGGAAAAATTAGATCGTTACATAGATGCATCTGCCGAGTGCGATTTTACGATTTTGCCTTGTGCTGCTTTCCGCACTTGAAAGTTCGTTAGCATCGTATTTATTGTTAATTTCAATGCTCACGCGATGTATTAAGAGAGCTTGTTCGTTGATTTTCCGCAAGCGGCAAGAAGATACGTACGTTTTACGTACGACTTTTTTGGCAGAAAGACGACGCTAAAGTGCATTTGACAATCGTCAACTATTCAAATTGACGAGATGTGAATTTCTTCATTGTTTGTATTTTTATGTTGAAAAACTACTGAGTCACATGCAGTCACGCCAAGGACGAAAGACAGCTTTGACTCACAATTCCCATGCAAAACAGCGGATTTTCCAATTGCCGTTCAAGGATGTATATCTCGTCGAGCGTCGCGATTTCTCCATACACCGCGAAGAGAGGCCTCGATATACGGATGATCCTCGACCTCCGCATCGTCTCGCGCTATACTCGCAGGAAGGAAGCTAGTTGTGAACTTCTCCGAAAGACTTCAAGTTCCTTCTTTTTTTCGTATAGCTCAACTTGTAAATCCTATAATTTAGTTCTGCACGTACGAATGATTAGGCTTTGTTTTTCAGCGATGTTGCAATTTTCACGCTGCGCCCAGCTATACACAGCTTTAAGCTCGAGAGCGATTCACCTCTCGTGCGTTGGCCTAAATAAACAACCGAGAATACATCGACCTACGCGAACGAGCGAGACTGCGTTGTATAGCTCGAGCTATCTCACTCCTTTGATGATGTGTTTTCCCTCTTTCTATTTCTCCGCGTGTGCCTGTATATATATGCTACTCCGATCATAACTCCTTGTTGTTGTATTAATGAGATCACAGCTTTGCTAACTGGATAATAGGTTGTTGCGCGTGCATAATTTCAAGACGTCAAGCAATAAAGTCGCAAAAACAAATTGAAAATATTTCAGATAGATACTCGCTGTTCGTTTCTAAATGCAAGAAGCCGCATACTACACGTATCCTGCTAGTCATCGAGGAAAGGCACATCCAATATTTGAAAAAAATCAACGCTGCAATAACGAAAAATTGTTTTCCCTACGAGGCGTATTCGTAATACATATATATGAAAAAGTGGTAGCGAGAGTGCGTGCGAGCACAAATAGTCGCTCGTTTAAAGATAAGCCATACGTTTCTCTCCCTCTCTCTCGCTTTCGCTCTCTCTTACACGTTGTACAATTCGTTTTCGCTATCGCTCGCGACAGCAGCGGCTCGGCGGTGTAGCCGATTTTTCTACCTACTTTTTGCGAGCTATTGACGAGCCTGACTTTTTTTCAGTTTTTTTGTTTTTTTGCCGTCCTACATTCGCGCGCTTATCACGCTGCGCGTTTATAGTTGTACGCACAATAACGTCATGTAAATACGTACGAACCGAGTCTGTATAGTAGTTGACAAAATAGCTTAATTTCTCACTGAGAATGTTACGATATCTCGATGAGGTCGCTTGTCATTGAATGTGCTCAAGATCTAGTGCAGTGAACGAATGATCGTGCAAATGTGAAATTTCAATCAATTTGACCGATTACGTCGTACATGGTTACCGCAAAAAATACAATTTCTATGAAGGAAACCACCGAAATAGAATATAAGATTCACTTTAAAGTACGACGACAGTCATTGTGAATATTATTTCAAAATTACGACTTCTGTTTCCGTAATAAAGGTTAAGATTTTTATACAATGTTATTTTATCGTCGCTTTAACAGCCACTAAATTCAATTGCACAGCAAGACCGATCTAATTTAAAGCTATCGATCTTATTACAGGAAACTTGAAGATAATAATCCGGTTTTCTGAGAAGCCTGAAAGGCAAGTCGAAACTTCTACGGCACGCGGACTTTCATCATGTTTTAGCTCAAAGTAACAATTACGCGAGCATTGCACTTTCCATTTTTCTTACTCGATACTGCTGTCTCAAACAAGATTATAAAAAAATAAAAAGAAAAAAAATTAACTATCGAATTGTTTACTATGAAATGTTTCGTAAGCTCGGGTAACGAAACATAAGCGCGACGTAAACAAGCTTTATTAACGGTTGACGAAGCCATGGGGATTTGTGTGACGACAGCAGAAACGGAGAAAGAGAGAGAGAGAGAGAGAGAGAGAGAGACGCCGATGGAAACTGGCGACGGGTTTGGCGCTTCGGAAATTAATATGTTCACGACCCTGCTTTGACCCAGAATCGCGAGACAATAAATACTTCTCGCGTATACGACGATATCTATGACATACGCATATACAATCGCAGCTTTATAATTGGAAATAATACGTGGAAACTTTTTTCGAAAATCTATTTCTCAAGCATTTGCGAACTTTCTTCGGTACTGTTACGCAAAATTGCGAGTTTTAAATATTTGCTTCCCTTTTGTAAATTGTCCGATACAATCGAACGGTGGGAAACGAAACTTCAGATTATCAACTTCACAAATGAAACTTGAACTGTTAGAGTTGTAATGAACTTCTCTTGATTATCTGATAGCAAATTTAATTTCAAAAGTTATATTGCGTGTTACGTGATTCGCTACGTCATTAGTAAATAAACGCGGTCATCAGAAGTATTTTGAATGGACATTTTCAAACTGTATCTACGAAGTATATCTTTAGCAAGAGGAAGCTCGCAACTTGATACACTCTACGATGATTGATATGTCATCCAATTAACACTTGACATCGCACACATTCTCTCGCCAACGAAGAGAAAAAAGGCATAGCTTTGCTGAAAAGTCACGAGAAACAAAGTGGTGGAAAATAGATGTAGATGTCGCGTCGAATGCGCGAGCTATTTGCTTTGCTTTTTTTCCTCTCCTCTCTTTCTATCGTCGTCTCCGAGCGAACAAGGGATTCGCTTTCAAGGATTTCAAATACTTCTTGACCCAGATCTTGGCGCGGCAACGACAACGACGTCGCCGGCAAACAATTGTTTAGTAATTATCATTGGCTGACAGCGATATTACGTATCGCTCGCAATTTGTTTCTTTCTCTCTCTCTCTCTTCATGTTATCAATTATGCAAATACAAACACGCATACACGATCGTTTTGGAACATTCTACGCACTTTTTTTCCTCTTCGATTATTCAACGTGACAGCATAGGAGTGGTGCTCGATGTATTCTGTGCATTTTTTTATTCATAATTAACAAGCACAGAGTATGAGGACTCTTGCACTTTGTTGATAATACATCACGACTTCAAGATTACGGCCGTGGTCACATGTACAATTTATGAATACGGCCTTCCGTGAATTATTTTTCATTCTATTCTGCGTCGAAACGGCCTGTTTCGCGATAATTATTATGAAAAATCGTTATACGTCGACACTATTGTATTTCTAGAAACTGATCAGAGTATTTTTATTGTATGGCAATTTTACTTTGTTCGCTAGAGCAATTGAATCTGTAAAGTTTGTGAATTGAGATTCGCGATAAGCTAAAAAAACAAATGATTTCATACGTCAATTTCACGTTATAAATTACCGAGTCGAAGTGGGCTAAAGGAATTTCTCAACAAACAAAAAAGCTAAATCATTCGTCGACAGAGAGATCTCATTAAGTAGATTATATAAAGTATACCCCAATATTTCGAAAAAAAAAGAAATTGTCGGGCTCTTGCAAACACTGGTAGTACATTATCCTAGTTCAGAACTTTTCAGCTCAATTTCTGGATGTTAAAATATTACGTTCCGCACGCCCGGGTACATATACGTGTATGTGTGTGCATAGAAAGCGTGTTGCACGCGATCGACTATATGAAATGGGTCTCACGGTAGTCCTGTTGAATTCTTCAGAAAGACTTGCCGAAAAAGAAAATATTCGATTCTACCCAAATAGTGAAACATATTTATAATTTCGAACGTTTATTTTAAGGAGTACGCAATGAAAGATAGAACGCGCGAAGTATTTCTTTTATGTTTTTTTATTAAATACGCAGCAGTTTAAAAAAGACAATTAAGGAAAAGCATGCAGATGTTCGTCAAAATGAAAAAAATTCCGTTAAATTTAATTTCCAAGCGAATTTACGTATTTGCATTCGTGACAAGAATGTCAGTTATCTATATAATTTTCCAAAATATTATTAATGATTATAGCCAGTTTATTATTTTAAAAGATTTTACAGTAGTTTTGCTAGTTATTTTACACATTGTTTGTTAGTACCAAATGTCATTTCATAGTCAAACTCCCCTCAAAATCAATAGTATCAATCGTTTTAAGACAAAAATCAAATCCTCCACTACGTTGACGAAAAAAATCAGACAACGCATTAGTATCGAGAAGCTAAGCTTACTCGTACTCGCACGACAGTAGTATTAGCGAATAATCAGTCGAGAGCTTGTCGTCGTTGGCTAGCAGTCGCGAGTGCGTTCGAAAGAGAGTGAGAGAGAGAGAGAGAGAGAGAGTGAGAGAGTGGTCACGGACGTTATAGGTAGGGGAGAGGGAGCGGCCCTCGGCTTTTAGCTCTGTGCGCTCTTGTTGTTGGTGGTGGGGAATATATCGTTGAGAGAGTTTCTACTAGGAGGGTTACGTGGTGTGGTAGTATCGGTCATTACCTCCGAGCCGCGTAACTAGGTCAGTCGTCGCAGTGAGAGAAGTAGTAGGAGCAAGTAAGCGAGAGAACGATGGCGATGCGTCGATGAGGTTCAAATTCACAGTATATAATACGAGGATCGCCATTGACGCGCGCGAGGCCGTAGCCTGAGGAAAAATCACTATGACGAACTACGAGAAACGATATAATACGTCGTGTATGCATATGTGTCTATTGTCAAGGGGAATGAATATTCACCGATGTATAGATGTATTGCTGTTACTACCGTAGAGCGATTGTACACACAACGCTCTTTCCTTTATTGTAGTGGACAAAGCTAATAGAGGAGCATTTGCTTTGTTTGACTTGTGCATCGAACTTTTGGTTCAACTACTGATCGTAGTGATAATGACAAATTGGAAAAGTCTTTCTTAATATGCGATTGATAAGATCGCTATGACAACGCTTTCTTTGATTTTCTAATCAATTATCAACGTTGTTTTATTGCTGTACATGTTTCTTGCAGCAGACAATAGATACACTTTGCAAAAATAGAATTGATTAGATAAAACAATTTTCCTTGCATACGTTTGCATTACGAATAAATGTAAAAGTAACAATTATCGATGAATATTTCAGTGGATGAACGATAGAAGCAAAACATCTGGTACATATAATTCTATCGCTGTAAACCAATTAGTTATCACATTGATTTTTTAATCATCTCTACTTTTAATAGAGTGCCATTCTCATCTGTAAAAAGACGCACCCTCGGAAAAAAAAACATAAATTTTGATTAACCAAAAGAATTTCGAAGATTAAGTAGAATCTCTCCATATTCGGTCAGACGTTCAGACTTACAGACGTCAAGACCAACCCAATGCTCATATCATCGAAATATCGTAGCGGTATGAAAAATGCAATATGCAACGATAAACGATACATCGAATAAAAAAGTAATAGACGCGTCTAGAAAACTCATAGCGTGCTCGAGTTGACGCACTTGTCTATAGCGAAAAAGGCGCAGAAAGACCTTGGCTTGTATATGTGTATATGCGTGTGTATGTCGGCCGCGCGGCTCTCGCACGTGATTCGCTATTAAAGTCCAAGACCTATCCTACGCGTTATTTCGAGTTCATTGGAGCCGAAGGTCGCCACTCGCCGTCCGACTTTTCGAATCTCCGACAGATAGATAAGAAAACAAACACACACACGTTGATACACGCACGCACGCACGCACGCACGCACGCACGCACAAACATGAGTATGCGAGTGCACGACTGGAACGAAGATTGAGTTTCCATCGGAAACAACAACAAGTTGACAACAGTAAATAGTAGCTCGTTGAGAAGCTTCTTTTCCTCAAGGGAAAGAGGCGATTCGTGTAAATCTCGCAATTGAACTGTCTAAGAAGATTTTCCAATTGCACGAAAGACACACGATTGGATAGATTTATATCAATAACAAATTCAAGAAAACATGTAATTTTGTTAATTTTTTTTTATCAACCATCAACCTTGCGTTGCAATTTCATTTTTAAATCAAGCGTAACATTCAGATGTATTACTTTTATACAGAACGAAGCAGCAACGCGAATCGAAAAATCATTTATCCATTTACTTCTCTTTAATAAGAAACTTCCCAGTAATAAAAGTTTACAGCGTCAGTTGTTTGACATAGATTCCCGACGATTATCGTAAGCTCGATAATAAGATACTTTGAAAGGGTTTTTGTGGAGTTTCACATACGAGAAAGCTTTTGTAAGGGATGTTTGTCATTAGTTGAAATTAGTTTTGGTGTCAATATTGAGGGCATTTTAAACGAGACCGCTATATTTAAACACTCTATCACCATTTTTTCAATAGATAAATTACGATCGTACGCGCTCGCAAACGTACGAATGGAGTAGAAAGAGGAAAAAACAAACAAAGAAGACTATTTTCCTGTTATCGGATACGAGTCAATTCACGGACAAATAGCTTTGGCGCAACTCTTTTTAATTAAATTTGCCTTCAGTGAGTTTGATGACTTTGTGTTCCACTCTAAAAGAGCACTCCTCGAACTCGTTTCGCGTAGCAGTTCGACTTACTCCTAACAACTGGTCAAAATTCCTTAGAACTTCTCTCGTCTAAAAACCGAAATAAAAAAAATTCGTTTATCCAAGAAAATTAAAAAAAAGGAAAGGCATATAATCCATCCTCAGCATCCTCTAACGCGAACGTCCATCTATATCAGCTATATCTGTGTTTTGATGATTCTGGGGCAAAGGTTGAGGAACGAGTGTGTGGTTGCCCCTCCCTTTAACACCGTCCTCGACCTCTATAGGGTGCCTTCATCTCTCACCCCGGGCCTATGTCACGATCCGCAGGTGCGGGTCGACGAATTGTTAGCAGGTCGAGGCTGCTACTGCTGCTGCTGCTTCTGTGTTTTCCCCCTCGCGCGCTTTAGCTCTGACGTCGAAGCTACTGCTACTGCTGCTGCTGCTGCTGCTGCTGCTGCTGCTGCTGCTGCTCTCTGGGGTCGATGCTTCGCTTTTAGGTCGAGGTTCGCCAGGACTGCTCTCTCGCACACACGTACACGTACATACTGAGTTAGAAAGAGTGAGAGAGAGAGAGAGAGAGAGAGAGACAAGCTGATCGATAACGTTATAGAGCTGGCTCTTGCGCTTTCTCACTCTCTCTCATTCGAGGTTATGCGCTCTTTCATTTTCAGTGCCGTGATTTTAGGACGACTTTTCTGGGTCAACCTTGTACGCGCTGTGTTTTGTTTTCTCTCTCTCTCACACACACACTTCCTCTCTCATTTACTTTCATTGTACTATTTCGAAATGTATAGGTATGCATTTTATATATTTGAGAATATGACAATCTGTAAATGAAATTATACTGTGATAACGTATAGCTATTGAAATCCCGTTGACATTTTTAAGCAATCAGCTTGTGTTCCACTAGATCACTTTGCACAAAGCAACTCTTTATCTATAACGTAACTAATTACTTCCAAATGGAATCATTTTCTTTAAGTAGAGCTTATCAGTTCGAACAAACCAACTACTTTCTCAAGTTATTTTCATTTCATTCATTTGTCGATTTGACCAATCAATAGTACTATACCGGCACATACATGTCGCAGTTTATACGATATTAGAGTACTACTACCAAAATAATTTAACGTTTAGGAAAATAATTAAACCAAGAAATGTCCTGAAACATACAAATGATCCACGATAAAATCATTCGGTCTAATATCATGAAAGATTGTTGCAGATCAGACGTACGTCAGCCAACGTTAAGAAATTGCAGAATGCGTTGCAACAAGAGAGCAAGGATTTAAGGATAATGTGTAAAAGAATTACCGAAGAATCGCCTTCATTCCCACAGTCAAAAGCTAACCGTTAAGTAGTTTTCCAATAGATTTGGCATCTCCTCGAACAGCTCCAGCACCGGCAATAGCACAAAGTGTTCAATTCGTTTGGCCGATGTCCGTTCTCGACCTATACGGAACCTATTTATTCTTTCTCTCCTTCCCTCGACGAGCAAACAAGAAGAGAGCTTTCGCTGGCGTAAGCTGCTCTTTTTGACCGAATATGTATGCACATGCATTTATGTATTTATGATGTTCTTATGCGTATTCGCATGAAGATGCGACCGCAAAATTTATTCTACACATGGACAAAAGTTAAATTTTGATGCTTTTGTCCAATACATCGTATGTTTGGAAATTACGTATGGACGTATTCTTTCTTATCTCAAGATTACGTGACGTCGATTGATCTTTCTTTCTCAGTGCTACAATTGTATCACAACTGCGAATTGTGCACGAGGCCAATGAGTTCAGTGGTACTGAGATAAATTGCCTTGGAAAAGTTATTTGTGAATATGTGAAATGAATTTTAATAAACAATTAATCGATACGCGAGTGACTATTTTTCACAAAATCTTTCTCTTCTCAAGGCATTCTTTTTCATTATTCTCTGACGTAAGAAACAGTAAATTCCAGTTGAAGTGTACCATTGAAAGAAATTACTTCAAAATCACCCATTTGCCACCCCTGCGCACACACACACACACACACACGTGAGTCACAAAACCTGTCAAATTCATAGTTTCAAAACAATTTTACGAATCTACATTTCCATAACTCGTAACTTCCACGTGACAGAATATTTGTGGAATGTATAAAAGAAATGAGGTCAAAGATAATAATTCGAGATCTCTGCATTTTGATGTACTCTCTCGCCCTAACACAGCGTAATCAACTGGGAAGTGGAAGAAGGAGAGATGAGAATAGATCCTGCGAGGAGAAAAAATTAGGTTAGCATGTCTCTCTCTCTCTCTCTCTCTCTCTCTCGTTCTCTGTCTCTCCTTTGCAATTAATCGCTAAACGGATTCAGGATTACGATCTGCATCGACAGACTGATTCGACTATAATTCATACAGTCCTTTACAGAAATTTCGCACTCGACGTCCCTGAAATCTGGCGCATGATGCATCATACGATCTAACTGACCGACCACGATTAATGCTTTCTACATTTGGATAATTTGCATGTGACAAGTTATTACGATTTTACCAGTTGAATCTCTATCCGCTGGTTAATGAAATTGTCGAAAAAGTCAGTAGGTTATATTTGATTTGTACAATAGACTTTTTGATAAAATTTTCTAATACATTTTTATAATATTAGTATTGTATAATAATATATATTTACAATGATTTTTTAATAGTCGGAATCGCGCTTTTCTTACCCTATAGCCGATTCGATCTGCGCGCAGCATAATTTTCATCGGTAATATCGGTAATTATACGAATTTAGTAGAGTAAATAAATCACGTTTGAAATACATCGTAAATTGGTCAATGACTGAATAAAACTTAACTTAAGAATGCTTCTATTAATAATTAAATACAAAATCACCATTATACGTTATTTCGAAATAAGGTAGCACGCGTGTTTACTTATTGAATGATTTATCACATGGTCCATGATAAATTGGTACGCGTTAGTCGATCTCCCCGAGTTTGTTAAATTACTTCAAGTCAACAAAGACTATCGAAACGTTGTTAGAATAAATGAATTAGTTAGCATCATTTATCCCTATCTATTGAATTGACTCGAAGATACCGGACTTAGCTATTGAAATATGGATTTACGTAAAAAATATTGAAAATTGTTCCCCAATTTGGCGAATTCCAACTTGCAACGAAACTTCACACTTGCCTGTCTACTTTCTAAAACTGAATCGAGAACAAAAGACGCGAATGCATTCGCCATGAAACGTTCGCGATTCGTAAAGCTAGAAGTTAAAAAAGAAAAAAATGGTTAGACGCGTAACGCACTTGTGCAGGTAATAAAAAGAAGAAAGAAGGAAAAAACGAATACGCGCGCGCAAAAGAGAGATCTATCAGAAATTCCTGGCTTTGCTTTTGATAAAGTATCTATTTTCGAAGCGTAAAATCGCCTCTGCGCGAAGAGGGTCGCGCAACTGTTTGCGTGTATGTGTTTGTATGAGTAAGAGAGCACAATGCACGCTGACCCATATACGGGTCGTTGCTATTTCAGATCCATCCTTTCCATAGAGGAAGGTCGTATTCTATGCGCCGCCGCAGCCGCATGCAGCAGCGCACTCTACTGCTGAAAATGCCGTTACGTAAGTTTTTCGCCTCGCTTTTTTTATTTTGCTGGCAATTTTTTTTTCGTTACGTCATTGTACGTCTGACCTCCGGCCAGAGCTTTCGACTGTATAGTTGATAATGATGATTCCACTAGATTGAGATGTTTGCAATATACTTATCAAAGATCTCGATCTACATTTCTGAGGAAATTACTATTTCTTTGAGGTACGATTACGAGTTTGTTTGTGCTGGCGGAAAAATGCGTTTCTCCTACGTATATTCAGCGACGAGTTATCGATCCACTTGGTTTCGTCCCGTAAATCTAGTTCAAATCGGTTTAATAAGCTCCGCGTGTGCGTGCCACGTGAAATTCTGTTTAATTAACCGCATATCGACGTGCTTTCATCCATAATGATACGACGAACTACGAATTACAACTGCACTTTGTTGTCTGTTCGATGTATAAAAAATCGAGTTTTACTAATAACTGCGGCAAGAACTTACATTTTGTTCTCTTTCTTCAAGGGGATGGTTCGAGTCAATCGATACAGCTCTTCTCGTTCGTAAGACGAAAACTTGAAAGGAAAATTAAATCGTGTCAAGACGTTATTAAAGAGTACGCTATACGATATGAATACTGCAAAGAAATGAACAAAACACATATATATTTACGACTGTTGTGTAACGTATCTTCCACTCTATATCAATCCAGCGTTACTTTAACATCTCGCAGATTCATCGTGTGCGTATAACACTTTCTCTTTCGAGTACACGACTGTGATTAGCCCACGGTTCACAAACCGATCGTCACTTCTAATAACTTTACCCACGAATCCAGCGGTTCTTTCTTTCTTTCGTCTCTCTACTTTTTTACACATGCACGCACACGCACACACACACATATATATTAAAAAGTGTGTTTTTTTCATTTCGCGGTGTATAATCGTTTTTGGCGAATTTATTAACACGCTGGAGGTTACGTAACATTTATGTAGATATTTATATATAGCGTGAGGCATTTGTTCGTTGTACGAGGTCGTTGTGTTTTATTATGTAATACAAAACTAGCATAGAGAAATATCGCACACGGGGCGCTAAGCCCGCGTAGTGTGAGATATTTTAAATGAATTTTTCATGGGTTCTACGATTACAACGACGATTAAATAAATTGTTGCTATTACTGCGTGTGCATAGTTCATTGAATTTTCAGAAAGAGTGCGAGATTCTTTGGTGGTAATTGCGAGCTATAGATCGCAATTATGCGTATTATTGTATCAAAAATAGATTCTTTGTAAATTGTTCCAGAAAAACGTTTCTGTACTGCAAAATTAACTATTAAAATAAGTTTCTCGATGAATTCGAAATACAATATCCGATATACTAACAAGAAAAATACAATCACGATACCTCAATGATCGACCATCTAGAGAAAAATGCATGAAAAGAAAGCAAGAAAAAAGAAAAGTTGTAAAGAAAAGCTCGTCTAGCTTCAGCAACAAGCTCATTGCGTTTGGCATGATCAACGAGAGCAGTGTCGGCTTGTAATAGCGCCGTGACTTTCTCCGGCGCGACTGCGGCCAGCGGCCGCTCTTGTACCTCGGGAGGCCTCGCTCATGAACGACACCACGAGAAAAGGAGGAGGAGGAAGAGGAGGAAGGGCGACCTCCTCCTTCTCCCTCCAGATGCAATCGTCGATGCAACACGCCGTTGCAATGCTCTCTCTCTCTCTCTCTTTCTCTCCCACTACTCTTGTATCCCTACTACTGGGCGATATCCCTACTATCTCTCATTTGGGTTTTCCCCACCTTGAAAAGCTTGTGTATGCGTGAAGGGGAAAAAGCTTGCGCGTTTCACGCGTCTGTTTCGTTCGTGCACTGTTGCGTCACTATCTCTTGATGACGACGAACCGTGTGTGTGTGTGTGTGTGTGTGTGCGCACTTGTCGATGAGTGACGATTTTGTTTTCTTTTTGGGTAAGGTGCGCTGTAGTTGGTTGCTTCTTTTTTACTTCAAGTTCGATTATTGCGTATTTATGAGCATATTTTACGAGACAGCCTTTCGAAATAACCTTGCTCTTCACTAATAACGGTGGCGATAGTATTATCAACGAACGTTCGGTTAGACTTTTGATTACAAAGCACAAAGGATATTTGACATAGTAAAAACGTGTTAATTGTTTTATTTGACTTACGTCATCAATTGGGCTAACATATTAGAGAATCGATGAACTTTAAGACTCACCTGAAACAAAAAATAGCAATGTATACATTAGTTTCATACGATAAATTACAAGCAGTACTACAAAATAAAACGAGATCAATCTTTGTGAAAAATATAATCATTGAATTGGTACAATGTTCACCTGTCCCGCATAAAGGCACACTCGTGTATCCTCTCTCGACAACCCATGAAAAAAACAAATATGATTCTCCAAACCCGTAAAAAAGGAAAAAAGGAAAGGAAGTTTGTCCCGGTAAACAAGCAGACCTGAAAGAGCACAAACACGAGAGAGGGAAAACATAGCTTCCCATCCTTCCCCAAAAAAAAGACATCGTCCTTATTTATCGCGATAAATAAAGAAACACCTCTCTCTCTCTCTCTCATACACACACACACTCCCCTGCAAACCATTCTAAAAAGTAGGAAAGGGTGGTGGGGCAAACTACCCCTTGTTCGCTGTTATAGCAGTGGGGGAAGCAATGCTTCGCGCAAGCGCATTTTCATACTTGCGGAAGGTCCGGGACATAACGACTACGTCACTAAGTTGAAAAAGAGAGGAGAAGGAGAGAAGGGATGGGGAATTAAGGGGTATTCTATACGTGTGTGTACACGTATGTGTATGTGGACGCGGCTCGATACCCGAGCCGGTCTACGGGTTCAATGCACAGCTCTTTCTCTCACTCACCCTCTGACGCCATTTTCACCTATACCTGTGTGTATGCACGTTATATGTGTGCGTGAAACGAAATTTCTTTATCTTTTTACTATTGCGCTAGTCTGCAAACAAAGACAATATTACGTTCTCTTCATCGAAGCTCGTGCTGTTGTCGGAGATTATGAATTTGTAACGAACTTTAACAAGCCGAGACCGGCGCTATTTTTACATACAAATGTGAATTGCTTCGTTTAAACCATATCTATTTGCATAATTCTATTCGCGATTGTTTTTCTCAAAATTCCGTTTTAAATAATTTCCGATCTTTAAATTTTTCGCGCAGCCTCATTACACGTACGCGTATAATTTGTACTGGTAAGCAAAAAGCTGCCCTAACCATTCCCCCCTTTCCCCCCATTTGAAATTGATGACGTAGCTCCCCAACAGTTTAAACAGCGAAGGCTAGGTCATGGGCTTACCAATGGGGGGTGGAGGAGGGTGGATTTTGCTGCAGGTGATGAGCCTGGCTGATACGATTCAGGAACTGAAAGGGAGGGCGTAAAACGCACGGCGTTGACCTTGCCAAAAGCTGTTTACTTCCAAAAGCCTTAATCGTCTTCGAATAAGATACATTGAAAATGGGGTTGGGGGTTGGGGTGTGTGTGGGGGAGGGGGGCAAAAGTTGTAAGTTGATCGTGTAAAAGCCACACGTATACGCCCTATCCCCGAAATATCTTTATGAGATTATGCATTTTTTATCGTGATCAACCTGTTGATTCGCTCTGCTTGATTTGGATCTCACGACAACCCTAGACAGGCGGCATCTCTTTATTACATATGACGAAGGATGGTGATAGAATTCGAAAAGATTCCTCTGTTTTGTTATTTTGTTCTTTTCCGTGGGACTGAAGGTAATAAAAGTGTCAGTCTCGAGGGGTGTAGAAGTAATCTTTCGAACTTGAACGACTTTGCTCCAGGATCGCGCTTGTATGCCCTGTCTGTAATAAAGAAGTCGTCTGAAGGAGAGATCGATGTGACGTAATGGCTGTGCTCGCGCGAAACATAGTGGAAACTTTATAAGACTCCTTTTTCACGATAATTTATAAACATGACGTTGTCTTTTTATTTTACGCAAAATGCTCAAATGAAATTGACTTAGTATCTAAATAATAATCAGGATGAAATATAATTCCTTCGTCTGATGCATCAGCTTTATCAGATGCCTATTGACTTAATTAATTAGGTTTGAAATAATTATCAGCGTTTGAACGTGAATCTACTCAAGGATAAACACAACAAAGCCATCGGGTACACAAATCCGATGTACAATTGACGCACTTTACACGGAGTATAAGATGCATTTACGTCATGACATGGCTTCGATACGACTATGCAAATATCTCTCTGAATAACCATTGACGAGAATCTTATGTATAAGGTATATGTACGTGACATCGTAACAATAGTATAGCATATGAAATGCTGCGAGTGTTAGAGAGAAATTGACGGAAAACTGTCGAGAGTGCAATTTTCAAGTGGTTTAGTCTCGCAAATACAAGATCAACGTGTCGTGTGGGATTTTTGCTTGAAATTTTTGTTCGTAATGGGACCTCGAGTATTTCCAAAAGATCTACCCACAATTTTGAAATCCTATTCAAAGCCGTACATGTTTTATGCGAAATTGACGAATGAAAGGTAGTTTCGAGAATAGTAGTACTTGAAATTAGACCTATTCTCGTAGATTTTTATTATCAGCCACCATGTAATATTTTATACAGGTAACACTACGAAAATAGCCTCTTTTTCTTCAACATCTCGCATAACGTCGAATGACATATCTAGCATTCCATTTTTTTCGTAAATAATTAACGATCAAGGATCCAACGTAACGTAAAAAGGAATAAGTTTGGTAATAATAACGTCGAGGGTGAACTGCGAAGATGCCAAGTAAAACATGTATGAAACGAGAGATTAACGAGAGAGCCAAAGCAATTGCACGCGTAGTCTTGAAAGATTCAAATATACTTTTGTATTCTCTGCCTCTGCTATAAGATAATAATATGCACTGCAGTTCCTCTTTTTTTGTCCGACTGGATTATTGTCTTTTGAATGTTACATCGCGAAATAAAGTAATTATCGGAAGATATTGCCCGCAAGGATAGTTCTCTTTGCGCGGATCAATTTTTTGTATTTTCCTTTTTTTTTGCACAACTTACGAGCTAAAAGTGAACTATAAGAGTGCACGATCGATAGTTCTATGCTCTATTAGGCTAAATTTTTTTAAATCAATCATAAACCCTTCTGCTTAAAGTATTGCTGATTTACCTTTAAAAATTTGAACGAATAAATGTTAATCGACAAATCATCGTTAAAACGAACAACAAAGAAGAAGAAAAGAAAAGAACAGTTAGGTGTAACATAAAAAAGCAAAAATAGAAATGCTCTAAATAACCAAATAATTCAATCGTATAAAGAATGAAAAGTCCTTTCGAAGCGATGTAAACAAACCAAAGCAAGCAAGCAGCGGCGTCGTCGTGGCTCTGCTGCGAGGTCATTGTCCTCGGTTGTGCGAGCTCGTAGCCAGAGCACAAGCGCTATATAGTAGTAGTAGTGCAAGCGAAAGAATGAAGGGTAGAAACCCAGATGAGGGAGGAGGGAAGGAGATTCAGGGGAAACAAGGGATGTATGTATGCGCGCGCAACGCGCTCGCTTCTCTTTTCATTATTCGAGCTAACGAAATTCTGGTCATTTTTAGGATATTACGTGGCTGATGTTACGCGAAATACGCGTGTTGAGTGAGACGGTGAATTTTTTTTTCATTGAGCGGAAGGAGAATTTTTTTAACTGGGACAAATGATGTGGATGAAATGGTGAATTGGTTATCGTTGGACATGAATAGTTCTCGGTCTTTTTTTCGTACAAAGATGATGTTTAGACAAAGGTATTATACAATCTTGACGGTAAAAATAACGATGGGTTCGGTCTCGATATGGATTACTCCTTTCAGAATTTCGTCAGATACTCATTTTCAAAATCACAAATTTCCAATACTAAAAAGTTGCTAGATCGATAACTTATCACGGAAAATCGCAATTAAACCCTTCACTCAACAATAACTCGCCTGAACCAGTCTTGCCAATAAAACAAAATAAAAAGGAAATCCAATTTAAAAGCATAAAGGACAAGAATCGTTCTCTGTCCCTCTCTCTCTCTCTCTCTCTCTCTCTCTCTCTTAAAAAAAGGAAACGTTCCCGATAGTAGAGAGAGAGAGAGAGAGAGAGAGAGGATATGCCGTAACAAAAAAGAAATCGTCTAGCTACGGTTGACAACAAAAGACGTCGTTGGGGCGTCGGTTGGCATCGAGCGACGACGACGACGACGACGACGACGACGACGGTGGCGTCAGCTCAGCTGTGCATCTTCTCCTCCTTACCCTCCCTCGTTTCCTTCTCACGTTTATGTAGCCTCCCTCACCCCTTCCTTTGGATCTTTCACAACATCCAACCACCGAGCTGCGATTGCTGTGAACGTGACCCTCAAAACGCGAGAATACGTACGTGTACTGGGACCCTTCTCCTTTCCTCTTCTTAGGATCACCCCCTCCTTTTTTTCTTTTTGGTGTGTATGTGCGTATATGTGCTTGTACAAGTGAGTTTTGACACGCTCAGACGATTGCGACATTTTTCCAAGTCGGCTGGAAAAATTTCGAGACGTGTGAAGAATATAACGTCAACTGTGTATGTACCCATTTGTACTATTACAGATTTGACTAGGCGTGGTTCGAGAACGATTTATTCATTTTATGTTAGTGATTGATAAAAAAAATGACAACTAACCAAACTGCCTGCGTGTTAACTGAGTTTTCATTTTTTTGTCTTGTTTGACACTTGACAAACAAACGTCACCCATTAGTAGATATAGTTTTGTGAAAAATCTAACATTTTCGCAATACGTAGTACCAATTTCAATGCAGTATTTACAATAAAAACATTTGCCCATCCATGCTTGTAAAGAGATTCTCCGACAGTAGCTCGAATAACAACTTGAACTGTCTGTCATTACTAGTTTGTACTAATAAGCGTTGAGCATAGCGACGGTATATACGCTCGTCACGAACGGAGACGAAGCGCCAGAAGCAGCAACAGCACTGGCAATAACAGATAGACAGCTAACAACCTCTTATGACGTGTTATATTGTAAAATACGAGTTTGTGAGATTTTCATACGATACATTAGACTTTCTTTTGGTACTATTAAGTTTATTTTTTTCTTTGGATAAATTCGATCTAATGATACGCTTCGAATTAAATAGTAAAAGTGCTCTCAATCAAATAACACACAAAAATCTACAAAACTTTATTTTCAATGAAACAACGTGTCTAAAAATAACTGCAAAACACGCCGAATTATTCAAAAACTACGAATGCATTATGATTTATCACTTAACGACCAAACGCAACACTAATAACTAATAACTTATTTCTTCAAATGAATAAATCAGTTGAAATTACAAGCTCTTATGTTTGTGTTCATCAAACGATAAATATTAAACGATATACACTCGTACGCCAAAGCATAAATAGAAATTGGCGATAATTAATCAATAAACAAAATTAGGTCTGCAAGAGAAGTAACTGACTTTGCGCTATGAGAAAAATCTTGACTCCTTGTCAAACAAATCTTGCAAACTCGATAACATTCCTTTCGTGTATATTCAACAAACGCAAGACGCGCGATTAAATTGAGTCGATGAAACTTTAATCGGCACCAAGCTTTTATAATACAAAGCCAGGGTATCTTCCTTCCTCGATATATAACGTCTCGCTCCTTCTCTCTCTCTCTCTCTCTCGGTTGGTGGTTTACGAGGCAGACCGTCGTCAGTCTGGGCGGCATTATACGGCGTATTACGAGCCACCGTATAAGTATAGATATATAGTCAAACCCAAGAGAGAAACCGTCTGTTCTCGTCTCTCTCTTTCTCCCTCTACCTCACCCCTCTTCTCTCTCTCTCTCTCTCTCTCTCTCTCATGCTTGATACAATTAAGTGCTTGATGAGTCTCGGATGACTTTCTGTAATGATGGAAACTGCACCGAGCTGGTTCCGTTATAGCAACAATAACGACTTAGACTAAGAAGAAATCTTGATTTGGTAAAAATGTCAATACAATAAGTGACACGGGAACTACTGGTTAATTAATTAAGCTACTTAATTTTTAAATCTAATTACTCGTTACTCCGATTAACGTTATTCAACAAGCAATCGTATTATACCTGAGATACAGCAACAAAGCAGCATTATCTAGTACTCGTACAAACGCAAATTCACTCACAGAGTCTCGATAATCGCATCTCTCTCGTAAAACCTTTTTCACGTTGAAATGCTCATAAATCAAGAATCGACGATAACCTCTCGTACGGCAAGGCAAGCTGCCATAAATTTGGCGAAGTTCACGTTCGCGATGTCAACGACCTGTGCGGCTGCTGTTGCTGCTGCCACTTGCGACGAAGTCGTCGTTGTCGACTGCCAAGGAATTCCCCCAATATCGAGCAGTCGCGCTTCTTTTACACGTGCGTATTTATAAGGAAAGGATAGGTTATCTCTACAAAGACAAACCTTTTGTTAATCATCAGTCATTCAATGCTATTGTTGGATTGTTCGTACAGCCCAATAACACGCAAGGAGACGGGTTTTTGTTGTTGTCTAACAGGTTCGTTCTACTTTTTAGGGGTGTATGCGCGTACCTGTTAGTTTTGTTAAAGAGATCGATGATGCACTGGGGATAGACATATAAGAATTTTCAATCATATTCGAAGGTGTATGATTGTATTATTGTATTGTGCTGGAATATATGCTAATGCGAATAAATGTTTTATTTTTATTTTTACATGGAACGTATATTGTGGGAATTTTTTTAATAGCCCTCGAGATATGAGCGATAAAGTTAACAGCGTAATGAGTGGTTGTTGGCTATGTGGTAGCGGAGGCAAGTATTTATTTGATAAATGGATAATAAAGAGTTAGTAGTATAGACAAGTGTATAATCAGACGAATGCACAAATTATTTTGAGTAAAAAATGTTTTGTTTTTCCAAATCTCGTCAAAACGAATTTCGCCAAATAAAGAGTGTAAAAGCGTGAGTGGTATACGTTAAAAAATTAGGTTAAATTGCCATATACAATTACGGTTTGTAGGATGTGATTCTGTCTTCCCGCTTTCTTAAACGTCAATTTCTTAACTCACGCTACATACGCGTACTTAGCTACACGTACTTTTTTTTCGTGCTTTTATGACATGTTGCTTTGTCGGCAAATTTTCCGGAACGAAGCTTGCGTGCCGATTAGAATTGTTTAGACGATGCCAGATAGTGTCCTGGTTTTATAATTACTGTTCTGTATATGTGAACGTGGAATAAGTCAGTTTTGGTTACTGTTTGAAATAATTATTAAAATAAAGAGTAACATTTAAAAAAATTATCACTCATTTTATACATTATTTCATAAGCTGGCGAACTGCTTAAACAATTTCTTGTTTAAGCTGTATGTTTTTAATAGTCCATTTCACGTCCAAAATTGATATTCGCTTATGTAGACTTATTGCTCATATTTTGATATTTTTTAAAGGTAATGTTGAAATTTTTAGTGACAATTAATGTCAAATAACGCTAAATAGCAGACTAAATAGTATTCAACTAATCTCAGCTCTATCGTACACGGCACTTTCAATCAATTTCCCATTAGTCTGATTGTTTCTATAGAAAAAAGCACGCGACTAGAACCCCTCCCCCCTCCCTTAACATACGTTCGAAAACCCAAACGCGTGCAGCTACAAGCGCTTGCGTGTATCATTATACAATGTTTTTGTTTTCTAATGAGTAGCTGTCACGAATATACAATTGTACGATTTGTTTTTTAATAACAGAATTTTTTTATTAACGATGAGCTATTTTCGAGAGTGTCGTCTTATATAAGAGTGTTGAACGATGAGATATTTCTTAGAGTTTAATGACTCTTCGTATTTTCGAACATGCTTGCAGCATTACGATAATTTCGATATTTGTTGACAAAAATACAAGAGCGAATGTGACACGTGTTGGCAATTAACGCACGCACTTATCGTCGTTGTTAATTTATGTGTACTTGAAAACTCAAGACGCATGAATACACGTATTATGCCGTGATGAGAAAAAGAGAGTGAGTTCACTGTGATTGTAATTATAAAAGCAAATATGCCTATTTTTTTTCTTTTATCATTGTTATACCGTCTGGACAATTTGTTACAAGACACAAACTTTTCAATACACATCAACGTCGTATTCGTAATCATACGATTGTTCGATTATAAAACCGGATATCTCGTTATTGTATAAGCGGAGCAAAGTCAGAGCCCAAATTGATATAATTTCTAAAAATAGACTGTAGGGCACACACGTATACACGCGCGCACGCACACACACACAAGCGTTACCGCGTTTTATATCTCTCACAGATAATACACATAATTCTTCACGTCGTGTATCTCTGATCGACGTTATTTTTGCTCACTCGCGCGCGCGTACAAAGACTAAATCGATAAATTTCTCCCTTTCTCGTTATTGACATTGACGAAAAATACATTTTTTTTCACTATCTCTTTCTCTCTTCTTTCTGAGTTAGAGGTCAACGTATTGTTACGCAATGACGTTTACATTATACTCATCGTCGAGCTTTCTAATCTAAATTACTCTTTGCCCGCCTACGAGATAAGACGATCGTACACTTTGCTTAGTGATTCATAACGTTTTACTATTTTTTCACGGTTAACAGTTTGTTATACGATTGTGTCAATGAGTTTTGTGGTCACATTTTTTCATTTGATTATAATGTAAACTTCAAATGAAATTTCCGAAACATAAACCCAATCTACATTGAGATAAATAGAATAAATTAAGATATCCATACTAAATTGTAACGAATCACGGGAAAAATATCATCATTTAATACGATTATTTTATTTGATGCCATCAAATAACACGTAACATGTAACCTATTACAAAATATTACAACTAACTAAAATAGTTTAATACCTATCTGATTTCCAAAAACCTCATCGTTATCGACCTGCTCTTAAGTGTGAATACAATAGCGAACAACCTAACCCTGGTTGATAAAAAAACAAATAATTCGTAAAAAAGTCATCGTAACAACACGGCTGTTATCGGTCAAACTGAATAAGACGGTGTACGAAAAAAAGACAATTAAATTCAAAAGCATCGCCTTGTATTTCCCATCGCTCTACATGTAACGTTGCCGCATTTCCATGTGTATGTGTATACGTGTGTATGTACGTGCGCGCGCGTGTGTGTGCAAGTATGAGAGAGAGAGAGAGAGAGAGAGAGAGAAGAAGCCGGTGGCGAGGTCAACGACCCGTCTACTCTCTCGCTCTACCCCCGGCGGCTTTTCTCTCTCTGTCTCTCATTCACGTTCTCGCTATGTACTCTTGCTGCCTAGACAAACGCCCACTCTAAAATAAAATAAAAAAGAAAGAAAGGTGAGTACGTGTATTCGAAATTTAATCTGTTACAAAAAATATAGTTTGCTCGAAAATAAAAATCAATTATACAACTGTAATAAGAGATAAAGTGGATCGTTGATGTAAGTGGTGGGGATAGGGCACGTGTGAGTGAGCGAGCAAGAGGGAGGGTGCGCGTCGTTTTCACGGTCAAGCATATTGATTTTCCGAGAGCGGCGACGCCGCGTCGCTACTGCTACTGCTACTGCTGCTGCTGCTGCTGCTGCTGCTGCTGCTGCTGCCTCTGTCTCTTGGAGTGCATCCAAGGGGCGTTGAACTCAAGCTCGCTTGCCTTGCCTTGATGCTTGCTTGCGAGCTACAGAACTCTCTCGTGCTTTCCTATCCAATATCCTTCCGAACGTTGATATGATGTAATTGTTAATGTACATTGTACGTTTGTATGTGATGGAGAAAAGATTTGTTTCTCTTGTTCGTTATGGAAAAAAGCTCGTGACGATGAAATATTTGGGTGAAAAAGTTTGTTTTCAAGTTCAATGTTGAGGTTTAGAGGGTTTGCCGTAATTTTTGTTCTTCATAGAATTCAAAAGTTATCGTAAATATTGGATTTTTCTATTGTAAATCTGCTGAATATTGACCTCAAAAGTTAACAAAAAGTTGCGATTTAAATTCATTTCGAACATCTAAATTTTTACTTTCGGATTCATTAATATTTACCTATCAATTCGAAACTTCAGTATTCATTTTCGGAACAAAACAAGAATATTATATACAGGAAACTAATTGGATAAACATTGCTGGATAAATCTAAACCCATAATTCTTATATGTTAATCTGAATCGTCAAGATCGCGTCAAAAAGAAAACCCATCCAAGTTTGCGAGCACACCCTAGAATATCCATTCAATCAATAAATATACATGCACGAATATGATCCAAAGTCTAAATAAGATTAATCAATAAACATATATACGTATTGTCATTGAGGAAAAAGCTCGTGTGTAATAGTCTCAAGTACTCAGTCAACGTGAAATCACGTACATATGGGAACGTCATCAATCGTCGAGGCAATAGTAGTATAGCTGATATTCCGCGAACAGAGAGTATAGATTCCTGTTTAGGGAAACGAGAAATTCGAACCACTCCATCGCGAGGTATCAAAGATTTCCGATTAGCATTTCCAAGGGAGACACGTCTACGACCTATAACGCTTCGAGATGAGCTTTTACACGAAGATTCCGTATGAACTTGAGCGCTAGATTGCCCGCCAGATCGATCGCGACTGACGATTTCTTACGAGAGATGAAAAAAGAACATTTACGCAAAAATACGAAAACCTGAGGATTCCATTAATTTAATGGCATACAAATATATAACAAAGAACCAAGTGATTTAGCTGACATGTCTCGTTAAACTTTGCAATTTTCTCAATTAGAAAATCCAAAACAAATGTCTTTGATCTCCCTTAGCCGTCAACCACATCTTACGTCAAGTTAAACTTCAACTTGGGAGTCGTATTTTTTTCTGCACGCCCCTCTTTATGTCGACGAGGGCGCGCGCGCGTGTGCACACACACACATGTCATACATTCCCTGACTATAAGACACAATCGGAATCCCTCGATGAAGAAAAGAGACGAAAACAAACGCAGGAAAGAGAATGAATAAGAGAGAGAGAGAGAGAGAGAAAGAGAGATCAAACGAGAGTAAGATAGAGAAGATGCTTGAAGTGAACAGCGAGCAAAAAGACAGCGACGACGTTAGGGAAATGCGCGTATTGGAAGAAGGGTCGTGGCGTCGCTCGGCTACTTCTGCTTATCGAGTTATGGGACTTTGAGCTAAATGAAAGTGGCGCCTTTTGTATCGTACATATATTTATTGATTTGATGGGTATTCTAGGGTGTATTCGCTAACTTGGATGGGATATTTTACTTTTCACTTTATTTCGACGCGAGCGTGATGATTCGTGTCATGATCGTTTTAAAATTAAACTTCAACTCTCTTGTAATCGTAAGCTCCTTTGTTAATTCGCCCTAATATGACAATTATCACGGTAACGATTGAAGAGATTATCTGTCGTCGGATTGGTTGGACTCATCAGTCCAACTTATCGTTAAGCTACTGATTTGATGTTACTTTCTTTTTTATTTACATAGTTACTGTAAAAGTAATAAATTAATACTCGTTAAAAATATTATAGCATTACTAAGATTCATAAACTAACGACACCAAAACGCATCGTTGTTCAAAATGTTATTACTCGTCTTTCTGGAAAAGGCACTAGCGGCTCAACCTCACAATTTTTCGATATTTTATTATGCGAATGAAGCATCGGCGATGACGAGAATTGTCTTGTCTGCAAAGGCAATATAAGCGCAACGCATTAAATATAGAGACATTGAGAAAAAAAACCCCGAAATCAAATGAAAAAGAAAAAAGAGAAAAATATTTAAAATTCCAATCCCAAAACAATAATCACATCATCGTTAGTCCCCGATCCATGCAACTTATAAATGAACTTGACAGTAGCAGAGTGCCACGCGTCAAAAAAGACAATTTCCCGCAGCGAAGAAGAAGACATCGCGTAAAAACAGAAGAATAAGACGAAGCCTCGGAGAGAGAGCGAGAGAGAATAGAAAAAAGACTAACATTCACGCGTGTGATACAAACACAACGCACACATACATAGAGAGAGAGAGAGGCGAAGGGTCGCGCAAGCAACAACGATAATGTATTTCGGTGCAGCAGCAGCAACGTGAGCTCGAGGTCAATGCCCGTCCTTACTCCCGACCCGAAGGAACAAGCAAGACAGAACGACAACTAGACATTGAGCGCATGCGCTACGATCTCCTTTAAAATACCGCGCGAGGCTACGTCACAACGTCCCTCTCTCTTTCTCTACCCTCGTGCTTTTTTTTATTTTGATATTTGCTACCGTGGTCATTGATTAACATTTCAATTCCGTCGTGGTGCAGTTTCTTTCTTTTATTTACTCCGACAAGTGGGCTAAGTAGATTCCATATTCTATGGATAATGAGACGGGAAGAAGGGTGCGAAAGGTTATTGTTGGAGAACGAGGTTGTATAGCTTATTTTCCATTGCTGTTTGAATGCAAACGTCCGATACTCTACTGTCAGTGGCTGATTGTTATCGTTCAATTTTTAACGTACTCTTATGAACATATATATTTGTATACTTACGATTGGTTGAAAGGTTCACTGAGATACGTTAACGTGATGTTTGAACTTACCTGAAAAGAAAAGAGATTTACAATTAATACGTCGATTATTTATAGATACATTAGTAAATGCGCGACAATCTCTATTATTATTTTCATTTAGATTTCAAATTAGTTTACCGTTATACAACAGCGCTCTGTCGATTTCAGAAATATAACGCTTCTTTCAATCATTGTAACAATTATTATTGTATCATTTCAATCTCCTGAATGTTGTCACGACACTTTGTAAACCAGGCAAATGTATAGGAAACAACGGGCATACCGCTCGTGTGTACGTCTGTGTGTGCCAAGATAAAACGAAAACAAACAAGCGTAATATACAAAGACACGAAGTGAGAAAGAGAGACAGTCTACTCAGCGAGAAAAACTCGGTAATGTCGCTACGGCACATTACAAGCGCATATACGCTGAAGTAATCCGCCGGCAATGACCGGAATGAAAAAGAAAAGAGGGGCGAGCGGATACGTAAGTGTCGCCCCTCGACCAACAAGAGAGATGCAAATGTTCTCGTTTCATTACTTGTTTGTATCTTTTTTTATTATTATTATCAACTACTGCTTCTGCTTTTTCTTGTTCATTGCGATTAATTTCACGGATATGAATTTATAAGTTGCGTTATATCGCTAGTTTTTGTGCTTGCTGTTTGCCAAGTGATTTAGTTCTCGCATTGATCTCGACAAAGCGCGAGTGATTCATTCTCGTATGTACGTGTGTGCACTCTGAGATGCAAGTTCTCGAGATGAAGCCGATAAGCGCGTGGTACGCGGGAAAATCGAGTGAGGGATTTGTTGCAAAAAAGAAGGGTGGTGATCACGCGTAAGAAGATGTGCGAAGGGAGAAAGCGAGAACGGGCGATACGTATATATAAGAAACAACGATCGCGGGAGAGTAGGAGAGAGAGATGGAGAGACGGACAGAGAGAAACAGAACCCTCGTATTTCATTCGAGGATTAAAGGAACTAGGGATGCAAATATAAACCGCGAGAAAAAGGTTTACGACGTATAGCATGATGCATAGAAAACTAGAAATGTGTTGTTGTTTTTTTACCGAGCCTTGTTATACGAACAAAGACGTAGTTCATGCACGTTTGACGTATGATTCAGAAACTTTGAAATAAATTGCTCTTGAAATAATACGCTCTTTCGTAAAAATGGTAATGACAATGCCTTGATTGTGCGAAAGAAAATGTACAAGAGCACGTCTGCATTTTCTATAAGTAAATGTATAATTTAATGCAGTGAAGATGTTAATCGAAAAATGAAATTACTGCAAAAAAGACAAATTTGAAACTCATTTGCACATCACAATTTTAACAAGTGCTCAATCAATCAATCGTTAAACTCGCAAACTTGAAGCAAGTATCTGTCTCGTAAAATCTAATAATTCCACACTCGCATCAGCGAGAAACGAGTGTGGAATATAACACTACACAGCAATCCAAACAAATACACTTTCGCCGTATGATCGTAAAGTCGACGATTTTTCGGGTTCTTGAACCTTTCGCGCGACGCCGACGCGTTTCGTAAAAATACACGCGTACTGATGTGCTGAGTAATTAGCGTCAGCATATTCGAAAACTTTTACCGTCGGGCTTTTCTAATTTTTTTGCGTCTCAACGTTCTTTTTTTTCTTTTTTAGAAGAAGTCTTGGTGTACAAAATCCGAGTGTTGTCAATATTTTGATGAATCGGTTTTTTTAAGCTAAAATTACCAGTTCACACGAGCAGATCGAAACAAGAGTAAACAAGAAGTCCACTCGAGAGTATCAAAAAAAGGGTTTGCACAGACGCGAATTCCTCGTCTAGTGTCATTGCCCGGGAACGTCGAAGAAACAGAAGGGGGAGGGGGCAGTGCAATTATATTGCAAGTCGCGAGAGTTGAGAGAGTGCGAGCTTGACGGCCAGTTGGCAATATAGCGTAAAGCTCTCGTGAAGATCGTATAACGAAGCAAGAGTATGTATTCAAAGGCGTTTGTGTGTTCGAGTTTATTGCACTGTACTTATACGTATGAACGTTTTCCTGTATCGGTCGTGCAAAGTCGATCTGGCAAGAACGTTTAGATAGGGTAGGATGGTTTTCAAGTGTGTTATTTGCGGTGATTACTTTATCCGAGAAAAACGTGTAATTTTTCTCCGATTTTCGGTGAATATGCGTTGTTGATCATCTGATAAGGGCTATAGCGATTGATCCATTCCGAATTCAAGTACAATAATGTCACACAAAAGTTGTCCTGGTTATTGGAATCGGAACGGTCTAATTCTTATGTAACAACTGGATTCGTAGCGAATCGATTGCAAGTGTACAATTTTCGATAATAAAAAAAGATAAATACCTCCCACGAGCAATCGAAAAAAAGCAAGGTAACAAGGTAACTGCCGCGTGCACAGTGACCATGCAACAACGAACCGCGGCCAAGTCTCGCATAAATTAAAGCGCACTTGTTCGGATATAGAAAGAAAGAGTAAAAAAACAAAATGGTGTTCCCATGGCAAGCTAAACTGCACGCATATAGTGAAAGTTGGCCAGTCAGCGAGGTTGTTGTATAATGGTATTTCCCCTTCCCACTTTCACACCACCACCACCACGCACACAACTTGTAAGATCTGCTCTAGATGGTAGCGAGTAGATTTTCTTCCTTGGGTTGTTGGTTTCTTTTTTTTCGCGGCGACGTAATTCGAGCACCACCGTGCGACTTTGAGGAAGTAAAGTGCAGCACCGTGTTGCGTCACGCTACCACGTTGTAACTTTTTCTTTTTTTTTTTCTTGTATTGGTGTTTTGTTACAATTCGATATCGGTGCTTTCTATTTTATGCGCGAGATAGATATGAAATAATTCACTGTCGTGATAAAGCTGAATAAAGAAGAAGATGCAATGAGTGAGAGAAAAGAGAGGTTGATGTAACTCTTCGTATAAAGCTATGAACCTATAGATGCTTGTCATGTTTGGCTCGCTGACACGAAGATCACGAAGATCGTGACGCGGAAGCCGTCGATTTGTGCTACTTTTTCGTTCATTCTTTGTAGAATCTTTCGTATGTTTCTCTACCGTTGCGACATTCGAGTGCTTGTCTTAGTGGGTATGTCAAACTATATAAATTTTGGAAAAAAATTTTGAAAGATTTTGTTTTGCGTATTTGCCGAGTAAATATTTAATATTAATTAATTTTACGAGGTACATAATTCAACTACTAACAAAGAAAAATGTACCGAATCCAGCAGCTTATAAAAGAAACAATCAATGGCACCGCGCAGCATTCCGTTGCAAGCGAAAAGGCCAATGCAGTCTTTCTCTCGTTCACTCAAGTCCAGGAAGAGCACGAGCCGCTTTGCACTCCTCTCATCCCCCCCCCCTCTTTTTCCTTTCTCTCCTCCTACCCCGGAGTGTAGTTTTAGCGGAGCCACTTTCACTAGTGACCTAGTGGGGACACGACGTCCTGCACTCCGCTGGACTGTAACTTGCCGCTATATACCGACGTCTTGTTGCATTGTGAGGTTTTATTTGATCTGTCGCGACGTTGATTTTCTTTGAGAGATACGACGATAGTTTTATGCATTCTAGGCTATATCTATAAGCGTGGTTGAAATGTAATTTTCCATAGTTATACGGAAGAAGAATTGTTTATCACGAGATATCTAAAATAGCGAGATGAAACGTACGTGCGTGTGGATGTTACGTCATTAGTACAAATAAACGATACAAATGACGATACATGCTCAATGAAGCTGAAGTTGTAAATCTTATGTTTTCCGTTAAAACACTCTTACATTTGAGTATCCTGATGGAAACAAACGCTTTTACAGGCATTCTCCGACACGCGCTACTTGAATAATTAAAACCAGATAGCCGAGACTCTCATGATGTACTCGTAAACGGCAAACTCTCCCGATATGTCAAAAGTTTCACTTTCGATCAATCAATAACAAGAGATAGGAAAAAAAAGAAGGGAAGGGGAAGTTCTGCACCCAACGAACTTCCTCAATAAACCAACAATTGCACGGTCCCAGCACAATAATTTCTAAAGCGTTTATATACACGAGGGGCGCGTCGCGTCGTCGTTGTGTGATGTTTAGAAAGAAAGCAAAGCAAAACGAAAAAGAGAAAAAAACGAAGGCAATGTGCTGCGCGCGGGTCAGTAACCAGGTCAGTTAAACTCCCACTCCTTATCGTCGTCACGTGATGATGATGCAACGACTCTTGTGCATATGCACGCTCGAGCAAAAACAAGCAACAAAAGTTACTTCCGGGGAGAGAGAGAGAGAGAGAGAGAGAGAGAGAGAGAGATGTCATCGATAGATAAAAGTATATTATAGTTAAATCCAAACAAAACCACGGGAAAGAGAAAGTTATTGAGGGATTCATCGTGTTTTGTTTCTATTGGATTGCTCTCGTTGTAAGCGCAAGTGAGGGAGAGAGGAAAGTACTGCGAAAGATTAATCGTCAACACGACCAAGGTTTAGGTTACAACAAGAAACAGGAAGTGTAACTATAAGGTGTTTGGTTTTTTTTTACTTTTCAAAAATTGATTTATAGAGAGTGCGGTTTGGCGTGCGCAAAAGAAAGAGAGAGAGAGAGAGAGCAAGCGAACGATAAAGTGTTTATTCGTTTTGCGTCGGCTCTCGGGTGCGGATTGGTTTTTAAGATCGCTTAACTTCATCATCGCAAGCTGCTACACTTTCCAATTCATAAATCTTACAATGGTTTTTTTTCTACTACCGATTTAGAGATATAAGTTGCTCGACAAATTTCTTAAATCTTTATCAAACGACAGTGATACGTATGATTACGCGTGATAAATTTATATTAGCGTTACTTTAGTCATTTTTTGCAATAAATCAAAAAGCTAATTTGACTTTAGAATTCATTTTTTGTTTAATTTCCTTTACGATATTCCACTTGATAAACTCGAAACGTCCTCTTTTTGAAAAAGAAAGAACAGCCGTTTGGCGGACATCCGATTTCTTGAGATATTGTTTTTTATTTCATCTTTTTGACATCTGTTCGTAAATCCCATGCCGTTTACAAATCTTTCGGCATCAGACAACGCGTCGTTTCTTCTTTTAACTAGACGACGATGTACCAAGCTGCACTTCTTTTTTCCATGTGTATTTTTAAACATTCTACGAATCATCGCTCCCACGCTCTCCTCGGTATTTTCGACCTGACGACGACGTCGAGGCAAATGAAACGTAAAAATAGCGAGAAATTAAGTCGAATGACATCGACGTCGTCATTACGGTACGTACAGGGTACACGAGTAGTCAAATATAAAGCATTTATTAATTAGATAACGTCTTTTTTCAACATGAACGTACTAACGGCCATTTAGTCATGCAATTCTTCAAACAAGTTACATTTTTACGTAATGAAAATGTCATTTTACCGCAATACTTTACAATGTGAATTACACTAACGAATCTGTATAAATTAATTGTACAAAATTTAAAATGAACTTCATAAGATTGCTATATATTTCTAACGTTTCGCAAACCTGTACTTGAACTTGAACGAGAAAGAAAGATGCTCAAAATCGTAACACGTGCCGATTATAACGTTCAAGGCGAATGCCACACATACACGTACGATGCCATGACGTCCAATCGTCCCTGGTCATGACACACGCACTTGACCTCCAACATACAAGCCTCTCCCGCATTTTTCACGGTTAATAGCAAGGCCCCTCTCAGAGTGTGTGTGAGAGAGAGAGCAAGAACACGCTCCCTAAAAATTCGGATATCTAAAGAGGTGGTTGAACTTTTGACGACACGCGTATAATCGATGAATCATGTCCGATGGGGAAACAAATAGTCGATCTTTGTTACGGACTGAATACCGCGCTGTTTGATTCTTCGCGACAGACGTTAAATAGCTGTATGACGTCATGCGTTATAAAGATATTTCTAGCTGTTTTTTTTTTTGGTTGCCAAATTTTATGCACGACAAGTCATTTGTACACGCTTGCGCGCGATAAATAATAAATGCTAAAGATAAAAGACAGCTTATGCCGAATTTTGCGTTCTTCGATGTATTTCACTTGACGACTTTTACGTTTGTTTCATATGCAAATGACAACCAACTAACATTAGTGTAATCCATCGTAAAACAAAGGCAAATTTTACCATTCTTTTATCAAGTTTGATTAAGAATAGAAACAGCTGTAATCAGCCTTATTTGCAGAAAATGTAGAAAATCAAGATCAAATATTATCGCTATGAGATAACCATTTCTCCCCAAGTGGTAAAAATTCCCCAAACCAATAAAAATTCAGACATCTGCCAAAGACAACTGAACGCGATTGCGTATTGACTATTCGATTCCCCAACGACTATTTTTATCAGCCATCTGATATATTTATATAGGTATACACATACTCTATGATGCTGGAACCGAAAAGTTCAAAAACCTTTCTCGATTTGTCAAAATCAAACACAAGCATACGTGTGTGTATGTGCGCGCGCGTCACTTTATCACGTTTCTTTTCGTTTTATTTTTCAACTTCCGCTTCGTACATACGTATTATTGTTTACACCGCAGCGTCGTCGTATCAGAATTATCCGGAGTAACGGTCCTCTATAGCGATAAGAGGTTTTTCACCTGGTATTGTACACGCGATAACGATACTAAAGACTGTGGCCCACGAAACGAAAACTTGTACAAGGAGGGTTACGTTCAAATGTTCGAGAGGAGGTGAAGGAGGAGAACGTTGTTCGAGATAAATAGTGGTTTTAATTTATGACTGACGTGCGTTACATTATTACGAGCTCGCAACTCACTCGATTGATATTCAAATACGAACGTGTCGTGTCTTTTCTTAAAAGGACAATAGACCCACAAATCCATAGTAGTCTACTTTTGTAGCACGAGATATTTTTCTTAAATAAAATCCCTTTTTAAGAATTTCCTTTGTTACGTAATCAAGTTTCTAATAGTCAAAGTAAGCGACTCGTAAGGAAATTACATTCGGACGAAACGAAAAAAGTAGCTTTTTCTCACAAGTCCTCGTTACATACACGAAACTTGACACCCTGTCGTAAAGCCAACTTCGATCAAACTTCAAACAGCGACTTGAAACGCGTTCGATGCACTTACGTAACCCACGGTGAAAGTAAAAAGGACCCTTTAATCTAAATAAGAAGTTGATCAATCCATCTTACGCGCATCGTCAATACATAAAAATAACGGCAATTGCACTGCAGAAGTAGAAGAGAAAGAGTGCATCGTCCCCTGAGGAGAAAGTCAGTTGCGCGCGCCTACTCGCGCGATTTCTGTGCGAGTGAGTTTGCAACCTGCGAATCCGTTTCGTAACTCGACAAAAAAAGACAAAAAAAAAGGAGAATCAACCGCGTCGGTGGGATACGCTGTAGCGACGTTTCCTGCATTTTGACTTCCTCGACTCCGTGCAAGCCTACACCAGATTAATAGCGAATTGTTATAAGGCACTCGATAATAACGAACTCGTTAAAAACACTATCGATCGAATCAACGTTTGCGATACTTTACTTCGCTCCCGTGCGGAGCTCTCGCGCGTTCTGTTGTACAATTCGCGGAAGGTTTTTTCTGTTCGATATCGATACGCCACGTTTTCGGTGCAATTGAAGCTTTCTTTATTGTTATCGTTTTAGTCGTTGTAATTTTGCGTAATAAGATATTCAATAATTACAATTTCAAAACAATCGTATGATCTCATCGGTATACGTACAGTACATTCAACACGTATTAAATAAGAGAATTCGAAGCATCTATCCCTTTGAAAAACAGAGTATAAACACAATTGCTATTGCAAACGAAATCGCATAAAACATTGCACAAAGGCATACCACGCGGAACGCCAATAAAACCAATCTCTACAATAAGCAGTTGGTAATCCAACAATTTCCCATACAATTAACATGAAAATCGAAGCTCAGCCATCAAACTCTATAGTAGTCTCATTATCCGACGACTTCCCCATTAGCCTCTCTCTCTCTCTGTCCCTCGCGTGCACGAGTATGTACATTACGTAAAACGCGCGTGTACGCGAAAAAAAATGTTGCTCGTTTTCCCATATAGATATATACAAATGCGAGAGGATTAGAAGGCAAACGACTGCCCTTCACCTCTCTTGCTCTATACCGTCTATTCGTGCTTTCGATGCTCTAACGAACAAAGGGATATATGTGTATATGTGTATATGTGTATAATCTCTATGCAACTACGCTTAGATAAATTTTACCGTTACGTTGAGCTTATCAAAGCGAGTGACTGGTGGCCAAATTATCGAAACGTTCCAGTCTTGCCATGGTTTCGATGGATGAAACGAACCGTTCGAATTACAAATAAGTGACTAAACTGTACTATTCATTAGTTATTGTGATCTTCTTGAAAAATACCTTGCTCCTCTAATCTTTATTATTTAATAAACCAACATTGCAAACTGCTACTCTTGTTTCTTTTATCTAGCTTGAAAAAAAGTTGGTCTCGTTCTCTTACTTGAATAAGCCATTAGATATCCGATTTGTAAGGGAAGATGAGATTTTTCAAGTGCTGAAAAGCTGTGCGCACACACTCCACCTAACGGCCAAATATGTGTTCTTGAACAAAAACCGTGTAATTATTACAGTTGTACTCTACAGCAGGTGGTGTGCCTGTAACCCAGTTCATTTTAACAGCTCGTAAAAAAGATATCAAGCCCACGTAACTGAAAGTTCTCACTCGCAGGAGCAATATCGTTACCGAGCTTTTCTTTCTTCGTCAATAATTCAAACGAGTGTCGATAAACTTGAGTTAACTGCATTGAAAAAGAAGAGAACGCGGATTGACTTGGCTATATTCCACTTGTAAAATCACCATTAGAACGTTTTTCCACTTGCCAATAATAAGGCACAACGTGTACTTTGAATAAATAAGTACGAATCAGGAGAGGTACAGATTGAAAAACACTAGGAGATTAATAGCACGCGCATGTATGCAGCCAGCCATTTACATAGATATTACGATTACCTTTGAATTTAGCACGTGTGCACGATCCCGTGCAAACTTGTCATTTTCTTTCGTTTCGTACTTATTTTGGAATAATTAACGCAACACTCGTTTCCATGCACGAGGAATGGAAACGATATTTGCCACGACTGACGACGCGCGTTGCTTTTCCAAGCCTCCTTTGTTACGGAACAAAGCCCGGTATAGTTTAGCTAAAATTAACCGAAATAGCCAATTGCGAGCTATATGCGAATGCAAACATATCTGCGTTCGCGAGTACATATATACACAAACACGCATCACTGCATTAAGCAAGTAAGCAAGCGAACGAACGCGAGAGAACCAGGAAGCAATGATGCTGCGTTACTGGAGTTGAAGCACTCAAGGGAGCTCTTTGAACGTTATATCGGATAAAAACAAAAGCAAAAAAAAGACTAGGAGGAAAGAGTTGACTTAGTGTAAACTAACGTGATTGTCTTTTCGCTTACGTGCAAAAACAGAAGAGTCTTCTTACGCTTTTACAATCTGAAGTACGCGTGCGGGCTTTTAAGTAAATGCTCGCATGATTCCTCTGTACATTCTTCCGAAAACTTTGTTGCCTTCTTTTATAGAACGGCGATCGATCTTTAGCAAACTGTCATTTTATAATTCTCTATCTATGTATAAAACATTCCGTTCTATTTGACGTGCACGCAACATGAAAAATTGCGAGCATCAATTTGCGTTGCAAATATTTACGACGAGAGCGAGAAGGAGAGAGACGCTATTTTATCAAGCGAACATAGCTGTAGAATAGATTTGTTTGTTGTACGAAAAATGACGAATACTCGGATAGTTTTTGGTCAAATCTGTAGTCGCAATTCGCTCGTTAAATCAACCTTAATAGAGAATAATCGAATAATCGATTAATTGGCCGAGATAAATGATGATCCAATAAACTTGCTGCAGCAAGTAATAAGATATCGTGAGCGATCGATCGTTGATTCTCGTGAAAATGAACGACTGTTGTACATATGTATTTTCTAGAAGTTCGCTTGACAAGTGCTCGTATATACGTATCGCTTGTTTTCAATTTACTGCCTCAAAAGCCGTTCGGCTAAAAAGGAGATAGACCTGCAAGTTTGTCTGAAAAGAGCCACAAAGAAAACGTCGTTGCATGGCTAAAACGCGAGACGGTTTCAGAGTGCGATGGCCGCTTCGAGCGCTCGTAGTGAAAGTCTATACGAAGCTCCGGAAGCTGGTGCCGCTGCTGTAGCCGCGAGACGATCGACCGTTGTGTACTTACTCGCGGTACCGCTACACCGTCGCTTTCTCCTTCGTATTACATCGCGAGAACGCGCTCTTTGCCAAGGATGCGCTCTAACGGGCTATATGTATACCATTAGATGCCTTTTTCGTCATTCACTTTGATTATTTTTTACTTTTGTAGAGGATTACAAACTGTGACATTTATACGAAAATGAGACTGTACATGATACATACAAGTGAAACTTGGTGCGAACTGATAATATCGATTTATCGCGAGTAAGAGAGAGGCCAATTTGCCGATTAAAAATACGCTAAAAGCATCGCAAATATCGCTTAACGATTACGCCCATTACGAGCGTTAAACGTTTCATTTGCGATTTAATGCCGATCGATCTTTAAAAACAATTTTAAAAATAATTCAAGAGAGATTATATGCATCATAGCCGTGGAGTTTCTTACTCGAATATTTGCCACAAAGTGACGTTTTTTTTCTTTTTACGATGTAGCTATGATTGTGAGAATGAAAGTTTATTACTTTTTACGTAAGCCACTTTTTAACTTCATCGCTATGGACTTTTACGTAAGACGAGAAAAAAAATAAAAGACAAGCAAATTTCCTATTACGATCATTCGCGAGTATGTATATACGTGCATGTCGGCTAATAAAAGAAAAAAAAAAGAAGCTCGTTAATCAAACACAGAAAAAACTTTTCCGTCGAACCAGGAAATATCGATAAAAGATTTAAACAGGAAGAAGATTTATCGTTACCTAAATACGGAAGTTAGCAAAAGCAATTAAGCATAGAAAATTAGTCGAATACAAAATTGCTATGCAGACGAAATCGTGTTGTATATTCTTTGCTCAATGGAAAAAAAACGAGCAATTTCGCACGCTCGACTAATGCCGACTTGCAGCTCAACCGAGTCAAATCTTTTATCTTGCGATTGTCATTGATTTATCGCTTTTTTACTCACACTATCCTCCATTTTAATTACGCCAAGACTAAAGTGAACAAGGGAAATTACTCGATGAATTTCTGCGAAAAAGTTAATCAGCGTTTTATAAATTAACGGAATCATGAAAATATAAATAACGAAGTTGATACGCGAATAATCGCGTGTTCGGTATCTATACAAGTGTATACGTAATGAGAAAGCCATACACCTGGCAAGAAAAAAGAGTAAAGCAATCCTATACCGATACATCAACGCGGAACTAGGTGCTAAATAAATAAAAATGTTAAGTGAATCAAGCGTAAGAGGCACACGCAACAATAAAGGTGAGGAGGCTCTCGATCTGACGTACAATGACACAACGCAATCAAAAGGCACGAATTATCGGCGCCGATGCATTATGCATTGGCTCTCCTTGGTTGTCGCGCTACCGCTACAGCATTCATGCAGCAAGATTTCAAAACACTTTTATTCCTTGGCGTAGTATCCACGACAATTTGCTTGATTCTAATTAATTTCTCGAAGGAAAAACATTCAAAACTCTTCTTCGTATTTTGTTTTAATCAGACCTCTAAAAAACGAGCGAGCGATCTTGTGCACCTATATACCGGTCGTCGCACGTCTCGCTCGGTGGGGGCGGTGTCGTGAGTGTTTTCGCACGCGGGCGGTCCTAAAAGCTAAAAGTCCCGGAGCGCGCTGCAGTTTCTCTCGGTAATTTTCAGTCGGTCGTTCCTCCCTTTTCTTTATTTGTTTTTTTTCTTCCGTCGCCCGAGTATATTTTGTCTCGCACGAAACTGACTGAGTTATCAAGGCTGGGATTTTTCTTTCCCGCGAAGACGGAGAGATTTCTCGGCTAATTTGATTGCCGTTATTGTCCAAGGATAGAGTGAAAAAATAACACTTTGCGCTTTCGAACGTCCATTTCGTTGTTTATGCTCGACAATGAGAACTATTATTATTTTCATAAATATAAATTATGACTTTAATACAAATTTTATTCGGTTTCGTTCTTTCCTTATTTTTTCGGTTTAATACCAACCGTTTTAACAATCAATATCGAGGACGAACGATAGTTTATAATAGACTACGAGATTAACTACGGATAAAAAGAGTCGAAAGCGTGAAACCAGTAAAAATGACGTGAAAAATTTATTTTTCAGAAAGTTTCGAAGCCAAATCACTCGATCGTTAACAAGGACGCTTTGGCAAAGATCGTTGTAGATTTTAAAAAATAAAAAAGAACATCTGCGGATAAAAAATAGCGTTCAAGTAGTAACATCAGTTTTCCGTCAGACAAAACCAAACAAAAAAATTTCGTTATATTTTCGAAAAAATAAGTTCAGTGCTCTTAACCTTCTAGCTGTTCCGCGCGTCGGAATGACACCTTGTCGAAGAAAAAAAGCGTGTCTGGTCTATAGAAGTCAGTATAATAAAAATAATCTCGCAGCATCTCACCCACAGTCTTTTTAGGCGCATCTCGTGACGTTTCTCTCTCTCTCTCTCTCTCTCTCTCTCTCTCGCTCTGTGCAAAGCGGCGGCAGCTTCGCTAGTATATCCCCACCAGCATATTCGCAGTAGTTGAGGGAGGGGGGGTTGCGCTTGCGTTCGATAGCGAAGGCTGCGTGCGCGCAAAAGGTGGTGGGAGTAGAGAGAGAGAGAAAGAGAGAGAGAGAGAGAGAGAGCGCTCGCTCGGTGTCATTGCCTCGGCGGCCAGTGACTCCATCACTGACCTAGTGCCGAGCGCGAACGGAGCCGCCCGAGCGCTCGGTCGTTGAACCCCGCTCGATGCTGCTGCCGCTGCCGAGACGCCGAGCGAACCGAGCTTTCGCTATACTACCGCTATATGCTGTACGCGTATACTCGTGTGGGTGGTAGAGCTTTTTCAGACAAAAAAGCTACAACTTTTTTTTCATCGCACATTTTTTGAGTTTTTTTTTCTTTCTTTTACACGACGACAGGCTAACAACCTTTAAATGAGCGAACGAGCGATTCTCGATATTTTTGGTGAGTGAAAATGGCTGATCGATATGCTTGTTACTACTGAAATACCAATGTCTGGCTTATCTTATCTTTTCACTCTACTCTTTCTCGCTCGATAAGACTTAGACGACGACTTTTATAAACTGATTGCGCTTTGCGGAATAATTGAATTTCTGAAATCGATCTTCAAATAATCTTTGCGATGCGCTCTCTCTCTCTCTCTCTCTCTCTCTCTCTCTCTCTCTCTCTCTCTCTCTCTCCTGGGGATATCGATCGATCGCTTATAATCAATATGAGAAAATATTTGATTATCAAATAATGTCGTAAAGAACTTCGATGTTTCGTAAAAAAGAGTTAAAGGTCGTTAACATGGAGGCAATCAAAACAAATGAAATGTCGTTCGTAAGAAGTAGAACACGAGCGAAATAAGATAAAAAGCTTAGAACGAGAAAAATCTCTTACGCGAATACATTCAATACAGGGAATAGATCGATATTGAATCGGGCGCAATGTTGCGCACCGCAAGTCATCGTTTGCCGTTGAATAATACTCGACGATGATGATTTGTTGTTGTTTTTTTTCTTGCGTTAAAAATCAAAATTTCACTGGCAAGATCTAGCCTACATTTAATTTGAAGATAAGATTAAATGAATCGAACGTGTACGCTTACATCGAGGTCGATGCGTATCTGTTGAAATAATAAATAGATTAATCGTTCAAACGAGTCCGAAAACATAACAGCACCTACAGCAGCAACTCTTGAAAGCTATTTGTCATGCAGCTCGCGCTCGCGAATAAAAAGGCCCACGTGCAGCGCGTCTTTCTCCCGCTTAACGAGTGCAAATTGAACATTAGAAAGGAAAGTATGCGCTCGCTTACGATCTCTACTACAAGCATGTATATACGCGCGCGCGCGCGCGCGTGTGTGTGTGTGTGTGTGTAACAAATACATAAATATATGTATATATATTTATATATATATATATGTACTGGACCAGCATGATGATGCAGAACGATAGATGACGAAATGTGGGTCGTCAGAGAACAAAAAACAATATTTTATATCTGGTTTGAGAAGACGAAGAAGCAAAAATCGTTGTAGAGAAAAGATATATACTTTGTTTTCAAATTTGTTCATTTAACATGGTGTGTTATGTGATTTTTCATGCTTTATGTAATCGACACGATGTATTTCCGAGATAGAATGCCACGCTGGAGATGGATTCTCTATGCGGTCGTAAAGGTTCGTGTTGTGTTTCGATGTTTTCTTCGAGGTTGCGTCACGTTGAAAATGAAATGAAATAAAAACATTATCTAAGAATGAATAATTATTAAGGCAAGTAAATTCTTGTTTTATTACGACTAAATAAGTAGCTTTTTTACGTAAAGAGATCACGGAAAATAATAAACTTTTGTAGGTATTCTTAGCGTGAACGAATAAAAGCCGATGAGTGAATATAATAACTCCCTTCAAACGAGAACGCTATGCCCGTTCATTTCTTCTGCCTGCACAGCGTAAAGCGCACTTTTTGGGACCGTTAACATTTCGAAACGCCAACGATTACACAACTTGACTACGTAAATACGTCTGTACTTTTCCGATCTGTACGCATATTTTCGGTCCTTCTCCTTTTTTTTTTTTGTTTTTTGCATCGGCACGTACGTGTCTCTAATCGTTAGAATGTGTAAAATCAATACAGATGGCTTTACACTAAATAAAAAAAACAACTATGCGACTCGAGTTAATTGTGGGACAAAGTTACGCGGTTTTTCTTTTATGTGTAATAAAGTTTTACCCGAAAGCAATTCTATACGCGGGATCATTTAGTGAACGCGAGAATTATTGGATTTACCGGTGCCCAATTCATCGACCGATCTTAGCCGACACGAATGCCAAGTAACGTCGAATAAAATGAATCAATTTGGTACGCTATTACCGCCATCAGTTGACAAATTCATACAAGGACATTTACGTATAGTAAAAAATGTTATAGTATGCGTGACATATTAATGGTCGTGTGCTGCGTTCGATGTATCTCGATTAAAAATTATTCAACCACTGGCCAATCCATCAAAGATTTCATTGAGAAGAACATGCCTAAACCCGGTAGATAAAATTCGACAGCCACGCACTTTTGTCATTCGCTATACACGTGTACGTACACACGTGTATTAGAAATACAAAAGTAGTAGACCCTGCGCGATACATTTCAACAACGTCCATGCAGAATCGTTGCAGCAAGTAGCTCTATCGAACGCGAAAAGCTTTAACGAAGACTAATTTGGCGTAAAAAAGAGAACGTTCGCTGTAAGCTAATAGGAAATGTACACGCGTGTAAAAAATATCCTTTCCTCGCTTACAAAAAATAACGAGGAACTCTCAACAAAAAAATTAAAAAGTCAACTCGATACGCTACGCGCTAACAAACGTTTGTATAATTTTATGATCGGTGACGGTCTTTATATCAAATAACGTATTAGTTTTGCAATTTTTCGTTTGAAGATATATGCTTAATTTTGTCATAAAATTAAAAACTATTAATAGTCTAATCTCTATACTAATGGATAATAGAAAAAAAGCAGCTATTATATGTACATGTGACGATGAAAAAAATGGTGCAAGATGGGGGATAAAAAGAAAATGTAGCTGTCGCTTACATTTTTGTCGCGTCGATGATCAGCCATCAATGTAAATGCCAGAGTGATGCCTGAGTTGTCCGAAGAACAAAAGTTCACCGCCTCTACCACTATTATACCTTTGTCAGTCCAGTCCCGGACTCACTCTCACTCTTCTATACTCTCTCGCTATATTTCTCTTTCCCTCTCTCTCTCTCTCTCTCTCTCTCTCTCTCTCTATCTATCTATCGTTATCTCTCTCTCTCTCTCTCTCTTTCTCGCGCCCTTTTTTCCTTTTACTCAATAACAATCAGATGCACTAGACACTGTTCTCAAATTTCTCACTGCTCAACTGCACCGACAACACTCACGATCATCATCGTCATCATCTCAACTATCGTCGATAACATTGTCCTCCGTCTCGTTGACTTGTTATTATTGCACTATTCAACTTTGACAAGTAGACTTAAAGATAATTTTATCAAAAAATGATAAGACGTTTGCGTTTTAAGGGCGAGATGGATATCACAGCAGTCTCGTTAAAACTGGATAGAAAAACATACAAAGTGTGAGTATATAGAGATGGCTTTGAAAAGGATATTATAAGTAAATATTAACATTAAAATATGCACGTATATATATTTAATAAATTGAAATGATATGACCTCTTTATGAACAACAGAAATTTTTCTTATCCTGCAGTGTAATAAGAACTTTGTAACATTAGATACCGATCATGGTACCATTCCCCACCCGCGTAGTTTTTCCTTCCGTATTTCCCACGCATTCGAAAAAAACACCCTTGAAAAAGGATCTCTTAAAGAAACTCAAATCCCCGGAAAATTCAGGAAGACAGAATCTCCCCCTCCTCCCCCCCGTGAGCGCGTTCTCAACAAAACAATAGCGAAAAAGGGACAAAGAAGAGAATCCAAGGAAAAAGGGGGTCGAATGTGAGAGAAAGAGAAAGAGAGAGAGAGAGAGAGAGAGAGAGAGAGAGAGAGAAAGAAAAAAATCGAAAGGCTCTCTCACTTGCGAAGAGTTTTCACTTTTAAAATTCCTGCTGTATACACACTGCGCTACAGTCCCCTTCTGACGCGATGCACCAAGTCTAACGGTATATACAATGGCGATGCTGTTGTATGCACTCGTGTACGCGCGCGCGCGCGTGTGTGTGTACTCTTAGTTTCAATAGTAGAGAGAGAAAGAGAGAAAGAGAGATACGAGACTGACCGAGTCACTACCTAAGAGGTGGCCCACAAATCACTACTGTTGCACACGGTAATCTGATCGAATTTTTTTCCGAGATTCTATGTAAACAGACTCGTTTTATTGTCGATTGAAACGACGGTAGCTTTATAGTGCATTCGCGTTACATAATCAACAAATATTTATCGACGCTATTGATAAATATTTTTCTCAACGTTCTCTCACCAATAGCCGAACATCAATTACGTACAACGCAAATTCGAACCCTATAGACTAACAAAAATTGCGCAACTCAAATGAAACAAAAAAAAGCCGTTCTCGTTTCCGGTGTTGCGAGCTTTCGCGTCTAGAATGCAATTCGAGCGAACGTCACATACGAGAGAGAGAGAGAGAGCGCGCGCGAGAGAAAGAGAGTTTAAAGCGCGGTCTGCCAATTTCCGCATCACGTGAGTGCTGTATATACAGTACTGGGCGTACTTTTCTCTCGACCGATACTATAAAATTTATGCCGATTATATACAAGTGACACATAAACTTTCTCTCTATTTTTTTTTCTTCCTCAATGTTATCTCGACTGCGTTGATTAATTACGATCGAAAAAAAATGTGATAAAATCAATCGTTCTTCTTTTTTTTCACAAACAACACGAGAACTACAAACGAAATACACCAGCGCATCGTCTACACGTAGTGTCACCGAGCACTTGACCTTCGTTCAGAATATTTCGGTGTGCGCGCGCGCGCGCGCGCTCGTTCACTCGCTCGCGACGATAAGCTTCGCAACTCGTACCATTATCGTATTTTTTTGTCTTTTCTTTTTCACGGGCGATACTTTCACGATTAAATCTTTCGAGCACTTTTCTAATCTCACAATAAAGGAAATTAGGAAGGAAAAAAACTCTTCGAGAGCCCTTCGATCGATTTTTTTATCTCCAAAATCGACGAGAAAAAAAACAGAACTACAGCAATACTTTCCAGCACAGCGTCGCTCGCGAAAGTGCCGGTGCAGCACGACTGCCGCGAAACTCGCGTCTATTCGCGGGGCTAGGCTTGCCTAGGAGAGAGTAGACTATGCACACACATACAGACACACGCTTAAGCGGACGAAGCGACGACGGAGAGAGAGTGAACCCTTTCTCCGCTGTTTGCTGCTGCTGCAACTATTCCACTTCCTCGTCGCGTATAGTACAACGAGGAGAGTGTTGTGGGGTGAAAACACACACGCACACACATAGACGACCGCGAAAAGCGTGTCAGCGAAAGAGAGAGAGAGAACGAGAGATGCTGGGCAAGGTCGTGTAGATTTCGGCAATGTCGCGACTAGTTCAACCCATGTAAATGATTTCTGGGAGTAGTTATCTTTTATTTTATCAGTATGGAAAACCTAATACGTTCGGAATTTTAACATGATTTCGAGATTCATCGAAAGACAATAATGATTGTCAATTTAATCGTTAGATGTCATCCTTCGATTTTTAAACGGAAAGCAATAATGTAGGACACAAAGACCAGCACTCACTTTCTCCCCGTCAAAAAATATACATATATATATAATGAAAACAAATAAAAAAGTATCCAAGTAGCATGTCCACGAATGTTTTCAATAAATGGTACAATGAAAAATCACTCTCTCTCTCTCCTAACGATCGTTGCCTTAATCAGCATCCTTCCAAATCACAACATAGTCGTCAACGATACCGCCACCACCAGTAAGCGAACAAAACACACTTGTCACTTATTTATTGAATAATTTTTTTTTTTTTTCATCAAAACACTTACTTCTCATGTATTAATCGATAGTGTAATTAACGGCCAAATAAAATAACAAAACTCGTTGATAACTGCACTGTGTTCACTGTCAATAAAATAGTACGTAGTATCACTTTTATTTAATTTTAAAAAATTTGTTATCGGTGTTTTTTTTATTTTAAAAAGAACTGAACAAAACGTCGAGGACGACGACGACGACGACGACGACGACGACGATGATGGAGAGCACACAGCTCGGGCGCGTTCTCGCCGGCAGCAAGCCGCTGAGGTCAATGACCTAAGCTGAAGCACAGCACACAGCTCGCTCGCTCGCTTACTCGCTCTTCACCCACCAACACATGGCCTCTACCTCCCCACTTCTCTCTCTTCTCTCTCTCTCTCTCTCTCTCTTTTGCTCTATCACTATCCCTTTTTCCGTACTCTCTCGCTCAACAACGCGCACGCGCAAGCACACGCACGCCCCTCCGTTATATAGCATCGCGCACCACTATCTCTCTCCGTCTCGCTCACTTTTACTCACTTTCTATGTAGCGGTTCGCGACGCTCTCGCTCTCGCCTCTATACCGCTATGACGATGACGACAACGATCATCACGATGATGATCTTCTTTAAGATGAATCTCTCTTTCGAAACGAAATTGTTATTTTAGTTGGTACCCTTAGATATTTTTAACACCGTACACTTTTTTTGTAATCTTGCCTCAAAGCTCCCCATCCCCTCTCTGCCAATCTACCCTCTCTCCTGCTCTTTTGTCGTGGGTAGAACGAAGAGATGGGGGGGGGAGGGGGGACTTGTAGCCATCGACGACGCACGGCTCCCGAGGGTAGGTGCACAGTGCAATGTGCAAGAGAGAAGTAGGGAGACGAAGGGGAAACGAACGCTGGGTTCACTGGTACAGTGTACTCACTCGAGAGCAGCGCCCAGTGCAACGCTCTCTCGCTCTCTCTCTCTCTTTCTCTTTCTCTTCCTGATTTCCGAAGCAAATGCTCGCTCTCCTTCTCTATCACTCTATATACTTACTACACTATTTTTCTCTCTTTTTCACGGCTATGCATGCCTTTCATGCGACTGCCGTTGTTGCTGCACTGCTACTAAGACTTCGACTATTACAATGCAAACTTCATTTATCGTTGTCATGGTTGTTGTTGGGAGGAATTTCCGTGTTGCTATGCGAAGGTCGTGAAAATTTGGATTCGGGTTCGAAGAACGATCGACGCTTTGATGAATGAAAAAAAAAATGATCGATTTTCGCATTCGTCGTTGTGTTTGATCGATCTCCACTAGACTATATATAGACGTAACGAAACAAGGTAAAATACGAGAGAACAATTGTTGACATAATGTTTTTGCCATCCCACTGATTTCATTAAAAAGCATTTCATGATGAAACGTGTCTGTATTACGCAAAATTTGTAATTGCGTAATTTGCTAGGGGAAAAAAACGAAATAACCGAGCAATCGAAAAAAGTCATATTCTACTATTTCATAACTAATTTGTTGGATTTATCAAACTCGAAGCGCGTTTAATTAGAAAACTGATAAAACGGAATCTTTTGGAAAAAATCCATACGAAATTACATTTGTAAGCGAATTAAAAAAATATACGGTTATAACGTTGTATCTTTGAAAGAGTAGCACGATTTCTGGTATGAAATGAAAAAAAAGGTCACGCGAGGGCTCTCGGCCTGGTATTGCGTGTCCTTGTGACGGTTAGCCCGTAGCTGATGGATGGGAAAAGGAAAGAGGCATCTTCCGCATCTTTTTTTCTTTTTATTTTAAGGTCAACCCACTACTACTCGTTGCGTACCAAAAATGCCAACTATTTTTAGAATTGATCGCGAAAATGTCTGGCGATATCAAGTTTTTCGGGTCATTGTCCTATATACTCTTATCAGTTACATAATTAATGTCACTTTGAAACAAAAAAAGAACAAGTTCGCATGTATAAATCAGACGATACACGAAACGTATCTCGTTGCAGCGTTTATTGTTATCAAATTCAATTTACTTGACAAATGTTGCTTCAATGAACGATATAAATAGAGAAAGAGAGATATCTATTTTCTACTTGTATTTTCCGCGGTCATTGCACAGTCGCACAAGTATAATCACAGAGTAGTTACAGTAAATGACAATCTTTTTCAATATTTATTGATTCAGCGTGATTGCTACAAAATATATCATCGATAATTTTTCAACTAGAACGAAAAGAACCTAATTCATTTTTTCACGATTTTAACTTATTTTTATAACGGTCGTGATGACGATTAAACTAATACTATTGTATCAAACGGAACAGCCAAAGCTTGTACTTCCGTCATCTTCCAAATTCTACAGATGGATTAGAATACAAAAAATACGAGAAAAGGGGAGGGGGTGAGAGAAAGAAAGAGAAGTGCTTTATAGGACATTGACTTTGAGATATCGTGGAGACGCTTTGGTAGTGGTGTTACTATCTTTTGGCTTATCGCAACTTGTTTCTAGTCATATATGCTCACCTTATCACACGCAACAGTCGTCTTTTCTCGATGCGGATGACTCGCAGTATCTCTCTCTCTCTCTCTCTCTCTCTCTCTCTCTCTTTCTCTCTCGCACTTGTATATGTAGTCTTCGTGGGCGGAGGCATGATTGTCTACCAAGGAGGAATGCACTTGGTGACGACAAGTTATTGTACTTTTCTGTTCGAGTTCATTACTAACGTAACACCCGCTGAAGTTTACTGGATTCAAAACGTTTATCGTCAAAATTTGAAGAAGAAAAAAGAAGATATCGCATTTCACGTTAACGACTTTAGAAATATCTATATATATATATAAGTATACCATCGAAATTTTTGTTCCAAATGTCTTTTGGTTTCGGATGGTTAATCGTAGAGACGTTATAGTTTGTATATATCTCGAATTAATCGTGATATTCATTTTTTTACTTGCATGCTATTTGGAATCAGATTTGTACGACGACATCATTAATTTAGCAAATATTTGTACAAATTATAATTTTGTCGACAGTGTTACTTAAACATTTTTCAAAATATCGATATAAATTGAACCAAATAAAATTAAATCGTCAACGTCATCCGACAATTCGGTATTGTTCCACTCGAAAACCATCCAATCAAAATGATCCACAATAAGTCAGTCGCCAACATACTAAACTATGACAAATATGTCATTGACCTCTATATAAATCTGCGCCTCAAAAAAAAAGAAAGAAAAAAACAAATCGCTCACGCGAGCCAAAAGGAAACACGTCGCACGCTCGAACCACGATAAAATCGAAATTCACAATAATAAGAGAATTAGGTCTAAGTCATCATCGACTCTCCCGCTACGAAGTTCCTGTGAGAGAAATTGTTTTTGAATGTTAGAATGTCATTATCACGCGATAATGGCATCAGGACCGCGAAATTACGAGCAAGGTCACCACGTTCTCCCTTTCTGTATGTCTGTCTCTGTCTTTTCTTCTTTCGCGTCTCGTTCGTTTCAGATATCATACGTCACGAATGCGCGTAAGCGTATATTACCATATTCAAGTGTCAATGACCCCTCGAATTTCTTTTTAATCAATTTGTTCGCAAACTCATACTGGTACACACACACACACACACGCGCGCGCGCGCGCGCGTTTCTTTGCGGTTGCCAACGACCTATTGTTGTCACTCAACGATTACGAGTGGTAACTAAATCATCTTGCTGTTTATTTCGGTATTTCTGGTGGTTTTACGAACATTCTTGACAAGGATTGGTCGTTGTATTTTTTAATATTGAACTTTTCACAAAACAATTACGGAACAAAATTGTTCGTAGTTAACGTCATTTTGCATACTTTATTACGATCCACGATTACACGCAAGATAGATTTTCCGTTGTGATACTTGAAAAAATGTCATCGCTGTAATTTTTCATTGACCTCGAGTAGAAACTTAAAAGTTCAACGACATCGACAACGACAGTGCGCTACCTCTCCCTTATCCAACGCAAAGAAAGAAAATATCAAGATTGTCAGAAGCCAAGTTCACATTTAGAAAGCAACCGATTAACGCGTCAATAAGCATGGCGCCTCTGTCGAATATAGCATATCCGAAAATAAAATTCTGTCATCGTGAGGCTTCTGTTCCGCTGCGGAAGAGAGAGACCGACGCACCCGAATCTGCATCTCAACTGCAGTCAAGAGAAAGATCGACGGTGCATCGACCTTTTTCCCTATCCACGGTAACGCGCGGTTTAAGCAGAAGAAGATGAGTGACAGAAAGAAACGTCGAGGGAGAGCGAGAGCGCAATGAAGATTTTTAAAAACCGAAGGAGAAAAGTAGAGTGAAAGAGCGTGCGGAAAAAGATCGCTACCGGATGGTTATATGTAAAATCCACGAGAGATTAGCTGGAATTTATCTTACGGGAGTGCGAAACATTTTATGGGTGATTCTTGTTTTTCTCGTTGCCTTTATTATGAGCGGTACGGTAATTTTACCGAACGATAGATTCATTTCCGCTGTAGGCAACTTTTTTTTTAATTATCACGTGAAAGCCGAGAAGAAAATGATAAGATTAGAAATTTAACAGGCACTATCAACATTTGTTCTCCTCTCAATAAATACGACAAAGAGCTTTATAAAAGTTTGATTAGACGTTCTTGTATAAGTATTACGAGCAGATATGAAAATATTAACAGTTCTGAGCTATGTTCGTGCAATATTGTCAACACAACTCCAATATAAATCTGTCTATAAACAAAACCAATGGCTCTCAACGATGTATTTCGGTATATAGGTACGATAATTTAAAAGAAAATCTGTCGCGTAAGAACTTCATTGACACACTCGATTGGACAATCGATTTTTCGAATCCTGGCCAACGCAAAGAAAGCCAACTCTGCTTTCAAGAGTATTGATCAACGTTGTGAGCAGTGTTAACATCGGTTATTTAAAGCACGATTGCCACTCGTTTCGATTAGATTGATTGGAAAAAGGCTACCATCCCCCGTACATTCCTTCGTCGCGTAATAGTCGCGTAATAGGATACGTTGTTCTTCTTTACAGCATACGACGTCTCTTCCGTTTGATAAAACAAGGTTGACTTACTTGCCAGATCAGACGAACCACGGCCTAGATCGTGAAATTTCAGCTGAAATAAATAATCGAGATACGCTTGGTGATTCTGTAAGGTGATCTAAATGGTTACTTGTAACTTTTTCAAGATGTCACTTATTTTGATTGCCAAATATTCGAGTGATTTTCTGGCTTATCTATTTGGATGTTCGCGGATGAATAAGATATCGTTTATCGTTCTTTATTTGGAGGAACTAGTACCTCGAGATACGGAAATATCATGTTATCAGCCGTCGCGAACGAAAAAAATAATGCAATTTTTCTACAAGTAACAATTTGCCGTTTTAGAAATAGTTTACAATCTAATGAAAAACCTGTACTTTGGGGTCGCCTTATACCAACAATTTCGCAAATATTGTCTTGGTATAATTTGAATATCACGTATGAATAACTCGTATCTCCGCACCTACCGAAGATACGTATGGCGTACCTGCCTGCAAGATACGATATCAGAAACAGTTGATACCTTTCCTACCATTGGCAGTTGCGTGCTTTCACACCGTCGGTACCTTTTACCGACTCGAGTGAAATTCTCCCAAATGGCTTATCCACCATGTCGATAATAAGGAAATGCTTTCTAGTTTCGCATACGTAGATATTGCGTAAATAGATAAACAGAGAATACTGTTAAGCCTATTTATTTGGATTAAGGAACAAATTAGGTAGAAATCGTCTATATGTAAGAAATCTTGTTTATTATTGGATTAAAAGAAAGTCAAATTGTCATCAAATTTGTGTCTAATCAAGTTTATTTGTTTGTGTAGATCTAATGCTTCATATACGCTTAAATACAGTTTTCTATTACAGAAAAAATATATGAAACTTAGGTAATTTACACGCTGTATATTCAATTTATAAATAGATTTCTTTTCAAAAATCGTTTTATTGGTTACAGCATCGTTTGCAGTAAGTGGTTAAATATATTAATCTCATTTTTCTGATGCCCTCTCGAAAATGTTATTTTAGCAACAGTTATTCGATTCTCTGGACGAAAAAGTATTTGAAAAAAAAGAAAAAAAAACAACAAAAATATCATTCCTATACAATATAATTACTTTTAAAGAAAGAAAGTTTATTTTTTATGTTCAATAAACATCTCAATCTCGACTCAATGACAATTCAATTGTACATGTTGACGAAATAATACTTTTTTCGGGATTAGACTACGTTAGAAATGTCTCATTCAATCGTATTCCGCGCATGATCCATCCATACAAATTCATTCGTACGTTGTATTATAAGTCTAGAATGATGCATTATTTTGTAGTTCTACGATGATTGTGATGTAAAAACGCAACTCGCTCTCGCATAATAAAGGCAGCCAAACATTTAATTGTCATGTGGTGTGCACACATTTATTTTTCACAAACCCCCGTCGTACTTGCGAGTGTAAAAGCGCAAGCTTCTTTATTCATTTGTGTTTGTTTGCCATTATCTGTGCATCCATATAAAATGCCATGTGTAAGAAACGCACGTATATCAATATATCATATATATATATTAGATTTATCGAAAATTCGTCAAAAAATCCGTGAGATTTCTCAAAAAATTTAATGCAATTCTTTCACAATGCAATTCGCAATTTTTTCTTTTTATTGTAAATATGTCTCGCTCGTTTTACAAAAGGAAGAAAGAAAGAAGAAAGAATACAACTATTATACAGAAAATCGAAGCAAACATTGTACAATGCGAACAATTTTTAACTTTTGTGTTTGTATCTTTGGTAAAAACTACTAAATAAATAAATCGCTTACAAAGTAGAGTTTGTCATTTTCAGATACCGAGAACTTTCACACGAAAACTCGGCAAAAGAGATTTGCTGCGCCCTAGTGTGAGTTTCACTCGACACATTTTTTTTTTTTTTTTTTAACAATTACTCACACGCTCAACAGTACTGAATGGCGTGCATAGATAAAGAATAAACGAAAATAACCGATTGATCAGGTAACATGTTTTCACGAAAAAATGATTTTCTCGTGCTTCATTTAGAAACTCGAGTTTGTGCGTAAAAAATGCGCCAAGTACAGTGTAAAAACGCATCGTAAAATCATATTGTCATGTAATACTCTAAACAAGAGTAACAGCTTGATTTTTACTCTTTTCGATCATTATTCAAATTCATCAGTGCTTGAAAAAAGAGAAAAGTACGCGCGTGTGTGTATATATATATATATATATATATATATATATATATATATATATATATATATATGTATACACACACATATATATATATGTATATGCATATTAATAACTGTACACAATAATTTGAACTCGTTGCGTCGGGTATACCATCAAATATGCTAATTGTTATTCATTATTCTTAAGGAGACTTTTACAGCAAAGTCGAGCGTTGCTCTACTTAAAAATTAATCTACTCAATCAATACAGCAGTGATAAATATCTCTTTTTGTCTGCCTAATTGCTAGGTAGCCTCTAATAAGCGCACATAAACGATTTATTTTCTTTCTTTTCACAATTTAACGAGCAAAATGTTGCAGATATACTCCACAAGACTTGTAAGCAAATCAAGAATTTACGACGTTCCCGTGATTTTTTCTTGTTTGATCTTGGCATTCCCTTGGCAATTTTTTGCTGTACGCGACTAACAACAACGTCGTGTAAACTAGAACAATTCTCATTATTGACTCAAGCATTCGTCGCTTATTGCATAATTCAATCTTTGTTTTTCAACGTCGTCAAAATAAACACCCAATCTATTTTCGGTTGATTGAAACCTACTCAACACAACAACCAAAACCAACAAATTAATCGACTGCAAGAACTGACCACAAATCTCCGAGATATTCGATTGCTTTATGAAAGTGTTCATTTTGATAAAATTGCGTAAAAATCATTGGTCAAATACTGCATTTCACGCTTGTTGTAATAAAATAACTTTCGTCGATGAACTAAGTGAGGGGTGTGGTTTTTTCTAAGCGATAAAAAAGATACTCCTACTACTAATCATTGTATAAATGCTCGCCAAGAGTTATCGAAGTTACCCATATCAGTTCTTGATCGAGAAAAAACAAAGCAATTTTTCTATCAAAAAGACAGTGCGCGCACGAGCATCTGTTCTCTCGAATTCCATTTCTGGTCGACGACACTTCGTTCGCTTAATTGCTATGAAACTTACATCTAAAATACTCATAGAATAACCATTACAACGAACGATAAATTATTGAACAGCGGATAATGTACGACAATGATGAAATCATAAAGCTATGCAGAAGAAAATGTACAATAATAAACACAATAACGAAGCTCGTCAACCAGATACCGAACTCGCAAATCGCCGCCACAATTCGACGAGATTCTAAGGCTACTTGAGTGCGTGTGTTCAACAGGACGAGCTCTTAAGCTCGTTAATATCGGCGATGTTCTGTAACAAGGTTGCCGCAGCCTCGACTTGCGACTCGTTCGTCGTCGAGTTATTGTTGCTTGGCCCGCTACTGGACTTGCTGCTGTTGCCGGCGTGATAACGCTCTCTCAGGGTGCTTAATGCGGACAACAGTCTTGTATTCGACGACATGAGGCGCGAATTCGCCGCGTCCAAGGCGGCTATCTGCTGCTCCTGCGCGTCTATCACGCGCTGCTTGTACGACAACGCTGCCGACATTTTCTGCTGCTCGCGACGCAACTCCTCCTCCACGGTTATCAACCTGCAAGCACACGTTCCTTACGTTAATACCGACTAAAATTGGCCGAGACGTTACGTTTCATAACTACTGACTCGGCGATAAGACGAGTCGTTTCTAGCAGCGACTCAGCGTAACGTGTACACGATGATACGATGTGCTGAACTGAGGTGTATCGAAAATTTGAATTAATGTATGTTAGCAAATAAGTAATATGGGACACTCCTTTGGATCGAGTTTAGTCTTTTTAAACGTGTTCCATATTAGCTCTACTATAAAGCACGAAACACATAGATGATAAAATGTAACATTCCTGTGTTGAAGAGTTTGGTAAATATAACACGTTCTGCCATATGAACAAGGACAAAACTAAATTGTGTGCAGGATCATACGGTAGCGCAATACACCAGCTTGTTCGCAAATAAACTCATGAACAACCAAAAAACCAAAAAACGATCACTGAGAATGTTGCACAAATAGTGTGACACGTTTGTCTTTTTATGGCAGTATGTATTCTGTACAGTAACTGACTTTGATAAGTAAGCAGCAATCACAATTTGGAAGAGTAAAATAAATCAAAGGTCTGCTACGTATTGTTCTTACGCAAGTTTTAGTGGAACGTAAAAAAAGCAGCAGTATTGTGTGTTGAGCGCGCTGTGACTGTATTATAATCATACTTTGAAATAAACCAACTCAAAATGCAACGCATACAAGTATGTACAAATGTAACATGACAATCAAACGCTAAACACGGTGGTATACATAGAAATTGAAAAAATTCATGAAGCTTAGATATAGATTTTGACTCTTACACCAAGATCCAGATCAAGCCAGAGTTTTACCATTAATGCAGCCGATAGAATACACAGGAAGATACAATCAGTTATTTTGACTATATAAATGTACTGTCGTTAAAAAAAATTACAACACATTATTTCAAACACATCTAACTACCACTTGTGAAAAAAACTACTACATCCCAAAAAATCTCATTTTTATTTTACTTTGAGCGATATCTCTCGAATTACGAGTGGTGGCGAAAATTGCATTTTGAAGCTTTGTTGACTAATGTGAAAAAGATAGCGAATCGAGAATCGAATAGAAAAAAGCTTTGATATTTTCAACAAAATAACGCCAAGTGCTCATTTCCACGCGAACATCGTGTATGCCCAAGGCTAATATTTCTCTGTTAATCCTAGAGTCGGTTACATATTATCAAATCGTTCTACAACAAAATATTGGAGATACAGTTTTAAGTAATTCCAATGTTCTCCTTCGACAACAATTGTTAACTCTCACGTCAACGATTAAGCGTAAATTTATCGTGAAACGTTATTCAGCGGGAAAATAGGAAGCTGGTTAGTCGTTAACAAGAACCGCATACCTCGAGAAGATACGTATGTAAGTGATATCGCAATAAACAAAATTAGGTGCATGAAGGTAAAAGATTAGTACCTGGAAATAATGCTCTTCATCTTGCTGTCTGGGCCAATACCATTAACATCGCCATCCTCGACGGCGCCGAGTCGAGCACGCAATCGGTCAACGCTGCTTTGCAGCCTTTCGATTTCCACTTCGTACTGGAATAGCGAATAGAGCCAGAAGTTTTTTTTGTTAGTAACACAGTTAAACAGATGGATGGAATATTACAGATGGGTTAAAACCAAGTTATCAACATTGTTAAAAAAATTAGACTTTGATCGTTGCAATAGCAAGTAAGTAATTTTCAAAAGTGTTTTTTTTTCTTCAGCCATCCCTGAATGTTTCGAAAAGAAAGTCACATCAAAATATTCACATTGTAGAACCACTTAGATATTCATACGTGATATTATTACCTGATCGATACTCCTGTGGCTCCTAGACTTGCTCCTCCTCGAGGTGCAACTCTCTTCCTCACTAGTATCCGACAGATCTCGAGTAGAATCAAGCGACAATCTCCTTCTGAGCTTTGTACAGCAGACGTTGTTTTGCGATTGATCGTTATTTCCCGGCCTGATAGCCGAGTTGTTTGGCCTCCACTGTAAGCCATTTCTTTGCAGATTTCGAGCGTTCTGTGCCAACATCGGTGGCGACGGACTCAAATCAACTCCTCTGACGTTTTCCACACCTCCATTGCTACCTTCTCTTTCGTCCGAACTCGTGCTACCTCGTCGACCATTGCGCCCGTGATGATTCGACTCCATATGATAGACTGGGTTGGCGAAAGCTAATGGAGCATTATTGAGGATGTGAGCGTTGGCATTGTTGGTCGTTAGCTCAACGGGGCTCGAGCTTTGACTATACGCGGCAAAACTTTGGTAGCCGGAAGAGGCGACATTGCTCAGCTGCGAGATTGAGATCTGCGAGCCTTTTTGACTCTTTGATTCGGACACTTCGTCGTCCGCGTACCTCAATAAATCCGATAGCTCGTCCAAATTTCCGTTGGCAAGTTGGCCGGTCGTATTCGAAGTCTTGGAATTGTGGTAATTGTTATTCGGCTGGTGGTTAATAGTGATGTTAGAGGTACCATGACCGTTCGCGTTGATCGTAGTCTTCGATATATTGTTGTAATTCTGTTGATGGGTCTGATTAGCATTCTCCTCCTTATGGCAGTGATTCCGACTCGCCGATCTCGTCATATTGTAGTTGTTATGGTTGTAATTGTCCTCGCATCTGTCGTGAATATCGAGATTTTGTAATCTCGTAATGTTGTGTCGATGCTGCGCCATACTGTTGTTCGCTTGACTTGCGGTAATATTGTAATTCGAGTCTTTGAGGTTACTGTGACTTTCCGACCTCGTGGGACTGGTTGGATGGCTTGTCTGGCAGTGATTGACATTGGCCAAACTCGCGCTGGTCGTTAGCCTGTAGCCTGGTCCACTTCGATTGTTCGTCAATGCTCTCTGATGTTGTTGATGTAGATGCGGTTGCCTCGTGATTGGCGTTGGCGATCTCGATATAAACGCCGGCGGCTCCAGCGGGTACTCGTCGTTGTTTATCTGTAGCTGTAATTTTCCATTTGCAGGCATGTAAGCATTCCTTGGCAACGTAGCAGCTCTGACAACGTTTGGACTCCTCGAAGCGCCGTTGGTATTGTGTCCGAGGGTATTGCTTTGGAGAATCTCGGTACTGTCGCCGATGGTGCCGTTTAGAGTGCTGTGGTTACTGCTGAGCGTCGACGCGGCGGAGATCGACAGATTGGTGTTACTATTGGCGATCGTTGGATCGTTGTAGCGAAATATATTGTTTGGATAGCGAAGAGTCGATGGTACGGGACTTGGACCTGGCTGATCTAGTGCATGCGAGATTCTGTCGAGAATTTCCGGCAAGCGAGATGGTGGAGTGGAGGGTGAAGTTGAGGAAGTTGCCGCCACACTTTCGCGGAGAAGTGCGTGTAAGAGAGACAGCTGTTTGCCCAAGTCGATGTAGCCGTCGTATTCCATTGACTGACTTGGTGCTTCCTTTGGTAGAGAAGACTAGAAAACCATGGAATTCGTACGTTATTTTCGTGGAACTTTCATCGAACGACTAAATCGATTGCGCAATTGCAAACTTTATCAATTTAAATAAAATCACATTTGAAAAGTACTTTCACGTATTCGGATATAAATACTTAGTCTCGACGTTTCAAGTTTGAAAGCGTTTCTACGTAATTGGAATTAAATAAGAGCTTTTGTATGATCAGCCAAAGTCGTTGTTCCGATAGCCTAGAGATCGGATATGCGACTTACGCTAATTAATTGCAAGAAATGCTTCATAGACGGCGCCTCGCGTTCCAGGACGTCATTCATAAATTCCATAAAATTTTCCTTTCCCTGGAATCGCGTGAAGTTTGCCAGAGTTTGTAGCGTCTTTGCCACTAAAGTCAAATTCCTCGCAGCTTTTTCGTTGGGGTACTCTGTAACGATTAATACTGGGTATTAGATAGTGCGCTTTCTGAGGAGAGAGAGAGAGAGAAAAGCTTTAAGTTTAATCGTCGTTTTAGAAGCTATCGAGAGATATTTTGTTCGCGAGGCAATTGCCATTAAGCGATTGCTCGATAAAGATCGATAGCCGTAACGAAGGAACACCGTGGAGAAACTTACCGTGTGTAATATTAAAAAGCGACGGACTGAGAATTGCTGGGCATAAAAATCTCAAAAAGATCGACGCTGAGATCAGATTGTCAGCCATGTCTTCTCTGCCCATTTCAGCCAGTCTCTCTCTGAAGATACGGAAGCACTCTCTCAGTTCGATGGGAAAGTGCGAGTGACTTGCGAGAATGCGACTCCAAGCGAGTTCAACCGCCGCTCGGAGATTTTGCTGCTGCTTGTGTAGCGCTGCCACAGAGGCAACCTTTAGGGGATCGACTTCACAGTCACCACCTTCCACGGCGCCACGGACAACTGGGCCCAATGTTTCTTGCAGATAACGATCACCCGTGAGTTTGAGATAAGCTTCCATCGCTTTCGTTGCCAAACTGTTGCCACGGAAAGTCAGCCTCTCGTCGTCTGTTCGGACGTTACACGTGTGATTAATCAACGACAACTTTGTTAAAAATGTGTTGTTTCGATAATTACCAATTCTGTGAATGTCCATCATAACGAGGTCGGCCAAAAATTGCGGTGCCCTTTTCTCCCTTTGCATAACGGCTACGAGAGCCGTGGCAATGTCCTCCTTGGCTTTCACTCCAATGACAGGCTCGAGCTTTTCGCATAGCGCTTGGTAATCGCTTTTCAAATACTCCAAGAACTCTTGGTAAACCTGAACGGGTAGTATGTCGACAGACTGGAAGCGACATTTGACTCGCAGCGCTGGTGGATCCTTTAACGGGCCCTTATCGCCAACCACGGGATACCATTTTTCCGTCAGGTAGCGCGATGTTACGTTGTGCACTGGGATGTTTACCGAACCTGTGGTCGAGAAGCAACGTCAAATATTTAGCGATTTCCTGGTTGCTGTCCAATACTACACTCGAAAGAGCAAACGGAAGATCTTTGAATCGGGTACAATGTCGAATCTTCTCAGTGGTTAGCTTACGAGTGTAGCTTCGAAATCACGCGATTGAATTCATTCGTTACAGAGGGGAGGAGAAAAGGATAGCATAATCCTATAAAAGAAAATTGACTGACTTGCAAGAAAGTCGCTAAGCATGTCGTTAACGTCGTTAAGAAACACGCGTGGCGTAATATATTATACGACGCCTCTTTTCTTGTGAAATTCGTATAAAACGAAAAATATTTCCTTCGCTTCTTACGAGCAGACGCGATAGTTTGAATAAGGTTTTGATGAATGAACGCGTACACAGAGGGGCGAGAGACGCGCGTTGAGTCTTCCTTTAAAATATGTAGGGAAATCCGATTTCCATTCAAATCGGGCATAGATGAAAGAGCAAGAGTCTCTTTTTGTTTTCGTCGATTTCATCGTACACATCACTCTACTTCTCACGCGACAACACGTTTATCGTTTCGTTGGAATCGAACTCGTACAGCCGCGGGTTATTCGCGCACGTATAGGTTTCGCGCGCATAAATCCATCAACCCTCCCGTCATACGCTCTCGAGGAGGTGGGCATGCAACCTCTTGTATACGTACATATACGACAATAGAATAGACTTACCAACGAGAACACTCTTGTCTCGTTTCTTCTTCCGATCAGCCTCGCGGTAAAGATTCACCTGGATAGTATTGACGGCAGGCAGGTGATGGAAATCGAAGCGTTCACCCCAGAAGCACAGGTCGGCCTTGAGTTTGGCTGTTGTGCGAGCGTATAACGTCGAGTCGAGACAAACCTCGCAGAAATAACGCTTTTTCGCCGGAACGCCTTTAGCTTCCAACAGCCAGATTTGCAGCGAATTATCCGTACGACGCGTTTGCTCGGCCTCCGGTTGTACGGATTTGCGTAAGCTGTCGAATGATTCGAGGATGGATTTATTTTGATATTGATCATGAAACAATTATCTCGACTCGGCTTTGCTACGCGCATCCAGTCTACCTACGTACACTGTTTACTGTTATTAACCGATTAAAATTCTTTGTTTTTTTCGTTACGTTTAACGAGACATCAAGCTCATCTTCGTGCCGAGTACAATAGAGCGTTACGAAGAAAAAAGCATCGACGATGATTTCGAGATAAATGCTTTATTACTCCCCGACAAGAGAGAGCAAGTCACTCAAGAATTTAAATAGCATCTTGCGGTGCCTCGGCTTCGTTATATTTCACAGGAACAGCCTTGATTAGAAATGCTACTTGTCGTAGACCGAGTACAATCTTAATCTACGAGTGCAGGTAAATGTGGAAAACTTACAAAGATACGCAAACGATAAATAAAAAGCCAACCTGAGAAGCCACTGTTCTCGTTCGTGTGCCGTGCGACAACTGAAGTATTTTGGTCCACCATTACTCGGTGTAACTTGAAAACAGTGTGGCCTAGCGAGTAGACTTGGATGTAACGGTGTAACAGCAGCAAGATCCATCGAAGTAACCGCTTGGCCGCAAAGCAGCGACTCGTGCGAGCGGCAACCGCGTAGACCTGCTGCACCAGTACCAACGCCTCGTTGCTTTTGACGCTCGAGTTTTGTCACGCTCTTCGTTCTCTTCAAGGGATTCGATCGGAACGACCGCTTCGAGAAGAAGTTCTGCAAAATTCGTTGTTGACAATCAATATTTTTGTCCTTCCTTTAGTCGCGATGATGATATCTTTAAAATGATTTTGAGCGTGTTCTTTCTCCCCGTTAATTAAATATAATTCACAGTACTTTTGACAACACGCTCGCGCTAAAAACCTCAAATGGAAAAGTGGCTCAATGTCAGTCGTTAAGGAATCGCGCAAACTTGAGCTAAAAAAGAAACAAAACTCCCAATAAACTTTCGCCTTCACCTGCCAATCAATCAAAAATTTCTCCCTGAGCACCAAAAAAACATCGTCTTTTTCTCGCGCACGCACGTCGGCAACAGAGAAGCTGCCGTCACTGATGCCGCCGCACGTAGTCGTTGAGTGAAAGGTAATCGAACGAACAATATCGCGAACACAAAAGTCTACGAGCTTATCGTGGTGTATGGCACATTTTGGCTCGAATACTTCTGGAGACACTTGATTGTAGTGTTCGGTAGCAATGACAAAGCTATCAAGCTCCATTAAGACAATTTTGATAATTGTCGGCTAGGCTACATAATTCGTCCAAAATAGGTTCAATTGATCCATATCTGTGCTTGCTGATTATCTCGAAACAACGAAATGAGCATGGGAGAGCGGAGTAGTTTGATCGCTTGTATCTTGTTTATAGATTTACTTTTTTGACAAAGGAAAAAATAGAAATACGTAAAATATTTAGCGCGCTTATCGGTCGATTGCTCAAGCGACGAGACAACGACGAGAACCGTTGACCGCGATAAATTTCTTTCCCTCGCGCAAGCAACGCAATCGACGAGTTAATTGCCGTTTGAGAATAATCGTGGAGAAACTAAAAAGTAAATAAACGCATATTACCCTGCCGGTAAAGTATCCGATAATAGCACTGACGACTCTGTCGCTACCCTCGTTACTATTCTCGATGCACATCCTCCGTTTCCTCATGGATTTTTGATCAACGCTTCAGCGCTGACGATGGAATTGTGTTGCAAGCCAAAGAACTCACGTACGAGCATCGCGTCTTTCCACCTGACCGAGATGAACCGACGAAATTCACTCGGTACGATAAACGTATTTTTGTCAAACTAACGTGCCACTGTGTTTTAAGTAACGGCGCGTGTTATCAAAGTCACTAAACGTAATTTACACGTATCACCTTTTACTCGAACAATCGTGTAACACCATACGCGTTCCTGGACAACAACAGCAACAACGACAACAACAACGAAAACAACAACAACAACAACAACAACAACAACAACAACAGCAACAACAATACACCTCCACACACGCTATTGTTCTTTCTCAAGCTCGTCGTCGTCGTCGTCTCTTTCGCTAAACGCGAAATTCAGTATTCACCGACTTTCGTATGTCTTGTTCGTTCTCCACGCGAAGGGAAACTGTTCGGCTCGACGTTGAAAACGCGACTGCGCTACAGGTATATATTTGTATTTTCGGCTGGGAAAACGTGGGCGTGCAGGTATATTCCCTCCAACATCCGGCAATGTGTAGCGTGCAGTGGGGTATTTAAATGATATTTCGAACCAACGGTCAACACAACGAAACAAGTGTTTTGAACCGGAAAAAAAATAAAGAACCCACAACTCAACGGATATTATACACTAGTAGATGTAGAATAGCGTAACGATCTTTCTTCGCCATTTCTCCCGTTCTCTTTCTTTCTTTCTCTTTCTCGCTCGCTCGTTTGCTTGCTTACGCGCGAAATCCCGACGACGACTGATCGTCGCAGATGCGCGCTCGAAAAAGCAAAAAGAAATAGTCTCTCTCTCTCTCTCTCTCTCCCCACTTCTTCGTGCACGTTCAGGTGTGCTGCGGACTCTGTTTCTCTCTCTCTCTCTCTCTCTCTCTCTCTCGCTCTCAACGGGGGTAAAAACGGTAGGCACATACGTCTTCGAGGGGTTTCTCGCTCGATTTTTCGAGGGGCATTGTGACGATGACGACCACGACGACGAACGAGGGGCCCTAGAAACAGAGAAAGAAAACTCGAGGGTTCGTGTGTAGTGCGAAACGTCGAGACTCGAGAGCTCCGTTAAGGCTTTTAATTTCGATGTAATTGCGATTGCCTGTGTTTCTTTTGTCCATTGCTCCGGCTACGACGACGCGACGTTTTTCAAGATTAGTAGTAATTTTGCCTTGTTATCGCGCCAAGCTAAATTTGACGATCGTTACGATTGACAATGTAACGAAAATGTTTGTAAGACGCATGGTGAAGGCGTTTTATAAAACGCTTTGCGACACCTTACGAATCCACGGTTAAAACACACGCGCCAAGGCTGCCTGTCAAAACTGTCATTGTTCAAAGCCTACTATTTAGTAATCACGTGTAATCAATCTTATCGTAGATGTACTTGCTCTTTTATCGTTGAATCACTAACGCGCACACGCCCAACTCTTTTGACAATTCTAACAAGGAAACAAACAAGAAAAAAAAGATATATCCCCACTCAAAAATGCAATCCGATGATGGGTGGAGGAAGCACAACACCCACCGAGAAAATACGACAAAACAGGGTGACTTTTAGATTGTTCGAGTGACTCGTATACAAAAACGAATTTTCCGAATAACTCCCCGGGGACTCTTTTGCCGACGATTATATAATGCTTTGAATGTCCGTTTTATTAATGATCATTGTTATTGCCGGTGATTTACACAAACATTCGAGCGATTATACATGCGTGTGTTTTTTTTAATCGTTGACCAAATGTGCTGAAAATTATCGGTCGGCAGTTATTTAGGCGCGAATATAGTAAGTACACTGTAGTGCGTGAGGTTGGGAAGCGTGGGTGAGTCATCGACCTAGATAAATGTCGATAATGTAGACATCTGTAGGTATTGAGAGTTTGCTTTTAAAGAAATTTTATCTCTTTTTTATTCAAACGTATAGAAATATCCGGATATAGTTCCTTTTTTTGTTTTCATAATTAAAAAAAATAACTTTTCAGTCGACTTTAAAACGTTGTACGCTGTTATGTTTGACCGGCACAACTCTACACCTACACTTAACGACTCGTTTGTCATCCGACCGTGTGGCCTAATGGATAAGGCATCGGACTTCGAATCCGGGGATTGCAGGTTCGAGTCCTGTCACGGTCGAAAATTTTTTTTTCTTAATTTTTGAAAAATGGTCGTTTAGTTATGACCTGTGTTGATTCGTTTCATATTAACGATAAAAAAATTGGTAATAAATAATTATTATCGAATAAATAGACAAATCCTCAAAATCGATTTCTATAAATACCGAGCAAATAATTAATACGGCAAAATCTTGGTTTTCCTTAAAAATTGAAAAAAATACAGTATGCAAATGAGCAATAAAGGATAAAACAAGCCCACATAAGGACACACCTCCCTCCTTCCCTTACAAAACAATTCGGCACAATGGCTGAGTATACTCGTATATATATATTTCTTACGACTGTTTCCGAAAGAAGAAGATCGTTGCAGAACCAGTTTGAGAAGACTCCCCTTTCGTTTTTCGCGTACCCTTTGTTTCGCGCGCGCAAACTTTTTTTGTGTCGTCGTAGCGCGCAACTGCCAAATCAGCGATTAGTCGCCCCTGTCTTTTGAAGGATCACTGACGGAGACTTTTGACTTGGCTGAAAGCCAAAAACCAAAAAGAAAAAAAGAACTTTTTTTCTGACAGACATACATTTTTATGTACAACTTACAAGGTTGAGGAGAATAATTCGATAAATTGATACGGCTGGAAATTATACAATTTCCCAATGATTTGAAATAGACAATTACAATTTCACAAGTAATTGTATACCTGGGAGTCTCTCTCGTGTCGGGATATAAATCAGAGGAGAGTGCTTACTTTATAATCGATAAAAGGTCATAAAATATTACGAAATAGATACGTACGATGAGAGAAGGAAAAAAGGGTATCGTTACACAACCCGTATATACGGATCAGTATTTTGTTTTCTTAGACAAACTGACATTTTCATTTCGACGGACGTGGAAAACCACTTGCTCGTGTGCACTTCCGGCGATTTTTATCTCTGTTGAAAAGAGATCGGAAGAACGTGAACTGATACTCTAAAATATACCTTTACTACCACGAAGGTCGATAGAGGAAACAACAGACAGGGATAGCTAGAAGAAAGAATGCACTTCCGCTCCCGCCCCCCTCTCTCTCTCTCTCTCTCTCTCTCTCCTCGCTGTATAATCCTAGTAAGATTTACTCGGAAATGCGTGTCCAGTGGTGATTGAAGTGCTACATAATCGTGACTGGAACTTTTAAATTTAGCTGAAGCATCTTGACTTTTGAAAAGTCTTGAAGTTATATTGTTGCGAAGACAATGTTGTATTGTGAATCGGAAATTGTACTTTTTTATGTAATTTGAATAAGAAATGTTAAGATAACGTACTTATTTTAATTCTACCAAACTAACAGGAAAGACGTTAAATTTGGTTACTTTTTAAGTCAATCGTTGACCTTTCATCGGACCTTTCATTGCGGTGAAAACAAAAAGAAACGCAATTTAACACGAGGCTTGAGGAATGTCATTGCAGTCGCGGACAACGATATAAATCTCCGTGCGAGAAAGTATACGAATCAAAGCGTAACAAATTTCCGATAATGACAGGACGATTTTTCAACTTGAAGAGATTAATGTGCATACGCGTTGCTCTCCCAATCGACGTGGGAAAGACATAGAGAGTGGGAAGGAGAACGAAAGAGAGGGAAAAATAAATATCGTTTACCTTGTCATCGTTTTGCTCCAAATATTCACGTTGAAAACTATAGTTGAGCGTTGTCCGATTGGTACGAGATCCAAAGGATGACTGAGTTCTCTCGCTCACTATTTTATTAGGCTGGCATCGCGACGCGCTCTAATTAAAGCCGAACGTATATCGACCGAAAAGTTCCAAAGTACAACGAACCCTTCACCTCCTCCCATCAGCTTCCCAATGAATATTCAACGATGAATATTAACCGAAGAGACGACGATACGTATGTATTTTTGTCTTGGACGACCAGATGTGTGGGATAATATAAATAATCGCGTTGATCAATCCTCGATTTTGTCGCGTTGTTCAATTTGTCACAATCAATCGTAGCCCTCTTTGCGTTCGAGAAAGAAAAATCATCCGTGAACCCGTGTAGTACTGTACTAATTAAAAGAAAATATACAATTTTTACACGAAACAGCATCGTTCGCGTAATTATTATTACGTCTCGTTGAAAGTACATCGTTGACAGTTTTTCTTTCAACGTTTCTATGAACCTCGCGTACGTTGAGTATATATTACAGCAATCGATCATTCAACCCTTCGAGGAAATGTTAAAAAATCACACCCTTACGGTTTACGTATACGACGAACCGGTTGTGCATTCGATCTTCTATTGTGATACTAATTTTCTCTTGAGCTGCAGAGCTTACGATGATTTTTCAACGTGTAAATGAAGTCGTTGAGACGGGCATGTTATTAAGTAAGACAAGGGCTGCTCAATCCGATTGCTTTCGTTCGACATACGAAGAAAACACCTTTTAGTTTGTATACTTTAGCATTTTCCAGAAGAACAAAAATGTTGGCGCAATCAAAGATTGCATTTTTGACAGTAGACAGCTCAATGACCTACCGTAATAAAGATAAAGTCGTTGCGAGATAAACAAGTTAGTCTGAAGGGTTGAACTCTCGTTATTCATGAGTAGCATACTCGTATATCGACGTGCCGCTGCATAGTAATATGCTTCGACGTAACGTCCGGGGGATGCTATAGACTTTGAAAAATCGTTCGTACGCAAAAAAACTGCGTCCAGTTGGCTAATCTAAATTCATAACGTAACATCGCTCACAGATCCCATCCATCACAGCGAGAAAAAAAATGACCAGATAGAGAAAAAAATGCAAATGTAGAGAAGTGACCCGTTAAATATTATGACCGTTTTTCCGTTGCCAAGAGAGAAAGAGAGAGAAAAACCTCGTTCGTCTACTCAGCTGCGTACTTCGTTCTCTTTCACACGATACGCACGTATATATATATATATATATAATACCTAACCCTCGTCCAGGTGAATTTGCACAATGACAGTGAGAGAGAGAGAGAGAGAGAGAGAGAGCCCGCGTTTCTCGTGCGGCGCCGGCTTTCCCCATGCATTGTTGACACAACCACACGCGCACGCGCACGCACTACCACCACCATGCTAATTGGTCGAATCCAAGAAAAATTTTTTGCTTTTGACGAGGGATCGACAGCTTTTCTTTTTTTCCTTTTTCCTTCGGAACCTTTTTACGTAACGTGATTATACTTCCGTTTGACAAGCGGAACTAAATGGACCGACTAAGGTGGTCGTTTGTAGCAGAGCTCTCTCGAAAAAAGGGGGATGACTTTCTTTTTTCAGTTGCGTAATGTTTAGAACGTTTTGTTTAAATACAAATGCTCCGAGTTATCGTTAAACAACAAAGTCAAACCTGCAGAGCGAGTTAAAAATAGTAAATATTTATCACGATGCAGCAAATTTAACGCAATAATTTGACCTTAATCGTACACTCTACATTGGTAAACATACAGTAAACAAAAATATTGTGTATAACGATAAAACTGTTGCATCGTCAAAACAATCCATACCATGCTCTTCGTTTTCAAGCTCGCGCAAACTCGTTTCGACAACGTACTGTTCCTCGCAATTAGATCGTAAATCAACGGCAGGGAAAAATAACACGCCCAAAAAGGAAAACATCTCGTTGATCGAATTATGATCGTGCAATTAAATCGATTTGAATAACCAATTTTTCCGTAGGAAAGCAGCAGGCGTAACAGCAGTAGCAGCTGCTACGTTTTCGCTTTTGGAAAACGGAAGTGGAAGTAGTAGCAGTAATAGTAGTAGTGGAAGAGGCGGTACTCACGACAATACGATTGGGGGTGACGTCGAGTGGCCGGGCACCGAGGACGGGGGTAGCTGGAGCACTGCCTCTTCTGCATGCCTTCTCGTATGAAGTGTCTGAAACAGGTTATACATATATATATATATGTGTGTGTGTGTGTCGGGTTCTCGCTTCACTTTGTGGTTTTTATCGAGTAGTTGTATGGCTGTATGCGTGTGCGGGTGATGAACTAAATATAATTAATTTCACGTTTCGGGCGGTTTAACTCGTGGTAAAACGTATACGTTGAAATACTTGCGAGGGGTGGCAGAAAACTCATTTTCATTCAATTTATCTGGATTATCGTTCCTGTAGTGCTTGGGATAAAAAAACCGTGGCAAAATAATTTTTTTTTAGATATATACATCATCGCCAGTAGGGGGGGGGGGGGGGGGGGGAACAAAGTTTACGATGTCGTTTCAATTTTGTTTGAAACCTATCGGTTACGTGCTCGTTAATTTCTCTTGAATTATGTTTACCTTTGATAGGACAAAAAAAATGAGAAAAACTTAACTCTTCGACGCAAAAAAAGTATCTATCGAGAGATTTACGATTCCTTTTTGATTCGTACTTTACGAGTTCTCGTGGTATCTCTGCTTACGAAACAATCTTTCCCCAATATTTGTGGAGAGAGAAAAACCAATAAGGTGCAAAGTGGGATGAGTCGCGATAAAAAAGTGTCTATTCTCACGCCTGAAATCCTGGCAAAAGAAATAGGAAGGAAACTCGGAAAATTGGAAAGTAACGAGGTTCGTTGTAAGGGAGAAAGACTATCGAAAGGGGAGCAAACGACGAAAAAACGGATAGCTGTGTGGTTTTGAGATTACACAGAAGGTCGTTAAAAAATTAGGTTGGTATATTTCTCGCGCTGACGCACGCGACGATTACGAAGAAATCTAATTACTAATGGCAAGTTTTCAACCAACTGAAATTCTTCGTTTTACAATCGGATAGATGGCAGGTTTTTCTAGTCTAGAACTAAAATTATCTTCATAAATAACATCTAAGATTCACACAATTTCCAACTGCTTCGGCAAGGAAGAATAAAACGTTCGTGAATAGAACTATAATCCAAAAGAAACACGAATTTCCTCGTATACGGTCATCGCCGTAAACTCACCAACGGTTCACCTGAAATCAACCGTGAAGAATTTTTTTCTTTTTCATCTTCCAAACTTACGAGCTCACGTAGGGGAAATAAAAAAGGCGCGCGTCTTTGTCAAAAAAAAAAAACAAGAATCGTAAACAACGTGCAAAATCATTGTCCAATCTTTATGTGCGTGTGACGCCAGGGGAAGAAGGGCTTAAATACCATTAAAGTGTAATGTCGTTGATCATCGACGTTGTTCGCGAGCGATTACGTTTGAGAGAAAGTTTCGTAAAATTGATGGGATTGCATCGAGCTGTGATAAATGCGACTGTGGCTTAGAAAGTTTGTTGGTACCTTTTTCGTTTTTCGGAATTTTACTAGTTTTCTCGTACGTGGATTCGTTGCTTGGGATTCATATATTGCGATGTACAGCTAGAAAGTTAAGATTTCGCTAAGCGTACCTAGTATCCTTTTTTGCCGTTTTTCAAAAACTATCGATCCTGCAATTTGTCCGAGTGACGCAAACAATCCGTTCCACATTGCCGTCGCGTCCAAAAGGAGAACCATACGGCGACGAGCAAACACGCGCATATTTCACGGGAACGAATGGCGAAAATCCTCGCCTCCTGTTCCTCTTAGTCTTTGCGTTATTTTCCACGGTTATTTTTCGCGAGTGATATGACCCCTTTGAATAACCGCGTCCGACGACCGTTAGAAAACAGTTTTCAGCAGGTTCATCCTTTGAAAACGTCCTGCACGATTGCATACGAATACCTTGTTATGTTTACCGATCCACTTCGAGTCTTCTTTGGAAAAATGGCCAATTAACAAATATTGTCGATTAGTGTCAAATTGCGAGCGAACAATAGGAACGGCAAATTCGCTAACAGCTACAGTCGAGAACAATAGATTACGAACCCGAGGACAAGTGTCAAGAGCATCGACGACAACCGTTCAAAGAGTTGAGCCACGCAAACAAAAAATAAAACTCGACCATTCACCGACACGGATACGCTCGTTGTACGTTCGCAATTAACGCTTCAAACCCCGAGGTCAAAATACTCGTTTTTCCGCGTTTATTATGATTTTCCAAACGAACGCTTTCGTTCTCTTCGTGCCGATTTCTCTTTTCCTTATCTTCCGAGTATACCGTTGGTAGATTTTCATCGGCAGGTCAAAATTACCAACAACTACTGTAACGTGTCGCTAAGCTTCGGAGCATACGTCGAACGTTCAAAAGGGCACTTTGATCATTCACCCTTTCGCTATTGGAAACGACGAGCGTCTACGAGTGTTATCGCGTGCTAACTCGCTAAATATATAGCTACGTACGCACGAATGATGAAAGATGTATTTAAAGACGCACGTGCGCGTGGGCCTCGCCAAGTGCACGATACGTGCCTTCCGTGACGAGAACTTACGTAATGGTACCTACTACCGAACTTCGAATGCACTTTATTGTTACACGAGAATATTTTACCGCGGACAAACGAGATTACTTAATTATCTACAACATTCGCTTAGCTGTTTGCTATTCTCGAATCTTTCGACAAATAATCTACGACGTTCCGTAGCACGATAGCAAAGCCATCTACTGGGATCTCGGAAAAGTATATTTTCGATATTCGTTATAAGTTCGATCGCTAAATAGGGTTTGACTCAAAGAGCCCCTGCAAGATCCGCGACCATCCTTTCACGCACGCGCGATGTCCCACCTATTTCACGGCGCCGCTGTCAACGGCAAATAACGATACTCGCACGGAAGTCGACCAAAGCCTCCAAGCGAACAAGACGACAATTACGTGGCAATTCGGTCAACTGGACCTGTTACGCGTGCATTTTTATACGAGGTTAACGAGCCACGCGACATCCCGAGCTTTACAATTGGTGAGTCCTTTTCCGTTGTTTTTTTCGTTGTTGGTGTCCAACAACCAACGCCTCTGCGATTAGATCTTTAAAGATGAACTATAAACACGCTTTCACGCGAATAATCTGCGTCCGATACGTTTGTTGCGTGACATTTTACAGACAATCGGAAGCAGCAACACGCGCATATTGAACACCTCGTGCAAATAATCTCTCCCGTTACGACAATTGGTCCCCGGTAAAATCCGATTCTCCAGTACCGATTGCGTACATCACGAAAGATTGTCCGCTCGAAGTAAAACCAGTATCGACGCTACATCTCTCGCAGCACGTGTATTTTAAATGCCTATAATGTATACCGACGATTAAATTTCGCAACGCGCGCAACATCTTTAATCCAACAGGTGGCTCGAATCTTTGCGCGTACAAATGACTCGCTGCTTAGTTGGACATTTTAACGAACTGAAATTGAACGTAAACTCTCGCTATATTCGCGACACGTTTAAATTCGCGTTTAATCGTATGTTTTACGACTCGCTATTATTTGCATTTGCATACGTTGTTCATCACGCCAACTAACCGGAAACCAACGAATCTTTGTGCGATTTTGTTTTATTTTCAAGCAAACTCGCTTCTCAATTTCACCACTTAGTAGCTTGACTGACCTAATTAATCGAAAAAACGACACTGCTCACCTGGGCGATTACGCGATCTTTCAACCATAGAATTAGTCAACAGATTTGTAAAGCCAAACGAGCGTCTAGGAACGAGATGGCGCAATCGTGTGTAATGTAAAGAGAGAGTAAAGAGAGAGGGGGGGGTGGGGGGTATAGTACAACCCTCGTAAAGTTAAACAACCAAGAGAGAGAGAGAGAAATAGAAAGTACGTATAGGCAAGAGATCATTAATAAGCCCCTCGTGTACGCGTGCGTACACTTTTTATTTGATACTTATCTCTATCCCGCTGCTTTATTGCGTAACCCTTTGGTACGTATATCCACCCTTGTTCCGTTTCCATTCCAATCGTTTAAATTTGCGATTTTTCAGTTGGAAATTATTTGGTCTTCAACGTCGTCAAGAGTAAAAAATACATACGCACGGACACAATTTGTACCTCTGCAACGAGAGCGACAGCTGCGTACGAACGACGCTCGACGTTGTGGAGGGTGATGATAATTATTACGGCAATTTGACGTTCCGTAGGCGTGTCAACCCTTTCTCCTTCCTCATTCGCTTTTTCTCCGTCCAATTGGACTACGTTTCAACGATCAATGGAGGTTTGATGCTCTTGACAAACGCTAAATAGCCGTCGAGTATTATGCGATCGAATGCAGCGCGAGGTCTTACTTAATGACATGTCATTTTCAAAGGCGGATATTACGCGTGTATGTGTCGCATGTGGTGTCAAGAGTTGGTTTGTTAATGATTTAGAAATTCGGTCATTACGACCTACGTTCGTGAAATTGGCGTGTGGTTTGTTTTATTTTTTTCGTACACTGGATAATAGTTTTGTCGTAACACTCGTTAAGCACAAAATATACCAACGAAAAACATTGCGCACAATTTTGAGATTCTGTACGAAAGTAGTTAAAGCAATCGACTAATTGGCAGAGATTGATCGTACTTAACACAACGTTGCAAAACCTATAGGTCTACATCGATGAAAGATCGATGGATCTCGAATAAAAGGAAAAAAGGTAGACGTTTGTAGCGCGATACGCGGAAAGACAATTTACGGAGGCAGTGACAATTGAAGAATTGCGATTTTCAATGTCGGCCTTGTGCATTCCTCGACTCACGTGACGCAACGAGAGAGAAAGAGATATCTAGAATAAACGAGTTTCTCGAGGGCTACCGAGGTGCCACTTTACGAAAGACGCCGATCTACCGATAAAAGGCTCAACTTTTGGACAATGCGTTTCTCGGTTAATGTGCCAAGAATGCTCAAGATAGAATTATGCAATGCAGCAGACGTATGATTTATTTGATTACTTTTGTAGACTGACAATTCGATGAGATTGTATTTTTATCTCGACGAGTGCGACGTAAAACGTTTTTTTTTGCGATGGAATACGATTGCCCCGAATACATCTAATACTAGAATCTTATGTAACCTTGATTTCATTCGAACGCGAAACCTTTTTGCAATCAGAGCTTGACTTTATTAAACCTACGATATGACACAGCAACAAAAACGATCGCACTTAATGGGTGTTTTTTGTTTGTTTTTGTTGAACGCCAACATCCTGTCATCACCTCGCGGCTGATCATCCTTGTAACATTCGCGTTCCAGATTGTGCTCAACGAGAACACGACGAGTCCATTTTCTACAGTCACTATAAAACGCTTCGCCGCAAACGCGCAAAAAATTATTAACGCATAACGATTTTCCCTTTTACCAACAATAAAACAATCAATCTAGAAGATTCCGAATAGTACCAAGATCCACTTGGTGAATAACCAGTTGTTTGTATACAAGTGGCGGGAGGAATCTTATTTTTGGATAACGTTACGCTCTCGACCGAATCGTCAATTTGTAGTTTTAAAAGCGAGAAACATCTTTATGATTACAAATTGCAAATGTGCAAACGTTTGCAATTCGTATGTAAGTTGTCATTGGCGTTGATAGTTTCAACGAGAAAATTACTTTAGACGTGACCTCGAGTCAGTTTCTCCAACAAGTCACTCGTCGGATTAAATTATAACCGCGAAAATTACAATTAAACGTTTAATTTTTACACGTGTGCCACAAGGTCGCTGTTCAATTTACATTCCAACCAGATTGAACAAAAAAATTTTTTTTAATTACAAAAAAAACACAAATATGTGACCCAATCAGGACTTTTACTTTTCATTAGGCAACCGAGAATTCTTTTACTGCCAATATTTTACAATTTTAAAGAAACGTACAGTTGTAAAAGTTTCACACTCAAGGTTCGCGCGTGAAAGTATAACACGCGTACACACGCGTACACACGCATGTATATACGTATACACGTATGTAAAAAAAATAGGTAACCATACAGATCCGACGATAATGAAGCGATATATTTTAAAACCGGTAGACGCGCGCTACTCGGCTCTGTAGCTGTACGCGAAATGCAATTTAACGCCCGAACGATCTCTCTACGTGCGTATATCCCGAATTTAGGAAATTCATTAGCGCTTCACTTGCAGTTTGCAATCACTTGAAGCGGTTAATTGCCAATCAAAATAGCTCGCCTCAGATTTTCGTTTTCTCAAAATTAATTTTCGAGAGAACTCGACGGAGGTTCAACATACGTATGTATGTTATTTTTTGACGTACGTATACACGTACGTCGCTTTACGGAAACAATGGAAGCATTGGCTTTACCTTGCAGAGATCGTAGTTTACGTAGAACGTTGTCGGTTTCTCGTTTGATGCTATAAACTCACTCGAGATTCGTTGGATTGCACGCGAAATAAATTTTTCTTTTCTTTCACACGTGAATATTAATGAATAATTAAGCCAACGTATAAACATTCTCCTTGGCATTCTCTCCGTTAGAGTTCATTATGCGATCTATCTATCTCTCTTGAGAGCGCATACGTATCTGTATATAGAACAAAAGCTCCGACGTTTGCCTTGCGCAATCACCATAAATTTCACGCGCAAGCAAACACGTATACACGGGCATACATAGAGACATTAGCGAGCGCGTTGTTGTACGTTATCGAGTGCGTATCGATTTTTCGGTTTTTCTTTTTATGTTTCGGGACGATGCTCGAACAATCGCTGTGCACTGCGCACGTAAATTAACTTGAATTTTTTACCTAAGCTCCTAAATCAGCCGACTTTACAGCTTAAACGCAAAGTTTCAATAAATCGTATCCGCGCAGGAGGAATCGCATAAGTAACGAGACCCGACCGAGTACACACTTGAGCAAATTGTTTACAACGCGCGAGTTTATTAGATCGGCATCGTGACTAATTTCGCAACGTTACCACACCGGCGATACGTTAAATTACCAGGTCGTTTAAGAAATTACGTGGAAAGTACCATGAGATATTACGGATACAACGTGCACCCGCGTGTATACGCGTCGTCGCGGAAACGTCGACACGCATCGGCGAATTTTCTCTCGAGAAAGCATTGCGATTGACGAGCGTCGCGAATACTTACGCGCGCGTTCACCGCTAAGAAATTCAATTAACCAACGATCACGCGGGAGGCGATAATTTTTTTTCTTCTCCTTTTTCTTGTCATCTGCTACGGAACCGTATCTTTCGAGAAAATCCGTTGGCGAAGGAAAGTTACGATTTGTTGAAATGTTTACGGAGGCGAGCGTTATCAAAGTTGAATTGTTAATGGAAAACGAGACGATAAATATTTCGATGGTGCTTTTGTTCTTGAAAATAAATAGAGACGAAGAAGTCGCGTAGCGAGAAATCGTGGTGAAATCGTACAAAATCCCGATCTGCGAATAATTAATGCGCGCGATATTTATGAACAAGATACATCTAAAATCGAACGATTCAACTAACAACTAGATTCGTTGTTTATTTACGCGTTAAAACAGAAGCATTATCCTGCAGGCGGTTAGAAAGGATCGCGCAACAGCGAGTTGTACCAGCCGAAGCAATTCATTGAACCTTGAAAAACGTGCAAAGACGACTGCTAAGTTACGGCGAATTATTCCTCTACGATAAATGTAGACGCAAACAAGTAAGCGTGCGAAACCGATTATATTATTCGCAAGAACACGAAACATAAGCTCATTTTTATTAGCATGTCAATAGAGCAACGTTCAACGCGCAATGATTCACGCGCAAACAAACGGATTCCATCGTAAACGTCAAGTTGGAGAGAGAAGAGAAAGCGAACGATATTACAGTCTCGTACACGCTGTTTCGCAACACTGTACAACTGAATTTCTGCAACTATAACTAATCCCCCCCCCCTCTCTCTCTCTCTCTCTCTCTACGACAAAAACCCAACTACTCTAACAGCAAGAAATACGTACAGTTGACTTAAATGCACGTTAAAAGGGGAAAGGATGACGCAGTTATAACAGAGCTTGAATTATTCACGGCAACTTGTACGATATTTTTGCCGAACGTTTGCCTGGGTAAACGAGGTGTACGCGTTCAATTAGGGAATGATAAACGTGCAAGTGTGCGTTGCCTGACGTTTGCCACGATGTAGGCCGAGTTCAATCTCCAAACTCACCTGTAACAAAAAATTAAAACAACCATTACCCTTGGAAACAACAACGTTTCGAATGAAATAAAAAAAATTGTTTTAATCTTTCAGCCGTCCAATTTCATAAGAAGTGAAAGAGTTATACGCGCGTGTATAGGGGAGTCTCGCGACACGGGGCATATATCGTTTCACGCGCGACTATAAGGATGTTGACGGTGATGATGATGACCAGCTGTTTTGTGTCGTGGCCTCATGCTGTTTTCGCGCTGCGGGCGCGTGCCGCAGCACTCTCTATCAAGTGTCACGATGGGATATCGCTCTTTGTGCGAGGGTGTGAGCGACGCGTTTAAATACAAAAGAGGAGATGATACACGTTCCTTTTTTGCAAGACAGTCGTATTCGAATGTCGCGTTGTAAAAATAAGAAAAACAAACATCTCAACGATTTACGCTCGACTTGTCAGAAAGAAAGAGAGAGCTACCGGGATCATCCAATGATTTTTCCTTCACGGGAAGTGCTCGGCGCGATCGCACCAACGACAAACGAGTCGTAAAACTGGGCACGGTGAAACCTTGCTGCTCTTTTGCAAAAGGAAAAAGAAGAAACTCACTGCTGCCGAACGGGAAGCGTGAGTAAACGCGCAAGTAAGTAATGGGAAGGAAGCTCGAACTTGAAAGAGTGCGTTGTCCTTCGTTTGAAATGTTTTTTTAATTCTTGTACATCGGACGATTTGACGAACTAAAGCGGAAGAGAAATTTTTTATTTGTACCAGAGCTCGTTATCCAGCGAAGAACCTTTGAGCATTTTTCTTAATTACACGTATAAACTCACTGACAAAAAAAGAAAAAATGGCGCTTATTTAGAGTTAAATGCACTTGCAAGCAGAGTTACGAATTAATTTTATCAAACGGCTGTTGGCATTTATCGTTCCATTAGTGTCTCGTTTGGTATACAAAGGTCATCCATTAGCAGCTAAAAATCCACAGAGGGGTGCTGTGTCCAAATCACTCGATTTAAGATGTCGTTAAAAAAAGAAAAAGAAGCGTTTTACGACCTCTCTACCCCCGTTCCTTTCTTTTTTTTTCAACGACCATGGCTATGCACTGATGCGAAATGTGACGTAGGGTAGAGAGTCACCCTTTTTCAATTGTCCGACGTTTACGGCGTCCCATTGTCTCGAGCGTTCGACTTTTTGTCGTCGGGACGCAGAGGATTGAGACGTTTATACTGATTTTTATCGCGCGATATTTAGGTACTTTTGCATTAGCGGGATTAGAGCTGTGATTTGTTGACACCCGCTTGAATAAGACGAGTTGTGTGTCGATGCATATAAACTTGGGCTTACCCCGTACTACAGGATTTAAGTGGTATTGTAACAAGAGTATAGATGAAAGTTCTCGTGAACGCGATTCACTGATATTCACACGATTCACAAGCGCAACCGCTCGTAACTGAAAGCCGGATTTAACGACAGTTTAAAGAAGTATACAAGAATGTTCCAAAATTCTCGTCGTAACAATTAATAGATTGCTCGAACGCTTTATTCATACTCGTTGCACGTATACTAAACTTACACGCTCACAACTACCAAAGACTTCCCACTTAAAAAAACCATCGATCTTTGCCACACCTCTCGATGAAAAATCAACAACTGCACTTCGTTCGAGAGCTTAAAAAGAAACCCTGCACGCACACTGAAAATATACATCACATCCTAACCCATACCGAATGACTCGCATAACGCAAATGAGCATTGTTAATCTTCCTTATTTTCATCCGCTTCAAAAAGTCACGCATCCCCCTTTCTTTCTTTTCGAGCGAAAGGAAAAAACAGGGTGTGACGGGCGGTGCGAGGTCAGTCAATCGAAAAGCAATTCGTGCCATCCAAAATCTTTTTTTCAAGGCTGCATGAAGCCTGTATATTGTTTGCCAAAAAGCTATTGTCCGTATAACTCTTTTAAATGTGATTTCGGCCTTTTTAATACAGTGATCAATACGCACGCGTTGGCAGCTTGGAACTAATTTTATCAGCTTTCCCTCTCTCGTCATAAAGTAAATTTATTTCTGTCCGCACCTTTGTTCAAAAATACTACCCCAGAGTACTTTAATATTTTGAAATCACACGAAATGCCTAAATTCAGCGTGCTGTTCCAAAGTTTCTCTCTCTCTCTGCCTCTGTTTCCTTTTGAGTTGGCGATTAGCACAGCTCCGTTCAGCTGTCCCATTGTCGCGCTTGGAATATTTATAGCCCGAGGATGACCAAACAATTTAGAGCGCGCGGGTACATTGTGCTCTCTCTATATACGTGTACATATGTATACATGTGGGGGCAGGCAGACTGCACACGTACAGAGGGTACACATCTCTGCATCTTTGCCAAAATGACGAATGTGTGCGCATGTGCATGTGCAAGCAAAAGGGGTGCACGAACGGACTATTGCCATTGCCAACGGGGATAATTGTATCTCTCGGCATTATCGGATGATGTTTGATTTCTACGAAAACGCGTGGGTCGTATTCACTGAAACTTCAAAGATATTCGGTACCGCGTCCGTGTTTGTGCGCGAAAGTAAAAGAGTCACAGTTACAACGGTATTAAAAAAGAATACACATCTGTATATACATGTGTGTGTGTGTGTGTGTATACATATACTTTTGGCGAAGATAACGATCGTCGGTAAACTGCGGTAATTCATCGAGAAAGCGCGCGCTCGCAATGCGATTTTCGCGTTGCACAGTAGTCTGCAATTTTCATTGTACGCGAGCTTCTGTGATTCGCTAAGTTTATTATTACGATAATTTGCTTCGCGAATAATGGACGATTTTTCGGATTCGTACTTTGTAAGGAAATCGAGAGAAAACAATTACGAGTATAACCGCTCAAATACACGTATACGTTTACGCGTGTACGTAACACGCACGCTTGAAGCACTTTCCGACACAGACAGAACGCCCCTCTCCAACAGGGAACTTTACGACTTTCTACCGCGTCGATGTGAACAATATGACCAGCAAATCTAACGAAGAAAAAGGCGCGAAAGCAACAAACCTCGTAAACTTAACTACGTGTCTCTGTTGTCCGTAGTCCGTTTTGGCAGCCATAAATTTTCACGCAATACGTGTATCTTCTGCTTGCGCATATGTGCGTTTGTATGTGTGTGTACGCGTGCGACGCTAATCGTGATCATACCAACTGATTTTCCGCGTCCCCGCATTTTCGAACGAAGGATTTATCGCGGTCGAATGTTGTACAACACAGTGCACAGTGAGTGCGAGTGTTTGCAAGAAGACTTTATGAGAAATACAATTGAATTTTGGAGTAGTAGCTGTAATTCGAATGATATTTAACGTCTTTTAAATCCAGTGGATGAGCCACGACAGGAGTATACGCACAGCCTAACGATTTTCATCGATGGAAAATATCAAAAGTAGCAATGACATTGATACCTTTAAATCCCACGTTTACAAATTAAAAAAAAACTCACTGAGCAAGATTGATACTCAATCCCAGACACATAAAAACTCTACCGCCGCAGAGCGCTGAATAAGCAATGACTAACCGTAACTTTTCCCGCATTCCAGCTTGAAAAAAATACATATGATCTCGAGTGGACGTTTTCCCCCGATACGTTTTTACGTTCTCTCCATGGTCACTTGTATATGCGTTGCAATTGAGCGATTCGACTCAACAACCAAGTGATTTTTAATCGCGGTGCGGGGAAAAAACGCGTTCGATCGGAGTGTAACTTCGACGTGGGTCAATTTAGTACGCATGTAAAAGATTGATGATTGCCAAGGGCATAGTCGTAAGAGTGTCATTTGTTAATTTTTTAAGTAATATCATGGATGTCCGCCAAGAATCTGTTACTTACAGAAACCAAACAGCGTTGCTCACCCCAAGTACTCGAATCTAAAAGTCAAGAGCTAACGTCAACCATTGCTAAACGAGCTTGACAGTAGCGAAACAAAACAATCTCTCTTTTTCCCCCGTTGTTGCGACCAAAAAAAAGAGATTCGAACCACCCCGCACGCCGCTAATTTGAATCGATCGTCACGAGTCAACGAATCCATAGAACATTAGAAAACGACCAACAGCAGCAGCGGGACGCAATGCACTCGTCAGAAATTGCGCGCAGATGATTGACATTGACGCGATGGCTTCGTACCACACCTCGCGCACGCGAAATGATTTTTTTTTGCGTGCACTGACATTTTATCAAGTTAAATAGTCGTTTTAACGTCGTCGAATTTATTCTAAAAGGGAGTTGAAGTGCAGTCAATGAATGCACGTGTACAAGTAAAATCGACATGAATGTAAGTCATCGAAGGCGGTACTCTATAGTTGCATATAATAAGCCGCGTATGAAAAGACGAACGAGAGAGAGAGAGAGAGAGAGAGAGAGAGAGAGAGAGCATCGATAGAGCAGCAGATGTTTTAGACCAGTCCGTCAATGGACACGTCGTCGTAGCATTCATTGTGTTTCGAGAGCACAGTCGACCTACATGTATACGTGCATGCTGAGGAGATGAGAGAAATAAAAGAGCCACGCGTACACGTGCTTATACACTTCAAACGCCTCGTCTCTCGTTTTCAAAGTAAAAAAAGCTCTTTGACTTTGACAAAAAATATGCATAATGGATACGAGTGTGAAGTACTCGAAGGGAATATTTGGTACGGTTTCAAACGTTGGACAAGGTTTTATTTTGGGAAAAAAATGTGAGTGGTCGTTTAATAATTGCAGAACCGTATAATTACACCGTAGCAAATTACAAGGCTATCGTAGTGGGAATTAAAGTATTTATCGAATTTTCAGTCTGTCGGCTAGCAATGTATTTGAGTAATTTTGACGAGTACAGTTTGATCAAAAACTCAACGCGACAACTCGTCAAATTATCAATTTCCCTTTTCCGCTCTACTCGCACAAGCGCAAGATTGATCAAAATTGAAATCAACAACAAAACCCACGAAAAATAAAAGAAACAGCAAACTACACGCATGATAATCCCGTATACATCTTAAACTATTTTCCATGCTAGATGTTCGAAGGATAATCCACCGAAGCGAGCGAGCGGCCGAGAGGGGGAGAGAATAAGAAAAGATCGCAATATTTGAATCACAAAAAGAGCCTAAAGCGTAAGATAAGGTTTGGAATGGCTACTTCGTGATCGTGAGAATCAATTTCCCTTTGGCTCGCGAAAGCAACATTTTACGATTCTCCAAAGATGCTCGCTCGCACACATATACGTACACATATACGTACACATATACGTACACATATGTGTACATAGAGAGTGTTGTTTTGCATAACGGACACCTTATTCGTGAGAGTCACCGGCTTGGAATCGCGGATGCTCGCGCGCGCGCACGCCGATTTTTAATCGTGGGATATCCAAGCTATGTCGACGCTGATACAGTCGTTAACTTTCAAGCGTTTGATTAATTTGTTTGCTACTTCCTTCGCGCTTCATCCTTGTACGTTATATTAGCTCAAGTTTTTCTTTAAAAAAATCATTCTTATAGTTAGCATGGGTGCGCGCACGTTCATTTTCACTTTCACCGATAAACTGATGCAGACACCCGATGTCGATTAAAAACAAGCTGACTTTACGATTTTTGATAATACTAGATATTCAAAACCAGTTTCCATCGACTCTAAAAAAGAAAATACACACCTGTTGCAACAAAGCTGAGATTCAAATGACTTCAAGTCACTTTGATCAAAAAGTCTCATTTACATAATGGAAACAGGTTCCTACCGACAAATCTAATTAATTGAAGGATCACGTTCGTGTCCTATAACAAATGCGAGGCCAAGCTAGAAACGTATAATACCATAGAGCGCGTATATAGCTTGTCTTCCATCATCGGCAAGCCGCTCTACGAATAACGAAGGCTGTAAGCTTGATCATCCTATAGCCGGATAAAAGTCACGCGCTAATCCGTGAGCAGTTAGACGAGGAGGAGTTACTCTGTGGTTGGAAAAAAAAATAAAAAAACTCGTCGTTCTCCATGCTCAACGGTGGCGCAGTTCGTGGAAGGTAACTGTCTTGAGAGCACAAGTTATCCTGCGGGGATTATTCCTTTTGCTTGTCCAGGAGATCTGTTTTACCGATTTTTTTTCATGTTACTTCCCTTGATTCTCTTTTTGTTTTCTATCGATCGAGATAGCTAAAAGAAACTTTAGTCTTCTTTTAGTTTCGCAAATTTTTTAAATACAAATCTTATGCAGCTCCTATGAAAATGGCTTTTCAAACGATTATCAATTCATTGAAAAGTCAACTTGGAATCGAAGAAAGACATTTCTCGTAAAAGTTTCGAGACAGCAACTGTAGGTAATCGATCGTCGTACCCGGAAAAAAAGAACGAGATCAAAAAAGAAAATGCTATGGCACGTACAACTTGAAATTAGAGCCAATCAAGCGGCCACATATAAAAGCAGGACACCCAGTCCTCCAATTCCCACAGCACTATACGTTTTGGTATAATTGAAACAGGAGTTGGTCATCGTGAAACATGCAGCAAAAGGCTTCGTATACGTGTGTGCTTATATCTGTATACGTGGGTAAAAGGGCTTCCTGCTCGACAAGCTTTTCTTGCGATTTCCACGAAGCCGATGAATTTCACCGTTGAATCGAGGATTTTCTCCGTTACAACGTGATTGATTGGTTTGTTTTGTCGCTGCTGCCAAGTTGTCGACTTATAGCGTGCAATTAATTCAATCGCATTGCTCTAAATAAATAACGCATACAAACGTAACGATCAATTGAACAATCCAATAAATATGAAAGTACGCGTCATCCTGAAAATCAAAGTAAATCGAAGCCTCGCAACGTAAAACGTTCCAAGATATTCGTATCCTCTGAGATAAATCTCAAATCTCCTTTTTGCATGGCCAAACAAAGCCTTTTATATAGTTAGTTATCGCAAACGCCAAAGCCTTGCGGGACAAAAGGCCAGCAGCGTGCGAGAAAAGAAATGGCGGCGATAAGCGCACACGAGCCATTACGCAAATACGCACTTCCTCGAGAAGGAGAAAGAGAGAGACCCCGTATCTACTGCCCGTTATCTGTGTGTGTGTGTGTGTTTATTGCACTCCCTGGATCCCACGCTCCTTTCCGCAATGCACAACACAAAATCTGCAACATTCTATCGAATTTTCCAAGAGAATTAATTTCGCAGATGACGCTTGTTTTGTGTATGTGTATGTGTGTGTCTGCGCGTTTGTCAATTACCTCACAGTGTTGTTGTTTTGTCGTCGATTACACATCTTGGCATTCGTAGGGTTTCCTGAATACTTACAACCACCGGAAGTCTCATTCGGTTAGAAAAAACGACGATAAAAAATGAGGCCAAGGCGAATACGGTGCGCGCCAAAATAATCCACTGAGAAAATTTGTTCTCGACGGGTAGTTGCGTAAAATACCATAGCGCACGAGGTTATTGTTCAATAATTAATAATAGTTGATTGTTGTATAGCTGGTGAGAAAGGCCAAGCTGATGACGTAAAAAAGTCGAGAGTTAGGTAGAAATGAGGTTTGGCTTTTCCTTTTTGTTCACGGGGAAAAGGATAATAATGGTTGGTATAAAGCTCTACGCGTTATGACAGCGCATTGTGGAAAAGATCATTGCGGTGGAATGGAACGAGTGGTAATTTTCCAGTGAAAATAATCTTTGTAATACGTATATTTAAAGAGCTTATTTTAACGTGCCATGTACATCGAAATGTTTTGTTACTTTTTTCGTTGTTACAACAATAACGTCAAGTAATCGTAATGTCAATGGACAATTTTATTCGAACTTTTTTTTCGCGTAGTTAGGAGGATGTCACTTTCGTTTGATACGGTGGTTTTAGCAAATTAACACGACACGTTTTAAAACGACACTCAACGACAAAGATATTACAAAATCACCATCAATTGAAACTACAGCGACAACCTCTTAGCAAAAAAAGGGGAGAGACGCCTGCACATAAGGTACTCGTACGCATCAACAAAAAAAAGCCGCAAAAGTAGCAACACAATAGAGCTGACCACTGCACACAGTGAGTGGTTCTCAGCTCTCTTTCTACTTGTCTAGCAAAAGGGATTGGTGACATAAGGACAACGAACGTCGATCGGTCGGTTCGATTTTGAGTCTGCGTATAATGTGTGTATGTACGTGCGCGTGTGCGCTTGTGTGCAATTGATCTCGCGCGCACCGATATCCATGACGATAAAAAATAAAAAAGGCCTTCGAGTGGCATCGCGGTGTAAACGAAAAGAACAGGACGAAAAACCAGAACGTTATCGGTCGATCTGTTATTTATTGAGAGCTTCGGTGTTTCTCAAAGTCTAGCGCAAAGTATTAAATAATTACAGGAAATATTATATACATATACGTACAAAAACTGGGGTCATTAAACCCAAATCGCATACTATGAAGACCGAATAAATTAGGCCTTCTCAGTGCTCGCCACGACAACGACGACGGCGTGCTTACGGCACGACAAAGTGTACACGGACAAAAGGGTTGTTCTCCTTAACGAACCTCTCTCTCGAAAATTTTCACCAGAGTCCCGTGCTTTCACGAAGCTTTGTAAGCGTTGCTCCTTTGTACGCCGATCGGCTCTGAATTACGAGAGGCTCATTTTTTATACGGAGCAGAAAGAGGGTTGTGGTTTTTAATTAAAGTACGTGGAATGTAAGCGAATGCGTCGTGTACATAGCAATTCAGATATTATTCTTTATGCAAGCATGTCTCTTTAATAGAATTATAATTGTAAGAGTAGTCAACGTTTTTGTTTAGAATTATTTTCTTTTAATTTTTTGGAAACACAACAGACAATTCGAATTCCAATGATATAGGTCATTTTCTAAAAATGTCATCAACGAAATCAATTTTAAACGTTATCTTCGATCAATTGAACAAGCAACTATTGGTTAAATTATTGGAGTTAACGAAAAACCCATCGAGATGTAACCACGCGAGAGATTCGTTGAAAAACCTCTCAATTTGTCGGACGATGCAAAAGTGAGTGGGTCATTTATCCGACTACTAGGTCAATTCGATCAACGGACAGACGTGGCATAGCGACGTTAATTGTACGCACACATGTATACGTTTTTGTTCAATACAATTGCCGCTTGGCTATGCGTGTACGAAAGAGAAAAGTCTCGAAAGGAGAAAAAATGAGAAACGGAAAAGGATTATCAAGCTTTGCGATCGGAACGCGACTGTTTACTTGCCTGTCTGCTTGGTCTCTCGTCGCGATAATTAAGGGTAATTGGGACACTGCACTGTGTTGGGCACGCGACTGACTAAACTCACGTGGCAGATGCAACACAACGTCGACGGATGGTGTCGTGAGATTGTTAACAGCCAGAAAAATATCGAGCGTTTACCGCCTATATACCTATATCCTACCTTGCTTTTTCCAATTCTATTGGATTTATAAAGAACGGTAATTTTCGATTTTTTGCTATACGTTTATTGTTTGTACAGTTATAAACCGTACGAAGGTACGTAGAAAGGTACGTTTTTAAACAAATTCAGCACGCAATGTCATTTTTACGAAAACAGTGCCTTCACGACTATATGACGAGTATAACGAAGGTTCAAAAAGAACAGGTGCGCGAATGCAAGCTGCGTATTGCACCTTGAATACGCTATACACGCGATATCGAGTATTTCGAAAATTCTACACGAACTGTTTCGGAAAAAACGTCGATCGTACTCGCGTATTTTTGATTTGCAAGCTAACTGATAAACCACCATGAACAATAAATACTAGAGCTATCTCGGCATCGAGAAGAAACGACACACTCCTTGACACACTCGTCAATCTTTCAAATAAGCTCTAGTTTAGAAAAGGTCAGTTACTTATAGATGGACAACGTTTCTTTTCCTCGTTCTCTACATCGTCGACTAACTTTTAACAATTGCAAATAAATTTGAAACAAACAAGTCTAAAAGTATCAAGAAGTCGATTAGCACGAAACTCGAACAATAAATCTATTATTCTAAAATGATTAACCACTGAAGAAATAAAAATCTCGAAAAAAAAGTTGGAGAAACGCAACTGCTAGCCCATTAATTCAGCGCCGCGAGTGCGCAGCTAATAATGCGCGAGACACCGCGAGGCGCACGCACGGTTAAATCGATCGAGCGTTGCAAGCGAAAGAGGATATATTTTAACGACGACGTTGTGGGCACAGATGTATACATATATGTAGCTAGAGAGATCATCGACACCGACCTTTTTGCCTTGTAATCGAATGTTGATTTGTAACTCTTGGTCGTTGGAGCAACGCTCATTTCCGATTTTTTTATTTAATTTTCTCAAATGAATCTTTGACGTTTAAGTTTACAATGTTTAATTGGAGCGATTTATACGAGCGACGTATCGAGTGTACCGTCGCTATCTTGTACCTGCTTCACCTCGTACTGTGTTCAATAAATGTATTCCCGCTAAAAAATTACGTCAATCCGATACTTGATTTCTACACGAAATTGCATCATAAAATAAGCAACATCTGCAAATAGACATTCCAAGCGCAAACCAGATATAGAAGCCCCAGCCACCTAATTTCGTTTGAAAACCCCATTACCCGCATCTCATTTTCTACGGTGGAGGCCTAGAGGGTTACAGTAAATACACGTGGCATTTCAGAAAACTAGATAAGAGAAGTCGACGTCAAACTCGTTGGTTTTATCTCGAATACACGCGCGAGAATGGAACAAAAAATGCGTCGTATCCCCCTCGTAGTATGAACGTCTTACGATTACTCGCGTGTAAATCTTCAAAGTCGCGCCGTCAGACGATGAGCGCGCTTTATTGTCGCCTAACTTAATTGATTACTTTGGATTTTTATAAAACAAAATAAAAGAACCAGCACTTTGCCTTAAACCACGAACGGCAAGTTTTTTTTCCGTATCCACCTAGATATCGTCTCTACGCAAGCTCGTATCGATCCTACATTGAGAATGCATAGCAAAAAGCCTTCATAGATATTTCAAGCCGCAGGAAACTAGAGCCCACGAAACAATTTTGCCTCTCTAGACTAAACAGGCTTGAAAACCTCGCGGTAACAAGCCGCGTGCACGAAAATATCTCGTATATAGTCAGAGTTAGAGAGAGAGAGAGAGAGGAGAGACGGAAACGTCGTTACAAAGTTAGAGCTTGAAAGCTCCATACCGGAAATGCTCCTCCTTCGTCAAATTAAGCAACTTACTGTTGACGAAAATGTTGTTTATTGCCTAGATTTTACGGTTTACCTGCGAACGTTGGTTTGAGAAGCTACCTACAGCGTAAATGGTTTGGACGACTTTCACCGAATGTGTCTTTCTTTTTATTTTGTAACTCACCTGCAACAAAAAGAGAAAAAAAAGAACGTTAATTTTGTCTCACCGCGCTTTCATAGCTGAGAGTTTCGAGGAAACAGATGATATTAATACGGGGGCAAGATTTTGGCGAAACGATTGCGTGATTTGTACCGAAGCACCAAGTAAACTGGGCAAATTATTTAACTTTCCCCTTGCACACAATTGAACGGTCAAATGCTGTTTTTTCACCGCTCTTTTCATTGTTTGTCAAAAAAATTCTCAGATGATAATTAATCACTCGAGCTAATTGAACGATCGAGGATATGTATTCCGCGTGTTTAACAGTAAGCTGCGGTTTCCTTTCGCCACAAATGAGTCAGCAAAAGAGTAGCGCTCGAATAAACGGATTCTCATGAAGCAAAGTCCCTCGGATGTTTTGCGTTTTCGTTGATAGAAAATGTCATTGCAATGGCTAATCATTGCATTTACGCGAATGTCGTAATGACTTCCAATCTCGTTTAGTCATAGCTTCAACTATGAACAGCTGATTCACGTCCAAAGTGGCCATTAGTTTGATATTGACTTTCTCTATTCTTGGTGCAAAAATACAACTAGTTGCAGTAGAGAATCATTTGAAATAATGAATCCTCGTGCGTGTTCAATTACCTCGAGGGGAGGAGAAAAAAAACTCAAATTCTCGTTTTCGAGTTTACGAGTGTCTGCGGATGACTCATTCTATAGACCTCGCGTGGCACATAAATCAACGGCAGAGTTTACCATCTCTTGGTGACACACAAGTGAAAGGGATGCGAGGTATAAAAGATAGGCGCATTGTTGCTTAAAATGGAGTAAAAAAAGAACAATTTTTGAAAGACACAAAACAACGTTTCTTGAGGCATAACGTGCTTCTGAACCATCATCGTTGCTCTCGGGAAATCTATTGTCGAATTGGTTTTGAACCCTAACAGTTTGTAAGTTAAGCGTCATTTTCAACTTTACAAATGACCTATTTCCGAACGCCACGTGGTAGCCCTATCGAAGGTCGTATTTCCATTGATCTTTGAACATTTAGTGCAAAAATGGTAATTATACTTGAAATTACAGCTGTGAATATAATTGTTCACGAGAACTTTCAATTCTAGTGGATTGATCAAACATCCGTTTAACAATTTTGTTAATATATATATATTTCTCACAAATACATCGAAACGTTTAAAGTATCTGCGGTAAACCTATACTCTAACACTCGTTGTAACATTTATGAAAACACCACTGCATACGTAATATATAAACGCCGTAAAACTTTCCGTACTCGTTCATTTCGTTGATATGCGTTTTACCACTAATATTAACGAAAAATAGCAGAACGATATTCAAGTCTACAGAGGTGCATTTGGAGTCATCGTCAACACGCTGAAAGCATTCTTCGTTTTCATCGATTCGCGTAACCTTTCGACGTTTCACACTTTCTCTTACCACCCGTCAATCGACTATTCGCTTATGACTCTAAACAAATTATTCCTGTTCTGAAAATAAAGAATTCTTTCATTTCGTTATTTCCATCATCTTTACATATAAAACTTTCGTTTTTCGTGGCAGCGTAACTTGATTAACACAATGAACGTTGCAGCTCGCTAATTGATACAACACACCTGAAAAAGTGCAAATTGTTTTTTTAAGAACAAAATAATCGCGTAAAATCTTGTATACGATATAATCCTTATCAGTTTACACGTTTGAAATGCTATAAGAAAATCTATAACTCGACGACTTTCAAGCTTTTTACCAACGTTATCGATAGTTTTCTCGCCGTACGCCTTGTATTTTCGTACGTTTTAATCGCTCGTTCAAGCATCGCACGAATAACGATAAAAATGAACGCAGCAATAGCATCGGAGACACGCATATAGAAAGTGCACTTTCACGATTTACAAGGAGCATCTGTTTACGCTTTCGTTTCGCGTCTCCGAAAGAAAATAAAAGTTAACTGTACTACAATCGGTGATTGTAACAGTAATTCGAAAAAGGAAAAGGAAAAAAACTTCAAAGAAATGATCGCATCGTCAATGCGCTCTGACAATAATCACGTGCCACTTTTGTCGCGTAGATGGCAATAACGAACGGCCACAAATCGAGTTCCCTTCCTCCCCACCTTCCAACACTGAGTACAACGACCGACGTCTCTTCTTCTCCTCCGCCTCCTCCGCCTCCTCCTCACCCCCTCCCTACGGTATTTATAGCTTTAATCGTGCGCCCGCACCTAATAGCACTTTGACCCAAGTAGGACGCTGTGCTGTCGCCGAGTGCACCACCTCTCTATGTCTCTCTGATTGATGTCGCTCCGAGAATATTATTTTGAAACTGCGAGTGCTAGATGAATTGGTTTCCAAGCTGATTAATTGCTAGATGACATTTTCGAGTTTCCGTCGCTGATTAATTCGTAAATGTAACGACCAAAATAAAAATATTGTCGTACGTAACAAAAAAAAAAACAAATCAATGAATAGCTGCTCCTCTACATCACGATTCTCTAGATGATGAATAAATAATTAAATACCTGCAGTACGCACGCTAGGTTATACGCTAACTATTGCTATATTCCACGTACACCTCTCCCAGTCTATCACTTGTATACATAGATGTATATATTTACAGTGAATGTCAAACTTCATCGACAAAACTTTTAAAGTAACCTCAATATACACGCGAATAAGGTGAAATAAACAAAAAAAAGGCAATATAGGTTAACCAAGGTAGGGTTTAGAATTGAAAAAAAAGAAAAGGGGAACTTTAAATAACTCCGAGGAAGTCGTTGAACCGAGAGAGCGAGGCAAAAGGAAAAATAGACGATGCAAGAAGGGCTGTATGAGTAGCTTCGTGTGTGCAGTTCTGTGCCAATAAGCGAGATACGCCATTTACTCTTGTACGGGATTCTTATATTTGAGCATTGCGCGAAACCATGGCTTTTGGCTGCAATTTTAAACGTAAGTGTTATTTGAATGAGAATAATTTTACCGCGATGCATTGTGAATCAAAGAAGTGTTTACATTTCTACAAATGTCCAAGTTGTTTTGTTTGTTCGGGAAAAAAACGATTTGTGGAACAACGTAGTTCTCGAGTCCTTTAATATTGTGATTAAAAATAAACAATGGGATCGTTGAAAAATGTTTAAAAAATGGCATGGAAAATAAAAGGCTGTGCAGTCTTTCAATAATGTTTACCGAAATGAACAGCTCAATATCCTCTTAAAAGTCAAGGCAATTCACGTAGAATATTTCATGCTGGCATAAGAGACTGGCACGAAGAGAGAGGATATAGGCAGCAGGTAAGTCAATCCTTCGACGACGCGCGAGTATATAGTCCCCCCCCCCCGACCCTTCCTCAACCTTTTAAACGACGTTTATTCTCTCTCTTTCTCTCTCTCTCTCTCGTTCCATGGCTCCTGCGAAGAAAACTTTTCTCTCTCTCTCTCTCTCTCTCTCTTGGACTCCACACGTGAGTCACACACATGCTCGAAAGCCGGTTCGGTAGGAATGCAACGCGGCCTTGTTTACAGAAGAGGCCGTAGAGGATCATCCTCTCTTTCTCTTTTGTACGAAGAATCTTGACCCTTTGTACATCGCGTGGGAGGATACTAATTCAAGCGACTTTATGTAACTTTTGCACGTGAAAAAAGGCTGAATTTTTGAAAGTTAAGAGAGAAGCTTTAATTGTTATAATTATACGAATTGATCTCGTGGAACTTGGCGTGACAATGACAGTGGTACACAAAGTGGGTGCCACTTGAACGGAAAGTCTTATATCCGATGCACTTTCGTTCAGTTTACGGTTGTTATTTGTCTGCATTCTAGTCAGATAGAAACCTCTTCCCCCCCACGTTCAATCTTTGAAAATTTATCGACACCCTAATTCTTAATGCGTACGTATGGTGGAATCCTTTCGACACACCATTCCAATAAGTAAATTCCCCCCTGCCGTCGTCCAACCAAGCGAAAGTAACATAAACTAGCTTTTAAGGGATCGAACGAAGGGAAACATTTTTGCGGATTAATTCAGCCATTGTGTTTGAATTTTTTTGTTATCGATCGGGGACTCTAATTGTGATCTTTATCGGATAATTTTATTTTTCTTTCAGCAAAGGAAAATTGACAGCTGCGAGAAAATTTGTCGGGTTACACCATGGATTCCCCTTGACACCCAGCTCTGTAACGAGAGGGGGAGTCTACGTATTCTTAACAGACTACAGATTTTCCGATTGTAAAAGTACAAAAAACATCGATAGAGAACATTTATATTTCGTAACGAATTTGATACGAAAGGAGAAAGAAATCATGTTGATTGCTCTCGTGGAAACGTACGATATAGTAAACTAGTAGCAATTGGATTAATTAGTTTCGTAATTCTCTCTCTCTCTCTCTCTCTCTCTTTCTCGATTCCTCGAATAATCAGTCATTCGCCTATTCGTCAAAGCCAAATCGCTATGCATAAACCTGCTTCGCAGTATAATCTAATTATCACTCAAAGTGAGTCAGACCGATGAAATGGCACTACTATTGACCAACACCGTCTCTATCGAAAGCAGAAAAAAACACAGAAAAAAATTGAAACACAGAACAATGGCACCACTGCGCCTGCAAGTTTGCGTAATGAATGGAAACTCGCGCGAGAACGCGCTGGACAAAAGTAACGCTACCACTTCGTCATCTGTCTCTTATCGTAACGCACGATTTCGCACGAGCAATAACTCTATGGAAACCCAGAAAAAAATGGAGAGTAAGAGAGTATCAAGCGTCTTGGTTATTGTGTTGTATTGAGTCCAGTTGGCGAAAAGAAATTAACTTTGAATTATGTACAAACGATCAAATAAATTTCTCACCGCTTAGCGACAAAATCATACTGATTCCGTACAAAAATATTCGTAATTCTGTGTGTTGATTTATCGCAAATTTTTCGCAGATTTCTTGAGGGAACAACGCTATTTGGGTTTCATCAATTAGAAGTTGGCAGCTGATCGTGCTGTACCTTCTACGTGAACTCAAGCGTTAAAGAGAAATACCGATAATCCATCGTTATCGTAATTGCAACAATATCCGTGAAAACGATCGCTAAAACCTCGTTTTCCGCTAACTCCAACGCAGCGTGAAACCTCATTTCTCTCCAATCAAATTAAAACAAATAATCGCGCGAAATTTCTCTACCGCATGTCAATAAATAATCTCATTTACATTTCTTCGGTCTGTTTGGCTTTCAGTAGTGTCGATCGAACAGACATAGAGAGAGAGAGAGAGAGAGAGAGAGAGAGAGAGAGAGAGAGAGAGAGAGAAAGAGAAAAAACTGTTTTCTCAACGCGCATTTCCTCTTTTTCTTTTACGATTGCACGTTCGAACCATTTCGTTTTATGAAAGTATATCGCGGAGTGCCTATAGAACGCAAGCAATACATACGTATATACTACGTACCTTCACAGCGAGCCAAATTGGCCGTGTAATCGTAGGCGGCAGAGAAAAGCGCGATTTGTGTATACTATATACGTGTCACGCGCACGAGCGTTTGCAGATTTTGCACTGCGAAAATGAAAAAAATAAAACATTTTCGTTTTCAGACTTTAACAACGCGAACGTTTATTTGCAAGTAGTATTTAGGAAGACATCTCAACAGCAACGAGCTATTTATAAAATAATAGAAAACCCAACAAAGCTTTCTTTCGAAGAACGGTAAAACTCGATCGTATTGTATATATACGTATAAAAGTCCATCGGCATTATTGTTTCAATTGAATAATAGATAAGATAATGTACCACGGGTAAATCCTGTAAAGTTACAACAAACACGTACGTCAACTGGAATGACATTACCTCTCCGAAGCCATCTCCGTATGTACGTATATATATCTACGCATGCGGATGTGGCATTTGTATATTATCCTCGTCGTCTCGCGGAACGTCATCTTACCACTACTACTACTACTACTTATACTACTACTACTACTACTACTAGTATTACCGTTGTCGTCGTTGTCGTCTATACCGTCGACGAAAGGATTCAGTTTAATGGAGTCCGGAAGTTATTTCGAGTTTCAAAGCTTCCGTGGAATGTTTTATTACTTTTTCGCGGGAGTATTGTAATAAAAAGCACAAGTTTCATAACATGCTCTCTTTTTTGATATATCGCTGAGAGAGAAATGGCAGAACAAAAGTTGCTCCAAAAATGACAGAGAATTTCACGTGAACACGTGTGCTTATTTGTATAGCTATATATGCACAATCGAATCTAGTCAATCGTAAAATTATCCCTGCCTACTCCAAAACCATCAAAACACCATCTGCCTATGCACTTTTCTCTCTCTCTCTCTCTTTCCATGCACGCGTGTGTATATTCACGCCCATCCTCAAATTTACGAGTCGGCTGGAAATGATATTTATAGGCGTTAACCCCTTTTTTCTTCCTATTTACACGCATTAAATGCGATTACTCGCGCGCACGTACATAAATTTTCATCGACACGGTAAAAGGAAATTTGCTTATACGTGCGCGTGCCTGCACTCCCTACGTCTTTTTTTTCTTCTTCGTCCTAAGCAAACAAACGACTCGCGTGTGTGATCCATTGTTGGAGATAAAAAAACCGAAGATAGGAAAAATGGAAAGGGAAAGATAAAAATAGAGTGGACAACAAGAGAGATGGGAGGAGGGGGGATCTGTGTATACGTATTGGTTTTTGTTTTTGTTCTATTCTTTTGGTCCGGGAGTCAGCGATAAATATCTCTTCAACATTTTGGTTTTGACTACATATCCGTAGATCGTTGTGGTAGACTCGTTGTATACTATTTAAAATCCAAGCTAAATTTAACAGAAAGCACGCAATAAAACTTCAACGAAGCATTGCATCCGTATTAATTCTTTGAAAATAAAAAAAGACGATTCAACGAATCTGAAAAAGCATCTCTTTTTATAGACGACACAAAAGCAAAAGGGGGGCAACAGAGACACACGCTCTATCGCGTAAATAACACCGATACAATATCTCGAAATACCTGCGGTACAACCGAGTCGACCAACATTTCGCGTTCTCTTTATTAAAAAAAAAATACGAAACTTGGATTTTTCCAATGCGTATCCGCAATATGCATCAATCAGCTTTTTTATATTCTTATCTCCACTTTCGATTTTTCCCGAACATTATAAGCGCGTTTAAGAGGGGAATTGCACTTTCTTCTCTCTTTTTTTGTTGACAGATGTCGGGCGTCGGAAAATGACCATCAAATGACACAGCATCCGGATTATTTCGTTCATCGCCACGCATACGTATACATATGTATATAAATCAGAATTTTACGCGAGGCTGCATTCAAGCTACGTCATATCTGACTAATCTACTTTTCCGATAAATTTCGTCACTCACGTTTTGTATGTATATATAACATATGCTAACGGTACGCGAACAAAAATAAAATATAGATGAGATCGATGTCCGTAAAGTGCCATTATATCCCTAATACCTCATCAAGCTATACGTTATAAACGTTGCAATTACGCATACTTTCTCGCGTTCCCGTACTCTTCCGCGTATATACGTATATATATAAAGGGGATTGCGTATATATATACACACACACACGTCGTAATATCGTTTTCAATTACGAGCTACTCGGGCCAATTAGCACTTTTTTCCTTTCGATTAGATCTTTTATGTTTACCTTTTTTTTCGTGAAAAGTGATTAGTTAGACGCTTTTTTTCAGACTGAATTGGCTTAGATCGAGGATGTTGAGAATTAAAGCTCGTTGTTCCGCTGGAAAAATGGGCAGACGCGTTTTAATCTTACAACTACACAATGCTCATTAACGAAAGGGAAAAGAACGTAAAAAAACAAAAACGACGGTACAACGATAACAACGACAAAAACGTGCACGCAGCGACGAAGGCAGAATAACGATAGTCATCGAAGAAAAAGAAGATGCGCGCTGGAGTTCCGCAAAGACACGACAAGGTGCATAGAGAACTCTTTTTCGCGAAAGGTCTTGGGGTTAGCCGTGGTATTGTTGTACAAGAGGCTAGTAGGGTCAATTTATTCGTTTTTCTTTCCTCCGCTCGTGTGTCTGTTTCTCGAGGAAATTCGGGCATCGATTAAGACTTTGTATATTTATAATCGAGAAAACCAGATTTGCACCTCATTGAGCATTCCGACAAAGAACAGAACACAAAATAGAATTTGACTCTGACTTACTTCGTTCAAGGTTACATACTCCAAAACCGTCATTACGTTTAATACTTCTGCTCTCTTGCGGTAGCTATCTGCAGCAATAGTGGCACAAAATGACAGACGTTTGGCATACTATCGCCAGATAAATGATTGGCGCGCTGCCGGAGACTTTTTTGTTGTTGGGGTTTTGTTTTCTTGTCAATAGGAAGGGGGAGGGGAAAATAGCAATTTTTCAGTGTATAACATCCGAGGGGCGGTGGTTTTTAGTCTGCAGGATGATAGTTTTATTGCCGATAATTTATTTGCGGCCACGTGAATACGAGCAAATAATTGCCCGATAAAAACGACGTTGATCAATTTTTCTTATCCATTGTGGGCAATGGATTTTCTCCAAATTTATTTCCGATCGAAAATTTGCCACATTATAACGTATACATTGCACACGAAGGGAGAAAACTTTCTGTTTTCTCGTTTATTTCACATCCTCCTCCTCTCCTCCAGTGCTCGTAGACTCTCTCTCTCCCTCTCTCTCTTCAAGCGCAACAGAAGTAAAAATTCGATTACATAAAATCGAATAAAACTGTCGCTCGAACACAAGATGTATCGGCAAACTCAGTTCAGATACACACGCTCGCGCACACTTGTTCGTCCATTTTTATAGTTCGCTGAGCCAATAAAATTCAGCTCAAACATCGAAAAAGAACGTTTCCCAATATTTAATAATTCATCGACTGATTATTTTCTCTTTACCTTAGGCGCGCGAGTTTCATATTCGTTCTTAATTGGACACTTTGGGAGGAAAAAAATCTGGTTAGGCGCTACATTCCGAACGGTAGTCGCAGCCTAATTCAAGAACACGCACCCGCGAGAGCAAGAAAGAAAGCCTTCAGGGGGTTTCAAGCATCGCGTGAGAAAGCGAACGAGGAAAATAAAGAACATCGCGAGATTCAGCAGTAAGCTTTGCGTATGGGAATTCATTTCCGGCATATTCTCACGGAGTAAAGAGATTTTGTTCGAGAGAAGAGGGTGTATACGCAGCTCCTCTTCCACGAGAGTATTGTCAACTTGGATATCAAGTGTATTAAGGTATCTATTGTGTACATGCTCTGAGTAAACGAACATCGTTCTGACGGATTTCAGTTGTACCTAATCAATATAAAATTACGATCGTCGTTTTTTTCTTTTTTTCCGTTTAAAGTGGCCATGTAGCACGTTCAAAAAAAATTAAATGTAAACTCGATCCGCAACTGACACACCCGATATCTCAATTCACCTATTATAGTAGAGAAGATAATAGAAACGTCCTCGCGATCCCCTTTGCCAAGTACTCTTTTGCAATTTAGCCATAAAAAATCGTTGGCGTTAAAGAAGGGGATGATAAAGATTACCGAACCCCTCGTACTACGCTTTTCCTTTTTTTTACGAAAAAATGATTTTCGATCGATAGGACGGAGAGTTCACCCCTTGTTTCACCTTTTTGTTCTCGAAAAAACTGTAAAAAGCATACTCTGCGGGAGACGCGTAATAACGAAACGATGATTCCTGTTATTTATCGTTACGCAATCACTTGTTAAGTAAGCAAAAATTGTTAACAGAAGAAAGCAAAACAATTAATTAAGATTACTCGGTTACTCGTCGTGCAGCAGTAATTAATCAGGCTTGTGACTTGAAAATAACCTACACACGGTGCGGGAGGGAAAGAGCGTGCGATCTGCATTTCAAGGGATTGATCGATGCGATGGCGACTATAACGGTTTAATGTGACGGATGGAGCAAAGAATGGTGGGGAGTCTTCGCGTAGGCGTAAATGCCAATGCACATTTACATGAGCAGCTACGGTACGAGGGTAGGAGAAGAGGAGGGTGGGGGTAGCGAGAAAAATCGACCTCGACTTTTCTATTGTACGTGCCGCGCGTCCGTCCGTCCAACGTATATATATATATATATATATATATATATATATATAAAGCAGATTTGCAGCTTGACAAATTGCTGCGCTGTCGTTATTTGCAGGATATTTGAACTTGTATGCGCGTGTGTTTGCCGCGATGATTCTTACTGAAATTTTCTATTAACACGTAACAAGGGCAAATTACACAAGTATAAACCCAATTTCAACAAAGTTTTGCCTACCTCGATCAATGAACACCTATTACTACGGTGAAAGGCCAACGTTGCGTAGCGGAGTTATAATGTAAAATGTACAATTGTAATAAATCACTCTTATATAAAAAAAGAAAGAGGATTTTTTTGTTCAACAAGGTGCATGCCCACAATTGAGAGTTCGGTAAGTACACCCGAAGATAATAACATTCAACGTATACGCATACGCAAAGCAATTTTGGTCCAATTGCACTCAGACTCGCAATTATACTACAGAGAGAGGGAGAGAGAGCGAGTGAGTACTATGTATGCACACACTACTAACGCTATACGTGATAAGGCAATCAAAACAAACGACGAATTGTGCAATCCGGAAAAACTCCCATCTCCAGGTCAATTTACACTCTTTTAACGATAAGAAAGGCGTGGCCGTATATTTCTTTGTCCCACGTTGCTTTTGACGTAATCGATGCAATTAAAAGTCTTTGTGCGAAAACTAGAACACACGCCAACCGATTGGAGAATACGTATAATCTTTAACCTTTCACTTCGTATCGTATGAAATTGTTGAAGGATAATCGCTTGTGTACAAACAACGCGTAATACTTGCTTTCGTTTAATTCCATATGATTTTGACGACAAGCTAAGAGCTTTTTGTCAACTGCGATAAAACGTCTCTTTTTATTCAGTGACACCTTTCGTTCTATGCTAATCGACGATAAATATACATTGATTTAGAAGGAGTATGGGTGTCGAAGAAGTTTATTATTCGATTATGAAATTAGCGATTTGATGAAGGCATACGTATTAATAGACTCGACTAGTTGAGCAACGCATCGTTATTTATTTCTGTTTTTTTCGCAACTTTGTTGCTCGTGTACATTCTTACTTGAAGTTCGTTCGCTACACGTATTACATACGTTCGTAGATGAACAAAAGCGCTGAAAAAGCGCTGAAAAAGAGAGAGGCAGGTGCGTGGCGCAAGTGGGTCTTTGAAAAGGAAAAAAGGAAAAAAATATGCGCCACGCGGATGCGTGTGTCTCCTTTCCAACAGATTCAATCCGCTAAGGGCGCGTACGCCTGTGCGAGAGTGATAATTAGTGCGACGAATCTTTGCGAAATTGTACTTACGAGGCTGATTAGCCAAGTAGATGAGTTGGAGCAGACGAAACTATTGTCAGTGCGAAAGCCAAACAATGTTCTTGTTGGTGCATCATTGGTACTTTCGGCTTGTTAAATGTTTACTAAATATAAAAATCATACGCCAATTATTAACAACAACAGTCGGTCCATTGTCTCGATCGAAACAATAGATTAATTCAAGCGCTATGAAGCGGCACTGAAGGTTTTTAACCGCTGATCGTATACTACTTGCCGAAGGATTTATTTTATTACCTCTCGACCGAACGAACGCGCGTGTTATAATGATACTGCAATTTTCGCGCGGGGCGACGGGCGAGGGGGAGACTTTGTCGTATCGTTCTTTTTTGCACAGTCTCGCCAAGCAAATTAGTATTTCGGCGCGATATTGAAGTGAAATCTCATTTCGTCTTCTCCAGAAGAGTGTCTCGCTTTCTTGTTTTTTGTTGTCAAGGGGTAGAGGGAAATGTTTCCTAGGTTGTGGCTAGAGCCTCGTGTAAATTGCGTCGTCGATTGTAATTACGATTAAACGTCAACATTCACGTACGTAAACGAGCGCGCGAACGCTAAAGAGAAATGTTTCACGAAAGGAAAAGTAAAATGTCATTCCCAAGTACAGTGACGAGCGAGAGGTTCATCTCGACAATGCCAGCAGACAAGTTTCCCATCCTCTCTCACCGGAAATGTATCACGGGCGAATCATACGAATCTCAATGGGACTTAATCGAGTCATCGAAACGTACAAACACGCTCATACGAGTCTATTAGATGGACTAAAACGTACAATTTCAAAGCAGTTTCTTATTACACTCGACGAGCTCCAATTTGTTTTTTTCCATTGCCACTTTTCATCGCAAGATTGCTGCGCGCATATGTGTACCGTTGCGCAAAAATGCAGCGCTCAGAAACGTGAGAAAAAGAAAGGAACTTGGCATACTTTGTCGTTGTACGATAGAGAAAGAATTCGTATGTTTTGAAATGGACGAATATCGATGATTTTGTAATAAACATTGCGTAGATATACAAGTGGCATTTTAGCAAGTTATAAATAATATAACGCTTAAGTGAGTTTTCCGCTTGCTTCGCAACGATGGACTGCCGATAGAGATTTGCGCAATAATAAACATACGATAGCGATGTTTATAAATAAAAGGTTTTATATTGGAAATCTTTATCGGAGGACAATAAACATCACCTTGAATAAATAGTGCGGCTGTAAACTCGCGGACGTTGTGTATATAATATATATCAATTAAAAATACGTATCGCAAAAGAAAACAAATGCTCAAAGATGCGTGCTAAAAAAACCGTTGCAGCGTGAAACTTCTCTCTCTCTCTCTCTCTCTCTCTCTCGCTTTTTTTACGCGACTTGTCAGCCATAAATACCTTATTCCTCTCTTAGAAACGGTACTCTCATTTATATATATATATATATATTTTGCCCCTTATCCCTGACCCTTTAATTCAGGCGTTTTACGTTAACCCAAATAACTCCAAGTAGAGGACGCGTCTACACATATTGATAGGTATGTAAATATAACCATATTCTACACGATTAATATACAATAAATAAGGTAATTAGAGAGGATCGAAAAACCGGTTGCAATTCTCATGGGGTTGACAGTGCGTCACTGGACAATAGCGAGTCGTCGTTGTCGATTAGTCTTGTGTCCAAGGTTTATCAATGAAGGGATTGTTACGTGAAAGGAAAAGTATCGACACGCATACGTTATATGTGTATCTTTTGACGTATCTTTTCACGTATCTTTTCACGTTGGACAGTCGACAACACGCATTTGAATGGACAATCACCTTATCGCGCGTGTGCTTTTGTGTATATACTCCCCGTAATCATTCAATAATAAACATTCATCAACCGCTGTACATGCATGTACATGTATATACACGTATATAATAGAGTGCGCGCCTCGCGTAAATCGTCGAAATTCCATCGTCGAAACTCATACGTGGGATGACTCACCCGAATGCACGCCGCCATCGGTGTCGTTCTCCTCAAAACCCATCAGACCATTCTTCGGCAATTCCTCGGTAAAGTCATGCCTGTCGCTTCTAATCAACGCACTAGTACTCCTTGCCAATTTCGTACTGTGCGTTCTTCTTATCAGCATATTGGCAAGTATTGGGCCAACTTGTACTTTCGGTTCGATTACCGATTTGGCGTTACTTCTTGCTTCGTTTACAATTTTCGTTCGTTGGATAACTGGACGCCTCTCGTTTACCGTTGTTGCCGATACTGCTACTGCTGCTACTGCTGCTACTGCTGCTGCTGGCGTTGGGTCATCTTGTTTACTTCGTCGTTGCAGATCTTTGTTGACTTCGATACTCGACGTTGTTTTGTTCAATCGATTTGGATCTTTCTTGCCAACGAATCGATTCTGAAAACGCTCGATCGTTTTGAACGATCTCGTGCGCTCGACTTTCTTCCTCGCCTCGCTGTCCACTCCGTTGTTGTTTGATTTATTCGTAACGTTGTTGTTATTGCTGTTAAGCTTCGGTGTCTCAAAAATCTTTGTCAACGATTGTACTTTGCCCTTTGGTTCCAACGCTCTTGGCTCGTTCGTGACTTTCTTACCGCCACTGGTGCTACTCTCTTGCGACGATCTCACGAGTAATGGCACGTTGGGTGCCGTCTTGGACGAGAGTAATGGAAAACCATGCGACTGTTTTTTATCCAACGACACGTAAAATGTCGATCGCCTTTTTGGCGAATCGACCTCTGGCTGCTCGGCGCTCAACATCGTTGCTATTCGTGCGTTGCACGCGAATCGCACAACGGATTTTTCTCTCTTTTTATTTAACACATGTCAACTTTTACGCGCAGGTAATATTGCAGGTAATGATCACTTGCACACTGAAAGCACCATCGCACACACGCGCACCCGCACACAACGCGTCCGCTTAACTCGCCTCGCGAGCACCGTCTGCCAGCCGGTCCGTAGCTGACTTTCCGTAGCGAGAGAAAGAGAGAGGTTCGCTGTTGGCGTACTCTGGTGGTTGTGGAACGAAATTCTAGACGATGCGCTCTTTCGGACAGACTTCCTATCTGGATAACGTGTATGCTCTTGACTTTGGTGCCCTTTTCGTTTTTAAGTCAATCATCTGTTTATCTAGATGTGCGACGTTCGATTATTCGTCTATTCGTCCATTCGACGGAGACTACTTGTTTATAATATAAATTTGGACTAAAATGTTTGCTCCAACGAGTGTGAAATGTACGAGGCATTTCAAGATTCACCCTATGCATAATTCAAGTTATATTTCCTAGGCACACATAAATAATGCATAAAACGTTTGAAACGAGACAATTCAGCATTGACGCGTCTGCGTTGCCGCCTCTGCTCGCTTCCGACACGAATATTAAATTCAAAAGAGATAAATTAACGCTCGACGCCACATGCTGTTTCCAATATACACCCACCCTACGTTTCTACGTTTTGTTTTTTGTTGTTTGTTGTTTTATTTTTGTAATCCTGTTCATTTGCAAGAAACAAGAATACATAAATAAGTGCTTCACTTTGAGACAATGAGCCGTTAACGCGTTGGTGGAGGCGCGAGCAAACGATGAAAAATTCATTAAGAAGAAAACGCGAAAGTGAAAATTGGCATGGCAACAACCATACACATACGTATTCGAGTGTACATGTATATACACACAGAAGAAGTCCGTACACTATGCTGGACTGCATCTATTACTACTGCTGCTGCTTTTGTCACATAGACTTTTTTTACCGCTTGTTCTTCTCAACCCTCCATCCACCACTTCTCTCTCTCTCTCTCTCTCTCTCTCCCTCTCTCGCTCGTGTTCTCGCAAATTTGCGTGACAGAAGTTTCGAGTGCTTTTTCTCTCCTTTTTTCTGCGAGAAGAGGAGAAGAAGTCTTTGAAGACTTCAGACGCGACTGATGCGTTTTCGGATGCCTTTTACGCTGATGTGATTTCTTTTTTCTACTTTTTTTTTCTCAAGGATAAAGGACACCTTGACGTTGGTGCTTTGATAATTGAATCGATCGATGAAACTTTGGTCGATATTCGAATTTGAGAAGCAGGGAATTACGAAATACGAAAAGCAATTAGCGTCTAGGAATGAAATTTGTTTTTATAGCTAAGGAAAGCAGCATCGCTGATTGTCATAATGATAAATTACAATACTTATTCAAACGTAAATACAAGGCAGCTGAAAAAACATAGCATCATCTCTTTACCTCGACCGCTTATAAATCATAAAGACTGACATAACGAGAATAAAGTAATAGTAGGCTAACCCTTCGTTATTCAATCGTTAGTCATCGATCACTCACTCGTTAAAAAAAAAGATAAACAGTTTCCTAGCTGTTTCGCAACTCGACACCTCTTCCGCGTGCATCGATAAAGAGTGCAGAATTGTTGTTACTCTTGTACTCGACAAAAAACTGTACGATAGTTCAGCGTAATTACAGAATTATTTTGCAGGTGCCATCTGCAGTCTTGTAATAAGCAATAACGAGCGTGTATGTACGTAAAAGCGTAGGCTCGCGGACGTCAATTGGAATGTGATCGCGAAGTATAACGCTCTTTTGCTCTTGCGCGATGACATGGAATTTGATAATTACGAAACGACGACGAATTTGGAAATGTCACGCGACGGAATTTTTGCGCGTACTTCAATTTTATATTAGTTATTATCATTGATACCATCGCGTACAAACATTTTGCATTCTCGTATACGATGACCTCAAATCTCATCGAATTTTTTCTATTTGCCATTCCAACGTTGATCAGCGATAAGTAGCACATACATCATTACACTTTCTGTGTGCGGCACAACCTCGTATATGTACCAGATGTTACAGTGTCGAAGAGAGTGTCGAACGACGCGGTGATGAGTAATTTAGTAGATCGATCAACACGCTGTTGCTGCGGCTGCTGTTGCTGCTGTTGTAGTATATTAAGAGGTTTTCTTTGCACGCTATAATAGAAAGAGAGAGAGAGAAATATTGTGGCGGTGCGTTGGCTTTCTACACAAGCGGATGTACGATTAAGACGTGCACGGTTCAATGGGCATTTGCTTAGATTGATCGATTTTGGTTTGGTGGCACCGTTCTTTTTTTATATTTTAATTAGATGTGTGTAGGTTGGCTATACGTTACCGCGACGAGAGGCCATATGTGTGTCGAATTTGTGAACTCACCTGAAACAGAAACATGAAACAACACATTAACATACCGTACATCCAAAGTAAAGTAGGGTTTTACGAGGAAACTCGTAAATAAATTCAATTATCAAGCCAATTTTTTACTATCTGATCGTTATATCAAGGAATTCATCAATGTATAACGAACCATCATCGTTAGTTTAATCATCAATGACATTCGTTACGACAATGAAAGAAGAAACGTCGAAAAAAAGCTCGACATACGTATATTTGAAAGGCGCTCTCTTAAAAATCTACACCGCAACTCTTGTCAAACTCATTAGTCCCAAGCAACGATACATCTCTCTTTTCCAGCAACGACCATTAAACGAAATGAAAAATTAGCCTTTCCCAAGCTACGGATACGTCGTACATCCTTATCACTCGCCCATCAAGTAAAAAGGTCAAAGTTACCAAGACGGAGAGAGAAGCGAGTACGACCACGGTCTTTCACTACTGCCACGCGCGCGCATCGTAAGTATGCGTACGTGTGTGTCCGTGCGTGGGTGGGTGCAGTGACGATGATCGTTGTCTCTTACCGCAAAAGGAAGACACGAGACGATCGTTCAACGTGTATAAGATGTCGCGTTACGGAAATAAACTTGCACTGGTTACGTATAGCGCCCAACCAAAAAACACAAATAAGTTCGAAACGTAAATGAGCGCTGCAAAAGCTTTCAAAGGTATATAATTACACGCGAGCGAACGCAGCCTAATAACCTAACGCAAATCTTTTCGAAAGATATAATTAAAAAGGGGTAGTGGCGGGGGGGGGGGGGAGGTAGAACAATACCGTACAGTGTAACAATATAAAGGTAGATTACATTGAGAAGATTCGAGAAACGGATGTAAGGCTTTAATTTACGAGTGCATCTCTTGCTCGTAAATATTTCCGTTAGAGGCGCTATACACGAAAATCGAAGAAGCGGATAAAACTTTAAGTACGAAAATACATCGGCTAAATGCGGAGAAAAAAGGCGATAGAGCTACTAGATGAAACATCCAAGATGTTGAAAGAGAGAGAAGGTATTTTCGTGAGCGCGGCTTTTTTTCTATTTGCTTGTTTGTTGAAGGGACGACCGGAGGATTTATACGCTATTCTTGGTATTCCAATAGCGTTGGGTGGTTAAAAAAGGAAAAAGAGTTAGGGCTGCTGCTTTGTTGCAAACTTATTTTCGAGATGAATGCTGAGAGTCTTGAAAACGAAATGATAAAAATGTGCAACGATATGGATTAAACTTGAATTTGTGCGTCGGAATAACTTGAGAGGGAATGTCACGCTTTGATTAGTTACGCAAATGTTTATACACGTCTTTAAGATATTAAGTAGCTTATTGAAATTCATTCGCATTTTTATCAAATTCGAACGAGCAATTAGATGTATGCATTTAGAAATGTAACGAAAGTTTCCGCATACGTATCCGCCTCGTTCGTCAAAAATATCACTAATCTTACACTCGTAAAGGAAAACGCGTCAACCCATAAACGTCAAGCGGTTTGCAAGATACTGTCCTCTCTCTCTCTTTCTCTTACGTTACTCTCGTACGATCGAATACCGCGCGACAACAAAACCGCGTCAATACGACACGCGTAAGCAAGAAAAAACAATAACGCACGAGATAGGGAAGGGGGGAGGGTTTGACATGTGGCAAAATTTTTAAGCGAACCGAGTCGCAGTTTAATTTTTGTGGTAGACGAGGAGAAAAATTGTCCGTGAATAATAATATAATCGTCGACAGCGTGAACGTGCAATACTAAATGTTTAATTGAGACAAAAGCAAAAACCAAGTCGCAAAACAATTTTCTCCGGATAGGTATGTCTGTCTATGTGCTTTCTTTTCGCTTGGTTATGTTGATGCGTGTAACCTAAATGTTATTCGATTTTCATAATTGTCATCATCGCGAGACTTAAGAGTGACTTCTGCGTGATATGCACAAGAACGAAAAAAAATGTGCCTTTTCTTTCAAAACCTCACGAGAAAAAAAATCAATTATTTCTTTTGGTACTATTGAAGAAGCACGTAGCAAAGATCCCCAACAGCGGGATACCCCAACTTTCGCGCAATTAGCATAAAGCAACGTCGTCGTTGTCTAGCATACTTAGCTCGAATTTTGCGTTTGGTCTTACTAGAATAAAAAAAGAAAAAAAGAGAAAAGATGCGCTCCTGGGAACCTTTTCTTTTCTTTCGTAAACTAATGAGGAACGTGCTTCTCGTGATGCTATGGATCTTTGAGTGTGCGTGTCTGTGACGAATATAATACAATGTTCGCGCGTCTAATTTCGTTTTCTCCACATCATCTTGTCCGCGAATGAGTTTTAGTGAGAATCGTTGAAACTTGTTTGATACTTTTGCCGGAGGGACATAATCGACGTATTCTAAAAATTGTATTCGTAAGATCAAACAATAATTAAACGTTGTTTTGAAGAAATATTATTTTTTACAGCTGACCGTTTGGAAATTGCGATCTCCATAGAACCCACGCACACGTACACAAGTACTTGGATAAAAAAAGATGTCTCTCAAGCATTGTCAAACTTTGAAAAAAGAGGTAAATTTATGTTCCATACGTAAAGGAAAAAAAGAAAAACACCTCGTGTGCTCGATAATTTATACCGTATAAGTTAAGATCGAGCATCTCGATTGAAGAATAAGACTCGACGAGCTGAGATCTCATCACTCGGTTTCCATAACGGAACTAAGGGCTACTTTTCAAGCAGTGCTACGATGTTTACCTTGGTATTCGACTCGAGTGCTAATTAACGCTAAATAGTTTTATTATCGCGCATAGTTCTAATTGGCTATTGGTCTACTATGGATATGAACCTGATATAGGAAACAAACTTGTATATTTTTTCACGAATAGCACACAATCAATAGGCTGTTTTATCATAATTAGAAGTACGTGAATTTCGTGATGTATTTCCAGCAACAAACGTTTTATTAACGGCTAACTTTGAAGCCAAAGCGTGAAAGTAAAGCAAATTCAACGGTTTAGTTTTCCTTGTAAACTTTCAAAAAGCATCAAATCCAAGTAGCTTTTATTTGTTAGTTATCAATCTTGAAGTAAAAAACAAATTGACACTACTCTGCTATCTTCCTGCTTATCGCCGAATATCAATTGCCAGATAAGAAAACAAACTCTAACTCTCCCCGATTTTTTCCAAACAGTAAAGGAAAATTTATCGCGGCAAAAGTGAACGTCGATATCGATCTCGAGGAAAACACCTTTTACCTCTCTCTCTCTCTCTCTCTCTCTCTCTCTCTCTCCCTATCCCGGTCTCTTCCTCGCTCGAGAAAAAAAGTATTAATAACATGGCACCGAAAATGTACCTGCTCGTAGAGGCAGATCAGTCGGAAGCCGATCCTATATCAAGGTAGGCCGCAGAAACGATAACCAATTCCAACGATATAACGAGTAGACGTACATACGTATATTTTTAGATTGATGACTCAATTGGTGGACCAACTAAAGACGACCACGACGCCAAAGTCAAGGAGCGAGAACACCGAGATTGCGTTGAACAATCGTCGAGCTGCCATCACAGCCGAAGCATGCGTCGATTCATCGGGAATCACCAAAGCTAAAATTCTCGTGTGCACCGATAAACCAACGTTGTCTTGTGAAAGTTCAACTTTTCCTAAGGAAACGACAACGTGCCCTAAAGAATCTTCGTCGGCTGGGCCAAAAGAATTATCAATGTGCCCTAGAAGAAACGGTCTCGATCCAACTTTCTCCGAGCAACGAGGACACCAGAAATTTCAATACCTGCCGTTAAAATCGAAAATTCCCGATTACGATAGCAAAAAATGTCCCAAACCTATCGTCTTATCCGATCAATTGTCCAACGCGTCGAGCTGCGATAATCGAATAAAACTCACTGCACCGATAATCAAAGGGCTTCGCGAGACTTGCGCGAAAAGTATAACCGAGGCCAAGTTAACGAAATATGGCGCGTGTATAGCAAGAAATAACGGGCTTCAAGATCAGTGTGATCCATTGACAAAGAGAGTGCTTAGGAACTGTTGCAAAGCCAAGAGATGCCGATGATTGGCAAGAGAGGTGATTGTAAATATTTTCCGTCGGAACAAATCGTCGAATAAATCTAGTTTTCAGTAAACGAGCTTTTTTTTCGACTTTTTTCATTTCATTTCCGATTCCTTCCTCGATTTATTTCACACGTATACCATGTATCCGCATCGTAGACTGCATATTCGTAAACAATTTTTCGATACATTCGTCTTTGGTGCCATCTTTCGTTGCAGCCCGCCAAACGAACCAGTTGTGGCAAAAGCGCTGGTGCGTATAACAAGAAGCCAATACGAGTACGACCAAAGCGACTGAACGTGCGAAAGACCGCGGAAGAGTTGGACGTACTCGGCCCAAAGAAGGTCAGTTCTCGCGAGTTGCGCGGCGGCGTTCTTTACACTGACTGCGACTGCAATCGGCGCAATGGCCTCCAGCACGACTGCCCGCGAGATCGATGTGCCGGTAAGGATATGTATACTACGCTACTCTCTTCTTGTTCGATGAAAAATAACTTGTTTTTTTTTTTTTTTTTAATGTGAATATGTCGATGGTCGATTTTGTTACGTGAATTTTTAACGTATCGATAAAACGTTTACAAATATACAATCGAAAAGTAATTCGTAAAGACGAAACGATCGAGAAATCCGCGAAAAAGGAATATTCGCTATCTCATAAAACGCACGTTCGCAGATCATAGATGCCTGACGGAACCGTGGCCTGACTGTGAGTTGTCGCGCTACTACCGAGACAAGTTCGCCAAGTACGATGTACAACGTAACAAACCACCTAATCCACCACGCTGCGTTCCCTTCAGTAACGACTTTGCACGTCGCTACGTCGACGCCAAAAATATGTGATTCAACTATCTTTTATTTTTACGTTTGCTTCAAATTCAAAGAGCTCTAGGGAGAACAAATATTATTTGGAAAAACCAGACAAAGTATCTCGTGCGGTATTGTTTGGCGTCAGACTTACGGGATCATATCCCTTTTATCTCTTTTGTCATACAAAGGGTTTGGTTGAAAATTCTCCGTAATTTTGTATCTTGTAAACGAGCGCCTTCGCTTTCTTTTAACATCGTAATCGATGACGATACAACAATGAGCCAAATGGAAACGTGTGGACGTTTGAGGCAATCAGTCAGAATTTCAAATTTCCAGATGCTCGTACGAAGTTCATAGACAGCGATTAAAAAAACACGTACTCAGACTCTATTGTGTACGTGGAACGATGAAAGTGTAAAAAAAGGAGCAGTCAAAGCTTATCGCAGAACGAAAAGAGAGTCATCGAGCGCGCGACGCCTCAAGTGCATTAGACGCCACTTTTTTTGTCTCCTTCTCTCAGTTTGGATATAGCCGTTAAAAATAAAATCCGAAGCTTACGTAGGAGCAGCATCGTCGTTATAAAAGTGGGCGATACTGCTGCTGCTGCTGCTGCTGGCTGTCGAGATTATCGATAGACTATTTTCAACGCGTCCGCGGTGTGAAAATAATTGATAGCCTGTGGCCGTAATGAGTTTAAGCAGATGAGTGTGTCGGAATTAATTCGACGAATAATGTTTGGTATTGGTTTAAACATCGATTTAGAAATATTTGTTGCTTTCAATGTTCTAACGATGAAAATTAAATTTGCGTAATTCTCTATCGTAAAACGTCATCAAACGAAAAAAAAAACTTGTTTCACATCCACTTGATATAGCTTGCAAGTGCAATTATTCGGCAAAACTTGGAAACACTAATGGCATCCTATTGCCGGCCAGTGGAAATAAATTAAAATACATTAACGTCACGAAACGATGTTGGCTTCAACTTTCCAGAGTGGACGATGACATAATAAACGTTGGAAATCATTCGTCCATTTAAATAAAATCTAATTTGCTTGGCGTATTTAAACAAGGCATCAACCCTAATCAGAATTTGAAATTTATTGCCAAGTCACAGCAACAGTGTAGTTTTCAACCACTGACTAAAATTAACAGTAAGAAGATTAAACAAACTACGTAAAAAATGTCGCCATTCAATCGTTTGAACAAGCTTAATTCGCAGCGACACAGTTGGCATACAAAACACGTCGCCTCAGCAACGACCTCGTCAAGGTCTAATAATCGATACGAGGTATTGTCCAGGGGGTCTTGACGCGCAACGAGTACACATATACAACGATAGACGCGAGATGCATTAGAAACGAGTTGGGGGGGGGGGGAAGGAGGAGGTAAAGTTTTATATCTACGGCATGGAATCGGACAGGAAGTATAACGGGACGAAGCATCACAACTTCCGTTGGCATTTGCATGGCGTCCGGCTTTCGGCAAGCCCCAGCTTCCTGCGAGGCGAACACGATTACCTCTTTTTTTCTGCTTTCTTTTTCTCTTTTTTTCTTTCGCATACGTGCATCTGTCGAGAAATACCACGGGATGTTGCGATCGACGTGTATTCTCATTGGTAATTGGAACTGCAGAAATTCATTTGGCGATGATACCAGAGCTTTTACTCGGATACGACCAACGTACTTGGTTGATCACTGTCGTCAAATAAATTTCGTCAAATAAAGGTTCACGTTTACGTGGCAGGTTCTGTATTGTTTAAAGAGGCTTGCGCAAGAACTATCGTTGTTCTTAATGTTTTCACGAAACTGCGTAATAAAAAGAAACAAGCAACCACGACATAATTTCTAATGAACGTTCCACGGCAAATACAATACCATTCGTTTCCACGTGAAACCTTGTGTTACGTCAAAGAATGCGAGAAAGCACGATGTATAAACAGGATTGAAGCAGCACGGACGCGAGTGCACAACGCAACGCACCCGAAAGCAATTTAATCTGCCACGAAGAGCGAGAGGGAAAGAGAAAAAATGACGATTCCACTCGGTCAACCACGTCAATCCTCGTTCTACTTGTGGCGGTAAATGCGTTTCTCGTTAAATAATTCCCATAGTCGGACATTTACATAACCCACCTATTCGTGCTATTGTTGTTACGTAGCTCGCCCTACGGCTATTTTTTCTATCTTCTGTCTTTAATAAGATCTCGAGAGATATACGACGAGAGCGTTAGGGAGCATTACAGGGGGACTTTTAGCGCTCGCTTTATCCCGGATTTATCTTGTCTATTCTTGGTTTTGTCCTTTTGTAATAATACCGTATGAGTAAAAAATGAAACAGTCGTAATTGATGATAATCGTTCGAACTCTTGTGAACACTCCTCGATCAACGAAATTAGCCCGCAGCAGTTTGCTTACAGTCTAATCAACATTGAAAGCGCGAGTAACCAATCGTGCTTTTCTCACGCCGAAATAAATCGATAGAAACATCGACGATAGACCTCGTGCGAAGAGCAAGAAGGAGCTCGTTAAAAAAATAAGTGGCAAAAGTGGTGGAACGTCTACACGGACTATTTCGGGAAAAATATGATTTACAGGCGTATTTTTCTCGTACGGTATCCCGTCGATTTTCAGGGCAATTACAAAAATAAGCACACGCGCTTTTTCTCGTTCTCTCTGGTTGCCAAGTACGCCAAGTGCGCCAAGAAAAAGATGACACGCGAGAAGAGGAGGGAGGAGGAATATTGCGAGCGCGACTCGGCGGCGCCGTCGCGCTCTACGATGGAACTCGAGAAAAATGCGTCTAACGATGGTTTCCGGGATTTTTCGTTTGGTACTTTAGGTAATTGGAATTTGTATACGATTCCTCAAGGACCGTTTGGAATCGGTCAAGGTTTTCGTTGTTTTTCGTTGGGTTTCGTCGGCGCCACTCCAACGTTCGCGAATGAAACGACCTTGTCAAACATGATCGTTCGTTTACACCCAATATTTCCCTATTAACAGCGTACACTCGTCTGCGTACGATGATCAAGATCGAACTTAAATATACCTCCGTTACCTCAGCTCGCGTGGAAAACGGTCGAGAGAAAAAGACTTCGCACCCTACACACGATCCAAGGTAAGAAAACGCAAGCACGATCGTCACACTTGTTGTTTTTTTCTACGTACGAGCCTAGTCTCCCATTGAACAACAAGTCTCGTCATCGGTAAACGCTTGCGAACGTGCACTTAATACCGCTTGAGCACTTTATCGAGAATCGATCGCTGAACTCTATACTCTCTTTTGCTCTGTCGATGCATAGTCATCCAAGAGGGCTACGACCTCGCATCGTTTTCCTTGCCTGACTTTTTCCTAACCCGGCGCTTTATTTGATGATACCACCACGGGTCAACGATCTATTGGGATATAAAAGGGCTATATACTCTATAGTACTCGCAATGGATCGCAGCTGCCGTTATAATCTTAATCTTAAAACCATACGCAGGATCATTTGGATGTCTTGGTGCTTTTTCCTTTTGTTTTTTTCTTTTCTCAAGGTGTCGCTTTCGATTAGGCAATCGGCACAGTTTCGGTAGCTTTTTTCATCCGTTCGTTATGGTCGATAAATCGCGTCGAACAACGCTGGTAATACAAAGCGAAAGCAGGCTTTGTCATTGCAGAAAAGTTGTTAAATCGCGAGAAAATGACAAGTTCAACAATTACTTCAAACGTTAAAGTTACAAGTTGTAACGGGTGCGAGGTACGGTCGGTGAGTAGGTAGTGCGCGAGCAGAGTGCGGTTTAGTTTGGAACTCCAGCCGTTCGAGTCGCCACGTTACAGCGAATACCGCCTATCCACGGTCGATATTTCAGAATTCGACCACGCCGGCAATACAGATAGCCTAGCTTATCTTCGACTACAACAACAATACCATCCTAACGTAATAAGTCAACAAAGTCGAACAAAGGTATTTTTGCCAAACGCTAATGGGAAAAGGAAAGCGCAAACGTACAACGTGTTTATATTCGACAACTTCGCTCTCGCTATAATTGGCCATCCAATCAAGAGTCATGCAAATTAGAAGCTCTCGTAATCCAGATGAGAGAGAGAGAGAGAGAGGCATTTGAATAATAAAAAAGGCCGGTGTACATAGCGACGAGATGAACGAGCGAGAAGCGAAGAAAAGTAATTAAGCCGCGCCTCGTAAATTTCATTTTTGTTACGCGCGAGCGGTGCGCAACAAACGGAGCCAAAACAAAACGGTTCGCCTGTGGAAAAATTAACGAAATATCCTTGACTTTATTTGTTTGTTTTTCGTCATTTTTAACCGAATCATTGGGCAAAGTTGAACGATAGACGCGTCTCCGTTTTCCAGTATCCAGTTGTCCAGTGTTTAATTGCAAGCACGACACGAGGACGCGCGATTAAAAATGAAAACACCCTACACTGTCGTTTTGTAATGTATCTAATACATACCCAAGCACGTTTTATTGCACGTTTTATTGAGAAACGAGCTAGAAACTAAAGCGATAGCCGCCGTGCGTGATCGACGTAAAAGCGATGTACAACCAGATAGTCGATACATCGACACAATTGAAAAAGAAAGGAGCCAATTATACCGTAAATGCCACGAGTCCAAGAAGCCTAACGATTAATAGATTAGCGAGGAATAGATACCGAAATCGCGTTCCAGTTAGCTGGGTTTAACGCACTCTCGGTTTATCGTCATTCCTCTCGTCAATGGTGTATAAGAGTGGAGAAGTCGTTTGTACGTACGCACATACGGACATACTCTATTTCGAGACTTAGCGCGTTCTTTTTCTTTTTTTCTCCCTTCGAGAGGGTCTCGTCTGACGGCCAAATGGGATTCCTTTCCATTTGAAAATGGATAATCAACAAGAAGGCTTGCGTTGAGTGTTTACGTAGTATAGTGCTTGGGATTCCTTTTTTTTCCACGAGACACATGGATTTGAAAGTATTGCAACATGGCTTACATTTACACAGGGATTATACGTTTCAACTTGTATTTCTGTTTCGATAACGACATGATTTGATTTGAACGTCATTGGACCACTGATTTGATTTCGAACTCTAATCAGACCTGCCAGTCAGATTTTCTAATCAAATAATAATCATAGATTATCCGATGCAATTGACTGGTCAACAAATTTCAAATTTTCTCTTACTAAATTCGTAATAAAACAAGCTGGACAACGTCAATGAAATTGTTTGGTGGGTGTATCAATTTGGCCAAAGTGTCTAATACGGAAAACAATCAAACTTATTATTCGTAGGTAATAGTTTTATGCAATCACTCGAGCCATCAGTTTGTACTTCTACTCTCCGAAAACGTCCATTGAAAATCCATCGACGGATTCCACGCTTCAGCAATGCAAAGAATAATATTGCCCAGTTTAATAAGACTCCAACAACCTCAGTCACTGGCGATTTTAAACACAGATATAAAAAAACAATGCCAACAGATGACAATCACGAGTTGATTTTTCCCGATGTAAAACTTACATCACAAGTGAACACGAATAATACTCGTACTACAAAAGTGTGCAGAGTTAACCTTCGCTAGTGTAAATTCAAACGTCCTTCCTATTCTTACACAACCAATCTGCAGTGAGGAAAAAAAACAAATACTTCCTATTCGTGAAACTGCACGGTCTACATATATGTATAAATTGTTTTTTTTTAAGTCAACCAGCGCGTTTTACTCAATTGTGCCGCGCCCGAGTGTCGAAATCTTGTCCGAAGCGCGATCCATTGTCCACGATTTACGAGCGCACACGCCCCCACGTACAGTGCAGTTTCTCTCTCTCTTTCTCTCTCTCTCTCTCTCTCTCTCTCTCTCTCTCTCTGCCTTTCTCCGTGCGCATTGCGGCCGTGAATCGGAGTTGCCATATATCGCTGACTACTATCTACTTTCTTTTTTTCGTTTGGATTTTCGCGATTGATTGACGTCGAGTTTTTATTTGTTTTCGTTCCGTGGAAAATCACAATCTCTTACCTTTAACGTAAATTGGCAGTGCTGTTGAAAAGAATATTTGTCGTTGCGTAACTCACCTGCAACACAAAACAAAAATAATGCACGATTGAAACTTTGAAGCTTTTACGCGAAAATGAGACATCAATGAAATAAACAATGAAATGGCGTACAAGATCATTTCGAAATCTTCAAAGACCAATGGTCAACGTTGTACTTGGTCGCAAAGCGCTCGCCAACGCATCGTTACGTCAAATAAAATCCATTATTCAAGTAGCGTAACGTCCGTCAAAAGTTGTGCGTACGAAATAACTGATCGCTGACATGGTCATAGTACAGTTAAAGCTACTGTTAATAACGTCGCGTGTAAGATCAACAATCCAAATCTTTGTCTCGATCTCCTTGGATAAAACGATCATCGACGCCAATCGATAACAACCAAGCTGCACGTCAAAACAAACGCACTTCTCTTTTTCACGCGCGCGCGCGGACTCATTTGTGCAAATAAACCGCAGCTCCGTCGCTTCGGACGTGTCTGAAATCTCAAAGTATTTTCTCGCCGAAGAATATACTCCTTTCTTTTTTCTCGTTGTCTCGGCAATCTCGCGCCGTGGGAATTGACGATAGTCGTCAGGTAGACAGAGCGACAGAAATGATTGCCGAGATTCCTCGTGGTTAATTGAATTGGCACTTGGATAATTGATGTACAATGTCGAGTTTTTCCACGCGTTAACGTCGCGAGTTTTGCCGTTGCCTTGAAAACGTCGACTACTTCTTTGAAGAAAGACCAAGGGGCATCGAACTATGTCGAATTATCAATTGCTTTGCTTGTTGTCGGCGTTATTATCGTTTCCAACAAAAGCGACGTTATATTTGATCGTTGTGCCCACTTAAGGACATCGCCCATCATACGGGTGCCCAAAAACAACACGATTACAACGACTCGACCTACGAGCACTTGCGCTTCGAAAATTCCATTCCGTAAAAAATTTGTTAATCTCGTAAACAATTAAAAAAGCAAACTTATCGTTATTTTATTATTACTATTATCGATCGCAACTCCTTTTGTTTTTTCGCCCAACAATCGCATATCGGCGAAGTAATCGGCTTTATCGATCGTAACGCTATCTCGGACCTTCGCCATACCCAGATCAGAACAATGCGTGTCTTCCAGATGTTTTCATCTCCAAAAACAGCAGACGTTCGGTCGATGTATATTTTACGCGTCTATTCTTTCCGTATGCTCGTGCTACTTGAACTCTTCGTAGAACGGAGGTTTCTATTGTTTGGAAATAGTTTCGTGAAGTTTAACAAAAAGGAAAAAATCGATAGTAGAAAAACAGAACAATGCAAAAATAGAATTTGGTTGCCGAGGCACAATGTTATTTCTATAATTTTTCTCCGTTGTTTTATATTCGTCTGTCAAGTGAATCACTTTCTATAAAAGAAAACTCGAGGAAAAAATAAAAGTAGAGATTTAAAATTAAAATGAATGCAGCAGAGCAGAAAAACATCATCGTCTTAACGACCCAATTACGCATCCTTAAAAGTATAAGCACCGACAAAAATAAAATAAATAATAATCAACGGTATATGCCAAGTCGATCGTTGCACATCGAGGGGTCAGGGCCACGCGTGCACCGCCACCGTCGTATATAATTATTACAACGTGCACTCGCGATCGCTTCGTCTCGTTCTCTTTCGGTCGCCCGAGTACAACTCGAACGAATAAAAGCAACTAGCTGTTGCGCTAGATCGCTCGATCGACGTACCTAGAGGGAAAGTGCGAAACTGGAGCAGAGACGACGACGTCGACGGCGGCGGCGGGTTGACTGTCGATTCACCCCGAGGTGATTAGAACATTAGAGTCGGAGTGATTTCGTAAGGTTATTTACAACGTTGATTCGCCTCCCAAAAGAAAAGAAAACGAACGAAGGTAAATGTGTCCAATGTGATGGAATGCAGGTTTATAATATGTAGATTGAGCCAATTGAAGGGCGCCCGGCGTCGTATTGCACGGTTGAGCCATTTATGCACGATAAGAGAACGAAGAGCAACGACGAAGAGAGCGAGAGAAAGAGAGGAGGGAGTAGAAGCGTTTGTATAGCCGGCAGCGATTTGTTAATTTACCGTGGCGTCGACTTGCGTTGCCTCTCGCTTGTGCATTCTTTGTCTATCGGATCGTTCTTGGATTACTCCGTCGACGCTCTCTACGCTGCGATTTATTATCTCTGCTCTCAAGGTATGCGCTGTCTTGTACGCGTGTTTGTTAAGGATTGATCACGTTTGAAATATTGGTTTGATCAATTTTTTTTGTCCGTTCGAATCTCCTTTTGCCAGAGTTAGTCGATCAAATCTACGCGATACAGTTACAAGCAAACACACGATAACGTTTCCACTGCCGTAATGATAAGGGCTGTATACTTGTAATAACAGTAATAACCATTTACGATCAAATGTCAAAATTCAAGCATAAAGGTGTCAACCACGCAAGAGTGCTTATAATCCCCGTGATTATCTCTTGCCATCCGCGTTAACGCGCATCACGAAAGAAAGGTGCTGCAGCAAAGTGCTCTTCTTCTCGTTCCTTTCTTTTTCTTTCGTAGAATTCCTTGGCAATTTTCTCGCTTGTCCCCCCCCCCCTCCGCCCAAACAACAACAAGAACAGGTGAGCGGATATTTAATTAGCGCATACACGCGCATAATGATGAGAAAGAGAGAGAGAGAGAGCACGGTTGTGTGTGTGTGTGTGTCTTTGCACTATGGTTCATCGAAGACCAAGCGCATACCTCGGGTCTTTAACAAGCGAGCGAGCAAGCTCAAAAGCTTTTGTTGACTAAAAAACAAAGAGGAAAAAAGGAGTAATGTTCTTACGAAGGAGAACTCGTCTATATCTTCGAAGGGATGCAAATTTACGAGTTTGCTCTACGCGCGTTTGCAAGTTTATTTTCCCGAGAGTATGGAATGCGTAAGAGTTGTGTGATGTAACGAAAAAAATAATAAAATAAAATAACGTATGTATTAGATAAGTTTTGATTTATAACGGAGAAATTTAATTAGGCGTGTCCATACTTTGCATGGCTACCGCTGCACGCAGCTTACACACACACACACACGTAAACTATTCGTAGCAGAGATATTACACGTTGTTGCTTTTTTATAGTCGAATCGACAATGTTATTACGTAGTTGAAATTACCCAACGCTGAAGGATTCATTAGGGTGTATATATGTAATGTATATACACATGAGAAAAACGTTTCTTACGTGTTCGATGCCAATATTTTTTAAGCAGTCTTTCTTTGATCGTAGCGTATAAGCTTCGTGTATCTCTCTCTCTTGTCACAAAAGCCGCATCGACGTGTATCAATTTTTTCATGCGCGACCGCACCAAGAAATCTATACGTACGTATATCTATACAATACAATATCGATATCCGTACGATCGAGTATACATACAGCAACGAAGCGCGAGCGATGAAGCGAGACGCTCGACTGGAGGAAAAGGATTTTGCTGCTGATATTGGTGGTGGTGGTGGTGGTGGTGGTGGTGGTGGTGCTGCTGCTGTTGCAGACGAGAAAGAGAAAGAAAGAGGCAAGAAATAGCGCCAAAGTATATGGCTGCTAGATAAGAACAACGCGTGTATATGTTGTTGCAACCAAGCAAATGCTCTTTACCTAGCGCGCCGAGACTTTGAACATTTTTCCTTTCTCGAAATTACGTACATTGTCTGGATTCAACGCGTTGGTTGCCTGTACGACGAGTGCTATAAAGACAATCTCGAGACAAAGCATCGCGGCGTATTAATGATTATTTGGATTGCCAGTAGGAAATTGCAGAGTAATTAACGAGAAAATACGTATACAAAGAAAATGGTGATACCTGATTCAGTGTCATCGGGATCGGCACCACGAAGACACGAATGGAAGCTTCTGGAGAGTCGTCGACCTCCCGGTGAGGCAGCAGCCGTAGCTGACTGATGCATCTTCTTCTTGTTCTTCGTTCAATTTACTTTGACAACATTCTCAATACACTTTACGCGTCTAACACTTTCACCATGAGTTTGCGTGTTTGGTGCTTTTTTTGCGTGTTTATCTATCTATCTGAAACGAAAATGCACGGGTAAAACTTTCTAAAAAGTTTCAAGAGACAATTGACTCAACGACTTTCTGCGTGCGTGCGTGATCCACTTATCGAACGTTCGAGGTGAAATTTATTACATCTGCAGTGCTCGTAAAACCAGTAGTTAACTACGTATAATACCAATGGATATACAATGCAGCTCAAGTGAATCAAACTGACAACGGTTATCGATCGACGTTTCATCGAATTAATCGAGATATGTATAAATAATTGGATGATTTCATTGCCAATGTTTCGCTAGATGCAGTTGGCTTGCGAGCGCTGTCGTATAAGGACATTGCCATTGGTTATGCGCTTGATACAGGATTTCAATATCGTCGCGTTACTTGCGACACTGCTGAATGTAAACGACCTCTTGACTCTTTTTTTCACCGAGTCGCGTTGTAATTGCGTCATGCAACAGGTATTCACAAGTTATTAGGCAAACTAAAATACTTTTATCTTTCACCGATGATAAGGTCAATTGTAGAAATATCGGGTAAACCTGGTTAAAATTGCGCGGTCAATTATAATCGCTTTAACGTTGTTTCAAGTCAAGGAACGTGCTTTACGTGTTTAATCTACAAGGTTGACGTTTAGAGTCTTAATTATTCCGTTTTGAGCGATTTCTTAACGTAGTCGTAGATAATAAGGTTTGCAAGTGCACCCAAAATGCGTAAGCGTCAATTTGGCATTCGCGCAAGACCAGTAGCGATATCTAAATAAGTGTCGATAATATGCTTACTCGATTGCGAGCACAATTTATGAGTTTATGACAATTTATGTGGCATGTGTGCGCGTGGGTAACGAGCAAACTGACTGTTGTAACGCGTAGGTGTCGTATGTATTATGCACGTACAACCGCGTAGGCAAACTTTACAAGTGGGATAAGATATCGATTTGTAATTAAGGGAGCTTTCGAACAAATAAAAGTGCAGACGACCAATGTACTACAAATTTGTATTTTGTAAGTTTACGTAACGATCTTTTCGTCGGTATTTACGGTACTTTCTCTCTCTCTCTCTCTCTCTCTCTCTCTCTCTCTCTCTCTCTCTATTTGATGTAGATGAGGGATCTAATCGACGATTGTAGCAAAAAATCCAACGAGAGTAAACGACAATTGGAGCGAACCGTTTGTGTTTGGGTTTCGTGCAGTTTCAAAGCAGCGATTATACGGCGCGCGTACACCCGAATACGCGATATGATTAACTATTAAAATTCACGTAGCTGACGAATGCTCACTCCTCTCGTACGGTTAATTATTCGCAAACAGATAACGAGCGTTGTCAGTGTTCTATGTGAAAGTTGGTAAAGATAAAATATATAGAAACCGCAGCGACTAAAAAAAGCTTTTACGTATAACTAGTTTTGCCCATTTTTCAACGAACGACACAAAAAACAAACTACTTTCTCGATATACTCGTACATGTACAGATAGACACGTACACACACGTCGTCGAATATCAAAATTAAAATAAAGTTTTGTCAAAACTAGGCCGTATCTCATTGGAACAAGGAAACTTGAGCGGAAGAATTTTCCGCGACCCGATTTCCCAAACGAGAGGTTACGGTTAAATACCACGTGGAAAAAAAACAAAATTCAAAGCTCAAACGTGTTAGAGAGAGAGAGAGAGAGAGAGAAGAGGAGGGAGATTTAACAAGTTAAAATTCCAGGGAATTAATTGGCGCCGGTTTCAAACGATCCAGAGCGAGTTAATTGTATTAATCGAGCCACTTAATACGCTCGCGTGGCTTCCCTTCTATATACGGTAGTTATGCATTTGTAAATCGATGATTTATCGGATGCAAGAAACTGGTTCTTCACCAGGGATTCTGATCTCGTTCAGTAAATGGATGTTCGATTGGAAAGCTCGTCATTTCGTAGATACGAGTTTGTTAGATTTGCTTTGCTGGCATTTCTGGACAACTAGAATTTCATTAATCATTTCGATCGATCCGAATTCAACGAGAAACATTCTTGGCCAGATTTTGTTTGGCTTGATTTCGTTGTACGAGATCACTCAACGTTTGATCGTTCTAATTACAAAAAGGTTCAATTTGAATTAACAGTGGGCGCTGTGACGAGCGTATTGTTTGTTATGAAAAAGCGCAGGCGATACAGCGTGACCAAAAAGGCTGCCTTTAAAACGCACTCGCTTGCGCGTAGACTATTTCCGCGCGCACGCGGATCGCGAGTTTTCTCGAAATAGAATCAGGAGAGGAGATATGTCGCGAAGACGCGCTAGACGCGTAGTTTGAAGAGGCATGAGCAATGTGGATACGTGCAATTATATACGTGCCTTCTAATTTGTTGATATCGTATAGGTAGTTTTGTAATTGGGAGCGATTCTTTCGTCGTTCCTGGGTCGATCGTTTTGACGATTAACGATTTATTCCTCGAAGACGGTTCTTTTGTGAAAACAGATGACCGTATCGACCATAAACGTTGTTAGGTTGCTCGAACTAAATTATCTTGCGACGAATAATCGGCAAATCGAATCAATTTGTTCGACTAACGCCACTCGCGATAATAAAAACGCCCTCGACAACGTACACGAACGGAAAAAAGTTAATATCAACGTACAATTGCTCAATCGAGTCTCGCGACTTTGTTTTTTTGCATCGAAGCGTACGTATATAACAACCTTGTTCTGGCAAACGCGGAGAAAGCTCGTAGACGCATAATTCGTACCGTTCGGTGCAAAATCTGCGTCTGCAGATATTCGGGTTTTTTTACGTTGCAAATATCACGTCTATGCAAGATAGAAAAGCCCAGAAACGCGTAGTAGCTCGTAGCACGACCTGCATTAACGCGTAAAAAATTTGGAAGACAAAAAATAGAAGTGGAGAAAAATGGAGAGAATCCCTTCTAAAATGCATACAACGTGGTGGATGAATTTACGAGAAGATCCGGACCGTAGAACCTCCTAACGTCGAGAGTCGAGAGATACGAGTGTAAAGTGAATCATGGCTTCACGAGCTGAGAATACGGAATTTCCGTGGTAAATGTTTGATGCCGCTACCGAAGTTTCATCGCGCGAGTGATACTATAAATCTCGAAGATGAAACTTAAATTACAAAACTGGGATTTTACTTGGGGGAAATGCGCGTACGCGTGAATAAGCGCGAATAAGCGCGAATAGGGCGCGAATAGGGCGCGAATAGGTTATCGCCATTCGATCGATAAACGTGCTAATATTCATATTTTCAAGGACGATTGTGGAAATCGTCTGCTTTTCGGAGGAAAAGCTTTTGCGTTCCGATCGTCGGTTCTCGACCAGCACGGTCTCGTCGGTTGACGCAACAATGTATTACCGATGAAACCAGGTGTGGATTGCAATCGAACATTGTTTATTATTGTTTTCATCGAATGGTATACGTGACTCAGGATGTGCTTTTTATCGGCCAGCTCGATCGATTTTCATCGCGTTAAATTTCTCGACGACTTCGATCGTCTCTTTCTTCTGGAACAGAAAGAGAAGGCATCGCTCTGAAAGCTATACTTTTCAGTTGTTTCGTACTCTTTTCAAGCAAGTACAAATTTGCCGCTTCAGACGTCACGATTGTTCCATCGAATCAACAGAGACAAAGGTCCACTTGAAGAATTTAACCAGAACGAATCAATCAGCGCGCTATATCCTCGGAACGTTGTTCGAGCGTTCTTCCGAGAAAAAAAAGGAAGAAATCTCTCGTACGCGCCCAACCAGACCGCTACGGACAATTGGCTCATCTTGAGCAACGACGATTGCACGAGCGGAGCGAGTTTCAGTGGATTAAGTTGATTGATCGAACCGGAAGGAAAGGCAAAAATCTCGAATTAATGCGCGGCGCTGGATTTTAACGTTTGAATAAAAATAATAGTAACAACAATAACAAAGTGGTCGATGATGGATGTACGAGTACGGAAAGAGAAAAATTTATCGCGCGAGAGTTCGCTGACCTAAGATTGCATACAGTCCCATACAACGCAGGAAATCCTGTGCTATTCTATTGAAATAGGAACGAGCAAGATATTAATAAAAACAGCGATAAAAAATAGAAACAAGAGAAAAAAATAGACAACTGGCAGCAGAAATATCGAAGACTGCTTTTGTTCTCGTCGTAATGCACAATCCGTGGCACGTGCTGTTGTGTTTTGCACTCGTGCAACACGACTAATTGGCATTTATTTAAGCTTTTTACGAGACGACTCGTCACCTATGAAGCGCAATTAAGAGCTTTTCCTAACTATTTCTGCTCGCTCGCACGCGCCCGCGTGTGTGTTATCGCAATGGGTTACCATGACGACAGAGTCTAGGTAAAATAATCACCTCGATGATTGTAGATTTTAGTCGACGTTTATGCGAATTTTACCGCGAGGAATGTAATTAGACGGTGAATTTAACGTGGGTTATTTTTGTTTTCGTTCCAATTGATAGTACGGAAAAGAATACAGATGTGAAATTGATTCGATTACAACGCAAAATAACAATTGAGTAAGTTGAGTTACGAGTAGTCTTCGAGCGTTATATTCCACGTAAACGAGAAAGCTTCGTCAGCGGCCACATATTGACGAGTATGTACAATATAGTAAAGTTTTCCTAAGTGTCGTAACGGCAACATCTAGTGGTTAAGTATTCTCGTATCAAGCTTTACAATTGAGCTTACGGAAATACATTACAACCATTTTTCCCAGCGCACACGGTTCCTACTGTTTTATCGTGTACGAAGATACGACGCCAGTCGTATCGTTGCACCGAAAACAAAAGCCACGATCGTTAATGTCGCTTCGCCAAATCCAAACAACGATACAAACGAATATCAATCAATGCCAAATTTTATAGCAAGACAAAACAAAAGAAATGACCATTCGTAGCGAATATGAAAAACAGGCCTCAGCAGTCGAACATAACTAACAATTTTCGCAGAAATAAAGGAACACGATATAAACGCGGAAGTGTACACCTAGGCATTACACGCGTCGCGTTTCGCGTACCTAGTACAACACCTACGTTGCAAGGGTACAACAAAAGCCTTTAATCATCGTCACCCACATGCGATGGCTCGAGTACGGTGGGCGATCGCTTTCCAACAACGACGACGAGACATAGAGAGAGAGAGAGAGAGAGAGAGAGAGAGGGATCGATAGGAGGATGACGCCAAGTTCTTTTAGCGAAACGGGAGATACCCATACGAGAGTTAGCGAGCATACTAAAAATTGACGTTCTTCCTCTACCTTATCTCTCGATTCTTTTCGATTTTCCAAGAGAATATCGAATTCGTTGTACGCGTATCTTAACAAAGTACTTTGACTGAATCACCGATAATGCTTTCCTCAAGTTTTCACGAGAGAGAGAGAGAGAGAGAGAGAGAGAGAGCGTGAAAGGGGCAGAAAGAATTACTTGGTCAGTTGGCTCGAAAGACCCGGACAACGACGTCGACAACGAGGACTAACTTTGTTCGTTCGAGTCGTCGTCCTATGTCCTCGAGGTATCTCTCGGAGAAATTATGCGATACCGACAAATCGATATTAGCGTGCTCAACTTGTGCTTGACGATTACGTATTTGCCACGAATGAGATATGTCGTTAAACGTTAAACTTTGCAATTTGAGATGCGAACAAAAACGTAAGTCAAACGTAATTTCAGATCACTGACAGGTGAGTTTATACAACGTAACCTGACAAGAATGAGTTTTCGTTTCCGAGAGGCGTTTTGCCAAGAATTCGAATGTACGAGTAAAAGCTACAAAATAACGAAATGAAAAAAAACAGGTGCAAAAGGGAGAGAGGGAAGAGTCCACGGAAACAATGTACCATTCTCCATATTGCGATCGATCATAGTACAAGAGACGAGTATTCGATAAACAAAGGTAAAGGTTAGCCAAGAATCATAGCCCTTGTACAGAGGGAGGGACGTGGACGTGGCTTAGAGAGAGAGAGAGAGAGGTCATCATAATTGAGAAACGAGCCGTGTTTCCACGAGCGGCGAAGAAGGATATCCCCTTTTGTCAAAAGTGCGCTACTCTCTCCCTCGCGCGCGCGTTATCCACACCGGAAGTCAGCCTGCACTATATGCTTCCTGTTCCCCTTTCACCAGAGCCGCCACGATGCGACACTCGAGCCTCACCTGTGTTATTCGGCAACATCTTGCACACAAAAATAGGGAATAGAACAGATGCTTGTTTTTTTTATTTGCCAATACAAGTGTCATTGTATATAGCTTTCTATTTCGAAATGCAAGGTGTTTAGAATGAAACTAACGAGTGGAATGCAGCAAAACAAGCTGTTGATTTATCCAACTTTCTCTTTAACGAGTGTTTGTGTAAAAGTATCGATACGTTCGAATCTTTCGAATGATTGATTAAAGGATTAATAATTTGCTTGTAAAGAGGCAAGAATCTCAGATTACGCTAGAGTCAATCAATTAATAAAAAGGAAGATTATAACGTGCAAAATGTATCGTCGAAAATCGTTCGATAACGATATGTTTTCCGACAAAGACGCAAAATTAAGAACCCACGCGTAAAAATTGATTGACACACATAGCAAGCATGTATACGTGTATACAAACAAACGACCTTCGCAATCGCACGCTCAAGATCTAGCTCGTTTTCTCGCGTACTCGTGAAATCGGGTTAACCCGTCAGCCAAACGATAAGTTCTATATAAGAAAATTTGCGCCGTACACGCGAACGAAACTCGCGTATGTTCGTACGTGTGTGTGTGTACAAGTATACGACTAATCAATGCAGGAGGGAAGGCCACTTTACTTGCATAGTATACACTAGCAGACGATGGCCTACTTTTTTTTCGCGAAAGGTGAGATTTTACTTTTTCTATCTATCTCTCTCTCTCTCTCTCTCTCTCTCTCTCTCTTTATATATATATTTGATGAATTATTCAATTTGACCAAGTAACGAGCGTTGCTGTGATAACACGCGTGGACGAAGAAAACACGTTATGTTAACGCGAGGAACACTTTCGATTTTCAAACTTGTTGTAATAAATAACATTAGATGGAAGTGTATCTTTGCTTCTATCGAAAATTCCGTGAATTTTACAATAAATAACGTACTTTATTTGTTCTTTCTTATAATTACACAGCAAAGAAACAGAACAGTCCCGTTAACGATTACTTATCAATTCGGCCGAGCAACGCACTAATTCGCATGAGCCCGTATATGCTCAGCCATTAACGAGAAAATTACCGCGTTCGCGCGCGTCGCGAATCGTTCCTTATGTGCGTGTACATATATACGCATTTGCAAGAAATACGTTTATGGAAATTGAATTCCTCGACAACACGAAAAGAAAAAGCCCACGTTTGCCGCCTTATGAAAACTGAAAAAAAAGGAGTAACAAGAGAGAGAGAGAGAGAGAGAGAGCGAGGAACAAACCCGCAGCCAAAGCTGTACGTAAGCGGCTTACACGTCAATGTGGGGCTTTTTCCGGAAACATCAGCGGCAGAGAAGCACGAGAGGAAGAGATGGAGAGAGAGAACGAGTCGTTGACATCGAAAATAGGCATATTATTTTTCTTTCTTTATTGCGGTCGTTGCTGTTGCTGTTGGTGTCGTTGTTGCTGTTGTTGCTGTTGTCGCTGCTGCTGCTCCTGCTGCTCTTGCTGCCGCGTAGTTTCGGGTAAATTAGGCGAGTATGCGACGAATTTCACAGTAAACGATTACAATGTGTACGACGACAATGGTGCAAGATGCGGTTGGCTTGCTCGATTGTTGTACTTTCATTACGAAAATGCACATAATGGATTTCTATATAGAGCAGAATCTGCATTTTTTTCTTTGCGATTTTGCCAAGTTTCTGCGCGTCAAGCCGACATTGGCAGTCGTACGAGGAAAGTAAGTAAGACGATATTCGGTTATCCACGGTAAGCCACGTCTGTCCGACAATACGAGGTAATTAATCAAAGTGACGCGATACTCTTATACGGTATAAAGTGGATCAAGCGCGCACAACACACGCCGTACAGGGCTAAAGGTGGTACAATAACGAGAACCAGCCAGCTTTGCAATTAACGAACCTCGTGCGAGTTGACAGCGTCTTGATCTTCGGCTGGAGAGCCTCTTCTTTCTGTCTTTCCTTCGGAGCTGGAGCTGACACACTGTGGAGAGACGACAAGACTTTGCGTTTGTTTACTACTGGTTTATTGGACGAGGTTTTTTCTTGTTTTCTGCGTTGGATAACGAAGAGCATTTGTCAAGTGACGCAACGCATTCTAACGAAATTTTCTTCCACGAGCTAGCAGAAAATAAAGCGCACAAAAAATGCATCTTCGTTCCCGCGGTCGCGATTTCCCTTTATCCTCGTACTCGCATTGTTGCGAACCGAGAGTATACGTACGTGCGTATTCCCATGGCACCGTAAAATTGAGATGACGATTCTCTCTCTTTCTTTCGTAAGAAGATACATACGCGAGCTTTCCTAATCGTTTCTTTCGCGACTTCTCGAGCGTTAACGCGCCAACTACGCTCTGGCGGAAACTAGGTCGGTTAAAAAGAACGTTCGGATTAAACGCGATCGGCATGCGCGTTTGTGGTTTTGCGCGAAAGCGGGTAACTTTGGGCAGGCTACGTTCACGGGTTTCGCTGGTTTCGTCGCGTGGGAATCACCGCTGCCACGATTGTTTATTTACAAACCAAAGTTCGATAGGTCGTTTAATTGCTCTCCAGCTTCGAGATGGAAAGATCCCTTCGCAATTCCAGTCAAAATGAATTTGTCTTTTTGTCCAACACAAATCTAACGGAAGTATCCCGCGGCAATACTCAACACCGAGAAATAAGAAACAAATAAAAAAGGTCGTTCGACCAAACAAAAAATACGCGCGTGCAAGCAAGCACCTTTACGCGTACAGTTATACACGAGAGTTGGTTGGCGCGCGTACGACACCTGGCATTGCTACCCACGTGTCGTCGTTCGAAAATGCACGTGATGGATCGTGTGTCCCGTGAGTGGTGCGCTCGGCCATGCGTATAGAACAGGTGCGAGAGTCGATAGCCACCCTTTATCTAGGTCGTTTGCCCGCGACAAGTCAACCCACCGACCAACTACCACGACGACTACCACTACGGGAGCGTGGACGTTTATGCACCGCGGAGAGAGAAACGCGATTAATTGGCCAGCCTTTTTTCCGTACCGCGACTTTTCTTTGTCTTGTTGCTAGGGGGTTGACGTTGTAGGAGCTCGAGATTTACCGTTGCGTGTGCGCAAGTTGTTGTTTCCGTGATTTATCGATCGCAACTTTAAATCGTCGTGCATCAAGTTTGTTTCTTCGACAGAGCACGCGACTGAACATTTTGCCGCTAAATCAAATTCGCAAAGTATGCAATTTTCGATAAAAACGTCGATATAGTTGTTGGCGAACGATCCAATTTTCTTGTAGCCAAAACGATAAATAACGATTGACCGAAGATCGAGATTTGCAATCGACTACACGGCCCGTGACGACAACGACGACGACGACGACGACGACGACGACGACGACGACGACGACGACGACGACGACAACGACGAGGAGGAAGAGTAAACTAAAAATTACTATGACGAGTACGAGTGTCTGACGTGCGCGAATGTTATTTTTAAAGTTCATCCCAGACAAATTGGCAGATCAAAATTGGATATATTTTTAGTGCAAGATAATACTCGCGTTACATTTTATATACACGTCGGCTATCGAGAACATAAAAAATCCATTTGTTTCAGTTTCGTTCGCTTTCCAAGAAACATACGTAACAACGAACACGTCCGGTTATTTTGCTCGTATATATTTTATCGGCAAAAACTCCCGAGGACGAGGAATTTTCTTACGCTTCGCTTCACTTTACCAAATCTAATCTCTCTCTCTCTCTCTCTCTCTCTCTCTCTGTCTCGCGCGCGCACACTTGGTATAAACTAATCTATGCCCACGCGTCTTTCCGCGTATGCGTGCATGGTACACGTATAAAACGACAAAAGACTCGTATGTACTTTTCCTTCCACGATAAAGCAACAAACGATTTCGTTGTTTTCGTTATTCAACGCAAAAAACAAAAAAAAGATAAGAATCATCTGGAAATAACGATTGACTTGAAATCTTACGTAAACACACCGATGCACTTGGACAATAATCGGTAGAATGCGCACAGTTTGTATACACACAACAACAATAGAACGCAACACCACTCGTGAACTAACAGAAAAATAAATAAATCAGCCGAGAACACGCAACGCCGAAACGAGCGGCCGTTACGCGAAGAACGTCGGCGCCGTACTGGCATACGCTCGTGTAGCAGCTCGAGAGTTGGCCGGCGCGCGCGCCCAAGATATATACTTATACTTCACCGGTTTGCCGCTTGCAGCGCCCGCTCTCTCTCTCTCTCTCTCTCTCTCTCCTCATCGTTAATACTCACGTGTGTGGCAAAGGAGACAGAGAAGAGGATGCGTTGTCGCGTGCGATACACGTTGAATACGGCAGTTGGGGAGAGTGCATCTTTTTTTTACGAAGGATGTGGCGGTTATAGTTGCAGGGATATGGAATATTATCTCGCTCGATCGAGAAGTATAATTAATTTTGAAAATCCAGTGAATCCGATGGCTTTCGGATAACCTGTATTTACAATTGTTGTCGAAGTAGGAGAACACGGCGTTTGTTCGTAACGAGCAATAAACATGGTCAAGTGAGAACAATTATTTTAAAGTTAAATTTTTTTGTTTTTTCTTTACGATCGGATAGTTGTACAACGAGTCGTTTGCACTTTACGCGAAAACAGGCTCCTAGTAAAAGTGCTTCTCAAAATGGCCCTGACAACAATGAATCTTCCTGCAAGTTAAAATGCGAAAAGTGAAAAAAAGTACAATTCTCTAGAAAGTTAGCTAGTTGAGATTCGCCGTCGAACAATATACTAATTTCAATAACGTCAACCACGCACGGAGTCCCTTGCGTTTTTCACAATTTCGTATTTTACGAGTTGCGTTGGAAATGCATTTCTTTTTGTTCCGTTCGCTATGAGAAAGTCGTTTTCCGTAGAGCAGTTTCCTTTGCGCAATTCCGACTGGATTCTATGGAAGTAGTTTGAGATTCCTTCGTGTCGTTATATCCCCGGATAACTGCCACTTTTAATTGTACTCTTCTTATACTGCCTTCTATAAAATATTTTTATAGCTCGGCTACTGAGGAAACTCGCGATGAATTATTGATTGTAACGACAGAGAGACGGAGTTAAAGTTTAACATTGAGGAGAAGGAATTGCATGTTATTTCATCGTATAATTCAATTAGCAATCGGACGTGAATAAAACTATCGATAAAATTGTATATCGATCGATCTATAGGTACAATAGTCCCACATACACGAGAAACGTTGCTTTGCAAGAGCGTGGGAGTGACGTATACTCGTACATCGAACGCCCCTTAAGCTTTATTCATCGAGGGGAGGGGTGCGGAGGGGGGAGGGGCTGTATTACAGAAGGCTACAATACAGTCGACGTTTGTTCGTTCGAGAGGGTAATGTGGGAAGTGCGATTTTTCCAATCGTCCAATAAATCAATCTCGCTTACCATGTTTTCCGTGGACTAACGTTCTTCCAGTGTTCGTAGATTTTGAGAACATGCGTTGCAACTCGACCAACGTTCTAGCCGGAATGAAAAAAAAACGGAAAAATATAGCGGAAGAACAATTAAGACTTGAATTGCACGTGTGTTCGAAGCAATTAGGACCCTTCTTCTATATTTCGTGCTGTATGCTGCTCTCGTAGAGGCAATCTTTGCTCTTGGCGCAATGAGCACAACGCGCGTCGTGCATTTCTAACGTGGCTTCGCTAATTCGACCAATTTCTTCCGCTCTCTAGCTCTTTTCCTTTGTTCTGCGGTTGTTTATTTTTTCCAACGCACTCGGTTCAATAATTGCAGGTAGGCGTTGAACGTGGTACCTTCTTTTTTCGAGGCTTTTATTCGGCAAGCGTCGACGTCTCAAACACCCCTATTTCGGATGAATTATCACTCGAAAATTAGGCCAAGTCACGCGACGACGAGTGAACCTCGATAATTCTTCTGTCGCTTCGAAAGGTGGATACTTTGACGTGTTTTAAGCGAAAGCTTTGTACTATTTTGAGCGCCTCGGTGAGTGTGCGCGTGTGTGGGATCTCGGGAAGCTTCGATTGCGAAAGCTCACTGACGTTCGTCTAATGGATTTGAGGCTTTATCTCCGAAGATATAGGCGAGCGAAAAAAAGACAGAAATGCCGTGAGTATTGTGTGAATTTTTTTTCCAAGCGATGTCGAGTCATAAACGGTTTCTCCGGCGACTCCCACCGGAAATTGCATTCAATGGGGCTTCAAGTCCGTAGGTGCGCCAGTTTAATGGGTCAATCGAAATTCATAACGAGTGAATAAGCAGCGCTTTTGTCCAACCACCACCATTTTTCTCTCTTCTTTTATTGACAATGCAACAGGTTGTTATTTGAGCAGTTTCTCCGTTTATTGGCCACTTGTGTCAAGATTGCAGTGTAAGGATGAGTACAAAGTGGCCGTGTAATTAAAGCGATAATTGTGCGTCGACGCAAAGTTTGCGGTACGTTTCGTTAGGTTTTTACCTATCGATCGTGTCGCCTCGTTCGCTCGAACGCTACTACAACGCGAAAGCTTTCTTTATTCGAGAACGCCGACGTTCCAAGGTACATCTTTGAAAACTCCGATGCGCAGACGTACGCGCAAGAGTCATTAATACAGCGTTGAAAAACAGGCGCCAGCTCACGAGAGATTATGAATTTTACGCGTGGCACGCACATTTACGACGTTTCGCGTACTTTGGTGTACATCGTATACACGCGCGTGGATTTATTTGCGGGGAGCAAAGAAGAAACGGCGATTTATCGAGTGCTTTGTGGAGGTCAATCAACTGCCAACCCCGTGGTGACGAAATAGGCTCAAGAAAGTTACACTTTGTCTAGAGTGCGTCCTTCGTTGCCCTTCCGTAGCGTCGAAAAAGCTTCTTTTCCGCGCTGAGCTAAGATTACTCGCGGCTGTATGCCGAATATTGGCTGTCGAACTCGTCGAGGGACAATTCGTACCGTCATCGGTACGCCAATCCACATTCCGAACGAACAAACGACGTCTGTCAAACGACTTTTCCGCTCGTCCACGCTGTAAATAACGTGGACGGATGAACGAAGGTTTATGCAATCGCGCAAATGGAAATGCGCTTCCACTACTATCGCCGCCGAAAGGACGAAGAGAGGGAACAAAGTAGCTCTATTTATCTCTTATCGCTACGAGAGGAAAAACTCTTGATAAGTTGAAATTCCAATGGGAATGTTGAAATAGGTCAGCTTAATTAAAAAAAATTCTCGCGGCCTTTTTTTCTGCGCCAATTCAATTTTTCCCTCGATAAACCGCGTACTTCGCTGCTTGGAGCACCACGAAGAGGAATCTTTTGATCTTTTTTTTCGAGAGCAAGAGAGACTCTATTTGGCGTGTTATTTTTGGAATTGGTTCAGCGGCTGCATGAATAAAAAATGCGACCAAGTACAGGGTTGAACTTTTTGTGGTCGTTTGACTTACCTGCTACGTTCTCGACAATTACTCTGTACCCTCGTACGTTAACGAAGGCAAACTTACCTGAAACAAGAAAGACACAAAGAAATCGTCATTGTCCATAGAGTATAATCGAGTTGTCAAATGGGAACTCGTTAGCTCCACGTCGTTCGTTGGTATTTCTTTGCAATTTTATAAAACTTGTCACGTTTGGAGAGCAGTCGAAAAACGTATAAACTGCGCGACAGTTTGCAGATGTGCGAAGTCGACGCGTCCTTCGCAACGCCCACGCTCGTGGATACCGCACATGTGGTCGTTTTCGTTGCGGATATACGATACGCCGGTATTAATCTCGCGTTTTCGACTGTGATCCTAGATGCGACTTTTCATCTTTTTTTTCTTTTTGGGAAGCGATAGTTTTGTCGAAGAGGATATCCGATGTAATCATGCTAAATATAGAATATCGCGAGACTTCTTTGTTCAAGATTAAATCGATAAATTGTGTTTCAAGTCAAATCAATATCTCGAATGCTGCTGAGAATCTTCGCGAATTCGTACGTCAAGACGATCAAACGTCGACGTTGTTTATGCCAATAAAACCAAGCAGCGACCCGACACGCGACAAAAACTCGTCCAACACTTTACTCCCACAATGCGGCTCTTATTTTGAAATTCAATCGTTCCAGGACAACCCTACTTTGCACATTGGCACGCTAATCTGGCTTGCGGCCGCTTTGGCCAACGCATAAATAAGGTGTGCTCTTCACTCTGTGCGCGCGTGTAACAATGCACGTTGTCGTAGACATAAAAATTGCGCTTGGCACTTCCGCTTACGGAAAGCACACACGAGGTTTCTTGCCAAACGACTAATCTCCATAGCATGTGTTGTTACCCATTGCCACGTGTATACGCGTGAGTCGTTTGGTTTGGCTACAGGAAATTCCTTCGAAGGAAAAGTTGTAACCAATCTTTTAGCCGCACTGTGACTTGAGTTCGTTGATTTTCTATAAAAGATCCGTAGCTGAACTCGAGACGACCGATCGTAGTGTCATCCGAGAAACCGATAATTACCTAAAGTCAAGAAAGAAAGGCCGTTAAAAGGATGGGTATTCATGGAAATTTGTCAAAAGGGAGGCGCGTCAACTTCTCTTGAAGCGAATGAACCGTGACGAAAAGTATACTCTGCGGAGGGTATACGAAACCGAAAACCACCAAGATACACCGACATCAGCTTTCAGCTATTTTCCGAGGTCTAGGATGAAACTTTCGTTAATGATACGCTAATTGTATCGTATACTCTGTAAACAAACGATGCATTGACTTTTGCTTCCAATTAAACCAATACGATCGATCGAAGATTGGCCAATCCCTTGCAACGACAATTCGACAACGAACGTCCAGTATGCGCTAGCGAAGGCAAGTTCCGAAGCTCCGGAAAAAGTGAGATAATCCTTTTGTCGATCTCCTCGCGACACACGTTTCCCAGAGTGCTACTTCCCTACAATTCGTTCGTTTCGTTTGGCATTTCGACGCGCGATCGCTCAATGGTAACACACGTTAGCCGTTGATCGAACAATCGTGCTTCTCAAACGACCCTGCATCGCTTATCGCGTCCTTATTACGAAAAAAACTCGCTTTTCTGCGGTACAACTTTTTTAACATTTCGTTACAACATTCGTATTCGATATTATTAAACTAAATGAATCGAAAGCGACATCTATCGTCGATATACCGACAGAGTACGATTGCACCATCAGTCATTACGGTAAAGGCAACGACGTGCTAAAATTGAGAGCCTATTTGACTGAAAGTTTCAAACATCAACCACGCGAAGCGGACGTAATAACTACCTTTAAAACAATTTGTAAGGCACGTTCGCGAATACCGCTACGCTCACTAGGCCGTATGAACCAAATAATCCACGAGAATATCCGTCAAATGCGTAATTAATAACATAGCGTTAAGTCGCGCACTCAAAGGTAAAACTATTCCAAAGGGAAGCTATTGGACGTTACGTGTATACACGCAAGGCCGGAAGGGGCACACATGCTCCAAGAGCGCAGTTGCAACTGCTGCAGCTGCAACTGACCAATTTGAATAATCGACGCAGTAGGTAACGCGTAAAATCGTACAAGAGGGTTGCTCTATGATTTTCAAGCGCGATAACCAAAACTCAGCTCTATCGCGAGAAACTTTCACTCAAATAACAATACGGTGTCTTTACAACGATAACAACATTGTCAAAAGGGAGAGAAATATAAAAAGAACAGAGATAAAGTGCCAAGCGTTACGCAAACGACATAACGACGAGGCTGTGGATTTTTTCCAATAACTTGCAAGCTGCTACCGTTGCTGCTTCCGCGTTTTTCTTTTTTGTTGTTTGCTCTGGGGAAAATTGTTTGCGACTACCGTGGAACTTTTCGAAATCACTAGCTCTGTTCTCTGTCTCGGTCGTCGCGCATTCTTTCGAAAAGTATCCATCATTTTGTGCATTCTGGGGCATCGCAACAATGACTGAGCGTGATGTAACAATTTGCAGTTTGCCGTTGGGAGTCACGTGAAAATCTCCAATAATTACAAAGACAACGACGATTACTCCGATGCTCATTTTAACGAGGATAATTAATTTGTTGACGTTCCGTTAAAAACTCGTAGCGTCGCGTTATGAGTCACGTTGTATCAGGTTCACGTGAATCATTATACTTTTGCGCAAATTCCAATAAACGCACAAGCCTATGCGAAGTAATTTTATTCAGAGCGCAGTGATATTTTTGAACACGCTGTTTTTTTATTAATACCGAATTTCGATTTAAAACACTCGTAAAAAACGATCGACAACCTTGTACAATAATAGTTGCACATTGTTACCATCGCGAACGTAATAGCGTTTGAAAGAAATGAGATGTTTGCTTCGTTACCTTGTTGGCAGTGTTCCGTAAGCTCGGGCAAACAACCTCGCGGTAACGAAAGTGACTTTAACTCACCTGAAACACAAAACATTCCACGTTAATAATATTGTCGCGAAAAAAATCCAAAAACCACACCTAGTCTATCGTTGATCGATGAAACTATCGCACGCGAGGATCGCACGTCTTGGTCATTACGTATATCGATGATTCGTTTCGCGCAAAGCTGCTTATCTCTATACGCGCAAGACGCGCACGCGAGTGGGTGTGACCGCCGTAAACAGGCATCACCCTTCGAGGCCTCGCTCGCAAAAAGTGATTCAAGTGCGGTGGCCACGAGTCGAGTGTTCTCGGGAGTCAAACCGCCCGTGGCACTTGAGACAATCGAAGCAACTTTGGGAGACGCAACGAGACGCGTCGGTTTGTTCGCTATCGAAACTTGAAGATCTCGGGTTTTTCGGCCACTATAAGTACCGGAATTTGGCGCTAAAGTCTTGGTCAAATATGAAACGTATAAGATAACCTTGATTTCGAGGATTTGGTTTGAACGTAAGGTTACTTGAGATTTTCGCTATCAACCACTCTTCAGGAGCACTAGGAGTAGCGTACTAAAACACATTTTACAATTCGTCGCTCTGTTCTTGTACATATCGGGTGAATCAAACTTTTCACGTATCGTCGACTACATCTACCGATCAACGTATCCTACTAAAGTGTTCTCCAAGCAATTGCAATGCATCGGATGTATTGTACCAACTAATAGAAACGAATAGCCGACTACCGTTCGTCGTCAAAGCATCCCTTTTCGATATCAGTGTTTTAGCTGGATATACTTTTGCACAGGACCCAGTGATCCAGCGAAAAACGATAACGTATACGCGCACGTTTCGTCTTCGCCGTCGTCGTCGTCGTCGCCGTCGTCGTCGTCGTTGGAGGGGCGTCAACGCTAATTGGGATTCCAAGCACGCGCTCCGACTCGTACGCATATTTTTTCCGTGACGTGCAAGCCTCTCTACGCTTCTCGCTACAGCACGACTGTAGTTTTGCTAATTTGGCAGACATTTTTGGAATACCGCATACCCTCGACGATGTACACTCGTTCGGTAACCCGTGCTCGATAACTTTCTACGATGTTTTCAACTAGCGTCGTGTTTGCCGTGGAGAATGAAACATTTTCACGAAAATGGCATTTTCTCCGCCCCTCTGTCCCTTCCTTGCAACAACAGTCAACGAAATTAACGTCGTAAGCGAGCCTTTGTGTTTGTGCGCCGTCGTGAGTATGCACATCGATCGTTTGCTCACTCGTTTGATAAGGCATTCTAGCGGGGGTTTCTATTCGGTCTTGTTTTGTTTTCTCCTCGAGTTGGCCGGATGTTTACGGCGCCGGGGAGCGCGCGATTTTTCACCGTTTCGACATTTCCTCGACCGCGGGAATTGACTTGCCGTACGAAATATCGATATAGTACACTTTCGCCTACATCGCTGTGCGTATGAGAATCAATCGTCTGCATAGGAAGACTCGACGTTACTAGATTTTTCGGTTTCTAACGCCTCTTACGTTGTTGTACAATCCGTATAATCCACTCACGCTCGTAATCTCGTAACGAGGGGCATATAAATCCACTGCATCAGAGGGTAAATTACACAACCGTACGAGCGCATTAATACACGTACATATAAAAGAATCATTGAACAAAGTCCAATTACGCGGACGAATTGTAGAAATCCCATGGGAGCATCCATTCATTGTGTCTCCGAGTGAAAGTCGATTTCGCAGCTGGTATACGCGCGCGATAAGATCGACTCTGCAACGACGTGCGTGAGCAGCTGAATCGAAACGCGCGCTCTCCGTTGCATCACGCGTACGCTTGTTCAATTAGATGCCACCTTTTGAGAATCGCTTCCTGCATACGCGTGCTCTGCTGCGTACAACGTACTCTGCGATCTTTCTACTTCGTTGCGGTTTACAGTTGTAAAATGGACGATTTGTTTAGGCTCGGAAAATCGAACATCTCTCAAAATAAAAATCAAATCAGTCAACGGGTAAAAAAACGACGAAAAGGAAAGTAAACTTACAGCGTTGCACGAGAAGCCGATTAGGCTCGATTCTTTCCAGCGAGGCAAGCTCAAGATCAAAGGTTTGCCTCTGCTTGGCCGTAATGGCGTTGTGGGGAACTCTCCTCAGTAGCGGAGCTAAACGGAAGTCAAAACAACTTTCTTCATTCGATATAGATTCCTCTATGCGTGTACAAGCTCTCTCTCTCTCTTTCGACTGTTTAAAGCTCAAGCGGATAAAGCTTGCTTCCAGGAATTTCGATAAAGTTTGCTTCAACGTGATTGATGCTTTTTTTTAACGATGCAGCAAACTTGGCGCAAGCGTTAGATTGATTTTTTGCTGTTATTGTTTGGCGGAAGCAAGAAAAAGAGCCAATGTTTACAACTCTTGTACTATACGAAAGGCGAAATGTGTTTCGATTAAAAGCTCAAAGCAAAAACGAAACAACAAAAGCATAACGATACCATTCTGACAGACGCCTCAATTGCGGGTCGCAATAAAAAAGAAAAATAGGAATGCACAATAAAATACGTCGAAAGTCAATTAGTAGCGCTCGAGTAAATTGAGAATCGCTGTGTGCGTTTATCAAGCGGAACGATAAAAAAAACAAACAAACGCCCGGAAATGCGCTTGGCGATAAGCGAACGTGAATGAAACTCATAATTTGCGGTTGAATGAACAATTTTCTGACCAGCCCACGCGCCACGGGCGAAGGAAAAAAATCTCCGACAAAAGGTCTAGAAGAGAGGTAAAGCGGTGGGTGGTACAAGAGAACGCGACATCCCTATAGACGTTCCCAAAACCACGTGGGTGCTACGTGCGCATTATCGTTGACAAATTGAAAAGTTTAAAGTAGGTTATCAGCTTGATTAAACGTTCGTTATTTGCCTTTTCTTGAATTGGAAATTTTTGGGAGATGCAATCGTATATTTACATTGGACAACGTAAACCTACCTCTTGGCCTCATTTTCCATCTCAACAGCGCACACTTTGTGCGGTTGGTTCGTTCAATGTAGCTACTACGTGGTACTGCAATCCAATACTTTCATAAAGAATTCAATTTCCTTTTTGTAATACGAAAAAAAAGTTCCTCACAACGTGAGATCTTCGCTCGAGGAAAATTCGCTTTCACAGAGATTCAATTCTATTCGTTTCATTGTTACACGCACCGATACATTCGATTAATGGTGCATTTTAAAAGTGATCTCCCAACGATTTTTTTCTGCCAGTCTAATAAACCAAATCTCACCGCGGAATTTCCAGCGGTGGCAAAAACAGATGCCATTAAACCCATCGGTCGTTAGGCGATACAGTCGTACTTCCAGGCAGTCTACCCGAGAGAACGGTGTTGCAGCAATTAGGCGACGGACAGAGCGCGCGCGCAACCTTAGTAAAAATAATCTCTCTGCTAAAGGTAACCAAAGTACAGAAGCGTGGGATCGCGTTACTCGCTGCAGGCTCCATTGTCTCCTACGGTTACCAAAGACGCTTTCCCCGGCCTTTTTTTCTACGCGCACGATAACTTTGGACGTGTATTTTTTGTTCGTTTACACGTCGTGACATTTTTTCGCGCAAGGTCGATTGGCTGTGCGATGGATTTATAACGTTAGCGACGATAGTAAATTGACTGGGAAACAACAAAATTTAATTCTCTTTCCGGTCGTTGTCGGGTTCAACTACCGCTTTGTTGTTCCAGTTCGTCGAGCGATCTCATTGTTTGATATTGCTCTTTGGATCGAGATGACTTTATTAAAAGTACGTACGCGACTTTTTTTGTTTCGCCGTGCTTTGTTCGAGTTTCGTCGAGTGTAAACTAAACGAACGTCGCATATTCCTTTCGAAAAATAGGACGGACGATGTTTAGGTTAAAAAAGCCGTTTAATCCAAGGAAATCCACGACAACGACGTGTTTAACAATGACGTTACCTATTAGAATTAGAGTCGAGACAAATCCTTCTCGTAGCATGCAACGATACAACACGCTCAACTCTGCGAGCTCTCGCTTCTTGTTACGTACGATCAACTTCGCGAGATTATAAACATCTCCAAAACAGAACTTCACAATCTATATCAAACGATTAGTAACGTGTTATTGCTGTCGCGCGACGGTGCGTTATCTTGATAAAGTCGCGGAGTAAATACAGGTAAGTCAAAGATGACAAAAAAAGAGGAGGGGGGGGGAGAAGAGCTATATATTGAAAAGGAGTTAAGCCACAATCGAGTGTTTCTCTATTATAATACCACGTACAAAGTGGGTTTTTGTTTTGAGTCTCGACGAAAGGAAGTTTAGGCATTTTGACGCTCTTTTCAGTGTGCACACGAGCGATTAGTCATACGATAAAGTACGTGCGCGTGTACGTGTACGTATCGTACGAAAGCAGAGAACCCGCAGCCAAGCGATGAATCAGTCGGTGTCACGAGAAGGAGGAGTTGCAGGAGGAAATCGTTGGATACGCGTTAGGATTAACAATAGGCGTGAAAAATTTTGCAAAGGAGAAGCTTGTGTACGCGCTTTTTTTTGTTGAATTGTACAAAAACAACTTGACAACTCGTTCGTGCAAACTCCATGTCCTTAGCATCTCGCAAAAAAATGTCAAGGCGCACTCACAAACGCTTGGCGAGTTGTCTCCGTTCTCCGTTCCAAGATCCATCCGATTTTTCTTCCTACGTCGCATGATCGAGTTCCACACCTTTTTATGGCTCATGCTGATTGCTTTTATCGATCGATCGTTAATTACTCCGGGGGTAAACACTGGCTGACATAACCTTAATTAAGATCTATTATCAAGACGGTAGTAGGTAAGCAGCAGGGACTCTTTTCTTTTAACCAGACCAAAAATGCTCGCCTTTGTTCGACTATTACTGTGACCTAATTCTTCGCGCAATGCATTAACTCGGTCGTGACTGTGTGTAACATAAACTTTGAATTGTAAACGATTCGAATTGCTCCGACGTTACTTATTCTCATCGCACTTTTTACACTCACTTGTCACTAAACTCTTCGTCGTCTAGAACAGACTAAAAAAATACTCCGATAGGCGTGACGATTGTTATAAACAAAACGGGAATAAACGGAGAAGAATTTGAAATACTCGACGTGCTCTCGCGTGTCTATCTGCGTCCGCGTCCGGCGTACTTCTGTCTCACTCGCTTCCTCGAGCAATGCTCGACGACGAGTGGGGAGCTCAATGTACGAGTGTAAGTATTCGATGTATCGCCGCGTACCTCCACGTGCTTCGGACTAAAAGCTCGTAACTGGACAATGGAAAGAGAGGTAGAGAGGTAGAGAGGTAGAGAGAGAGAGAGAGAGAGAGAGAGAGAAAGTAGACGTGTATGCGTGTGCGTGTATAAGATCAACGTAAGAAGTTTTGTGGGTCGCTGATAAGACTGTTATAGCGATATTCCAGGCTAGATCGTTCTCAGTGCTTCTTCGTGTTATGCGACAAGTGACCTTTTTTTATTACCAAAGGACAATGCTTGAATTCGAGTTTCAAGGATAAGGATATTGCGCGTTTATACCGATGGAATTTATTTCGAGAACTATTTTTATTGTACGAAATGAGCTTCCACGCGTCAAAGTATTTATATTTGTTTTGCAATGTATAAATTTTTGTTGATACGGCGAAATATATTTTGAATCAAGTTTGACGATCTCGGCATATTCTGCACATGTAGTACGATCGTATATACCGCGAAATACATTAACATTTACGAGGACTAATTCCACGTATTTTTCCTGTCGCAAGATGATTGGAGTCACGTTGTACAATCGATTGAAAAAGTAAACCAATGAAAAATCAATAATTGTAGCACACCTGTGTGTCTGTACGTGTCGCCGAGTAATAGTCGGACGATTGTAACAATTGCAAATTTCAATGGTACGATACGCATTTGAGATGTTCTTCGTACAAAAAATAAACGAAAAATACGCCAGGAAACCGATGTGGCGCGTGCACGCGAACACTCGAGACTTGGCTGGGATGCTACTCACGCACTTTTCGCCCAGCGGTACTTAATCACGCAGAGTCCGCTGCACTTTATACTCTCGGCACCAGGCGTGTATCAAACGTGAAAAATAGATTATTGTTATTATTATTATTGACGAATTGTCACTTGTGTGTTATTAGAGTAGCTTTAGCTTCGAATAACAGTCAAAGAACAATCATAGTCGATAACAGGAATCTAAAACAGTGCTGATTAAAGTAGTCATCAACGATCGCGCGGCACGTTCCGTGAAGCCTAAACAAAAAAAATCACTCGACAAAACCTTGACCGTGGATAAAGTGCAATGGCCACTCTTAACGTTAACATACATTTACATTGAACAGCGTGTTTGTGTGACGTTTATATCGGTCGCCAACGATGATCGCTCTTCCGGCTAGGACACATCCGCTGCTAGAAACAATGGCGTCACGAGAGTGCTTCTTAATGGCACCCACGTAACCGAGGGAACTGCAGCGCCAGTGATATTTTCCGTTGGTTATTTGCTTTGAGAAAGAGCCAGAGAGTGACGGGCGGGGAGGGGGAGTACGCTTTACGAAATTTCAACGTATGATACGTAAGGTGAACGAACCGATATTCTGTGCAAAATTCAACCGAGTTGTACCTCTGTGTTTTCGTTTTTTTGTTCGTGGTACATGACATGTAGTCCGAATCGTCGGAAATAACAGTGATTTTTTGCTCTCTATGCTGTTTTAACGCTTACTCGAGATAATTAACGTTAAAGCTCTGCTTGATGTTGCGTTGGTCGAGTCAATTGTCGTAATTGAACTAAATACAGCTATATATTTTGAGTCATTTATAAGTCTATTGAAATCTTTAGGATACTCTATCGCTTGTCACCTGACAATTTCAATCAATTGGGTAGTGAGTAAACGTCTATTAAAGATGTATTCGTATTGACAATTCAAAGGTTTATTTAAGTGATCGTAGTGTAACAATTGAAAGAGAACAAGGTGATCCAAGGACGTAAGTGGAATTCCTCCAATGACATTATTGATTGTCGCTTCAATATCATCATGCAGGATCTTATTGCACTGCATTCGCGTCAACGTTACATTTTACAAATCGGATCCCGGCTGAAATGACAATAGTTACATAAATTGGAGGTTGTTATTTTTGAGCTTTTTCCGCAACGATCGTGACGTATGTACTGTTAATTATCGAGCAGTTGAGAAAACGTGTATGGGGACACTACGTTATTGGTGGTAGGTGCAACGTCAACTTACTTAGCCTTTTCGCCCAAGTGAGCCTCTACTATGCATCGCTTAACTGGATCGACAATATCAGTGTTGATGGAAACGGCAGTCTGATCCCAAGCCCACTCCACCATTCCACCGATGAAATGAGCTATGTAACTACCGTCGGAAATGTATCTTTTCATCACGTTTCGATACGCATAAATGTCGGTTTCAAATTTCATCAACGCACCACAAGTTTCGTTCGCTTCTTCATCTGGCGAACACTTGTTGTATTTCGGAACGTAATTATTCAATTTCTGCTGGATTTGCAGTAAACGCTGGAAAACACAACTGATGGTTCAATGGTTACCTTAAAAGACCCGCATTTGGTCGAAACGAGGAGACTTTGAAGAAGAGATTTACCGGTCTGTGCTTTTTATTTAGTTCGTCCATTTGGGCGTAAAGCGCATATAGCTTGTCGTGGATTCTGTGGATAAATTTGTCGGTTACGATTGTCGTGGTATTATGTAGGAGGCGCATGCATTCTTCCGCTTTGGTCGATTGCGCTGGAGAAGCTTTGTGGAGCGTGCGCTATTATTTGGCAACGAAACGATCGGTGGTGCTATTAGACGTTGATCCAAGGACATTCAACAAATCAGTTGTTAATCGATTTTCGCTTACCGTTAGTACCGCGACCTCCTCGCAGGAACCAAAAGACACAGGTGGATTTTTCATCTTAGCTTGAAACATCTTGTCGACTTCTTTTTTGTAATTATCAGTCGAATCCATCAATATAATATTATCACTGATTAATTTCTTTACGACCTCTAATAATTTTTTACTATCGTAATTAAGCTTTGCGGATAAAACATAAATATCATTAATAACATTCAATTTACAATTAGGAATAGCGATCAAAGAATTGCGTACGTACTCCATTTGCCATTGCGAAAATTGCAAAAAATACAAGAAAGTACTTCATTTTACCGTTGAAAACTAATACTTTGGTTGCAAAAAAAAAAGTTGACTAATACGTTTTTGTTCGAGCGTCAAATTTTATACCGTTCAAGTGAGTGCACGTGGATATATGACGTTTAAAAATCAATAACAGATATTATGACTTGAACATTAGTGTAAAAGTAGTCACGATCAAATGCTGCTCTGGAACGTTCTTTAAACAAATATTGGCGTAACGATCCGTCTCGATTGGTATTATAATTATCGTATTACGAGGCCGAGTCTTAATTTCCAACGTCGAGTCAAAGTTTGGACGATGCTACTTTTGATGAAATAGTTTGCAACGCAATACGATCGTTTACCGTGGTTCGTTTCATATTTGACAATTTGGAATTTTCTCAAAAGTTGCAATTATTTTTTATTGCTCTGTTTTCGCCAAGTATATTGCGCGTACTGGGACATGTACGTGACTCGCGATTGCAATAACAGACACGAACTTTTCCAGGATTAATACTGGCACGAGAAATGAATAAAATCCAACCAAGCTCATTGCGAAAAATGGCCCAAAGTTATCTATAAGAGAGAACCGCGAATTCAGCGTACAAATAACTATTACAAAAGCAAAGTCTTGTAATTTTGCAAATAGTCGTACGTTCTTTCTAATATGCAATCTAGAAAGAGTACTATGCGTACAGGTACCGTCGCAGTGCGTACATTGGCGCTTGGGATATATAGGTGCAATGCAGATATAGCCTCGCAGCGACCACGTTTCCGTCTGCTCTACGTGCAGTGCGCGATCGCGTATACCGCATGATCCTCTCACTCTCTCTCTCTCTCTCTCTCTCTTGTTCGCGTGTAGCGCAATTTTATCGAGCTCGTCGGTGGGATGTGTACGTATTAGCTTCGTATAAAAAAGAGAGCTTGCGTGTTTTGTCGAAAAAGATCGAAGCTCGTATCAACCAAGAGAGGTAGAAAACCAACGATAAAAAATGGCTTTGTAAGCAAACTAAAAGAAAATCCAGTGGTTATTTTTGTCGAAAGTTTTATCCGTCTCTTCTTGGGCATTTTTTATTCCAGACGAATAAGTGTAAAGGAAAATGCAGCAACGTATTATAAATCGTGGAAAAAGCTCGAGTGTTGTTGTAGCGTGTGACTTTGGTCGTGACAATGACAACAAGGAGTTTTTCTTTTTTGTTCCGTTGTTTTTCTTTGCGTACGATGCCCAAAAGTATTGGAACCGGGCTGCTGGTCTCGTTTCGAGCAATATTTTTTTACGAGCGTCACGCACGTAAAACGGTAATGCATTGCTTGGGTAGAAATGAAAGTTTCATAACCGAGTAGTTCTTGCATTTTTTCTTATTCGAACAATTTACCAGAGACTTTTATATCCGATACTTTCTCGAGTAAACATTACCGTGTCAAATTTGTAACTCGTTGTCTGTAGATACTTGCAAATATACTACAATTATCGAGGTATCCTTGGCGTTCGAGCAAGAGACAACAAATAATCGTTCGAAATTGGAGCCTGTAAGGACATCTATGTATCAAGGGCCGTGTTAGAAACGGCAAGCGATCGTTGGTTGGCAACGTAGGTACCTTTGGATATGCCCACGTACTTGTTTGCGTCGGTGCAACAGGAATCTAGTTGTCGGTTCTGCTGGTACGAACAGTTTATACGTGAATCTGTCGAGTAGTATCTTAATTGTCAATTCTAAAGCAAAACAAGAATGCGATAGTGCAGGGTTACGAAGTTCATTCCCCCGATATCACGTATCGCTTCTGTATCGAAAACGCATTCGCGAACGTCCAATGGCATTCGGTTAATTAGTGGTGTTGTTAACACGCGCGCTTTCGTCGGCCGTTATTAGCCGTGTGCTTTTCCAAGTTTCGAAGTCAATGGAAATAACGAGGGCTCGTTAACACTAGGTCGCTGCCACAAGCCTTGTTCTTCTGACAATGAAAACAAAGTATCGTTGAATACTCCGTACAAAACTGCAAGTAGCCTTGTCTCAACGCAAATACGATATAGCCGTGGTCTGGCGAAAATAACCGCGAAAACTTTGCAAACCACACAAAGCTCGATCTTTTCATTTTTGTTTGCCTCGGTTTTGCGTTTGACGTGTAATTTCACTTTGTTTGTCGCGAGCCAAGTTCTCGCTATTCGCGTTAAGATAGCGCGCGCGCGCACGCACACGCACACACGCTCGCGCGTGACTGACACGCATACGTCACTTAGCCTCGCACGTTGGATTGCGTATACTATTGTTGCGGTACAGATATTCCCGAGAGTGCAATCGAATTATTACGGTGTGTACGCGAACTTTAGCCGTGGAAGACGTTTCGTTGTTTCGCCATTCGATACTATTACGCGTTTTACCCTAGCTCTCGCGTTGCGTAATAATTGGACGTATTTTCGATTCGCACTCAGCTCGCTAATTAAGTTGCACCCATCGACCCCTACTGAACGACTATTTTGTCGTTGGCTTGGCCCCGCCATTTTTCCAACTAGCAAACTCGTCGATTTCCATCGTAGCACAAGTACGCGGCGCGGCTCGCTCTCGTTAAGTCAAATGTAAAACCACTCGATCGTTCAATCATCGCATCGATCAATTAATGCGAAAAAAAGGACTAATTCGATCACTCACCTATAGGCGATGCGGTGTTGGCCTCGCGTAGGCTCACGGTTTCGGGTTCGATGCCATGCTCGTCCTCTTCGATGAGCGGTGGTGGTGGTGCTAAAGTCCGTGACGCTTCGTAGCCCCAGTGTTGTCTGAAAGCTCGTGTACCGCCGTCGAGTCGTACGCGTGGCAACTCGACGAACATCGCGTCGCCCAACTGCAATGAACGTACGTAATCAGTGAGGAAAAACCAAAATCTTTCGCAAGAGTCATCGGAGAGTCCGAGTCGGTTGTGCGCGCGTCCTTGCGACGTTACGCGAAAAGTCAGCTTTGTGCAGCCACGATTGCTACATCAACCCCGTGGGCTGAGCGTACGCCCGAAAGACGACGACGGAGTTTCCTTTTGTCGCGTGTGCTTAGCACGAGTCCGGCGCTAAACTCGACAGATTCGAACTTACTTTGGGCGTGTCTTTCTCGTGGGCACTCGAAATAGAAAAAAACGCCGCAACAAGTAACATTCACAACGATTGCGCAACATTGCGCGGGGAGGAGAACGAGAAATCGGTCCTCTCTGCTACGCAAATATTAGTCACAGTGAAACAAGAAAGGCGCATCGTAGTCGTGCAAGTGCATCGAGAGAAACGGACGTTGTAACGATAACGAGAAAAACAAACGGAAAATCAAAACGACGGCACAGGAGTATCGAGGAGTATCGAGACAGTTGCTCGCGCGACTGCGGTGCCGAGCAAGATCGCCCGTGAAATTATCGCGTAAATTGACCTGTCGCCACGCTCGCGCCCAAAGCTGACGTCACTTAATTAGCGTTCGCTCGTCAGCGGCGGCAACGAGAGCAATAACTCTGGCGCTTCTCTTTCCCATCCTCTTGTATCTGGAGTACGGGCTTTTACCGCGAATGCATTAATTCGTTCGCTCGTATTATACTCGATAAATTTTCTAAAAGAACGACAAATACCCAAATAAGGACTTTGTACATGCAGCCAGTCAATCAGCCGAAAATTTGGCCACTCGGCTTTGTACGAGAGCTTCGCGGTCGAGTTGCATGCAAGCTAGGGAGGATGCTGATATTCGAGATCGCTCGCGTGTGGCGCCATACGATATTTCCCGCGTCAGTCTGGGAGAGGGAAAAAGAGCAACGGTATCGGGGGAATGTAACTTCGTTTGCTGTATCTCCCTGACACTCGCGTGGGGTGGACGCTTTGAATTGTAGATCATTGAGTTGGAACATTTTTCGGTTTTTGCCGAGCGCTACGCGTTAGCTAAGACGAGCTAAGAATACTGCCTGGAATGCATTTTTATTGGATGTAATGTAGCTTTATTCTCGTTCGTCGTTCGTTACGTTTTGAATCAATCGTTAATATTGGCAACATTTTGAACAAGTATCGTCGTTAAATTCTCGTTGAGATTTTTTTATTTTCAACGGAACGCGTACTCGTTCTGGAATTTGTACGAATCAGCGGTGAGCAAATTAATTGAAAGTCAAACAATGAAAATTAAACAGCAATTTATCGATTACACGTACGTTATTCTATAAAAATAACGCAAAAAAGACATTTTTCGTCCAGTCGAAACAATGTGTTCGCTAAATACTAATATAATTAACCAAATCGACAAATCTTCCATAGCAGCGCGAATATTTGCAGTCAGCTGTGAATTCTTTTGCTCGCCCAACCGCCCCCCCCCCTCCGTTGTGCAAAAAAAAAAACTAAATTACTTCATAATTAACACCCCGCGCGAACCCTCTTCTTCATCGCACGTGTACGCGCGTTGGCCAATTACGCACCAGAACGTACTTTCTCTCTCTTCGCCAATTAGCATTTGCCCTTTCGGAAAATCCAAAAGACCGACCTCATTGGACAACAAACGTCGATTAATTTATGAAATATACGCGTTAGCACGAGCGACAACAATAGCTTTTTAGCCGACCAGGCTTGACGCGTCGCATAAAGTGAACGTGAATTTTACGGACTGACGCAGTTTAACGTCCAACGAGTTACACGATGAGGTCGTTACGGGGATGACGATGATTTCTTGTTCTCTTTCCCATTGACCAAACTTTCGAATTACTCGAGATCGTCGCTTCGGTCCACCGTATAGACGGAAAGTCACGCGTAAACTATTTCGCGCAACGTCAAGGATGACAAAGCGCAAGTATAATATCGAGCGAATAACCCCGAGAACGACGGATCGCTCGGTGCAACAGCAGCAGCACTTTTATCGTGATTGCGTATCGTAAAACAAACGCAGCGTTGATTGGTTTCGTGGCAAAAGACACGAGAGGATAGAGATCGCCATTACGAGAACAACTCTTGTACCCCAAAGTGAAAGAGAATGCAATCGAGCTTTAATGGAGCGAGTCGTAAGGATTGCCTTTTCTGCACGCGACAATCGACGGAGCGAATTGGAAAATTGAATTACCGCAGCCGACACCTCGATTATACTCGATACAAATACGCTAAAATTTATATTTTTCGCGCTCGCGTTACATTCGTACAACTGAACGAGTCGCTAAGAATACCACAAAAAACAATAGCGCGACGCTAGCAATAAAACAAAAAAAATGTAAAGTGAAGTAAGCGGTAACGCAAACAAAGTGAAAATACGTATGCGTACGTACAAGCATAGCGAAATCGTTCTCGCGATCCAATAAGTTCAAGTTCAACGGGCGCGTCGTCGTCTAGTAGTATAACGTCGCGACGACGACTAGACGGGAAAGTGCGGAAATGAATAATCGTTCGACTCGCATACCATGTATATAGGTATACGCCCCCTCCCCTCCTCGGGGAGGTGAAGACGTCGCCTACTTAGAGTATCGAGTTTCTCGTCACGCGAATCACGGGAGGAGTGCAAAGCTACTGTTCTCTCGCTTATACAGACAATACGAATTTACAATACACACGTATATACAGGCAGACAGATAGACACAGGCACACAAAGATCTACGGAAAGTTGTGCAGGAAGACAGAGAAGGAGAAGAGAAGCGAAGAGACAAACCTTGCTCGCAGACTTGAACATACAGGATGTCCCAGCGAATTGCTGCGTCCGGTTGGAGGAGAGAGAGAGAGGAAAAAAAAGAGAGATTTATAGATTATTCATTGATGTATGATTTGCTTTTTCGTGATTTTTTTCAGTGATATTATGTACATTTATAGATACGTCGTTCCGTTGGGTAAAATATGCGTCCTATTGCACGATCGTTCGGCGAGTATACAAAGTAAATTGAAAATAATTAATTTTGTCGGGGGATGTTATTTTTTTCAACGTTCATCCAACAAACGTAAAGCGAGTACCTGGGTGTGCGTGTGGAAATCTCAACCGCACGTTTACCCCTTACTTGGCTTTGCTCACGCCGAGTATTCACAACTTGATATCTCGATTATCGGCTTAACGAAATGCATCGAACGTAATAAACTTGCATTATCCAGCCGTGCATTTCATTAGACAGCAGTGCCAACAATTTCAATTGGTCGGATTAATAGACTTTGGGACGTGAATAAATCGCGTTGTGGTTATAGGACAGGTGTATCGGACTGATTTATGGAAATCATAAGTCAGCGTGTTTCTTTCCGTCTTAATCTCCCAGAGATAGCAGTAAACATAGAGGTGTCCTAATGGATATATACATCGACATTCGAATACTTTCAAGACCGAGTACGCGATAAAAGAAAATTATATTCCATTTTCGGTAGAAATAGAAATGAATAATTCATTCGGAGAAAATGTGTCTACTCACCGATTGATACGTCGATTTGAATTTTAACGAAAGCCATAGTTGCGTACGTTTGACAGGAAATACACGTCTCACTTTATAAAAGTTCGCAAATAAAATCCTCGTAACAGAGAATAGAGAATGGTTCGTTCAATGGACACATGCGATAGTCCCATTCGAGATGCCCCTCTTTCTCTCTTTCTTCCTCGCGAAAGAGACTGTCTTCTTCGTCCCAGTTGAACTAAAACAGCTTGACCTTGTGGACATAAAACGCACGCTCTTAGCGCGCAAAGAAAGAGAGACGGAACACGAGGCTGTACGTTTCTTTGTTGATGAATCTCCGCCGCGTGTGATGGATCGCGTGGCACACGTGTGGTTGTATCGCAGGCGAAAAAAAACCAAAAACAACAAAAATCCGAAGAACACGAGCGAATAATCTAACGTAAGATCGTATCGAAGGGGATACGCGGTTATACGAGTATTTTTTGATCCACATTAGTTTTTAGATGTTATCTTTCGGTGTGTTATGCATATAGCTGAGAGTACACGCGAAAAACAAAGGATTATTATCGGCTCGAATATCCGTTGGAACGTCTTGTTAAATAAAAAACTATAGGTATAAATAAAGAAATAACACATCTCATCCTTTAATCCGCTGTTTACGCATGCGTACAGATTTTCATCGGTTTATCTCGGACACAATTTCCGGTTCGAAAGTGGAAACAGTTGGGCTACGAGCGCAACTTAATGTACCAGCTGTTGTGCATGCATACGAAAAACTTTTGCGAAAGGTTATATCAAAGATTAATCTCACAGGCCCATTATTACCGTATTCAGGTATACCAACAACGTTGGATATATTTGTTTAAAAAGGCTTTATTCGAACAATAATCAATTGCCACTGACGATACGCGGTATTTTTAAGCACCTAATAAACTATCCGTCTCAATTAAATGTTCACCAATAAAACATCGACGTTCTAGCTTGACGAAAAAATCCTCTATAATCGCAATCATAACGTGTAATCCAATCAACAACGACAAAAAAACATACGTCGTTCAAACTTATGATTATCTCGCGATAAAAGTCGTATCAAAGCTCAACCATGCATACGGAATGCAAAATTATTCAAACCTCACGAAAAAAAAGAAAAAGAAAAAGCAAGAAATAGCTTATAGCCTCTAAGGTGGCTATTAAACGTTTATTTTCAAAGGGAAGCCTCGTATGCAAGCGCAACCGTTAGGGTACACATCCATCGATGCGCTTAAACCCCATAATTTAGAGCGCAACCAAAGGAGGCGCACGATCTAACGTGTAATCGACGGCTGGTCTAGCGGTTTTGGCTTTGTTCAATCTATAGAGAGACAAAGACATAGAGAGAGAGAGAGAGAGAGAGAGAATACTTATAAGAGAAGGTAGTCTTTCTTACAGACGAACTTGGCGCAACTAATTGAAAAACTTTTGCCGAGTTGGATAGAAAATCGAAGATGCTCTCACGTTCGCTTGTTTGTCACTCTCGATGCTCGGAGAGTATTCGAATTGCGATAGAGAAAAAGTTCCCTTAATTACTTGAATGGTCACAGTGTCAAGTTCGCGGCAGGAACGAAAAGAACGAGGCTCGAAATATAACGATGAATTGTTACGTGATTTTTTGTCATATTTTTCACTAAAGCATCGAGTAAAAAATATCCTCCAAGAAAAATATTGAACCTAATAGAATGAAAGTAGCTCGTTAGAGATCGCTTCTCTCGTCGACAACGGTGTAAACAATACCTTAAGCAACACCCTCTATTTGTCTTTTACCTTCAAATTGACTTTGCAAAGTTAAATCCGAAATCCTCGACAACAGAAGCTCTTAAATCTCAACGCACAGCTAATAAACGAAGCCCCTTGCAAACGCGCAACTTTCCAACTAGCAGTCGACGTAAAAGAAAAAAAAAAGAGGAAAAACAAAACCTTCAAGTGCAACGCTCGATCACGAGGCGTCGAGTAGTGTGGCGCAGCCGACATCGCACTTGAATTCACGCTCGAAAGAGAAAGAGAGAGAGAGGGACAGAGGTGGGATCGTGTAAGTTTTACAACGAAAGAACGCGACACGCGACAACGTAATGTGGAGGAGAGAGACAAACTTTTTCTATTTTTAACGCGATTTTTCATTGTTAAAATCAGCTTATTTCGCATGTAATTAAACACTTTATTTTATCACGTGCAAGACGAAACTTTATCGTTTTACTTTGACTTTGCTTAATGAATTTTCGTTATTAGAGCGAGATGTACAATTTCACTTTGTTCCGTATATCAAAGAAGAGTGTTTTTTTGTTCAATTTTGCGCTGGAAACAAAGAGTCTTTTCAAAACGAAACAAAGACAAGATGATATATTTCGTAATTTAATCTCGTCACGGTGTAACGATCAATATTGCCAATTAACACTTTAATCAATACCTATTGTACTGCCGTGTTGCAAACAAAACGCCAAGTAGTGATACGTAAAAAACGCGCCAAAAGTCCGCTCGCCGTTAGTCGGTGGGCGAGAGGGTCCGTCAGGTTATTAAAAAATGGGGGGATAGGAAAAACGCATCCCGTACTATCAACGAAGAATACAACAGAAGACATCTCGGCGCGTCTGTGTTTATCTTCACCCTTGATATAAATGCACCCTCTGTCTCGTCTTTTCTTCTCTTAGACGCGAAAAAGAGAGAAATACAAGACAGTATTGTCTCCGAAAGAGTCGCGATATTAAGTCGTATCCCGCTTTTTCGCAAGCTGCGAATTGCTTAGGCTGCACAGACAACGAGGGTGAGTAAATCTATTGCGAATTTCCGTAGAGCTCAGAGAGATCCAGAGAGAGAGAGAGAGAGAGAGAGAAAGAGAGAAAGAACAGGACTATCTATTCTTTTCGGATGTTAAAAAAAAAACAAAACTAATGTTTTTTTTTTAAATTACTATCGCGAACGAACGTCGACTCTTCGGTATATATAAATTAAAATATATCCTTACATTAGCTCGTGGTATCGACGTTCTTTCTTCCTTTCTCTCTCTCTCTCTCTCTCTCTCTCTCTCTTCCCCCTTACGTTGCGGAAATTGTTTTCGCCAGCCGAGAAAATTGGAACGCGCAAGGTTTTCCCCACATATGTATATCGGATTAAAAATGCCTCGAATATATGCAGTTTCAACGCTTTTTTTCCTTTCTCGTTCTCGACCTACAAAAATCTCAATCTCCTCTAACCAACAAAAAAATAATAAAAACAACAACGTACGTTTGATAATTCCATACAGCGCAAAAATTTTGTCGTATGAAAAAATGTGTTTACTCTCAAGGGAACTTTATAGCCGTTTTCTTTTTGTTCGCTCACTCGACTTTGCTTTATTTTCCCGAACATTTTTCTCCGCGAACGTACACGCGCTGGGAAGGGATAGAGAGAGTGAGCGAGGGATCCCACTTTGCTCCTTTCAACGCGTTTTTCTTTTCTGCCAGCGACGACGTAGAGTGCGGCGTTGACCCTTTCTCCTGTATACGTGATACCTTGAAAATGCGACAAGTTAACCTACGACTACTCTATCAAGATGTGTTCCTCTCTTTCAATCTTTTCCTTCGTTCTTTCGTTCAGTTTTTTTTCGTAAAAAAAGCTTTGCTCGAATTAATGCTCTGAGCAATTCTAATGCGGAAATAGACGACGATTTTTCACAGAAACAAGCAACGCGCACGAAATAAATCCTGGTATTGGTTACCGAGAGTGCAGGATGAAAGCAGGAGGCACCATGGTTAAACTAGAAAAGATATATATGTATATTTTTTGTGCAAGTCCCTCGGGAAAAAGCCATTAACGAAAGTAATGCGTCTCGTAGACAAGTGGTTCTTGTTTCAAGCTCGAACACATGCATATTTAAAGCGTATATTTTATTGCGCATAATTCTCATACACCGTATTTCTACTTACAAATCTATCTTTTGGTTTACAGTTATACGTACGAGTGTTTCTAAACGCGAGATACGAGAAAGACTAATTTTTTGTCCATTATACGTCTATTATACGACTCCTATAGAGATTGATTGAGCGATTGTATTTACATTGCCACGGAATCCAAAATGAGCGATAGAAAGCTTATACGAATTGAGGTTGGCGCGCGTCATGAATTTTACAATAGTCCGCGGGGTAAATAAAGTTCAAATGCTGTGGTTTTAAATTGATTTTTACGATCCATACAGGATGCATCGTATAAATATATAATGCTATTTTTACGTATACCTACGTGCGTTTTCCTGCATAAATGTAAAAGAAACTATAACTTTTATTCGACTCGACGTGATACGTCGAATGCATTATCGATTTATTCCGCGAATAAACCATTCGACAAAAAGAGACGGAAAAAAATTATATACATCGTAAAACCTTTCACACCGAGCACTCGAGGTAACCCCCCTTATAAAATTCGCGAAAATTCAAGCGAAGTGCGTCTTCGTCGTCGTCTCCTTTCTACATGCACGCCAATAGCTGCCGATGAAAATTTTGCCTAAAGGCCTTCCCCTCTTACGTACAAGCGAACTTGGATTTACGAGCTTTAAGGAAATTACGGCGCGATATTTTTGTTCCTTTTCTCACGACGCCGATTTAATGAGTTTGCTTGTTTGGATTTGCATACGGTTAATGCTGATGGACTTATTGATCATCCAATTTATTCGGTTACGTCTAGAGGCTGAAGAAATCAATAAACGTTCTAGAAATGCACGCGGGATCTTGTTACGGGGACAATCGAAAGATTAAACTCTTGAAAGCAAACAACGACACACGCTACCTTCACACTAGCTTCAAGCCCACCGATTGCCCCTTTCCCTTTTCACCGGTGAAATCTCTAAAGCAAGCTCGAAATTCAATCTGCATCATCGTCCATACTCCCTCCTCCTCCTTTGTTCTCATCAATTATTCACAGCAATAATCCGCAATCCGGTAATAATCCTATACGTACGTATACGTAGCTTCAAAACAATTCCAAGGCGATTTTCGCTCTTGGCGAAACTATTCGTCCTCGTCGTACGCTTAACGAAGCCCGTGTTTGAACTTTCGGGCTTGTAGAAATTGCATTCTGGCCTTTCCATCAAAATTCGAGATAGCCGGAGATCTTGATTTCGCGCGCACCTCCCCGCCCCGTCCCGTCGAGAAGTTGCCGCGCGTGAGCGGAATAAGTGTTTCTGCGATTACGCTCTACTATATCTATGTACTCGTATGTGTCAGTAAGAGAGAGGAAGAGAGGGAACTTATCTTAATTAGAAAGTTTGATTAGTGCGCCTGTATTAAGTGGAGTTTAATGATATTCGAGTTGCGCTTTCGATGATAATTTCATAATGGCACTGTCTAGACGCACCTTCCTACGTTTTTTTCTAGCTTATTTGCCAAACGTCGATTATAATCCAAAGAGTTTACCCGGTAACATTGTTGAAAAACGAAAATGACGGCGCGGTTATCCACCTAAAGCTACAACAAACTAACTTTCCCCATTCCTCGCAAACAATTTAACAGTCAAACGACCATGTTCGTTTATCTATCTACGTAAAGAATGGCAATTTTACGAACGTCCGAGGCGAATTCCAAAGTGCATTTTAAATAATTGGCGAAAGTTTAGCAATGCCGTGAGTATGTCTACGAAATATTCGAAGGAAAAGTGGGTCCTCGTTACGTACAATTAATTTAATTGACTAGACATTCTCTCATTGCGGCTACAATGAGATTTCCCTCTGAATATACCTTAGGATGGCTTTTTCGTACAGTTCTTCGCTTAAATGCTGCAAATCACCGGCCAAATCTACAATATACGGTGAACGACTCGAAGAACCCATTAAAACGTTACTGTGTAGTCCAACGAAAAAACATTATTCAATTCTCCCAAAAAAAGAAAAAAAAAGAAAGCTCCTTGCGCTTTGAGTACCTACGAATTTCCAGCCAGCAAACATCCAGTCCACGTTCTAGGGAAAAAGGAAAAAAGAGAAGGGCAAGAAGAAGCCAACTCGAGCGCAAGCAAGCAGCAGTAGAAACGCCGCAGTGCAGTTTTGGGAAACCAGCAACGTCGAACGTCGCCGCTGGCCGTCATAACACAAACGCCAACGTACGCCGTGTCTAGCTCGTGTGCAACCTCGTTCACGCATGACCTTTCGCCAAAGTAACCGCGGAAACGTGAAAGCAGGCACCTTTTTTTCCTTTTCTTGACAAGGGTTTCCGGTCAAAGTAAGATTATTATTAACAACGTATTACGTAACGCCGGCGTATTATCGTTACATACCGAGCGATTTGGTTCTCGCAATTGCCATTAACGGCCAACAATTTCATTGCGAGTCGGCTGACGAAATAAACGATGCACCAAGTAAACGCTTGGCTTCCTTTTTTACGGCGATGGGTGAAACTTTAGAAAGCCCGGCGAATTGTTCGATTGCAATGTAACATTAGCTGGAATAATACTTCTGTCAATTGTTTCGGTACAGTCGTTAGTTTTCTCGTTTTCAAAGAGAAGCGCACGCTTTGTAACTTTCGGTCTACTCGTTATTTCATCGAGACAAGTATATTTGCTTAAGAGTCTAGCAAAATCGTACCAAAGGGAAAGTTGACCGCTGATAAAAAAAAGAGTAAAAAGAAAATTTCGAGAAACGCCACTCCCTTGAAATCAATTTAATTTGCCAGCTTGGCGCTTCCTCCGTCCGACGTAAACTTCGAAATAGCAAAAGATCGAGAGACTGCCAGCCAAGGGAATCCCCAGTTCTAGCGAAACAAGCCCTCGAGGTAAGGGAGAGACAGAGGCCTCATTTCCGTGATAGTGACATTCCGAAAGTTGCACGTACATGGACGAGTTGTCACAGTGAAGGTGAACGTTGACCTGTTTGTTATTAAATACTAACAAATGTAGGTATACATCAAACGGCAGCTTTTGGAAATTCACCGTACATTATCGATCACCTTCGAAGCCTATCTCGTACAAACTCGTTATTCCTATCCTTTCAACAAACTCACCCCAGCGAGTTTGTAGTAGCGATTTACGAGACGACGAAAGCCCAATGTAACGACAAGTATAGCCACTTGATTTTCTGCAAATTCGAGTCGAGGACAGGTTCGCATCGGACGAGAGTAGCTATCTTCGGGTGGCGAATGCTCAAAAAGGATGGGATACAAAAATTGGAAATTCACGAGATCCCCTTGTATACACTTTAAGCCAGTGCGGAAGTTTCTCGGACTACTCTTAAGAATGTATGGCTCGCTACAGTCTTGACGCGAAACTTTGTCTCTTTTTTTTGCTCGAGCGTGACGTGCATCTAAAAATATTTAACGCCAAAATTGAAATCTCGCGCGCGTTATTGATATCGTGAACGTTAAACGAACCAGTACGTCCACTTGACGAACAGACTTGTGTGAATGATCGTTGGCGTGCACAAAAGAAATAAATAAATAAACGTCAACGGTAATCACATTGTTAGCAATTCACTTTGAAACCCTCGGCTTTTGAATCAGACTGTAAAGGCCACTACAAGTCGAAAAAATTCGGAAGGAACGTGGGGTGAATCCACTAAGAGATGCTCCGCCAGCAGCCGAGCTTCCTCTGTCTTTTTTTATCCCAGGACCTTCTTCTCCTTTCTCCGGGATTTCGTAACGACTCACTTTATGTTCTTCCTGTTCCACCCAGCAGTCGGAGCGGCGTAGAAGCAGCAGCAACCGAGAGCTCCCGCTCTCTTTTTTTCTTCTTACACTGGCGAAAAATATATCTTCTATTCTTCAAAGGATAATTACTTTTTCCAGTCGTTCGCGGAACGCTCGAGTTTTTTACTCGAGTCGACGGCCGCGGTGAAAAGATAAAACGACGAGTGTAAATTTTTAACGATTCCATTGGAATCAATGCCTATGAATATCTCTCGAGGGTCATTGAAAAAAGAAAAGATTTTCCGCGATATTCAACTAGTACGGTCAATTGGCGTCTCGTTAATTTGCTTGGTTGTGTGAAAATCTGACGCAACGCAAGCTTACTAGTTGCGACGTCCAAACTCCTGTCCAATTCTATTGAAAAAATTGAGTCTAAGCACGAAGGAAGCACTCGAGGTAGGGTGTAGTGGGAGGTAGAAAGAACAACAAAATAAAGCGAAAGCGTTCCTTACGTGGCGCGGTAAATCATCACAATGAAAGCGAGTAAGAAGAGTGCGCGTCGCTTTAAGCGAAGTTTGCAAACGCGAGCCAAACTTCGAAATGGACTTTTTTGCGCGTGAGTGTGTGCATGTGCCGTATATGTATTCTCGTTGGTTCCGTCGACGATGGCGGTCGATATAGCCTCGAGGTTCTACCACTCGCAGCTGTATTATGTATAATAAATGCACATCTGAGACTCGTCGTGTGCTATTACTTAATACCGTAGTACGAAGAAGGAACTTTTTGGTTTTGCTTAGAACTAATCATCGTATAAATGACATGAATTTCGTTGTTTGTCAACGATTGCGATTGAATAAACAATCGCTTGTAAAACACGAGGAAAACGAGAAATCGTCGATTTCGTCGAATTCGTCGAATTCGTCGTTGCAGCGTACACGGTAACGACATGCAAATTCTTGCAATTGCGAGGCACGGAAAGCCGATCTCTCGAAAATTTGACCCTACGCGAATCTCACGAGTGTCGCGCGTACCCTCGAAAACTATGGTAACGCATCAACCCCTACAGAGCAAATTACTCAAGCAAGATCGTTCGGCATCATGTAAATTAGGTCCGGCGAAGGGCTATCACGGTCGTCGTCCTCTTCTTCCCTCCCGCAGAGAACTTGCTTTGGATCGACTTTCTCAATTGTGTTAACGAGACCTCCACACTTGTACGCGCACACGTGCACGTAGCTGCTGCGCGCGTTGTTAGGGCAAGACGAAAAGAGGTTTCCGCGAGGAATTTAATTTTCGAGAGATCGCTGACACGACTAAGGGAGGGAACGCAAAAAAACCTTTCATCGAAGGATGCGCGGATGAGTGCCAACGAATGCAAACTTTTATCGGCAACGATCTACGTGGACTTTGGCGTAAACGACGTACAGAAGACGCCGAAGCGCGTAGATGGCTTTTTAATTTACGGAACTTAACTTTTTGCTCTGCTACAGCGCAAAGTTTTGATTTAATTGGTGAGTTGCGCGTGAACTTTACTTTCGATTACTATCCAGTTTTACTCCTCTACCTTTTTTCGTAGCGGGTAATTCAATTTTTGTTCGTGGCGGAGAAAAAAATGAAGCGAGTAAAATCTGGTATAATTAGCGAATCCTCGAAAAATCAAAGAAGAAGAAGAGGGAAGAGGGAAGAAAGATTCTATGAAAAGCGAAAAAAACTTACCGCCATATCCTCGCTCCTGTAGGCGGTGAGTGTTTGTTCATCTTGTAGTAAAACACAGTAGCAAGGTTCCCAACATGCATCGTCGCTTGGATCGCCAACGCAACAATCCGCTTCTGCAACGAAAAACAAAACGCACAAAAAATATGAGACAAGTTATTGCAACTTGTTCGCTGCACCGCTGTACTAGCGTGTGCTCGTAAAGCGCAGGTGTGACTCTATACGATCGTGAGAAATAAAAAAGAAAATCACGCAACCGTACGACTTGTTGTAATTGCGAGTTACGACGTAATATTTGGTTTATCGTCGTGCTGTACGAGAACTTGATTCACGTCAACGTCAACGTCCGGTCGATTGGAATATCAGCAACGAGAAGATCTTGAGCGGAAAGAAGCGTTGTTTTGTCAAGACGCCGACGATAAGCAGACTTGGGTGTAATTGCAATTGATAAAATCCAACCGACGATTTTTCTCACTTTTTCTCGGCCACTCTTCCGCGGCTACGTTAACCCGATTTCGCTAACGCACTTAACGCGATTATTCGCGAAACGTGACGCAACTTAACAGCAGCCGTAGCGTCGCGACGTCATAAAGCTTCATTGTCGTCGTCGTTGGCCATTAGCTAATTATACAGAGAAGAATTATCGGCCAAACTCGTGCACGAGCGTGCACGTTACGAAAGTTTTTGAGCTCTTTCAAAAACAATTTTTAATCGACGCGTAATTGTTGTTAAGAACACCCGTTAAACGCCACGAGCTACACGTAACATGTACGTGTATACGTATATATGACACGGGTCGTCGCACATATACGTGTACGTTGAACTTTCACTGATCGACTTTTGATCGTCGGCTTGGAAGTATACGCACACGTGCGATTAATTAAAAACACTTTACCCGTTGGTTGCTGCGATTTAATTAATTTTGGGTATGGGGTGTTGTGCTTGTTCCTCTTTTTCGTTTCGATGGAATGCCATTGATTTGCTGCGTACTGCCTTTTACGTACGAGTAGAATTATTATCGATGAAAGCTTTCCGTCGCGTGTCTGTGATTTGCTGCGTACACACGCTAAATGTTGCCATTAAATCGCGTAATAAATACATTGGCTATTGAATGTTAATATGGAAAGTTGGCGATGTTACAATTAACAGCGATCGCAAAAGCCCGACAACTAGATGTCAATAGCAATAACTTCATTAACGTTTAATAATCTCTCTCTCTCTCTCTCTCTCTCTCTCCTTTGATTTTGCATCATGCGGAATAACCGTAAATAACCGAAAAGTAGCATTAATCATTCGATAACGGATGTATCCACTGACCAGTGCAAACCCCACTGGAAATAAATCCTCCCAAATTCCAAACATCGAACATTATAACATTGCTATTCAAACGCGCACGTGCAACTAAAATAAAAGGATCGTCGAATCCTCCCATCGCGCATCGTTGTTAAACAAACGGTAGAAAAAAAAGGAAAAAGTCGTCGTCAAACAGCAATGGCAATCGATCGTTTAACCGGTCCATTCGAGCGTAGGTATCTCCCCAGCGATTTGTCGCGACGCACATAGCTCACAGCGTGCGGGCGCCAAAGCACATTGTCGCGCCTCTTCGCTCTCGCGCGCTCTCTCTCTCTCTCTCTCTCTTTCGCGTGCGGGAGATGCGCGTATACGAATCGAACTCTTTTGCGAAATATATACGTGGCTTTGTGACGAAAGTGAACGCAATACGGCGCCAACCAGCGGAACGCACGCGCACGCGAGCTGGATTGCAAATTTATACACGACTACTTTTATCTCTCGTTTGTTCGCGGAGGATCGAGAGTGCCTAGGTGCGTTATTGCGAAGGTGTTTGGTGCTTTTAGTAGAAATCTAAATGTTAAAATCGATAATCTATTCGATATTATGAACAACCATTTTAATCACGACAACGTTAGTTTGAACGATAAAGCCATTACGCCGAATGAAAATAACAAGCGAATTTTTCAAACACCAAGAAAATGAAAATTCTCTTGGAGAATAGCAATAAGCAAAGAGAGGTCATGACTCCGTCGAACAATATTTCATTAAGTCTGTCGGAAAATGCACCGAAAAAGCGTAGCCCGTCTCGCTTGGAAGAGAACAAGCCGTTTTATAAAAAAATGTTAAGCGCTCCATTGCAGAGAGTAGAAGATGAATAAATCTCTCTTTTCATTTGCTTGGAATACATTGGTTCTTCCTACAGTCCTATCTTCCCACGCGATGTTGGCGAACAATGACGGATGGATTTTGATTATCAGAGGTTACACGCGATAATTCGCTGCAACGACGCGGAAATCGTAGGTGTAAAATTTTACGATGATCGACGTTGAAATTGTTATGCAAAAGCTACTTTTGATTAGATTTCATTTTGTCGGCTTGATGAGACGTGACGCCATGTATGGCGAACGGAAACGTTCGTTCATCCAAGAAACAATCAGGAACATCAACGGGTGAGAAACACGCGAAAGCTACTTTTTCCTCGTTTGTCAAAACGCGTACACGAGAAAGCTACGGCGAGGCTAAGGTTGCGAGGCTAAGGTTGCGAGGCCAGTGACAATAACAACGACCACCCCACGAAAGATCAAGATTTGCAAGACCATCGGTTATTTGAGATTGTCCCATCGCAAAATGTGGATTGATTCGCATTGTACTTGCTTGAAAATATTGAAAATCGCTTGAGTAAATCAACCGACGCACCCACCGAATTTTCATCTCGTTCGGTTTCGAAGAGGAAGAGTAAGCATAAGAAAGGCAAACTGATTTGATGATAAAAGATGGAATATTCCAACAAATCGATTAAAACGCTTGAAAAAATGGATAATTTATAGGTTTAATATTGATTCGGCTCCCGTAAAATAAAAGTTTAAAAGTGGAAACTACTACTCGCGCAGGCACTGTGTAACCAAAAATTAAAACTTTTCGGATCAGCGAAACGTAGTTTGATCAAAGGATTTAAAAAATGATTGAATTTACACACACACGTGAACGGCGAAGGTCCAAGGAATCCGAATCTTTTAAAATTTTAAAATTGCCAAAATTATGAACTTTGGAAAATGGGATAAATATTACATCACGTATATGTTTTATGCTATTGACATAAAAGGAGCCCTCGGTATAAAATAAATATTAATCGATAAACTGACATAAAAATACGAAATGTTCGCATTGTTGTTTTTAAGTACTTTGAACCTGCACGTTTCCACGATAATCGCAAGAACGCTCTCTATTGAACTCACAACAAATCAACAACGGAAATATCGAAAAACAAATGGGATTTTCCCAAAACAACAAATCGAGTTATCGACCTTCCATTGAGCAGCCACGAGATAAAAATTAAAAGAGCGCCAAATCAAATTATAACGCTGAGAGATGGAAAGACAACAGTGAATCGATGGGGCAAGGGAGAAAATACAATTCCAAGCTTGGTCAATTGCAGACCTTGCTTTTGTTTGTAACTCGCGAATATCGGTATTACGCTCACGCCATGGATACAATGAAATTTAAAGGGAAAGAGGGGTAGAACGCGCACGTTTCATCTTTTCCCGGAGAATATTGCCACCGTGGTAAGAGTGATAAAGTTCGATTCGTTGCGTTGAAACCTTTTTTGTCGTTTCTTCTTGGAAGGTTCGTTAGAAGGGTTTTCTTTTCACGATTATTTTGCGACTGTCGTTTCGTGTGTTCCGCGATACGTCAACGAGTGTTTAAAACGTTTCGCTGATGGGCTTTAATATGTTTAAATCGAAACCATCCGTTACGCATTTAATAAAACGTTCGTTTACATGTCCGTACAGTGTAGACAAAAGGTACAATTTCGCGTTTAGCGAGTAAAAAAAAATTTCATTTTCGCCTCAACACGCACGCTCGTCCATCCTCCTGTCCCCTGTATATAAACGCGCAACAACTGAACATATTCGAGAAAAGTAATATCCAGAGATGTTACCGTGTAGCGTCTCATGGGACATTTCTGCGATAAATCCTAATCCCAGTAGTGACACTTACGTACACACGTGTGTACTTAGAGCCTCGATCTCGCAAGTGTCGCACGACGGCGACGAAAAAAATTGTGTTCGAGACGACGCGCGGATTAGAGTTGACTAATTGGGCAAATATTGAGACTTTGGCCAGCCCTCGAGTAAATAGATTTTCTACGGATTATCTCGTACACGAGAGAGAAAGAGAGAACTTTGCCGCTGACTTTAGCAATTAGCTCGCAAGTCGCTTGTGCTTCTTTCGGTTAATGTCTGCGGTGGTTCGCGCGTGGTTCGTGTTCAAATTGTTGATTCAGCAAGTTGAATATGGTAATTGAAATAATTAATTTTTGTCAAATTTACAACTGAATATCTCGTCGACATTGTTAAACGTACACAAAAAATATACAATTTTCATCTAATGATACAGAACGCATCGTCTAAAAGACCAGCACTAGTGTAGAAAAAGCTTTTAGCGCCTCACCAACACTCTCATCGCAACAGCAGCTATAGCAGCACGCGCAAAGTAACGATTGTCATTGCGGTAAGTGCGAAAAGCAACGCGATGCGATGTCAAACCGAATAAATCAGGTTCCCTCTTGGGTTATAAGATAAAGGACTGCTCAGGCGTTTGTTTCTTTTGTAATTGCGTTGTAAAAAAATACAAACATTCCTGCAAAAGCGCGCAGAGAATCAACATTGCCGTGTATCTATGATTTGCTCTCTCTCTCTCTCTCTCTCTCTCTCTCTCGGCAAAGCCCTCGTTAGACTTTTTGGCGGGAAAGAGAGAAAAAAACCACGTTGATGACAGACTGTATCGAGCTGCTGCTTCATTACCGTCGATCCCATTGACTCTCTTTTTTCGCTAAAACTTTCGATTAACGCTAGATGCTCTACTGTGCTACTGTTCTCTATACGGAATGCTAATTTCACGAGTCATTGGACACAAATGGTTTATCAATTTTCCTAAAAGTTCGCATTAACTTCTTTTTCATTTTTATGTTTTTTTTTAATTTTAACGAGCGTTAGAAATGGGGTTTCAATTACTACTTTTGAAATGTTAAAACATTCCGACTGTTGTATAATTAAAAGCGGGTCATGCCGTAAACGGAGGCTTCTCACAACCGCATTTTGCTCCGAGTTATGTCATTCTCGTATTTCAAATCTTTAATTTTAGTTTTCGAGAATAACGATAATTGAGCTCCGATTAAAAAAGACAAGTTATGCGGGATACGCGTCGTTGCACTTTCATTCTCGAGTTTTACCGTCAAAGATATTAATTAAACGATAAAAAAACGAAAAATTCATTAACATTCATCATAATCGACGCAATTAACGCGAACATCAAATCTCCATTTGCCTAGCACTTAACGCGACTCTGACAAACGAGCTTTCTCGCGCGCGCTTACGGGCGAAAGTGAAAAAACGAATTTGGGATGGACGCGTAAAAATGTTCGAGCGTGCATGTCCCACGAATTTGTTCTCGTTAAAGGGGTAGTATAAGTCGTTGGCGGGAAAGATGCCTCGTCGTATAGTCCATAAGTGCAACAATCTCGTAAATCTCGATAAAAGATGACAAATTAAGACGAACGATGTAATTACTATTGGATGGTTTTTCCGAGATGTGACTACTTAAATTTGACTTGGTATTATTAGTTATTATGATTGATAATACAGAAACAATTTAATGAAAATGATCTTGCACGGTCACACATACGTTACAAATAATTATTCAATTTTGCGTTTGGAGGGAATCGGTTATTTTTCCATTAAATCTCAAACGTGGATGTTGCTCGATACTTCTGTATCTGTCTGTATTCGAATAATCCCCAATGCAAAATATCAATCCTTGACAATCCTGAACGTACAGGGCTCTTACAACACACCGAAATCACCATTTCCCTCGCAATACTCTCGTTTTTTGCTCACATTGCTTCGTGGCAACAGGGAAAGAGAAGCCGTTTGAAATCGAAGGGTATCGAGCGTAAATTACCGTGTCAAGAAAGCTCGATTAATTTGTTACCGGGCATGAGCCTCTCTCTCTCTCTCTCTCTCTCTCTCTCTCTCTCATCAAGATTTACCCCCGCTGCACTTGCTATGGTTTATCGAGAAGGAAAATTCCTTGAAATTCAAAAATCCTCGATGAATTTCACTCTTGTACGCGCGTGTGTGTGTGTGTACTTTCTACAATTCACGTTTTACATTACGTGCTCACAAGGAAATGACGATTGAAAACTGGAGAACGAAGCGTGTAATTGCTCATTCGATGTTTTGTTCTTTTTTCCAAGGCTAACAGACTGCTGATCCTGTTGCTGCTGCTGCTGCTGTTGGTTTGAAAGTCAAGGAGAAAATACAATCGAGCACGACTGTATCGATTATTAACCTCTAAAGAGATTATTTTTTGAAGATGTAAGATGATATAATTGTAAGTGATCGAACGTATCGATACATTTGGGCACCTTACGATTAAAGTGATTCGATTACAAAAATAATCTCTAAAAATTGTTACATCTACAAAATGGCTTATTTAGTACAATACGATGACTCGTGTGAAATCAGATAGAGAGGAACGAAGAGAAAAATTACAAAATGGTTGACGCTCGTTGTTGAGGCTGTGGAAAGAACCGGAGATTCTTTTTGGAGAACGAAACCGATTTTATTCATATTCCAAATTGTCCTTTTCTTTGGATGTTCTGTTTCACAAGGTGTACACAACTTCGTATTAAAACGAAATCATGACCATATTCCGGTAATTATCATCCAACGTTCTTTTTCATTTTTCTACCGCGTGAAACACATTACACCTGTAGAACGATTACACAACGATAAAAAAAATCTCTCACCGTTACATTGTCCGTCGCATAGCTCTCGAATGATTTATCGAGTGAGCTTAATGTATATGTACCCGATACTTGGAAACCTTTCACTAGCCTAATAAAACACTCGCACGGATAAACCGAAAGACCTCGGAGAGAAAGAAAAAGAAAAATAGTCATCGTGACACGTTCGACACACAGGGACATTTAGCTGGGTGAACAAGTCGAACATGATTAGGCGCATGCTGCACTTTCAATCTTGTGCCGCAAGAAAGTTGTCCTAATCTAACTGACACACATAGACGGAAATACATTCCCGTGTTTGATAATCGTAATCCGGGCAATAAACGCATAAAACAAAAACAGAAGGGAAACTTAAACGCCGATGAATTCGTTAAGAATTAAAAACATTTTGAGCAAGCCCGGGTACATATTTTCCCTCTCTCTCCCTGCGGAGTTTGACTAGATCGGATATAGTCTCCGACTCTCGAACGAAGATTAGCAAGTCTAATTTAATGCTACAGCGCGTGTTGCTGCTACTACAACAACTAATAATTCGACATTAAGTTTATAAGTTTGAATCAAGCTGTCGGGCGAATGGCTTGCAGAGATTCGATTTTGTTCAGTTTGTCGATAATTTAACAAGTGAACGGCTAAAAGGAAAACTGCGGCAAAAAGTTGAAGCCCTAATATCCAAATTGAATCAAAATTGACGTCCTATTTGACATTACGGCTGTTAAGGCGCAACATTTACAAACCGACGTGTTTTCTTTCTATCAAAGGTCGCGGGAAGTGTATGCATCCATCCATTGGGTTATATGATTCAACGAGCGAAAAGGCTATACAATCGCGTCGAGTTATTTCAACAACGGAAACGACAACAATATATCAAATCGGCTAGTTATATTTGATTCCTTTGAATAACGTGCGTATAATTTATCGATATCTACAAAAAAAAGGTCCCTTCCGTACACTTCATAACCCCGCTGGACTACCTTTCGTGACCTGCCACACGGGTTTCCTCGGCATTTTTTACTAGCATCCGCCGCTTCTCTCTCTCTCTCTTTCTTCTCTGTAAACCAACAATTACGTGGATACAGTCGACGATTACACTGACGCGTGAAAGATGAAAAGGACAAGTTTGATTTGTTTGTATCTTCCTACACGCGAGATTATTGCCGTAGCGTTGCGTTTGATTCTCGGACTGATTAAAGAAGCGAGTGTCGGAATTCGTTTGCGGTGTAAAGATCCTAGATGTATCACCCGCACGCAGGGTTGAAGTTGAATAACGGACTGCTTTTAATACAGGTTTGCGTGCGGTTGAACTTTTGGTCGTGATATCGTGGTTTTACGGATTGATTCGAAGTGGTTTTCATTATTTTAATTGGTTGCTACGAGTGTCGTTCGTCTAACTGGCCAAATTATGTAATAAGCTATGATTTTTAACGGAACGTTTGAGAGTGACCGCATTCGCTCACCACAGCGAGCGTTACGGCCAGTTTGGTTATTATTGTAAGGCAATCAAGCGATGCGCGCAACTCACATTGGCGGACTTTTAACGCCAAACTTATCCGCGTATAGCCTTTTATTCGTTGCCTACCTTACTAAACGCAATAATTAATCGATCAAGTTAAACGAGACAATTCCTATTATACGTATCTCTAGCATTTTCGACGTTCCGTTTCAACTTTGGTTCGTTCAGCTCCCCAGTGGACGTTATTAATAAATAACACACGTTTTAAAATACAATTTAATCGGTAAGCACACTTTTGGCAAACGTAATTTTCAAAATAGCACAGAGCCTACTACAATACGGCCGTGCGCATGTCGGAAGCAAAAGCAATCTCCATAGCACAAGGTTCGCGCGCGAGAGGCGATCTTAAAATTCACGCAAAACGCCCAATTACCAGCAATTCCCTCCCCCTTTCTCTCTCGCTCTCTCGCTCTCTCTCTCTCTCTCTGGACAACGAGAATTTATATACGGTAACGTTGGGTCGCGCTCTAAATTTCCATCTAATTGGATGTTTCTCCACGCGTACGTATATGTATATATATATATATAAAACTTCGATAGAATCGTCGGCATAGGAATAACTTCCTCTTTATCGTCGCTGTTTCAGCCAAGAGCGAGAGAGAGAGAGAGAGAGAGAGAGAGCAAAAAGTGTCACTCGGTAATTGCGTGATATAGAAGAGGCCGCCAGATTACATCTATACGATCGACGATCGTAGGTTACGGCTCCTTAATTGCTGCGAGAAGAGAGATCGTTGTTATTTTTTGTCCTGTATTCGAGGATCTCTCTCGAATACAGGACACGAGGAAAAAACACCGAGTGTATGTTTTTATTTTCTCTATCTCCGCCGGGACAATTGTTCGACTGCATTGCCGTTTGATAGGGGATTACGGGGGACGCAATGGAAAGAGGCAAAGACGAGACGGTAGCTTTTCGTATTGCCATCGAGGAATGGATTTTCGCGCGACGCCCAGATCAGTATGGAACTGAGTAATTATTCTTTCGATGAGATCGAAGCTCGAGCCGTTCCTACCGAAATTATTCACTGTACGTACGCAAGGCGGTGAGCAATCACGATATCGTCTAGTGCATAAAAGACCAGGTACGCGCTTAAACTCGTATTACTCAACGCCAGCGACAAAGCAGTTCGCCTTGTCGTAATACATTCCGAATCTATCCATCGCGCATAACGCTACAACGCTGTCGTCGTATCGATATACGTCTTTCTCAACTTGCGAATATAAACGTTGCCCCTTTTCAAGGTTCAATCGGATAGCAGCATCGTCGTGTCAATATCGCCTTGATAAATCATCCGTCGAAACGGCGCTTGCACAGCGTGAAATTCCTCCCGTCGAAAATGGGGCAGCTATAACTTTTCGCGAGAATACGCCTATAGTATACACGGAAATGTCGCTTTTTTCTTATTCCTTTGCACCAATAAAACGATTACGCTGAAAAAAAAGAAGAACGAATCGAAAGAAAATCATAACTCGTACGCTCGACATACGCATTGTATGCTAATGATCAACTGAATATTGTATACGTGCCACTGTGCTCCTTTCAAGCTTCGAGGATACGCGCTTACGTTTACGGAGAGCTATTTTTGGAAAGACATTTTCGCAGATGGATGGCGGATTGTTGATTGTTTCGGATGAAAAAGGGCTGATCGGCATACGTTTTTCGCACGCCGACTTAGAATTTCGCGGATAAAACGATGACTCTGGTGATCGCAGCCAAACAAATACAATCAATAAAGCTTTGCTTATGCAGAAGGAATCATTGAAACCCAATTGGACAAAGTATAGGTCGAAATTTAAGAAAACAGACTATTTGTACATCATCGGTGTTCCATATCGCCAAACACACCCTTGCGATATGAATAACCTTCTTTTTATCGGCTAGATTATTATTCGTTCGCGTTCTACCGTGGATAGAGAATATAGTTATCAGCGAAATATCCATTACGAGAAGTAAGCATAAACGCGTAACAGTACTCGCACTGGCTTACAGCTTGCGGTTAAAACCATAAGCGACTGAACAAAAACAACGTTTCGCGCTGCATCCCTTCGATCTTTACAACTACCTTTCTTCTTACTCTCTCTCTCTCTAATCCTTAAAAAACGGGTTCTCTTCGCGTATCCAACAAAGAGAGTGGAAAAGCGTCGTCCATCTCGTCGACAAGGGTGAGGGGGAGGGCGCAACGAGAAGCTCGGGCAAGCAAATAAAAGGAAAGAATGACAAAGTGCGAGATCGTGCAGTGTGTTTTTCGCGTTGAACAACAGTCACCTAGCGTAGACGCACACGCGCACGCACGCACGCACGCACGCACGCACGCACAAACGTACGTATGGGCATCTTACGTTGCAGGCTAAACGCAATCCGTCAGTCAGCCTCGGCGAGAGAGAAGTATATCTACGCGAATAATCGATAGGACAAAAGAGAAGGGGCAGGGGGTACGTACGATGAAAGTCTACACCTTTGAGCCCCTCGACGACGACGCGCCACACACGCTATCGGCGTTCTCGTCCTCTCCTATGTATATACGTATACGTTCGCTCTTCGAGGCTTCTTTGCTTTGGCTATACAGCGCAGTTCTTCTTTTTCTTTCAAGGCGACGCGAGAAAAAAAAGAGGTCTTTGGGTGTTATTTTTACCGATATTTCATCGAACGAGAAAAAGAGACGAAGAAAAAAGTTTAACTGCACCATCAACGTTGTAAGTAGGTGTGTGCTCGCGCGTTATCCATTAGTAATATATTTATCGATCGATCGAGAGAGCTTTACGCGCTCGATACAACATTTAAGGCAACTTGTCGAGAGAGCAGCCGTTTACCCAGAGCAAACGATACAACGAGCAAGATCCAATCGATCTAGAGGCTCGACTACATTGTAATACCTCGTTATAAACATTTTCGGTACAAAGCAAGGAAAAACAAGACAAATGAGAAAACAAAGGAGTATTCGATTACGGTGTAGTTGGTCGTGTCGGAGCATCGATAAGGCTTTTACAAAGCAAGCGAGTAGCAGTAACGTAATTATCGTACGCGTATACGTATATACATATGGGTGAGAACGAGTCGATATGGCATGGCTTACCGCAATAATGGACGAGTAGGTAGAGGAAACCAGCGTGCACGCGGCCAGCTGTACTGCTGCCGCTACTGATGATGTCGCCACACCACGAATTCGTGTCGACCTGAGGCTCGAATAGCGAGAGGTCAAGACCCTCCATGTCGCTCTCACCACACGAGTCACCACTTTGTTGGTCCACCTGCTGCTGCTGCTGATGCTGATGCTGTTGTTGTCGAGACTCCATTCTCTTTCGTGCACGCACATACACTTTTCTCTTTTTTGTTAACTACACATTGTGACGAAATTCTGCGCGTGAGAGGTGTTAAAGAAATATTTTTTGGTTTTGTCGATCGACGAAAGTGCTTTCAGCTAACGTTGATCGCGAACAGTGAGCTGTCAAATTTTGCACAAGGCCTCGTGTCATTTCACAGTCGTACTTCTTATCAAATTCGTATTGCAAGACGAATTACACGTTTATACTCTCGCGATGATTGTTCGGTATTAACTCGCTATTAGGAAGTATAATTACAAATTTATGCGTTTGATGTTTACATAAGCTCGGCGATCGAGTTGCGGGTGCGGGCTCAAGCTTATTATTTCAACGCCGCAGGCTATGTTACTGTTACCGCTCAAATCTAATTTGTCATCGGCAATTGGCTTTGGCAAATAAACATCCATGCGTACTTTTACCCCCCCCCCCCTCCCTCACTCTCTCTCTCTACAATTCAAAATATAACCAGCAGAAAGAAATGACAAGATCAAGGATCCAGTGAACTGGTTTTGGCGTGATGCTTGGCCCTGCGGAGGTCGTTGAACGATGCTCACGCCCAAGATAATCGTTTCTTCGTTGCAAATTTCTTCAATTTTTTTTCTTACGCGCGGCAAGGTGCTTTCATCTTCACCGACTAGGCCGCGACTAATTGAATAGTGTCGATGAGTATGTAATTTGCGGATGTTTTGCTGTTTCCTTTTTGTTGCAGCTCGGCATTTGGATGTGGATGATTTTTTTCGTATTTATTAGAACTTAATAGAAGCGTGCGCCTTCTGTTTTTGATTCGCACGCGGAAATAGCGGAATTGACAATTTGTCGAATACGAATCATCGAGCAAAAGTTGATTTTGTTGTCGTTTGTTCCGAACAATTTTCGTTGAATAACGACTGACGAGAGAAAGAAAATTGTTGTCCCGTTTTCAGTCAAAGGATTTGACGAACTTTAAGTCCATTAAAAACTTTGAAAAGTTCTCATTACCACAAATTACATGAAATTTCAATGTTGAAAGAAAAATAATTATCCCTCGCTCCCTCTCGCCTTCTCTCGTTCGCGTCTTTTGAAAATATAGTTAACTCTCGATAAAAATGAAAGTACATACTCGAGAGAGGTCTATCATCATCATCTCGACTACGTACGTACGTGTAGCAGTAAGCCAGCGTTTCAACGTCTCAACTTAAAAACCCAATCGCAAAGATCCTTACAGCAGCAGCAACAACGGCAACGGCAACAACGGCAACAGCGACAACGACGATAACAACGACAACAACAACATCAAGGGCGACGACGAAAAATAAAGCATATAAAAAATATGGATTAATCCGCGGGAGTAGTGCGCGCGATATAATGGAGTTAATCAAGAGAAAATACTTTGAACGCGCGCACAGAAACGAGCCCGAGGCGGCCAACCGACCGGCGCTTGTTTCTATTCTTAGGCGTGTGTATATTATTGCGAATTAAGCATCATCTCTCCACTATAGGATTGAGGGAGAAAGAACGTTCCGTTTTATGCGCGCATAATGAGAGATCATTCGACGTAATGCGTGCGAGTGAGAAACAAGAGAGGGTTTTTACAGAGATGACGTAACGCTTTAATTCAGCTTCGGCTCTTCGGCTTGTTTTGTATCTTTTCCAATTTTGTTTGGGATACGAGTGTTTGGTTATTTCCTTTGTGAATAAGCGTTTTATCTTTGGTTTTTTAGTTTTATTTCGTCAACAAGCTTTAACAATGCCTAGCGCCATCGTCTAGGTTCTCCAAATTACAGCCTATGAACAAACTACGTGGGCAGAGTACAGTCTGGACAAATCATTGCTACGAACACTTCACCACTAGCGAACGTGCGATTTTCGAGCTTTTTCGTTTTTTACGATAAAGATATTCTCTCACGCGTGTGTTGTGGAACTTCCGTCAATGTTACATTGTCTACGCCAAATGTTCGAGGTACGTACGAGACGAGGGAGGAGGGGAGGAACAAAGCCAACGATTCCCACGTACCAAAAAGAAAACGGAAAAAGCGTTTGTCCCGCTAATCCATGAAGTAACGTCGAAGCCACGTTTTGTCGTCGTTTTAAATCGTGGCGACACAATGAGAGCTGCGAAAGCCTCCCGATACAAAATATCGCCGTTGTCGTGCCAGATGAAATCGGAACGTCAGGACATTGCTGCTTGCCGCCGTTGTAGCTTGTCTTGCCGCTACATCTTGAAGGCCCGACGGCCCTGACCTCACGATCGTACTGCGAGCGCGATGATCTTTGTATTATTGTAATACAGCCGGCCAAGATTTGTTCGTTGCTGTTAATTCTTCTTGTTCGCTTGTTCCATCTTTCGTAACTAATTAATTCTTGTCGATTATTCTTTTTTTGCAAATCCAATTTTATATTCTAATCCACAAAATCCCTCGTGATTTGCCGTGTGCCACCGTACACCCTCGTTACACGCGTCAGCGATGTCAATGAAAAAAACGTGGTTCGTCATTGAACGCACCAAAGTTCGGCACGACTGAGCTTGTTCAATCGGAAGCGTCGCTAACAAAAGAGATCTCCGATGCGCCAATAGAAACAGTTTTTGATAATACAAAAGTATCATTCTGCTCCTTTTGATTATCGAACAACATCCATTGTGACGAAACAATCAGGGACAACGGTAAAACGTCGCTAAAAGGTAATGGTTGACTTTTCTCTCGATTATCGTTGGCTAGTTGCAATAAAAACACGCAAACATTGGATTCAATCAATAACCGTAAAATATGAAATTCACGGAGAACACAGGCCAATCAAGAGCGAGATTCACCGTCCAAGTTCCGCGAAACGTGGAAATCTCCATGGATCTCGACCGTAGCGCTTTCCCACGAGGTATATACTAAGGTGCACCATCGCTTGGTCAATTATATTCTCTCTCTCTCTCTCTCTCTCTCTCGCTCGCGCGCGCGCGCGCTCCTTCGTTTTGTATTACGAAAGAGAAACGAGGAAGTGTCGAGTGATTCCTTTTTTCTTTCATTAGTTGGATGGTAATTTAACGTGCGATTGCGTAACAGCAACATATAAATTTTCAAAGTAGGTCGTCTTAAGAAAAGAAAAGGAATCGTGTTGTTCCTCTCGCAATGCCGATCGTTCGACGAGAAAGAAAAGCCACGGCTGACCGCTAAACATCAGCTTTACTGTATACGAGTATGGACGCTAAGCCACCACAATCAGAAAAGTCGAGTGTATAACGGTGACGTGATTTTCTTCCTCGTCCTTGTTTCAAGCGAGAAAGCTATGAAAATGCGAAAAGCAGGGGTAAGGTTATAATTCACATCGAGAGCCGCGGTATGTGGATGATAAAGGTGTTTTAAATGGGCTCTCTGCGCGAAAAAGAGAGAGAAAGAGTCGACTGAGAGCGATAAAATTGCAAATGCATTTAACCGGGCAATTAGAGGATTTTCAAAGCTATACGATTGTTTTTTTGTTGGCGAAAGAAACCTTTTTTCTGGTGATAATGATCGAGTCAAAAATCGCGTGGCTGTTTCAAAGGGTCCAACACGCACAATACCAAATGTTGATCGTTCGCGTATGACAATCGTTGCTATTTATGGTACATTTGTACAGCTCGTACACCTGTTAACTCGCAACGTGCGACCCTAAAATGGAAATCTCGAGAGATGTTCGTACGCCTATAACAGTGAATGTCCTGTTACACGAGAACCAGTCTTTTTTTCCTATTTATCCTTCTCTGTCGTTTCGCAAAAATCAAATTCGAATCTTTTATCTCTCCTATGAAAAAAAAAACAATATAGTAGCGTGTACGTTATGCGACCGCTAATCAACGGGGGGATTACGCGTTGCGCTGCCGAAACACAGAAAAGCCATATCGGCAGAGAGGCTGTACAAATTTATTTGACGGAAACCGATGGGGAGTGCATCCTCCCTATATTGGCTAAACGGCTATGTGTTTTCAAAACGTGTATAGGTCTGAGTTTATAAACGTGGTAATTGAATTGTCGCCTAGCAAATTAATGTATTTGTTGTTTTAAATCGATTTAAAAACTATACCTCGTAAGTTGTACGAATAGTTTGAACTCCATTTACACGTTGGCAAGGTTGTTCAACGTAATTCTAGATCGGTAACTTTGATTGAAAACGAAACTATAACATCAGACACAGCTTGGGAAATGTGAGCGTGATATTTCGCTCGTTCTTATAAATCTATTAAATCGCCGTGTCGAACAATCTATTTCATTGAAACGAGAAAAGCAATACGTACATAAATACTAAACTTTGTTGAATATTCGCGCGGTCGTTTGATTATGCAAGGATTTCGGAGCTTTTTCGCATGCACAGCGGCATTGATTATCTTTATTTGCTATTGGGTCGAGTGTTTGAACGACGCCTTGCTACAACCATCTAATTGCGATTAAATGAAAATCAAAGTCGAATACGAGTGAGACGTTTTCGTTAGAATTATCGTGAATATTAAGAATTATTTTTTTTGCCAAGCAAATTTCGATGATACGTGTACGTTAGTACTAACTTGTGAGTAATTGTAACAACAAAATCAACGTTCTTCACACGATTAACTCTCAATTTTATTTCGATATTTTCTCGTGGAGGCCGATGAAAACAACGAGTTTTTTCTTTTTCAATCAAACGCACCACTCGTGATGAATAATTACTCTAATGCATATATTACCCAAGATTCCACGCACGTACATTGGCCGCATAATCAAGCCGTACTTAAACGTGCACCTGCGGTATTAGGTGTAATTTACGAAAATCCACGCAATAAGCAGGGCACACTCGCGCGCGGAATAACCTTTTGCCGATAATTAATCGCAATTATTCGTGGTAAAACAAGCGTTTCGACGATCAGTTTGCTGTTGTTTTTCTACCTGTCTCTCTCTCTCGAGACAAGTCTCGCTCTGCTTGTCAGCGAGTCGATATTTAGTGGCTACTTCGGGAAACGTTATACGGCAGCTATCGTAAAAAAAAGGAAAGAAACGATCGGAAGACCGTTGCGTGTTATTATACGTCTCGTCTTCCGTATGAAGGAGGAATTCCAGAAGGAGCGTATCTTTCGGTTGTTTTTCTTAAAGCTGACTTTTATTAGGAATAAATTTGATCGTGCCTCGTCTCGTTGACATTCCGTGGTTGTTGGAGCAGTGTTCGATCGGTATATTTATTGGACACTTTGATCGTTGATCGTGTTTGTCAGCGGTCTAATTTATACCGACCGAACGACTGGACATGCCTCTGTTATTAGTTGCAATAGTAATCGGCCGATAGTTGAAGTCACGGGTTACTTACAGTACGAGCAATACGGCCTTAAACAACTCTCAACGGTCGGCAAACTTGGGCCACGCGCACTTTTGCGAGGAGATTAAATAGGAATTATTCGCACGATATAAGACGCAATCGCTCGAACGTAATCCTTCTACCTACGGTCGTTTATTTTTTTGTTCGGTTAAGTAGTAGCTAATTTTGTCAGATTACGTTGCATCACTGCACAACGGTAGCCTGTTGAATTGTAGGAGCAATCGATGGATGGAACGCGCGACGTTTGAAAGCCGTGTACCGCGTGTAGCGTAATCGATGATCGGCGGATTTTATAAATAAACAACAAATGCATCTTCGACGTAACATTTCGCTGAGAACACTTTCAATCGACAACGACCAAACGTACGTAAAAAAAAGACAAACAAACCGTCCGTCACTCCTCCGTCACACATGTGCACTAATACACGTGCCAATGGGACACCACCACCAAACAAAAACGCACGATTACCGGCAAAAAAAACCTTTGCAAGCGTATGCGGTAAGAGAACGCGAGACGAAGCTCACGGGGTGAAGGCTCGTCGCTCACTGAAACGTTTCGTGCGCGCGTTCGTTTGCGGCCGTTCTCTCTCTCTTTCTCGCCCGTGTGTATACATATATACGTACGAGATGCTTGCCCGAACGCTGCCGGAAATGTCCGAACGCGCGGCAAGTGTACAGGTGAGATATTTGTGTTATCGTTGATTTTTCATCGATTGACTTTTCCTTTTTCCGTTTTCCTTTTTTCCTTTTTTCCTTTTTCCCTTTTTCCCTTTTCCCTTTTCCCTTTTTTCCTTTTTTTCTCGTTACCAATGCGAATAAATATTTTCGGAATAAACGAGATTCCGTTATGCTCAAACGACTATTGGGTATTTTACGTACATCAATGTACGTCAATTGACGTAACGCAACGACGAATGCGCGTATAGTTGGAAGTTTGCACTCTACGCAATTTATTGAAAAAGAAACGTTACTCCAAGTGCACACTGTGGTACAAAGTGAACGTGACTATTGGCGCGTTGCTCGCAAGGTGAAAGATATATACGGAATGTGAATTTTTTCAATAAAGCAAAACAAGTTTATCGGCTAAATCTGCAACAACGACAAAAGAAAATGAAATTCGACAACTCGTTCGCTTTACCTTCGATCAAGGTACAATCTTCGAAAAGCCACGTTAGAAATTGATCGAGCGAACGCAACGATTTATCGGATAAGGCTAAATCGCATACACGATTCCTTTTCTCTCCTAATTACCTAATAATGCAAACGCCACTATCTATCATCTGTAGCACAACGCGAGAAATCGATAATTCGAAAAGATTTGTTTTCAACAGAACGAAAAGAGAGAGGTAATGGAAGTAGCGACGGCGAAGGTGGTGGGTTACCGGAATCGGTATCGAGGACGCGAGTGAAATAAATCGATAAATAAATAAGTTACGACATCGCGTCCTTGCAAAAGTAGCAAACTCGATCGAATTTCGTACGAGTAATTTCAGACGAGACCACAGCGTCGCACGAATAGTGGCTCTCGTTCGAGTTGGCCATGCGCTGATACGGTGATAAGCAACTGTATTATTCGAGAGGACTGCGATATTGAACGTTTCTCTCTGCAATTAACAGCCGATACAAGCGTACAAGGGTACGTATTGGCCTGCTGGGACGAATCGCGTTGAATATTCAAGGCCTTCTTCAAAGTATATTCAACGTAGTTTCGTACTCCAAGATCACCACTACAATCGCTGGACTCGTCTTTATTTATTAGAGAGTGGGAGTGTTGTGCATCACTCGGTATACTCGTATAGTGGCAGTTTACTTGCAAATAGTACGAGCGTGTCATTTGCATCCGAAGAAATATTCGCGATAACACGCACGATAACCCCACTATGAAAGTTTCCGAGAAAAAGTCAACGACCTCCAAATCATTTCGTCGTATAATAACATGCAGGTCGAGAATTTAGTGGCAGAAGAAAAAAAACATCGTTAAACAGTCGATGAATATTTAACGATTCTTTTGCTTCTCCTTCAAAAAAACCACTACCTCTAAGTATCCAATCCTTCCGTGCTCTATTAACGAGAGACAGTTTCACAGCGGATTATCGTTCTACCGTGGCTGACTCGTGCACTCGAAAATCCTCCCGAAATCAATTAGATATCACGCCTCGGCGCTTTTTCGACAGGTGTGTGTGTATGTGCGCGTGCGCGCGTCTGTGTGTACTACTACCTCCATTAAGTATCGTGCTCTGGCGAGAGAGAAAGAGAGAATCTTGGCGATCCATCATCGGTTTATCTTCTTGCACGCGAAGAAGCTTCGTGCTCGGATATGACAAATAGCGTTTCCCTCTCTCTCTCTCTCTCTCTCTCTCTCTCTCTCTCTCTCGAAGAGAGAACGAGTTTCGCGCATGGAAAATTCATAGACCGATTTACAAGTAATAAAAGCACCTAACGGTGCGCGTTTCACGTGATGCGAGCTTTTTTCCTTTTTTCGTTGATTAATATCGATTAAGCAAAATTGCGAATTACGCGCGTTGTTTGTTTCGTTCTAGCGACGAAAAAAACCTTTGACTTTTCAATTAACCGAAGCATTTTTATCTCGTTCGAGGTTGCGATGAGATAGCCGGAAAAATACGCTGTTTCACGCGTCCAAATTTACACGTTCAACGTTGGCAGGTCTTTCACGGGAGACCGATAACTACTACGCCTATTTCGGACAAACCGTACGACTACAGAGTCGTTGTGAAGATGACACGTGCCCGGCGAATTTCACACGCGTGCCTCGCGCACTACTTAAACTGCTACTGTTTTCGCGAGAAATGCTTAAGGTGACTCCGAAGTTTCAATCGCGTTTGAATTGCGACAGGATAGATAATTAAATTTGCGAAAATTGCAGTGCGCCGCATATCGTGATTTATCGCGTAAGTGCAAGTGACATTTTCATTATAGAACTTGGCTATGTTTCCTCCTTCTACGAATGAATGTTAACGAATACGTTTTTAATTAACGTTCATATTAACTCGTTCCGAAATCGTTCGATAACGTTCCAATTTCAATAAAACCATTCAAAGTTACGTTAAAATTACGTTGTACGTTTGTAATTATAGAGATTTTACAAAGTGTCCATCTGTCAATCGCTGTAATATTTCAGACAAAGTCAATCTATTAATCATTTAAAGATTTTCAAGATCGACTGCAAGATTTGGAGAGCAACGGTTGTACAAAACGAACGGGAAATCGTATCGCTCCACGTCGACCAAAAATACCCTTCTCAATTTCATAAATTAACGCGCGAAAGAAGATGTTTACACGAAAAGCTCGAGTTAATGGATTAAGATTGATTCGAGTAGCTCAAGCGCAAAAACTTAAAAAAAATGGGAAGAAAAAGAGAAAACAAATTGCTATGTGTTCCAGACGTTTGCTCGGTTAGCTGTAAGCTGACGGAGGATGACTGACTTTGATGTTGAAAATAGCCGAAAAATGCGCCTTCGTTTACTCTGCGGCAGTGCAGAGAAAAATTTTTGCTCCTACACGACGACAACGCGTACGAAACATCCTTTTTTTCGGAAGCTCAGTCATCTTGGTGGATTTAATTTGACGAAAAGTTCAAAGAGATGACATTTTTCGCAATACTCGCGGAAGTCATCTAAAACAAAAGAATATCTAGTCGAATTTTTATTCAGCCACCACGTAGCGTTAAACTAATAATCTCGCCTGAATACACAGCCATCTTCGACGAATTTCCATTAAAAAAATAACAAGATAATTTTTCGATTTTCACAAAGACGGATTTTGTCTTCGCTTCGCTGTTTCCGAATAAACTTCCATTCTAAAAATACACGAAAATTTCAAAAATATCGTCGTAACGTCCCCCATCCGCGAATTTACGATTTTCATCGAACGACAGATTTATAGCTTTTTCCCAAACATTATTAAATCCAAATATAGATAATACATATCCACTATTTTCCTAGACAACCACCATCGCATACCAAACGCCCTCAGCTTTCCAATAAAGGACCGCTCAAAATTTCTTTCATAAGCTCCAATAAAACGAAGAAAAAAACATTGCAAGCTCAATTCAGCCAACCGGAAGAGCTTCTCGCCATCTGTTGCCAGAAAGCGAGAGGGAGAGAGAAAAAAATCAATCGTCGAACAAACGTACATCGATCGAGTACCGGTCTAGACGACGATTTAATCCCTCGCATTGACTGTATAAAACATGTATATATATACGTCTACATGTATGTACGTACGTATAGTCGTACAGGTACTCTAATGCAAAGTATAATGCACACTAGCTATACATATCGACGACTATGGCTCTCGTGACGTTTACTCGTGCGCGTACCCGCACCCTCTCCTACGTACACACGTGCACTGAGAATTCCACCGAGGCTAAATGGCTTCTGATCGTTAGGAATTTAACAGGGGTACGTATGGAGAGCTCGCGTTAACTAAATTTACGCTAATGCCAGAGGAGAAACACTGCGTTTTCTTTCTGTATTGCAATTAGCGTTAAACGACCGTTCGATACTTTTACTTTCACTCGATTCAAATCTAAATCTAAAATCGTTGCGTGTATTTTCCAATAGAGCGATAAAATGGCGTCTTTGTTGCAAATGACTTTTCCATGCGACGCGAGTGGGGAGTGAGGGAATTTCGTCATGTATGCACGAGTAAGTGCCGTCTATCAATAGGGGATATATCCAGACAATTGGGTGCGTTCGTGGCATTCGAAATCATTCGTAGAAAATTTCGATGCCAAATAGTTCCTGCCATTGGCTTCTCACATCGACTGAGCCTTGTATTGTATTCAAAAAGCGCGTAATGCAGCCATTTTTTTCTTTTTACACCCAAACCTATTGTATTTTCATATGCAATTGTTTTCTCTGTACTTTGGTAACTGAAAAGGCCAACCGCAAGAGACGGCGTCTACATCGTCTCCACAAATGCCATCAAAACCACGAAAAACTCCGATAGAAATGAAAAAGAAACATTCCACGACGTATATACGCGCATACCCACGTACACACACGCGCATATCCGAGAAAATTCAACCAACATAATTTCTACGTCAACGTCAATCATCGAGAGAGAGAGAGAGAGAGAGAGAGAGAGAGAGAGCGCGCGCGAGAGACGCACGCAGCAGTACGAAAGATGCGTGCTTATCCCATTACCTTTCGCGTCTCTGAACGAGCGTATAAAATTGACGTCATCGTAGATGAAAAATTGAAAAGTGGGTTAGCTTTCTCTCCCTTGCTTGAAAGTGGCAATTTTCCGAAAATATCGATCGCGAACTGCGAGTACTGACGAGAAAAGAAAAGAAAAACCGCATCATATAATTGCGTTACCGCGGCTACCGAACACTCTTTTACGACTTGCTGTCGTCGCTCGTAAAATCGTCAATTGCGCACTTGGTGTAATCTTACCGAGTTGGCCTTCTGCTATTTTTGCCCCCCTCCCCTCTTTTCTTTTTACCATTTCGCGAGAGAGGGCGGAGGGTACAGAAAGACTTTGATGGCTTTCAGCGGATGAATTTTCGTCGAGGAATTTTGATGGAACTTTTTTTTGTTTTTACCGTGATGCGACAACGTAGAGATAGCAGGGTAATAAAACATTTCCTTTTCGAATAATAATCGTTTCACTGAACGATATTTAAAGCATACGTTTATTGTAAAAAAAACCCTATTTTCACACCGTGAGAACAATTGCCGTTACCGCGAGAGCGTAATATCCGTGATGAAAAAAATTGCTTACGACATTATCGCAAACCATGCGATTAAGCAAGAATGGACAACAAATAGTCTTTCCCACATCAGACTTTCATTGCAGCGAGAAAAAAAAGGCGTTCACTTGGTCAATGTTAAACGTAAAAGCACGCACGCAAACGTCGCTCGTGTCCGTGCATAAAAAGACTCGTTTACTCCGTGGGCGAGTTCTTTTGTCTTTGTCGTTCTACCGTGGTTGCATAGTCGACAGGAATAACGCGCTAAGGAGGATGCACCGGATTAGCGCGCGCTTTGCATACGCATGCCGGACACGCCACGAATGTCGTGCACGTGCGATATACGCAAGCTTCCACCAGCTGTGACATTTTGTTTCGATCTCTCTCTCTCTCTCTCTCTCTCTCTCTCTCTCTACTTTTCTTGTTTTGAAAAGCTAGTCGGAAGTTTAAAAACAATCGACGTTCAATGCGCGAATCCAACCAAATATTTTCACGCGTGAAGGTCTGCTTTCTCGTAATCACAATTGTCACTCAGTGCGAACGAATCCTCGATTTCTCATTACCGTCGGCACACGTCGTAATACAACGCGTTGAACATCGTGTAGCATTCTAGGTCAACGGTTGAAAGAGGGATAAACGTATCGTGAAATTGAATAAGAACAAATAAAAAGGAAAGTGCGAATGAAATGGCGGATGATGGTGGATGATAGAGGAGACAGAGTAAAAGTAGGTTGATGCGTGTACACGCGACTAACGACTATGCGTTCTTTTCTTGCTCGTCGGACAAGCGATGAATAACGTTGATTTTTACGCGCAGACTTGGACCTGTCCCAACGCGGACACTCTTCGCGCGCAATCGTATCGACGAGGACGCTTTTATACTTTGACGCGTGTTGTTATTTTTAAATTTAATACTTACGATTTACTCGTGGTCTATTTCTTCGTGATCTAGGAGAAGAGATATCGAGCACTTACCTACAAACATAAAATAAGAATAATCAAAGTCAACCAATGAAAACTTGATGCAAAATGGTTTCGTTGTAGCACCGACGAAAGAATACGCCAAAACAATTGGCAATCGGTCGAAGACGTTAATCATCGTATCGTAAGAACGTGATGTTTCTCAAGGGGAATGATTTCTTTGGCGATAGTGCGACGTGAACAATGTGCAAAAGTTGAACGTGCCGTTAAATAACAGCAATGAACAAGGTAAACGTCCTTCGTGTCGGGCAAACTTCTTTCTCTCGACGTAATTTTCCCTGTGTTAATTCGCGTTGGAGAAGCGCTGTTTCTCTCTCTCTCTCTCTCTCTCTCTCTCTCTCTCTCTCTCGCACACACATTCGATGCAATTGATGTTTCTACGACGCGACGAACTTTTCGAACGAACGGTTGTTCGGATTTTAGATAGAATGTGGATCTGACTTGAAAAACGGGTACCGATAGGAAATTCTATTGTGTTTTGTACAAACTACGTTATTAATTTTACTCGATCATTTGCATTTGTTGTTGTATTGGTGTGAACATTTGTTCGTTTGAACATTGTTATCTACAAACAATAGCGAAAAACGGCAGATCTTTACTTCGAAAGGGCAGCAACGTTGTAAAGTCTTCGGAAAGATATCGAACACTATTCGTCACGTTCCTTGTCACGTTCGTTTTAAAGAAAGATTGCTGGCGCGATGCACGGCTTGCGGTCAATTTTGTAATTGATGCATTTCAAATGGAATTGACGACGTGTCGTTCTCTCGTATGATCGTCAACAAAGCACAACTGGGAGAATCGTCGAAACTCAACGTAAAGAGAGAAAGTTCAAGCTCGTGACACATACACATGTCGTAGCATCAATAACAGCTGTACTGTCAAAACCTATTAAGGATCATCAAGTGCACGCTTGCGATTCCGGAAATTGTCGAGGCAATAAACCCAGCGATATCAATCCAATAAAAACGACGAAGAATCGAACGGCTTGTGAGAAGACACAACGTGAAAATCTCATCCAAAGATAGTTGAGATAGAGGAAGAGTTCTTAATTGGCAAAGAAACAAAATTTAAAGAAAGTCGACTCGAGATGCGCGCAATGGACAATTCGATCGAAGTACGATCGTCCTTGTTCTAAGTTCTAATAAAGCGGTATTGACGTTTTTCGTTTTAGACGTCCGTCTAAAGCGACAAGATAATTGTTGTTTCTTTCGATAACGGTCTACCTTAAAACCAAGCCAATGACTTTTTTTACTACGGCAATTTTCTAATACGTTCATCCATCGATAAACACTGACGTTTATCCCGTGTTACTACAACACAATTCTATTTTAAAAACAATTCTTAACTAAACCCCAGTCCCTTAATTTCGAACAATCGCTCATTTCTATAGAAATAAGCATCGAATCGGTCAAACCTCCAGCGATAAAACAAATTAAAAAAGGTTATTTTTCGTAAAACTCAGCAAAGGTAGCTTCCTTATCGACGGATTTGATCGTACGCGCGCGAGGCAACGATAACAGCGACAGGATTCGTGAGCCTTCTACCAGATGTCTGGAGCTGTCAGCGGTGCTTTCCAAACGTTCCTGCTCTCGGTTCGCGTGCTGTTAAAACGATGACAAAAAATATGCAAATAGCGGCATGCGAGAGAGAGACTACATTGACGTGACGCAAAGTAACCTACTGGCGCACTGCACGAATCTAATTTGCATCAAGACACGAGCATTGTTTATTGTTCGCTTAAAGCGAGAGAAGCGACGATTTGTTGTACTATTGTTTACGCTGACACTTGAAATCCGTCGTCGTATTCTGTTGGTCAGAGTTTTGCGAAATTTTGAAAAATGTCGCGACGCATTCCGCCTGTTAAGTCGCGGGGCCAATTTTTTTTAACAGGAGCTTGCAACAAACTACGACCGTTTGTGCATTTTACGCAATATTTCGTATTATTACAGATTTAATCAGCACAGCTAGAGAATAAAACATTGCGATTCTATTAGAAAGTTAATTGTCTAGAATTCGCGAAACGAATAAATCAAATTCCAAGCAAATCTCCGTAGGAAACGAAGACAAACGTCAAGCAAAATCATTTCTCGTTGTAACCACCAATAGAGACAAACCACCGCGACTTTTCGCAAATTTCATCGTGAAATATCTTCCGCCTGCCCCCCCCCCCCGTCGTCCTACCACCCGCACGTATCTCCCGAGGAAATTACGAAACGATTTACTCTTTGCGAAATTTTCGTCGAGTCTTTCCACGACAACGATGTTCTCTTTTCTTTTTGCGTAAAAGTATTACGCAGTGATAAAACATTTGTGAAACGCGAAAAAATGTATAATTTGCGAGAATACTCTTTGGCGAGTTTTTGTGCGAGAGTGAGCAAACTTTGCATTGCGATTTATTTTTGGTTTGTTTCGTTAACTAGTTCCGTCCTTTTTTAAATGCAGACATTTATTTTGCGTGGATATTAGGTATGTATAAAAATTGACGCGAAAGTTAATTAATATGAAGCCAATGACGATGCGACGAGCAATGATACAATGGCAAAACAAGGTCGAACCTTCAATATTTGACGCACGAAAGGTAATTGATTTTGAGAATGGAATCAATTTTATGACTGTCAAGTCATCTTGAGAAAAGCAATCGAACCGTTTTTCACGTCGCATGGAACTACTGTAATAACGCGTTCGTTGAAACGACGTTATTTTTACGAATCGTTCAATTTCGAGACAAAATACGCGCATAGAAGATCAATTAACCATGTTTCAGAAGAGAGAGAGAGAGAGAGAGAGCAATGGACGTCGGCTATTTTTCGCTTTATCAACGCCCCGCGAAACAAAAATGGACTTTACGCGGCGCGTGGATTACTCTATTCGATCACTCGGGCGTTACGATTTTTTTCACGAGCAATCAATTCGCTTTATTGGCGTGAATCACGCGCGCGATGAAATATGTGTTCGGAGAAATTGATTTTCTCCTTGAATTCAATTTTTTCGACAGGATCGAGAAGAAATTGTACTCGAGATGACAAGAATGCCATTTTTTTATTTGACATGCTTGGTGAAATATGCCTAATGCAAGTATACAACAAATATTATTAAGATTGACGGGGTTACTTTGAATTATGCAGCCGGACGATCGGATAAAATCAATTGGTTAAAAGTACAAATATTATTTAAAAAATTCCACAAATGTTTAACGTGAAAGACACGGCAATTTCTGTTGCATTCTTTTAAAAATTGTTCCACGTCAACGTTATTAGACTCGGAATCCAATAACAGCAACAATTTCATTGTCGTAATACTCTTTCCTTCGCAGGGATTTTTCTACGGCAAAACCGCTTACGAGTCACTTGTCAACGTCGCCAAACAAAACAAACGCGTGACGATATATATATATATTATGCACACGGGAGGGCAGAGTAGTGTAAGATTGAACGGAACCCGCAACGAGTGACAAACAAATAGAGAGCGAGAGGGAGAGCACGACAAATTATTTTTAGTTGTCAATACGCATGAACCAAACAAAAAGCCAACGGTATTACCTAATGAGGAAGTCTTTTGTTTGTTGGTCGCTTCACTGTGTGCGAATCTGAAAAAAACAATCTAAACTTGTTGATGTATCCAAGTACGTATTTTATAATAATTCATCGCGTGTAAATTGAACGTTCGAAACGACTGGCCACGCGTCAATTCAATCGACAATTCCAAAAAAAGAACAAATCGAGATCGACTACTAATCACATTTTCGACGAATACATTGACGTAACGAGGATTACTACTAGAAATCAACGCCAGTAAATCATATGCATCCGACAACCTCGATGACGAAATGAAATTCGGCTCGTGTTTAATTAAACGATACGTCTACCACGAAATATCAAGGATATTTTTTATGAAATTTAATATTTCTAACGCAAGAGAGAGAGAGAGAGAGAGGGGGGGGGGGAGTTAGAGCGGACTCGTGTACGTTTACGTTCGTTGAAGATTATGCTTCATTGGTCATCGAGATTATCGGCCCAGCTGCTGCTGCTACTATATATACGTGTCATATACCCTCGTCTATGTCTAGGTATACGTGATGGCGATATATAGATTTTTTTTCACTGCAATGCTTCTTTACGACTCGTTCGTACGCCGGGGATCGTGTCTATATCGAGTATTGATTTTGTTGACGTTCGCGTAAGACCTCGTTTGCGTTACGTAAGAGTTTTATTGTTAGAATAATACGAATCGGCGTATTAATTTGTAATCGTGATTACGCGAATATTTATAGATCTAAACTCTTTACGCAATCAAAGAGGTACGTCGAAGAGTAACGTAACACGCACAATGGAAGTTAAACTCGACAACACTGCTCTGCTCGTCGCGTGAAAATCGCTATAAACCAATGTCTCGTCTGTCAAGAACGTTGAGCCTATTAAAACGCCAAGTTCACACATACACACCCCCTTGGTGCTTTGAAGTAAATATCGACTATAGGGGGGTTTTAATGAGATCCCCTGTCGTATATATGCGTACTCGTCGCTTATCTCACACTCTCTCTCTCTTCCGAAGAACGTACGAAACGTACATAAGCGTTTCTTCACACCCTCTCGCACATTTTCTTTTGTATCCCAATATGTGCACGTGTATATTAGGGGGACGAGAGAACTTGAAAAGGATGCATTATGTGCATAAAAGCTCGTTTTCGAGGACGCACAGCGGGAAATATCTCGCTAGCTTCGTCAGCTTCTTATTTTTATTTTTATTTTTATATCCAACGAAAAATACACTTTACGCGAACTATAAATCGTGAAGAAATATATACCCGAAAAGTAATATCACAGAGACAAAGAAAGAGAGAGAGAGAGAGAGAGAGAGAGAGTCCACTGTGAACTTTCGTACGACCAAACGAGCGCGCGTATGGTGGGTGCACGCGACATTTACATTCGATGACTTTTCTTTTTTGTATAGACAGGGTGCACGGTTGGATGCAGTAGCGTACACGTATCTCGAGGTCATAAATTGAAAACTACTAAAACTATCTCGCGAGGTTGTGCAATACGGAGACTCTCCATAGCTTGCTGCCCACTCGCTACTTGCCAAAGTGGTTATCCAAAAATGTTTAATATCGCCATCCGTAAACGATGTTATTTTTGGTTGAATCTGTTAGTTTTCCCTTGGTAAAGTCTAATAAAGTTCTGCTTTTATAACGACGTTACGCAAAAGTTTATTCAGCTATTTTCATATCAGTCGAACGCCTACCAACCTTATCTTTGCCAAACCTTTAACGCTCGCGTAGATGTACGAAAAATAAAATAATACAACAACAACACGAAGCAACCGCCTCGCGATAACTGATTGTACAAATCGAGAAAAGTTTTCCCATTGCGCGCGAACGCGCACTGTAAAACTTCGTGGCATTTATCCTCATGGGACGTTATAGTAGAGTATTCGCAACGATTACAAATTGGTTAACGATCCCTCTCTTTTTACTTCAAGTTTTACCTCCAATTTACGAGTATATAAACGTCCAGAGTATAAGTAATATTTTTTATTTTTCGAGAACGAAAATAAACTGATCCGAGTATTATTTTAAATCCTCTCTAATTAAGGATGCAACTCGGTTTAAAATATATACGAATCGGACGACGTGTCAGCCACATCGAAATGAGAATCACGTAGCGGACAGACCGACAATAATAACAATGAAGAGCCAATTAATCAATCGTTGCGTGTGCCGGAAAAGAACAAACGACATGTGACCGGACGTCCCTTACGGATAAAAAAAATGTTGCAGGTAATATTTGAAGACTTCAATTGCAAATTATTCGATTGTTTTCTTTTAACTCGATCTAGAGTTTAACGCGTATCGGCTGTCTAGAGAACGACTGCTCGATTGCAAGTACGTACGTATAATTTTAACACTAACGAAAAAACATCGACTTTCGTCGTCGAAGAACCCACGGTAATGTATCGTAGTCACATAGAGGGAAAGCCGCTGAATTAAGAGGAGCTTCTGGCGGCACCACAAGCACAATGTCTTCTCTCCCGGCGCAGTGTGCTCGTTACAATATAAGGTGAGCTGCGTTATAATACCGGTATTCCGAGGATATAGCAGACACGAAAATTTTCTTCCTTCGGTCTACTGATAAAGTCGTTCGTGCTGCCTTTCATAGCTCCAAGCCGTGTTTTGAAGGCTTCCTTTTGAAAGCATTTTAATGGGCTGGAAAGAGGTTTCTGTACGCGAGGGAAATGAGCTTAAATGCGTTAGGAGGTGATTTTTCCGTGTAAAAATCAAATTTTTTTTCTAACAAAAAATTGACGTAAAAGTTTATTTTGCCCCTCTCGTTAGAACGCTTAGCAAACGCGTACTAATCGTCGATAAAAGATCTTCAAAAACACAAAAAAAACGCGCATTCGCACGTTTACGTATAACCCGAGGCGATAGGGAATAACGAAACGGTCGTTAGGATCGCGTTAGCACCGTACCTACGACGGTCCAGCCGTAAATTTCACACCGAACGCCTGTAAATGACTGGACAATAGCGTGTAAGAGGCACGTCTTTCCGAGCGTTGGCTTGCAGGAAACCTGCCACGCGCGTGCATAGTCCTGAATTGTTACTTGACGATTATCCGACGTGTGGAATGCAAGATGAAAGATACAGCGTGCGAAGGCGTTCAAAGAGATAATTGATGATTTTTCTCTTTGAATTTGACCGCGAATCACGATGAAAATGGACGTGCTATTTTACCTAAGATTACAAACGACAATTGGCTGCTTTTCGGAGGTCTTTGTGAAAGTATCCAAGATAGAAGATAATTATTCGTTCGGTGTATTGTCAAATCAAAATTTCACCGAATTTTTACAAGAATACAAGATGAACACCCATTCGTATGACGTATGAAAAGCTTGACTTCCAATGAGAAGCTCGTTAAGGAGCGAAGTAATAAATACGTCAAATAACGTATGCGCGTGGAACTTGTTTTGATTAATGAAAATCGAAATTACGCCAGAAGCCATCTATTACGGAGCGAATCAACTACATAGTTTACGCTATTACGACACGCCGAAAGTATACGACCACTTGGGCGACTTTGACATTTTTGCTATATTTGAGAAAATATCGTTTACTCTTTGTTTACTCTAAACGAAGCCAATCAAACGTAAGGAAACTCACCTGAAAATAGAAAAAATCTCCACGAATATTTTAATTGACTGAAAAAAAACATCTGACTTGCCGTTCGGAAAATAGAAATCCCTAATCATGTACACTCACACGCACAAAGAAACACGCCCGCATTTCGTGCAAATAACTCTTTCGACTCGCCGGACAAGGTAAGAAACGAGCGTAGCGAAAATTTCGTTGGCTCCCGTTATCAAAAGCCCGCGTTAATGTGTGTGTGTGTGTGTGTGTGTGTGTGTGTGTGTGTGTGTGCGTAAGAGTGAAAAGGGTCGGGATTTATCGTTCCAACCGCGAACGGAGTTTATCGTCGTGCGCCGCCCGGTGAGCAAGTAGCAATCAATGACGATGATCCCCTTCTTTCGTTTTGCTCACTGAGATTTATTGGTTTCCGTTTGCTATATACGTTTACGAATGATCGCGCGCGCCTAGAAAGTTTCCTTCTTTTCTCTCTCTCTCTCTCTCTCTCTCTCTCTCTCTCTCTCGTGGAGATGCAGACAACAAGAAAGAATTAAGGATGTGCTAGGTCATGTTTACAAGATTTATCGAACGATCTTATCTAATTATTCTTCAATTTCGTGATATAGTTGAATATGTAAAGTTTAAAGTGTAACCGTTACTTTGCATACTTTGAGACGTCAATTTAGAGATGCCGAATACATTAATGTTTAAATAGGTACGGCAGAGATGAGTGTACAAGAACGTGCAATGATATTTTCAACAAGCACTTGACGTCGTCTCGCGTTCTTACTCATCTACATGTAGGTGAGCTGCACTCTGTTTTAACGCGATACACCGACTGATACAAGAGTTATCAATGGAAATTAGCCAAGTCTTGAACATTCTCGAAACTTGCCTCTGTATTTTTTGCTCTTCTATCCTTTCGTTCGCTTTAACAACAATTATTCAACTGACATTCTTTTGAGAATAGCACCCAGTGAAATACCTCGACAAAGCCGTCGCGTTCGTCGTTTCCTTCGAAATAACCAAAATATCAATTCGCCCAGTTTTTCCCGGCAATTTCATTTAAGTCGTTATCGCGAAATCCGTACTCTCGAAGCGTTAAACCAAATAACAGATTGGAAAAGAACGTTCACGCTACACGTCGTTAAAAAACGAAAACGACGCATTCGCTACGTTTTTGAGTAAAAAATCTGCACGCGCAAAATATTTCCTCGGCAATTCATCATCGTCGTGGACTTACCCTTTTTTCATAATGTGCTTTTTCCGCGTTGAAACATAAAAGATTTTCCCACTGGCGGAGAGCGCGAGAAGACGAGCGGCTGGAAAATGGGCTTTTCGCGCGTCTTTTTTTTGCAGCTACACGAGATTTGTGAATTAAACTCTCAACAGCCAGACAAAGGGTCTCGTTCGGGCGCGCGCGTGTGCGAAGAAGTCTGAGGATTCAACGTTGATGGGTGCTAGAGCTTTTGCATCAACGTTGGCGATTGTTTGTCGACGTAACGGCAACCGGCGGCAATTGTCGTTCAAGTTAATTGTTTGAATAATTACATTTTTCACAGATTCAACGAGACAGGCCAGAAAAATATGTTCTCCGTATAAATTTCCACGCGATCAAGATATAACAATTCAGTCCAGACCGAGAAGCTTGATAGAGGAAAATTACGAACTCCGCAAGATCGCATCATCGCGTTATAAACCGTTACAAGCGCGGCTACCTTTTTTTATTGTACATCTGCCGCATACCTTTCTATTGTGCGCATCAAACGTACACACACGTATGAGTCTCGAGTTTACATAGGGTTTCGTATTGTTTTACCGGGACGTAGTGCGTGGATAAATCAAAGGGGCCAATGTAAAATAGCGTACGGACCAGAATGAAATCTCGGCCAAGAATAACGCCGTGACCTGTAACATTTTCGAAACTTATAAACCTGCAAGATTTCGCTTGGACGGATGAAAATAGGTTAACGATGAGTGCTGATTTTATTTACGAGAGCCACCAACTTTTCGAGTATCCCAAAGAAATTTTTGTAGTATTGCCGTTCACTTTACTCAGAATACTTTTGTAGCCTTCCGAATGCATCGTCAAACTACGCTTTGGCGATTGCTCTCTCTCTCTCTCTCTCTCTCTCCTTCATTGCGTAGCCGTGGTAAATAGATTTTGCAATCTCGATTGATTTGGAGATTAGGATTATAGGTGAAATTTATTGGTGAATTGTGGTTTGCGTTATCGCGAGTAGCGCTAGATTTGTAAACTAGCTGCCGATTTCTAGAGAAAATACTTGAATATTGTTATCGTTGAACAAGCTTGATGTACGGTTAAATCCACACATATATCAGTTGAAACAAGGAACGAAACAAGCGCGAGAAGAAGGATTTTCGCGATGATAACTGGATTGGCTTGGTCGAACGAGAATCCATGGAAATGAAAACGTTCAACGTATTAAAGGTCAGCCAACTCCAGCGGCGACGACGACAACTGACGACTACGCGTACGAACGCCCCCAAAGGTATTCCATGCAAGTTTTGGGGTGCGAGGAGGAAGTACGACCGACCGCAAGAGCAAACGAATAGGCAACGTATAGCTCGAGAAATAACCGAATCGCCAGAGAATTCAAACTACTTCGGCACCCGATAACACTACACGTTTACGAAGGAGCACCGTGGAAGCCGAGAACTACGCGTTTACTTTTGACACGCACGTTACTCGCGAGCTTGCGCGTACTTTGCGGAGGTAAGAGGATTGTGGCCAAGTATAAGTTTTTAATTAGCACAAGTACTGTATCACCGTCTCAGTTGACTTTACGTAAATAATACGGGAGAGGTTTTTTCCTCGCTTCGATTACATCCTGAATATTCCGAAATAACTTTTCTCGACGGCTCTTCTCGACGAGGCTTACAAACGGAAGCGCGCGAACGCGAATCGATCTCTTTGAATCCAGCCAGCGATTTAGCGAAGACGACGCGCGTGTACCGCCCCTTCGTACGTTCGTCGACGCGCAACGAAAAAAAGAACGAAATCGGCCGTGCGAGTTGTACAGTCGCGCGCTACAAGCTTGAATCAGCGATTTGAAATGCATATATACGTACGAACGTCCGACGTACGTACGCGTATAGCTTCTGATTATGCCGTAAGGAATGGGTGTGTTGCAAAGGGTGTGTTTACGAGAGAGGCAATTGTTCGCGAACGTTACTCGAGAAAGAAAGGCGTGCTCTCATCGACCAAATATTCGATAACAAAAATTCGGTTTCTTTATTTTTAAAATCGCTCGACCTTATCCAGCTCTCTTTCTCGCTGTTGCACACAAACAACTAGATCGAGAACAACGAGCTCTCTGCGTCGTTACCTCGCCTTTTCGCAAGCTTAATAATCGCTCCAATTTTCCACGTTGTCGAAGGAGATTCTACCTACAGACACGACCGTTCGCGCTATCGCGGTGCATCGTGGCATTGGAGTGTCGTGACCCCGATAAGACGTTCGCGTCGTTCGCGTAAAGTCTTACGTCTTTGCGACAGTCTAATTAAAGCGTCAAAGCGTTTCCCCGCGACGGCGAGGATCGTCCGACGAGAGCGATTTTTCGTCTCTCGAGACGCCTCTCGATCGATGTACCGAGATTACCGAGATTACCGAGATTACCGAGATTACGCGTAGCAATGCACGTGGGCAGGATAAAGCGTTATTGCTTCCGTAATTAGCGGTTTTACCGTTATCGATTTGGACATTCGGCACGATTCTGGTTGCTCGACGTGGGACGACGAACGCACATCGCTCGAGCAACAATTATTCGATCCACGTAAACTGCCGTCGACACCGTTGAAAAGCCGCTCGTGCGTTATCCAACCGCGGCTAAGCAGAGCTCGCAACCTTGCTCGTTGCTGTCTTACTCGCCGCTCGCGCCTACTCCCCAATGCTCGCGCGCGTGAAGTTCCTAGGAAGTTGCCATTGATTATAACGTTGAACGATGCCCCGAACGAGAGAGTCCTCCTAGACGTTTTCCGTACTAGGACGAGAAACTGACTCGTTCTCGGCAACCCTTTCACCACGGTCGCGAGTATCGTCGTATGGAAAAGTACGCGGCTGGGTCCAGCGAGACGCTGATTATCGCACGGACGACTCGTCCTCAAAAAGTACGTCTACGAAAATACGACTATGAAAAAATAGGCCGAAAAATGTGGATTTAAATTGCCATCGAGTAAGAGAAACGTGTTGGAGCGATGATACATCGTTCGCCTTCGACACGAGGACACGCGCTAATCCGTACAACGTTTCGAAACCTTGCGAAGCGCGTAATAGTCAAAATGCCTCGTATTTGTGTATCGGAGAAACTTTTTTTCACGCTCAGTTTTTTGACGCTATGCAAACGGCTTGTGAAAACGTACGCATACAGCCGATAAACGTACATCGATCAAATATTTACGAAATTTGGCGATCCTGCAACGACAACGAATCTTAAGGCGTTGCTGCTGCTGCTGCTAGACTATGCATCGGGACACTGGTGAACCTATGCAAAGCTGGTATTTACTAGACCCTCGAGATATAGAGCGTTGACTATTAAACGTGCCAAGTTGAAAATTGGCTTTTAGCTAGGCAGGACGTAACTTTATCCGGACGAAACGGTAGTCTTTTTACGCTTGGTGCAGTTTACTGGTTTTTTGAATAATTTAGCGTCTGGGGTAAACCTATATTTACTTAAAAATATGAATATTTCAACTCGAAATTCGCTACTTCTCAGCATGAATCGCGTTTAAATATTGGTACGTTCGAAAACGCAGACGATTGAACGGTGAATATTTTTCTCTCGCTCCGCAAATTTGCGGAAACTTGACCGAGAGAACAAAACAATTCTCCGAGAAAAGCATTACATACGCGTGAACTCGAGAAAGGTTGGATGATCAATTAGTAATTAATTGTCGCGAACAAATGAACGTGGACGACACACATACGCTAATAGGATTAATTGGAATAAAGCCGATCGTTACGAGCGCAAGACTATGTATTAGCGGATGATGATTTCTCGGCAGAAGCCGTTATGAATCGTCAGTCGAGTCGGAAACTGTTCTCACGTGCGCGATGTTGTACGGTTGTACAGCCAATGGAATTTTCATTGAAATATTTGCAGAAGGAAAAACAAGAACTCGTTTGCCGTACTTACTTTTATCGGAGTAATTTTCTATCAAGTACGTGACTCAATGTGTTTTACGCATTGAAAAGAGATTAATATCCGACTAATCTTGATTGTTGCCACTCGTATTCGTTGTATTCGCGTAATAGATTTCGTTGGTATCGACAAAAAAAGCACGTTGACACGTCAATTGGGGAATTGAGCATCGAGTTTAAATCCATTTCAGGCTGAAAACAATCGCTGCTGAATCCTCGCTCTCTCGTCTACAAATAACAAAAGCCATGCCTCGTGAGAGAGAGAGAGAGAGAGAGAGAGAGAGAGAGAGAGAGAGAGAGAAGATAGATCTAACGTTATCGCGAGACATCGCATTAATTTGTCAGAGATTTCGAATAACTCGCTCTCGGAGTGAATTCCAATAATCCGTACTCTGTTGTAGTTTATTCGTTTCTTCTTGTCTCTCGCAAAAGAGGCCAAAGGGAAAATATTCTTCGACTGGCGCGCGTAGCGATCATTTCCCCCAACGATTGTTTTTTGTTCAATCTCAGTGGAGTCGAGTAATAACTTCATCCAATCGTCTCTCGTTTCGTTGCGTAAATACCCGAATTGGTTTTCCATTTTGTCTCGACGTTCGGGTGTCTCCGTGTAGACGTTAGGTTTATGCCTGCCTGGCAAGGACGGGCGAGATTGTACGCTTTGGGTTCAGGTGGCTCTCGTACGCGTTAGGACAACTCCATAAACATCGTCGTGTATTTCACGAGGTATACTAAAAGGGGATATTGCGTTTGCTGTATTTTACGCGTGCTCGCCTTAGTTTCAAAGGAAATACGCGATATCATCGTATAAGTATCGATGACAACGTAACTTTGTTCCGTCCTCGTTTACGAGTAGTTCGGTTTATCCAATCAAGACTTTGAATGCGCAAAAAAATGTTTAATTAGCTAGCGTTATCGAACGATACTTGGCCAATGCGATAACAGCGTCTTTTGTTGTATCCTTTGTAAAGCCCGCGTTTTTCCCCACGTTTTTTTGCGATAAAAGACAAAAAACCAGAGATGACAAGGGATAGGGACAAATGCAGGGAGAACGTTTCAATAGAAGATGCACCGGTGCTCGCAAACACCGCACAGCCAGAAACGAATGGGGAGATGGAGAACTTTTGCAGACGCCGTCGTTTCTTGCCAAAAACAGCGTCGACGCGCGGACTCGACAGCTTTTGTTTATCGCTTGTAGACTACGCGAAAAGACTACTGTTTACGCGCGAGCATTGTTGAGAATCGAATTCCATGGATATCGTTTTGTTTCAGCTTTTAATTAACGCAAGTCTTACGCGACGTTATCGATACTTTCGACCTCGTATTCAAGCGCCAAACTCTCGCAAATTCCCAAGCTACTTTATCTCAAGGTAGGACAAACGCGTATCGCAATAGTTCCGTATTGACTCGCTCTAGCATAGGTGGCTATACCCAGAGGAAAAGCGAAATAATAAAAGAATCTTAAATAAGATACAAAGAAAGCTCCCTTACTGCCAACGAACGAGACGAGCTAGTCGATACAAATTTCCTCTCCAAGATGTATCTAAAAATCACGCTTCCGAACGTCTCTCCTTCTCTAGCCCACGTAGAAGAAAACTCAAAAGTAACGCTCTCTTGGAAATACGAAGAGAGAGAAAAGAGAGTAGATTCTGAATTCGACGAGGTGGAAGGCACCGGACGACAACATCGAGGCTGAGCTGTTCATTTTTTAAAGTGCGCTTAGAGGATTACGTCGCGTAAAACTACCGAGAGTTTTTTCTCTGAACTTTAGGCGATGTCGAAGGATGAAACAAATCAAACAAACAAACAATTTTGTTCTTAAAAATCCTCGTTTATTCGTAGTTAATTGGCGGAAAGGATAACGAAGATGTGTGCGCGTTGAGAGCTTGGTGTAACGTACGAACATTTTGCCCGCTGTATAACGTGTCACTAATTACGACGGTACGTTGTACTTCCTTACTGTTTATATATTCTCAGCTTAACTAGACAACTAGCGTGTAGGCTCGTCGTTTCAAATTACCGTCGCTAATTCCGTACGACATTTTTTGCGACGTTTTCACGAAGAAGTCGCAGCTGTCCGACCAACCGAACAATTCAAATACCCAATTCAAACAAGAACAGCGGTCAAAGATTTATCCGTTAAATTCTTTTCGTTACAACCTTTGCTCGTTTTATCGTGTATTCTTATTCATCAACGCTGCGCGCTGCAAGAAACGCCAGAGTATTCACTCTCGCTTTGTTAAACATCAACAACACCGCAACGTTCGTAATTGCAGCAATGGAAAGCTCGCTACGGTGCGTCGCAAAACGAATAGGTAAGAACGAGGCGCGCGCGCGAGACCTATAGTAGCGAACACCTGCCTCCTTCGGCGTAAAAAACAAATTTTTGCATCGCGTTTGCGCGTGCTCCTCCCAACGATCAAACGATACGGCGTACACGCGACACGAACGAAAGGGCGAAATCCGCAAGGCTCTTTGACGGATAGCGCGTGGGGCCATTGCACTTTGACCCTTGGCTTAATTTCTTTCGAAGATAACGTACGCGTGACACGAAGAATTACTCGCGAACTTGACTCGACGAATAAAAACAAGACGGAAGCGAAATTCGTCGTAGTCCCGTGCAGTTGCAATCTTGTTCGTTGATTTAGCGTTTAATTGTACACAACGAGGGAGGCATCCACTGCAACAAATCCAGGATTGTTTCGCAGGCTCTCCACGCGCCGAACGGGACACTGAGAGTCCGTTCGTTTCCGAGTAACAGACGAGCTTTGTACACTCCATCGCGTTCGTCGCGTTCCGAGTGATTCTACGATTCGATGGATGTGCGCGCAACAGTTCGTCGGGCTTGGACACAGTTTCGTCTTCATTCGCGAACTTTCAACCTGATATTTTACAGCCTCTTCGTGAAAAAAGAAAATATTCGAGAAAAATGCATAAATCCTTTTTTCTTCTTAAATCTCCGCGGAAAAAAATTAAATAAGACGGTGGAGTAGTAGCCGTGCTCAAAGCGTTCGGCTTTTCGAAATGATTCCTCAAGTTCCACGAACTCGGACTACACTTTTCTCGTGGTTAGCACTCGGGCGGGCAACTGCGCCGCCAAGGAAAGTAATGTTTATCGGAGAAATTACCGGCATCCGCGCGGCTTTACGGTTTCGCAAAGTTGCGACGAACGATTGTACATGGAAAAATCCGTCGTTCGTCGAAGGAGACGTCGTCGTCGTTGCTTCGATTAATTTATTCCTTACGACGAGGGCTTAAACGTACTTGTCGCTTTGCGAGACTCCAATAAACGTTAAAACAATGTCGTAGTGACAAATATGCAATATCTAAAATACAAGTGCCTTCGTCAGAGGCAACAGTCGCGTCTGGTTCACCCGAACAATAATCTTTTTAAGAAGCTCGCTTTTTAAGTTCTCGTCGCTATCGTTACGAGAGTAAAAAAATAAAAAAAGTAGCGACCCTCGGCCTATAAACTTTTTTCTCGAGCGATAAAAGAGGGCATGCAATGGAATTCCAATTAGTAGTTTTTCCCCCGGACAAGTCACTCGTTCAGTGGGCCTCGTTGGGCTTCACACGGGAAAAAAACAAAAAGAAAGAAAACATTTTTTCCTTTCTGTCGGACATGATGCACCGTAAATAGCATCGCCAAGTCATTCAGGCAGCCGCGCGCGAAAGTGAAATGCCGCGCGAGCGTTTCAATCTCAACCACCGACGCCATCGCTCTGCCGCAGGATAATAAAACGGAAGGTAACTTTTGCAAGGTTGGAAATTACATACTCTCTTCCGTTTTCAAAGGTCGTCGGCCTTTGTCCTTTCGAATTCTGGCGAGTCTTTCCTTTACGCGCGACGACGCTCTTTTTCGCGAAAAAATTAAAACCAAAACAAAATGTGCGCACAAGGGAGTTGTCTTAGTACAAAGTGAAACCTGAAAATCGCAAACGTTTCAAGAATAAGCGCTCATAGCACACCTCCTCGCTAATCACATAGCCTAACCTTTGAAATTCAATCTGTTTTGTAGTCCACAAGTTTAACCGGTAAATGGACCTCGGTTACGTGAATCACCGCGCAACAATACAAAACATAGCCAGAAGGGCTCGCACAACAATGACTCACGACGAGAAAGTGCTTTAAAATGTGCACGGCATTGTCGTGTACAAGTACCACGCGACTCTGCAGACGTGCAGTCGTGAATCGTTTACGCGTATATCGTATGCAACTGTGCTACGACCGATTACGTTGCAATTGAAAATTTAGTCGAAAAAGAGATTGCTTTTGTTCCGCGCCTCTATGAGTCATGGACCGCGGAATACTAATTAAAAATGCTCATTTTTAAATTGGCGATTGTATCGTTTTCAAAGTGAATATTACAGGACATGCACTAACGTTCGGACTATCTTATCAACGACGAGCGAATCCAAAGATAGCAAAGTTCTAAACACGCTTGGATGATTGAATATTTTCTTTTTCGACGCGCCACTCGGTCTGTCTAACGAAGCGCGTCGTCGTTTGAATCGTCAACTGCGACCAGTATGATGCAACCAATAATAGACCTTGGTTTATTTAAAGACGTTTGCCATTTGCACAAGACGTGACAGGTGATGCGAATTATTTTTGGATGCGGTCAATCGCTCGACTCTCTACTCTGGCTGCTTTGCAAACAAGCTGAATTTAATGGACTACACTTTGCTCCGGCTCTCTCTCTCTCTCTCTCGCGCGCGCGCGCGCTAAAAACAAACGTTTACTTCTTGTCTCGAGAGATTTGCGCGCGTTGGATGAGAAATGTCGCCATTTTTTTTATCTCGTTAATCCACGTAAAAGCTCGTTGTTACGCGGTTGGCGAACGTAACCTTGTAACTACAATTTTGACAACGATCAAGTTAATTAAACAATTAATCATCGTAAAACTTTTCAGCTTCAATTAACGTAGAACGCGCGGAGAATAAAACGAAACGAGAACACGAGTTGGCTTATTAAAAGATAATCATCTCAAATGAAACAATAAACGAAGTAAAGATCGTTACTTTTCTTGGGTGTATATCATACGAGGAGGAGGAATGGCCACTATGGTAAAATAACGTATGTGTAAATCTGATCTGTATCACAAGTATGCTTGGTAGGTTGATCTCTCTCCCTCTCTCTCCCTCTCTCTCTCTCTCACTCTCGGAGAGGCATGTTTAATATAACGTATACGCGTTGTCGCGAAAAGTCACTCGAGATCTCTGAGATCCATGTGGTAAGAGAGAATGTCAAGGGTTGACGATTACGTGGCTAGAGAGAAACTGGATTGACGCGATAAAAAGTGGCTTTTTACGAGCAAACATGTGCTTTACGTCACAATAACTTTCAAAAATAAGTACAATCTTGTAGTCGTAACGATCATACTCCAATAAACGTTAAAACGGCAAACTCACTACATTCATTAGACGCTCATTCGCGGTACGCGATAAGTCATTTCCTAAGCTCAGACAGACAAACTATTCCCGTAATGAACTCGTACGCTCGTTTTGCTAAAAGCGAAACCTCGTTAGACTCGCTACGTATATATATATATATATATATGTATATCAAACTCAACAAAAGTCAATGTCCATTGCAGGAAAGGAGGCAACACTCGTATACATCGGATGCCTCCTCCGGCGATGACCTATACGCCCGCTTCTTACCGCGTTGCGTCTCTTCGTCTTCTCGCGCTCAAAAGAGTTATACGTACGTATACGCGTATGCGTATACGTAAGCGTGGGAAGCGTAGTGAACCGCGAGTCGCAAAGGAATGCGAGGATGATGTTGCGACGATGGCGAGACGACTCCTCGGATTAATTGCACCGAGACGCAACGACGGGGGCAAAACTTTGTACTCTTGGCTGGATGACTTCGGTGTTTTTGTTTTGCTATTGAATCAGTCGTCGCGAGGGATCACGCGAGTTGGCGATAGCACGACTGTCATTTTCCGCGTATGCGTGTATTTTTGGTAAGTCGAGTAACGGCGCTGTCGAGAAATGTAACGTATCTGCTGCAAACCTGTACCGGAAATACGGAGGTGCGCACGCCTGACGCGTGTGTCTATCACCGATGAGTCGAATTGTTGCCGAGTGACCGAGAGACCTTACGGACAACGGATTAATACACGGATTAATAAAGTAAATTCGTTTACTTGAACATCTCGCAACGTTGAACAACTAGTCTAACCGCATTGCACGTATAACAGTTTTTAATCCTATTCGTGAGCTTCGACATTCGATCGAACAACGAGTAAGTCGTCGTTCTTTGGCCAGAGAAAAGCCACTCGGCAATTCATCGCGCGATGGACGTGCGTCACGCGCGAACGCTCGACTCCGTGCTGCTTCCGGTGTAAATTCGAAGCAGATGCGTTGTATTTCACAATATCCGTTACGTTCAACTGAAACAAAAGAGCTAATTCGCTATCGTCGACTTGTCGATCGTGTTTAATTTGAGAAAAAAATCGTTGCGTTTGCTAAAGTACACGAGCGTAACCGCGAGTCGCATATGTAATTTCTACGAGTAAACTGCGCCGTTTAAGCTTGGCAAGAACTATAAAACGGAAACGTTCAAAGTTGCGCGTATATGGGGAGGATTGACGTTCCATTACTCACGGTGATCGGCGATTGCGTGATTTGTATTATTGGTGTTAAGGTCGTTGCAATTCTTCTTGGCGTGCATGAAAAAAGGCTTCGTTGTTTGTCTCGTAAATATTGACGTTTATTTATCGACGATTGTCGACGAAGGAAATGCATCAAGAATAAAAGTATCTAATTGTTCATTCGCGCTTTGTTTAAAATTTGACGTTCGTTTCTCGCTATTCAACATGGCGAATAGGTAAGAGAGAGAGAGAGAGAGAGAGAGAGTATAAGATGGAGTATATCTTGTTTACAATCAAAAATAGTCATCAAAGAAAATTCACGAGAAATGAGTAGCTATCGGCAATCTCGAACTTGAACCTATATCATAATCTACCATCTAAAAATGAAAGATACATTCAATTGGCCGCAGTCTTACACGGTAGACGTCTCTCGTATAGGTATACACCGAGTGAAAATTATAAATGTCACGCAAACTCGGTAAAGCGTCAAAAAGCCAGAAATATCTCATTATATCGCAATCAGAACCTACAATCTGCAAAGTCTCGCGAAACTTCCGAGTACATGCGACGCGCGAGCTGCGCTGATTTATCGCAAAAAAAGGAAGAAGGCCGTTTGATCGTCTCTCTGTCTCTCTCTCTCTCTCTCTCTGTTTAATAAAAGACGGCTACCGCTGCTCTCTCATTATCGTCAAGCGCGTCATTACACTGTGCACCAAGAGTAGCTTCGCCATCGGAATTATATCTCCGCCTCTACGAGATTTATTGCTCAAGCTACCGGGGATAGAAAGAGGATATCATTGTCGGATATCGATGCCGTGGGAGGATCTTCCTTTTTTGTTTTTTTTCAAACACTTAAATTAGATTAATTTTTTATATTTTGTTCTCGATTTCGATCGTTAAACAACAAACAACAGAGATTCGCTTGCGTTCGCGCATTCCTCGATCAGCTGTGAAAGTTATCGCTAAACAAAATCAGCCACGCCTACCCAATTTGCCCCGAGACGTGCTCTCTGCAACAGACCATAGTCAAGAATCAGATTCTAGTTCAGCTGCTTTTCTCTCTTTCTCCTCCTCCTTTCTATACACCGCAAAGTGCTGATATTTCGCGCAAGAACGCGTTTATTTTTGTGGGCAAGCTTTTTACGAGGAGCGAGATGTGAATCTTCAACTTTCGTCTTGCGTGATAATGTTTTGCACGTCGAGACATACCGTAATGGTTTATAACAGATTTTTTTGTTTCTTTACTGCTCAGTTTTAGATAACACAAGTCATGAATTCTCAAGAGTGTTCATAGAAGTAGCTGAGAATATTCGTTACGTAGTTTAATTGTTATTCTTAGCAAAGTCAGATCTGGCAAGTTCGTTTGCGCGTGAAATTTTGCTAATTTGGCTTAAGCTTACTTTGCATAGGAAAACCAATCGATTCCGACCGTACTCTCTCTTTTGCGAACTCTGCACTTTTATGAATATTCAACGGAGATTTTAAATATCGTAACGTCTCGTTATACGACGTCGACGACGACGAGGTGCAAGAGTATGAGAATCTCAGCCGCGAAAGTAGAAACAACCGCCGACAACGTAATAATGTTTACTTAACTTTCCGATACTTTGTACAGCAATTTAAATTTGAATTAATTCGTTTCGTTAATCGTGCACTTCTCCGTTTCACACTTGCAATCGGCTTTTTTAATCGAACACTGTCAACGTTGTATTTATGATTGTCCAAACGACGCAATGCAACAATGGGAGACAACAATGGAAGCCTACGTTACGTGGTGATTTCCGCGAAGGATCGACATTATTACGACGTATGGTATCTTTTTAGGCAAATCCCATGCAAATGAGTCGCAAATAAATGCCATCGATGATCATGTGAACAGGTTTAGAGAGTGAGAGAGAGAGAGAGAGAGAGAGAGAGAGAGAGAGAGAGAGAGATGTGGGAGAGGGAGGGGGAGGGGCAGGGGAGAGAGATTTTTATTTCGATTTAGATTCGAGTAATAATTTTGCTATTTGCAATCAAGAAACTGGTTTTTATAAAATCTCATGGCGCATAACGTTAAGAACGACAGAAAATAATAGCGAGCGAACGATGTAATAGTTAGGACTCCGTTAAAATATAGTTGAAACGTTTATGAACTTTCGGAAAATATTCCAGCGCTATCTAAAATCCCCTTGCGAATTGCAAACTACCCTTCGGTTCGATGCTAAAACGTAATGCTCATTTGTCCGCAGCTAGCGTACAAAGAGCCATTATATCCCGCGCGCGTTAAATAACATCAACTCAGCAGAAGCTGCACACTGGAGCAACAAAGTCAAAAACAAAAAGCTTTCCACCTTTGATGCGCGTTTAAATTTGGCAGTCATCGCACCCTTCTTGTGCCGGTGTTAACGAGCGTGTGTGTGTGCGTCGCGTAAGCACGACGAAGGGAACAATAGTCATTTACGGGCGGGGTTGACCGAGTCGAACAAACGCGTGTAAATTTGTTGCGCGACGGCACGCCACCAGCCGATGTCGTTGGCGCAATTTACGTTTTAGTTTTCCGTGAAAGTACACGTTTAACTCTTATCGCTTGCTCTCGAGCACTGACAAGTGCAACGAAAAAAACCACATAGGAGGATAAACGCACGCGAAGACTATTAAACGTAGCGATAGAGACAGGTGAAATTGGGTAGTGGCGGCATCATCATCGAGATATAACTAACGTTACGCTGAGTTTCCACGCAATGCCACCGATTGACTCGTGTTTCGCATTTTCCTCTTCCCGATACGCGCTGCTGCAGTTTTATCCGCACTTTACAACAATTCTACTACGATTGTTTACGCAAACGACGTTGACGTCTTACGGCAAATCTGAACAAGCTCTCCGCGAGATAAGACAATGCAAAATAAAACATTTCGTTCCTTGGAATCCTTGGGATAGAAGAGAAAAGCGTACTCCACGAAAGGCAAAAATACCTTATCAAGGAGCTATTCACCGTGCGCGAACAAATTATCGCGTGGCCTCTCGACGACGCGTTCAAGACTACGCGCTTTGAAAAAAAAACGAAGCTCCCTCTTCGCGCACGGTATCTTTCCTCTTGGCTTTTCCCTCCCCCGCGTGACCCTTGGGAAATTTCCCTTTCCATCGAAATCTGTCGGACGTTAAAGTTGCATATTTATCAGAGGGAGACGAGGAGATAGGTACGCAAGCTCGCAAGCGCTGGTTTATACGAATAACGAGGGGATAACGAACGGTGAGAAATACGAATATTCGATCGCAAGCCACGCACACCTGCTACAGCTATTGCTGCGTTTGTATAATAACGAATTTTGCATTGATTGCGTACGCTACCTTCTGTGTTTCGAGCCGTCACCCCCCTCTCACTCTTTCTTGTTTTCTCTTGCGGCGATCGAGAATTCGAACGCTGCAGTCGTGAGGCAAAGGTGAGCGTTTGAAAGCGACAAAACGATCGGTTTGAAGTGATTAATCGCAAGTAGACGAAGCAAAGAATTTTTACTGAAAATAGGCAAGAAAATTAAACTTCGTCAATTTAGCAATTTCTTTGTTGTTCCTTTTGATTCTCCGATTATCAACGGAAAAAAAGAATCTCAAATGTGCACGCAATTTTCCGTAAACTACAAAATTAGCTTTCGCGAGTCTTACGTGCTCTGATGAGCCGTGACAAAAAAAACACGAGCATAATGCCTCTCTCTCGCTCTCGCCGTGGTACTAAAACGATAATGACGGCGAGTAAATCACGTAAATCGTTTGAGAAATTTTTTGTTCTCCAGCAACGATACAAGAACGAAGATATTAGCGGTTGTTGCGTATACTTGTATTGCGTTCGTACACATCATACGTAGCTTTTCATTATATATGGTTATTATTAATTTTTTTGTTTGTCCGTTCGATCAAAAGTGCGATTGCTGTTTTGTTGTGCAGTAAATATTTTTCGTTGTCTATAGCATCAAAGTCGTTGAAAACGCATTTGATCTCTGTTCGACAATAATAAAAAAAAACACGCGCAACAATAGAGTAACCGCCCGTTCGCGCTATAATGAAAAATAAAAGACGTAAAAACTCGATTCGCAACTGCTTCGAAATAGACACTTTGTAGTTGAAACGATCAAACTTCGAAGTACACAGCGTCTATGTACAAAAAGTAAAAAAAAACGCGATACGTATATATATATAGTAAAACGTTGTTGCGAAAATACAACACGTACAACCACAACGTTGAGCATTGTATACGCTATATTATAATACAGCAATGAAGGAATCCCACAGAACGTGGTCGTCTCTTGGCTCCTCTCCGAAAATTCACCGTACGCCTTGCCATCCCCGGGTGCAAGGCAAAGCAGGCAGGGTGCGTTAGTTAGCGTTCGGGATAAAGCGGCGTTAGGGCGATCAACTCCCCCGTGTGCTACTATAGCTGCAAGCAACTCACCCTTGAATAGTTATGCGCCTGGGGAGAGAGCGCGCGAGCGAGAAAGGTCCAAGTCTATCCTTCGTAGATATGGGGATTTTCCTTTGTAAGTACGCTCGGATGAAAGCGGTCTTTTAATTCCGATAGCACTTCAAATGATTAAGCTTAGCGAAAGAAACTTGCTGTCTTTGAAGATCGCTTTAAAGTGGTTTGTTATTGTTTAAACGACGATTGGTTCAAACGACCATTTTATCGTTTGAAATAAACTTTATCGAGGACAAGTACGAAGTAAAAAAGACAACGAGTAATTAGTAGACTGTTTCTCGAGGTATGCACGTGTAGTCGGCGATAATTGACTTGATTTACTCCTACCACCCGCGCCAATGTTCGTTCGAATGTCATTGCTCTTCCCCACCCTCGACAGCTTCCCCATACGCCACGGGAAATGACATGGCGCATCATTGCGCATTACGTTGACGCGCTACGATAATGTCGTACACGGATAGATTGAAAATGCCGCCAATTGATATTACGTTGCCGCGATGCTAATTGAAATTTCAATTATACCGTATTCCATTTCTAAGCCATTATTTACGAGTACAAAGTAATACAGAGATATAAAAAAAAAGCTCTTGTGATACAAACGCGTCAAGGTTGTACGAATGGGTTATTAGCGGGGAGCAAGAGAGAGAAAACAACGAGACTTACTTATTACAAAGGTAATTTATAGCGATAAAGCACGTGTAAGGGAAAACCAGGCATACTTAATTGTCGGATGTCAATGCACCCGCGACTGTACGTTTCGAAATAACTTTGCTGCTTCCTCTTTTTCTTGTTGCATCTAAATTTTATCCGCAACGAAGCGCGTGCACGTGCACGCACGAAATTGAATTATTACCGCGTGAAATTGAGAAATCGATCGAGCTAGCAGTATATATGGCGAAATTGCGCATTGTGACGTTGATCGACACGTGCAAAAAAAGGTAGAGAAAAAAACGAAGCTGCGCATCGAACGATAGGTATAGAGGGTCAATGATTGTGGCTTAGGTCTGTCGACAGCAGCAGCGGCTCAACAACCAAGCGAGATGAATTGCAATCTGGCTTCGTTGCCTTTGTCAAGTTGAACGCTCCAATTGAAAGTACAGTTTCGCGTGAAATTCTACGGATCGTTCCGGTGTACGACGTACGTACGATACGTGACGTTTATCGGTGTTTCGAACGAACGGGTAAAACTTGGTCGCCGTACGAGTTCATCGTGGCATCATTGGGCACATTGAGTTTTCGCGCAGGTGCGCGCTCGCACGAAAAAATCACAAAGTAGCTTTTAAAAGGGTAATAGGGAAAGATCGCTTCACCAGGCCATCTGAAAAAGTAGTTCAAACGGCCACGGGACGACCTGTTCCCTTGCAAAAATAGGTTCGCTTAATTCATGTAAACATTGCTAAGCGTCACCAAAGCCGAATATTTTCCTTACTCATTAGTTTAAGGCACGATGCTAGAACACGCTGTCTGCGCTTATGTATCTCGAACTTGACTGTTTCTCTTGGATTGTTCGGATACCGACGTTGAGCCATCTAGCGGTTACACGGGTGAAACGATTGACGCGCTAAAATTGAACGATATCGTAGACGAGCGATCGTTTATCCATTTATCCGTTTATCCTTGACAAGTTTGTGGCTCAAAAATCCAATTTACGATTTTAGTTGGGAAACAATGCAATATTTCGGTTCTTCTTGCACTTCTAAAAGTACAATCAAGTCTTGACTTTTCGGATTAAACCGCGGCAAAACGGAGCCCACGGCCGTAAGAAAATTGCAGCAGCACCTTCGTAATTGCATAAAGGTCCCCGAAGATTAACGCAGTCGCATTAACGGGTCCCGTATGGGTGGAGGCGACAACTCTCGAGCAATCCATTGCACACGCGTGCAAAATAAGAAGACTTCCTTTATCCCAAGAGTATATCCGTACAACGTGTATTTTGCCTTTGTTTCTCGTAATTTCTCGTTATGCGCATCTTGCGATTAAATTAGATACAAATTCAACCAGACGTAATCATCCTACGAATAATAAAAAATAAGGACGCGCGAATCTTCGAAAGATTATTAAAAAAACGCACGAGGGTGTCAGTACCCTAAGTTACAGAGAAGGGATATGCGCTTGAGAGGGTGTCTTTCTCTCTCGAGGTCCACGCAGTAGGGGTTGCGCTATCGATTGCCAAGCTCCCAGGCAGCGTCAGGCTACGGGAGAGACGGATGGACTCGCTGCTGCCGCCACCGCCGCTGAACGCGTTGCGAGCTGAAAGAGAGAAAGAGCGAGCAAAAGGAGCTTTTGTGTCGATGTGTTTCTCGCTCACGCTCTCCTTTTCGACGTGCCAATCGATATAACTTCGCTTGCCCTTTGCACTTTTTTTCTAATTTTCTTCAAGAACACCTTTGAATTTTCGTTCTGGCGTTGTTAGTGGATTATTGCACTTTTGACTTCACGCGTGTATTTAATTGTTTCGGGCATTGGATACGAACAAAGTTGTTTAGACGTTCGTAATTGGATAAATATTAACAGGTTGAGAAGGCTTTGAATAAAAACGAAAACGTTTGACCTTCTCACTACAGCTACGTTGCACTATACCGATACGGGACTGAAGATTAATCAATAATCAAGAATATCTGTCGTCTTGCAACATTTGTACGTTCAGCTAATGATTAGTCCTACTAAAAACTCTCTTGTTAAATCAAAAGCTTTAAATTCAGCCAAAAATTAGAAAATATATTTTCATTTCCAAATTCAGCGATTTTGTAAATACTTGAATATTTATAAAAAATAAAATGAAAATGGGCTTTATTAACTTATTATACGAATGACGTTTTCTGCATTAAAAATTTCCATATATATGCACTGTCGATATATTGATATTTTATGCTTCACATCTGCTACACGTTCCACAAAGAGCAATCTTTTTTTGTTTTCTTGAAAACTGAGAAATTTTTTCTCATTCTTATAAGTCAAAATATAAGAAAAATCTTATAAATGTAAATGAAACAACCGTAAATATATTATTCTTCATCGTGAAGCAATAAATCAATGTAAATTATGGATAAATAATCATATAAACATTTTTCTGGTTCAATACATAGAACGATTTAAAAATGATGAAGGGTCAAAAATTAAAAATAAATTTATTATCGTTTTAATTTATACGAGTACTAATGCCTTGAATATTATGTTTATTTTGAATTATTAAAATTATTAATTACAAAAAAATTAATCAAATGAAATTAATTGTGATAAACAATTTAAATAAGTAATTTTATTTATTAAATTTATTATTACTAATACATAATATAGATTTAATAATATTATTGAAGGAAAATAATTTATTATACCTTTTTTTATTTATAAATATCAAATTTTTATTGCTAAATAACAAAAGTTAACTAAAAAAATCCTGCGAATTGAATCCACGCCCAATAATTAAGAATATTTTTAAATATTTTTCATATAAATATAACGTTTATATACTTATTACTATCTGCTTATATGTACTACCGATAAATAATAACTTTCAAAATCATCAATTCGTAAACATACAATTATTAAAATATTTACCTCTAATAAATTTAATATAATAATAATATTAAATTTTACACGATGTTTTAATACAAAAACATTCTACGGACTAATCTGTACCCACCTAATTTTAATATAATACCAACTAAAATACTTAAATTAGAAAAATAGAGCTTCAACATGGGATTTAGGTAATCATTTATTAAATATAAGTATTGGTAAATTAATTAAAATAAAACAAAATTAAAAAAGTATAACATAAATATTTAAAAATGTTTAATACAATTCATTTGTATAAATATATATTAATATAATAATTTAATTATTTTAATTATTAATTTAATTAATTTAAAAATAATTTAAACAAAATTACAACATAAAAAATGTATACTATTAAATCTTAATATCAATCTTAATAAAAATTAATGAAAATAAATTAGAAATGGTATTTATTTTAATATTTATTACTTACTAAATATATTTTTGATACAATAAAATTTATTAATATAACAAATAATATATGTATATATTTAATCTAATAAATTTTTTAAATATAATTCGTTAAAAAAGTTCATCATAAAACTCCTTTACATATAACAAATTCTAAATAATATAAAACAATATTAATATTATTAATATTACTAAAACCATTAACATAATGAATTCTTATGTTATTAATATTAATAATATATATATAAACAAGTATAATTAATATTATTCTACTCTACGTATATATACTATCCGAAAATATGTACCTTACTCGTTAGTTTAAGGCAAAATGCTTTACATCGATCATTCATCCAAAGTAAACGACGAGTTTGCGCGTTAAAAATTCAATTAACGATTTCAGTTGGCAAATAAAGTGATATTTTATTTGTTTCTTTATTTGTAAAAATGGAATCAAGCCTTTGTATTTCCGATTAAATCGCGGCAAAGCGACGTCAACAAGCGTTAAAAAATTGCAGCGATGCGTTTCTCGTTCGCGCTTTTCTTTTCGACGAGACAATCGATCGATATAACTTCACTTGCCCTTTGCACTTTTTTTCCAATTTTCTTCAAGAACACCTTTGATTATTGTTCTGGCGTTGTTTGTGGGTTACTGCATTTTGAACTTCGCGATACGTTGACGGTAAAAACTCGGTCCGTTGGAAAATAGTTGGGTTGAGATGAGAAGGCTTTGGATAAAGACGCAAACATTTGAACGCAAAACATGCAACGACAATAATTTGCGCAATCTCCATTAAAGTTCAAGCAATTGCGATAGCCGTAGGCTGTATGGACAAGAAGAGCTTTAATTGCAGACGTTACTCTTTTATTTTCTTTTTTATTTTTGCAGAACAGACAGGCAAGAACAATGCGGGTGGCGCGAACGAACGAGAAAGAGAGCGCGCGTGCGAGAGAGAGAGAGAGTTCTATATATATATAACGATGCACGATATACTTGCTCTTGAAGATGAAAGGCGCTAAGGAAACAATTGCAGGTGAGTGTGCGCGTGCGCGTGTGCTCTCTCCGGTAATAACTGGGAAATTGGGCTTCGCGATCGTTCGCGAATGCGTGTAATTGACGTTATTTCATTTAATGCTAGTCACTTTTATTTTTTGTCTTCTTGAAAATTGAGCAATTTTCTCTCGTTCTGGTACATTTGTTTGGGCTCTTTGTTGTTTTCTCGTTCGGAGCTTTCAGTACTCATGTTCGCAATACACGAGTGTCTGTTCAACTTGGTATCTGTGGGTAAGACTTAGCTGAAACAGGAAAGAAAAGTCGGAAGCAAATTGGATCATCGATGCTAAGGCTCGGTAAAAAAGCACGCTTGATTTACTCGTATTGTTGTTGCGTCGACTGGTTTCGCTTAAAAACTAGAAATTACGACGATCGACCTCGAACGTAAGAAAAGGTAACGCTGGAAACGGCAAAGAGTAACGGCGACGACGTTCGAACGGGACGATACTCGTTGAATAATTATCATACGTAAACCGATCCGTCCCTCTCCGTACGACAGATTAGTCGCATTGTCGAAGACGAATACGGATGCGCACGGGATCCGTGTGCTATCTATACACATTGAACTTTATCGAGAGTTTAATTGATACGGACGAAGGTTGCGCGCAAAGAGCGAGAATTGAGCGTTGAGAGAAAGTAAGGTTAATCCGTTTGATGGCTATTGACGAATAATAACAAGGCTGATCGATCGGTCGATCAACGCACTCGGCTTCACGTCAGAACTTTGACGACGTTCCGGTTTAGTGCTCTCCTGCAGGTTAATTAATACGCGTTCGATCGTATCGAGTTCGTTTGCCGATTGTCTAGAAGCCGCTTTACGCTTGGCATATTTCGTACTTCCAATCGACGAACAAACAACGATGTCAAGCGAGGAAAGTAGCGTAAATTCAACTAACTCGGTAAGCGAAAAGTTGATAATTTTTTTATTAATAACATTCGTATTGTATGATCAATTTAAGGAGTAATTTCCTTGGCAACTGCAATTAACGACGAGACATTTGATACGTTCACAATAAAACCGAAATGCCAATCGAAATGACCAACGTATATTTTGCTCGGCCAAACCATCTACTGTTTATCCGAAGAATTACATCGATCGATGTTTCGTCGTACGCATAATTATCGGCGTCCGACGTCCAACGCGAACACCAACGTGCCACGCTATTCCGCACGCTAAAAACAGACGACGAGTGCACATAACGCTTATCGGTAATTAAGCCACGACGCGAAGAGACTCGCGCTTACAAATGAGTCTCCGATTAACTCGTTCGTTCACCACTGGCCGATCGCACTCTCGGACGCTGTCGAGATATCCCAAGTTTCATCGCCCTCCTTTCTTTTCGCATTTATACGTACGTATATATTTACACGAGAAATGCATTTACAAACCGTAAGCTGCAATTCAAAAGACAAGAAAAGAGAACAATGCTGATGCGTTAAAAGTTACGAGCAAAGCGCACAGTTGCAAATGCGTAATGCCTTGTTTTTTTCACTCTTGGCCACGCGTAAAGTTTTTAATAGCTCGACGAGCGAGAGAAGAAGAAAGTGTACGGGGGAAAAAAGTTTGTTTCATTTTTGCCATTAAATGTCTTGAATAACTACTCCCCCCCCCCCTCCCGCCGATACCTGCTTCAAACTTTTAATTCGTCCATTAAAACTAATGTCGACACAACGCAACGCTGTCACTTTAAAGCGATAAAAAGTCCAACGCTAAAACTTTGATTGTTAAACGAAGAAACGTAGTTGCGCACTTTGAACGTAGTTTCCATTGAAAATTATTCAATTATTATTTATCAGACTGAGCGTAGCCTGGAATAGCTCGATTGAAAAGGGTCATTAATCAAAGACTCTCAAATTTTCATAGTGTTGTCATTCGGACTCACACCCGCGTATTTACTTATTCCGTGTGAATGTCAAAAGTTGGACTGCACTCGTACGACGTAATTCAAATTTCCCCAGCTTCGTTTCAATTTCGCGTACGCGCTGTATTCGGAACATCGTTGTACATCTCGTATTCGCGAGTGTATTTTACGTCGCTGTTCAAACGAAATTCATTATAGTACTACTGTCAATACAAACAATGAACTTCATTTACCGTTAATCTACGTAATTAAATACAACTGAAGGACCCGCGGAAATAAAGATAAATACATAAGAAAAGTCGGTTGAAGCTCCCGTTTACGAGTAGGAAAAGCAACGCGCTGTTTGGCGATATAATGAATCCAATAACGAGCAGACGGCGCTTACCTAAAATTCACTCGAGCACACAATTTAGAGGGTAAGTAAATTCGCAAGGCTCAAAAAATCACACATATACACGTACACACTAACGTTTTACGAGCCACTGCTGAAATGTTAATGCTGCTGTTGGGATGATATCGATTTAACAGTGAAACGAGGTCGTAAGTCAAGCCCTGTATTTTTCTTTTATTGATTTTTTATTCGAGACACTTTTGATTTATCGTCGGATCGATGTAATTCCAGAATGTAGAGACACACACACACACACACACACACACACACACACACGCATAGAGACAGGTGCAGAGTGAGAGAGACAACGCGATGCAAATTCCAAAAAAATAAATCATGCAAATGATCTTATTAAAAAACATAGAATTTCTAAAAGCTCGCGACCCTGAAACGACGTCGCTATAATGCAAGATGAATTCATAAGGAAAGCAAAGAAAAATTGAAGAAATTTCGTTTTAATTAGTACCAAGTCAAGTGGAAAAACCACGAAGCTGCGAAAAGAAGAAAACTTTCTCAATTTATCGTTGGTCCTTATCCGCTCGCCGATCGCACGCAATATAAAACTCAACGCGCGCGAAGCGATACTCTTCTCTATATAGCCGTATTGGTGTCGTATATATGTATATATTTCGTTCGTCAACGACTTACACTTTTGCCGTGTAAAAGAAAGAAAAAAAAGTCCCGTTTGAAAAATCGCCGTAAAAAGTTTTACGATCTTCGGCAGATGGCGTGGAGCACCAAGTTTTTCGTCAAAATAGATGGGCTATTTTTCATTTTTTTTATACAAGTTCACCGGCGTTATACCTATCGCACGCTTAGTTAAACCGTTAAGGGTTAACGATAGTTTGAAATTCAAGTTGCCTCTCGTTCTCGATGTTGCATATTTTACGTTGCTAGGGATATGGGTCGTTCGCGGTCTCTACGCGGTGTTTATCGCCTTTTTATTCGGCGTTATTATCCGGTTAAAACAACAAATGTGCGAGAAAAAAACATACGATAATAAAATATAAATCTTAAAAACGAGTCGGCTATTTTTCAGCGTACAGTCCGACTGAACTTTGCCGTACAGCTATACGAAATCCTCGTAAAGCAAATCCGACGAAAAGCCAATTCGCGGACAGCCAGACGACGACTACGACGCACCCACATGCTCGTAACAGCAACGCGAGGGAGAGCATCTGCGCATTAATATATATGTAATATACGCACACGTTCGTAGAAATTATCAAGTATATATATGCGTATGCTGCTTGCACGTGCGCCGATATTAATTCGTTTGCAACCTCGAGGAAAGGCGTAAATGTTTCTTCTCTCTGTAGCAATCTCCCTTTGTGTCTCGCGCGCGCGCCTGCAAGTTTCGCCCGATAATTACGTTTTGGGGACTTTACGACGACGAAACGTTGTATTAGACTTTCCCACAGCGAGGGGATGACAATTCGTTTCCGAATACGATACCTCGCAAAAATATTTGCTCTCCCGTGTACGAGAAGACAGCGAGAGGATACGTTAAAACAACGACCTGCTCGACGCGGCAAAATCCAAAAGGATAATTCTTCGTAGAGCGAAGACAAAAGGAAGATCTTGAGATAATCCGCCCGAGTCATCTTGGCGATTCCTCGTCGTTGTAGCAACCCGCTTCCCGTTTCCATACTGACGCACGATTATTAGACACTACTGCGCGAAATTCAGGTAGTTTTACGCTTCTCGCTAGAGGAGTTGACGCCCATCGTTTCGGCTATTCGAGGGGAAATCGTTCGTAAAAATATCAGTTCGATTGGGAAAAGTACGTAAAAAATAAGAATCTCCGCTTGATTCGATCGATACCGTAAACCAAACAAATTATACTCGTTCGTTCGAGACATCCGCGTGTCGTAATAAGGAAATGGAAGGAAAGATAAAAAATAGCCAAAGAGCCCAATTGACTCGTTATTTTATCAGACGTGCTGCAACATAACGAAGACGATGGGCGCCATTGTTGCGAAACAACAGAGTTCCCGGCAATAAAAAAGAAAAGTACGTCTTCTTTGTTAGGCATTTGTATATTCGATTCCCACGCAACTATGCCTCGAGGCTTTTTGTGCGTGCTTCAACGAAAAAAAATAAAAAGGTGGATCATTAGTCGTTTTTCCGCTTCCTTCGTGCGACGTTATATTGTCTCCTTTCTTCTCGTCGTTATCGTCGTCATTACGGTGTAACCGATACTTATCTTTGTTGCTAACAATAACCGAGCGTCAATTACTCGAATTTAATTACGTGTTTACTCTTGGCAAGAGATTACATTGCTATAATATAGCGTAAGTTGTAATCCCAAATTCGCAATTAGTTATGCCATTGGCGTGGCTGGCGCGCGCAAGCTAATCTGATTGGGATTGCATTTGCGCGCTTGATCGAGCGAAATTCCCGCGAGAGAGAGAGAGAGAGAGAGAGAGAGAGAGAGAGAGAGAAGCCTCTTAAAGGACTCTGAATTTACCACTCAATTACTATACATTGGTTTACGTGCACGCAAATGCAGGCAAATTGCTACACACGTCATCAGGCCGACGACGAAGTATTCACGAAAACGCGAAATACTTAAAAATTAATCAACGAGAGCGTTAACACACTTGTAGAGCCGCTACGATCACTCGCTGAGTCTATATCGTCGACGGGCAAACACTCTGTCGATAGTTGTACTTTTAAAATAAAACCTTTCTATTTTAACGGTGCCTCGACGTGAAAACATTTTAGCTCGAGTGAAAAAGAAAAAAGAAAACACACTTGCAGCTAAATTTATAAATTTTTCGAAGCTTTTGGCACTTAGCCTGAAACATTTTTACAAATTGCAATCGCGAGTGTATTGACTTTGCTTCTCAACCTACTTTTTTTCCGAGTGGAGTCTATTATAAAGTTTTACAAATTGACTTTTTCAAGCTACTTTCTCCGTGGGTTCCTTATTTGTTGCGTTCTCTGGCAAAAGATGTTCGAGCAGAACACACATTTTCACACTTGCTGTGTTATTTACGTAAAACTAACGCACTCTCCGAATAACAAAGACGAGGGAAAGCGCTCGCTTAATCCCGAGAAAACAACAAAAAACTTTGATGTACAAACAGCATCCATTGGCAGAGCATCAGGAAAGTCCTCCCTCGAGGAGAAACGAACGAATATTAATTCGATCTATATCCCTAAGCGTGAAAAACTTTTCGAAAGCGAGGCTCAGGGGAGAGGGGAGGTTGGCTCGAGTTTTATTTCTCTCGATCCTTACGGTATACATACACATCGAGCTTCTTAAACGAGTCATCTTACAACAAAGTTTTGTTGTCGAGTACGTTTCATCCGTAAGAATGTTTGATCTACTTATTGGAGATGATACGTTTACGTCGATGGAGATCGGTAAAAAGCCTCGATTCTCGTAGTTAACAGAGTGCAAAGAAAACGAAGACGATTGCTGCACTTTTTACTAACTAATTTGCCAATTATCACGTTGGTTTTTCTTTTGTTTTTCATCGCCGTAATTACGTTCCACACGCATCTGCTGCACGTCGAAAATTTGACGTAAGAAACAACGTAGAAAGTTGTTCGATGTCTCTCTCTCTCTCTCTCTCTCTCTCTCTCTCTCGGGAATAATAACGATTACGACGAGGTGAACGATATTTTTTGAATAAACGTCAATGTCATTTCAAGATTGATCGAGAAATTAAATAATTTCGTGTACTGATCGACTATAGCTTCTAATCAATTGTTCTCGTTGTCGACTTAGGTATCTGGACGAATGTTGCGCCGCCGAATGCAAAGAAAAACGTGGTTTGGAAAATTGCTGTCTTCAGATTCGGATCGTTTTTCAAATCGTAGGGTCAAACTCGCGCGAGAACTTAGCTACGGATCGTTCTCAACGTATCGATAGTTCACCTGACGTTTGTCAAATTTTACAAAACTTTCGCGGTATAATCGGTATGATAATCGGTTCGTTATGGAACGTGTTTCATTTTCGTGTTTCGTGTTTTCTCTATTCAACGCAAACTAGAAACAATCGATAACAAGGGGATGATTAATATTGCAACAAAGAGATTTCCAGAGACAAACGACGCTCTCACTGCCGACACCGAATAACTATAGGTTCTATCACAGACAGCAATTGAAACGATCATCAAGCGGTAGTAGTAATGCACGTACGTTAACGAAATGTATAGAAGAGAGAGAGAGAGAGAGAGAGGCAATGCAATCGTCAATTCAAACCTAGCAATGGTCTTTCTCGGGCGTTATAATTGAGCAGCAAACCACGACGTTGAAGGTTGCATGTAAGCTTTGACGAAGCGAGAGAGAGAGAGAAAGAGAAAGCAAACGTCCAAACGAACACCTTGCGTGTACACCACGGTACGGAAGTAGGAATATGCCGCTTTGTCGTGTGATATACGCAAAACACACACGCGCGCGCGCGTGCAAAACTATCCATGTACACGGAGTAGTGTTGAATAGGAAGAGATCTCTAACAAGGTTGTTCGTTTTGTCCTTCTTCACGGGCGTAACTGCCGTTGTCGTTACCGAGCTTTCGTGCGAAACCGTGCTTGCAAAGTTTTTGTTCTTTCCTTATTGTTGCTTCGCGTTTGGAGATGCGTGGACTTTTGTCAATCAAAAGAAAAGAGACGGGACAATGAAAAAGAGTGAAACGTCGTTGTTATTGTCGGGGTAAGCAAACGTTTAAACGTTGTAACGTAACTGACGAGTTTTAGATGGCTGTAATTAAAAGAACCAAGATTTCTAGCGTCAGCGACGACGAGTCGGGATAAACTCGCTAACGGAAGAATAACCGTTGGAACCGGAGAGCAATAGGATGGAAAAACTACGATTCAAACGATCGACGAGCAAGCATTCGCGCGGCAATACAAAAGAAACAAAATGCATCGATAGCGTCGAAAGTTTTACTTGGTGAACGTCAATGCGATACGCGTCGGAGAGAGAGCGCACAGTTCGAATGGATGCAAAAAGCTAGGTGAGTATGATAGGCGCGCGTTTGACGGGCTCATCCATTAGAGTACACAAACATCCGCGTTGAGCGCGTGCGTTGCCGTGATAGCGGACGCGAAACTCAATTTTGAGCAGGCATTCGTACAGGGAGGGATCAAAGGAACGCGAAATTAGACGGATTATTACGCTCGCGCGTACAACGAGTTGGCAAATCCGGGCCAATTTTCCAAACCACCCATCGAGCTTGTTGTTTGCGCAAGTCAATTTATTTCGACGCCGAAAGAAATAGCCGATACGCGAGCACGATTGTACGGCTAATTGCACAGTTCACCAAATACGTACGAAAGGTAAGGTGTTCTCGTGCCAACGTCACGTCTATTCGTAGCAAGTCGAGCGAGGTTAGTAGTTGATTAATCCGAGTAAAGTGACAAACCACGCAAACGACTATGCATCCGCGTACGTACGTCTATATTTATACGTGTATTGGCGTGAGCCTCGACATTGGAGTATCGACATTGGGCTACGCGCTACAGCCACATCGACGTTCCCTGCACTTTGTCTCTGGGTGCATTCAATTTCAGCTTTGAGATAGTCGTCCTGAGGTTTAACGGAGAAACGCCTATACGTTCGCTCGCTATAGATCTACACGCGAATGGGATCGAGTTTAGTTTCGTTTCCTCATCCGAGCTAGTTTTTCAAAGGGACCAGCAGCCGCGACGTCGAACGCGTTGCGGTATCGAACGGTTGGCGATTGTACGTTGCCCACTACCGAACGTGCGACTCGAGAAATTAACAACGACGACGCTGTGGTAATAGCAGGCCGTTAATCGCAGCACAGCGTCGTTTCCTTGATCAGCAACTGGCACACTTACGCTCAAACTTAAACTTTAAAAGCTGTTAAAGTAGCTAATCGCTTCGGATTAGTGCACTGCGCCGAATACGCTACGGCGGGGCGTATTTATCTGGCGGCGCAGTAGCTTCGCTCCAATTTCAAGAGTGGACTATTCAACGTCCTCCGCCGTGCGCTCCTTCTTGTCTCTTCTTCGTACACCTGGACAATGGGTAGAATATTGCCAATCCAACGTTATTTGGCTTGGTATATTTTCATCGCTAATCATCCGCACTCGCACGCACTCGCACGCCTACGGACTGTTTAACGCAAGTATTTAACGCGCGAACACGCGCATCGAAAGGCTCGTTATTTCAAGCGTCTAATAAAGTGTAGAGCACGCGGATGATTTCGATACGGAGGAGGAGGATGGTGGGGTCGGTGGCGATGAATTACCTCCCGCGGCTAACGTCTTCTAACGTCTCGACGAGTAAACGTACCCACGCACGATGCACCCGAAGCTAGCGGTCGCTTGCCAACCGCTTCAAACGTACGGATCGAATGGAATTCGTTGTGAATAATGGCTTTGATCGTCGGCACGTTACGTTACGTAATCACGCTGACGGCGACAACGCTGTCCTTGATTACGGAATTGGACGCCACGCGTTCGAGAAAATGCACGTTTGACGGTATTCAAAGTAAGCGGCCTTTGCCGACGAAAGTGCCAATGGCGTACGTACGCGTAAGGTCTCGTTTACGCGTGATTCGTCATCGTTACGTCGATGTACGTTCCCCTTTGCAATAGTGCGTTATCTAAATCTCTCTTATTTTTCTCTTGTAATCGCGTTTTCCCAGCGCTCACGTGGGATTATTTCACGTTCGACCTTTCGTTTCGACTGATTTTATTCATTCAAACTACGAACGAATACTCCCATTTACGCGAACCGTGTACGCGTGTATTTTTCTCTTTCCCTTCTCTTTCACGTGCTGCTGTATTAATTCTAGCAAATGAAAAAGTCTCGTTACGCGATTGGAAAAAGTAATTTGTCGAGTAGATAAAAAAATAGAAAAAATAAATAAACCGAAGGACGTTACTTCGCGAATCAGAGTCAGCCTAGACCACCGCGACACGCGCGTTGACGTCAATACCAGTGAAGTGAATATCGCGTAGCGCGCGGGCTGAATCGACGTATACATACGTCATTTGGCGAATGTCGATTCGCGAATCGTGGATGATTCGATCACGTTTGATCGCTGCTTCGTAAGAATGCAAAGTGTAAACGATGTCAACTGAACGAAAGCCAAGGCGCGAGCCGTTGAGCGTGAGATTTTCGAGTCTAATTAACGCGATTAGCTTGGGCTCAAAAGTTTCTCTCTAGCTGGTCTTCGGAGAATCGGAAAGAGACGAATGAATTCAGGCTGCGATAAAAATTCGATTGCTTTTCAAATGGAAACAAATCACAGGTACCGAGAGCTCGCTCGGACATCGGCGCAGTAGCGTTCCCTTCGCAAGCCTCTCTTTCTATAAATAGAGCCTCTCGATAAAGCATCAAGAGGGAAATGGGAAAAAAGGAATCGTCATCGGATGGATAACCAATGGCGGAAGCAGCAGCGTTAAATCCTAATCAACCGGGCCGCTGCTGCAACTCCCTCGCGTATATAAATCGTACGCTCTCTCTCTCTCTCTCTCTCTCTCTCTCTCTCTCTCTGCAGCCCTTTTCCGAGCGCGCGTGCGTTAGAAGGCATCAACGTCAATTGTGCTCGCTGAACGAAGGAAGGCACGAAGGGATAGCAGCGGTGCGCGGTAACTGAATACACTTGGCGAGAGAGATATATATCGGATTAACATTTATCTAGCCACGGCTAACGAGCAGCTTTTAGCTACGAGTCATTTTTTTCTGGTTGTTTTGCCGCGCGGACTTCGGATCCTATCTCTTTCTCTCTGTTAGTCTCAACTTTCCTCTTTGTCCCTTTTGCTCGATGGGCAAAGAACGCCAACTTTTTTTCCGTTTTTTCAAACAGTCTTGTTTGCCTTCTTGATTTTGCGCGCGTGCACGCTTGCTATGGGGAGACTCGATGGACAAAGGGAGGACTGGACGCGAGAGATTTTTTTTCTTGGCTTTGCTTGCAGCGCGGGTACAGAGTTTCGGTCGAAGGTGGCGAGATTCGATTTGACGGGTTGTCTTGTAGAGCTTGCGCAACGAGCGCTGTTCAGTGGAACAGAGCCTACCTCTTCTTTGTCAAACGGGACTGTATTTGCGTGTGCGTCATCTCGGAATATCCGTTTATATCGTTATTTACTCGACCTATCCGCGCACCCTCTGTTTCTCTTTGGGGCGCGATACTTTGTTTCGGTTAACGACGCTCGAAAACTTGACTGCGTATTCGTGCCAGCGATTCCATAAATCGTCTCTGTTACAATAATAGGATAATCCGATAACTCGACGCAACCGTACACGTAACCACGTGTTTCCGTGCTCTGCTGGTAGCTTCAACGTGACGAAACATTCCAAGCAGTTCTATAAATAAAGACAACAATGCTAACTTATTCGAGCTGAACGCGCGTGCACCTGCAGCCAGTGGACGCGAAAGAGAAGAAGACGAACGACAAACAAGTCAAACGGAAGGTTGAAAATAACTTTGGCGTTAATCGATCGGACATTCCGTTGGGCGTATACGCGCGCGCTTATGAGCACCTTTATTCCGCACTCGGCAGATCTTCCTCGCGCGATAGACGCGATGCTTCGGAGAAACTTGCTCGAGGCTAGCGTGAACAATCGAAAAATGCACGCGTACGTATCGTTGTGGATTTGTTGGACTTCGAGAGAGCTTACGCAGCCAACGCATTCAACGACGACAAGCGCAATAGTTAAGCGCAACAATAGCGTACTATTAAACTAGCTAATATCGCGTGGCAACGAACAATCTAGAACAATACTCGAGTCGTATTGAAACGCAAAACTCGTTACAGCACTGTCAGGCGTGCGTGTGCAGCATGCACAGGCTCTCTAACAATCGACCAGTCACTGCCGTTCGCTTAACTCTCGCTCCTTGGCTTGACCGTCCTCTTTTGACACCAGATCGCGCGTCGTAAAACGGAAAGGAGACAAATATCAGACGTCTCGGTTGCTCGTTCGCGCCCAGCGACAACGCGAACACGAGCGTTCCCGGTGCGTGAATCGTACGATTATCAATCGTAGAAGCACTCAACGCGGAATAAACAGCAGCCCACGGCGACAGGTCTCTCTCTCCCTCCCTTTTCATGGAGCGCGTTCGATAAAGCCATACCTTTTTTTACCTCTTGAAAAATACCGAGGACTGATTTTAACAAATGCACTTGCGTTAGATACAGACGGTGGACGTTATTTTGTTTTTCTACCGTTCGTTGGATGCTCCGTTACTTACCTGAAAATAAAAGCAAAACAGAATCATTCCGACGCTTCCCGCAAGTTTCGTACGAGTACGTACACAAGCGCACGTGAAATTCAACAGTCGTAATCTAATCGTCGCTCCAAACTTCAACGCGTTCAATCTTGCAACTCTTCGTTTCCACAAAAATCGTTTCGCAGCAACCAACCTCTCTCGCTCTCCTGCGCTCACCGTAAAATAAACCTTATCCTAGTGACCATCTTGAATATCGGATAAATAACGCTCGTACGCGCGCAATGCGGCATCCGTAATTTCTCCTCTCGAGCTGTACAAAACGTTGTATCGTCCGTTAAACAAGCCTAATGTTCAACTAAACAAGAGCCGCAAGAGTCAAAGGCATCGACGTTTCTTCTCTCTTTCACGCATAAATTAATCGCGTTCGAGCGATCGCGCTTCTCGATGGCACAATACTATCGTCTTGTTGGCGATGACGTTTGGTTTTTTGCGTATTCGTCGTTTCGAAATTCGTGCTATTTTCCCGCGTTCGTTTGACGTATTTGCCGTAACAGTTTGCGCAAGCGTTTGGTCCTCTTTAGGTATCGTTGTAAAATCTCGTATGGGCTGTACGGTGTTTGAATTCGAAATCAAAACAGAGAAACAAAAAAACAAAAAAACAAAAATACTACGGTTGGATCTACCGGTGCATCCTAAAGTATGCTTAAGGAATAGACGCAAGAAGGACAAATGGCGAGTCGTTTTCAATAGACCCAAATTCGTATTAATTCCGTATTAGTTCCGTGAACCAACTACAATCACTACGTATAGAGAACACCTACGCCGTATCATTTAACGGCACTTCCGTAATGCTTATTATTGACGATATCGACAAATCGACGAATCGACGAGTCGCTCGAAAGGACGAATGCACGGGCGAAAATTGCAATCAGCAAAGCTAGAGGATGGTACAAATACATTAGCGTGTTAACGACGGCAACGGCGACGGCAACAGCATCCGTCGAATGAAAAACCAAACTTTCTCTCTCCGCGCGAAAGCAGACCATTAATACGGATCCCCGCACGGCAAAAAGAGGATAAGTGCCCGAGTAAAAACGCGTGCACACGCGCGTACACGTATAACAGCAGCAGTGAGCCAATCTCATTAGCATAGAACGGCGTAGGAGAGAGAGAGGGAGAGAGAGAGAGAGTTCCAAGGTCTAGGACGACGATCCCTCTTTCGATGCTTTTTACTCTCTTTTATGCTTGATTAGTTTTTCATTTCGCCTCTAAATTACAGTGGGTCGCGTATATTGACTGACGATAACTTGTATCTTGCTAAACAAACCATTGGCGTTGTTTAATTGTCAAGACAGTTCTTGAAATTGAACGCAGAAAGTACGTATAACGCACACCCATTCGAAATTCGCCAATATCTCAATTATTCCTACATCCTAAGTGAAAGTACTCGTCAAATCCATCGACCTCGTTCGGGCCAATAAAATCCAACCACGAGCTTGTACAAAGTTGCACTCGTATCGGTAGGAATTCAAGGGCCAATATAGCACACGTTTGCAACATAAACATTTAAACGTGAACGACGAGAGAGAGAGAGAGAAAGAGAGAGAGAGTGAGAGAGCAGCGCGTTAAGACGCGAATTACACGCGCTACTTGTCGTCGTGCACAAGCTCTCTAAGTGGAGACGTAAATACGGTAGTGAGTTTGTGATTTGCTCGTCGCGTCGTCTGTTTACGCAAGCGATACCGACCAAAAGGGAACCAAAGACGACGATAAATTGATATACCACCACGACGACAGCACGCTTGTAGGCAAAGGACATCTGAAATCTACGTGAGCAATTTTCTATAATAATGATATCGTTGTTTCATTTGAGGTTTATCAGGGATAATCAAACTTAATACAAAAGTCCGACTATACTTCACGCGAGACTATCGAAACGAAACCTGTCCTTTGAATGCTAATCGTGGTCGATTGAAATAATTCACGATTGTTAAATTCGTCAAACGTAGAAAGACACAAAGGCAGAAAGATTCCGGTAAGCAATCCTCGAATGCTCAAAAACGAATTCGTATAAAGCGTTACAATTGAATAAAAAACAACGAGAATAACGAGTTACGGGAGTTGTCGTTCGCGAGATCGTCGTTCAAACGAGAGAAGCTCCAGCCAAAAACCAAACAGCCTACCACTGCTAGCCGCACTGTAGCGTCGCATTGACAAGGCGCGCGTGAACGCGTGTATTATTCAACCTGCTCCACGGGTGACTACGGCAATTAACGGAATGGACATCGTAGTGGGATAAAAGCGATGGTGGCAGCGACGCTAGCTAATTTGAATAAAGTTTGTTTTCCTCGAGTATTCGCATGAATAGTCTAACGGGATGATAGTCGCTGCTGAGACAATCGTTCAATTGCGACTTTTTTTCATTTTTTTTACTTTTCCTACTACCTGATTGTATGCCAATCTTTGCTCTAGTAGAGACGAGATTGTCTTACAAGAGGACACGATTAATCGCTTGTATTCTCGAAAGGATTTGAAACTCTTAAAATTGAAGCCACGCTGTTAATATTCGCATAGCGTGTATTTTTTTTCTCGTCGTCGCTCTGTGTGACCTCAAACAACTCGACGAAGAATTTAAAATGTGCCAAACCAACAAGAGCAGAGCAAGGGAACTAGAACCTCTCGTTTACGGTTAAGTAGTCCAGCGCCAATCCTATTATTTTCGAAATTCCAGAAAGAAAAAAATGACTCAATTAGTTCGAGAGAGAGAGAGAGAGAGAGAGAGAGAGAGAGAGAGAGAGAGAGAGAAGGACGATCTATCGATTCCACGAGAAACGCTCACTCGTGCACACGGTCAAAATAAAACGACAATCATATATAGCCTACGTTGCAATTATACGCGCCGCTGAAATAAGTCGTTGGCTCGGTTCGCCTCGTTAAAGGCGAACTCAAGACAGAGAGAGAGAGCTGTGCACATCGTGCGACGAATTTCGAAGCGCTATTACGGCATTCTCTTGCACGGAATGGCCAAGTTTAAGTTGGTCATAAAGGAAAATTTAACGTGGGAAATGAACAATTTCTTTTTTTTTTTTTTTTTTTATGTATTTATTATAGTTAATTACGACGAAATCAAATAGTTGGTCGAATTCTCACAACGGAGTTGACGATAAACTTGTGCAAATAATCTTCTAGCGCAATTTCTGTAAATAATTTTGACGAGGCAACTTCAAAGACACGTATTAATTCCGCGTGTTATCGTGTATATTGATAGTCGTGAGTACGCGTATCAAAACTAACATAAAATACATCAAAAATAGAACGGCCCATGTATATATTCGTTTTAAAACGCATGTGCACGCGAAATCTGCATATTACGAGCTTGTTTAAACGAAAAGGTTGTTAACGCGGTTACTTTAACGACCTTTCTAAATAAACGACCATTATACTTCGTGTACTCGGTGCTTATTAGAAATTACGATAATTGGCTTGAAACGAACACAACCATTGCTCCCAACGGTAACTTCCCGATCAACGACGCAATATAAAACTACGACAGATTTGTCTGATTTTCTTCGACGAATCGTAAAGTCAATTTTTCCAAAGCGATATTTAATCGTTTGTAATATCTTGCCGTTGTCGTTAAAAATTATAAAGGTCGCAAAGTATCTTTCGCTCCTAATTTTCACGGCGAATGGAAGAACAATGTCGCCTCTCTCTCTCTCTCTCTCTCTCTCTCTACGTATACATACAAGCCGCAAGGCACGCGCGACTCGTTAAAAGTTGTTTAGTACACGGCGAACAATGGGAAGCTGCGTCGCAGGCAGAACAACGCCGTTGGCTACACCACCAAGATATTGCCCTTGCAAGTTAACAGTGCGAAATAAAGAAGCGCGCATCTTTAGTTTCGAGATTTATAACTTGACTTATCGAGGTGGTAGTTTGTACGTTGACAACGATTACGCCTCCTTTTCGTATTATTGACGGGCTATGAGAATCGAGGTTTGCTGGGTTTTCGTTGCTTTTAAGTTTTGAACGAGGAACGACCAAGCGCACGTCGGCGTGTTTTTAAACGATCGTTTAACCTATCGATCAGTGCCACCAAATATTTTAGTAGAACATAGGGCATTGCAAAATAACGTACTTTGTTCGAACTCTGGATTCTCCATCGGTACACGGCCAAGTTTATTTCTGAAACACACCGCAATTATTGGATTTTCCGTCATCCCTAAATTTATCTCGACGCGTAAGAGCAGAACGCAAATTTGTTGGACTTTTTCGCCTAAATACCACGTAGGACCTCGTTACAAATTCTAATCCAAAGTGCTCGCAGTAGATAGTTTTGGTGCACTCTGGCGATATCGACAAACTTTACGATCCTTTCGCCTTGATTTATTTCGGATGGCTTTATAGGAGGGCACTTCGCTTACCTTTCACCGTTTAGCGAAGATTATTTCGCGACGTTTTGCCGCGCAACAACATTTCCCATTGCTCGCCCGATTTTATTTTTTCTCGTGGTTTCCTTTTATTCCTTTGAAGACTCGTTGGCCGATCTTTAGACGAGGATATTTCACGTGCTACGCTCGTATATTCTTATCGCGAATCACTCGAACGAACAATATCAAGGACAAATAAATAAAATACCGATCGACCCAAATGTAACCTCGTGACAAACGTTGAATCCAATGGATAAATCATTACAAGCGGTTGCTTCGACATGGAAAGCGATTTCACCGAGGTAGACAACAAAAAATTGTCTTTTGTGGGGAGATCGTGGAGAGAGAGAGAGGGAGAGAGAGAGAAAGGGTACCGAGACAACTTGACCTTTGTTAACCCGAGGATACTTTAGAACGATAAACGGTAATCCAGCTAAGCTGTTGCGAGCCAGCACAAATGTCGTACCGAAACGAGACTGTGTAATTGAATCTTAAGCGTTAATTTGACTTCTATAAGCGCACGCGCTCTCGTAATGCCAATTGCTTTACGAGGGAAAATTTGCTTGGACGATTAAAGCGAGAGGCAGAGAGCTTTTTTCCTCTTCTCTAAACCTAAGATCGTTACAAATCGATAACTCTAAAAAACCGATAAAACTGTCAATCTCCAATAGTTGACATGCATGCTTTGCCGTATCCTCCAATAAGTTATTTGCTGCGAAACTGAATAAAAAAAATCGTAAAATCACTTTATCCGGCCGTAAATCATATCGAAGCTATTAAAACAACGCAACAACGTTGACGTTCGCGCGTATTACGCGTACGCGTCGTAAAACCAGAATAAACGTAAAAAAAGAAGCAGGGAGAAAAGTATACGCACTGACAAAAGTTATACGTACCCTGCGGTGTAACCAGCCCGTAAAGTTGCAGCTCTCTCTCTCTCTCTCTCTCTCTCTCTCTCTCTCTCGACAAAGGCCAACGATCGCGAGCGTACTTTATGCGAATTTTACGATGTCAACTCAATCGCGAATTTTCTCGTTGTATCGTTGTTGACTACGTGTGTTTTTAACGACAAATTTCGGAAAAAAAACCACTGTCGACGAGATTATTTACCAAACAGACGTACTGACCGTCGTTTGAAACGCTAACGGCGTGGCCACTTGTTGAGAGCGAAACGTTGCGATCGACGAAAAAAATGCAACGGATCAGTGGCATCCACCTTGAATAATTGAGATATCCTCCGACAGTAGCAACGTCAAGCCTCCCAACTAGCCCTCGGGAAACCACTAAAAATCTCCAATGCATTCTCATAAACAATATGTGCGCGCAAAGTTATACGTCAGCGCGCTTTACGACGCTACCGTGCGCTTTTACAGCTGCCTGCCACGCGCGTTGTGGTGATATCCACGTACTCGTATAGTAAAAGCGCACCGTGAACTACGGACGTATAACGCGCGACTCTTGGCAATTACAATTCAATGCAGTATAAGCATTGTTACGGCCACGATAAAAGCAACGAGGCAACGCGGCAACTGCTGCAACGTCTAAAGCGCGCTATCTTCTGTTCTCTTTTACGAGGCTGTAAAAGGATATTTTGTCCAAACGTACGATGATTAAGTGGCTGCTTTGGTTAGGTTGATGTTTTTATTCGATGAATCTAACCCAACGATCTAATCCACGCGTCCCGTTGGGCGAATTTCAATCGATATCTCTTTTTATAGAAGCATACGGAGGGAAAGCGGCGAAAACAAATAAGACGTTTCGCAATTTAACGGGGAATATCTCAACGACAATGTTTCGTTGGAAACGGGCGGAAGTGTGAAAAAGAAGAAACCCCCGGTAATTTCCAGTAGATGAACTTTCGCGAAAACAAGTACGTAGACGAAGTGAAAAGGAGGAGAAAAAGGAAAACGAACATCTTTTGCACGCGGCACTTGATTTCCAGTCTCAAACGTGCATACCCGACTGTAGGCAAAGTGTCATTGCATCTCGAAAACGAAAGAAACCAACAACAATCGAGAAAATAGGAAAGGACTATGACAAAGAAAAGAGTCGCGATCAAAGAAAGCCTCTCTTTGCTTGACTTCGGCCAAGCAAACAAAAAGACAAACTGCGCACACGCCAAACGCGAGCTTTCTACGATGTGCAGTCTACTCGATCCTGCAGCGGAGAGAAAGAGAACGAACACAACCAACGAAACATGGAGAAGGAAATGCTTTCAGTGGCTTTTAAGTATACGCGGCGTTGCTAGAGAAGGCGAGAAAAAAATAGGCAGTTTTGTAAATTGAAAATAAAGTAGCGAATGTTTTCCCGCAAATCACAAAGTGTGTCGTCGTCCAAGCTTCCTACATACCCGCATCCAGCTGGAGAGAGACAGAGCATACGTACATCCTACGCCACCGCGACAACTGACATTTCCATGATTTATTCATGCGTAGTCGTTATATATCCTGCTGCTTTGCGGTATATACACGTTGTTACGCTCGACGACTGTCAATCGCAGTTGAAAAAATTCCCGTGGGTACGTACCGTCGGAGGCCATTCTAAGTCGTCTTTGGAGTCGGACAGGTGTACCATGGGAAATGATCTTCTTGTGTGCAACGCGGAAGGGAGGGAGGCAAAGCAGATACGAAAATCCTCTTTGATAAGCCTCTTTGTACGCGAAAATCTCATTTTTATCGAGAATAGGGATTTCTTCTTTTTCGTCCTTCTTTTCATTTTTAACGCAATACTTGCAAATGGAAACGATCGGATATCGAAGCAAACAAACCTGCCTAATTTGAGAGCACAGTCGACTCACTTACAACTCACTGTACAAAGATAATTAACCAAACGACGATTTTACATTTATACCAATCACAACAATAACAACACAGCACAATGCATCGCTTGGAGACAAAGTTATTTTCGATTACGATTGTTCGCCGATAAAGTCAAACTTTTTATTTACATCGCTGGAACAGAATAACGCGGGCGACGCCCTCTCCCCCTCGCTGCATCGTGTGCCTAAAAAACCGGACATGCGTAGAGTACAATGTCACTTTGTGCGTATACGGAAACAATGCGTTTGGCGTAGTATCCTCCCTGCCCCGGCTCTGTCATGCGAGACGGCTATTAAAAAAAGACGAAAAAGACGAAAAAGAGACAACAGAGAAAAGAGAAAGGGGAGAGGACTCAAAGGAGATTTTTAAATTGATGGTAACGAGATGCACTCGAAGAAAAACTTTGTCTCTTTACGCAAAGTCGTTTGATCCGAAAAATATTCCGCAAAAAGTTAGCAAAAGCCAAGGCGAACAAAACAAGACGGAATCTGTATTCCAACGCTAAAAGATGACAACGTCACGTACGACTGTTGAATCAACTTTTGCTTCAAGTTCCTCTTGTTTTCATAATAATGGGCTTACGTATTCGCGAGCTCCGACTTGGGATGAAACTGATTCTTCGACTCGCTCGATACGAGGTGAGTTTTCGAGTCGTGTTCTTTTCGAAATGAGAATATCTCGTACGCGATCGTTAGCCAGTGTTACGATCGATTAAATTTCTTACAAAGAATGTACTTCGTTTCGGTATTTGCTATCGTTTACATTGCCAACTCATGGTTGCAGTACCGTGAGTCGCGAAAATAGATGATACGGTTGTGTAACCGCAGATGGAAAGAAACATCGAAATGTTTTGTTTTTTTGCGCACTGTAGTTTTGGGAACGCGCGAAAAGACCGTAAAACCGAAATGTTAAATAAACTTGATTTCGGAACAAAAATGTCGATATGTCTTGTAAATATTGGTAATATTTGGACGTTGCTTTTCTATCGAAGCTACAATCGACGTGAACATTTCAACGAAAATCCTCCGACGAAACGGACGTTTGCAACGAATGCGCGTTGGTCGTACCAAACGCACACGCACACTATCGGTTGTTAACACTTGGGCGCGCACGAACGAAAGATCACGTTAAGCTTCGTGTACGTGCGAAATCCTCGACCGAGTACACTCGATCCGTTCGGACGCTAAAGGAATAGCGAAGCAAAGGCCAGATCTTGCGCGCCTCTTTAGTCTAAACTCAATTTGTCTAAATTAGCTTCTCTCATAATTGTCGTTTGTATCTTTGTCCTCCAAGAGACATCGAGAAAGACGACGTTTGTCGATTCCCAAAACGTCCCAAAGAAACTCGATAAAAGTATTGGAATTTAGCCGTTAAATTCGCAAATCAAAAGTGCCTACGATACGCAAATCAACGTGGCTTAATTGTTTATTTATAAAGCGCAAAGCCACAGAAGAAAAGACTCTCGGTAGTTGGCGTCTTTGCAATTGAGATCAAGAGGAAACGAATGTTTTCATTTCGATGCAAATTCTTCCCCGAGAGAGAGAGAGAGAATGGGTGGGTGAACCAAGTAGATAACTGGCCTTTTGTCGCTGGAGACGCTATATACGAGGACGAAAGAGGATTTAGTTTTTTAATTGCAACGTCGACACTTTTGGGGCCGAGGACGGCGACAACGCCGTTTGTGTCGTGGCAGGGGCATCGGCTTTTTCAATCGAGAAACAACTTTTTTGTTGAACGATATTTTTAACGATATTACTTTTGTGCCCCCCCCCCCCATCACGATCGATTTAAACGAGCAAACAACAGTTGAACGATTAGTCGGTTTTGTTTGAAATTCAAGTTTCCGATGCGCGATCAACGAACGAAAACGACGTCTAATGCATCGGTAATGAGGTCGCTGCCGATGTAGATTTATACGATCAATTAGGTAGCTTTTGTCGGGTAAGCAGCACCAATCGACGCGCGCTAATACCACGGCAACGAAGGAAAACTGCTGCTGAAGACTCGGGCTCGAGTTTGTACAAGTGTAATTAAAACAAATTCGTCGTCGGCATCTATCGACGATTCTAGTTCGACCGAGATTCCTACTACAAAATTTTTCTTTGGGCATCCATTGAAGTAGCCAAGACTCGATTCATGATCACTTTGCATCGTCTACGTATATTCCGTCGAATACAATCGCTTCGTAAGCGCTACGTTTTTTTGTTCTTCTTTTCATCTCGATGATCAAATAAACCGTTAAACTTGAAAAAAATGCATCCCTCCTTCAAACGAAACGCTCCCAGCTGTCGTCGTGTCGTAAGGTGTGTAGTTGCGACACGCGACCCTGGCACAGCAGGTGTACGGAACAGTACGGAAAGTTGGTTGCTCGATCGCAACCCCCTTCGGAGAGGTCACTTGACCGGCTAACGCGACGACAAAGGAGTAAGGCCAACTGTTTTTTACCACGTGACGATTTTTAGCTCTCTCTTTTTTCCGTTATCATTATCGGAGGAATTTTGTGGGCGCCACGGTTTCCGGTGATTGATGGACGACCAATGAGTTTTTGTTAGCGGCGCGGAACAATGTTACAGATGTATTTCTTTCCAATCGATTATACGTCGATACGTCGTACAAATTGGAAAAAAACAATTTCCCAGGACTGCGGGAATTGCGCGTTTCTCGGTAATACGCGAAGCACGCAAGACAAAAAATGACTCGTTTCATCGTAAAAACCTGTGTTTGTAAACATTAGAATAAGTTTTGGCGTGAAAATGCTCCCGATGTCGAAGAAAACGTTCGATACAGAACTCGTTACGGTCCTGAATCGACCAAAAAATGCGCCCGTTGGCATTCGAGATGTTCGATAGCTAGATAGAAGTCTCGGCAACGAAACGAAAAAAAGTAGCCTCGATTAGTTTCGAGCCCACAAGGAGAAAGCCGTCGATCGTTTTTCCACTTGCGCATCGTCACTCGTGCGATTCGTTGCTTTTCTAACGATAATCCACGACGACGATACGCGTGAAGCTTGCCCACGTGCTACGCGTACTTACTTGCGCTTCTCCGCCAATTCTATCTGGAATATGCATATTTGGATGCTCGTACAAGTACATTGTACTTTGGAGCGATCGTCGTATTCTAGACACGCGAAGGGGCAATCGTTCGAGATTTTTCGCGTACGCTCTGTAGATGAGAGTTTAATTAACGAGCCGAGTTTCCTCTAATGAGATTACGTACGCGAAAATGATTGATGTTTCTCGATAGGTCGACGCGAGATTCGCGGAATCGCGCTCTTTTCGTTGTTCTGTTGGCTTAACTAACACTTTGATGAATTATTGGTACTTTTGTACGGGAGCGCGTCGAAAAAAAAAACAGAAAAACTTGGCGTCGTTTCAATAGTTTTTTAAGAAACGTGGAACGACGGTCACGCAAAAAGCAGGCAAGAACGTATTTCGGTCACACGAGAGAGAGAGCGCGCGCGAAGACATTTGCTTTGTCAACACACTGTACAGTTCAATGCACCGTCTTTTGCAACGTTCGTGTGTATACGAAAATCCACGCGTCAGATAACAGCGCACTTGTACGTATAATCGTCATATCGGTAAAAAATAAAAAAGAAAGGAATGCGAATTTCATAACAGCCTTTGGTTTTCTGTTCTAGAAAAATAACGTTTTATCGACACTGTGATTGCGATAGGTCTACGAATTTCTTAAATTCTGACAAAACGCGATCATCGTGTTCCAAAAGCTTTCCGCGTAGATTCACGCGCGCGCGCCCTTAAATCGTGAACAATGTTTGGTACAATGATGCTTTTGGGCGCGTGTTGTATTTAAAAATCTAGAACGATCGCGTACTGGCACTGTACAATTGAGTATACTTTTGCTTGCGACTGATTGCCAAGTGTGTCATCGTTATCAAAAGATTTTTACGATAAAATATCTGTCGAAGACAATTTCGAGCAGAATGTAAATCTCGTCGACGTTAACGTCCCACGAGTTAGCGTACGAAACAAACGTATGCATTTTCAAAACGACGCGTACAACGTTCCAGACTCGTCCCTTAAAAGTTAAAAAGGAAAAAAGTACTCACCACAAACATTGAGCCAGCCTTCAACGCGACATGGATAGTCCGGGATTTTCATGTTGTCGGCACAGCGTCAAATACAGCTTTCGTCAAAAAAATAAATAAAAAATTTCGCACACAATAATCTCACTGTTATATATAGACGCACAAACAGCAATTTCTTTTCTTATTTTCGCTCACTTGTCGACGACGGAAAGAAACAAATCAACACACGTGCACGTAGCCGATGTCAAAGCATCGTCAAAACTTGTACACTCGCACTTTCGATACGATACGCGTTCTACGTGGGTAAAAAATAAACTCACGCGATAACGGCAGTAGTCGAGGTGCAGAGAGAAAGAGAGAGAGAGAGAGAGAGAGAAAGAGAGATGCGAGCGAACCGGCGTCCGGATTCAAACTGACACGGCTGCCGAGCTCTAGCGCTTTGGCGATATCGCCACCGTTCTCCCATGTGGCGCTGAGTACGGCCGATAACGTAGGGAAAATAGCGCGATTCGTACTTTGATCCGAAACAAGATATTCGAAAGGCGTTTGCAAGCTCAATGCCCATTATTCGATGAATATTCGCGTTGCCTGCAAGTAGATCGCTGTGATTTGCGTCAACCGTGAAACTCGTACGACAGCCTCGGTCGAGTCAAACAATATCGAGTAAAAGAATAATCGATCGATCGATCAACGTCCTTTTCTCCCACTATATACGATATTCATCAACGTTGTCCTCGAGAGCTTTCGAGTGTCTTTCGCGGATTGTGTATCTCGTTTGCTATAGCTCTATCAACGTCCTTCCCTCCGAGAATCGAATTAAGAAAAAGCAAAAAACGAAGAAAAGTACAACTTGATCCATCTAACTGAATAACCGTCGCGATCGCTTGCATCGTTAATCAAAACGGAACGAAATAAAACTCCAACGTTGAAACGCCGCCGGAACAATATCGATCGCTTTCCAGATGAACTTTCCAGACTGCTCCTCGACGAAGATAACTCGAACGACCACTCGTATTTTGCAAACGTCGAGTAAGTCGCCACGGGCCCACCGAATCGTCGAATCGTCGTTCAACTAGCCAAATCGATGAAATTAGTGGAACGTTCGAAAGGGCTTCGACGTTTCTTCAAAATACAAAATGTTTTCGTCCGTTGTACTTCCGGATATTAGCGGAACAATACGCCTATTTATTGATCGCTGAGCTAGACGCTCGTCGTCGAAATAAATCTCTGTAGCTGCCATCTAGTGATGTTTCGTCCGGATTATACAGCATCTCGTGAAAATCGCGACTCTGATAACGGACACGCTCTTCTTTACCCGTTTACGGGGAACCGATCAACGCCAATGCTTTCGAGCAACCGGGGATGCTTTACTCTTCAAAGTAGCTAATCGTTGCAACCTTCGATTATTGGCAAGTCAACTGAAAAAGCTGGAGCGCGATTGGACAATTATCACGGTGCGCCGAACAAATCCTAGGCTTTCCCGCGAACCCCGTGTTATCGCTCGCTTTAAGCGGTAACCTTTTGTTTAATTTGTTTCTAACGCGAAAAACCAACAACGCTCACTCGAACTTTCCCGCTAATGGTTCGCACCTCGCAGTTGGCAGTACTGTCGCCGAGCTGCGCGGGTTCAGCTCGACGCATACACACGCGCACGCAATTGGAACGTACGCGACACAAGGTAGGCTAGCACGCGCGCGCGCGCGCATCAGTCGGTCGCAAGCAGTCAACAGCGGAGCAGCGATAGTAGCTTGCCAAGTTAAAATGGCGCTCAAGGCACAAGTCGGTCAAAGTGAGTAATACGTATATACTCCATCGCGTTACGCCATTTGCACGTTGTTTGTCGTATCAAATTCCAAACGTAAATTTGCAAACGAATCGCGTACGTACGCGAGGTTACTTTTGTTCTCGACAAAGTTATACGCGCGTGTTTATTGTGCCACTGAAGGAAGGAAAGGAGAAAAAAATCGAGACCGAGTTGTTGTGGGCGTGCTTCGATGATTTCATCGCGCGCGAGAGAGAGAGAGAGAGAGTCGACTGCTTCGCGCATCCCGAGATACGTCAAAATATCCGAGACATGTACCGTAATGATACTTTGGCACAGGTTGCGAGAAGTGTTGTTTTCGTTGCAGAACGTTTCGTTTGCACGGAGGTCGATTGACAACTGCATTGTTTGATTTAATTTCACATTGATTGTCTTTGCGCCTACCGCAATGTCGCTGTTGATTGTGTGTATCGTTAAATATGCGCTTTTTCTCCTCGAATTTCGTTTATTGAATATTTCATGGAAACGTCGGTTAGTTTGACCAGTCGTGAGAAAACGCGTATCTTCCTTGCTTCCTTTTCTACGAAAGTCATACAACGCCAAGCGTGGTGTAACGCTCAAAGAATAACGATCAGCTGGTAAACGTCGATGAGTCACGAGGCTTAGCTAATCAACGGAATTATCAATTTCATTCACCGAATGCCGATGTAACCGACGTGTTTCGCTTAAAATAGCCTACAAAACTGCTTTTGTCGCGAAAAAATCCTCCACCGGTTCGCACACTAGTTACTTTCCAACGGAAACGTCACTTGTAAACAGAATCGATTAACGAATCTCGTGTGCTGGTGTACGCATCCAATGCATATGAACGTATACGTAAGACGACGCGTTAAACAATTGAATTAATTAGTAAACACGATTTAAAAGGATGCGTCGAAAGAAACCCTCGCGAAGCAAAGACGTAACATCTTACGGAGTTTCATTCGTACGTTTGCGCGCGTACAGCGTGAAGTTTAACGTACCAATTGTGATCGTGTTGCTGTTTTACTTATTTTTTTGGTGAAAAGTCTTGTTTTAAATTAGGAAAACGATTTGAGCGGTGGTTGACTCGAATAGCAAACTCGCTACACCCGTACAGTCCACGACGTCGTTCTGCTAATAGGATTTATTTTCCGCTTGCTCCTTTGCGAAATAACTTTCCTAGACGTAAGACGATTCAATACGTACGTAGCATCTATCGGACACATTGCCATCGAAATATTTATCCAAACGACAAACTAGTTTTTTATCTTCCAACGTAGTATCGCGTAAAGTATCGCTTTTCTCCTACGAGAGGCGAACGCTGGTCGGCAAACGATGGTCGTCGAGTTATTCGAAGGATAACCACCCACGAATAAAATAGGCGATGATAAACAAAGCACAACCGAAGAAGTTTCGTGCGAATCGACGATAAACGCGCAACGCTCACGCACGCCTATCGACGTAAGGGTCAAACTCGGCAGAAAAGTCGTTAGCTCTGTTTTTGCCGTCCTTGTAATTGCTCGTCAAATCAAACTCGCGTACGTAGCGCGGTGCGTCAGTCGATCATCGTCGCGAAAGCTCGATACGTTCGAGCTTCTTCTTTTTTCTACGTCGCGTATTTTCGCGAATCGATCAAAGAGCCTTCGACGAACATTCGATTTAATTTGCCGTTCAATCTCGTCAAGCGAATCAACGTCTTCAAAGGTAACATCGCGTTAATTCGCATTAGTACCTTTCTACGTTGACGCAGCTTTCCATCGGAATAACGATAAACTGATCGCTTGGATCTTGCCCGTGTAGTCGTGTACCGGCAAGCACGAGCGACGTTTCTTCCGATTCGCGACCAAGGTTTACTCGTCTCGCCAAACATGGGCTCTCTCCGTAAAATCTCTCCTCTTTTCCAATCGCGAAAGAGAGAAAAAACTGTTGTCGCAAGCTCTCGCGTGAAACGTGTCGATTCGTAGGAAACAATTCGTTTGCCTCGAGCAACGCACACCCACGTTCCACCCACGTTTCGAGACACGCCAGTAGTCCTAACGAAGGAAAATAAACCCAGCCACTCGACAAAGTCAACTACGCAATTGACTTTGACGCGGTCTCGTATTTCTCGGGAATGCCGAGGCACCAGTGGCAGCACCACCACCAGCGACAGCGCTAACAGCACGCTAATTGTACGACACAACGGGTGGAGCGCTAGATAGCCCCGTGACGACGGGGATGACGACGGCGATGACGTTGATGCCCACGTTTATATCGAGCCCGTATCTTCCGAAACGAAACGAAACGAAACGAAAAATCCGAGCGCGCGCAGCCGTCGCGGCATTGGCTCTTTCTCACGTTTGCCGATCAATACTTTGCGCCGCTACGCGGCTGCTACTGCCTACTATCCTACTGTACTATTGGCATCGTGCACGCTTTAGCGCTTCCTCGCTGATCGATCAGCGTTGCAAGCGTGGTTTTTTCGGTGACTTTGTTTTCGTCGATTTCGCGTTGATCGCGCGTTTGGTACGACGAGCCTTTGGTATGGATCGTTCGAACCCTCGAAATAGATTTGGCCAGTCGAGCGCGCGACAGGTGGCATGCCATTTGGACCGCCAAGTATCGCGAACCGACCAAGTTGACGAGCGGTCGCCGCGTGCTCGTGTTCGCGTCACCCTTGAACGACGAGGGGCGGGTGGAGCCAAACTTGACGGCAAACCTGACGGCAATCAAGTTGACTCGAACGACCTTGGTTTTGTTTGAAACAGAGATCATGAACGAGGTGATAAAGCAGAAGAAGAAAGGCGCCGCCAACACGGAATGGCGCATAATGGTAGTCGACCAGCTGGCCATGAGGATGGTGTCAGCCTGCTGCAAGATGCACGACATAAGCGCTCAAGGCATCACTCTGGTGGAGGACATTCACAAAGCTCGCGAACCTTTGCCATCCATGGAGGCCGTTTACTTGATAACACCGAGCAATCAATCGGTGAACAAACTCATCATGGACTTTTCGAATCCAGCCAAACCAATGTACAAGGGAGCGCACGTTTACTTCACCGAAGGTACTATTCGCGTGAACCTTTGTCTCGTCTGTCTCTTCGACTAAGCCTTTTGTTTCGCTCAAATATTGGAGTATTTAGTCGCGCGTGTACACTTGATCTCGATAGATTTGACGACAAGTACGCCGATAAATGTTGGTTGGAGAAAAACGACTCGTCTATAGGTCAAATCAATTTTTTCAGCTTGTCCGAACGAGCTATTCGAAACGATGTACACTAAATTAAAAGCCTTTTTAATCACGTGCAAAGAAATTAACGCCTCTTTTATACCGTACGAGCAGCAGGTAAAACTTGACTTTTTTTCTCGACCGATTGAACGGTCGACGTAACGTATCGATGTCATTTTTTCGGTTTCTTTTCTATTGTAAACGATATGTTTTATGGTTAACGGTATTCGTCGATATACTTCAACTACAACAACAACAACAACAACAACAAATCGATGTTTCTCGATGTTTGCTGTTTTATCTGTTTCATTATACAAAACACTATTTTCCGTCGAATCGCAGTCGTTCGTTTTGGCAGTGAAAACCAACGAAAAAGCCACACTCGTATACGCTTGTCGTCCTTTCGTCCTATAAATGCACACGTTGATAATGCGATTGGCAAAGATGACAGCGAAACGACGATATTTCTTTGTTTTCTTGAAAATTATTTAGAACGAGATTTTATGTATTTCCAGCGTGTCCCGACCAGTTGTTCGAAAAGTTGCATCAAATAAAACATTATTTAAGAACGTTAAAAGAAATCAACATCGCTTTTATACCATACGAAGAACAGGTAATTTGACGAGCAGTCAGCGGTTAAAAAAAACCAAAAAAACAAAAACAAACCAAAAACCAACTACTGAATGTACTCTTGAATTGCATTGGTGATACCTCAGCGATGTTTTGTGGTGGAAGGCTTCTTTATTGTACTAACTTAACCTTACCAAACGGACATCCCTCGATGTCCGTTGGTTCATTTCGCCAATAGTTGTTTGAAAAACTGTCGTCTCCGCACGTGCACCTTTCCCATTTGTCCTCGTCTGCTTGCAGCCTGCCCAGACGAGTGTATCTCAACGTCACGCACAACCGTACGAAAATTCGTAATCTCGGAACGTGCGCCTTAACGAATCGCCCAACAAATTGCCGACTAACGCGTACAATAATCGATCGATCCGTTTTTGAAACAACTATTGTGCCGTCGACGACTGTTGAACGACAAAATATCACGCTCTCGCGTTCAGCATTCGCCGTTGATATTGACTTTTTCATTCTTTTTTGTCCCTTGATTGTGACTAACAACATGTGAGCACGTTTAACTAACAAACTAAAATTGGATATGTGTTGATGCTTGCACTTGTCTATAGTATGCCCCGAGGAGCTGTTCAATGAAATTTGCAAGCATATCTCAGCAAAGAAAATCAAAACGCTCAAAGAGATCAACATCGCGTTCTTGCCCTACGAGTCTCAGGTGAAAATCTGAATGACTTATCATAGTAGATTATCGCTCGATATATTCATCCTTCGATGGAATTATTATTAATTTACTCGATTCTTTTTCATTTTTTTCAACCTAGAGAGTATCGATAGATACAATCTTATAGATGGGCAGTACAATTGTTGTCCTTATTGTTTTCCTTTTTGCTCATGAACAACGTAGAATTTCATTTATCACAAGCAAGCAGCGTTGACCATTTGTCTCCAAGTAACGAACGTACGGCAAATTGCATAGATAGAAAAAAAAGAACAACCAGACATCCTCGCACCACTGACTTTGCTTGCGCAGTATGATTTTGACAAATAACCAGCTTCCTCATCGTTTTGTACACACACACACACGTTTGTTTTTGAGCTTGCAGTTGTTGTGTAGTGGCTCTCTTTTTTCCGTTTGCATTTCACCGATAACGTTCTTTTTCATTTGTTATTACATCGCTTTGTACCAACACTTCACGATCTCGCTGTGGAAACACACGCAAAAAAATAAATACGACGAAATCGAAAAACAAGAGAGACAAAGCTCACTAATGGAACGCAATGCCTAGGTTTTCTCGTTGGATTCCAAAGAGACGTTTGCGTGCTTCTACAATCCATCGTTGGTTGGCGTACGAAGCGCAAACATGGAAAGAATCGCCGAACAAATTGCCACTTTATGCGCCACTCTTGGCGAGTATCCGTCGGTTAGATATCGAAGGTAAAGTTTCGCGCATCGCGCACTTTCTCCAATTCCATCGTCGTTGTATATTCCATTTCTTTGTCGCCGTCGTCGTTTTCTGTCATTTCAGCGATTTCGATCGCAACGTCGAACTTGCGCAGATAGTTCAGCAAAAGTTGGACGCCTACAAGGCTGACGAACCGACAATGGGCGAAGGTCCCGAGAAAGCGCGATCTCAACTGTTGATTCTCGATCGTGGCTTCGACTGTGTTTCACCGTTGCTGCACGAGCTTACCCTTCAAGCCATGGCCTACGACCTTCTGGACATCGAAAACGACGTCTACAAGTAATTATTCGTCTCGGGATTTCGCTTGACGCGCTTATTATTCGATTGATTTCATTCCCAAAGGTACGAGGCAACGGCTGGACAAGAGAAGGAAGTGTTGCTCGACGAAAACGACGATCTGTGGGTAGAACTGAGGCATCAGCACATTGCCGTAGTATCGCAGTAAGTTGGAGAATCTTGAACGTCGACTCGACGGTGCGTAGCGACTGAAAAAAACAAGTAAACGTGCATTTATTCGTTTGGCAGAAACGTCACGAAAAATCTGAAGAAGTTTACCGAATCCAAACGTATGCCTGGCAACACTGACAAAGCGAACATGCGCGACTTGTCTCAGATGATCAAAAAAATGCCGCAGTATCAGAAAGAACTGAGCAAGTACTCCACTCACCTGCACCTCGCCGAAGATTGCATGAAACGTTATCAAGGCAACATCGACAAACTTTGCAAGGTTGAGCAGGTTCGTAACTGATACTTTAATCGGAAAAACAAGTTCGTTCGTCTTCCTACTCGCACGTCTAATCGAACTCGACCCCTGGCACGTAGGATCTGGCTATGGGAACAGACGCAGAAGGGGAAAAGATCAAAGATCACATGCGCAATATCACACCGGTCCTCTTGGATCAGACGGTTGACAGCGCGGACAAATTGCGTATAATAGCGCTTTACGTGCTTAGCAGAAACGGCCTACCCGATGACAATTTGAATCGCCTAATCCATCACGCCCAAATGACGCCGGAGGACAAGCAGACCATCGTCAATATGGCCAATCTGGGACTGAACGTCGTCGTTGAAGTAGGTTACAACTTAGCTTTGTACTCTCGCGAAACGATACTTGACTCGTTGCCTCCGCAGGGAAACCGTAAGAAAGTTTACAACATGCCTAGGAAGGAAAGAATCACCGAGCAGACCTACCAGATGAGTCGTTGGACCCCGGTCATCAAAGACATCATGGAGGACGCCATCGAGGACAATAAACTGGATCAGAAGCACTTCCCGTTCTTGGGTGGACGAACCGCTGGATCTAGTTATCACGCTCCAACGAGGTACTCTCGTCTTTTTTTCGGTCTTTTATTCGGTCTTATTTCATAGACGCAACGTTTTGTGGTAACTTGTTCGTTGATACAGCGTTCGCTACGGGCACTGGCACAAAGAGAAGGGCCAACAAACGGTCAAGAACGTACCGCGCTTGATTGTTTTCATCGTCGGGGGCGTTTGCTTATCGGAAATTCGTTGTGCCTACGAAGTCACGAACAACGCCAAGAATTGGGAAGTCATAATCGGTGAGTAGTGCAACGAACGAGTATCTCCGAGTATCTCCGAGAGTTTGAAGCCATGTCTATTTTACGTTGAATTTCAGGCTCGTCGCACATCATCACACCAAAATCCTTCGTGGAGGAGCTCTCGAAACTACACATCAACTGCGCGTAAATGGCTGCTCGAGATCAACGATCATCTTTAACATTCCCCTCACGTTTCAATGTAATAAGCTAAGCCGCATTATGCTTGGGCTGTAATCCTCATTCCGTCATCGTCAGCCAACGTCCCTGTGAACATTCATCCGTGGTAATTGCCTTTGAAATTTGAACAGAAAAGAAAAACGATGAACGCGAAATTGGCTTGACGCTGATCCTTAGAAATGGTCGTCGCTGGTAATTGTCTATATGCGTCGTTTAATTTCATCGTCGTCAAACAACACGCGCTTAACAACCAATCCGTGGCAAATGTTAGCCAAATAACGACGACAAAATCAAGCTGTAAAGCAACAATGATCGCGAGAGATGATTAGCAGCCAAAAGCAAATTGTAAACCAAATCAATTTTAGCGTATACACTAGCAAGATAATGCACTTGAGTCAATTTACGTAGCAGCAATTAATGAATGTTACTGCTATTACGAAAAAGGAAGCGAATGACGGTAGCGTCTAAATATCTTCAAGTCGAGTAAGAAAGAGAGAGAGAGAGAGAGAGAGAAATTGTTGAGAAGTTGAGGGACTTACATGTAGATAGTTGACAGAACGTTTCGAGCGCTAATGGGTTTACCTGGTAACGAAGTGCCTGTGCAAAAGGAGTTGCGAGGTCAACCTCGAGATTCTCAACACGACGGCAATATCACTGTAGAACCTTGTTCCAGGTGTTTTGGTCGAGTTTTTTTCTCTTTACGTCTGGGAAAAAAACATCTATTACATAATTAGACGCTGTCATGGACGATTATATACGATTACGTACATCGGATGATGTTCGATCGCATTATCGGTGACACGATAACAAAGAAAATGAGATAAAAAAATAGCTACGGATAATTTTTTCCCAGTAATATCTAACAAATGATCATGCCTAAATTGTACGTACTAACTGAACTGAAGGTGAAGCAAGTTTCATCGTGCACTTTATATTGGCTTTTGTTGGCGAAATCGGCTCGGATTCAAACGCATCCGAATAGACGTACTTTAGATCGTGATAAATTTCAATAAATTTCACGTATACGTTTACAATTGACCCACTAATAACGTAACGTTGATGAACCTTCCAGCAATTAAAGAAATGTTTCAATAAAATTCCACGTCCATGATAATTTTGAACACGCGGAGTACGACGAGCCAAGAGGAGCGTACACTGTACCGGTACACGTCGGATATGATATTCAAGCGAAAGAAATTACAACGGACAGGAGGTACAAGATTGAAGAGAATGTTCTATTTAATATATTCGTAGAGCAGTAAATATAGCCACGTCATTGTTGTACATTGTTTGTTATATACTTGTCAATGAGTTTGTCTCTGGTTAAGTTTTCACGCAAACAAACGAATCGTCAAGGTCGATTTACCTGATCTCACTCGTGTCGACCGTCCGAGAAAGCTTGCTTGATTAACGAAGAGAATCACATCTTTGAGCTTTGGCTTGGCGATCAATGTTTGAGTAGAAAGTGCGCGTGTAAATTGCCTTAAAGATTTATGTTACTTACTATCTAAGATCCAATATTCGATCCCGGTCGAGCAAACGTTTTTCATCCCTTTAAATCCAGTCGTTACTGTCGGCGGCTTCAATTAATCCATCGCTTTTTAACGACAATCTCTAGTTGTATCGTCGTTCTCAAAGTATTCGTGGATAAGCTTTTCAAGACTACAGTTTGACGACTAACTAAGATTAAAACAAGTCCAAGGAGTTCAATGTTCGCGTACAATCGTCAAGCCTAGTTCATCCGTGTGTGCGCAATCGTTAGAAACGCATCGATACGTTCGATTGCCAAGCGAGAGAGTACGCAGCGACGAAGTCTTAACTCGTAGTTCGACGATCCTTGGACTTTTCAAACGTTTACAATTGTTCGAGTACGTTCTTAGCACTCCACTCAGCACTCCACTCGGCACTCCAGTCTCTCTTTGCAAAAGTCGACAATTTACAGAGGTGCTTACGAAGGCCAACTGTCGATGGTAAAACAAAGAAAACAAGCAGATGGTAACGACTTTCGAACGAAAAACAAATTTTAGGGATCAGTTTTTGGTCAGTGGACGTTTGCTGCCTGTTATTCGATCGTTCGTGAATTACGAAAAAAAAAACAAAAAAATACAAAAACAAAAACAGAAATAACAAAGTACGTTATTAAAGTGAGCGTTGCGGTTGTACGGCAACGGGATTATTATAGAGTTTACGATATTTATAAAAAAAATTATACGATTATTGAACATACAAAAAATATATATGTACGTATGTAGCTACAGCCCAGACAAGTGTTCTGCTTATAAATGAATGGTCTACACGTCACTGTAATAAATCTTACCATATTATTAAACGTCTCTGTTTTCGAACTCTGTAGAACAATACTTTTCCTTGTGCGTGGTCAACGCGCGCAACTTTACCTACTTCGTGTCAAATATTTAGTTTTCAACCGAACTTTCTCCCTCGAGAAAATACCACGAGGCGAATAGCGCGTCGTTTCTTTTTTTTTTTTTTTTTGCTTTTTCCCAGCCTTCGATGTACATTACGGAAATAGTAAATCATTGTTTCGTATTCGTTGCGTTTGTTTTCTAGGATCGCGTAAAAGCATATCGATGATCGCGATCAGCGAGTTGGCTCGTTTTCCGAAAAATAGCTTCTATCCCGTCCGTCGAACACGTCGTTTGGCGTACTATTTACACGGGACGAGACGGCAACCCCCTCCGCGTCGACGCCGACGTACGTATCCGAGCGTGCGCAGCCGTCGCGGTACGCTCGTTCCTCGCGTTTACCGATCGATAACTTTGTCCCACTACCAGCACACCGCGTCTACGTCGTTACACGCGCAGCTCCTAACGATAGCTCGGCGTCTTTTCGCGGGGCTTTTTGTTATTTTGTTATCCGTTGGACGTTCGATCCATCTTCTCGATAGGTGCGTACGAGGACAATTATTCACGCGTATAGCATTGTCTTGGGCGGATTCTGGCGGTTGGAACGCTTCGACTGTTTACTCGACGAAATAACGTTTCCTCTTCGCACAAGAGGCAGCCAACCCGGAGCAGTCGTGTCGCAAGAGCAACTCTCCGTCCTGGTTGTTTTCAAGCCGAACGCTCGCCCGATCGAATAACGATTCGTTATCGTCGCTGTGATATTCGCGATCGAGTAGGATAATCGGTGAGAGCGCGAGTCGTCGGTGGTACTTCCCTGGCAAAACGGACAAAGTACATCCTACTCGCCTACTTGAAAAGATTAGTTATCGCAAGGTTATCGCGCTTATTCGTAAACGGGTCGGCCGTTGCTTTTCGAGCCGCGCTATCGTTGGCTCGAGCGCGACGATCATTGATCCGCGAGTCGTCTTCGCGAGCGAACGATGGACGTTAAGGAAAAAGTCGTTCTCGCGTACAGCGGTGGCTTGGACACGTCCTGTATCTTGTCGTGGCTCATCGAGAAGGGTTACGACGTCGTCGCTTACGTGGTAAGGTATCTGTTTGCTCCTCGTTTCGAGAGTAGGCAACCAAACGTACACCCTATATCGTTTGTTATCGAATCGGCGCTTAGGCCAACATCGGCCAAGACGAGGACTTTGACGCAGCTCGGGAGAAGGCGCTGAAAATTGGCGCAAAAAAGGTAATTGAAAGCGATCGCTAGCGGTCAATCGTCCTCGGCGTTTCGGTCGACGCGCTCGATTGGCGTTGGTAGGTCGTCGAGCAATGATGTGTTTGTCGAAAGGTGGTAATCGACGACCTGCGCGAGCGTTTCGTCGGGTCGTACGTGTGGCCAGCGGTGAGCGCGGGTTTGCTGTACGAAGGCAGGTACCTCTTGGGCACCGCGCTCGGTCGACCGTGCATCAGCGAAGGTTTGGTGCGCACCGCCGAGAACGAACACGCCACCGTCGTTTCGCACGGAGCCACGGGTAAAGGCAACGATCAGGTGCGCTTCGAGTTGAATTGCTACACGTTGATGCCGTCGTTGAAAGTAAGATCCAAATAAACTTGCATAAACACGAATGAACAAAAGCACGAGGTTAGTCGTCGCAAAGTGGATTATCGCGCTTGTTCGCGAAGGTTCTAGCGCCGTGGAGAGAGCCCGAATTCTTCGATAGGTTTCGAGGGCGTTCCGACCTGTTGGAGTACGCCGAGAGAAACAACATTCCCGTGTCCGCCACGCCGAAGGAGCCTTGGAGCACCGACGCTAACCTACTGCACGTGAGGTAACGAGTTTGCCCTTTGCTCCTCTCTTTCTCTCGTCGTCCTTCTCTTGGAACGACCTCGTTCGTGCGTTTGCTCGTGCCGCAGCTACGAGTCTGGAATTTTGGAGAATCCCGCGAACCCAGCCCCGGCCGACTTGTGCAAAATGACCAACAACCCTCGGGATGCTCCGGACGAACCACTCGACCTCGAAATTACGTTCTCTCGAGGGTACCCGATTGTCGCGGAAAACATCGCCACGAGAAAGACCTACGAATCCCCGTTGTCGATCGTCGAGTTTTTGAACAAGGTCGGAGGCGAGCACGGGATCGGCAGAATCGACATTGTCGAAAATCGGTACATCGGACTCAAGGTAAGAACGAGACTCGAGGTAAGAACGAACGACAACGAGGCGAAAGCTTGATCGACTTTTCGCGTGCTAGTCGCGAGGCGTCTACGAGTCGCCGGGAGCGAAAATACTTCACGAGGCGCACCAAGACTTGGAGGTGTTCCTGTTGGACCGCGAGGTGTTGAGACTCAAGAGATATCTGGCGGAGAGAATGTCCGACTACGTGTACAACGGTGAGAGCGCGCGTACGACCGACGACTCGTTCCTACAGCCGAGCGTTTTGTTGCAGGTTTGTGGTTCTCGCCCGAATGCGAATTCGCCCGCGAGAGCATTCGTTTGTCGCAGAAGTACGTGAGTGGCTCGGTGAGCTTGAGATTGTACAAGGGAAGCGGTGAGTGTCGAGGACCAACCGGTCGTCGTCGTTCGCTTCGACTTTGACCGTTTGTCCGCTTACAGCTTGCGTGACGGCGAGAGCGAGCCAAGTTTCGCTCTACAACGAAGGTTTGGTGTCGATGGAGGTTCAAGGTGGCTTCCAGCCCGAGGACGCAGGTGGCTTCATAAGGACTCAAGCTCTCCGGCTGAAGGAGTACCAACGCTTCAAGGACCAACACCACGAGCAGGATTAGGGAAACGACGCGTGCTCGGCTGCCAAATTGGAGCCAGGCGCTGGAGGTGGAGGGGACGGGGGCGGGCAAGAAAACGACCACTCTACAGTTTACTTTCAATTAGTTATTTAATAATAATTCAATCTTAGGATAATAAGCATATTTCTGAAGATTATAATTAATATATACGATAATATATAATATGCATTGTCTTACGGTTACAATAATTATAATTATAATCATAATTATAATAATAGTATACACAAAGTTTATTCCACATCATATATTTCGCGTTTCTGCTTTCTGTTGTAACGTTTGTTTGACTACGAATAAGAACTAAGGAAACAACTTCAGATATACGCTAGACAACGTTTCCCTTTCGCGTACTTTACATCTTTTATAATCTCTGTTTACTCGTATTCGCTCGCACAATCGTTACTCCTCGTACACTCTGCACGTTCAATCGCACTCGCTTCTAACCTTCGTGTCTGACGTGCGAGAAAATAAACAAAATCGCATTTCGAGCGTTCATCCATCTATCTCTTCGATAAATTTCTTTTCTTTCTTCGCATTTGTCAATGTTGTGCTCGTTCATCGTTATATTTACGACATTGATTATTCGGTATGTTACTCACGACGAACAAACGTTTGACTATTTTTCTGTTTCTTTTTCTTTTTTTCTTTTTTTCTTTTTTTCTTTTTTTTCTTTTTTTGTTTTACTCAACTCGAGCGTTTTGATGTTGCAGAGCGAACGACCTCGGCTTTTCAGCGCACCGACCTAATGGAATATTCGCGTATCTCCGTTCGTTAGGCGCTTGTCGAGCTCGCCGAATCAACGCTGTCTCGAAAAAGAAAGCGAACGATCGACACATCGATTTATTGCTCCATTTCTGCTTGTATTATCTCTAACGCGTTATATCGATGATAAACAACAACAACAACAACAATTTCTTCGTTATCTCCTAACGATAAACATCCTCGGAAATAATTACCGTTACAACCTACTCGTTTCCATGATTTGAACTATCGGTTAATTTCGTAATATTGTTTGCTTTGTCAAACGTTACCCCGCGTCGCTCGTCGCTCGTCCAACGCTCAACAATGAACTTGTTGCGAGCGAACGCTGGATTTCTCCGGGTATTCCGGCAAAGAGTATCCATCGGAGCACGCGTCGCGGGAGGGGGAGAGAGAGAGAGTGGCTCCGTACGTTGGTCTGGAGAATAGAGAAAGGGTCGCCGAGGCTTGAGCAACCGTAAAACCGAAAGCGACGCCACTTACCACTTGGAAAACGAGTCGAGTGTTCCACTCGGCAACATCAAAGTCTCGCGTTGTTTTCAATTCACTCATTCGTTTAAATGGATTTATTATTTATGTACAAGCGCGTGCTTAAAACGCATCTCGGTATTAGTTGGGTAGCTCTTAAAGGTTGATCGGTTTGTCGATTTTGGCCGGCCCGTCAAATCCGAGGGGGTTCGCGTGGCGTTGGGAAGAACGCGCGCCCACGAGGACAGTCGCGTCGATAAGGTGTTTGGTCTTGCGTTACGAAGATACAAGCGTCGCGCGTCGTTTACTCTCCCGTAAACTCCGAAACTTGGGCTTGAGATCCGAAGCCTCCTTCCATCCACCTAAGCCCTTGTCGCGCACGTACGAGTCGTCTGTGCTTTGTTCGCGGTACGCACCGTTGGAAACACCGCCAAACTCCACCACTCGTGCCCTGTGTCGGCCGTCGAGTTGACATCGTCTTCCGGCTAGAAATCTCCACGTCGGGCAAACGACAACGACTCGGCTGCCAGTTGACGCGCTCGCACGCTCGAACGAGCGACGCGGTAGGCGTGGTTTTGCTCGCGTGCGAAGCCGAAAAAACAACGCTTCCGTAGGTGTCTCGTACGATTCTCAGATTGTGAAGAATGTTTGGTATTGTTTCGTTAGGTGTTTGCTTTGGTGGTTGCGCGCGAAAGCGTGCAGTTTGCAAAGAAAATTGTTACTTTTTGCGGCAAGGTGTGTCTTTGGAGCACCGAGGTTGATCGCGAGCGGCGGCAAAACGGCGAAACGGCGAGACGGCGGTTCCGAGTGGAGAACGAGGAAACCGGCGTTTAGCCAGTGGTTCCGCCACTTTTGTTTCGTCAAAGTTTATCTACTCGGTGGCGGCCTCGAACGAGAAAACAACAAACAAAAAACAAAAAACAAAAACAAAAGAAATCACTGAGGGATAAAATCGTCAAACATTTGCAATAAAGTAGTTGAAAAAAAAGCATACGTTTAATAAGTGTTGTAAAAAAAAGGAAACGTTTAAGATAAAATTTGTTTTATTCTGTATGGAATGCATGGTAATTTCATATAACAAATTCTACATTCTTATATAATACACTGTTATAAATCTCAAATGTAAAGTAACAATTTTAAAATTACTAGGACACCTTAAACGAAAGTTCGTTCTTCATCAATCTGACGAATGTCTTCTTTTATTTAATTTCTTAGCGATTTTCAATTATTATCAAACAATGATTTTCCTCATCTAAATTGCACGGCGCTTCAGAAAACAAATACAACGAGGAAAGAAAAAGAAATTCGATCGACATTGCTTAATAGTTGAGTTTACTACACTTTTACAATGTTACAAGTGTGCTAAGATACATTATTCAAAACTAAATTGTCATAAAAAAATTGTACAAATAAATGATCTATCAGCACACGACATAGTAAGTTTGTTGTAAACTAAAAAAAATAGTATGCATTTATAAACAAATAGACCATCACAAAAGTGAGTAAAGGAGCAGTTGCCAGGAATCACTTGTTTGCGAATGAAATATTTCGTTAAAATACAAATGCACGAACATGCAAAAACCCTTAAATTTTTTACGCGAACGTTAAATGTTAGTATACGCATAGAAAAGAGTTTTGTTAATTCCTTGTTTCTTATGCGCGCGCCTCTTTAGATTTTTAAACTTCGCCTTTCGTATATTTATTTTTATTTACACGTGTCAATTTCCAAACCATCTTATAAGTATCATTATTATTATTATTATTTTGTTAAAATTGGGTTGTTGAGAATTCACCGGTTGTACAACCGGAAAGATTGCTTTGAATTTTCGAAACCCAAAAATGCCAATATAACAATATTTGAATAAAATATTATTTGAAATATCAAGATATTTAGTAAAATAAAAGAAAAATAACTTGAGGTTCGTTGCGTAACGAAACAAAATTTTTGCAGTGAACAACGTTTGATACGCTCGAAACGATTTTTTTGTTTTTTTGTTTTTTTTGATACGCAAGAAATGAAACTTGAACTTAAACATCTAAACATACCATTTTCCAAATAGTCAAGAAATCAATCGGTTGTTTTCAGTATATCTAAATAGATTATTTTACATCTTAGTATTTTTCCATTTTTTTTTTTTTGATTAATAAATACGAAGCGAATTCGTAAAGGATTTTTTTTTGTATTTATCACACATTTTACAAATAATTTTTTTTATACAATTTTTATAAATTTTGAATTAAAAGTATTCTCTTTGATATATTGAATAATAAAGAAAGAGGCGCGAACAATAAGAAAACAACGCAACCTTACAATTTTATCAAAATAATTTGCGCAAATGTTCGGTTAGTGAAGCTGTACACATCTTTATTCTCATTCCACTAAGTCTAAAAAATGTCGCAAAAGTAGATCTTAACGAGTAGAATTTATAATTTCTTTCAATCATTAAAACTAGATAGATTTTATCGCAATGATTTCGCTATAAATGTACAATATTACACTTCAATCGGTAGTATAATAATCTCCGCAACGTTTGTACTTCGCTTGTTTAATGAAAGAAATAATCGCTTACGTCCATTACTGTAGGATTCGAAGCTTTTGTCGATTTATATCCAAACGATATCACGTCGCCCGCTACAATTGATAATCGACGAACGTGAAAATAACGAGTCTCGTTGACTTTACGTTTCATTTCGCTAAGCATACATGTCGAGTACAGGCTCTTACGATTAACCGGCTATTTCGAACCGTTAATACGCGCGAGTCTTTGACGATCGCGTTCTACAGGAAATTGTTACACCAATTTGACCGATTTAGGACGAGAGATCGTTCGATTGTTTCGCACTAGTATTCAATATTACATACCATTATAATCATAGTAATTGACGATTTGTGGATTCAATTTTTCATTTCATCTTTTGTTTTCAAACGGGATATCGACGTTGTATAAAAAATCTAGCGTGACCCACTCAGCAGTACGAAGCTGTCAAATTAATGTTTTTTCCATAACTTTGTACATTCGTTCTATCGCACATCTGCACGTCTGCACGTCTCCATTGAACCAATAACCACTCGAACGTAAATATTCACAAGTGAGGGCTAGATAAAGCACGCGAATAATTTAAAGGACATAAGCCGTACGCGTAAATAGAAAAAATATTAATTTTTAGCGAGATATTGCTTAGTCGGTGGCGAGCATCATCCCGTGTTTGAAACATTTTTACAGCCTTTCGTCGCTCGTCAAAGTTTATCGTTTTTTGACGATAACTTTATTCTTTGATGCGTTCGGTAAATTCATCATGATTTGTCTTTCGAGGTTATATTTATATTATTGTACCTCGCGAGATTTTCTTCATCGATTATTCTTTTTCTCTCGCTGTCGGTGCAGCGCGAACGTATTCGATTTGTAATTACTCGTTAGTTATTGGCAGAAAAAACTATCTATAATAACCCTAACAACGATCAGTGACTGAAATGTGGAAAAATATAAAACTTAACTAAATGTACACAACGTTTTCTTCGCGTTCCACTAATAAACGCCTTAATATCATTCTCGTCACACTCATCCCCTTTCGGTACTCGAACATACACACGCACTCGACTCGCGCACAATAACACATTGGTATTTTCTTATTATAATATTTATTACTACAGCTATATCTATTTCGTCACTCGCACTAATCGTTCTCTCGCAAAAGAAAAGAAAAAATTCATTTGTACACTCTTACTCTCTCTCTCTCTCCCTCCCTCCCTTCCTTGTCCCTCTCTCTCTCTCTCTCTCGCTCTCTCTTTCTTCAAATTTACATAAAGTACAAACTTATGAAAATCGGAAAATCGTCGCAAAACAGTTATTACAATGTAGTCAAGGTAAGTATATGTACCATTGAGGCTTCACACGGCATCACGGTGAAGACGCGCACAATGTTGGTCGCTTTCTGGACAGGAAGTATTCTCGTAGTAAAAAAAGAAAAGAAAAACACGACGTGCCTCGGCAGTGCGTCCGTGTGTTGTATTATATTCAAGCTATGAATATAGATATCGAGATTAAAGGTGTGCGCGCGCGTGTCTGTGGGTGTGGGTGTCTTTCGCACGCGCACTGCGCGTACAAATTAGCAGTCTATACACAGTTTTTTCAATAATCATCCAGCACACGCGCAACACATTGTTTTGTTTCTTCCAATAGCCCGCATCCACTGTGTCCTTGTTTTTTTTTTAGAGACATTACAGCGACTCCTCGAAGGCGGCCATCAGGTCGCTTTGCATGTTCATGTCGATTTGACCAGCCATCTGAAACGATAAATACCACGATTCTATGGCGGATCCCGTTTTTCCAAAGATTTGATATGTGTAGAGGGGGTGGGGGTCGTGGAGAAACTTCGAGAAAGAGATTACAGATCGTCAGGGACGAAACAACTGCCGAGCAGAGTTATACGGCTACTGGTAGAGTTTCGACAAGATCTTGCTACGCTACTTCAAAGGGTGTCTTTGGCTATAAAGGCTTTTTACGGACTTGCACAGTTTACGCTGGTAGTTTGACAGAGATACTTGTGATGTACCGTGTAATAAGATCAAAATTTGATTTGATGAAATTCCTTACTTTTACGTCGTGTTGAAACCAAGGCAAAGGCAACTTGTGCATCGAGCAAATGCACAATTTTCGTAAAATTCCTCAAATTTGACCGATTCCAACGAGTTTATATGTAACAACAAAAACAAAGACGACAAAAACAACAACAACAACAAGTTATTTGTACGTTTTACGTTTGGGATTTTTTTTCTCAAAGGTTTCGTCACCGTTCAAAAATCATCAAATCGAATTGATCGACACTACTATTTTTGTATCGTTTACACATCACTGTGGACATTAATTTGACCAAGTAACATCTATTGCACAAAGAGAATCGTAGGCATTGTTCGTTACTGCAAAATCGAATGAAATTGACAAAATTGAGAAGACAACAAGAAGAAACAAAGTCGATGTAAATAATAACGTGAATAGCACTGAAACTAACGTCCAGGGAAAAAATGCCAACACTGGACTGGAACTATGAGGAGAGACAAATTGTTACCAGCTGACAATAACGATTCATTGTCAAACAATCGCGTGTTTAAATATACTTTTTAAACAAACTTCAACAACGACAAAAATAAACTTTTTCAAACCGAATACTGTGTCTCCTCGCCGTCGCTAGGATCGAACGACCGCTTGTTTTACCAACGAATCTTTAGACGTGAAACAATACGAAAAATATGTCATTGATACGTTGGTGAAACCAAGTAATATCGATCCCTTTAAAGCCAACACGAGAGAAAGAAAGAAAGAAACGAAAGCTAGCAGTACAAACGTTCAAAACTTACCGCCTCGCGTCGACGTTTCTCCTGTTCCCTCAGCCTCTGTCTTTCCCTCTCGGCTGCAGCCTTGTCCGCGCCAGCGGATTGGCTTGGACTACTACTGTCCGTATCAGCGATATCAGCACCAGTTTTCTGCATCGCTTCGGACCTTGTACTCGACTGCTGCGAGTGTTGATGCGTGACGGGGGAACCTGACGAGGGTGGTGTGATGTCCGTTCTGCGCGACTTATCCTCCTCTTCCTCCTTCTCGCGCCTACGCTCGTTTTCTTGACGCAGCCTTTCGCGCTCCGCCTGCTCTTTCTGCTGGCGACGCATTTCTTGTTGCTCTGCCAACGCCCGTTGCTGCAAAATTCGCACAAGATTAAGAATTAGACAAGATACACGACTACTCGACGCGTCGCTGACTGATGCTTCCTAAGACGAAGATTGTATTAGAGTCGCTAGCGGTACGATTACTTACCCTATCTTGCTTTTCCTTGGCTTGTTTTTTAAACGCTTGGAACGTGTCGCGCGTCGCGTTCTTTGCGCTTGTGCCAGCGGCTGAATGCGGACTCGACGCTTGGGCCAAAGAAGACCACGAGGATGCGTTCTTAACGTTTTGTTCCATGGTCTAGAAAAAATACACGAATTTGTAGATTATACAAACGAAATTCCAAAGGCAGCGCTTTGTTGCTAATTCTTGCTCAAATACCTTATTTTTGAAGGCCGAGACAAGGTTGGAAGCTGAATTCTTCGAATCAGGCGGCGTCATTTTCTTCTCGGGCATAACTTGAGAGGTAGAGTGGTTGGTCATCTGCTGTATTCCTAAACCGGCCATTTCTGCAAAAAAAGCTCCGGCTAGAGCAACAATGCGAAACGAACGATTAGTGCCGTGGGTTAGTACAGCGTGATGTTTGATGTTGATTAATTACAATTGTTTTCCATGAGAACAAGTGCGAGTGCCAAGTGAAGGAAATTGTAAATAGTATTAATCACAAACAATAAATAAAAGCATGCGTATCAACTGAACACAAAGGATAAAGATTAGACAAAAATAAGCGACCTCTAAGAAATAGGACAAACGTATGAATATCGTAAAAAGGCGAGTGAATGGAATAATGTGACGAAATTCGCGAAGGAGCGAAAGCAAAGCAAAGCAAAAGCGGAAAGGCGTTGAAAAAAGAGAGAAAAAAGAGAGAAAAAAGAGAGCGAAAAGAGAGCGAAAAGAGAGAGAAAAGAGAGAGACAAGAGAAGAAACAAAAAAGATTCACAACGATCAAGATTTGAGACACCCTGCTTCTCTCTTTGGCCACCTACCATCTATCTTTTGCGGCATCTGTTGCTGTGCCATGGCAGCAGCCATTTTGTCTTCCTTTTTCATGGATAGCTGCTGCGGCAAGTTCATTGGCATAACCATTGGGTGTGGGTCGAATATCGAGCCCATGCCCATATTAAGATTCATGCCCAACCCAGGAATCCCATTATTGTTGACCATACTCGGTGGCGAATCTCTTTTCATATTGGAAAAGCCATTCGAGTGCTGCTGCGGCTGTTGTTGATGATGACCCATTGTCGTGATCATATGACTGTTTTGAATACCCAGTGGCGAGGAAACATTGATGATGCTATCAAGTTGATTGGCCATAGCTATGTGCGAGAGGCTCTGCTGGAAGTTCATGTTGAGATTGCCAAGTCCAAGTCCACCCATCATATTTTTCACGTCTTGTGGCAGCAGATTCATATTGTTGCTAGGAGTTGGAATCTTGTTACTCAACATCGACGAGACGAGCGATTGTTCCAGGGCACTTTGCGACGGCGGCGCAGACACTATAAGGTTACCAAATAGCGAGGAAGAGAGACAGAGAGAGTTAGATTTGTTTTGTTTTTTCCTTGCTGTGGGTAAGTGTGTAAACGTGGATTTTCGAAAGGTGTTTTCTTTTGTGGCTTCTGGTGGTTGGGTTTGTGTGTGTTAGCAGATACGGGCAAAATATATACGGGGTGCAGTTCTAGGTGAGTGTTGCGATGAAACGTGCGGAGAGACGAAAGATTGTTTTTTTCTTTGAACGCTACTTTCTAGCATACGCTTCGTAATCGTCAGTCTTTGTACGTTAAGATTGTCGCTTAAAACAAATGCTTTTCAAAGTACATCTTCGTTTGTAAATCTTCCAAAGACTCGGCAACTCCCGTTTGCCCGCGTCTGCTTACACGTTCACTTCCACTATTAGAGCTACGTATAAAATGTTAAGGACGACCGACGACCGTGCGACCTTCGTTAAAATTCTGCGTTTGAGAGTGCGAGTGTAAAAAACAACGGCTACAAGTGAGCCTGACAATAAGTTGAAATACGTGCTTTCGTTGATGGAGAAACCTAGGGTTGTACTTTGCGACATTTGTACCGATTAAATCGTTGGTCGCGAGCGAAGAGAGCGGTCAACGGTTTGGTAACATTAACACACTCAAAAACAAAAATGACAAAATATTAATTATAGGAGCAAAAGTTGTTAGTCAAACATCAAATAAACTGTTGTTTCTGTTTCCAGAGAATAGTTCTCACAAAATGGCCTTGTATCACATTAAGCTTCGTAGTAGAACAAAAAATCAAAAGTGCCAAAATAATTTCGACGTCAGCTGGTTCGTGCAGAAATATTTCAAGTAATCGTGCTCAACGTGGAAGAAAGCGCAGATCTAACGACGATCTTGCGAATTGGTAAACAATCAGAAGCGACAAAAGAGAACACAAGCAAAGTACGCAGACGCGTTCGTCGCTTTTTCGTCGGCGTACAAGACTACCAAACGCACACTTGATCGACTTGAAATTATTGCAAGGTAACGTTCATCGTACGTCGTGTATAAACGTATACAAACGACTAGAATTCACGGGAAATCAACTATAAACGTTCGTCGACACGTCGTATAGAAAGTATCCGAGTCGGTAAAGCATCGTCAAAGTATCGTCGTAAATAGTGCTCAACTCGTCAAGGAAGATATCGTCGTCGACATCGACAACGTCGAAAAACAAAAAAAAAACCAAAGATAAAGAGCTCTACCTAAAGCGTTAAAGTTGGCCTGCATGAGATCCTGTGCCTGTGCCACAGAATCGTGCTGGTTGATTGGAGCAGTGGCATTGGTAAACGAAGCGACGGGCGGCTGTGGGGCAACGAGGGGTGAAGTAACCGCCGCAGGCGGTACACTTGCTATCGTCGTTGCGATGGTCGTAGGAATCGACTGTGTCACCGCTGCAACCGGTGTCGTTGGTACCGAAGCTACCGTGGGTGGTACCACCGGTGGTTTTTTTAGCGGTGCCGCGGTTGCCAAAGAACATGGTCGTGACGGTTGAGCCGGCATTGAGCTGTGACTTGCAACCGTTGGCGTTGTCATTGGTAAAGCCGTTGTCACTGCTGGGCTTGCTGCTGTCATTGAAACTGGTTGTTGAACAGCCGATGCTTGGTTATTGGACGTGGACGTCGTTGAGCCTAGCACTGTAGTACACGAGTTTTCTCGTTATATTTTGTTTTGTTGTTCATTGTTCGGATTACGGCTCGTCCAAGCTGAATACTCCGTTCGTTTCGTTCACTCGAGACAAACTCGTTGACTTTCTTTTATACGCACGATTACAGCTCGTAACTGCTCTCGCAGTTGGTCGTTATGCTTTGAATTCGATTTTAACGGACAATCGCGATTAACTAAATAATTCAAAAACAATTTATAGACGCATCACAAGTTCAATGTAGATGCGAGGAGGTTCAACTTGGACAAAAACTTGATTACCTTTGCGCGAATACGACTTCGATCTCAGCTTTATACAACAACGCGAGCTTGGTTTAGAAATAATCCGAATCTCTGGGCCAAACTGACTAGTTTGTCGTGAAAATGACGTTTTCACTGCAGCGTACAATCGTTTCAAAATTCAAGTATATCAAGGAAATGTCAAAACAACAGTTTTACGACGTAATCCAAGTTCAATGTTACAACGTAAGAGATTAAAAGATTAGCAAATTTATAAAAGAAGGCTCATTCCGTAACGACATGGACATTCAAACCGTTTCATGCAAGTCGTCAGCGATAGATTTATTCGTTTAATCACTTTTCTCGGGATCATTGGTCAAGTCAGACTTATATGGGAAGAGGGAGGGAGGGACGGAGAAAGGAAGAGAGAAAGATATATATATATATATATATATATATATATATATATATATATATATATATATATATATATATATATTAGTTAAAAAACATCGTCAATGTTATCTTGGTTTACATACCTTGTTCAGTAGGATTGTTACTGGGTTGTGCGGCCACTGGTTTCGTTGGCGCAGCTGCAGTTGGAGCCGGAGCATTTGTTGTCGCTTGGTTATTCATTAATAGACCTCCACTGTGATTTAAGTTCGAAGCCTGTGCACACGACCACAAAAGTTTTCATCAAATCTAATCTACTTCATTGATTGTCTTTAACCGAAATTGTTCAATGTGCAATCTACAATTTCGTTGGTATATTACAATAAAACATTGTCGGTAATACCGAAATATTTCAAAATATGCAAAATCAAGTGACTTTAGCAAATTGACTTGCAAACAAATGAAACTGTTCAACTGCATAATTTTCCAGAAACACCCAAGTCAACGTTTTACACGTAAGTCTCGGAAAAGTTGAAAGTTGAACGAATACTACATCGACTCTATAAATTCGAAGCTAAACCTACCACAGTGGGAGCAACCGCTGGCACAGAGGTTGGAGCGACGTTTGTCGTGGTTGCCGCAGGTGTGGTAGTGGCGGTTGCACTCACAGGAGTGCCAATTTGTTTTTTCGCCTTCTTTCTAGGTGGTCTTGAACCCGTACCTCCTGAAATAATTGTTATACATGCTACTAACGAAACGAAAAAAAACCAAAAATATACAAAAAGTCGCCATATTATGGTTGTTCGACAAGAGTGCGAGTGGAGTGCCAATAAGAGGATACCATTTGCCATGTGATCAAAAAGGAATTGTAAATAATAATGTTGACAGTTCAATAAATAACATTGGTCGGTTATTTTCTAATAGATTTTATTTATATACTTATATTATAATTATATCACTGTGTACAACAATGTTAATTTAAATATCTCAATCGTATGCATCTTTTGTGGACTTTCATCTTTTTGTTGCTGTTTTAATTAATTTCCCTTTCTTTTCGTCGCTTTTGCTTCTTTTGCCTGTCATTATTCGTCATATTAAAAAAAAACCTCTTAATGCGCTGAACAATTTTTTCCCTTTTCTCTCTCTCTCTCTCTCTCTCGATCTTTTACGAAAGTCACGTGTCGATCATTCGCGTATGTATATTGTATGAATGTGGAATTCTTTATTTGTTTTTACTTTTTCATTTAATTATTTATATTATGTATAAATCCATACGCAGACAGAAACACACGTAAACTCCGACACATACATATATACACCAATTATATGCGTGTCCTCTCTCTCCTTCTCTCTCTCTCTCTCTCTCTCTCTCTCGCGCTTTTCTCTTTTAAACTCGATTCATTTATTGCCCGTCTAGTACAAAGGATATATAATAAATGACAATGTTTGTCGAAGTTCAATCGAGTCGCGAAGACGTTTGTTACAAAAAGAAAAGAAGAAGAATCCACTAGCGTCTTATATATCTTTTCTTTTTTTTTGTTCATCGTACAATGCGCTATTATCGCTAATAACATTAGAAAATTTATTTTAATGGTAAATAATAAAAAAAAACTTGGATTGAAAGATAAAATCGGTACAATTGCAGCCATCTTTCTCGAAATTTACACTTCGTGAACGATATATATATTTATAAAAGTAAATAATGAGTGACACACTCGCAGAAGGCTTTTAACATTCTCTAATAATATATTAACTATATTCATAATCTTTAGCTTTTCCTCGTCCTCTCTCTCTTTCTCTTTCTCACTCTCTCTCTCTCTCTCTCTCTCTCTCTCTCTCTCTCTCCGTCTCTCTCGCCAAGCATAATTTTTCCATTACAAATTGAAAAAACGAAGAATCCAAGTCGCATAGGCTAAACATTACTGAGATCGTGTCTTGATCGACATTGTATTTGATTTTGTTATTCCTTGTCATCGGTCTAAATACAAAAGACATTTTTTTATGAATTCAAAAGTGATACGCGACACACATACACACACGTCGACCGTTCGCGGAGTAATCCCCGACTATATTTCGTCAGTGGAAAACAGGCATTCTTAAGCCTTTTTCTATTTTATAAAAGTTCGGTAAAAACGTATAAATCTCGTCGACACTCGCACGAAAAAACAAATCAACCGACGGCTAATGATCGGATAATTACGTATGCGCGTCTATACGCGTGAACGTCAAACGTCCTTTATTCTCTCTGTGGCCCTAAGGAAGCGGTGCGTTAAGCGAATAATAATATTAATAATGATGATGATAATTAATGTAATAATAATAATAACGTTAATAATAATAATAATAATATGGAAGAAACGGAAAAAAAAGAAAAACGAAATTCTCGTCTTCTCTGGAAGTGAAGCCCGGCCTATCTTACTTTTTATATAATATAGTCGGCCGAGGTACAATATACGTCATCATCCCTCACGAGGGATCATCGTGTCATCGTGTCGGTTTTTTTTCCTGCGTATGCCAAAGTATATGATCAGCGGAAACCAATGCTATGATAAAACTATATGCGATATTTGTTTATATTATGTTCCATATTTACAAAACGCGTACTCATCCTAAGTTTATGTATATATTTATATGCATATATGTATGTATATATATGTTCATTCTGTTTATGTATATTTATATATATGTATAGTTCAACCCGATAAAAAAACACACTGCACACGCATACAAACGATAGAAAGATGAGAGAACACACGAACGGTGCGGAAAGAAATCTCCAAGTGGTTAAAAAATACTTTTTTTGTTTATTCGTTATTATTATTGTTGAATGTGCATAAACACGCAATAATTTTGTGTATTTCTTTTGCGCATCTTGGTAACACGAAGTCGAGATATTTCTGCGTGACCCTTTGTACTTTCTAATCAATTATGACTACGTGATTTTTCGTCATTTCGTTTACCTAGATAAAAATAAACAACTAACAGTCGCGGAAGAAACCGATAGGAAGATCTCAAACGAAAGTCTGGAAGATGCGAAAATTACGTTGAACAAAAAGAAAACCGACGCACGCATCCTATTAAATTAATTTAACTATATATTTTTTTATTGTTTAAGTACGCTGTTGAGTGCGTTGACGTATATTAAGAAAAAGCAAACTCCATGCGTTCGACGTTGTACTCGAGTGTACTTGGATCGCACTCGCGAAAACGGTGAGAGCAACAAAATAGACGATAAAAGTAATACATCAAATATACATTGCTACGGTGTATAAATCTACATTTACATGATATAATAATCAACAAAAAAAAAGAAAAAAAGAAAAAAAGAAAAAAAGAAAAGAAAGAAAAAAGGAAAAAAATATAAATATTTATATATAATGAATCGCTATCGCGGAGCAGAGACATTTACACGTAGAAATCTAAAAAACGGTATAATCCTATGTAGACGCGGGGACGGGTCTCGACAACTTATAAACTTGCGAATGTGAAGAAGAAAATTAGGATACACGCGCGAACATACACTTCACATGCGTTTACAGAAATGTCTTTCTTACCCTCTCTCTCTATATCTTTTTCTTTCTTTCTGTCTTTCTCTCTTTCTCTCTCTCTCTCTCTCTCTCTCTCTCGCAAATCTGTGTGTACTCATTTCCTTATCATTTTTTTCCGTCGTTCTTTCTTTATATTTTAGCAGTGAAGCACATGACGTAGCTTAGCAGAGTGCAAACAATGTGTTTGGAGGCCAGTGCGCGTTGCTTTTATCACTTTTCTTTCTTTCCTCCATTTCCTTTAAAACTCAGCCTTCGAGAAACTTTTGTTCTCGCTACGTCAATCGACTTCCATTGCTCTTTTTATCGGGTTTGCTTTTTCGAAGATTCTTTCTTTATTTGCAGACACAATCCCTATAGATACAACACGCGCCACGAGTGAGAGTGTGCAATTCGAAAAACATCAGAAAATACACTCGTTAGGTAGCAGTCACGTGTCGTAAAAAATACCACGGTTTTATTTTGTCCACAGTGTAAAAAAAGAAATACTTTAGTTTGCGTGTCAAACAAAAAAGAAAAAAGCCGATTGTTCGCTAGTCAATCAAGTTGGATCGAAAAGCTATCGTCAAACGTTGTTAGGAAATACGATGTAGGTCGTTATACTCGATTACTCGGTCCCTCGATCCCTCGATCCTAATCTCATCTCGTATCGTCGAATAATAAATCCAGCCACCAATACACATTGTCTGCATTTCATTTTTGTATGATACGTCACTAAGTCTAGCATAATAGTATGTTACGCACCTAAGGCGGAGAGAATGCAAAAAATGTTTCAAATCGCGCGTTTATCGTGAAATCCAAAGTAAAGGGCCCTGGACACGATAAGCGCACACTTTTGACATTTTTTATTCCTTCGCTAACTGGAGTGCGAGAAGTCCTGTCCCCGCAGCGGACGGGAAATGTCACTTCCCACCCGCTGGTACGTAAAAAACAAAACCTTTACCTATACACGCATTCACGCACTCGATCGCTCTCTCTCTCTCTCTCTCTCTCTTCTCTCCCTCTCTCCCACTCTCCCTCTCTTCCTCTCTTCCTCTCTCCCTCTCTCCCTCTCTCCCTCTCTCTTTTGTTTTTTCTTATTACGTTTGATTTTGTTTTGCGTTTGATTTCGTTGTTCGTCAAATGACTCGTACACTGTTTTACAAGCGCGTGTACAGCGCAATTGCGCGTGCACAACTGCACTCGCATCGACACCCCGACTTTGTTCGTAATCTAACGTTGCAAGTTGACAATGAAATTAAAAGGAAAAAATTGTTCGTCACTCAGAAATAAATAAATAACGCATTTGTCTATCCGACGAATAATTATGGCAATTGTAGAGATTTGTCGTAGTCAATGATCGAATCATTGTGGAAATATAAAAAAATGTATACTTAATCGTTCATTTGTTATCGTTGGCAGGCATTTTTGTCTAGATTTTGGGAACTAACGATTGTCAGAGGAAGCAGTCGTAAGGTACGACTGTTTGATTGCGACAAATTTGTTGACGCAACAGTTAGAAACTTGAATATATTTTGATCAGTTTTTAGGGCTTGAAGTCATAGGAAAGCCTCGATTCGTTTCCAATGAGCGTTTCTCCGGTGAAAAAGAATTTTTTTTCAAGCTATTGCGTATTTTCAATAGCAAAAAAAGTGCTTTTCATCGGGAAATCAAACAAAATTGAAACGAGGAGGACTTGAAAAAAGCGGTAAACCTCGATTAAGGCTGCCGTTGACTTTCGAGCAACAGAACGTACCACCTTTAACGTATCAATAGAGCAAGAGAAAAGAACTGACTCTCTTTAGTAATCGTCAAGTTTTGCTCATATATTAAATTGTTGTACACATATAATAATTATTTAAACAAAGCTGGCATGGCATTATAATATGGTGTCCTCTAAACACAGTCTGCACTCCACTAGCTCACCTTGTTCTTACCGTAACATGTCGAATACTTTTCGTCATTCATCATTTGTAAACCATTTGTAAACATCATCATTTAAATAAAAATACTGGAAATAGCGACAAATTTACAGGCTTCCCGTCGCGGTCAATCTTAATCATAAAAAAAACGATATACATCTCAAAGTCAATTCTACTAGGCGTGACGGAAATCTGAAATTTGTCGCTGAAATTTCCCAACGGCGAAGATGCATCGCAAGTATTTCGACTACGTATACGTATAAATATATATATCTATATAGACACGACTCTAATAAATATACTTATAAAGAAATATTCAGCCAATCTGAAACGAGTTTTGTTTTTGTAATATTCGCGATCAGCACTTTGTACAATCATATGTCACATTGATCCTCGTTTAGCGCGCGTTTTCTCTAATTTTCCCGCTTTTATATTTTTCTATCTCGCTACTAAACAATAATATTGCCGTTTAAAAACCGACTTGGCCGTTTTCCAGGCTAAACAACTTGGCGACTTAACGAGCTTTATCGATATCGAAGATATCACGTTTTCGCGAAGCAGCCACCAAACCAGGAAGCATGTTTTTTTTCTCCACTTTGTCTACATCGAAGCAAATGGCAAAAGTAACGCGTGATTCTATGATAATGACAAACAATTAAACAAAAAACTTCAGTGTATTTACAGATGATTGCAATGACGGTTGGAAACGCGGTGACGTTTAAATTATTTTTTCAAAAATATACAATTGTGTTCTGCGTGTTTTGTACCAAATAACTTGTTCTAAGCTTTCATCTAAAACCTACCCTCTCTACTTTAATACGATGCTTGGCATCCAGATTCCAAAAGTAAAAAAGTGAATACATTTTTTGTCTTTTGTAAAAAAACCATACACAAAAAAGTTCAATAGGTTTGGTCCAGAGTTCACCAAGTCGCATGTACAAAAGTTACGTGCTCCAAGATCCATCGATCATGCTGCGTGGCTGGGTGTGCTACTTTATTCTTTCCCGAAAAAAATTGCTTTTTCGCATTTGATTATCCGTATTATTGTTATTTTGTTCGATATTTCGCTTAATATCCGTACATTTAACATAGAAACAGAGGAAAAACAACGCTCATCGGTTCATTACGTTCGTCGAAACGATGAATGCGTCACAACAGCCCGGAAGCACAGTAATCTAGCTTTTATTTCGCAAACTCGCGTAAACTCGCGTAAACTCGCGTAAACTCGCGCGTCAAAGAAATCTGCTTGTACCCAATGGAGAAGAAAGCCAATGAACAATTAATTGTCAGTGCTTGTCAAACGTACGAATCACACTATCCGTACAAAACCGTGAACAATAAGTAAATCAATGAATATATATTTCTCGCAACGACCGCCGAGTATCGCGAACGTTTCGCACTAAATCAAGTTTTACTGGAAAAATAACTACCGTCCGTCATACTATATATATATATTTATATTTAATTTTCTGCATCTTCGGGTCACAAACAGTCGTGAGTAACCGCGTTTGAAACACTTAGTTAGCTCGCGCTGCTTTAGCCTTTGTTCCCTATTTGCTATGGTTTTTTCTTTAACTTTTTCGAGCAAAGTCGAGCAAAAGTTTTTACATGAGGCTCATATCTAACCTGCTTCGCTGTCGCTCGAATCGCTGGAGCTCGACGAGAGTGAACTGCTACTGGAATCACTGTCGCTGCTACTACTGCTCGACGCTGACAATCTTGAGGGTCCACTCGCGCCACCAGTGCCTACGGCGTCTGATGACTTGCTACTCTCATCTGTAACAATCACAATACAATGCAACAATTTATTGCCAAATTCAATCAAAACTAGCATGTGACCACTGATAGCGACGGTCATTTTATGCGATTCTAACCTTTCTTCATAGGCTTCTTCGCATTTCCTAGCTGCCCTGTCACTTGCTGTAACCTATTTTCCAGCTCTTGTTTTTTCTCTGCCATTTGTTCGTCTTTGGATTTGCCACTAACTTTTTTATCTGTACACGGAAATACGCGTTAGCATATTTGTATTCTTAATAATAAACTTTCGTCTACTTTGAAATTGTATAAAATGACATTCCTCAGACTGCTGATGATAATTACTCATTGGCAAATTCGACCAAGTTGTACAACAACAACAACAACAACAACAACAACTACTACTACCAAAAAATAATTAACGAAAATTGTAAAAAAATGATAAAAATAGTTCCACTCACAAACGTCAATCCAGGACAAACTGCAGCACTCTTTCGTTAGTAAAGAACGAAAAGAATAAAGAATAAAGCTACGCTACAAAGTTGATCGTTAAATCAAAAATCAAATGGGTACGGAAAACGTGTAATCACAAACATTTGATGTTTTTTAGTGTAAACAAAAGTTAATTCGAGTGCGCAGTTGTAACGGCAGATTAGGATTCCAGAAAACGTGCCGGGTCCTTGAATAGACATTGAGAACGGAACTTACAATAGAGCTTACGTGGCTTTTTCCTCAGGCAAGATGCAACGTAGCTTTCGAGTTCTCTCAACGTCGATGGCTTTAGTGTCTCGAAGTCAATCTCGATTTCATCTGGATTGGAGTCCCTTAACGACGGCTCACGGGACTGTATTATGTGCACGACACGGCCCAACTTGTCACCTAGTAGATTTAACAAGAACAATAGAATACAAGAAAACAACACTAATGCGAATAGTGATCGCGACTTCAGGCTACGCATGCAAAACTTGTCACCAACATCTACGACTCGTTAATTATTTATCGTGTAAAACTTACCCGGTAATTTATTAATGTCCAAACTGAGCTGGCGCTTTTCGTCGTAAGACATTGGTTTTGCGTTATCCTCATCTTCTGAGTCGAAGGCAATAGGTGGCGGTTGATTCGTGGCGTTCTTTTTCTTAGTGCCAGCAGATCGACTATTTGCCTTCGGCCTCTTGGTCGCAGCGTTAGCTGCGGCCGCTTTGCCAGGACCACGGCCTTTACCGGCCTTTGGTCCTTTGGCATTCATACCAACGGCAGTTGCCGCTGCGGCCATCGCCGCTTGGGCCGTCGTCGCGGCCACGCTGGGCGGCAGATGATGGCCTGGGGGCACAGAAGGATAAGTATTGTACGGGTAGCCGTACATCGAAGCTGTAAATACAATGGGGCCTTATTTCGTTTTTGTTTCTTTCGAGTTGTTTTTCATTAAACAAACATAGACAATTAAATAATTGGTGTGAAAATGTGAATATTGTTGAGTTTTGCGACTGATGGTTTACGATTGGGTCAGATAAAGTGTGCGTCTGACTCATCGAAATAAAGTCCCAGTGAGAATGAGGTGAGCATAGTAAGAGACATAAAAAAAAGTGCGATTAATTACCTGCGCCAAGGGACACATTGGCTAAACTGGCACCAACACTGTCCGACACACCACGGAAGCTACCGGTCGGTTTCATCAGCTCTTTCATGGCACCGCTGTGACCTCCAGCTAACAGATCCTTGCCCATGGGTTTTGGCTTGCCAATCTTTTCCTTCTTTACTTTCTTCTTCTTCTTGCCGCTTTGTTCCACGAGTTTGCGCATTTGCTCTTGCATTGCTTTAAGCTCCTGTTGCAAAGCCACAAGTTTCTGTGTTCGTTCGGCCTCCTCGGAATCATCCGATTCGGATGACTCATCGGATACAGAACTACTAACGTCACTGTCGAAACCTTTCATGGCGGCAAGGCTACCCATTGGCAGCTCGTCAGGGATTTTGGCGTATCTATTCAACATACGTATTTGTTAAATTTTAAGCTACGTTCTCCCATTTGCACATCGAATGATCAATCGAATATTTAAAAATGTACTGACCTCATTTCGAAAACATCCTGTAGTTTTTTCGCCATGGCGACGACGTCGTGATCTGGGGGGTTATACTTATAGCAGTTCGTGAATATGAGCCTGACGTCAGCGGCGAATTCCGAAGCCGAGTTGTACTCTCGTTTGTCCATTTTTTGCTAACAAATTAACGTCATTAAATCTCTTTTCTCGTTTATCTACTAATTTCTACGTTTCGGACACGAGCAACATTTAATAGAGAAAAAAATGCTCGACTCCGTGGCAAAAAGCAACGATACTAACCTTCACTGTGCCAAGATCCATGGGCTTTTTGATGATGTCATGATAGTCGTGAAGGCCCAAAAGCTCTGCGTCGACAGGTTTGTAGAAAGGCCATGCGTACTCCTGAATTTGAGAAAAACAACGTTAGTCGGTCAACCGTGCTCTGGCCATTTAAAAAGTTAAATACATCAATCGCTTGGCGTTTTACTTACCGAGTGCTTTTTAGTGAACAACTCCTTCAGGATCTCGTTGCACGATTTCAAAGCCTCTGTGAGTTTGTCTTTCGTCTTGCCACCAACATGAGGAGGCTGAAAAATGAACAAGTTGGCCGTATTCACTACTCTCGCGAAAAGAATTTGTATAGTTTTAGTAGAGTACAATCTATATTTGTCCAATCAAATTTTAGTTAGTTTGATTTGCAAGAAATAATATTTGTCCAAAAAGCGAAACCGCAAGCACACACTAATCGAAATGGTAAGAACAAAATTATTCGACTTTTACGTTGGCCGTGGCTGTAAATTGTAAGAGAGCATGAATGAACTTTGATGACTCAATGTGTGTGCGAGATTTTTGTCGATGAAAATTTGATAAAAAAACAATTAAAGCAACCGAACATCACAATAAATGAAGTCAATGGATGAATGTACCTGCTGGGCCATAGCACCCATTAGGGGCATGTTGGCCTGATGGAACGGCACCAGGCCGTCTTCAGCTTGCCTCGTTGGCTGAAACAGCCCCATCAACCCACTGTTAGTACGTAATGTTTGCGACGATTGTTAAGCATGCACGCACAAAAACATTGTAACGCGTCTCTGCATTTAATACGTTCTATACATCAACTCTCTCTTGTCCGATTGAACATTCAACTTTTTTTTGTGCAAGTGAAACGTTTACTTAAATGCAACGATAGACATATACAAAGCAAACTTTTGATATAAAACTATGAATTATGAACATTGCTAAAATTATAATAAAATGTAGATCTCGAATGTTTTCCATTGTTGATGCGCTTACGTAATGCTCGTGAATTTACCTATTATTTATAAAATTGAAGATTCTTGAATGATTAACTCGACAATACAGCAACATTTGGATACAAAAATTAGTCTTATCGGTCTTTTAATTATGAATTGTATAAAAATCCATAATTAGGTTTAAGCTACCGATACGTATCAAACCACAGATATGAACGTTATCAATGATAAAATGCAAACATACCTTCTTAATTTGCCTGCCAGATTCTCGCCTCGTTGGAAGTTTAGAGCTCTTCTCTAGGGGCACGTACATGGGTTCAAAAGAGTTGGCTGTAGGCGTAGTAGTATCTGCTTTTCTCTTCACGCCTTTTTTCAATTTGGCGGGTTGAGAAGGCGGCATAACTGTTGCCGCCGTTGGTACCTACACATTTCGACAATTCGTCGTATTGTTAACCGTTATACAAATTTAACACGGACGATTCGCACCGATATAACAATCATTTGCCAGAGATTAAGAAATTTAAAAGAAAATGTCATTTGGTTTTAGCGATTTGACGAATTTTTGCCAAAAAAAAAAAAAAAAAAAATGAAACATGCATATCGTCTTTCATTCTTTGAAAGTATTCGTTTCTTTTTGCAAATAAATTCAGGCAAATATCGCCATATCGAGCTATATTGAGCCGATTCGAACGTTGTCGCTGAAAAGTCTGTACAAACCTGCTGAGCCAATGTCGCTTGCGCGTCAAGGGCTGGCTGCGCATGATAACCGGTAGTCGGAGGTACAACCTGAGGTGGCAAAGAATTGTGTGTAACCATAGATGCGACACCGGTCATAGCAGCGGCAGGAGGTGCAGGGATTGTCGTGGTATTGGTGCTACCGGGTACGGAAGCTGGCGCTTGGGTACCCATTGTTGGCATCGCTGGAATAGCTCCGGTGGTACCGGTGGTCGTCGCAGTGGGTGGCACAGCCATGCTATTGGGTACGCTCGAGGTGACCGTTGTCGTGGACGCTGGCCTACCGCGGCCAGATGTAGCCGGTGCTCCTGGCACTCCGGGTACTCGACCTGGCACCCCTGGCTTTTTGCCTTTCGGACCCTTCGGCACAGGAGGTTCCAATTCCACTTCTTCCTTTGGCATTTGTGCAACCTTCGTAAGGAACAGCTTTTCTAATGCTTGCGCCATCACTACCACATCTTCGCCGGGCTTGTTGTACACGTAGCAATTGGAAAACATGGTGTTGAAGTCTTGGACGCATTCTCTGCCGGTCCAGTAGTAGATGTTTTCCAAGCGCTTTTTTATCGTGCCCAGATCCATCGGTTGTTTGATGATTTTGTGATAGTCCTGCGTGACAACGTGAACCCGATTATTAATGATTAATTGTTACGAAGTGACGTTTCAACGCGATTGTTTGATTTTTCCCAATAAATTGCAATCAAAATCTCGAATTTTTTCCAAGCTCTCATCAACTCAATCGTTAGCGTTTGCAAACGTTGATCCCTTCTCGTAAATAAAACCAAATTTGAAATACTTACGGGCAAATTGAGCTTCTTTGCGTCGACAGGCTGCTGGAAAGGCCAGGCAAATTGGTGTTTCCATACTGGTTTGAATACACCTTTTTGCAAGAATTGGAGCTGATTCGTTATTCGGCCGGGCCTATTGGGCGGAGGAACAACTGGTGGCTGAACAATGCCGTTAATCGGCTCCAAGGATGGTTCTTCCCGTGGAGGCGGCTCTTTAACGGGAGCAACTGGCGCAGTGGATGCCTTGCCAGGGGCACTCGTCTGTAACAATGCGTTAAGAAAACGCTATTTTCTTAATATTCGATGTACTTTTCCAACATATATAGTTTTATTTGTATTTATCTACGTTTAAAACTATTCAATAAAGCCGGGTTCTATCGATTTAATTTGGAACTTCTATTTTTTGGGGGGATTGTGGATCTGGAGGTGGCAAGTGTTACGGTCAATTAGTGGGATGATATTTCGACGATAGCTATACGTTTGTTTTTGTCGTACAAAAAAACTGCAGTTAAGAATAAAATGTAAATTGTAAAGAAAATTTAAAAAAAATTCTTGTCCGGTTAGTCACATTGATTGCTACTGTTAAGTCGAGGATGAGAGAGCATGGATGCACAAAAGATAGACATAGAGGAAAGAGTTTGAGCATAGTTGGCTGTAAAATGATAATACTCTTGTACCAAGCTTTAGAAATTATTCATAATAAAACGTAATCCAATACCTCAATTATATAAAAAGCCTTGCAATATCTGTATGAAAGTTATGAGGATTTATGGCAAATAGAATGTCGCGTTTTACAATGATAAGCATGGAAAATAAAATGTTTAGAGCAACCGTTCACTAAAACAATGTTTGGAAAGTCTTGGATAACTAAATAAAAAACATTTCCATGCACTTTCTTGCAAAATTGCAATAAAACGGTTGAAAACAAAGTCTGTGGCCAAACTAAAGGTAAGTGAGAAAAGGAGACACTCTGCACAGACTTAAGCAAATACACTTAGCATGTAGCCTAATGATATATCCTCGACACGTTCTACAACAGTCTATAATCAACAAGGCTTCTCACCTTCGGTATATTACACAGCCTTTCTCGCTCCTCCACATCTAACTGTAATTCATACATACTATTCAGTCAAACGGGGGAATTATTTTACAAGTACTTAATCCTATCCTTTAAGGATAGACTGTTACTCAAGCCTAATGGATTTCCTAGAAGCAGTAACGATGCAAAAATGAGCTAAAACTTAAAAGTGAAAATAAAATTATTTCAACAAAAATAGTATGCAGATTCATTTACTTATGACTAGCTAATGAATCGTTTTCTTTAATTACGTGAATTCACACTTTTCAAAACATGTGGGTGATCAATTCCAAGTAAATTTAACAGTACGTTATTTGTAGGGATTGTTTACAATGGAAATGACTCAAACAATAAGAAAGTGTTATCTTTCAAATAGTTAGTGAATTATCATTGCTACATTCTTAGTTATTGCTTAATCGAGTGATAAGTTAAATTTTCATTTATTTGATACTTACAGAATTTTGCGAGAGAGGATCCACCTGCTGCATCTTGGCTTCAATCCTGAAATGTGTGAAGAAACAATATTACTTGAAATTTCTTATTAATCTACATATTTATGGTTTTTTTTGCAAAATATTTAACAAGCGGTGTTAGAATAGTTGGCAACATAATGATCAGTTTCTAATAGTAAACCAACCTGTTTGACAAATATTGTACATAAATGCTACGTAGCAGGTAACTGCTGTAAGTTGATGATTAGCTTGACAAGGCTTCATCAACAATTTAGTTGGTAGAAATCAACCCTAAACAGATCATAATAGCTCAACAACTGCTTTCCAAGGTGATGGAACCAAGCAGATCGATGCTGAGGATGCATAACACTACTCAAGTCTACCGAATGGTAGGACCTTGAATGTCAGCCCTGTGTCCTAATACGATTCCTCGTGCCACCAACCAGTTGCCGCAATGCAAGCAACATCTGGAAAATCAACAAATTGCATCGTACTATATACATTTTTTACGACTTTGTAGATTTAAGAACCTAAAAGATCTAATTTAAAATATAATCATTTCTATATTTGCATTCACACAATAGACAAGCGCAAGCCAAGTCTTCAACTTGAGACCTTATCGAATGCAAACCCACCCATTGTTAAGGTATAAACCAGACGACCTTGATAAAACTATCGACTTGGAATATGGACAATAACACAACACTTTCTACTTGTTGATGTTTCTTCAGAATATTAAATAATCATTTATGATAAATACATAAATTATGTTATGACTGAAAAATTTTTTTTACGTTGTATGAAAACCTAAGGATGGAAAAATGATAGATATCTAAGAGACTAATAACGTAATACTGTTCTCTAAACGACATTGAGTATATAAAAAAAAAATGTTATACTTGGGGAATTTTGCCTGTATTCATAGCAAGCAGGACATTTTCTAACACACAAATCAGTGTGATAAAATATCAGACGCAATCTTGTAAAAGATGAAATTTTACAAGAAATAAAATTCTTGCTAACCAATCGTACACAGATGCGAAAAGTTTTCTCAATTTATGTACGAGCATACTTGGCCTGTAGTGCTAAAAATGTACAGCAACATGTATTGGTATTGACGTAGCTTAGAATATTCGTCATATGGACAGCCTTTAATAAAATATTGCTGAGGTACAATGTTTGCGAGAGCCAACGGATAAACTGTTAAATTAATGCTTATTGTAAACTAGAATCAACTCATCCACACACGCATATGCGTGTCCACACACACACACACACACACACACACACACACACACAAAAGCCCACCGCGCCAAAACAAACCAACTCATCGTAACCAACGCATTCACCACACACTCATTCTCCGTTTCAGACCAATAACAGAGTATAGCGCAAATAGACACATACACACTTGATTTGATTTAGCTTGGCACTATCAGTTCTCAATCGTTCAAGGCCACAAGCCGTGATGTTATACGTAACGCTGGCGCTTATCGCATAACTACTGCATCTGCTGCCGCGGTTGGCGTCTTACCCATGAAAAATCGACGCAGTGTCCGCACTAGGCGCACGCACACACGTATACGTATACGCAGGCAGGCAGCAAGCAAGCGAGCAACCAACCAACTAACCAACCAACCAAACAGGCAGGCTGGCAGGCACAAGCATCGACGGCCGTAGGTGCGAGAGAGACAGAGCGATACGAGGGTCAAAGTGGAGACCCGCGCCCACACGTACGTACCACGAGCTTCAAAACCGAGCTAGAATGTCAATTTCGACGATCGTTCATAGGCTAGCACTTGGTGCAGCGAATGTGTCTGGAGTTCAATATAATGGAACAAGATGAGAAAAAGAGAGTTTTTGGCGGCGAGTCTAGCGCGCGCAATCACACACGGCGGCACGCGTCGTTGCGGGCAGTGCGCGCGACTACATGACCGGAGCTTCAAAACACCACGTTCACAACGGAAAAAACACCACTTATTATCACGGACTACGGGGACGACGTTGAACGATTAATACCAGCATACGGAGATGACGAACGACCTGGTGGACACTGTTCTCGAGAGTTCGCTTCTCAGGAGCTCGATTTGGCGTAGCTTTTCAGGCGACCATTCAACATGGCGGCGGTGTCGCGAGAGAGCGAGCGAGGCTTTGCGCATGTGCACAACGCCACAACTATGGCTACGCAAGCGCCGCCGCCAACGACGACGATACGCGCGCGGCACATATGCACCTGCACGAACACACATACAACATTCAGACTGACATCAGGCCAACTAACCGCCGGCGATTCCGCGTCGCGCCAGACCAGACACTGGCCTACTATCAAAGCGGGGGCAGCAGCAACCAGCCCTACTGCATAACACGCACAACACACAAACTCACTCGTTTAGTATGTACGGCCGAGAAAGAGAAAGAAAGAAAGAGAGAGAGAGAGAGAGCGCGCGCGCGGGAACCGTTGGCCTTTTTTTCTTTTTCTTTTTTCGTATCTACAGTGTGTGTATACGTGTACTTGCTTCGATGCGAGAAAAGGTGGGATGGATACTTGACTTGACTGTGAGGTGTCTCCTGTTAGCCGAGAGATACACGAAGGTCATAGACCTTTACAAGGTGCGCCTAAAGGGGGAACCATTGAGACTATTGTCGATGAATAACGTGCGTGTTTTGGGAGGTGTGACCCGCGGTTTCTGGAGACTCGATTGAGTATAACGATGCTCTCTTTCTCTCTGTGTTATAATGGCTGAATGGACAACGCGCAACGCTGAATGAGAGATATTTTTAGAACAATTGCGTGCGGGACTCTAGTCAGGCTGGGATTACGTCGATTTAAATATGTTTCGGCTTTGATATTTCAGATTGAAATGGCATTTTTCTCGTTTAAATTCAGCGATCCGTCGAAACATCGATGAAAAACGAATTTTTGTTCAAGAAGCAAGCTTAAGCTTATCGACGAGGTACAGCAACGAGTTGTCTACAACAACGATAAACGTTTAGTTTTCGAGCCTTCCAATCGATAATACGGAAGTGGGCTCGATAATTTATCGGCAATTTCAACGAACAATATTTCTGCGTTGTAGTCAACAGTTAGAACATTAAAGTTATTCGATTCACTTTCGACGAAACGAGAAAAAACTGGAACATGCCAGATAACGTAGTTTAAAGTAGCTGATAATGCAATATTCAGGCTTTTATGGGAAAGGTGACTGAATATTAGAGACTTGCTTGTAGAACCTAGAAATTGTGTAAACGAGAGATTTGAAAGGAACGTCGAACCGCGTCGAACCATGTCAAACCGTATTTTTCAATAAAACAAGTCTTTGAAAAAGGTCAAAGTGCAAGATAAATAATGGAAAAAATCAATACATCGAAAATTATTGCAAGACCGTTATGCCAGTCGGCAGAGGGCAGAGAAGGGTCCACAACATTCCGAGTTTCGAGTGCTCTCACCTCTAACAAAAAATCTCGAATCGGCAACTCTCTCCAAACAAGAATTACAGCCGAATTCAAAGACTCGGAGAACAAAAAGAAGCAGGCATCTGGGGAAAACCCGTGTGTCAATCGCGCAGCGAGCGTTTCTCACACATACACACTCTCGCGTGCGTAATAACGCTGTTTATCCGTAGCCCTTAGATCTGGCGAAACCAGCACCACCACCGCGACAAGCATTCAGGCGATAAGGAAAATTGATTATCGCGCATACGATACGTTCACCACACCACCACACCTTCATCCATGTCACAACATCTCAATCTACGACACACGCGAGAAACTCGGTACACACGAAAAGCAATGCCGCCGCCGCTCGCTCGCGCGTACTCCGTGAGAGCCCCGAATTCCGGTGTTCTGCGCATGCGCAGGAGGAAGAAAGAGAAGGAGACGAGTGACGCGTAATACTTTGCGTTAACGACCGTCAGCTCCGTAGCATGGCGTTCCCACGCGATAGAAGCCACGCCGATGACGAACCAAACGACGCTTTGTTGATTTTTCAGCGTCACTGAAGCTTGATGCGACAGATACAACTGTTTATTTATGCTCGAACTAATAAAGAATTTAGTAGCGTCTCAAGGCCGCTTTTACAAATGCAGCGAATAGTATTGCTGAAAAATAAGAGCAAAGCGAATAATGCACGAATCGACAAATATTTTTGCTCTCCAAATGTACGCCACCAAGAAAACAAAACAGACGTGAAATTTGGCAGGATCGTTCGAGCATTTTTTCCGCTAACTTTGCGTCGCGACAAGGGTAAAGGAAAAAACGACGAAAAAACGATCAGCCAACCAGCGTTACGTACCTGACCAAACTCCAAAAACGACGAAAGAACAACAAAGCATTGAAATGAAAGGAAATGAGAGAAAATGAAAGAAAATGAAACAGGTAAAAATTTGAATAACACTTATAATTTTACCGATGACAATGCACCGAATAAAATTACAGCAAAGTCCAGAAACGGTGAAATAAACGGATAAGAATTATCATTGCAAGTATATTTATTGTATTTCTAAATAAAAAGTTACAATCTGAAGCTATTGTCAATCAATATAAATAAAACGTTAAAGACTGGAGAATACTGTTGAGAGAAAAAAAATTATCATTAAAAATCGTAATATCACAGTTAGAAGATTATCACATATTTCCTAGAATGATCAAGTAAAACTGCATTATAAAAAAAGACGCTCTGATGCAGAGAACGACACACACAAAATTGTCAAGCAATCATTGTTATGACGCATCATAGCTGCACGTTGGTAAACTGACGGTCATTTGTTGGCCTCTCTCCCTCTCTCACTCTTTAGCATCCCCCCCCCCACCCGCCCTCGCGGCTCGCTAACAAACGCATGCGACAATGTATGTGTGCCGTATCGCAGCGTTTGATTTCTCCCTTTTTCTCCGCTGAATACACACGGTCGCGAAAGAATGATGACACGCGAAGGAATTCGGCTCGCTCGCACACCGGAATTCCGCGCGCACAGCTGAGTCGTGATCATAACCTCCAAACTTATCGAACTTACCGAAGAAGCACTGCGTTTATTTGTCCCTGTCACACTCCACTCGGTGAGTTCTTGATGTGTCTCACGCGGAAATTAAATGTCTTTTATTTTGATGAAACTAGCGTTGATTAATCAACGAACACTTCACAGCGCGCGGGTGAACACCCGGCCCCGGATGTTTTGGCCGAGACCGCGCACAAGAGAAAAGAAGATGGTTGTAACTCTGTCACGTAAACGTAAACGGCGGGATGTCGAAAATACCGAAGACAGTAAAGGCTCTGGAAGCTCCGCACAGGTCGGACTCACACAAGCGACTGGCACACGGCAAGCGAACGACAGAGCGGTAGAGCGGCAGAGCTAAAGAGCGGAGGAGCGGGGGCGTCCGCTCCAAGATGGCGTTCAGGGCACCTCCACAAGCAACAAACTATGGCGAATTTTCCGCGTGCGTTGCACGCTACGGCGCAACGCTTGCTACACGATCAATCTTTGAATCTCAAAGCAATTTCTTTCAAAGGTTCAAGGTCGTGTAGCTGCCTTGTTAAGCAACTCGTATGAATGTCCGCGGCAAAGAGAACTTAACAAACCTCTTGATCCGTAGCAAACAAATGCAAGGCGTACTCGTTACGTTTGATTTTTTGCCGTCGTAGTCTGTGCGTAACTTTATTACCAAATAATCGTGATAGAGAGGTTAATAACCCCTGGAAGCTCCAAGTCTGTACGCTAGCGTCAAAGATTTTATTTTGCTTCGCCCATCGAGCATCAACGTGGTACTTCAACTGAAAAAAAATACCGTCGTAGGTACGAGGTAGACGAAAAACTGACGCGACTTGCCACGACGACGGCCATTTTAATAGACTTACAGGACTACTCGAGTAGATTGATCGCTAGCACCATTTGTCACGTAATCGTTTTATTTCCAATTCCTGGCTATAATTTATCGAAATTTTTTCGGAAAAATCCATTGGGAGCCATCGATTGTACAGCCAAATGAAAATCCCCTTTAACTTTAGTGATTTTTGACGTTTCGGCAACGTTTTCACGACGTTTTAGCGACGTTTGGGCGACGTTTCGTCGGATGATGGTATGCGACAGATGGGAATGATATTTCATTAAAAATATAATGAAAATACGAAAATTCGATATACTTTATTTTTTATTGAATATTTTACAACTTTTTTCGTTATTATTTATTGGCTTTATACCATTTTAGACGTTGACAACAACATTGCAACACTGTCACAAGCTGCTTCCTGTTTGTGCGTCTGTCCAAAAAAGTCCAAAATTCACCGTGCCGAGATACAAATTGCAAATTCGACACACTGAGCACAATGAATAAATTCAAACAAAGGCCAACAACGACCAAACAGTCCCTAACACGCGATTTTACAATAAAAATATTTTACACGAAAACACGAATTGCGCACTGACGCCACTGACACAAGCTGCGCAGAAAAACTGCTTCCTGCTACACGGGAAAACAAGGTTTAGAGTTGAAAATCACTTATCAATTATAACGAGACCGCGATCAAAACACTCGCGTGAATTTTAAACGTGGATTAACAGTGAAAACTCGCGTAACTTATCAGCGATAATCGCGTAAACGATCTTTTTATAGCGGCGTCCCAACGCTCGCTCAACAACATGGCCACGCCACCACGCACGCGTCACTCGGGGAGCTTGGCCCAGTAGGAAAGTTGCTGCGGTTATGCGAGGAGAAGCAATAACAGCCGTGAACGCTTTCAGATGCCGTGATTTTTCCGCGACTCGCGCAATAACATTAGCGAATACGAGCATTTTCCCAAGTACGACGCGAAGTCTCGGGAATAGCAACCTTTCTCTCCCCCTGGCCCCCAAAAATATTATTCGCGTTGGTACCGCGCTAGTCATAATAATGAGTTTCGCTCTTGGAAACTAACTTCCGGCGGCTAAGGTTATGCATTGGCCGTACGCTTCTGTGTGTATTCCCGTGATTGGTCGATGGTTAGTGACGTCATTAGCGTCAGCCAATGAGAGGGCCGTCCATATCGAGCGTCGTGTGGAATTTGCTGGAAGCTTCAGAGGAGAAGAGAAGGATGCTGGAGACGCGGACTTGGCGAGGGTTTTTTAAATTAATTCGAGCCGCGAACGAGAAAAATTATTTTGATCGCATTGATCCTTCCGTTTAGCAGAATTAGCTTGGATTTATAAAAGTGTCAATAGGTCGTGACAGGCATTCAAACGCTATACGCAACGCCACTCCAAACCTTTGTTGAAATTGCTCAAAACGCTTAGTTTTACCGGAACAACCGTAGTTTTTTTGAACATTTGAACTCAACGATCGAGAAGAGCTACTAGATGCCTCCGTTAATTTCTCGTATTTAATTGGCGTTAATTATCGCGATGAGTATCGTCTCGCACGTACGTTTCGTGGAAAATTAGCAAGAAATTTAACGCCGAATTCCTTTCTTAACATTGGCACTTTATTCCAATAATACTTATCGTATACGTATACAAAATAAAAAAATCCAAATCTCGTACAGCCTATTACGAAGTGTGTAATTCGTATTTGAAGGAACGTTGTTCTTAGACGCGAACTAAATTAAAACACTAATTTGTCAATCTGTATGCCCTACTACAGCGTTTAACTTTGTGATACCAATAGGGAATCCCACAGATTTTAACGACGAATACAAGGATAAAAGTTAGCCTACAACAGTTTAGCAAAATGCCTCGTAATATCGGTACAAAACTTCAGTTTTACTCCATTTGTTCGATTACGCAACAAACAAAAATATGCACATTTACGAAATGCATCGTTTACGCTAGATGAATAGCTGGTTCCTCCGAGCACGTCGGAAAGTAACCACATACAGAAATGGATTTTCCCTTTTGGCATCTGTTCTTTTCATCGAAATTTTACCTGCCCGGGTTTGCGTTGTCAACGCTGTTGGAATGCAATTTGCCTACAAAGTCGGAGTCTTAATCTCTACCTCTTCTTTCGGCATTTGTGCGATATTCGTAAGAAAGGTTTTCTCGAGGAGTTGCGCCATCAACACTACGTCCTCGCTTGGACTGTTGTACGTGTAACAATTGGTGAACATTTGATTAAAGTCTCGTATGCATTCCTTTGCGTTGCGGTAGTAGCGATTCTCCAAACGCTTCTTTATTGTCCCCAGGTCCATTGGATGTTTGATAACCTTGTAGTAGTCCTACTCGTGAGACAAACAAGATGATTATTGTACGGCCGTGCGTAAATGTACAGCAACGTTTGAACGCTTTTGACCACCACAAGCAACAACGACCCAAGCTGTTTCGATATTTTTGGTCGACACACGCAACGAGCTCAATTAGGCGTTCATCCACTATTTGCAAACGACAATCTAACGTCGGCAATAGAAAAAATGCGTTCCCATCTGTGATTCCGCGACAATGACACTTTGAAAACCCGAGGTTTCAGCTGGTACCAAACTCCACCCAAAACGCTCGTTCGTGTTAGAGGCCTAAAGCTGTAAAGTTTGGATAGCTTTTGCTTGGAGTGGGCAAACGCGCTTGTTCGCTGCTGCAATGACAATTTGTTGGATAAATAATCGAAAATGTTTTAATCGAGTTTGCCACGAAAAGTACGCGAGCAAAAAGCCGAAACCGTCGATTCCACGATAAACAATTGACAATTGGACACTCAAGTACGTACGGGCAAATTAAGTTTTACTGCGTCGACGGGTTGCTCAAAAGGCCATGCGTATCGATGATTCCATACTGGCTTGAAAACATTTTTATGTATAAATTCAAGTTGATTGGTCAGGCGAACAGGTCTGTCACGAGGAGGACGGAATGGTAACATTGGAATTCCGTTAATCACTTGTAACGGTGGCTCTTCGGATGGAATTTGCTGGAAAACAATAAGATTTCACTATCAATCGAGCCAAATAGGGCCAAATTCTCGGTAAACGAACACCGCTACGGAATACGTAAACAATAAACAAGTCGGATCGCGTATTATACTTGGTGAATGCAAAAGTAAATGCGCAGCCAAATGCTGCAAGCGTTAAGAGGATCCAAACTGTCAAGTCGAAGGTTCTTACTCCGTTATCTTGCCTGATTGAACCCTTCGAGTTCATGGTGGCGGCGTCGATTCTGGAATAACGACAAATCATTTAGGATTTCCCATAAACGTTATATCGTACGTACGTGCTCGTAGAAACGCATGTGCACGACTTTAGCGAGAAGCCTGGAAAATCGCTTAGATATCGAGAGAGTCTTTAGCGATGCAAAATCATTCGAACGATTCAAGGAAATGTACGTACGTACGTACAAGTAGTGTTTCGAGATTTTGTTCGTTGTAGTCAAATGTACAACGTGCACGCGGTGAAAAACCTCGAAATTTATTCGATATCGCGAGACGTTCCGCACTACGCAACACACCTCGGTGTTTCAAAGATTCTCGTAAAATTAACAGTTTTTGCAAATAATCGCGACTGCTAGGACAAGCTTGCGAGCAGCGTCCATCTACCTCTTTACTATTAACCGAATCGACGTAAACAGATCGGAACTTACTGCCTAAACTATTTTGAACGTCAGCTGTTCTGTATGTTGGGTGCGAATAGCCAGCCATACGAAAGGATTGGCTCGACTGGCCGACAAATCCATGGCGTCCCTTAGCGATAACCAATCGCTAACGCTGTATACGAGGTGCGCGCCGGGCTTTGAATTTTACCAAGATACGCAATTGATTATCCGTTTGTTTCCATAGTCAAGGAAGGAAGTGGACGAGGAAAATAGCCTATTATTGGGATATGCATGCGTTACGTAAAAATACAATCAAGTTTCTCTTTATTCAAAAAGAGGGTCTACTCTTTCGATCGCATTGTATTTCTTTTGTACACGTTTGTTTTGCAGCTAACTTTATCACGGTTATTTACAAAAGATCGTATGTAATGCACGCACCACTGGCTTCGCTCGCATAAATAAGTGTATTCTGTGCGTTGTCGTTTGCTATTTACAAGATATACAAATTTATCGGAAAAAATATAACACGATAAATAGTAATACAGACATTTCTAACGGTAAAAATTGGTTCATTTGCACAACGAACGTAAAGTGTCAAGTCCTGAGTTACGTAATCTAAACTACTCCCCAGACTTCTTCGAATCCTGAACATATCTTACTACACGTAATAGCAGCAGAAAGTGGATAATTGCTGATGGAAAATGTTTCTTCTACGTAGTCAGTTTTTACCTAAAATAATGGATACGTATTAAATACACTTACGTTAATCTAGCAACGACTCGTAGCAGTCGTTGGACAAGATAAATCATCGATGCTATTGTAATCGCATTGCTTACTTGACCGTGTGCCATAGCTCCGATAACGATAGCGATAGGTTCGTTTTCTGGAACTAAATCTCTTGGTTTTGTAAGTGATTTAGAGCTGAACGACATGCACAATTTTTTACATCCAACTGGGAGGTGCTGCGCGACGGGATTCTTGATAACTTTTAGCAGTTTCATCCGTTTATCCGACGCTTGTACGTGGTATTTGTGAAGGAGTTGTACTGAAATCAATACGACGACCTCAATGTAGCTATTTAAATGGTTAGATAGACCCAAGTCTAATAATTGCAGTCGTCATCCAATACGCTTATGACAAAAATAGTATACGCAAACCCATGCGAGAGAACAACCGTGAAGCATCGGTTATCTTACCCATCAGTCCAGCGAATCGTTTAAACGTTCGAGGTATCCTCGTTTGTGGATTGATCTCTATCAAAACATTTTTCTCCGTGTGAATATAGACTTGTAGCAAACCAGCTCGGTTCAATGGACTATCCATGAGCATCAGCAGGCATTGATGCGCTATGTCTGGTCGGCAACTTCCCGGTTCCCTATTATTTTTCTTCAAAATGCCAGCATGGTCATCGCAGTTTAACAATTCGAAACTGCTGCCAATCTGAAAGTTATTCGGACAAATTATAACATACTCGTGCACTGTGTTGAATGCGATAGTTTACAACAAAACTGTCGCGGAAATTAATCGTTTATCGCAACTTGTTATCGATGCGACAAACTACAATCTCGTTGCGTTCTACGGTAATCGATAGGATAATTTATAGACAAAAATACAAGTGGTGAGAGTTTGCAATTTTCATAAACTAGCTTAATTTACGATACATTCTCAAATTCGTATCTTTATATCTCGCGGAAATATCATTATTATACACAAAGGTCCGTTCAAACGAAACATAACCTCACCTTGACAGATTCTAGCTGTGCATTTTCCAAAATAATTATAAGACGCTTCTCTTGCTGCCTTATATGAGCAGTCTGTAAATGCTTCGAACCGGGATCAAATTGCGATTCATCGTCGTCATTCGTAATTTTTCTTTTGTTTCCCATTGTTTCTCGTTTCATAAAGCGTACGTGTATCGTATCGCAGCGTTGGATTTGTTCCCTATTCTCTGCTAAAACACGCGCTCACGAAAACATAACACTAGAGATAAGAGGGGCGCGTTGGTGCGTTGCTCGGGTCGGCGATTTAGGGATTATATCATTTACAAGTTTGAAGCAGGTTCGCGGCCCCTACTTTCGAAACGAATAAGACGTAAGTATGTCCGCGTAGTCACGGCTAAACGGTTTACGTTGACGAGAAAAAAATCTCCAGGAATTTTCATTGAAAAGTCGATCGACGATAAACGACTAGAAGCCCACTAGACCTACCGAACCAACGCTCGGCAGTGTCCGTTCTTACCGGCAACCAGTTCAAAAGAATCCAGACATAACCCACAATCGAGGACAACCAAGCGCGAGCTCTCGTAAAATCTGTGAAACGTTTGGTTTGTAAGTAAATCGACCGATTCAACGGACCATCCGTAGTACAGGCGCGCCCGCACGCTGTTGACTTTCGGGGGACCTTGTAATTGCGCGTTTCGTCTCGGTCAGGCCGGTCGGTAATACCTACTTCGGACGTTATCGACACGCGGTAACCAAACGTTGGCTTGCGTGGTTGTCGCTTTGCGTACCAGAGGGCGGTGGTGCTCTTGACGTAAACTTGTGATTGAAAAACAAAACTGTTGGATTCGACGTAAACCACGACGAACGAGTAAAACGTGGGCCGATAAAAAAACAAACGACGTACATTGATGCCTTTATTCGAACGATACAGGTAGTCCAAGTTACTAGGATATCGTTACTAGGCGTAACTTTGACGACATTGTCGCGAGTAAAAAGCCCGTGGATGCTATCCGTCGTTCGAACGCGTCGTCCTCCGCGCAGACAATTGGCAGACGAGGGCTCGGCGCACGTTTCGAAACGGCATTCCAAGCGAACAGAGTCTCGTCTTCTCGTCGTCGGTGGTCCTTTTTCGAACGAAACGGAAGACGTGCGAAAGCACAGCTTCGACCTATCGCCTCAACGCGAATCCCTTGCGCCTGCTCTTCGTGTCAACGAGCAGCTGAGCTTGTCGCTTCAAAAAGCTCCTCGACGGGATGTCGTCTTCGTCCTCGGACGGCTGTGCTTGAGTCGGCGGCGCAGCGACGATCGGGAAGAGGGGAAACAGTGGCTGATTTTCCAGGTTGATCGGCTTGGTGGATTCCGAGGCCGCTTCCAGCGAGGTGGCTTCGATCTGAAAGCCGCGCAACTGGGTAAGCGACTCGTTAGCGAGCGATTTCGAGTCTTATTACCCTGTCGCCCGAAATTTGCTCGAGGAATCGATGGAACTTGTGTCCTCCTCCCATCCTCGCCACGAACCCCTTGATTCGTTGGTCGAGTTTGTCCAGGATCGCCGTCGGGCCGAGCGCCTGGGTGCTTCCGCTCGTCGTCCCGTCCTCCCCCTGCAACAATCGACTCGATTTGTCGCGACGCGTTTATTCGCTGTTCAGGGAAAATACCAACGAGTTTGTCGCAGAACGCCAGCAGCTTCTCAGCGATAACGTCGCAGGCGTCGGTGCACTTGGAGATCTTTTCGGCAGCTCGCTCTTGGCGGTCGTTCTGCTGTTGCGTTCGTTTGCTCAGTTTCGCCACTTTCTCGGCGTTCCTGCAATCGCCAAAGGGACAGACGAGAGCTGAGTCAGCCGAATCGGCGATTCCCGTCGACTCGTCCTTACCGGTCGGAATCCTTCGTCTCGGAAAATTTCTGCATCTCGATTTCAGCGGTGAGCTGCTGCCTCCTCTTCTCCAGTTGGATCTTGACCTCTTCCGCGGTGGCCCGCATTTTCTTGAGCTTGTCCCTGGTAGCTGTTTGCGCCAAGAAGCGACTCAGCACGTCCTCGGTCCTCGACACGCCCGTCGCGTTGCGCAGTTTCACGATCGACTCCTCTAGTCTGTCCAACTCCGCGCGCCGAGGATCCTTGACTTGGTCCCCCGGCTCCTCCTCGGCCTTGTCGCAGCCGGACGCGAATTCGTTCCTCGGCGCGACTCTCGCGTTGGAGAACATCATCCGCTCCAAGCGTTCCAGTTCGGCCTTTCGCTCCTCTACGCGTCTTCTGCAACGTTCGCGAAAGCGCGTCAGGATCGCGCGCCCAGCCTCGCCGCAAGTTCCTCGAGCGAGGACGTTCGCGAGGACCCAACAGCGCGATTGTACCTCCAGTGCGCCGGGCGAACGGCTCTCGTCGGCGAAGGACAGACCTGGGCGGGAGGTTAAGGGTGTCGTTACGCGATAGACGCCTTACCTGTACTCCTGGACAACGCTCTCTCGCTCTTTCGTCGTGCGCATCGCCTCGATCTCCTGCCTCGCGAGGCTTTCTTTGGTCGTGTCCCTGAGCTCGATCGCCTCGGCCTTGACGCTCTGTCGAACAGGGGGCACGGGTGCGTCTTTGAGGTGCTCGAAACAAAGGCAAAATATCGAAAGACAACCTGGAGCCGATTGGTCTCGTTGTCCTGTTCGCGTATGCCGTCCTCCAGGGCGTCGAGACAGGACGCGTAATACGAGGCGTCCGCTTTGAGATTGGCCCTCACCGACCTGTACTTCTTACGCACGGTGTCCGCTTCCATCTGCATCACGCTCACTCGGTGCAGTTGGTTTTCCAGCCGGGTAATTTTCTGTTGGTCAGCGGCGAGTAAGCCCTCTCGTAATTACCCTCGAGCTCAACGCAAAGTCAAGCGACCTCTTCCGAGAGAGCCAGTCTGTCGCCGAGCTTCCTACCTTTTTGTCCTGGCTCGAGGACGCTCTCGTCGTTCCCATTTTCGGGGGCTTTCCGTTGACGAGCTCCTCGTACTCTTTCCGAAGCCCCAGCAATTTGTTGGTGCGCTGAAAAGCAGTCGCGCGAGATTAGAGACCAGCGGATCTCGCCCGATCGACGAAGGCGCGACGATGAGAAGCGCCAACTTGCCTCGTCGACTTGGTACTTGATCAAGTCGAGTTTCTTGCGAAGGCGAAGGTTGTCTTCGTCGAGAGTCGCGATCGCCTCCCGGAGGTTGCGCTTCTTCGTTGCCGAGGAAGACTCACGGCTCAGTGCTGACGCCAACTCAGCTGCCTCGACGCTCTAAAAGCAAAGGGAAAGCGGAAGAAGAGACGAATCGACGCGTCGTTGGGTTGGGTGGTTGTGACGCGTTCGAAAGGTAACCGGGGCGAGAGCTCGTTAATCGCCGCTCGACAAAACCTGCGAACGTCTTCGGAGCCGAACGAGCGTCGTTTAATTAGAGCTCGAGGTGGAAAGAAAGCTCGGTAGATCTCTGTAAAAACGGACGAAATCCCTTCGAAACGGATTGGATGGGGACTTGGAAGGGAGCGAGAGAAAAGGCCTCTGTCCGATAGTTCGATCGGTCCGGCTAATTAAGCTCGATATGGAAGAAGATGCGTTGCGCGGTGCCGTGCAGAGGCGATAGTACACCCAGCGAGCGTGTATCTCTCTCCGCTGCGCTGCGAATAATTACACAGCTATGCGTTTGTACGCGAGTGCGCGTGCATGGTGTATAGGTAAATACGCTAAGCAAAAGATAAACGAGATGCGTCAATTACAAGTACATTCTTAGCCTTTGCGAATTCCAGCTGGAGCTCCTTCACTTCCCTCTTGAGGCGGGTTATGCGATCGTAGCTCTCGCGTTTCCTCGCGTCGCATTCCTCGAAATTCGCTTTGCGCTGGCCCTCTGTAACGAGTGACGGGTTTCGATATAAACACAACTTTGTACGGGGAGACGAGCGACGACGCTCGCTCGGTTTCCTCTCTCCTACCGTTCGCTCGCGATCGCCTGCGTCCACGGGATTCGCTCGTTCGCGCTTTGCGCCGTTCTTCGAAGACGCTCGACGATCGAACTCGATCGGATAATTACTCGGCATTTTGCTCGATCGCTCGTTCGAGAGGAGAGAGTTGGTCGAGTAAAGCGCGACTAATTACGTCCCGCCGAGTTTCCACGTCGAACCAATAAACGCAAGAACGCCTCGATGCGTTAGTCGTTGTCGTCAAAAGCCTCGAGCGGTCGATTAGTAAGCGCAGCGCTCGCGATCGTCGGGGGTCCCGGTGGCCCGCTGAAACGAGGAAAAAACCGCAGCGCCGTCAATTTCTCGCGATTCTCGGCCAGCGGCTCGTACGCACGAGTCCCTACGGTCTCTTCCCGATTTATGCGCGAAACGCGCGCAACAACGAGCCAATTAAAAAGGAGTGGCGCTGAGCCGAGGACAAGAGCACGCGCTGCAGCTGTCCACTCGAGGTGTCGGACCTCCGCGATTGCAACGCGTTCGTACCGCGATCAGCTGGTCGACGGCACTCCAAGAGTCTCCGGCGTGTGCGCCCACCGCTAATTTACCAACCTCGGCGAGAGTACCTCGTCGTCGACTCGCGTCCACTCGTACGGGGAGCTTCGAACCTCCGACGTCTCTTCTCGAACCTCCAACCTGGATCGCAACGAATAGGCTCCACTCGGCGCGCACGCCTCTTTCTTCTCCCCGCTTCTCCCCGATTCCGATTGCCGCTTCGTTGCTCGCGCGCGGGCACACCTACGCAGCGCTCGTTCGCGCGTTCGACGATACTTACCGGACAATTGAATTTTCTTCTTGACTTCGATTATTTTTTTATTCAACGCGTTCAACTTGCGAGACAGCGCAGGATCGGACATGTTCGCTTGCCACGTACGAGTATCGTCGCTCGAATTATCGACCAAACCGCACGGGGTACCTTGGCTACGCGAACCCGCGCAAAGGCGTTGGCGCGAGGCCCCAACCGGCTAATTGAACCGGCGAATTGAACTCGGTGCGGTGGGAACCGCTGGAAAACGGAATGCAACGCAGGCGCGACGCTAATTATAACGAATACGGGTGTAACGCGCGAAGAATCGACGATAAGTCAAGCACAGGGTAATTACGATTTACGATGCCTCTCTTTGACCAACGAACCGTTTGGAACGGTCCAAAGGCCCAGCAGCGACGCGCGCGCAACTTTTTTCCAATTATTATTTCGCATTTATATTCGTTAGGCGTAGTACCGCGCGAATCCTGCTCGAACACGCGATCTTCCAAGAGGGCGGAGAGGGAGAGGGAGATTAATCCGCGGCTACGGGAGCCGGGAGTCTTCGAACGGCTCCGTAATTTGTCGAAATTGAATCTAGCGTTTCGCGCTTGGCTTCGTCGCCTCCATCGGCCGATTAGTTCGATGGACGCGTCTTTTTCTTCGCGTCCTTTACCGCGCTGCGCAACGGCTTCCGTAGGACCCGACCTCGGAAGGGTCCAACGATTCGTCGACGGGTTTCCTTCGTTCTTTGCCAACGGAATTCGCTCGTGATAGGCACGGGAAAGGGGAGCAACTTGGCATTGTTGGCGAGGCGCTGCTTTCTTCGCAGGCGCGCGGAAAAACGGAGAAACCGTAGGATCGACGTCGTCGGCGGAACGCTCGCGCGTACGCGAAGCTTCTACTCGCGACGGGGACAAAAAGTGGCCGCGTTTAACGAGAGCGCGCGCGTGTGCCGCGCGAAGAGCTAATTGCAGGAACAACGCGAACGAAACGATAGAGACACCGCGCGACCTTTTCTCGGACGATTTCAACTGTCAAAGTGTTGCCTCTTGTCACCGAGCGACGATTGCGGCCTAATTCGTGATCGCTCGACCCTTCGAACAACGACGGCTGTTTTGATGGTCCGTCGCCCGAGTACTCCTGCCTGCGTAGCTGCATCCTTCAAAATACCCCGAAAAAAGCGTAGGACACAGGCGTCGTAAATTAAAATTCGAACGATATCCTCGATACGATTCGAGTTATTCACGTGGCCGTCCAGCGGCGCGCAAAGCTTCGGCTACGTAAAAAAAAGAAAAAAAGGAAAACGGAAAGAGGAGAGAAAAGGAGAGAAAGAAATTCTTTGAAAAATCTCAACCCACGAATTTTCTCACACGTACAAACGGCGTAGAGCGAGCGATCCTCAAAAGAAGCACGGTCCGATCCCCGAAAAAAGAAGAGGCGAGAAGAGAGAGAAAGAACGAATCGTTCACCCCGCCTGCACGGTAAAAACCTATAGGGGTGTGTTGAAACGTGCGGTGCCCCCCCCCCCCCCCGATCGTCGCTCTCGTCGCTCTCGTCGCGACATGTGTGCGTGCGCGTAATGTGCGCATGAGTGGAGTCGAGCACGAGCGACATCAGGGGCGCTCCTTCGTAAACTCGGGCCAGTTCGCGGGCATCATCCAGTCCCAGAGGCGATATAACCGCACCAAAGCTGCGCGCGCAACTCGATTCACGTACAATATACAGGGGAACTACTTTCGAGCCTGCTGCTCGCCGCTGGTTTTGCTGCTGCTGCTGCTCGCTGGTAGCTACTGGTGCTGGCTGCTCTGCTACTACCGACTCGTGAGAGACGAACAATAGACGGACGAGCGCGCGCGCGAGCTCTCTCTCTCTGTGTTTACGCGAATAGTGTTGCAGTGTGATGTCGAACGATGCGCGAGTGACGTGAGAAGAGTTTCTTCGTGTTGAAAGAAAATTGTTTTGTTGTTGTTTGTGTGAGCAAAACGACGGGAAATTGGATAAAATTGTTTGCGATCGCGAGTGTTTCGAAGAGAGCGAGCGAGCGAGAAAGAGAGAAAGTGAAGCCGCTCTCGATGAAGTGGCGGTGAGACGAGAAACTCGCGCGCCCGACGGTGTGTGGTGCATTACTTCCATCACGGCTGTGACAACATGCTGGGACGGAGGTGCCCCGGCAGGCACCGCATCCTCTTCTTCGCCTTTATCTTCGTTATCGGTGTCCTTCCAATTGCCTACGGTAAGTCCATAGTACCGGAAACGAGATAAAAAAGAAACGGCGTTGCTTCGTCAGCCTCGTGTCCGTAGCAGCAACGGAAACTTGTGCTCGTCCTTTGGGTTAGTTATAACCAACGAATTTCCAACAAATTCGTATTACCGGGAACAAGTAGGGAATACCGAGGACTCGGTTGTTTTTGCGAATAAAAATAAACGGCGGGCGCCATGCGAGGCGCGCGCTTGCGAGCATGGCAACAGGTTCCCCTTACGCGCACAATCGCACACGTACGCTTATCCTTCAAGTCGTATACGCGTAACGCAATCGTTCTCGTGCGCATTGCTCGTCGGATAGTCAATTCGAAAAGGCTCTCCCGTGAAAAATTGAAATCGCCGAATCGGTCGAGAAAATCCGATATTTCTTTTCTCGAGGGTAGATATAACTTGCAGTAGCGCCCGCAGGAAATGCATCGGTATTCCGTGTGTGGCGCAGCTGCTGCCTTATGGCTAAAAGGGAAGGGAGAAAGAGAGAGAGAGAGAGAGAGAGAGAGGGAGATTCATTACTAACCTTGGCGAAAATGTCGGCCGGCTGCATGGGGCCCCGCGACCAAATGCGATTGCTGGCGGCTGCATACTCGTTCGGGAATTATTTTGGAGTTCTCTCACTCTCTCTCGTGTCCTTTTGCTTTCAGCTGGATGACAGGGAACGAGTGATGGTTTACTCGTGAAGGATGAGCGATATTTTGTAAAATCGATTAGAAATATCGCACGACTGGACTTGTTTTATCTGTCGATGAATTCTTTAAAATTTGAACTGTAATGTGTTTGTAAACAAAATTTGTACGTCGTGTCTTTGTGAGCTTTGACAAACAAGTCGACGTCTTTCGAACGTTCCCACGGATAAATGTACTTTTGGAAAGCGAGAATTTCACAGTACTCGTCGGTCTATTCCGCGAATGTGAGTTCGGTGCATAATTTAAGGAATCCTTTTCTAAAGTTTGACGTTTAACGGGCAAGTTTTTTTTGTTTACATTCGTACGCTGAACGGGCGTTTCATTTGAAAGATTTTACTCCACGCCCAAATACGTTATATTACTCTTTCTCTTTCACGGTGTTTTAGCAATACGGTTTTTATGAGCCGCTCATTTTGTTCGTCTCTCCACGTTACTCGCAGTGCTCACCGAGTGATAAATTACGCTAGTTCACGTTTGTAAATTTTGTAACGTTGCCGCGGAGAGCGCGGAACTCTTTGTCTTTTTTCCTCTCTTTCGGATCTGTCGTTAATAGATACACGCCGCGGTTATTTCTCGATAGTGAATCGTTTGCCAACAGTTTTATCGCAGAGGCGTGAACACGCCTGTTAAAACGAATTTCCATTCGGCGGGGAGTGGGCGCGCGAGAGAGACGAGAAAAAAAGCTCGGTTAACCGTACAAGTCGCGCAACATCCTTCCATATCGCATGACCAAATCCTTTCCGAAAACTTTCAACCTCGACGTGCCACGAAACCATAACGTGCATCCCCGCGGCAGCGCACTTCCTCTCCCTCGCGAGGGAGAGAAAACAAGAGGAAGCTCGCGTACGTGCACGTATGCTTGTGTCTCGGATGCTGCCGGAAAGACACACGTACGCGTGCTGTAAACTTGTGTGCGCTCGCGAGATGGAAGGAGAATTGAGAACCGCTGAGGGACAGGTGCCCAACCCCGACTTTCCAGGAAGCGACGCTCAAAGCAACAAGCGTGGAAAAAATAGTCGCTCGAGTGAATTACCTGCCGTACATTGTGTGCGTGCGTGCGTGTGCGCGCGTGGGCTTGATTCTCCATCGTTGGGGTGGATTTTGTAGGGAGATGTATGGTGTATGGTGGGGGATGAGAAAACGGTTATAGGTGCGTACATTTGAATTTTCAGCACTCGGATCTCTGCCGAAGGTTACAACCGCGTGTACAGCGAGGGGAATGATGCGTGTTTTGATACGACTGCGGTACAGGGGGATTTGTGGACGATCTACGAAAGCCGGCTTATCGAAATGCACGTAGAAATATCGGAGTAACCTCTGTTACGTTGAGCCTAGGCGTATTGCGATCGCTCTTTGGAGTTTCACGTACACGCCGAGCGTTCCGTCCATCGATTCCGCGAACAACCAACACCGTAGACGCTCGCTCGTTTTGCACGCTGCTGTAGCATCGTCTCGACTACTCGTTTTCTTCTTTTTGCTCTTTTGGCGAGTCGATGATTTTGGGGTATACGACTTGTCTCTCCCCCCTTTTCCTTTCTCTCCTGCACGCCACCTACCTTCCAGCACGTTGCGCATTTTCACTAGGATTTCGAGGGATTGTGCGTGGCGTGTTACGTTGCTGGATCGATCGATCGTCTGGAAACTCGGCGTAAACGGAGCATTTTGGAACATTGATCAGGCGTTTAACCGGCAATGTTCCATGAAAGCCATTAACGCGAAAAAGTAACAACCAAAATGAATTGGTCAATTATTCGAGACGCTTAACGGAAAAGAACGAGATTTCGGCATTTGCTTAATGGTAGTTGCGAGCTATTAGCTTGTACACTCTCTCGCGCGCGTAATTTCGCTCGATTCTTTTTTTATTTGACATAGCCCCTCCTTTAGCGATATTGGGGCCCAGAACCGAGCTCTTCGTCGGCAAGCCGAAAGTTTGAAACTCGTTAGCTGGGAATTTTAAACGCTCTATGATTTGAGTTATCTCGGTTTTTTGCGAGTCGGACGCTGCTGCTGCTGCTGCTGCTGCTGCTGCTGCTACTGCTGCTACTGCTGCTACTGCTACTGCTGCTACTGCTACTGCTGCGCATTTTTACGTTAAACCAACGAGTCGAACAAAAACTTATCACCGCTGGCCACCAACACGTAGAATAAGTAACCAAGTAAAAAAGCTAATCACCGTAAAGATAAAGAGCAATTACTCGTCGACACTCCCATCAAACGATCGTTCGGCACGCAACAACCGATGAAAGAAAGAATGAAAAAAAAGGTCGATGTCGAAATCTGGTAGTCGTCCTCCTCCTCCTCTTTCGCTTGTGCTGCATACGCACTTGGTGCATCTGTCTGCAACGCGACTCGCGCGCATTATGTTCTCAGGCTTTCTCCTCTCTCGCGCGAGCGAGCGTCGATATATATACGCGAGAAACTCTGCGATGCCTTGGCTTTTAGCGGGCTTTCACACGAATTCAGCCGCAGCAGCAACTCTTAATTAAAGCTTGCTTCACATTGAGACCGATCGAGCGCGTATTGCACGTTACTTTGTACGCTTATTCGTCATCCTTTTTCCTTTTTATCGTCGCGTAGGATAACGCGTCGTTCGTCCGAGCGATCGTCGTTTCGACAAACGCGTAGTTTTGCTAAATTGTCAGCGTTTCCAAAAAATCGTAGCAGCGCTAAACCTCAAAGAATACCAAGCAATTGGAATTAGCATAGGACGCTTTGGTGTTGCCGTTTTGACAAACAAAAGAATACCTCCGCGTGTATTTAGGACTAGAGCGAGAAGGAACAAAGTACAAAAGACCTTTCCAAAGTTGCTCGAGCCACGTTAACCAGCGCAAGGCCTCGGTTCGCCAACTCGTCGCTGAAATCCAATGGTAAACTTGTGAAACGAGCCTTTTTTCGATCCAAGTTTTCGGAATCTTTGGAAAAGTCAAACGAGGGAAGAACGCGCACGTTGGCGCACGGATATTTTACGGACGTGTACCCGTAAAAGAGGCATACACGCTTACAAGCGTCGATCGAGGCATGGACAAGGTCGCGCTCGCGTCTATCTCGCGGCATCTGCTAACTAAAAGCCCCCTTACCTCTTGAACGAAGAGACCGCCGCGGTGTGTCGGTGTGCTCGCACGCGACATTTGCATTCGTCCGATTTTCTTCTCTTTGTCGTTGCTACGTAACTTGCGCCTTCTATTTCGGTCTTTTCTCGCTCCCTATGTCAACGGACGCGCTCCATAAGCGGAGGTATTTCGCGCTCGCGTGGTCAACGCCGATGGCTAGGTCGAATAAAAACCCGCGTACGAAGTAAAAACCCGAAGAAAAAGATCAAATCCGGAAGTGCAAGCCGAAGAGAGAGGAGCGCGAGTCGGTCGATAGATTTGGCGTCTCTCGGGTGCATGTTACGTCTATCCATATCCGCGCCGTTTTCTCGCGCGCGCTCTCTCTCTCTCACTGTGTCTGTTCGTCCGATGACGGCGACGAAGACGGACGGACGTATAGCAAGAAAGGCGAGTAACCGATGCGAGCTTGCGAGATGGAAAGATCGGGCAAAAGGGTATCCGGGGCTCTCGATCGAGAATTGTGCAGTCAGTCAAACGAGGGGACAAGTCGTATACGTGTGCGCATATACATATGTATGTAGGCATGGATCTATTTGGAATGCACCTTTTTAGTATTATCCTACGAATTTACCGATTCGGGCGTACAAACAAACGTATCATACGCGTTAAATCGACGCGGTGTTCATCGGTGCTTTCGGATCATAAAAGTTGGACGTTACGAGCGGCTCTTACGTTACCGTTACGTTAAATAAACGAAGTTCTATTCGACGCTGCACGTGCCATTTATCTCGCGAAAACGTTCGTTCGAGCCATGCCGATTAAATGTCTTTGCGTGTAAACTTGCAATTAGAGATTGGATAGAAAATGAATTCCTTTCTCTCCGTCTCTCCTTTGTCTCGTGTTATTCCGTGTTGCGTCCGGTTGGTTTTTAACGTCGACGCTGTTCCGAAGTGTCGAGGCCGTATAATTGTCGGTAAAAGCGTCCGTTTGGACGACGACAGTTCGCGCAAATACTGGTCGCGCTGCGTGTACGAGCCGTCGACGATTTACGCCAAGCCAGGTCGACGTTTGGACGTTTCGCTCGTACGTTAATTTCGGTTAGGCTTCGGCGTCTCTCGACGAGAGCGATCGAACCACGGAGTGACAACGCAACGAAAAATCTCGAGACGGTCTTTCAAAAATAACGATTTTTTCGCAAACGGTTAGTCGCGCTGTTGCGCGTGTGCCGTGCAGGCGAGCCGTCTCCTCCTTCCGCGGCATGGTTTGTTGCCTCGTATTACACGCTCGATGCATGGAACGTAACGCGTTCCGCTCTTTTCCGCTGACCACTGCGTCGCCGACAACCAAAGTACGCTAGTTTTTTCTCAGTGCCTAGGCTTTCGCAAACTACCGCGTACGGTGTACTTGGCAATTGAGTTGCCACGACGTCGTCGACGATCGAATGTTTCCGCGGACGTACGCGAGGTTCTTTGCGAGTGTTCTTCTTTTCGTTCTTTTCGGCTGTGCTTTCGATAGCGCGAAAAGATAGCCAAGTTGACAACTGCGGCAAAGGTACAGCGGGTCCTCGCGAAACATCAGCACTCGTGCGCTCTCGAGCGAGCGTTCGCACTGGACGTGGACGTTTAGTAGGCGCGGTGCGTACAGTCGTCGAGTTACCGAAGCGTGTGCCGATTTCACGCACCACGACGCGTTTCCAGCAAGAATACACGATGGTTTACTAATTGTACTTGTCGCAGCTGTGATTTTTCCATCGTCGACAACGTCGATTATTCGTCGCGCCCTACTCTGAGCCTGTCGTTTTATTTCGCTTACTTGGCGTACTCGTGTACTTTGATTCGCGGTACGCTGCTGCTGACCAACGACAACGACGTAACTACAACGGCGCTAGTTTTAAAACGAGCGAGTTTGGTGCATAGGCGAGAATATTCGAGAGCTAGGTGAAACGTGACTCGTTGCGTCGAGTCAAGCGCGCTGTTGTACCGAACGATACCGAAACAATTTATCGATGCGTTCGACAACCTTCTAAATAGTCGTTCAAAAAGCAATCCATTCTCCACAAGTCGCGATCCAACATTTTGGCAAGGCGTCAAGCGTACGGGAAAGTGGTCGTCTGACCTTTGGGACAACCTACCCGGCCAACGCTCGGACCGTTCGCCACTCTCCCCTCGCACCCGACTTTCATCCCCGATCGGCCAATCAACGATCCACCATGGCGGTAGCAGTTTTAAAGGTAACATCGGCTTCAACGGCTACACCGGACTCTCTACTTTTTGGCAATTTCACAAACAACGAACCACCGCGATCGCTTAGTTCGTTTCGTTAATCGAGTAAAATGGCGATAGCGCACGCGTGCACGCGCAGAGGCGCGTTGGAGCATCGGAGCGTGTGTCGATTTCACGCACCACGACGCGTTTCCACGCTGGATGCGCGGTGATTTGCTAATTATGGCTCTCTCGAAGCCGCCGATCTTTTCATCAGCGTGAAAAGCGTTCGTTTATCGCGCTCGAGAGTGTCAGTTGAACAGCGATCGATTCGAACGCTCGTTTTCTTTTCGTTAAATCTTCCAAATCGTCCTTGCTTTTTTCCGCAACAACCACGTTGGACGACCTCGACTTCCGGACGTGGGTTCTCGCCGAAAGGATCCGAACGATAACGCGAGTACAGATCGTCGAAAGAGAAGGCTTGTACGTCGACGGTGTCGGCGGGAGTCGTCTAATAGAGACCAAGCAAATTGCTCGCGTCGCGACGGTCTTTCGGGTCCTTTTGCGTTCGCCGAACCAGCTTACCGTTCGTTGCGCCTACTGTACTCGTCGTAAACTGATTTGTCGTGTCGACAATACCAAATATTACTCGTTCGTAAGGAACAGCTCGAGCAGTTGTATTTGGCGTTCCGTTGACGCTAAATATCGAGACTGCGCTACGCGCTACGAATGGCTTTGTTCTCACAATTTGCCACTGTCGTTCTCCCGCGACAGTTCCAAGACGAATCCTTGATATTAATTAATCCTTCGCCTTGGCAACACTCAACGTTATATTCGCAGCCATCAAATCGTAAAAGTTGTACCGCCAAAAAAAGAGTCCGAGCCTAGTGTATAGCAGCAGTGTGAGTTTTACGATCCCGCAAAATATAAATCATAAGCGAGCGGCGGCGGCGGCGGCGCCTGCATATTACAAGCTCGCGGTGGCAAAACTCCTACGCAATATGGGTTACGGTATAGCCGCAACGGCAAATGACCATCTCTCTCTCTCTCTCTCCCCTCCCCCCCATTGTCGAGACTATAGCAACGCGCTCGTAAAACGATGCAGAGGTCATCGGTGTAATTCCCTCCCGAGTACGAGTTCATTTTATTGGATGGAAAGAGTTACGTCTTGGGTATATAACTGTATGTGCCGCGTGTCTTACCACTGGTTGACACTTTGTTCGCTTCTAAGTTGTCGGCGTTCCAACGATTTACCGTGGGCTTTTACGACGCGCGTCTACGACGTTGTTTTCGTCCCGATTATCTTTGCATAGTTGATTCGCAAAATACATTTGTCGATTGCTTGCGTTCAAACGTCATTGTTTGTTTTCGCTTCGCGCAAGTGGGCCAATGACGAGACGAGATTTTTTGGCGGATCACATCGTAAGTGTATTATGTTGGCGCGGACGACGTTAATCAAACAATAATCATCAATTTTACGTTTTCGAAAGACTCGGTGGCGATGCACAACAAAAGGAGGCGCATGCTTAATAAATCGCGTGCACACTAATAATGTCCCTTTTCCCTCTCTCTCTCTCTCTCTCTTTCTCACTCTCTTTCTCGCTACACTTGGAAGAAGAAAAAAAATAAAAACGACGATTCACCGTTTTAATGGAAGTATCGCGTTCGGGGTCTGCGCGTGTGTATACGCGTGTGCTCTACTCGCTCCTCGACCAAGCAAATTGCAACGAGAGCCGTAACTCTGGCTTGCTCGTCGTCGTTGTTGTTGTTGTTGTTGTTGTTGTTGTTGTTTCTTTTTTCTTCTTTATCCTCTCGAGACCAAAGTGCCTTTTGCAAAGCGGATTCTCGGAATCTGGCTTTTATTGAGCAAACTGCTCGACTAGAGAGAGAGAGAGAGAGAGAGAGAGAGAGAGAGAGAGTCAAAGAGTAGTGCTCTCTTTTGTTTGTGAAACAGGCTTTCTAGAAATGCACGGTTGTTTCGCATTCGCGAATGCGTACGGAATTGAATTGAAATGGAAAATTATCGAGATACGACGTATACGTACAAAAAAGTGCGTACATTTTTGTACACCTGATATATAACCTTTGTACTCGCCGATTGTGCATACAAAGCGTTCGTTCGTTGGAGTGAGTTTGCACGAGGCTTCTAAAACGCGACGCGATACGTCGTCAATTTGAAGCCAAGTTTGTTCGGTTTCGTCTCGCAACGTTAACTGCACGCCGAATTGTCGCGAATTACACGCTCTAAACACTCTTTGAGCGCGTTACTTGGACAATGTCAATTTTTATCGACACCCTTCGTCGTTGATACAACTCGTCGTCAAAATGACATTTATCGGGCTTCTCACGATCCATCAATCTCGCGGAGAATTTAAATCATTTTGTCCCTTCCAACGAAGGAAAAAAATGAAATATTGGACAATCGTTAAATTGTCCATGGAGACATTCAAATGAGATAATCGATCGTGCAAAGAGAAAAAAAAACGAAAAATTGATCACAACGACGTCTTTTTATGGCGGCTGGGGAACGTGCCAGGTGCGTCGCGTGACGAAATCCCGTGTAATTTATGGGGGAGATAAAAGGGGTAGGACGCAGAAACCGTCGTTCCTGGCTTTCACGCGCGTATAACGGAAACGCTTATTGACAAACCAACGCAAAAAAACCACGATAATAAACAAAATAAATAAATCGATCGTACTGCGTCTCGATTTGGTAATGAAACAGCTTCCGTAATAGCACAGAACAACTTTTTTTCCTCTTTTGCTTTTATCATTTCGATGCTGTCTATATAAGTACAAAGTGAAAGGTCGCTTCTTTGTTTTTTACCAATACAACAACGCCCGCACTCGTTTGCGAGAAACTCAAGTTGTCAAGGATTCCGCGCGCACGCATTGACTTGTTTCCGTGTAAACCCTTTTTGTTTGCTACGAAAATGGAAGAAACAGTGACGCGAGGAGTTTCTTTTTTTCGTCGTACGAGCTTGATATTTCTCGATGCCGAACGAGTTTGGTAATGAAGATAAATCGACCTGTTAGAAATCGCTCCATTTTGTTCAGCCGCAGCGTATACCTTTTTGTAATTAGGTGTTTTTTTCTCTGCTTCGGCGTTGTATAATCTTACAATTCGAAATGGACATCCGATAAAACATTCCATTGGGTACTGTAGCTTCGAGACTTTGAAAAAAAACTCCTTGGCACAAGAAGCCTTAATAATAACCTATAAACGTGCTACGCGCGAGCGTGAAACGAGAGAAGAAGAAAAAAGGGGCAAATACGGTATATATGTGTATGTGTAGATACACACAAACACGCGCGCGCGCACACACACGACTTAGGCAAAAGGGAGTCTACATTGAGATAGTAATTGTCGGCGTGTAAGTGCTCTCGCCAAGAGAGAAAGAAAGAGAATGGTAATTATCTTCTCTATGTACCAGACACTATACGCGTATACATATATATATATATAATGCTCTCGTTTTTTCGTTTTTCCTTCGGCAACTTGGACCTTTCTTACATCACGAACTTGCCGTATCTTTTACGTCGAGTGCACCGACAAAAAACAAAAAAGATAAAAAGAGTAGACGGCTTGAGTGAATATATTATTTGCCGACTAAAACCACATTCGCCGAGTATACCCAAGTTGTTAAATAGTTTTTTTAACAGTACGGATCGTTAAGCGTATATGCAGATTTCGATGCACTTTTTATCAATGGTAATCAAAAAAATATATACGTATACTTTTGAGCTATCGGTGTTTGGTGATAAAACGAATACGCGTGTAAGGAAACGCCAACAAAAATTGGATCTTACGGGGAGAACTCTTTCGGGGAATACTTCTTGCGTAATCCAGGTGCATCGTCCACGCAGGGGGGGGGGGGCTTTTATAATCAGAAGATTCCAAACGAAATTCCCTCGTCGTCATGGCTTTTTGTACCGAAGATTGATCTTGAATTTTCTCGCGTGAGAGACGGCTTTTCGAAAAGGGGCGGCACAACCTAACTGTACATCCGCGATTATTAGAGCACGACGGTTACTTACTGGGATTATGGGGCTTGTTTTTTTTTTTTTCATTAAGGGTAATTGTGCTATAAAGACGGGTAAGATGACTGCTTTTAACGCTTGGAACTTGTATTGCTTAATAGATAAATTTCATGCTGTAGTTTGACGATAGAATATGTTAGGTTGATGGCGCTGGTTTATTGCTCGTGTGCGGAGATTTTCCGTTTGCTTATCCGTAGATGGTATTAGTTGGGTTTTTTCACATCCGTTGGCGAACAAGTTATCGGAAGGATTCTAGATCTGCCGTAACGAATAAGAATCTGTATTGGAAGATATTAAGTTGGGTTTTTGTTTTTTATACAAGCCATACGTAGATTTTGCGCTAATAATCCTCAGTCGCCAAACCGCAGCAAATATGCAACGTATCAATTGTAAATGGAAGCGTCATTTTTCAGCGAGTCTCGGCCCAATTCGTTAAAAAGATATACCAAAATTGAGCGTTACCATCCATAAAATTGGAAAAGCGATTATCGAAAAATTACGTCGTTTCGAAATCGATAAAAATCGCAATTGGGTTATGCTCGCTGTTCGGCGAAACAAAATATTACACGTAAATAATCACGCGAGAGAGAGGAGGAGGGGGGGGGGTGCTCACGGTAAACAGCAGGTGGACGCGCGAAAAAGCCGAGAAGCGTATTCCGCCTCCGTCTCTCGAGCGCGTCACCTCGTCAAATTACTACTCATCCGACGAGATATTTTCGTACAAATTGCTACGCGAATATTTGACTACTCGACGAGATATCGAAATACGTAGTTTTCCAACGAAGAACTCTTGCCTGGACGAAACCGCGTTATCGTCGTTAAAAAATTCTAGTACGTGGGCATCGTAATCCAAGTGATTCGCAGATCCATCCAGACCCATCCAGCGTGCAAAGCTTCGGGTACACCAGCGAGAAAAATCTCAAGCCTAGCGAAATTTGTTCGTAAGCACAGACGCCGTGGAGCCAGCGGTCCTCGAAAGAAACCTTATCGATAAACGCGCATGTTTCGACGACGAAAGTTCGCGTAAATACGAGTCGCGTTGCGTGCACGAACCGCCAAAAGATACCGCGTATCTGGTCCATTGGACGAGGGTGATTCCATCGATGCTTTTCGCCAAACCAGATCGATAACCACGGATACCGATATTTCGCGATTCGAGGAACCAACGCACGAACCGTCAATTGGACCTTTTCTTTTTTTCGTACGTACGCTCCTTTCGCTCGTTTAGTCACGCTTGCCTCCAAACTTGCAAATTACTCGTCGAAAAGTTCGCCACTCGACGTTTCACGTCGGCAACGTCAAAACGTGCTTTCGCCTTGTTGACTCGGAGGGTGGACGCATAAACGTACTAGCAAGTTGCTCGTAAAATCTACGCTAAACCGTTCGTTAAGGTAAAAAGATCGCACCAACCGCAAAAACGGCGTTCCGTTTTACCACGCGTAAACGAACGTGTTCCTGCTAATTAACACGAGATACGCGTATCCCGATAATTAATCATCGGCATCACGCCTACGTTGCAAATTGTAATTGTTTTCTCGCTGCCAATATATTAGTTTTAACCGTTTCCAAGCTATGTCCCGAACACGCACGTGCGCAAATTCAAGGCTTCCGACGACGAAGCGCTCTCGTGCTAATACGTATAAATTGACGTACGCGAATATCCAAACGGCATTAGCCAACGACAAGTAGCACGACAAGTAGACAAGCTCCTCCGTTCGCACGTTGTGCGTACGCATCGACGTCGCGTTGTTTGTTACCTTGGATTAGTTGTCCATCGAGCCGTCGCATGGGTAACGAACAATGCGCGATAAAGAACCACACCTCGAGTACGCGCACGACGAGTCGCGAGGTCGCCACTTGGTGTTATCGGGGGGAACCAAATTAATTATACAACTAATGCACTGCCGTTATACGTGGGTGGCAGAGCGTCGCGCGCTAACCAACCTTGCGTTGTTTCTCCGCCACTCGACGGACTAAAATTAACACACCGCGAACGAGGTAATTGCCCAATGACTGCCGCCTCGTGGCTATTTTTAGGGTCAACCTGTCGCGGAAGCGCTCGTAAAAGAGTTTTAGCCGTATCGGACACGCTCAGCTTTCTCTCGATCTCTTCTCCATCTCTCAACGCCTATTTTAAGGCTTCCGACGTCGTTGCGCTGTTTTAACGCGCAATTTACTACGTTTTTCTTCCGAAGCAAAGGTCGCGTTGCGAGACAAAGCCGAATATGCGCTATCGCGAACGTAAAGACGAATTGATGAAACAGGGAAAAGAAATACCAGGTCGTAGGCGTTTTTCTACGACAATGCCGAATAAAAAACAGTCCGACGTTTTGGTTGTCGTAACGAGACTAGTACCACCACCACCTCCACCTCCACGTGGTTCTGTGTTTTTGTCAAGTTGCGTTGCGCGCGCGTATCGACTCCAAAGATAATTAGCGCACACGCTTGATACAGCAGGGTACCGTTCACGGTGCGACTCCTTTATGGTCTTGTATTACACGCGTGCAACGAACTTACATTTTTTTAATGGCCAACAACGAGCTGGCGAAATACTTTTCGTTCGATAATTCGATTCTCGCGTGTTTTGTCTTACGTTGGTCGTTCCGAGAGAGACGTTGGTTACTTTGAGAGCTTGCTCCGGTCAGCCACTTTGTACACTTGCGTCTTTTCGATTTTTATCTTCGATCGATACGTTGTCGAAGAATTTCAACTCTATTCGCGGAAAATATTTCGGTCAACCGCAAGACGTCGGCGTTGGCGCGACTGCGACCAACAACGGTAACAGAGCCATCGGAAAATACGCGCTCACGCGTGTCCCTTCCTCTCTCCCCCTCCCCGCCGCGCTCGCTAGCTCGCAATGGTAGCTGCAATAGTACATTGTCGCGCACGTCTCTTGCTCCGTGTAACGTACTTTGTTCGTAAAGTAACTTTGCCTTCGGCTGAACGAGCGTCGACTCGATGTCGTCAACCTCGAACTAATACGGGCTACAACGACTTTTTTCCAATGCGACACTATCTAATTGCACGCAAGAACGTTTATTTATCGCTCGAGTATGGATACTTGGAAAAATAAGAAAAACAGGCGATGCATAATTAACGTCGCAAGTCGATAATTTTATTCGATCTAGAGAGCGAATTAGAATCGCGTAATACTACGTTTTCCTTGGCTAAACGGACAGCTCTCATGCGCCAGTGTTCCAGAGCTAAGGATGCGTCGATCGCGCAAGAAGCGGGTGACTGCGCTGAATCACGAGATTCGCATCGTCACGCTGCACTGCACAACGCACGCGTGTGTACACTCGGCACGAGAGAGAAGAGAAACGTCCGTTTATAGCGGGCGTCAAGAGTCGAACAATCGGTGGGATTGTGTTATCGAGGATGAGACCGTTCGATTAATGCTATCGATTCGACGGCGCTTGTTCCGGACAAATTACACACGATTGCAATAGGCATCTCTGGATAACCACGAAAAATTGTACGAAACGGAGCAAACTTGCGTGCACGTGTTTTGCCTTGTTGGACGTTACACCGATATCCTACGTAGAGTCGCCAGAGTTACAAAGGTTCGACGTACTCACCTTTTGCCCACTCCCTCTCGCGTATCAAGAGTGACAACGAACGTTTCTCACGTTCGCGAGCTTCTCTCTCCCGCAGAGTCTAACCTTGTGTACATTGACTTTCGTTGGCCTCCTTTTTGCTTTTCTTTTTTTTGTCCCCGTAATGTGCCGTGGTTAATAGGTTTAGCGAAATTGCTTTTCCTTTTCTTGCTTCGACAGCGTTGACTTGTAAATTTAAGGGGCCGAAGGGGGGTGGGGGGGGAGTACTTTTTTCCGATGTTTCGATAATTCGTTGGGCGTCGGCCATTGCCAGATCCAACAACGTGGACTATTCGCGTTGTTCAACTCGTAAAACGAGCGGCAAACAGACGTCTGGTTGGAAGGTTTTGCCTCGCGTGCGATTGCATTCGTTCAACGAGTCAATTATTTAATCGAGTGTGAAATCATTTTCAGAATTGGTTAACTTTTGCGCATTTCCGATCGAAAAACAAACGACAAAACAAATAGAAACAAGAATAATCGGCGCAATTATCGAAAACTTGGAAACCTATAAAACTCGATGAAAAAGAACAACGATTTACGATTCCATCAGCGTTCGTAGCGAAGGCTTCTTCATTCCCAGAGCATCATTTTTACGAATGTAAAACACGAGCGCGAATCGGCAATCTTTGTGCCTTGATAAATTCATACTTTTTGCTATCCTTTTTATAGCGGCATAAAACGATTGCTGCGGTCGCCGATTAGATCGAACTTTCTCCGTCTCTCTACCGGCAGCACAATCATCGTCGTCGTCATCGCCACCGCCAGCAGCGCGGTATGGCCTCAAGCGAGATGCATCATCCCGTGAAGATCAAGACTTTGGCGTTGACTCATCCGTATTATTTTCGGCGTACGAACGGCTTCCACAAGCCATTAAGTTTCGCGTTGATTAAAATTTTACGACGACGCAGTATCGAGCGGGAGAGAGAAAGAAATATCGTCACCAGCGTGTGAAATCAATTATATAACTCTATCCAAGACGTGGAATGCTACTGCTTAGGTTGTAAAATAAAACGTTCGATCTAATTTATCGTTCTCTTTAAAGATTTATCGATTGTTCGTTAATTAGTCGTCGCCGTTGCGAACCACTGCTCGATCGAGAGCCACTGTGCTTCTTTCGAGTGTACAACGAAAGGATGCTGGTATATCGGCAGACAGACGTCCAAAGTATACGGCAGCAGCAGCAGCAGCAGCAGCAGCAGCAGCAGCAGCTAGAACGAAGAGAACCGACACGTTTGAGCAGCAATCAAACGTGTCGGCAATTTACCGGGTAAAACGAGACGAAGAATGAGAAAAGAACGAAAGAGAGAAACGACGATGCTGCTGCAGCCGCCGCTTTCTTTCGCAGCCCTCGAAGCTCGAGGAAACGCTCTCGAAATATTTTCGTTGCTTTGCTGTGTTTTTCCGTTGTTAGCTACGGCAACGACACCGTACCTTTTTACGGATCGACGACAACTCAACAAGGACGATCGTTGTTGTTTCTCTCTCGAATCCTTAACAACGCAACAAAGTATCCCTTGGCTTCCGGTGGCATCAGCGTCGATGACGAAGCTCCTCGCGTGTCCGCGCGCGCGCACACGTGCACCTTTATTGCCCTCCGACGTGCTCTCGAGTCGAGCGCGCGTGCGCCCGAGGAAACAACAAGAAAAAGGAAAAAGGAGGAGCAAGGAGCGTACGATGGCGCGCGTCTCGCGTGTTTGGCTCTTGCTCTCTTTCCCGGTTACCTTTCGTGGCTGCTGCGTTAAAAGCATCGACTTGTTTAAACTTGTCTCGACGCTGAATCACGGGCCATCAATCGCTACGGCGTCCAAGAAGTTTGCCAAGTATCGATTCATTGATTTGCACTCGCGAATGTCCATTGTCCATCCTGGTTTTTCAATCTTTCCAAGCGCTTGAAGACAGATCGAATAACGAGCGATTACTTGGACCTTGTTTGTTCCTCAAGCTTTGAAAAATAAGAGGATTTCAAGGTGACAGGCACAGAAATAACCTCGCACGCGTTGCTTGGTGATAAGTCCAAAAGACGAAACTTCTCGAGGAGTCGGATAAGCTTCGAAAATATTTGCTTAGCCAGCAGCGGTGTGCGACGTTAGCCTTTGGCCGTGTCTTTTTGCTTTCGACGTCCCTTTTCTCGCGTCTTCGTGGAATCGCGCATACGTATACACACGCGCGTCAAGCAGAGACACAGTAAAGCATTTGCCAGGACTGCCGAGGTGACAAAAGTCTCGAAAGAATTTGTATTTTTCGCTCGGCCTGCTGCAAAGTGTTAAGCCTTACGTGTTTGTTTAAAGTTGCCGGCGCATCGGCTTTCGTGGCGGTTCGTGGCGGTTCGTGGCGGTTCGTGGCGGTTAACCGTGACGCAAAAGTCGATATTTGAAAGAAAAATAAAACGTATGATATTTTGTTTCCTTATTATTACGACAAATGTAAAGTACCATATAGGTAGGTTATAAATTACCGAGAAATCCGTGCACGAGATAAAGAGGAAGACGACGAAGAAGAAGAAGAAGACGCAGCAAAAAAAAAGTATTATAGCATGCAACCTCATGAAGATCCGGGAATATGGAAAAAGGGACAGAGAAAAAAGGCGACGAGAGAGAGAGAGGTCGCTCCGAGGGCGAAACGTTGTGGCTGTATAAAGAGAAAGAAACTGCAGCAGCAGCAGCAGTCGTTGGTGGACGGTAGCTCGCGATCGTAGATAGATAAAGTTCGCCAAGATGAAACCCGATAAGCGAAAAACTCTCTCTCCCTCTCTCTCTTCGTTGACCATTATACGTCGCGTACCGTGACTTTTACTCCAGCCAGCAAGTTTTGTTTCTCTTTGTGGCGAAGCCACGAGCGCATCGCCAAGTTTCTACGAATTTTCGTTCTTATATATTGCTCGATTGAACGAGACGATTTTTTAGCCATGGGCTTTATTAAAGGAGCGAATGATTCGTTTCATCGTTCAATGTATGTTTTTTTTTTAAGCGTTCAAGATTGCAATCAACCTTGACGGAAGAAAAAAAGAACAATCAATCATCGCGTTCGTTAATAAAAAGCCATGTGTAACCAAATCCATTCCGTCCAATCAAAATATTTCCAAGACAAAGAAACAAAAAAACGCGTGGAAGAAGAAACAGTTAGCCGTTGTTTCGCGACACCATTAGTGTCGTCCGGCAATCTATCTCGCATAGTTTGGCGAACGAAATAAAAGACACGTATAATTCGTGAGCCAACGCGTGACATCCGAATCTACGTCTGCTTCGTCCTCTTCGTCTTGTTTCGCTGCTCGTGCTAATAAGCGCGGGGTTTGCTTGTCGTCGTTGTCGCTGCGTATCGATCGAGTGAATTATGTCATCAACGAAAAAGAAGAACGAGTCGAGAGAATATTCCGTTCGCTCTTCGACACGACGCAGACGTCTTGGTTTAGTTCCTTGAGTCCTTCGTCTTACGTTCCATCGCGGAGGACGATTGTTTCTTGGACCCTGAACATCTACGGACCAAAGAGAAAGAGAGAGAGAGAGAGAGAGAGAGAGAGAGAGAGAGAGAGAGGATTAACACGTCGTTCCGTTAATTTCGTTGTTGGCTCGTGCAAACAACCAGTCACGCCGGCGAAAAGGGTTTTACGTTTTGCACGCGTGCGATGTAAAGTCGCGGGATCGGAACGTAAGTGTGACTCGTCAGTTGTATCGTGCAACGCAACGTGGATGCACATGGAGACGTTACGACGTCGTTGTCCCTGACGTATCAACGGAAATTACTCGAGTCTTCTCGTTGAGGCGAGAAATGGGCTTCGTCGAAAATCGAGACCAATCTCGAGCTTATTTTCCAAACGCTTGATTCCATAAATCGAATCGCTCGATCGTTTGTAATCTGACTGTACGTCGGACCACCGAATACGGAGAAAACTAAAGACGCCTGCAGAAAGCCTAAACGTGTAACTTTCCAACGATCAGACTGGCAAAAAGAAAAGCGTCTTTAGTCTTTCGAGCTGGAACTTTAACGGTCTCGTTTCAACGTCAACATAACAAGAGCCGAGTACGTACACCCTTGCAACAGGACGTATATCCGAGAGAGAGAGAGGGAGGGAGGGAGGGAGAAAAATAAAAATAGGAAATGGAGTTTGCATGCCCTACCCACCGCAATAAGTCTACCATGCTCCCTTTTCTACCGTTGCACTTTCTTCGCGAGTGAAATCTCAATTAGTCGGTTATCACGACAACAACGAAGAAATTTGTACAAGTGTATTATACCTAGGGCATTGTAGTTTGAACGGATCTGCATGCGCTGCAGGTGAAACTTAATTGACGTGGGTGAATACAATTTTGGAATCTTCCCCCTTGGCACATTTCACGTAAATCTAGCACACGCACACATACGTATACACCAGTCGTTAATTGTATTTAAAGGACAAGTGGACGCTTTACGCAAAAGCCAAGAATTCCTTTGAAAAGACAGTCGTGTTGTACGTTTGACTGGCGAGCTATTTGTGTTGCACTCAATCGGGATCATAGCTGGGTCATTTTTGCTTCCCTTTACTCGCACGCCCAGCTGTATACGTATCCTTGACGTTTATTTTCGTCTTGTCTACGAGATTGTCGTCGTAACGATCTTTGCTCTGTGTAATAAAATAATAAAAGTCATAATTGATAAATACGTCATATCGCGCTCTCTCTTTCTCTCTCTCTCTCTCTCTCTCTCTATCGTGCAATTAGAATCTTATTCAGGGAGAAAGCGAAAAAGAAGTATCTAAAACTACATAACCTAGATTTGCCGCGTTATTCATAATTTTCCTCCGGCATATCAAAAGCGTTGGAAGGCGAAGCTCGTCCTCGTTTTTCCACGAAGCAAATGGACAGGTGAGCGGTAAAACCCCATGCTGGCGTTAGATTAATTAAGACTCGTTATTCAATTTGTCTCGAGCTGCATGTTTCTACCTGTCTCTCTCGCTCTTTTTTACGTGCGTGCTTTATTGCTCTACTTTTCTTTGCTATTGATTAGAGAGAAATCGCTGGTATATCGGCGCTTTTATCGTTAAGAACCTGCTGATTTTCGTTTCGTAATGAATTCTTATTTATCGGTATGCTACATTCGTTGCGCAAACGTACAATCAAAAGCGCGTTCGAGTCGCGTTGGTACGCAATGTCTTGTCCTTTTGTCTCGATCAATTGGACCTAATATTTGATTTGCTTTTTCGTATACCGTTCGGTCGTTTATTTTTAGTCAGTGTACAAATTTACTTAAACAAAAACAAGCGATCCAACTTGTTCGTTTGACGAGTGTAAGACACATTTTTCCGCGTAGTTCCTAACCAACGGTTCGACTAAAAATTAACCGAATCGATAAATGTTCCGCTACGGACGTTTAACAAAGAAAATAACACGTTTCCGTATCGTATAAAACGTTGTTTGTTCTAGCCAATATCTTATCTCGAAATCACTGCGAAGGTTTTAGGGAGAAAGAAGAAACTCGCATAAATATTAGCGCGCTCTAAATGAGTCGCGAGCGAAAACACACACGCATCCCGTAAAAGAGCTTTGATCAAATAACAGTACCCCTCGATAAAGGAAGCATGTTTACAGTGTGTGTGTGTGTGTAATATACACGAGGCCTATATTGCGCGAAGAAGGTTGGCCGAGGGCGTCAAGTCCGTTATACATACACGTCTTACGCTATCTCTCGCGGCACGTTGCTTCACTGTGTGTTCTCACCAATCGTTGAAATCACCGACAAGAGAGTCGAATGCCAAAACAGCGTGCAAAGATCGTTTCTTCTTCTTCTTCTTCTTCTCCCTCAACTGGAGCACGATGCGTTATTTCTATCGTAGCGCGTGCACTCAAGCTCGTGCGAACGCAACGATGCTTTACCGTCGAGCTTTGACGACCACGACCAACGATCTGGCCATTTGCCCGTTTACCGACACTCACGCTACGTTCTCTGTATAATGGCACATAATGGCGCTTTATTACGCTACGTACACGTACTTGGAATTGTATCGATAACCAACTTGGCTCGCTGCTTCACTTTTGCTTTGTTTTGTTTTTCAGGAAAATCGAACTTTGTTGTGGACAAACAATGGCCGTCGATCCCCCACAAGCATTGGAAGAGTGAAGGTAAAACGATCGATATACTAGGCTTTACGACACAAATATGTAGATTTGTACCAGTTATAAACAACCGTGTACTTGGACGCGCACCCTCGAAACCCAAAGATCCTTTGTACCCAAAACTCGTCCACGGACAAGCCTGTCCCTCCTCCCGCTCTCGTAGCTTCGCGTACCTTTCGCCGTGTCCTTCCGTGCGCCCAACGAGCCCCTTTTGTACGCCGCGTTGTTACAAAACCTAGCCTACGAAACTGCCAAGTGGAGAGAGACGGAGAGAGGCGACATTTTCAGGACGGTCAGTACAACAGGAGAGCGCGCTCGAGGAAAGTCCTCTCTCGCGCGGATCGAAAAAAAGGAAGAAGGGACCGCCTGTGGGAGCCCAGGAGGCATGTGCGCAAGGTGTGTGCGTATCCGTGTATTAATACGTGCGTGCCACCCGGCAGATGTTCTCTTCGTTCTTGCTCAGGCCCGTACAAAGCGCAACAACGCGCCCCGCTTCGTTTTCGTGGTTTTTCTTCGTCGCCGCTCGTAGAGGGCCGTTGAACGGGCGACGAACCTTTGCGTTTGCGCGCTCGTTTGACGCGATATCGTCGACTTAAACGATTCGAATGGTTTACGGTTTTTCCTTTCAAAGTGGAACCGATTCGGATTTATTTGAATCGACGATTCGCGAACTGCCCGAACGAGTCGAGATTTGGCGATGCGTTGCTCGAAACGAGGCGCGCGAGCGCGCAACGAAGAGACGGAGAGGAAGGAGGAAGGAAGGGAGCGAACGAAAGAGGCCCTCTGTCGAGTGCTGCTCCCAGCCTCGCATCGAAGGGATGGCCAAAGTACGAAGATCGATGCGCGTCTACCTTACCGACGCGACGCAACGTAAAAAAAACAAATGGTTCGGCATTCGTCTTGATTGTCGTATAGTGGTCCGCAATAGAGCGGTCGGCGACGCTTTCGAAGGCATCAAACCTACGTACGATACGACCGACATTGGACAGTCGACGTGATCGCGGTGGCGCGAGGAGGGGAGAAACGATCGATAAAATCGAACGAAAGACCATCCACGGCGTTGAGAAAAATGCAGCTGCCGCCGCCGCTACCGCCGCCGCTACCGCCGCTGCTCTAACCAGAGAAAGAATACGTTGCAACGCTCGCGTACTCTCTCGCTTGCGCGCGTGTGCGGGAATTTAAACGTCTTTTATTTTCTCCTTGTTTAAAAGGACTGATCCTGCCTGATTCCTGCCCGTTTAAAGTCCACTCGACTCCTCGCCACGTTTGTTTCCTTTCCTAGCTTTTGAATAAGTCAAACTCACAGACGCGTTTCGCGACTGAATTTTCTCGACTTTCGTTTTCGTTTTTCGTCGATTCTTATCGTTCAATGAAAATATTATTTTGACGATGCACATCCACCGCGTCGGGATCTCAAGTGGCTCTCCTTCGACCGATCGAATCACGAACGAACCGACTTTTCGGGCATCCGTTCAACGGATAGAACAATCGATCGTATCGTAAGAGCGGTACGTACACACAGCTACGCAGCAAAGACCAACAAAGCACGGAGTCCGAATCATTGGCCAAGTGGTGCGCACTTGTACAGGATAGGGCATTGGCGATTACGCTCTCCTGTGGGTCACTACGTAAAAAAACAGGTATTCCCTCGCAAGGATGGCCCCGCGTGTAAAGGGTTAAGCAACACGTTTGCTCGCTTGGTTCTCACGTTTGCTTCGACACACTCTCTCTCTCTCTCTCTCTCCTTCTCTTGCAATCAAAGCAAGAATACAGAAAATAAAAGAGAGGAAAAGTAAAAAATAAAAATTTGCGCGGCGACGATGGCGGTGGCTAACGAACGGCCATAAATTGCGCAATAGAAAAGGGCTGCACGCGCACTCGTTGCCACCGCGCGCCGCCACTTGGGCCACTTAGTCGAATGTTCGCGATGCCATTACAATACAATGGCTTCGGAGGACAAAAGGGATGCTACTCTGTGTGTGTGTGTGTGTGTGTGTGTGTGTGTGCGCGCGAGTTGTCGGCAACTAACGTTACGTTGTTGCTCGTGCTGCTATTATCGCCGTCGATGGTGGTGGTTCAAGGCCCTTTTGTTAACACGGCTTTTCCAAGGGGGCAAAGTGCAAAGAGGGGCTTTTCCGAGGTCGACGTCACTTTTGTAACGTCCGTTGCGAGTGAAACGGGCCTAAACAAGCGTTATCGCGACCACTCCATTCGACGTCTCGATTTATAATTGTACGATGTACGCGATGTGTTGGAAAAAATAAATCGCCTCGATACGACATTCCACTAGGTCAAAGCCATGGTTATTCGTACAGTTTATAAACTACCAAGCAGGTACGTAAGAAGGTCGGATTAACGCAGCGAGTAACGACCGCGTGGTATATACGTATATACGTCGAGACGAACCCATAAGACGTATGGCGAGCACGAGAGCCGATCTCTAATTAGCATCGCGAAGAAACAAAAAGAAGACCGCCCTCGTTAAGCGGTCGAGGAAACGAGTGCCGAATTTATACACGGCGGTCCTCAATTTCCTCCTCCTCCGCCTTTTCGTCATAAATAACCGTTCGATCTCGCGCGCACTCTTTTGTCGTTTCTCCTCAGCGCCAATCGTTTACCACGAGACGTTTTAATCGAGACGAGATAAGACAGAGCAAAGTACCGTTGGGTTTAACGCTTTTTCGGCGAAAGGACCCCCCGTTTCACGACGAAGATACGTTGTTTTTCACACTTGCTAAGCGCATTTTCACCGCGTAGCTCGTTACCGTTGTGTTTCTTGAACTAAAGACAAGAACGAGAAAGCTCTTACCACTGGAGAACTTGAACCCAGGCTGCACGAGTTACACGTATATTCGTTCGCATCGACGTTGCGGTCGAGGCGTACGCGATGTTATTTATTAGCGTTGACGAAAAAAAAATCAAGACGCATCCTGCCGAAATATTTTTTGCTCGTTAAACGCGACAGTTACACGCGTTTAATTTGCTCGCGACGACGCCAACCCCGTCGCGGCAGCAACGAGCGCAGCTTTTCTTCGTGGCCCGATTTGTTACGATGACCGAGAGGGGAAACAATCCTCGTGGAATGCCTTTCACAATCTGGTAGCGAGCGTGCGCGAGTGTTTATATACATGCAAGTCTCTTGCATGATTTTGTTCGTTGGAACGTCACCGCCTTGCTCTCCAATTATCCGAACGAGCAAGTGTGACGCGCGTTGGGTATCTTGTTTCGCAGAGACCTTTTGAAGATCTCCGACAACGCGGCTGGTGGCGCTGCTGCAAACGAAGGATTCGTTGATGGAGCAAAGTGAACGAGTTCTGTTTTTGACGAGGTGTCGTGCGTTCTATCGTTGCGTTGTTGCGAGAAACAAGTCACCTTGGAGTCCGTTACAAGGTGTAGATATCGCGTTGAAATCGACCAAAACACCAATTCGCTCGACGTTCCTCGGTAATTAATCGTGACGTTATTTGTCGGTCTACTTTGACGCAAAGTTCCCAGATAACGACAATAACTCGGCTAGAATAATCGTACGAACCCTAATTACGATGTCAACGACCAAACGGCTCGTAAAGTACGTCCAGTACTTTTCAAACGACGCTATCTCGTATTTCGCGTTAACTTTCGGATCGCGCGGAAGCAAAAGCATTGTGCACGAGTAGCGAGTGGATACGATGGTTTATGCGGTTTCGCGGAAACCGCGCGCCATCGACTTGTCGCGCGGAGTCGCTGTAAATTCGAATCATCCGAAATCGGACACTCGGGTGACGGTAGACGCGTGCATGCGCCAAATGAAAAGTATACGTCAGCCAAGAAACGCGTTATACTCGCGTTTCTCGGAGGATCGACGATCCCACCAGTTCGTACTTCTCCTTCGACTTGTGCTTGTTTCGATTGCGTTTTTTCCAAAGCGCTGCCTAGGACGGGGACGAATTATTGGTTTTTATTGGGTTTTATTGGTTTTTATTGGTTGTCCAATTAACGGCAAGCGCTCAAAGTCAAGGCCGTTTGATCGCTCGAGCACTCGATAAAAAATTCGTAGTCGCGTGTAGATTTTTCAGTTGGTTAATTTTTCAACCAGAGCAACAAAAAAACGATAATGCCTTGATGCGTAAAATATCGAACTCCCCTCGTTCTTTAGGGATATCGAATGTCGGGCCGAGGTGTCGAGTGTCGAGGATTTGCTTCGCCGGTAGTGGCTGCCATTGTGTTACGGAACGAAACTAATGTTTTTCAACATTCTTTCCAGTCCGACGCGAAAGTGAATCCAACTTTTCAGCGCGCACTTACGGTTTCTGCAGACTCTGAATTAAATTATTATTCGATTGTACCTCGCAACGTTCGTATAGCCTGGATACTCGATGAGCCGCGATAGGCTGGCCGATAAACGACTAGCGTTTAAACGAATCTCGCGGGTAATCTCGACGCTCAACAGCCAACACCCAACTTGTCGGAGTAGAGAACGATAGAGAAGTCACAACATTAGTGGCGCATCGCCAATCGGAATAATCGGCCTCTTCTTTACGACGTCGATGCAGAACGTTAGTGCTGCTGCTTCTGCTGGGCCTCGTTTATAATTGTTGGCTCGCGCGTGTATACGTCGAAACCGGTCCCATTATCGTTAATGGATAGAGTCGCTTGCGTACGCTAGTTCTCTTGGTCGTTTCATCCAAGAGACTTTTTTCCTCGAGTTCGGATCGGACGTAATAGTGATATCGCTTGGATTTTCGGCAAAGTCGCGAATAATGGTCGAGTCACTCGTTTCGTAGTTGTGCTTGTTGAATTAGCAGTCAAACCTGTACGTATTTTATCGCTGTGTTTTCAGTCGATCAGCAGGTGTCTCGTTATTGGTTTGAAATCGTTCGAATGTCTACGAGGCACCCGTACGTGCTTTACAATTGGGCTGTCGCCCGTGTTTTCCGACCCTCGGTTTTCATTCGCGCCAATTCCAAGGACAATGCGTCCGAAATCTATTCGCGTGGAGCCGATGCGTGTCCCTTTGAACGTTCGATACCGTGAAGCCTATGAAAGTCGTAAAACACGATTTCAGATTGCAAGTTATCAACGCAAATTAACGCGGAGATCAAACCTCCTTTTTTGAAAGAACAGTGTCGCGGTTAATATCATTCAAAGCCCTGACACTCGACCGCAAAAAAGTCGAGAAAAACCAAAGTAATCGCTAAGCTCGTTAATAGCCATAATTCTACCGCAACAATTCCCATGGACAAAAGATCGAGTAGGAACGAAGGAGAAAAATGCAACGCAAGAGCGGACGGCACAACGTCCACTTAAAATCACGGTATCACGTTTCTAACGGTCCTGATCGAGCCCTCGATCTATACGCGCTTGTATCGCCCGCGCTACTCGCGCGTACTATACATTGCGCACGTGCGTAAGCGCCGAAAGAGAGGCGGGTCATCTCGTACATTTGTACGTACGTACGTGTGACATTCTACACGGTTAATGAATTAAGGGCAACGAGAAAAATGCGAGTAACGACGGTGGCGCGTCACATTGCGATTCCAAGAAATTCATAGATTTGTCCGCGAGTCTTGGATCCAATTTTCTGACCAGGCAACAATCAATGGTACTGTTGATCTATTAAACGTTTATTTAAAACTCAATAAACCATATTCCAAGACAACCTCCCATCTTAAATACTTAACGAACAACGGAAAAAAGAGGATCGTTAAAACGTTCCCTTTCGCTCTCGTCCAGGTACAAACTTTTATAGATTTCTTGAGCAAACTGTAAAAAAAACGAGAAATTTGCCAGCGAAGAGGAATAGAGGCCCATCATTTGCCTTGGCCTCTTTTGTACTTGGAGAGAAAGAGAAAAATCTCATAGGGTATACTCCTCCCAAGCTAAAGCTCGAAAGGAATTTGAACGATTTTAGTATACGTATCGACGGGTTGCAGCCACCGGGATTTTCGCTCGCCGCTTTTACGAGCAAACTCAAAACGACGCTCGTCAAAGTGAACGGACTCTCTCTCTCTCTCTCTCTTTCTCTCTCTTTCTCTCTCTGTGTTGGCTATAGGATAATTGACGGCAAAGCTTTCGGCTTCGGCAACGTCTACGAAGGGGTTTGTTCGGTGTACTTTTTTTAGGTTTATGGCTTTGAGGATTGTTTGTTTGAGCGTTGCTCCTCGTGTTTTTTCAAATAAATGTCGTATATCTATCGTTGTCTTTCTGTTCTTTTTTTACTCGCGATCGACAAATCGAGACCAACAAAACAAGTAAGCCAATCAAAGCAATCTCTCAAAATCTGCTGACCCAAATATTATGCACCCTTCGCTCTCGTTATTTTCCGTTTCTTTCTTCTCTTTGCTCCGTGCAAGAACAATGACGAGTTGAGCGGTCGCGTGGTTACGTTTGACACGCGGCGCGCGCGCGCGCACGCTCTCGCGTGTGTTGCACACCCTTTGGCCGTTGAAACGCGTAACAATCCGCAGCGATTTCGCTCTCGAAGAATGACTATTCGTCAACCGGCAGGGAACTAGAAGATTCAATCGACGGATACTTCGATGCCGTCCGCGTGTGATGCAAAACCTCCCAGTTTGGTCGACCAAAGACGATCAAAGTCGCACGCGCGGCGAGCGTTTTTTACTTAAACGTATCACTTACTTAACCGCGCGATGTTGGCCAACGCGCTGATATTTTTCTTTGATAAATTCATTTTTTTCTCCATCTCTTTGAAAAATTTATTGCCGTCCTCACCTAAAAAAATCAACGAATCTACGGATCTTGGTCGTGGAGGTATAAGATGTACCCGCGCGTATACGGGTAAGACGTCGAATAATCGCCGATGAGAATAATCGAATATGCAAATGAACCAATTGATTTCTCAACTGGGCATTTGGCCGTCGTTGCCATTAATTCAATATCTACGGTGCTTCCGTCCTCCTCATCCTTCTTCTCGAAGGTCGAAAATTACGAAAAATGCCCCCGTTGCGTTTGCTAGTGCGTAAGGCTATTAATTAACTCGGAAAGACGATGTCGATTAATAATTTACCGACGAGTTTTCGTACGGCGATATATACCGAGGCAAGGAATTATGACTACCGTACGGCTACTTCTGCTGTTGAGAGAGAAAACGATCTCTTCGCGTGTGCACGCGCTTTTTCAAAACGTTTATTTTGTAGCAAGAGAGCGATTTATTGCTACGTGCTTGTAGCTTTACGTACTTGTTGATTTTTCAAGTTTGATACGTCCCATAGCTACTCGTCGAATGTTCGTTCTAGTATTGCTATACACCGAATATTTTAAGATGGCCGTTAAAATCAAGCTATGCGGTTATAAGCTTTTCATTTTATATTTGACGTATGGAAATGCCCAAAGTCACATTTCAACGTTTACCTATTTTGAGGCTTAAACGGCTTCATTTTTTTCCATTTTCGGCACTTCATTCGAAAACCCGTCTCTATCTCGAAACAAAAGAAAACAATTTTGTAAATCCGCTAGGTATCGAGCAAGCATCAAATCTTTTACGGTACCATTACAAAAATTCGTCATCTCGCATTCTAATCACCAACAACAAGCCTCTCTCGTCGTCATCAGCATCAGCATCATCATCATCATCCTCATCACCGGCCTCTCAAGCATACCCACACAAATAGATACATGTACCGAGAGCTCAGCTTTGTCTCTGTGGCAAGTATCTCGGGGTGGCATCTCTCCGAGTTTCCCGTGGAGAACCCAACTCGAAATTCCGTATCACCCGCTGAGCGTAATTGTGATTCATGGTTCGCCGTATAAACCAAGCCAATCTAATTGATAGGAGGGGGGGGGGCGGTGGAGGCAAACAAGCAGTCGGTTTACAAAATTTTCGCAAAGTAAAACAACGACAACAGGTGCAGGAGATAATGACGTAACGTGTATACCTACGTACATCGAATCTCACGCTGATTGATTCAAGTGAAAAAAGAAAAACATCGAGGATGCACCTTTTGTGTGTTAATTGACGCGTCGTCGTCGCGTTCGTTACGAAATGTCGGATTTGTAAAAGGGATTTGCTTTTTGTGTGCGCATGTGCAGCGATCGATTGGTCAGATTGGGGTTTGTTTGATTGGAAATCTTGTTGCGCGAACCTCTTTCTCTCTTCTTTTGGCAATTAGAGACGTGGAAACTGTTGAAACTGTTGGTTAGACTGACGAAAGACTTATAGATAACTTAATTTTCTATTTACAGTAAATTAACCGAAATAACTTTTGAAGGAATGCCATCGGATCTTTATCGAATAAATTGCGTCGTTGACTACACGTGTAAATGGATGATCATTACGGCCAAGGTATTCGTCCAATTTCTATAACTTTTATGGCTCTTCTGTTCGACGCGCATTATCAAAATATATCGTTGAAATTTTGACGAAAACAATAAATAATCGATGATTTATCATTTGTTGGTGCTTTTATTCGAAATATCATTGAAAGAAGCCAACCATAAATTCAAAACTAACAAAGCTTCGTTTGAAATGTCCCAGCGATAAGCGGGCAGCGTAAGCATCCGATGACTCACGGCAAACCGATTCGCGTATAATCGATCGCTGAACTCTGACCTACAAGATGAAAGTTCAATCGTAGGATATATAACAGATTATTCGCGTAGCAGGGTCACCAAATTGGAAAGTCACCTCGATGTCTTGATTCGTACGGTTGAACGAATTATTTCGTCATTGGACTTCGACTACGAACGTGTTAATCGTCATCGAAAACAGAGAATGAAAGAGAGAGCGAGGGGGGGGGGGGGAAAACAACAGCTTTAGCGTATACATTTGATAATTTGGAATAAAGAAAAAACACAGCAGCAACGTCGATAATTAATACGCATTACAAAGCCATTAAAAGTAATAGCCACTCGGGTAGCGAGACGTTTGACAGCCTCCAATTACAAGTTGAAATCACATTTAAATAATCGAGCACCCGTTACTTCTCGGCCATCGGTGCGTAACGTTAAACCGAGCGCGAACGCGACTGCCACGAAGAGGCCGAGAGAGAGAGAGAGAGAGATGTATATATATATATACAGATAGATAGATAGAGATAGGCAGGCAAACAGACAGACGTCTAATTTTCGTGGGCAACGCGCGGTTTTTCTCAGGTTTACCGCGTGGAACGAGGCGCAAAATCATCGCCGTTGCTGTAATATTGACATTATCAATGACGATTATGCGATTGGATCGTTACGGAATGTTTTTCAGATATCTGTCACTTTTGTTTTGTTTTGTTTTGTTGGTAAAGTTGACGTTAAAAACGGCGAACGCTTTCAAAGGTTCAAAATAAAAGTCGAGTATTTTCTAGTCAAATTCAGCATATTTTACATGGTCGTGGTTGTTCTTCGGACGCACGCCTATAGCCAGAGGATAATTTGATCAAAGTGACCCGTGTCTCTCTTTCGCGTTTGCGCGTGCGAAAATGTCATCCAATTGCGTAAACCTCCATAGGATTACGCGTTCGTACCAAGAAAGCAAACGAGCGTAAATATGTTACGTTATATATGCTGATACGATTAATAATTTTTACGGGGAGAATGTGTTTGCGCGAAAATAACCGAGAGATCGCGAGTAAGTGGCGAGTTGCGGGTGGGAACGGGCTTTTGATTTCTTACTCGTGATAAGCATCAATTTGTTGACGATTCATGCAGGTACGTGTATACGCGTGTGCAAGTGAGATCGAAAGGGAAAAGTTGCAAGATACGATTCTATACGTATGCAAATTATCGGAGAGAATCGAATTGTATTTTGCTCAACGTCAAGCTAAAATAACATTGTTAACGTCGTGTTTGGTCTTGTTCTATGGGTAACCAGCTAAAGAGACACGCATTTAAGGCAATGAATAATTTGCAAACGATTGTTCAGCGACCAGACACAAACCGGATAAATAACAAAGAAATTTGAATAAATCATTTCTTTCAACAATGCACTCTCGTGTAATGTCCACATGGTGTGTGTGTGTGTGTGTGTGTGTGCGTAAAAGAGAGAGAGCTCGGCGAAAAAGGAAGCGGAGGATTTGTCACGGAGGCAGTTTCGTTTAACTGATCTCATCCGTCTTGTCGGTCTTTTACTCGTTGCGCGCACACAACTCTTTGCGGTCTTCTTCATTCGGTGATATCTACGCGTCATGGCTACTTACTTCTTCAACGCCGGACACCGTGTGCGAGATCATCCACTTCAATCCGCTCTCCGTTGATTGGAATTCCAAATCATTTTATGCCGTGGCCATGGCTTTTTTTCTTTATTTCTCTTTATCTTTCTTTCTTTTGTCGATGATCGCGTCACGATTTCGCTAACGTTTCAACAACTTGCTTGCGAATGTTCGGAAAAACTGTCAATTTACCGCTGGACACCTTCGCTAATCCACGTGTATACGACAAGCATTCAAAACTAGTCGGCAAGTAATTAATATGGTAGGTATTGCGGCTTGTGCAAAACCAAATTAACTTGGCTTTTTTTTCTCTTTCGCGATCTCCAGTAGGCTGCTAAGTAATAATCCAATGAATATTTATAAACGTCGCTCTATAATGCAATATCAATTACGCAAACGCCCAACCCACACACACACACACACACACGTGAACGTAAGTACACGACGTCAGAGCTCGATACTTTGATCCTTTAACTATCCCACGTTTTATTCGCCCATATAGGATGTCAAAGCTTTCGCGTACTTGATACTTTTGTTCGGGTACTCGTTGAATACTTTCTTTTGAACGTTGTTACCATTGAAATTAATTGCTAAATGTATCGATCGCGTGATCTCTGTCTGCGACTTTGATTGACCGCTGGAATTGTTTTTATTGTTGCAGCAATTGTATCGTGTTCGCCCAACCCTTGCCGAAATGGTGGAGCTTGCAGAGAGTCGTCACCAGGAGAATATTATTGCAAGTAAGTGTCGTTGATCGTTGTCTTTTTCAAACGACAACAAAAAATACTCGAAGAGCGAAAACATTTACTACAAACCTTGGCTTCTAACAAAAAAATGACACAAAAAACAATTCAATCGTCACTCTTTACGCCATTTATTCTCGCAATTCAAGTTCGCTCTCTCTCTCTTTCTCTTCCTCTCGCGATGGACGTCGAGAGAAAAACCAAGCGCGATCCATCGAAGAAATGCGAGAACTTCAGGACATGCAGCCTCCCACGCGAGAGAAGATAGAGAGAAGCCTTCGGAAAAGGGCTTGTTGGTTCCATCCTCTTTCTCACTGTTATTGAACGTTTGCCCAAGGCAACAAAGAGAGAGAGAGAGAGAGAGAGAGAGAGTACCACGAACTTAAAGACTCTCGGTTGCTTCTTTCGTGCACGCGTGAATAATTCGTACGTACTTTGGCTTCTCCTTGCCCAAAGGCGGTATTCGGAAGCTGCCAGTTCTCGTGGGATAAATCCGCGCACAGTTTTGAATATTTTCGCACTTGTAGGAGCGTGCGTGCATTCCTTGAAAAAAAAAAAAAAAAAAAAATGGTGCTCGTGTAACAATTGAAGACGTTCTAGAGAGAAAACGGAATCGCCGTGTCACTCTCCGTTACGTTATGATCGTTCGACGGTCACGTCTGTAAGAGAGTAAACGGAACTTGAACCCGATAGAGCGAGAGACATCGCAACGATCGTACATTACACGTCTCGTGATCCAGCAAACGCACTTGGGTTGTCTTCGTTAACGTTACACGTACGCACGTATAACGCTATCCACGTGCCTTTGACTTTTGCGGATCCGAAAGGTTATATCTCGAACGCGTCGATTAATAACGCCAAGGCTGCGCCTCTCTTGGCGTGTCGCTGATTGTCTTAATAATGCCGAGTTTATACGGGCAACTAATAATAAATACGCTTTAGATTGGACAAAGGAACGTCGTTTGATTTTGATAAAAGGTCGTGTGTCGTGAAAGTTGTTTATTAACGTTCAATTCGAGCATTGCCGTTTCTTCGAATATCGCCGAGAGAACAACAGTTCCAAGGAATCGTTCGATTCTTTCCGAATAAATCTTGGTTTTATTTGTTTATCTTCCAAAGCCTCGTGTAATCCCATCGTATCAAAGCGTACACCAGTCCTTTAAAGCTGACGTCTTTTAAATTAGATCGGCGATCAATGATTGGGCACAAAAAGCCAATCGCTCGTTCGATCTAACGAGAGCGGCAAACAAAGCAATCATCGGAGAGGAATAGTCGGCGCGCCGCACGATCGAGTTTATGCGCATCGGGCTAATATCATGAAAATTCATTCGGGCTAATAACGACGAGCCCGTTGCCCGTTATACAGGCTTAGTCGTTGCTGGATTGTACGGATATAGCGTGACGTGGTCATCGTCGTTGCTCCGTTACACGTGAAAAACAGCGTCGTTGTTTCCACTGCCACTACCACGGCCTTTTTTCTTTCGTTTGCCACGTTTGCCACAATGGGAGGCTTTGTCGTTTATCGCATGCAAATACATCCATTTACTCGTTGTTTTATATCTGTCGCGCTCTATTTGCTTCTCCATTCTCGATACTTATCGCGTACTCTGGTTTTGTCCTACATCCGTCGTTGCTGGTTTTTTCAGCCCAGCCCAGCAGAGTCACTCGATCGTTGTGCGCTAAACTTGGTTTTTCTCCATTCGTTGCCTGCAGCACGCGCGTTCAACTAGTTATCGGCTGATTATTATTCATTAGCCGAGCTAAGAAATGCATTATTTTATTACGTAACGAGTCACTTATTGGTTTTTGCTCTTTGCGCGTGTAACGATTCCAGCGTTCTTCCAGTGTCGCTCCTTTCCTTTTTTCCCTCGATTATTCGTGCGCGCAACTCTTAACGTAACTAGCGAACTACGTCTAGTCGACGTGCGTCTCTGAACTCTGAAATTCGCCGCAAATAGTTGCACCGAGTTCCTTCACAGCCGACTAATTGTCCCGACTCCTTGGCGTGTACGTCCCTGCTTCGCGAAAATTCAAGGGAGAGATTTGCCTCGTGCTCGACGACACAAAGGAGCGAAAGAGCATTTTCCCCTTGGTAATAGATTCGCCTACCTCTGCAGTGCTAATTACAGACGCCACAGAGAGCTAAAACCGCTTTTCTCCACTGCCACGTTTGCGTAATGGCTAGCACTTTCATCCGTTCGCCACGCTGCGATACGCGCTGTGACGTTTCTCTGCTGATACATCCGAGCGTTTAACGCCCGGACTCGGCGGTAACACGCGTAATCAAACGACCAACGCGCGAGCGTACGCGTGTCTCCGACTATTAAGCCGCGCGAACGGTTCCTATAAATTTGAAGAATCGCACTAATACCCCGCCCTCCCTCCTGCCCTTTACCATTAAACAATTACGAGACCGCGCAGCCCCCCTGCACAGCCGATAAATTTCAACGCGATCGTTTTCATTTTTCGCTGCGATAATCCAATGGAACAACAAATTTATCCAACGCACTTGACGATACGAGGGACGCGCGTGCGGCAAAGGCGCTTCGCTTTTTTTAAATCTTTTCTAGAGCAACGAGGGGGTAATTTATGCAAGGGGACGCGTACGTATAAGCTGTCGAGTATTTAAATTGGCAATAGGGGCGCTTCCTAAATATTTTGAAAGTGATAGGCCTTATGGCGAGAGATCCTTGTCGAACGTTATCGATCAGCTTGCGTGCTCGGTGGGGGGAGGGTTCGATCGCGAAATCCGCTAGGAAATCCGTTGGATATCATTGGACGGCTGTTGACGGAAATGCCTTTCGAAATGTATTTTTGCGTTAAAGGATTTTCCCCGAGAACGAAGGAACAACGACGTCGGGAAACGTATCCGACACCTCGCTCGTAAACGAATAAGCACTCTCTGAAAATCAAAGAGAGCTCTTGTACGTTCACTCGAAATATTTCCGTAGCCTCTCTCTCTCTCTCTCTCTCTCTTTCTCCGCCCCTCGTTTTTTGTCACAGCGTTACATCGGCAATTCACACGTGTGCGTCCGGCTGCAACAGCACGTGGACGTCGCATCGTTGGATGCAGCACGCGTCGCCACGCGACCCAGCAGCACCTCGTCGTCGTTGCTTTTGTCTATACTCGTCGGTTCGCAATAAAGGGTTTGGCGGTCTGTCGAACGATATTTTTCTTCCATTCGACAGTTTCCGGCGACGTGCAGCGACTTTCTCTCTCGCTCGCACACGTATAAGTGTATTACCCCACCCCGCCCGCAAACTGCCTTGTTTCTCTCGACATTGTCACCAACTAACAGGAAAGAATTGCTCTTTTGTCGTTGTTGTTGTTGTTGTTGTTTTGAAAAATACGACTGATTCGTTTGGCTGAGCGTGCGCATGCAACGCGTGTGTGCGGGGAAATCGGTTGAAAATCACTTATACTCGCGAAAACGAGGAAAACGCATTCGCGTCTTTGAGAATGTCAGCTCGACACCTCTGCTGCGTGCACGCGCGTTCTCCTTTCCGTTTGGAATCTCGGTTCTCGATCGATTTGGCGACGAGCGCGGCTACGACAAACCGCGTATGCGCCTCTGTGCGCGCGCGCGCGTCACTGGGTCACTGTTATACACGCAAGCAAACCTACTGTTCGTCCGCAGGTTTGAGCTTTTGTTCGTCGCTATAAATTTAGCGAAGGTATCCTGTGTCGTTTTTTCAATTTGTCGTTAGCGCGCTGGTGTATGGGTATAATCTTGAATCGATGGATTTTTAGCGCGTTTTATTTCGCCAATCAACGTCGTTTTCCGCGACTCGACGCGGAAATTTATCGCGGCACGAAGGTATACAATTTGTAACAGCGTAAACCGTAGCAGCCAATGGCGATATCGTCCAACAGCAACGCCTTTAACAACGTTCAAGTCGCGTTCGTTCGCGGAAAATAATCAACGACGTAATATCAAATCGCAAAGTTTTTCTATCGCACCGTCGCGATCGTCATCGTCGTCGTCATCGTCGTCGTCATCGTCGTCGTCATCGTTCTCGTGATCACCGAAACACTTTTCATTGTTTTCATTTGGTTTGCCCTATATCTATACATCTGTACAGCTCAATTCTTCTGGGAACAAGTGTACAATAAAAGGCTACAAATGTCGGAGCATTATCACGCGCGCACCACGGACAACGACAGCGGGACAGGGTTTTAGCGTAAAAATTCTCCGGGGACGATTCAAACGCAACGTTGGGCTTTAATAAAGGCATTGGCTTTATTGCTTGGGAACGTTCGATGAAGCGTTTCGAACTTTTTCTTTCGCACTTTTCAAAACTCTTGCTACGGACATTGAACGAGGAGCTTCGCTGGCTCTTCTCTTTCTCACCAGAAGCTGGGAAGCTTCGAGTCGTTTTTTTTCTTTCGACAGCCATGAGTTTATTGACGAGTGACGCTTTAATTGCTGTTGTGCGAGGGAGAGAGTTGTTGGCACTCGAGTTGACAATGTTGCTGCGTTCCTCTTTTTCATTTTTCTCGGGGTAATTGATGCAACATCCGGGCGCTCATTTCAGCTCGCGTACTGCACCAAAGTGTAATTGCAAAGAGAAAAATAAAACAAATTTCCTTGAAATATTACAATGTCCAGTCAGCCAAAGAAATCGGGTTTCTTTCTATTACTCTTTACGATCGTCGTTGCTAAATCCTCTCGCGTTGGCATTCTATTAGGTACACCTTCGATACGAGCGCTCGTAAATACGATACGTGGTACCCGCAAGCACACACGTGGCATCGGGCGTTCGCGCGAGAAAGCTCTGTGCAATAACGTGCGATACGGTGGGTGTGCCCTCCGTGCAACGATCGTCTGGATCTTTTGTCAAATATATATCCGCGTGCATGTACGTATACGTTTACGTATAACGTTTTGCGTTGTCAAAAGGACCCAACAAAGTGTCTTTTGTGACGTTACACGGGAGACATTGATCCTGGAATTTCGAGGATTTGAGCTCTCGTGTATGGACAGGGTTAGGGGGGGGGGGGCGAGCGAGCAAGCGTCGTTTGGAAAAGTCAATCATAAATCTTACGAAATATCATTACGGTGTTGCGGCATGTAAAGCCTCATCGTATAAATATAATTCGTCTTGTTTATCAGAGATCGAGATCGTGTAAAGTCTTAATTAAATCAGCACCTCGGAAACAACACACAATGGCGCGTCAAGAGTGACGGAAGAAACAAGATGTTGCAATGAAAAATTTCACTGCTCACACTTAGAGAGAGAGAGAGAGAGAGAGAGGGGTAATAAAGAAAGTTTGAACATTTCTCACACGCGCCTCGTGTTTCCTCTCCTCCTCGCTCTCTTTGTCTCTCTTAAGACGCCAAAGTCTTTCATTGTCTGCCACGGCGCCAAACCCAAAGCCGCGCGCGGAGTTTATCGGTTCGCTCTCATCTGATGGACTCTCTTTGATCCACTTCCTTCTCTCTCTCTCCTTTTTTTCTTTTTGGGAAAACACACTCGCGGTATTTTTTTTCGGCCACCTTAACAAAGTATGGTTTTTGTACATTTTGTCCGTTTCGTTAGTTAAGCACGATTGAATCCAATTTTTTTCTGGGAGAGTAACTTTTACGGATTGGACGTTGTACGGATTACCGCGACGCTTCCATTTCTATCGATGGAATTTTAAGCAAAAATGTCAGGTCAGCGATGGAATTTATTTGGCACGATTGATCGTGTAAGGAGTTATCGGTGGAATGTTCATATCGTTTGTAGAATATTAAAAACAAGAACAGTGAAAAAATGCAACGAGACTCGTATCTACTTTGAACAAAAACATTATCGCTAAAGTCTCTCTTTCTTTCTCTCGTATTGATATTATACGGCGCAAAGACTTGTCATGGTATCGAATTGAGAACCACTATACGGTTAAAAGCGCTCTCGTGGTCCCCCCCTTTTCCTTCAAAAGAGAGAGAGAGAGAGAGAGAGGGAGAGAGAGCTGAACTCGGCGCGCTCTTCACTCGTGGCCGGTGCGTGCATGCGGCAAGAGCTCGCGCCGTTCCCACGCCCACCGCGCATGCGCAACCTGCTCTCTCTCCCTCTTTGGAATAAAACCGGCTCGCCATCTGTCAGTCCTCTCTCTCTCTCTCTCTCTCTCTCTCTCTCTCTCTCTCTCTCTCTCTCCTCCACTACTACTATATCCATGGTAATTGCTTCTCTCTCTGTCGCACTTCTCTCTTTCTTTTTTTTGACCGTGTTTGCTTTCATCGCAGTCAGCTTCTCTCTCTCTCTCTTTTGGAGGGGTGTCACGGGCTTTTTTGAGGGCTCGTACAGCTTCCTGTTTTATCGTCCTTGCTTTTAAATTGTTCCGTGATTTATAGGTCAATCTTGAGTGGTGTGCACGTGTGTATACTCTTACGAAATTATCGACGCAAAATTGCAAAGGCAAAGATATGGAACGAAAGAAAAATATAAACGTATAGGTATATGCATATCGCGCACGGTGCTGCAAGTCACTTGGCAGTGTCGGTTATAATCTTGCGCAACACGTTTTCAAATCGCGGGCGTGCGCGCCGTTACTTTTCTTTCTCTGTTTCTCGTACACTCGTAGCCATCCGCCTACTTCCTTCTTTCGCTCTGCGCGCGTGCGTGCGTGCGTCCCTTTTCACGCAAGCTCCGACTGTTTTATGATAGCCTAGTAGCCAGGCACCTTCCTTACTGACCGACGTCGATACGCGATGCGACTCGACGTCGTTTACTTGTCCCCCTTTTTTTGAAGACGCGGCGCTAACGTCCTTGTCTCGAGATCTCGAAAGAAAAATACGATATCTACGTATCAAAGAAACAGCGTAAGGTGGTCGCGTGTGTCAAGCGGACTCCTATGCAGTTTCTCGATTTACTCGAGAGGTAAGTTGCGCCTGGCTACCTGTCGCCCGCGTACGAAGCTCGACACTTGTGCGCGAACGTCGTCGTCGTCGACCAAACGGAACAAAACAACGGTAAAAAAGCATTACTTAGCGTTCGTTAAGAGGAGGCTACGAAAGGAATACGCTCTTAGCGACTTATTTTCGGCGTTTGACGACACGTCAACGTCTCGATTTGCTTGTTTTTTCAACGACTCGATGAAATTGATGTACTTTGCTCGCTAATTTCCTCGCCATCGGTTCCATCCTTTTCTTTGTTATTTCAACACGTAACGCGTCGATAAAATCCATAAGTTTGGACGTTCCAAGCGATAAAAACGGTGTAGACTTTGATATAAAATCAGTGGGATGCTTTAACGAGCTTTTAAAATTGAACTTTTTTGGATGCGCACGCGAACAACGCAGCTGGTTTACGAGGAATATAAATTCAATTAACACGTGCACCAAATGTTCGAAAGCTCGTTAAATTTGACGACGAGAGCTTTGAAAAAGCAACAACAACCTCCTATGTACGCGCTATTCGTCTGGCAAAAATTAGTTTCGTATCGAATACAGTTATAGATTTGGATCCGTGGGAACGAGGTGAAAATTGAACAAATGAGATTTTCGCTAAAAACCAAGACGATAGGTTTATCGTAAAAGATACTCGAAACGTATTCATCGGAACGTTTCGTGAGTACTGATATAAAAAAAACAAACAAACCCGAAAAGGTCGCAATCGATAAACGAAAGAAAAAAGACCCAGAGGGAAGGGGATAAAGCCAGCAAAACGACGGTAATTGAAATAAACATAAGCTTCGAGCTTCTCTCTCTCTCTCTCTCTCTTCGGCTTTTCAGATGGTAATTGTTCGTGGTCGAAAGCCGCCCACAATCTCTCTCTCTCCGTTTTCTTCCTCTTCATCCTTCATACATATACGTCGTCGTTTTGTTTTTTCGACGAGCTCTCTTCGCTCTCTTCTTCGTTTTTGCAATGCCAATTCCGTGATGCGCTTTTAGTCGTGTATACCGCTATTAATTATTTATGGTGTGCGCGCGTGGGGCAATGTTTCCAATCGTTTGTCCGCTGTATTCAGAAAATGAAATTGCTTACTTGCTAATATGCGAAGAGTAATCTTGTAATAGTACTTTGTGTATCAATGAACCGTATACTCGAACCTAAGTGATTGATCGTAATAATGCAAAACTCATAAAACCGATAACGATCTATTAACGTTCAAAATCTCAATTTAACCAGTAAAGTATCATTAATGTAAAGTAGGCTGAAACTCTAGCAGATTAGTCAAATAAATAAGCCTCAATTGATCGCAAACAACAGCAACAACAAAAATAGAAAGGTCGTAATCGGCTTTTACGACTGCTTCCCTCTCCCTTCTCTAGCAAATCCTTGCGTATAAAATCAACGATTTACGCATTTGCCTGGAGGATAACTTATTTCGGCATTGTACATCTCTCTTGATTATTTGCACGAGCATTAACAGCGCGCGAATCAAATCCTTGAAATACGGGCGAGTGGCCGATTTTTCCTTGTCCATGCGCTATACGACGTCGATAATTATACCAGCGGTCGGTAAACAGCCCCGTCTTGTATCGAAAACCACCGACAACTTCTCGAAGAAAAAAAACACAAAAGAACTCCCTCTCTTTCTCTCTCTCTCTCTCTCTCTCTTTCTCTCTCTCTCTCTCTCGACCCCATCGCTCGTCGCGTCGCACACCTGTGCGAGATTAGAGCTTGCTGTTGTGCGCGTGTTTACCTTTTTCAAGCGATTCGACGTAACGCTAGTTTGCTCGAAGACCGAACGACCACGAGCGCCGATTTAGACTCGCGTTTATTTGTTTCGTTTAAGCAAGATCGAAAGAGACGAGGACGTTCAAAAGGTCTCTTTGTCCGTGGTTAGCCGTAGCAACGAAGCGCGCGCCGCGTCCGAAATCTCTCGCATCGCGTGCCATCGAGAGGACGAGCTTCGGCTGTATACTCGCTTTGCGCGCTTGTACGCGCCACGAGAGCTCCGCAAGATCCTTTGCGTCTCGAGTGTGCGCGTTGTTGCAAGTTTTTATCAATCGCGCGCTGCACGACGAATAAAAAAGGAAAAACGCGCGAAAGAAAGAAAAATGAAACGGATTATCGTCTAGGAACGTTCCTTTTCAAGATAATTGCTTAAGCATTATTCAATTTGCCCTCCTCAACGACCCAACCAAGCTTCGCAAAGCCGCACCACACAAATCCGAAATAGCTTCGTTAACGAAGACTTGGAAGCAAACGGTAACGATCCCTTGGGTCGTTAACGCTATTGTCGAGAGAACTCGTGGATGCACACGCGTGTGTACCCTTGGTCGAACGATTAGCTTCTTCCGGTCGTCCGTTTGTTATTCCTATTCCACGGATGTTTTCGGCGAGCGACGTTCGAGCTGTTAATTGTACGTATACGTCAGACTTGTTTTAAAAGCCATGCTCAAATCGTACATATACGCGTACGCGTCTTATCCACGTCGAGAGAGGAGAGAGCTACGAGCGAAGGGCGCGATCTCGTAGAATCGATCGTTGGACGCGAATGCAGGTCGCCTTTTGCGACTTTTGCGTACACGCGTACGCGGTGCGATTAGCGAGTTCAGGAGTAACGAAGTGGCGTTTGCAGAAAGGAGAAGCGATCGTTGGCGCCGGTCCACGTTGCAAGTACAACGCAAACGCCCTGCTTTGAGTGATTCCTCCGTTTGCTTTGTCCAAACTCCACTTGCGCTGCTCGCTTACGATATCGTCGTTATTCAGATAAACCTACCGTCGGTGTAATTAAAAGTAGAAAGGAAAAAATGGTCGATCGGAGCTCGTTAGTGGGTTTGCATGTCCGCATCTACACGTACGCTTTGCGGCATATTATTAAAGAGGACTCCTTTTCTCGCCGCTCGTCCTTTATCTGTCCATTTTATCTTCTCGCTCTCCTTTTCTCCGTCTCCATTGTTTGCTTTGGACATTTCGAACTTGTATTTTTTCTTTATTTCAAAAGACTTTCTTTATTTGCTTTCCTACTTCTCTCGTTTCTCGTTTCTCGTTTCTCGGCCTCTCTCTCTCGCTCGCTTTATCTTCAATCGCTTTTTACTCGTTTGTCTTCGCCTTATGCCTTGTACACTCACGCAATTCCCCCTTTGGTGCTCTCGCAATACGCCTATATATCTTTTTGCTTACCATGGGCGTGTAATTTTTCGCCACTTGCTCTTTCGCCGGCTCTCGTTTCTCGTTGCGCTCCTTGTTTCTTGTTCTTTTTCGCTGATGCCTCGTTTCTTTTCCTTTGAACGGTTTATTTGTTATTTTTTGGTCGACTGAATGCGTGTTGGTTATCGAAAAAAGCTTTTGAATGGATGCGTTTCGAGTTCTCTTTCGACGCGATGCATTCGGATGAACGTATTTTGAAAGCAGCGTGACGTTAAGCTTTTGCGAAAAAAATTCATTTTCGATCGTCCCTTTCTGCCTACGAGATTACTTTAAAGCAGTGCGTACATTGATGATATTTTTGCAAACAATCGCGTTGACACCGTGATTCCAGAGATAATAAATTGGTTTTTAACAACGATATCTTTCTATAAGAAACACTAATACGAGTCCAGTACGAACACGACGGATGCCCGCGATAATTAGCACGATAATTAGAAAAAAGTCATCGGGTTTGCTCGAAACGTTCCATCGTTTCCTTCGAATGGTCCTTGCCTAGAAAACAATCGTTCAACGTTCACGTTCAACCGTGGTCAGCTTGCTGTACACGTATATCGGACGTAGCAGTGGCAGCAGGAGCCCTGCACAGTGATCGTGCGTGACCGACGACGAAGGCGAAGGACGTCGAATACATTTGCCACTCTCGAAAACGTGCGCTCCCTCTATCCTTGTGACCACCTCACGCGACTTTGGCGAATCCTCGCTTGATATATACGCCGAAAAACATCAATAATTCATCGCTAGAACTCGTCGTGAGAGACGTCACCACAGCCTCCGCTGTACATTTCGTACGCTGTTGTTTTCCTTTTGTTACAACTTGACCGCCGAAAGTTCTCGAGCCCGATTAATTCATCGTGGAAAATAAGAAACGAAGTGAATCCGCTATGCCGGTTTCAACAGTTTGACAGGAAAATTACAATCGCGCGCTCACGCACAAACGTCAAGACAGTGTTGTGCGTGAGATCACGTGCCACGGTGGATTTAAATGCTAAATTATATGCACGCACATGTTAGTAAGAGAGAGAGAGAGAGAGAGAGTAAGAGTGCGTTTATCAAAGCGAAGCGCAAGAATGTGGTAAATATAAGTAACTTGGGTCGAGACGAGGTGCGGTTTGATATGTACTTCACGTCGATCGATGCAAATTGCGAGACGAGTGAGAGTAAAAAAGCTGCTGTATATTGTACGATGACGTAATAAGCGCTCGAAGCTTATTTTTATCGAACGTCGATTGCATCGATAGTACAGAGAAATATAAACTATTTGAAAAATCGAAACCACAGCTCTCGAAAGAAAAGAAAAACGAGCAGAATTCGAGTATCTCCAAAGCGATGAAAATCGGCGGGGCATGCAAATATCCGTTGAACGTTCGGACAAAGCATGGCTTGTTTTCCGATTCCGCGGTCACGAACGATCTCCCTCTCTCACTCGCGAGGCCATTATCGCGATTAGGCCCCGGGCCTTCTTTTCTCTCTTTCTCTCTCTCTCTCTCTCTCCCCCGCGCGAGTGCGATTATCATAATGATACGTTGGTTGTTGGACCAAGCAGCAACCAACCGGCCAACCAACCAACCTATCGAAACCTCACGACAATGATACAGATATATACGAATATTGCGAGTATTCGTAAGCGTGAGACTCGCATGCCAACTCTCTTCTCTGCGCATTTACTCTGACCTCTTGCTGTAATTACGCGTCGGTTTCTCTCTCTCTCTCTCTCTCTCTCTCTCTCTCTCTCTCTTTATGCATACCTACGCGTGTACACGAGGGTTTTGGCTTAACTTTGGTCTTTGCGCGTGACCTATCCTGTGTCCGGTTTGCGAATGTACCTGTCGTTGGATTATCGAGGATTACCGTGGACGCTTTGCCACCAAAAAACCTCCGCGTCCTCTCACGACTATCGCCCATCGATCAATCCGTCGCTGAAGAATCATTTCGATAGCGCTCGTTAGAATCGTTAGAAAAGGGATTTTCACCTACCGGAGCCGTGTGCTTTGCGCACGGCAAAACGTGAGAAACGCGTTTACGTATAAAAATAGTGTCACTTTTCGCGCTTTGGCTACGCTTGTCTGACGAGGTTCTTATCTTTCGTGGGGCGCGGCAGTCCAAAGTGAAAGTTTCAAACGCCTGATATATCGGTGCGCTCGTACGCTGAAACGGGAGGAAAAGGCAACGATGCTTTTAGCGCGTCGCCGTTGCACACGGCCAAAATCGAACGTCTTGATGATTGATTCGAAAAAGCTCAACACCCAAACGATACAACGCGAGATGCGACAACCAACAGCGTCTACGCGAACGCGTGCTGCGTACAAACGAGGCCTTTTGCGCGTGCTCTCGTACACGCAAACGCTTTAATCTAACGAAATAAAAAAGAACGAGCTTTTTATCGAGTCGACTCGCGTACGCTTGCGCTCTTGGCCGCGACGTAATCGCGCGAGACGATGCTCGAGAACAATGGCGTCGCGATGCTGTCGACCTTTTGTCACCAGACTATACACGAGACGGTCGATTTATGTATTTAGTGTGTGTGTGTGTGTGTGTGAACGACGACAAAATAATCAATCTCTAGTAAGCCAGCACTCGAAGTGGCGATCTTTCGTTCGTAAATTTAAACATGAAACTGAAAAATCAACGATCAAACTTGTCACGCATCATCCCCTTTTCAAAAATCACTTCTCCGAATCCCCGTCACAAGTATCGTGTCTCGTTATATCGCGTGCTTTTCGACTTTGTGACCCCCTCGAATATGTATAATACGTATACATATATTGGACGAGTGCATTGTACATATTTGAACGCGCTTGTGTCGCCCGCATATCATCGATAGGTTTGTAGTGTGCACGAGCGTGAGAGAAAGAGAACGAAAGGAAAATAACGGCGAGAGAAATTTGTACAATATAGCCGTGAGCAAACGCACGCGGAAAGCGATCCTTACATCCAACTTTTGAAGCTACTACTGTTGGTCCGATAAACGTATATATATAACGGGTGCGTACACACGCCCTTTTTAAAAGTCTGCAAATAGGACTTTCCAAGTTTAAAGTTGTTTGAAGTTGCACAGCGAACCGATACTTTTTTAAGAGTAAGTCATTCCGACGATTCGATTTCGCACGATGCGCGATATATTCCACGTCAAAGCCATTATTTTGTCATCCTACTTTCAACGGCAAACCATCAATTACGGCGAATCCTCGTCCGCGAATATTTAATAAACTACCGCACGTACTAACAACCTAAATGTATTTCATCGTCAAAGTCTCGTCCGTAAAAAACGACTAAAATATTAATAATACATCGAAAAAATGCACGAGCACGATTCCAAGTATCTAATTACCATCTCCTGACAAAATCACTAACCATCCTTGTATTTTTGTGTGTTTTCAGGTAAGTACCCGATCGTCGTCACTCGCTTGGGCAGCCTATAATTCGTACGTCGCGTAGTTGTCAGCGAGTGCAAAGGTCAGGTATTATACCCATATACGTATACTCGTTTCGCGCGATTTTTTCTTTTTCTTTTTTTAATACAACGTCCCGCTGTGTGTGTTTCGTTGAACAAGTTGTTACGATGTGCTTTGCAACGGTACGTATTCGTTTCGTTTGTTCGTTTGGTTGGAAACGAGAGGTCGAAAAAAAAAAAAATACAAAGCAACGTTACGCGGTATATCTCCGAAAGAAATTCCGTCAATTATATCCAAAGAAATGTGCGTCGTTCGTTCGTCCGTGACGTCTCCCCCCCCCTCTCTTGCAATTGTGCGTGTGCTATATCGTGTAATATCTTTCAATTGCGACAGGATTATTCGAGCAAAATCTCTTCTGTGCTGCGCTAATTGCTTGCACGGAGCTGGAGTAATTCAATTAGGTTGAATGCTGCGCGTTGATGAAGAAAAATAAGAGTTTTTTTCCCTCGTTGGTTACTTTTTGATTGTAAAAACATGCTTCCTCGAGAAAGACAGAGAGAGAGAGAGAGAGAGAGAGAAAGAGAGCGAGCGAGCGAGCTAATTAATTCGCGTTCGAAGTAGGCAGCAATGTCCGAGCGGTCGTTTGTTTTTTTTTGCGAATGAACCAAACTGTCAGGAAGGCGTCGTTGCATGTTCGATTAGGACTCGCTTGGGATTCTATTATAATAATGAATATTCATGAGATTGTACAACGAATGGACTTTCAATTGGCCGTGTATTGGAAATCGAGAAGGTCTTGTTCCGCGTAGTTCGACTGGACTTTTCATAGTAATATTTCCTTGAAAATGTCGGAAAAACAATAGATGTAAAAAAGCTTTGATTAAAAGCCCAAACATGTACGTATAAAAACTTGAACGAACAACAGCATGTATACGTATAACGCGTGCGTTCTATAGTCTTTGGGATCAAAAGCGTTCGTTACAGGTAGCGTCACATTCCGCGAACGTCGTTGGCAAAAGCATCCCCTTGGTCAAAAAAAAGAAAGAACGCTCTCTCGTCGGCAGAGTTCATTAAAAACACCTAACAAAGGCGCTATATAAATACGACGAGGTTGAAAAAAGCGATATTCCCAGGTTGGTCAATCGACAGCTCTCTCTCTCTCTCTCTCTCGCTCTTTCGCTTGGCAAAAAGCTTTTTCTCTCTTTCTCTCTTAGCTTGGGTTGTTTGTTTTCCACGAGCGTCGTCGCGCGCACGCTTGTGCTTGTAAATTGACTTTTCTTTCGAGTTAAGAGAGAAAGAAAGAGGGGAACGTCTCCTTTCTTCACGGTAGCCGCGTGTCTTACCGTATACAGAAGCCGAGAGAGAGAGAGAGAGAGAGAGAGAGAGAGAGACGGCCGTCGTCGTCGCTGAGGGTCGAGTCGTTGCCCCAACTCTGCGCATCTCTACACTTGTCCTTACATGCTATGCGACGACGTACATATCTACTCGCTTTTTACCATTCACTCGCGAGGAAATCATGCGCTTTTAGACAACGACAACTTATACCTGCGTACCGCGCATTTTAAACCAAATTCAATAACTTCATTTCAAAACGAAGCTTGGGTTACTGGTTCGTAAAATACGCACAACTACACAATTGTGCGTACAACGTGTATTCAACGTGTATACGACAAAACAATCGTGCAAAGCATCGTTGCAGATCAAAAGAAAAACAAAAAGGAACTCGGTATACTAACAACGAATCAATAAGGTTTTCCAACGCTACGAAAGCCTCGCCAAAGAGAAAAAGCTCGCCCGAGTGGACTGCGAGACGCTTGCTGGTGGAAAAACTGCTGTTGGTTGCGTGGTCTCTCACGATGTGGGAAAAGCCGGTATAAATATATAGCGCCAGATTAGATCTATCGATTCTCCGAGCTTCTTCTTCTTCTTCTCCTTCTTCTTGCCGATAGTCGTTGGTGTGTTTTTTTGTTCCAAGGAACAGTCGACACCGTGTTTAAGAGCGTCTTTATAGCGTCGAATCAATCGTAATAGGTTTCTAACGTCGACGGAACAGCCTGCAATATTGTAGTACGTTTTATTTTCGTGGACAAGTGTGTTTCAAAGGCAAACCTTGCTCGTAAATTACTCGGATTAACTCGAAATAATTCTCGATGATAAACTCGAGGATCGGCTTGTTTTTTCAATTGAAGCTTGGAGCGTGTAAAGTGCAAGCAGAGAAAAAAGCCAAGGAAATACACGCGTTAACGTTATCGCGCGTTCGTTGTCGCGAACGTTTTGCGGCTTAACAAGCGGCTAATTGACAAAGCGACGAAAACGTTCGCGCGTCCATAGGTGCACTCTCCACAGCAGGGAAGGTGCACGCGCGTATAAATTTGCGTATAAGTTTTGAAAATATGCGTGTACGTGCAAGGCGTCAAACGAGGCGACACGACCGTTCGCTTTTACGAGCATTTTATCAAGCACCTTATATACTTACACGTGGGTGTTTGATTAGCGATTTTATTTCGGGACCGCGTCTACGAGACACGCGGAAGTCGTTAAAAAACAGCCTCGTCGATTGATCGTAAGTAAGAGAGATAAAAAGACAAACGATCGAGTGCCGATAACGCGTCTCGAGCGTTGAACGCGCTGATTGATATTACGCAATCGTTTGACCAACGCCTTTTCCGGGACTCTCTTTGGCATCCTTGCGAGCAAACGAGCGCTTGAGAAAGCTCGAGGTTGTTTACACTTTGAACAAAGCCAACGCGCCGACGGAGTAAAAACCAAATTAAAGCACTCGACTTAGAGATCGTCCGAACAAGTGAATCACGGCACTCGATAGTTCAACGACGACCGGAATCGGACGAGGGAGAAGAGAGACAAAAGAGAAAACAAAAGGAGACCGTTCGAGAGTTCGAGCGAGTCAAATCAGGCGTCAAATCTAAGGCTCACTTAGCGCACGCGACTTGGCCAAACATCAAACGGCAAGAGCCGACTCACTCGAGGGGGAATTGGTCAAGCGGAGAGGATGCTTTGCTTAATTTTCCGTGGGCGCACTTCCTCCTTGTACCTCGCGGGTGTGACCTTTTCTATCTTGCTCGCGCATCTCGTCGAACGTCTGCGATCGAGTTTGCGATCGAGTTTGCGATCGAGTTTGTCCTTCCGCCTTCGTTTTCATTTCGTTTCGTCGGACCGACCGATTCAACGTCTCTCTCGCTCTCTCTCGCTCTCTCTCTCTCTCTCTCTCTCTCTCTCTCTCTCTCTCGTCCGCTTCATCTTCCTTTATCCGCGTTTGTCGTGTATCGTTTGGAATATTGCTTTCCGAAAAACTATCGTCGACGCAGCGCGAAATTCACCTCCGAACAGCACTGTAATATTTTGTGCTTGGCATACCTGCCTAACAATCTTGATAATCGTCCCGCCGATCGTGATCGTCGCGGCGCCGCATGGCCAACTATTCGAAGCACGCAAAACGTACATCTCCCACATTCAAAAGCTATCAACGAGCGCATTCCCGTGAAAATCGATATTCTTATAGGTACATCTCGTGCGATCGTACGCAGTCAAAGTATACTTGGAAGTGCCCCTCGAGCGTTAAAAAAAATAAAAAGAGAGGCGCCTTTCGCGTAATTGCGTACCGTATGCAAAATCAAATTGGAAAACGACTTTCCCACATGTCCGAATCGTGATACCGATTCTCGCCATCGGCCACACCATTCCAGCGAAGATGCAGCAGAAGGAGAGGAAGAAGAACCAATGGCTTCGACGTCTCCTCCGGCGTATAACGCTCTGTGTTATTTGGTTATCAAGTGTGTGCGTATGCGTGTGTGTATGCGTATGTGTATTGGGGGGGGGAGGAGGAGGAGGAGAGGATGGTGCGATTTAACGATTTTTCGACGACGGCGGCGACGACGATGCGGATGATGATGGATGCGTATATATTCTACGGGGCTTTCCGTTATTACGAGGATGCACTTTTCCGATAGCGTAAGGTTAATTTGGATTGATTTGTTCTCTCCTTCTCTGGGCACTACGACGAAAGATTGTATTTGTTGGCGTGATATTAGCCGTCGGAACGTAATTGAGCTTTTGGCTCTTTCTCGCATCTCGGCACGCGAGTTGATCGTTGAGATATCCCGTGTGTACAGTCGAGCTGGATTCGTCGCGCAAAGTACAATCGTAACTCGAACGTTTTCAACTTGTCACTGCGTCAATGACCGCCTGTAGCGACGCTTTCGAAGAAGAGCACGATTACGTAACGCACGCGCACGTGCTTTAAGATTAAATAAATAAACATACGTATACACTTGTACTGTTGGCGCTCGTTCTACGAAAGTATCTTCATTAACGAGGCGATTATCGAGTAACGGTGCCCACCAATCTCAGCAGTGCATTTTCTTAGGCACGAATTTTTCGCTCTTTCGCGCCCTCTTCCGCTCTCGTGATTTACATCGCGATCAAAAGCTTACTTACTATAGTAATACTAGTTGGATGTGCAGCACGCGCGCAAGTATAATCGATCCACGGGAACTTTAGCTCTGCCAAAGCAGATCGTTAACTTTTCAAGCAATGCAACGCCGTTGCTAACAGCTCAAAAATTCGAGATTTTTTTTGGCTTTTTTTACCGCTCTGCATGTTCGAAACATACATCGTGCAATCGCTCGATCCAATTAAACATTTTCTCTCTCCCTCGGTCTCGGTTCTTTTCGAGGTTTTCTTCAACGAGTTGGAATTTAGCACAGTTGGAATATACGTCTCCTCTGCGGAGCTTGGAACTTGTGAAAAACGCACGCACGCTGCAGAGTTGGCTTTTATCGATTAATTTCAGTGAATCGAAATTGAAACGGCGTCGAGTCAGCTAATTGTCGAGCGCGATGGTTTTGCAAGCGCGTTAATTGACGCGCGGGCCGACGAGACATTGGCCAACGACCTCTTTAATTTATACGGCGCGATGTTACATACGCGTACACACAGCCTACTGTTAATGAAATCATTAGGGAGCTCGCGGGGCACTATTTAACACGAGACTTGGCGATTTACAATTACCAAGGTGTAGCGGGAGCCGAGGGCTCGAACGTTGTACGTGAAAAACGGGCATTCTTTTCCGTTGCTCTCATTCGCGACCACGTGGAAACTCGTTGCGACGACCTTTGTTCGGTATAAAACTCGCGAATGCAAAAGTTGCCGCGTGGATTTATCGGTGCTTGGGTCGCGTTGAAATATGCCGCGCCGTACTTTGTTCACGGGCTCCTCTCTCCCGTGAGCCCGAGACGAAAGGTCGTGGAAATGGCCTGGGGCAAGCGCGAGGAAACGTACGAGGAGTCGTAGGCGTACGCTGATTTGCGAGCGATACTTGTGTTTCATCTTTTTTTCGCGAGCCCTTTTCGCGAGCCCTTTTCGCGAGCCCTTTTCGCGAGCCCTTTTCGCGAGCCCTCGTTCCTCCACGGGCAGAGGAGCCCGTACTTGTCCAAATGTCCAAATGTTGCAGCCGAGCGCTCGGAAAAAAAAGCAACAATAAACATACGTATAGATATCCAACGCGGTGCAGCAAGGTTTGCTATCGGCTGGCAACGGAGTATACGAGTCGTAAAGCAACCCACGCGCGAACAATTTAGGAGACAGCCCATTGCCGTGCAGTGGCCATCGTCGTCGTACGCGAGGCTAACGTCCGCCGAGTAACGAGCGCGTTAAATCGCCCCTCTTTGTCCCTTTTTCCTCGCGTTTCTCCTTCTTCTTCTTCGACTACTGCGCGTATATACTATCGATAATGAATGCGCCTTTTCGCGCTTTTGTACGCCGCTGATGTTTATTTCTCCATCTGTCGCTCGTTCCAAGTGTCTTCATTAAGAGCTGCCGAGATAGAGAGAAAGAGCGGACGACGGTAGTCGATGCGATTGCAGCAGCTTTTTCATCCGCTTGATCTTTCGTCACGTGGTTGCTGTGCTGCGTTACGGATTTATTGGTTGACGACGACGACGACGACGACGACGACGACGACGACGACGATTGTTCGGATGGAGACGACGATGATTCGACGAGAGCTCGCCTTTTATGATTACGATGCCAAGTATGCTCGTGACGAATCGTTGACACTATCGGCAGATTGCTAATTTATGAGCAAGTAATTAACGATGGATCGTTATTTGAACTTGGAACAACGTCCAATAAATAATTCATATTTCAAGATTGAAAGAGCAAGTCGAGAAAATGAGCAGAGACCAAATCGCCACGAATGAAAGTGCAAAGCGAGCGCCTTGCGATCAAAAGTCAAACAATCCGTCTAATTGGATAAATCTGCCGTCGTAGCAACACACATGGAGCCATTAGCATTATAACGTTAACGAATGTTGCCGCGGCGACGCTCACGGATTATCGTGCTGCACGGTTGTTATACTCTCCACGGCACAATCGTTCTCGTCGCATAAGAGCAATTCATCGACGATGGCGCGTTGCATGCGTACACTCTCTCATCAACTGTTCGAAAAGTTTCATCGATAACACCTTACCTACGGTTTCTTGATTTCTTCTTTTTAATTTTTGCTTTGCCAATACTCAACTTTGTGCTGACACGGGAGGTAGAAAGAGAGAGAGAGAGAGAGGAAGAGCGGAAAGTGAATCTTAGCGCTCTCGATTCTCGACGAATATTATAACTGCCAGCGAGAGAGAGAGAGAGAGAGAGAGGGGTCGCGGGCGCATTGACACCAATTGTAGCGTCCGTTCTGCTTTAATTTCGTGCAGTCCAAAGCCATCTCAGCCAATTGTTTTATCTCGCGATGCGTTCAAGCGCTGTACACTCGGTACTTTACTCGTGTTACTGGACGTTTTCAAATAAATTCGTCTTTTTCTTTTTATGCAATAATTCCAGCGTTGTAGTGTTCTACAATATTTCAATGCTAATTCTATTATACTTTTACTTTCCAATTTAACGATTTCTCAATCGAAATTCTTTTTTCTTTTTTTACAAGTTGAACAAAATTTATGTTTGCTGACGCGACATCAGTTACGAGAAATCTTTGATCATTCGTCTAAATTAAGAAATTCTTGCCTATAACGAATACCTAATTACCATAGAAAAGATTTTAGGAACGTGTAAATGACATCATCGAATCCAAAACAACTATTAATTTCTACGTTCAAACAAGCATTAAATGTTCTCTCGACGTTAAAGACCAAGAACAATGTCAATTGTATTTCACTAAATTGTTCTAGAACAAAAAAAGGTGAAATATTTCGACAAAACGTAAACGTCCTTGTAAAAGGAACCTCGAGACAGCCTATAGATAGAAGACGTCGAAAATCAGTTTCTTTCGCCCGCGACACTAGGTAATCGGTAGAAGGCACGAGACCTTTTGGCGCTGCGACTAGCAAGAAAGTACAAACGTCGCGAAAGTCCTCGATGCGCTAAATACATTATTCATTGGAAGGTCTCTTTACGCGTATATTTTTCGTTATTTTTCGTTATTAATCGCCCTTTCCGTTCCGTCTCGCACGCGTACTCGAGCGACGAGGTTCGTCGAGGCGCTCAAGGCCAAATCGTTCCGTCACTTAGAAATGCAAAACCTCGCTCTCTGTTTGTTCTTGTTGTTCTTCTGCGGGAAAACGTCAAAATTAATTTAACCTCCTCCCCCCCCCCCCTCCCCCCAATCTCTTCAAAAAATAGACGTCATTGTTTACGATTCCTGTAGTAAACCAACAATAATGAGCCAGCGAGGACCGTGAAAACCGCAGAGACAAAGCGAGTTTCTCCTCATCCCTTCGTTGTCGTTGTTTTCGCAAAAGAACAAAAGAAAAAAAGCAGATAGGGTGGCAAAGAAGATGAGGGCAACAGATTAGCGGACAGTTTGCGAAACGCTAATAGAATCCCGCGAGGTCTTTGTTGTACGTCCCCCGCGCCACGCAAAGACACTTTACTCTCCCGCTTATACCAGACGTAATTTGATTCGAGGATGCGGGATATCACTCGGTTTACGACGACGCTGGGTATAAGATGCGTCTTTTATAAATGTCAAGCCGTTGTTCGTTTGGCTTGCTTCTTTTTTTCTCTTCGCGTTTGTGCGGGGACTTTTATCAAGGAGATCACACTCGGCAGTGTTGTACCCGTACGAAGCGAAGACAGCTTCCGAAGTGGACTACCGATCGCCACGTGGAATCGTCGATAGTGCGTCGGAAAATGTACTCGAGCGACACTTGCGTATACGAGACAAACAAGTGTCGAATCGCTTGTGTACAGTGGCGCGTTGACGTAACGTCTACAGTTGCGAGGTCAAACAACCACGTAGATGCTGTCGTCGTAAAGGTTCGCGATTTCGAAGACTAAAACAAATCCCTCGAAAGTCGCGTTACTCTCGGTCGCGTCGTTGTCGATAGAAAGTAGAACATTGTTGTACGATCCAGGCGAAGTGCTCGACGCATTCCCCGCACTGCGTTTGGCGCATATCGGGCTTATACGTAACTGTAAACCCAAGGATATTTCACGCGCGCGCCTGACCCAATTCATCGAGTGCTATCGCGTAAAATTCACAACTCAATTAACAGTTGTCCGTCCGTGGGCTGTATCGCCGTGGTAGGCTACGGGTGTGAATCTCGACGAAAAAATACATCCAATCTCTGCGGTTTTTTGGTCCGCTATACGCTACGCGCACACGTGCCTCCTTGACGGCTCGCTAACTGTATTCCGTGCACTTTGCGCGTGCTGCTTAATTTCGGCATACTCTCGCGAGGCGTACTTTGCGTTTGTCGAACTGCGAGATTGGAGAATCGAGCGATGATCGGGATGTACGAGCGTGCGGCGATCGACCAATTGGATTCACAGGGATGTTAGCGCTAACGACGTCGACAAAAAATAGAGACCTGTTGAAGACTTAAATTTAGATATCGCAGAGGAAGTGTCGAAAAACAAAACTAAAGAAGCACATGGCCTCTGCCAAGTTCTTTCTTTTCCTTTTTTCCGTTTTTTACGACTTGCCTCGGCTCTCGGCTTTTCCCACCGACTAAACAGTAATCTGTTACGCCGACGAGTGCGTAAAAATAGCCAAGGGTGTGTATCGAGCTTTCGACTAATTTGACGTTGGATCTATTATTCGTAGCGAGCGACAGTCAAAAAAGTGGTCGTTGTTCGGGAGTTGGCGGTCGAAAAGGCTCGACAATTAGTGGCTTTCTTTCTTTTTTCCGTAGCGGTTAACGAAACCATTTGTTCGGCTTGGAAACGACGGGGTGGAACGGCAATTTCAAACATTCGTCAATTTCGGGCAAAATAAGTTTGTCGCGTACCTTTCTCCTCGTAAATTTAATAAAGATTCCACATGGATCTCTCTTCGTAAAAACTCTCTCGCAGCCCATGCTTGGTTTTTTGCTCGTACCTTTTGCTCATCGCGCGCGAAAACGACCGTTTGATCGACGTAAATTCGATCGATCTCACTGCGCGTCTTTTCTCTTTTAACGTTGTCGGCACTTTTTGTCAACGAGAAAAATAAATAAATACAAAGAAAAGGCTGGCGCGCACGCGCATACTCACGCGTGCGTCCCGCGTCTTCCAGTTTGGCGTGTTGCAATTAACCGGCACGAGAGAGAATCCGATAGTTGAGATTCGATGGAAAATTAGCTCGAAAGAGAAGGACCACCGAGTGATTATACCGTTACCAACTAATTATTTCCGAATAATACCTTCGTTCTTTTTCTCCCTATACGTTCGAGAGACTTTCACATAAATCATTACTCGTGCTACATCGTTGTACGTTGGTCTTATCCCCTATATACTTCTCGACGTCGTCTTGTGGCGCGAGGTTTACTTAGAGATTCTCGACAGTTAGAAGAACCATCTGCCGTTTCGGCAGAACGTTGAACGCTGATCCACTCTCTCTCTCTCTCTCTCTCTCTCTTTCTGGTAGTGTATTAAGAGCGACTTTATTTCGAATACTTTGCACATGTGACGAGTTCCAGAATGAGATACGCGACCGGATTCCAATAGTCAGGAACAGCTAATAATACGCGTTTAAAAGCTACTAATTTACGTATTTTGCCAATCTCATCGAAAAAATCCATCGAAAACCCACGAGAGAGAGAGAGAGAGAGAGAGTGAGAGAGAGCGAGAGAGAAGAAGAAAAGTCACTCGTTATCTCCTTCAATCATCACGAAAGCTCTCGAGAAACCTGGCGATATAACAAAACTCGAGCATGTAAGTATCGTCGGTATAGAAACAGAGTTAGAGACATTCCCATTCACACCACACGAATCTTGAGTAGCGTATATCAAGAAGCCATTAGCGTTATCAATGAGCCAAACTCTTCCCTCTCATTCTCGCGATGGCGCCCAAAAATAGTCTCGTGAGAAACTCGAAACCCTCCACGCCCGAACGAATGCCGCGCGAGTCCTGCACGTGTTAAACGCTCGTAGCGGATTCGCCAGAGACAACAACAAAAAGAAAACGAAAGAGAGAGAGAGAGAGAGAGAGAGAGAGAACTTGAAATAAACGTCTTCACGTGCTTGCCAAATGTATATATCACCTAAATATTTCGTGTTTCGCGATATGGTCAACTTAAACGTATCGTTGCGTGTTACGGATTTACGCAACCAAGAGATACAAAGTTACTTGGAAATGACACGTGACATATGTCACCTCAAACATTTTGTAATATCCTCTTCGTTTTTTTACGTATAAAAGCTTCGTGTCCGCCACACGTAAATCACCTTCGTGCTTTACGTGCACGTGCGCGCGCGCACACATACACGCACACCTATATTTATACGTACAGTTAAAGTTGTCCATATGCACGTGTTAACCCGTATCATTGATGCTTCGTCTTCTTCTTCATTTTTTTTGTTCCGTCTTCTCATTTTTTTCGTCGACAACGAGTGTGTATTTAGGGTAACGGAGGAGAAAGCATCTTACAGTAGTGGGCGTACAAAGGACACAAAGACTAATGGGATTGTGTTGTTTAAAGTTTCTCTTTTTTCTCTTGTTTCTCTTTTTTTTTGTTGTTGTTACTTCGACAAAGGGCAAATAAATGATTGTAATGACACGGGATTTCTTCGATCTAAAACGTAGACGAATTTTCGAAAGAAAGCAAACAATTGCCTGACTTACGTAATCATGTTTGTCAAATAACATTAACCATGTTGTCGATGCAATACGCGTCTTGAAAACCCTTGACAATGCGTCATACGTGCCACCTCCAACTTTTAACCAATCGTCGAAAGCATCAGTCAGCCGACATTCGTAAATTACTTGGACGAAAACAAGTGCATGCGCGCGCGCGCGTACGGCCCATCGATCCCTCTTTGAGCTCCACTCGAAAATCGAGAAGAACCTTCTTGTGCTCCTCCTCCTCCTCCTCATCCTCATCCTTGTCAACCGCAAATGCATCTCTCTTTCTCTCTCTCTCTCTCTCTCTCTCGAGTGTTGTCTTTCAAAGCCGCAGCCCATGGGAACAATTCCGCGTGCTGCTGCTGCTGCTTGCTGCTCTCGTTTTGGCCTCTTTTTGCAACGAGGCAAGCGCGCTCCCGTCCTCGTCGTATCCGTTTCAAAAAAGGATGAAGCCTGCTCTCTGTCTGTGTGTGTGCATGTGTGTGTACGCCATGATACATCGACTACACTTCGCATCTCTTGTGTTCAATCACGTGTGTTTTGATTAAACCTAGAGAGCGAGAGAGAGGCACATCTCGCGTGAGGGTGTGGTGACAACGAGTGTTGTTTTGTGAGTTATTGACGATGATGCTGTTGCTGCTGCGGGTCGACTTGAGCAACATTAACAATTTTGTAAATAATTACAGGCTGCTTCTGTCATTAGTACGAGCTATGAGTTTCCAAATCTATTTTTACGAATCTTATTAACCAGACAAAGGAAACTCTTTATCGAATCCCTTAACACTGTGACAATCTAAAAATACACGTGCCACCCCTTCCTACGAGATTCGTTATGAAATCTCAATTAGTCTTAACCGCGAGTAGTAATCTTTTTCCCGTACGTACGTACCCTCGAAACAGTCGTCTGCTCTACGAGTCTTTTTCTCTCCGACCCCCCCCCCTCCGCCCGTCACTCCTCCCATTCTTGTCTCCACGAAACAAAACATACTTGTGTGTTCGTACGCAAGGGTTTTTGAACGAAACGATACACATACCTTCCCACGTGGATTGTGTGACTGTTATATACGTTTGCGGGGGAGGCTGTATTGCTACTCGCTCGCGGAAGCTATCGGGTTGCAAGCGTGTGGCCCAAACTCGTTAACTGCCTAATTAGATTGGTTGCGTTTCCGGGACGATCCTCTACTCTTTGTCTTTTCTCAATTTTTTTTTTTTTTGGGAACTCTCAAGAATTTTTTTTTCGGCTTAATTAACGGAGAAAAATGTGTCAGTCAACGTAGATTCGCGTGCAGGTGTATCCCTTTTAATCTCGCAAATGCCAACGTCGAGAGACGATTTCAACGAATCGACGGGCAACACTTTTGACGAATAAATTAATTAGATCACGGATGAGATTTATTTACGATCGAGAGGTCGTTACCGTTTTCATCCTTTTTTTTTATCGTTTGGCATTATAACCGTACACCGAAGTAACAATTATCTATTGCTCTCCCTACTCGACAATTTTGTTCGTTCGTTTTCGTTTTCTGGTCGACTAGAACTGAAGAGATTAATACGTGCAAATTAGTTGTTTGGATTGTTTTTCCTGATTTTTTTTGCGCAATTTACTTACGAGAAATATGTCAATTGAAAAGGACACTCGTTTATTTGGCTGGATTAAAACGATACTCAACGGTTATCACTCAACGTGCTCGGTACTCAATCGGTCAATTGAAACCTGAAATAACGTCCAACTAAGTAAGTTGCAGCTACCGTCAAAAACGTGACGTGACGAAAGAAGAAAGAAGGAACCATTCGGCAAGTCCATTAACATTCGGTGCGGCGGGCAAATTACAAGCCCCGCGAGAAAGAAAAAGGCTAATGGAAGTAGCCGCCGCATGCTCGAAGCGGTTTCGTCTTGTCTCTTTCTTTTCTTTGGTGGGTGGGGTCGCTTCTCTCTCTCTCTCTCTCTCTCTCTCTCTCTCTAGATACCTGTAGGAAAAAAATCACGCGGTGAAAATCCGATTGTGACGCAAACTCTGTTTTGTCCGATCATTGAGAAGAAAAAAAAACAAAGTCTTCGTGGGTATTATTTGGTATTATCGGTTTATTCGAGCGGAGACACGCGTGTGTTTGTGCTTAAATCGTTAGTTTTTGATTTTCCTCAACAGAGGAAATTTCGATGGACACGGTGGAATATCGATAGTATCCTATTAATTCTTCGATTCCGCAAAAAAAAATGTCGTAAATAATGTTTGGGCTGGAACGTTGATCGTCGTTTCTTTCGTACAAGAAGATTTTTCTTCAAGCTCGAATGTTGTTTGAAAATATAAAAAATGACTTTTGCCTAACGTAATGCATCGAAGACTATACTCTCTCGTTCACTTATATATTACAAGCAAGTGTATGTCATTAATATTTTCCAAGCTGTAATTTTCCGTACGATACATTCAAAAAGTCGTTAACCTTTAAGCAAGCTCGTAATTCTTCTACCAAACTTGGATAGAATCTTAGAAAACTAAACTAAACGCCATACTTATCTTGGCGAAGCATTGTAACTTGAAACTCATCCTTAAAAAAAATGAAAAAGAGACCAAGTGCAAGGGCCTTCCAAAAACTTTTTCGTGAGAACAGACAACTCGACAATTATCCCCAAACCGTAGCGTTTCATCGATTTCTTCTTTCTTTCCTTCGCAGAAATAGCATTTCCGGTCTTCACTCCGAAAACATCTCTAGGAGGAGGTTGCAATTTTCGACGCGTACGTAACGTGTATATACCGGTGCGGCGAACTTGACTTTGTAGTCGCTGTAAAAAAATCTGCAGCCAAGTTATGGGAGCGTTGTAAAAAGCCTTTATTAGCATGCGCTATAACGCGACGTTGAAACGAAAAAAAAACAAACAAACGGATGCACGTTCTCATCGCGAAATAGTTTTTCAATTTTTCCGATAAAAGAGCACAATAAATACGTAAAAACGCGAATGTCAATCCCCCTTCTCTTCATACGACTTGGTATAAAAAGACCTGTCACCACGGAAACTTGTAAAGCTAGGGAGAAAGAGAGAGAGAGAGAGAGAAATCGACGACGATTACCGCGGACGTTGGCTCCTGTGTGAATTGACGCAAAGAGGAGAGAAAGAAAGAGAGAGAGATAGAAAGAGATGTAGGTTTTTGTGCCTTTTATTGTGTAGGACCTTAATGGATTCTAGAATGTGTATAGTCGTCGTGTGTGAATATATTGCCGCTAGAACTGTAATTCTTTTGATAGGCCAAACGATAGTTTTACGAGCAGCCAATTTGTATTTTTTTCTCTTTACTTTATCTTTTGTATCGAACATTTGTGAAATTGCAACGTACGCGTTTAACCTTAAAAGAAAAACAATCAGTTTCTCACGCGTACCTTTTGTTTAGACCTATAACTTCAAATTGTCCGAATGTCGCGTATAATCTTCGCTCTGGGATGCAAATTAAAAGATTACTTCCGTGTTGCCGACTTAAAAGTGTAATTTCAGATGGTCGTTTAGATTAGAGATTTTTTTGAACGAAGGGTGAGAGGGGATGCCTTTTGGCCATTTGTGCGGTAGAGTTACGAGGCAATATTTGTCGGAAATCTCCGAGAGTAAAAGAGAGAGAGAGAGAGAGAGAGACAGAGTTTCGAGTCATGTTAATTTCTGTGGAGAGTGATGGGAGATGGAGGGAGGATTGGTAGAGATAAATTTGACAAAGTCATCCTGTGTGCATCTTAAGATTTGAGCTTAACAATAGTTACCGTAATTGTTCGAATGTCAAAATTGTAATAAATATTTTTTTTCTAGATATTACGTATTATATATTGCTCGAAATAGACTTAATCAAAAGAAACCGCGAACTTATCAATCTTTCGAACTCCTGTAATTCCGAAATAAGCCAATCTGCCTTCGAAAAAAAAGTCTTCTTTGATCGATCTTTCATCCTTGCTCAACTCTTTTCGTTGATGAGTTCTCCAAAAGAAGTGTGCTATCTACGACACGCACACACGCTCGCATAACGTGCTCTCTCTCTCTCTCTCTCTCTCTCTCTCTCTCGCCGAATCTCTCTTCAATTGGCGTTCGTTATCGCAAATTGAGCTCAATCTTCGTTGCTCAGCCCACATGCTTCTCGTCGTTTTTGTTCTCGCCGCCACCGTTCGTTTCGTTCCTCGAAACGACGCTAATGCTGTTGTTGCTGATACCCGCAGCTTAGATTTGTCTTTCATTGCCAAAGAACGTATATATATATATATATATATATACACATCGACATGGAATTATAACGACGGATGTTAAACTTTTCATTGAGTTTCACGTATAATGAAATATTTTACAATGCCATGTGGCATGTCGTTTGTTTCTCGTATGTAGCGCGAGCTCACGATTTTGACGTAATGAATCTTTTGAATCAGTATATTGCAATGCAAACGCTTTGTGTGCCTAGTTTATATGAATAATTTGTATCAAGCGAGCCTCAAGATGTCGAAAATAATTTCGTTAATTGCACGATAAAACGACAGAAACATTTGTATGGGTCCCAACCTCGTAGAACGCCATTGAATGGCGTTTTTTTAGAAATAAAAAAAAGTCCGAAAATTCTATAGCAAAGTATAACATCATCAACGATAAACCCGTACTTTAACTATCCCCCCCCCTCCCCCTCCCCCATCGGTAGCGTTAAGCCAGGCAACGACCATACATTCCAAAGCTAACCACCGTCATTACACCAAAGAGAGAAGAGAAAAAAGTTGTTTTCCAAATCAGCATTGGAATGATTCTTGCAATTTGCATGTGCACGCAGCGGACAAATACCTCTGATATCGCCTAAGGTAATATAACGAGCCTTATATACGTATGTGTGTGTGTGTATATATACACCCTCTCGTCTAAACGCTACGAATAGAAATCGAAGAAGGAAGAGGAAGAAAGTGATAATATGAAAACGAAGAAGAAGAAAAAGAAGAGAAAGGAGAACGGTGGGGGCGAGAAAGGAATAACCTGTTTTTGCCGATCGAAAAACCTGTTTATTGTGCATTGAATAGATTGACCATCTTTACGAGCTCTTGTGTATACAGTGCCTCTGTATGTGTGTGCGTGTGTGTAAGGGTTTAGATTGCAAAAATTCTATTTATAATCGTTGCCTTACACAAAGTACACACACACACACACACACACATACTTGTGCGTAAAAACTTGGCAGTTTAGTAGTGCGGATATCTTCGATTTTTTTTAACATCAGCCATATATGGTTGCATTTTATCCTAATGGTTGTCTCTCTCTCTCTCTCTCTCTCTCTCTCGTAGTTTTTTAAATAATTCATCGCGGTCAATCAAGCGAGAAAGAGAGAGAGAGAGAGAGAGAGCATATAGCACAGCAGCAGCACGTAATATAATTGAGAAATCGCGCCGAACCTTTCTTAACGAGAAGTGTGTAATTGGAGGTCCAGTTTCCATCTTCGGTATTCTCAACTGGGATACCGCTTGCTGTATTTAGTGATCCCACGGCGATTCATCGAGCGAGTTGCACACACACTACTGACAACTTGTTTTTTTTTAACGTGTCTCTCGATGACCAGAGATATCATTTGTTATAAATGGATAATAATTCAGCTTTCTGTTATTTTGTTATTGGAAAGTACGCTTTAATGTTGTTTCATTGCGATCTGTCTTCTCTTTCCTTACTAAGCAAGACTGAACTCTTGCAGTTACGACGACCATCATCTTTTTTATTTAATGTCGAATATATAGTCTTCCGCGTTGCACGTGTCGCGCGTAGCTTTCTCGATAACAGCAAAAGTTTGGACGGTAAAACAACGCGAAACGCACGAAGCGAGATGGAAACCAAGTCGATTCTCTTCACCATCGCATTCCTTTTGTTGCGTGGTGATATATATTTTTTCGACAAGAGCAGAGAAAGAGAGAGAGAGAGAGAGAGAGAGAGAGAGAGAGAACTGCATTGTCGTACGCCGCAGCTCGAATTTACGAGCACGCGGAATGTCTGGCCTTTTTTGGCCGACACAGACAGACCTTGAAGCTCTTGTCCACCTCGTCGAGAGCTTCGTAAAAAAAGAAATAAACAAGAGCAAGGGGTGAATATCCGAGGGACGTTTTGGTTCAACGTTGTGTGGTATTCGTCGTTATCTTTTCAAACTTTTTTTTAACGGGGAGGGCAGTATTATTCACGGGTATATCTTGCTTTCTCTACGAATCTTTAATCGTCTCCTTTTGTTTCAGCTGCACATCAAAGTACGTAGGCGAATTCTGCCAGTATCTGAATCCATGTCTAACAGGATCACGTTGTCAGAACGGTGGCTCTTGTCTGGCACGACAAAGCCACGGCGGCGGTACACCGTCGTTCGTCTGCAATTGTCCAGTTGGTTATACCGCGAGTTTGTGCGAAATCAAACTTGACAATGCTTGCGATTCGTCGCCTTGCTTCAACAACGGCACTTGTGTACTCAGATCGCTCCACGAATACACTTGCTCTTGCGCTTACGGCTATACCGGTGAGTTACTTATCTTTTTTAACGTAATTAAACGTCGAGAGTCGCTTCAAAAGAAGAGTTTGCTCCCTGGAGACGCTTGCGACGTTGCGCGTGCGACTCGTTGACTCGAGGCGTTAAATTTAAGAGTAGATCCTTGTTGTTCGAAAGTTGCTGAATTCATCGTAAATACGCGTAGGTAAACGATCGAAATCCATTGTCGAAAAAGGACAAAGCATCGGCGTCGTATCGCCGGTCGAACGCTCTGCTGGCGCGCGCAAGTTGAAGGATAATAATTGCCTTCAACTTTGGTCAATCAAAGCGCAATTGCCATGGATACTACGCGATCGATCGCGTAATCGGCGATGCCGAGATTCCGCGACATAATTCGATTCACACACGTTGCACGTACACTTTCGTACAAAATTGACCGAAATCGTTTATCAAACTCCGATACGCAGTGCGATACAATTTAGCCCAACGACGGATTTTTCGTTCGTAACAGCCGTTATAAGCCCGCGAGGCGTGCACTCGTCTACGACTAACGCGTGGGTTGCTCGAGGATTATGCTAATGATTTCCATGGCAACAGCGAGACTCGTGATCATCGTGTATCGTATAGGAGAACGCGACGCATTAATGCGCGTCTAAGTGACTTTTTATGTTACTCGACGTTTTCGTTTCGTTCGAGGTGAGAGGCAGCGACTTTCGTCTTTTTTTCTCTCTCGGACGCTGTGTGCTGGTTCGGGCATTTTTTAGCTCTCTTTCCACCGGGGAATCTTGAACGCGAGCGCTTAATTTGCGATTATTTCGTTGATGTTCGATATTCAAACGCGAGAATAATTGCGGGACTAACCGCGAGACGTATAAGCGCGTACTAAGAAATTTGAATGGAAAAAAAGACAGATTTGCAATCGATTCGATCGCACTGCTACTGCATCCTCCCATTATCTCGGATAATTAGTCGCGCTAATCAGCCAATAGAACCTTGTACGTACTTAGAGTTGAAGTTCAAGAGCTTTCTTCGTCGCAAGTACACGTACGCTTCCTTTACAAACTTCATTTTTTTTATCTTTCGACTTGGCGATTCCGTATCGCGTACACGACGGGTAATTACCCTCCCGTCCACGAAGCTTTAAAACTCGAGATAAGTCGACTAAGATTATACGTATAAACGAGAAAACAACATTTGTACGTGTGCGCGTTTGTTACAGGTGAATATTGTGAAAAAGTGGACTATTGCGCATCGTCGCCATGTCACAACGGAGCGCAGTGTCGCTCGTTGGACAATAACTATCAATGCACGTGCGCGCCAGGATTCACAGGACCAAGCTGTTCCGAGGACATTAACGAGTGCGAGCTTAAACCTTGCAGATACGGAGTGTGCATCAACACTCACGGCTCCTACAAGTAAGTCTGTCGATCTACAAAAGTATACAAATTATTCCATCGATTCGCATCTTCTCGATCGATCACCGTTATTCGCATCGACAACGACCCCGACGCTCGTGACGATCCGATTTCAGAGGAGCAAATTAGCTTGTGTGTGTGCGCGCGCGCGCGCTACGCGGTCGTCTAATTGCGACGATAAGCGATCGCCTAGCTCACCTGTTGTATACTCTCTAATGATCCCACGCGTGGCTTCTATACGTTGTTTGATATACACGTACGATGAGATTTAATTTTTCGTTGAACTTTCTTTTCTCTCTCTCTCTCTCTCTCTCTCTCTCTTCGCCCGTGGCGAGCGAGCGCGTGTGTACAAAGGAGAGAGAATAGCGAAAAGAAGGAAAAAAATAATAAAAAGGAGCGAGAAAAAGAGGGTCCCGAGAAGCCGCAAAAACTGGTTTGGACACCACCACCACCAACAGCACACATAAATCCCGCGTTTCTCAAGATCGAGTCGAGATTAATCGCGTAAAGGAGGTGCGCGCAACCGCGCCATGACCAGATAATGTCGCCTTGCTTCCCTACGTTTTATTGAATTATTAAGAAAAAACAAAGTACTACACCGTCGGACGGGGCTGAAAAATCGTCTGCTCAACGCGCAATTCATCAGGCTGATATGTCTTTCTTTTATTCTTTTCTTTTGTTTAGAAATAGTTTTTGGAAAAAAGTAACATTGAATGCGCCAACGAATTTATCTCGTTGCGCTGAAATTTGAGTTTAGTACCTCAATTTTATTCTATTTTGTTCTAATTCTGATCCATCGACGTGTAAATCATCGACTTGTACGTCGACTTATACTCTAGCTGTACATATGCATGTACCGCGATGTTACTTGCCCGCACAATCGGACGGCTGGCTGGGGGGGGGGGGGGGAGAGAATTCGTCGGATCCTCAAAACCCATTGACGCCCAAAAAATTAAAAGTCTAAGCTCGATAAATCGATCTCACGTGAATTCGCTCTGGACCGTAGCCTTTCGACACTTATAAAACAACTCCTTCTTCGCGGTGTAGAGAGGTAGAGGTAGAGAGAGAGAGAGAGAGAGAGAGAGAGAGCGGAGCGTCTATTGTAAAGTCACGCGCTCGCGCCAATGCAATAAAGTCTTCTTCACTACAGCCGATCGTCATTAGAGTGTATAGTTAGAGCCAACCTTTCTTCAAGTTATTATCCGGATCTGGATTTATCGATATATATGCTATAGATTGCTTGTATAGGTTTTACTACTACCGATTGGCGTACAAAAAAACGAAAAGAAACGCAATGAGTCGGTGCTCGATGAGAGTTTAATTACATAAATACAATTATCGATCGCTGGCAATTTCTGATTAATGAGCGAGTATATAAATGTGCGCGCGAGGATATTGCCACTTGGATTCTCGATTGCGTCTGATTTTATTGAAGGAAAAAAGAAAGAAACGAGCAGTTTAATTGAACGAGCTCGGTTTGTAATTTCGATACAACGTGGTAAAAATAATTTTAGGTAGGTGGGTGTGCAACTTTCGACGCCATGGTTAATTGTCTTCTTTACGAGGCAGAACTTTTTAATACGGTACTTTGGTGGGTTTTCGGTTGTTTTTGCTGGTATTTTGTGAAAAGATGTTTTGATTAATTTACACACGCACGGTGCAAGTTAACTCGTTGGCGATACTGCTCTTTTCTTTATCGTCAATGATTGTTGACGTGCGTTGTACGCGTCGTTACTTCTGATGTAATTTTTACGATGTCGTTTATCAACACGGAAGGTACGTACATCTTTTCCATTTTTTGTTGTTGGCCCATAAACAATACAAGAAGGAAAAAACCTCGAATTCCACGGAAAAAGAAGAACAAAGAATCGGCAAACTAGATATACGTCCGTCGAACGATAGACAGCACGCAAATCGTTGGACTGAAGAAAAACGTGAAAACCTTAAAGATCCACGTTGACTCGCACAAAAGAGAAATCTACCTATTGGGTCTGCCATGGATTCTTGCGCGAAGGGTTCATCGTCGCGTTCGCGCGCGAGCGTAGCGCACAGCTGTTGACCGAAGGAACGAACTGTTGGAATGCCGCTGCGGCTGCACCACCGCAGAGGTAAAGAGAGAGGTTTCTGCACCTGTGCAGGAGCAAAATGTTGCTTCGTTGGATCCCCGACCTTTAAGGGCTTCTTTCTGGTGCTCTCGATTCTCTCTTTCTCTCTCTCTCGCTCTCGCTCCCCTTCTTCCGCTTTTACCAAGAGTGCTGCAACGTTGCTCAGATTTTTGGAAGCCTTTCGGTAGCTATGCATCGCGCGCGCGCGCCTGTGCGTGTGTTATACGAATGGGAGAGCTGTGCCGATGCTACTCCTGCTACAGGTTGTTTTTTTCTCATACAAACGGTTGGGATAACAATTTGTATAATATGTTTTTTCACGTTTACAAGCGTGTCTTGTATTTTAAAATAAGGACTATTGTACAATTCAAGTTGAAATAATTTGTACACTACGTCCAGTGTATAAAACTGGCTTGCTTATAATTCACACACGCAAGTGTGTCATTAATGTGTCCGACGCGTCCGAAAATATGAAGAACGTGCTAGAAGCGTGCTGCTTGTGCTTGGCCATAGTGAAAAAGCGAGAAAGAAAGACAGGTCCCATTTGCGCGGGAGCAGGTTTCTTTACGTTGGTAGATGTCATTCCCACAACATACAGAGAGCGTTGTCGCGTACTTAGTCCTTTGCCCTTGTCGTCTCTTCTTCTTCTTCTTCTTCATCTTTTGTTTCTTCTTTTTTTCTTTCTCTCCTTATTGCTCCGAGCCCTCGAGCGTGCATTCTTCGAAGCTTTCTCTCTTGCGACAATTACACGGGATATTTTAATTGCTCGCTTATATACAAGGCGCTCTGGTTAACGAGAGCGCTGGACTGTTCGACGTTCTACAAACGTTGATTTCTTCCTTGCGAGCAGAGCTCGTGTCCCGAGAGCGTTATTCCCGCAGTACCGAGTCATTTACGGCATTTGCTTGGTCACTTTTACGCGTATTATTTGACGCATCGACAACTCGTTGCTTTTTAATAATATCGTCAACTTCAATCGTAGCCAGTCACGGAGAAAAGCAAAGTGAGCAACGGTAGCGGTGGGACGCGTGTGAAAAAGTCACGAAAAGGCCCTGGCAGCGAGAGAAAGAGAGACAAAGAACACGTGTATTACGCGTGTTCCTGTAAAACTTGCGTGCTCGCGGGGGTAACACTTGTTGGAGCGACCGAGAGGAGAGAGAAACAGAGAGACAGCGACGCACACGCGTGTTGTTTGAAAAAAAGAAAAGGAGAAACGTGACGGCGCATTTGCGGTATTAGGGACAAAAAGAAAAGGGTGAGTAGTCAAGTGACTAGTCAAACTGTACGCGATGACGTCTGAAATGTCGGGTGCGAGAAATAACGTTCGACGAGAGCATCGATTAAAAACACAAACGGTTGTGAATGCTTGCCAAAGAACGTTGAAATCCAGGTGGAAACGATTACAAGAGTACTTGTTTTATTCTACATACAACAATACAGCAGCGACGTCGCAATGTATAGAATTGCGCGTACGTAGATAACGACGAAGAGGTTGGCGTGTGTCTCGACGTCGAGGTCGCGAGGGTCAGTCGTACACCTCGGCTGGCGTGTATTCTCGAAAAAATTAAAAAAGAAACCCACTGGAAGACAATGACACGGAACGAGTCGCGCTCGGTTGTCTGAGAAAAAGACACCGATTTGGCGTGTGCGTGCAGAGCTGGTTTTTTTCGAAACAGTCCACTATCTTTCATTTCGTAATTTTGCGTACGAAGCGTTGTGGTTGCGTTGGCGATTGTTCGTCGGGGCTGAGCTGACAAAATATCGTTTTATCCGATATTACAGCGAAATTACAGCGTTTGGACCGTGCCAGATTTGTAATTCGATCGGTGGATGGACTTTTGTTACTCGTCGTTCGCTAAACCCAAGCTTGCGCGTGCGGATTTGGCGCTTTTCCGTCGATTAGAACGCGAATCGGAAAGCGTATTCCAAACGTCGACATTGTATCCTCTGTAGGCGTCTAACAACGTACAAAAGACTAGCATGTTTGTCGTCGCTAAACGATACGGTAAACCCAGGTAATCGGCGTAACGTTAATCTTTAGGCTAATCGTGCAGCACAAAGTATAACGCGCGTACAAGACAGTCCATCGGAGGACTAGTCAAAGTCTTTGAGCTCGCGCGAGCAATGAAAAAAGAACTCGTTCCTCGGCAACGCCGAGATACGTGACTCGAATCCACGATTTGAAAATTTCGGTACGGCGATCGCCGGATATGCGACAGATGCTCGGTACGCGGTGGCCTCCGTGAAACCTAGCCGAGCCTCGCCTATGCGCGAGGAATATCAAAAGTCGGTGGTTTTCTGGTAGTCGGAACACGATTTGAAAATCTTAATTTTTCGTGGTTATTTTTTTGTTTTCTGAAGCGGGGCCTGGCTCAACGCTTAACGGTGCTGTGACTTTTTCGCGCAATCGCCAAGAATATTCGATGCCAAACGCGTCGAGTACAATACGTTGTCGTTAATTGTTGGCAACAGGATCCAGAAGAAAAAAGCGGGCAGAGAAGGGCTCTGCACAAGCGCGCTTCATCTTTTCGAGAACAAGTTGGCTTGCGATCGTCGCGGGTTCAGGCTGTACGCCGCCAACGGATCGATACAAGCCGCGTTCAAGGGTTTTTCTATTTTTCGCAGCGCGTAATCTTGCCTTGGAACAAATGCTCTTCCGACCTCGTCTTACAATCCAGTAGGCAGGAATTTCGCGCAGACCCGCAATCCGTTTGATTGGCACGAGGAACGAAAGGAGCCGTGGGCAACGCAACCGAACGAACGATCCGTCGCGTGTACCGATAGTAATAGATGGATACGCAAGCGAGAGAACTGTTGTCGCGTCGGAAATGAGCTTGGTTGAGCGTTCGTGGAAGGTTGTACGTATTTAGCGAAGCCTAGGCACACGCGTACGTGTACAATATCTCAGGTTCGTTAAAAGAAGAAACCGATCGATCGATCGTGAAACACACGCGGAATACGGATGCATCTGCGACGCAAGCACGCGAGGGTCCGATACATTATCGCTGCGCTCGTTGTTTTCTTCGTTTATTTTCGCGCCGCGTGTAGGATTCAAATATATCCGAGCGCATCAATTACTCGCCAAAGGGCTACTTGCCAAAGAGCTCATGGCTTGTATAGGAAGCTCCAAAGCTTATTTACAATGCAGATGAGTCCCTTTAATTATTCCATACGTGTATGGATGCGTCCTCGGCTTGCTCGCTCGCTCCTCGTCGTGCACACGTTTGCTTCGTTCTTTTATCGCGGGCGTTCGAGTGAGACGGTTTCGCGGCTCCTTCGAACTTTCGGTTGGGTTCACTGTGGTGTTGCTCGGTGCCAAGGAAGTCCTTTTCGGACGATGATTTTTCTCGGGGTTGTCGACAAGGTGTCGACGGAAAAGTTGCTCGTCAACGTAGAGTCGAGTCGATGGGAGAGTGCCTTTTTTCGAGTCTTTGTTCGTCAACTATCGGCGTGTCCGTTTGGAAGTGAATGATAATTTGCGACAAAATTCAAAGTTACCGCGATGAACAAAAGAGCCAAGCTACCGTTTACAAAGTCGCGTTAAACAACCACTTTGCTAAGGCTATTCCAACTATTTATGCAAATAATCGTGAATCATCGCGTAACTTTGCAAACCTATATACGAGTACACGTATGAATCACGTCAGCGCCCCAACGTCGTCGTTACGTTGCGTTGCCGTTGGAAGTAAAAAACGTTCTATGCAAAAACTCGAGTGTCACAAGCGATTGGACGAACGAAAAAAAACGCTATATCGTACAGAGAGCAAAGTCGACTATCTAATAACGGGAATCGGCGATAATTGCGCGACACGTATATGTGCAGTGCGTGCGTACTCATTAAAGCGCGAGCTTTTCACACGCCTCGAGGAAATTGCGTGCGCGTTTTGGCGACCTCGCACTGTAAAAAAAGGAAAAGAACAAAATACGCGAAACATTCGGATCGATACGTGTTGGATCAATCGAACAGTTGAGTTGTCTGCTAATTTAACTTGAATTTTCTTTCGGTTCAAGGTTTGCGTTTGTTTGAAAAAAAGTAAGTAATTGCAATTAGTCTGCGTTTATATAATCTCTGAAGTCACGTAATTAATGGTTATTCTCGGTAAACCCATAGACATTATCGCGCGTGCGCTAGTTGAAAATAAAATCAGTGCAGCATTACAGTTACGCGACGACAAAATCATACGCTTTAATGCATAATTACGCGAAGGCCGAGAGAGAGAGAGAGAGAGAGAGAGAGAGCGAGAATCGGTTTCTAGGATGCAAATTGCCATTGCACAGCGAGAGAGAGAGAGAGAGAGAATAAAATCATACCAATGGAAACAGAAAACAGGGCGTTTTTAAATCGTAGAATACATGACGTAAGCAAAAGAATCGTTAAGATAATAGATTGATATTTCAGTTTTATCGTATAGGTACAAATAAGCACCGAGGATACGTACGAAATAGTTTCACGATTGGTATGCACGACTTTCATTGTTCCACACTTGCCATTTGTACGCTGAAAAGTTTACAGGTGTCGATGGTGAATTTTTTTGCTTTTCTTGTTTTTTGTCTTCTGCGACTTGGAATTTATTGGCTGTGTCGATTGCAAGTGTAACGGTTGCTTTGATCTTATCTTAACGTTACGATTGTAGATTGTTGTTGCGATGTTCGTAACAAATTGTGCGTTGATTATTCTACGTTGAACGATAACAATATTTTGAAAGTAGACTTTGTTTTTTCGTTTGAACATACGCATTATTGCCGTACGTATTAACAATGGAATAACTCCAAAACCTTTCGCTCTCCCTCCTTTGCTTCATCTTTGTTTCTGTTCCAGCACGACTCTACGTATCTCAACCACGAGTGCATTGCTCCGCGTACAAAACTTACACTCACGCGTGCTTACCTTTTATTTCGTATTTTTGTCTTATTTTTTGCGTTTCCAAGTGTACATAAGTTCCGATCGCGATAATCATCAACGACATTAATAAAGCTAGTAATTCGAATCCTGCACGCGAAATAGAGACGAGAAGAAGAAAGGGAGCGTGAGAGAGAGAGAGAGAGAGAGAGAGAGGGAGGGTAGAAAAGGGATCGTTGGTCGTTTGCATGTTGATGATGATTTTACCATGTTGATTAACGCGAAATTGATAGTCCAATCGACTCCTATGAAGATATACGTTTCAAAATGTGCAGGCAACTGTATCGTTTTGAAACCGCAACGCGCAATGGAAATAACACTCGACTTATTTTACAGATGCTTTAACGAACGAACAAAAATCAAGAAAATAAGTCAGAAATGCCACTTTTTTACATTCCTATACACGTATATCGATACGTTTAACGCGAATAAATAAATGCATTTTACGTATTAAAAAGTCAATGAGTTTCCATTGCAAATTCTCGTGCTATATCAAAGGAAATACACGTATAGCATTAATGGCAAATGCAAAGCGAACGCTTAGCGTGCATTCAATTGAAAAAAAGAAAAAAGGACAAAATCCTGCAAGTAATATCGTTTTTATGGTAGCAGTAGTGACGGCGGCGGCAAGTGAAAGGAAAGGCTTCGTTTCGAGATCGATAGAGCTTTTCCGCACTTAAAATCCCTTTTTAGCCAGCACTGTGAGCGACTTTCGCGTTTCCTTTTCGTTTTTCTCGTTTACATACATCGGCGCTTGCGGGGCGCACGCGTTATGCACTCTCTCTCGACAGGCAGGTAGAGAGATAGCCTATGTATAAATCTTATACGTATACGGAGTATGCGTGTGCCGAAACCGTTTGCACGTTGGTTTATTCCGATTATTTTATTTTGTCGAGAATTTGTGGAAAGTTCGTTGATCCGGCATTTCAAACGAAACGTTGACGTTGGTTCGAGTTGAAAGCTCCAACGTAATTCTCGCGCTACTACGACGTACTCACTGTAGCGCCACCGGATTTCTGGCAAATTGAAATAAAGTAGCGTAAACAAAAGTGTATGCGTGTACGGATGACGTACGCGCCATAAAAATTTATTAGTTCGCGTGCATCATCATCCTCTTCGTGGTGTGTTGGAATAACATATCGTGTTCCGTGAGAAACTTGCCTTTTCGTTGCTTAATTAGCTCGCCCGCGCGCTTCGATGGATTTCGAGCGCGTTTTATCTATCTCGATAGGGCTATATATATGTACATATACATATATATGCTCAAAGTGTAGATACATACTTGAAGCATTTGTTTTACAACTACAACCTTCCTCTTTCTTTTTTGTCGATGTTGATGATTCGCGATATTAAGCTTTTACAATGTTGTGCGTTGTGTGTCTTGCGACGATAATACCGCAATGTTTTATCGATCGTAAGTACTGAAAAATCAAAGAATCGAATAAATGCACCGATTGATTTGTATGGATGTGCCTCAAATTAAACCGTTGTACGGTCTGAAAACAGTGGATGCCCAGCAAACAATTATCCCTGGCATCGTTTTAAATATTTCATTAATCAAGTCGCTCGTATAGTCTCTGTAACAGTAGACGAGGTTCAATTGAGAAAAAGGCCGCTGGCTCGTTTAAGAGTACAGCAGCTCTCTCTCATGGAAAATGAGCAAAACAATTGAGTCGAAAGTCAAGTTGAACGAACGACGGCGGCGACGTCGACGCGTAATGTAATGATTATCGGGTCGCTCCAATTCAGGCAATTACGCCCCTCACGAGAGAGAGAGAGAGAGAGAGAGAGAGAGAGAGAGAGAGAGAAAGAACACGCTGGGAACTCGTAATGCGAATGCGAGTCTTCGAACTCTCCCGAGCGCAAGTGAGAGAAAAACTTTGAAGAGTTTAAAGGGCAAAGAGTATGGCTTTTGTTTTTTCGTTGTCGAGTGTTTGAGAGATAAAAGAGATCGCTGCTAATGACTGATTTCCGCGTGAAACGCGACGAATGAGTTGTAGTAATTGCTTTAGTTATTAAGTCAGTTTTTTCTTCTGGTAGACCGATCTTTGATATAATTTAAGCGATCGATGACGAACGTCGCCGTTATTTTCTTTTATCTCGTTGATACATTGGATTCCAGAACTTTGAAAACGTGTAACATTCGAGCAACGATTTTCGTACCGACTTTTATTTCGCGGACAAATAAAATCATCCTGCATTTCACTCCCGAACTCATTCACCGATTTCTCCGTATTTACACATCCGCGAACAAAAACAAAAAAAGAGATGGAAAATAAAGCCGCACACGCATATGTATCTTGCGTCATTGAAAAAAAGCAACACTTTTTTCCGCGCGTCAGTTCCCATCATCGTTGCACGCATCGTCATCGTTATCTCGATTACGGTGGAAAAGTCTCAATTCCAGCACATATGTTCGTTCGTCCAATTTAGTTGAAACGTTAAAAAGGATTTGCTGATGGTCGTGAGACGAGCGATAATATTTAGATTTCAAAAAGCACGAACGAAACGGCACCGTCCTTATGTAACGTGTCTCTTTCTCTCTTCTTCTCTCCTCCTCCTCCCCCCTCCGTATCTCGACGAGACATTTTTCAATGCACTGCGAAAGAGAAAATGACAAATGACTTGCATTGTTTTGTCCTTTGCAATGCCTACGCACAAGAGAGTATCCACGCGCGTTAAGGCGAAAATGCGCTTTTGATATGCCGTTACGTTCGGAGCTATATCCTTTCATTTGTCAAGTGTCATTTGAATTCTATATACCGGCGTACGTTCTTTTTTTCTCGTCCAAACCATCCATTCTAGTTTCGATCGTTTAGTTTGGTACGTAGTTCATTATTCATGCGTTCGCGATCGTCGGTTGGGTTTCTTGATTGCGTTATCAATAATACGCGTAATAAGCGTGGCGCTAACATCTATTGTCATCCGCCGATTGAAAATCAAACGACGCCTGTACTTCTAGCACGTGTATCGGTAGGTTTTCAGCGAGCGTTGAACTCACTAGCGACAACAACCACTTGTTGCACGTACGCAGACACGAGCGGGGGCGGACCAGAAATCTCGCACACGCACACAAAGACAGCACACAGCGCACGAGAGAAAGTAGAGGGAGCGAAGCGACACGTTAAGTGAAGTCTTAATTGGCTTAAGCAACGCGAGAGAGAGAGAGAGAGAGAGAGAGGAGAGAGGTGAGCGCCTAATTAATTAGTTACCGGGACAATCATTAATTATGGATGCTTCCTCGGCACTGATAACGACTCGTCACGTGTCGGCCTTTTCGCGAGAGAAAAACAACGCATAGAAGGATTACGTATCGCAAGGGGGTTGACGAAAAAAATTAAGGAACGGATGGTCCACGATGCTTTGTGTACGTAGCCGTTGGGCATGTCGCGGAAAAAAGTGCAGATCGTCCAAGACAACGCTTAGCGTCAAAGCAAACGCCCTTTTGTCAATCGAGTCCCCGTGCAGCCGCACCAGCGCAATTAGAACAAACACCATGAGCTCTTCCATACGTGAACAATGTGTTACGCCTTATGAATGTGCATCCCTTGCGAGGTTGTTGTAAATGCCACGTGACGTACCGCCTCTCTTTCCGAAGGGTGCAGCCAAACAACGCAAGCGAGAGAAAGATGAGGTGGTTTATTGTCTCCGACGTGAAGCATTGCCAAAAAAAGGGGATGTTGTTTCTCGGATTTAAGGGGATTTTTCGCGATTTGATTGATTTATTTGGACGACATCGATGATAATCTTTTGTGCGTGCGTACGCGTATTGAGTTTTCGGCGGGAAAAAGTAAGATACACACGACGACACGTTTGCACTCGCATGTTGCACGATTGCCGAGGGACAGATTATTACTACGAGAAAAAGTAATCAAGCCTTCAATTGATTTGCTTTCATTTTGTCACGGACGATCGTTCTTATCGATTCGTTTAAAAATACATCTTTACGAATGAGAAAAAAGCCCTCGCTTTTGTATTGTACGGCGCATCAAGTGGCAAACAATAAGAATGTCCAAAAAGCTAAAGCCATAGATCCCTTTCTCGCAAAGAAGCCGTGTCTGAACACCTACACTCGAGTGAATACGGAGTCGCAGAGAGAGAGAGAGAGAGAGAGAGAGTGAAAAACCGCGCGCACTGGGCACACACAGCTTCCACGAAGGAATCAAAAACCATGTATCCCCATGCCCACACGTAGTCTCTCCCCTTATTTCTCTCTCTTTCTCTGCTCTCCGGCACGGAGAGAGAGAGAGAGAGAGAAAAGTAGAGGGGAGGAGAGAGAAAGAGAGAGAGAGAGAGAGAGAACGCGTCTGGTCGGGCGTGGGAAGGGGCCCCTAAGGTGGTGTACTTCTCTCTCTTGCGAGAGAGAAAGAGGGGGGCGCTCGTGTCTCTTTAGCCTGGCGACTGGTTTAGTTAGTCGTCAGCCGTGGCACGCAACCGACCACCACTTGTAGCGTGCGTTTGCATTTCCCTTGTGAATTTTCCTTACTTTTTTTTTCTCCGTTTTTTTTCTTTCGTTCCTCTCGTTTGTTTGTTCGGTTTGTTAGAAAATCGATAAAATATCTGTTAGATCGATAGTTTTGTGCGCGGAACATTGATCGTCGGCTTGTGTCGGGGCAAACGTAAAAAACCAACGACAATAATAGATAACAAGTTAGACGAGTGACATGAGCTGGCCCAATGTGGAGGTACCGCGGAGCAACTCCGTACCATCCGCCACGGCGGCCACTGCCATGCCGTAACACGGGATAGACGCCATTCCCAAAAGATTAATAAAAAACAACTGTTTGGTGTTTTGTGGTGTTTTTTTATTCGCTCTAATGTCTTTCTTCTCTGCGATCCGCACAACCGTCAAAACAGAGTTATGATATATTGTTCTTGTTTGGTTTTTTTAAGTACAAGTAAATAATAATTCGAGGAAAAAGTGTGCAATAAAGGAGTAGAAAGGAAAGAAAAAGAAAAAGAAAATTGTGACACGTGCAATTTTGTGATATATATATATATATATATATATACATACATACATATATACATATATACGTATAGATATACAGAGAGATATATATGTATGTTGATCTCGTGTGTTTATTTGGTGAATATTGGCAAGGAAATAATTTGTTGTGATTGTTCTGTGGGATATATCATCAAAAGAAAAAAGAAACGAAAAGAAAGGATAAAGTCATGTGCGAGAGATGCGCAAGTTGATGGTCGAGCGTTGATGCTCGGCGAAATATGAGGGATACTGCCAGCCGTGATCATGACGACCACCAGCCATCTCATCTTCAAATTCTTGCTTCTTACCATACTCGCCGTTGGCACAAGGTGCAACATTTTTTCCTCCGAGTGTCCGCGTGTGCGTCGTTTTGTTGATTAAACGGTTAAAACGTATGCCGTTGTCGTTAGCGTAGCGAATTTCGCGTTTTCCCGTGACCGCTCGAGAAAGTTTGAGTTTCCGTTTCTAAGTTGAGCTTTTTTCGAATAAAGTCGAGAGGAAATGTTAGTCTTCGTAATAGCTTGGATTACAATCGTTAAAAGCGACGACGACGACGTCGAAGTAGAAGGAGAAGAGAGAGAGAGAGAGAAAGAGCGCGCGATCAGACTCCAGAATACAAACGAACGTGAAACTTGTGAGAAAGATACGACTCGTCGTCGTTGTTTTTCGAACGATATTCCTCTTTTATTTTTAAACAACAGGGTCGTCCTGCCAACGATACACGCGTACGCGTACGCGTACGCACGATGGAAAGTCGATACCTGCATTCGAGTTGCAACCGATACGTATATAGCCGTACAGTGGACGTTCATTGTACAAAATCGTCTCCGCTCGCTCTTCGATAGCGGACAAAAAACATCGACTTGTAATTATTTCAATCTCCACGTCGAATTTGCTTTTACGACATTCCTAATATTTCAACGGTTTATGAATATTTTGCCAAGATTATGACTCAGCAAAGGCTTTGAACGCTTTTTTTCTTTTGATATATGCAAATCGCTAGTCGTAAATTTGGTCGAGAATAGAAGAAACCGGTACCATCGGATAGACACTCTAAATGTTATACCTATATATATGTAAATACACGTTTTATTTCCTTTTTTGTTCGCTGATTATTAACGAACGTTGCTTGTGCGCGATCATTTGCAGGTGTATGTGCAACAGCGGGTACACGGGTCAAAATTGCGAAAGCAAGTACATTCCATGCGACCCGTCGCCCTGTCAAAATGGCGGTGTCTGCCATCAAATCGACGAGCTCACCTACAAGTGCACGTGTCCAGAAGGTAAGTCGCACGCATTGTTAGTTGTTGGTTAGTTGCATAAGTTGACCCCACTCGAAGGATTGAAACCTCTCGAGAGCTTTCAACGGGTGAATCTCGAATCGGTCGAAAACGACGACGATCAGAGCTGGAAAAACAAAAACAAAGAAAGTTATTGATTCAGCTCGCTCCCTTGGCCAAAGTAAAATAAGCGTTTTCGGGTGTCCGTCGAATCCGTGCCGGCTCCCCGTAAGGTTGCGCGCGCGCGCGCGCGACAAAACAAACCCCCGCATTCTTTCCCACACGCATACGCACGAGGCTCAACGCCGACAAACACGTGCAACTCAAGACTGTACGGTCTTTCGAGTCCATACCGACGACGACGACAAACGGAAAAAGACCCTTGAACACGAATCGCTACCGGAATAGAAAGTCTTATAACGGAAAAGATATTCTCACGGATCGTCTCGTATAAAGCGAACGCGAAAAGACAAAAAGGAGTCGCGAATTAAGGTGGTCGGTCAAAGAAACGCAAAGCCCCCGAAACGATGGGAAAAATCAGTGCTTAGCAGCCGTGAAAGAAGGGAGGACGCGAGCACGCGAGTACGCGTACGTACACACGGACACACACGTATGCAGCTTGTTGGGAAAAATCAGCGACGTGCGTCGTCTTCTCTCAATTACCCGTCAAGACGGTCCTTTTTCTTTTTTTTACTTGTTCTATCTGCGTTTTCTTGACCCCTACGACTCCCCTTCCATTGGATCTAATTAGACGAGCTCGAGCGCTTTCGTAAGCTACGATTGCCATCTTGACGCGCGTTTTTCGGCTAGATGCGACGCGAATCGACGCTCCTACGTCTATTGTCGGATTCCTAGAAGTTTGACGTTTGCTTGACATTTGTAAAAGAAAACGCCAGACTTTCGCGGTTCAACGTATTGCAGCCATCGGCAAATTACAGCGATAGCCGTAAAAGAAAACAATAATCTTGATACGATCGCCGTAACGACGCCTCGAAGCCTAGGAGGAAAAAAAAAAGGATCGTTAACGCGTTAAAGAAACGAAATATATCGCGAATGCAGCTCAACGTGTAGCGCATACGCGTTGGGGGGGTCAGTAAAGCGTGGCCTCCTTGGAAATCACAATGCGTGTAGGTCTTCTTCGCCGCTACGCGTGCACCTTTTTCCCAGGCGGACCACGGCACCGTGGCGACCCCACCTACGCTCTCTCTCTCTCTCTCTCTCTCTCTCTTCCTCGTACCTACGTACGCGTATACCTGTGTGTTGTTCTCCTTCGAAAAAGGGTGGGGTGGGGGGAGGATTCTCGCCTCTCCTTTTGCACTCGTGTACGCGTACACGTACGTGCGGTTTGCCAAAGGGCTTTTTCATTGTTTCGATTAATTATCGTTCGCTGTGCGCGCAGTCTTGAGAAAAGACGATGATTATTAGCTGGAGCGAACGAGCAAAGGTCGATTTTGGACACGAGAGATTCCGGCAGAATCACGCTAGCTGGGAGTGCAGTGGCTCGAGTACAGTGGCGCGTTGGCGCGAGGACGTTTCGCGCGTTTTCCGATACCTCTCTCCTCTCCTCCTCTCCTCCGTCTGCCTCTTGTTTCGTTTCGTTAGGTACTTTGGATTTTGGCTGGTCGATAACGCTACTATCCTTACGTTGTACTTACGTTGTATCTCGTCGCTATCGTAAATCCTTCCTACACTCGGACGCCAATTCATTGGCCCAGCAACGAGATCAAACTTTGCTTCAATCTTCTCTCGTTTTGCTCGAATCCAAGTTTTGAAGAGGAAGGAGGAATCGTTGAGATATTTTTCCGTGGGTATGAGGGTATTTTAACGAGGTCTCGCGCGATTGGATATTCGATACGGAGCGAGATATTTTTGAGTTTTATATTTACGTACTTTGAGAATACCAACGAAACGAATCTTTTGCTACGGTTATCATACGTAGACGTACGTTTATTGCATTGATTACTTTCGTTGCGCACAATGTAAATGCGATCAATCGTAATTCTTCCTCAATGTTATACATCTCATAGAAATCCTGGAGAGAGAGAGAGAGAGAGAGAGAGAGAGAACACAAAAGATGCCTCTTATCTCTCGCATGTACTCTAGAAACAATGCTCTCTCTCTCTCTCTCTCTCTCTCTCTCTCTCTCTCTCTTACCGAAAGTCCAGTAAAACCAAAGGTTGCCTTTGTCTATAAAAGCTTGTATAGCAACTACAATCCAAACGCGAGCGTTGCTCCGTACACTCTTGCCGGCCATTAGCATAGTTGAGAGCGCGAGTACCCGCGAGAGAGGGCAAAATTGGAATTCCCGTCTCTCTCTCTCTCTCTCTCTCTCTCTCTCTCTCTCTTTCTCTTTCGTATACGAAGAAAATTGCATAAAACACTTGGGTCGTGGTAAGAAAAAAAACTGAATCGATTCGAGATGTAATCGTTAGTTCAATTGTATATTGAAAAGACGAAAAAAAATTAAAACACTATTCGTTACTTTTTCTAGCCTTTCCTTTTTTCTCTCTTTTTTCCCTTTCTTTGTTTTTTTTTGTAGAAAACTCATTACAAGACGAACGGAGTATAAGAGTATAGCTTCCTGTACGCGCTTGCGCTGATTTATAACGGCCGCGGTGACTGCTGCTGCTACAGGCTGCGCGAGCATAAAGTGCGTAGCACAGGGAACAGGGGAGTAGCAATAGCAGCAGCGTTGATACTAAAGTCGCCTCTAGCTAATACTTTCTTTTCCTTCTTTTTATTTTTTTGCGCGTTGCTATTTAGCTCTCGCGCTCGCGTGCTTTGTCCAAGAGCCGAGTGCGCACTCGTTGGACTTTTGTTTGATTTCGTTTTTTTTTGCGAGATTGGAAAAAATTATGGGCTTTTGAAATAGTTTTTGTCGTTGAAGTGACATCAAACGTACGAACGAAAATCTGTCGGGTCTATTTCATAAAAACGCCAGTTATTTCAATATTCCAATGACAAACTTGACCAAGTTGGCTCGACAGCAAAAGTAAGATATTCACTCGACCGCGTCGTCAATCAACGAAGGCAAGTCAACTCCAGCGTGTATGTAAAATAAAAAGGGAAAAAAACTGCGAAAGAATTACAGAGTGCAGCCACCTCGCGTAACCTCCACATATGTTTTTCAATCAAAGGCTCATCCCGCCATACGGCATGCCGCCATACCGATCTCTTTTAACGCGCATCTCGCACATGTACACACACGCGCGCGCGCGCGCGTACCTACGTACAGACGAGTTATCCAAGGGATTCTCCCCCTCCATTTCGACCCTTCTGTCCCTCGTCGCGCTCTGCACAGATCCCCTTTTGATAAATTTTAAACGTCTGCGTGGCACTTAGCTGGGAACGCGTTTTGCCGGCAGGTCAGCTGTTTATCGATTTTTCTCTCCCTCCCTCTCTCTCTCTCTCCCCCCCCCCCCTCCTTCTCTTTGAAGCTGCAGCCAGGGAGGGTCGTCGTTGCATAGTACACGTACGCAAGTCCAATAAGAATCGTAATTGTGGCGTTGAAACAAACGTAACGTCCATTTCAATAACGTGCGAGGTGTAAATATTTGCTGGGAGGGTATCGTTTGAAAGAAGAGTACAATCACGCGTGATTCGTGGTTTTTTCGTTAAAATCATTAGCCGATTATAAAGTTCAACGGGACAATTCGTAAAATTGTCGTAGAGAGATACTGGAAAGAAGAAAACGTCGGTTTACGACAGCGAACGGATCGTCAGCACTCGCCTCCACTTTTCCACGTTACCGCCAACTAACGACTCATCCCGCATGTATATAAAGGCCAAATTAACGATTACCAAGAAAGAAAAACCAACAGCCATACATCATCGCGCGTCTCGCGCGTCTCGCGCGTCTCGACGTCCGTACAAAAATGAAACGAAAGATGAAAAGAAGAAGAGTCGACTTTTGACAAAAGAACAGAAAGAGAAAGAAAGAAAAAGCCTCCCACGCGCGCGCGAAAAAAAACAAAACATCCCGCACACGGGTATTCATCCATTAATAACGTAGCAGAGGCGGCAGCAGCAGCATCGGAGTGGTCGTTGGAAACTTTTGGCAAAGTTCTGTCATCCTGTGACATTGCGAAAAAACGAAGGAACGCTGGCCTATTAACGAGAGCGGGCAACGTTGTTTTGCCTACTTTTCGATGACTCTTTTAGTCGTTCTTCTCTCGTCCCTTTACCCAGGCGAGAGGTTATTTTGTAACGTTGGACTACCGGGGTACTATAACGACTATATTAATCGGGATGGCAACTGCCCCTTCTCTACGCGCTTATTCGGCTGCTGCTGCTGCCCTTGTACATTTTGTTATCGGCTCGCGCGCTCGTTGCAAATTGAGCGTGGCACATAAACAAAAAGCTCAAGGTAATAAGCGAGCAGACTTGTCGATCGGCTGATTGACGTGGCCAGGGGAACAACGACTACCGCACCTATAGCAACAGCAACAACGACAACGACAACGACAACGCCAACAACAACAATAACAACGACAACAAACGAACGACCCAAAAATAATCAACGAGCGTACGTATTTCGTTTCGTTCTCTTCGAGTGTCTCCAACGCGTAGCCACCGACAGGAGCAGCGCGCCTTATACACGTACGATGTTTCCCGCGTAACTCTTCGTCTTCGACGAGCGATCTCGCGCGAGCGCAGCGTACGAGTTGAGGAGAGGCGAAGACGGAAAAACAACGAACGAACGAATAAAGCGCAACGTTCGCACGCGACTAAAGTTTCTCGTGGATTTGAAGCTCGAGTACCTCTCTGCGTGGGCTCGCGGGCTCGCGAATCGATACGCGGCAAACAGGAGATTACCGTGGTTACTTTGACGTTACTTTACCGCGCAAGCGTCGGAATTGTGCACGGATTCGTACGTTGTACAAGTGGTACGATTAGCGCAAGCCTTTACAACGCGACTCTTTGCAATTGTCGCGGCAAAGTTGAGACGGACGACGACAACATCGTACCGTTGCAGAGCGTGCAAGAGAGGGAGAGATCTGCTCTTTTCAATTGTGTATCTTTTTCTCCGATAAAAATTTTCGTACGCGTGACGAATTCGCTTGACCCCTTCTCTTCCTCTCTCGCCCCGCTCCCCCGCCCCTCCAAACATCGTTTGGAAAACAATGGACCTTAGTCTCTGTGTAAAACGAGACCACACCCCGGAGGCGCACGCTGTCTTGGTAAAGTTGTATACGCGCGTGGCTGACCTCGACAATTCTGCCGATTCGTTGTTCCAATGATTAAAGCTAAAAAAAAATTAAAAAAACGAGTACTAATTTAACGACGGGAGGGAGGGCGAAAGATGACGAGTAAGATTAGAACGAGAGTGGTATATACGTGTACTCGTATAACAGTGACTCGTCGAATTCCTTTTCTGGGTTTTTTCTCACATAAGTGCGAAACAGGTACCATTTATTTTTTGGCCTGGACGGAACATGCTCCGTGTACGATTGTTGGACTTTCGTTGTTTTAGAAAAGTTGCTTATGGGTTTCTAACGCGACGCGTCTAGCAAGAAATTTCGAAAGAAAAAATATGGAAAAAATACAGCAGCGTTGAAAAGAAAGGCGTGAATTGCGGTCAGTGGCATCGTAATATATTCGAGTCACAGCCACGAGGCGTCAACTTTGACATTGCAAGAGACGATAAACTATCTTCGAATGCATTCCAAGAAAAAAAGAAAAAAAAAGAATTCCTCCCCTCTCGCCTTTCCTCGACGTAAATACAAGAGAACACCTGCAATCAACGATCGCGCGTAATAATGGTTAGGTCCCCTTACCTTGCATTACGTACACAAACGACGACCAATCCCATATGCAGACTTGTCGTGTCGTTGATTGCAGCGAACGCGAAAAAGTGCGTCACGCGTGTAAACGAACTTGATCGCTTTGGTTTTATCCGCTTTATATGCGATGCAATTTCGCCAGTCCCCCCCCCCCTCTCTCTCTCTCTCTCTCTTCCCGTGTCATTATTATCGTGTTCATTAGTATTAAATACCACACCTGTCTATTCTTTATCCTATCAAAGTCGCGATATTGATACAATTTTCAAATGCGTATATATATGCGCTATGATGCGCCACGTATTATTAACTATACGAACGTGGAGTTTTATTGTTCATCGTAAAATTAACCGAGCGACCAGGCTCAATGGTTACACGTGTATACTAGAGAGAGAGAGAGACAGACACATTTGTTTTAGCGAGTTATTTATTAAAATCCAATTGTTCGTATGCAGCCGAAAATCCCGAGTATCTTCTTGTCCACGCGACACATAAGAATGTCCAAGTCGTCGCCATTGCGATTCGACCTTGCTTATAACTTTGTCGTGCTTTGGGCTGTTTACTTGTCATCGAGCGCTGAGTCATCGGTCACTCTTCCTCGTGTATAATTCCCTTTAATTGTGACAATGTACGCACACATGCATATGACAACGCAGCTGTATACACACCTACCAACACTCGCACATACCAGCGACTTCTTTCTCTCTCTCTCTCTCACTCGTCAAAGAACGTTTTCTTTCGCTTAGCACGAGATTGTTTATTCAAGATTTCTTTTGTTCGATAAAAATGCCGCACTAATTACGCGCTACAACAGACTTTTTAAAAGCCTCCACACAAGAAGCCATGAGCGCTCGCGTGGATCTTGGAAACGAAACAACGACGACAAAAAGAACAGTATCTAATTGGACCAGAAACGAGAAGAAGGAGAAGCGCGAGATAGGAATATGTTTTTCCATCTTTGGTTTTCTCTCGTGTACACTACACTCGTTAATTACAATATTCTAAAAGCTATCTTTGCGGAAGGGAGAGCTATTGACTTGTCCTTCCTCTCACCCCATTCGATCCCGTTACACGTTGTGTAATTATCCTTTCAATTGCTTCTTTTTTGTCGTTGTTGTTGTTTATATATATATATATATATATAAATAATGCATCTTTGGGGAAAATACAAAGTATAACGGTTTGGTCATTTGGAAGATATATCTCGTCGATAGGTGGGTTATATACATCGAGACAGAGACACTGTCGCACAAAAGAAGAAGAAGAAGAAGAAGAAGAAGAAGAAGAAGAAGAAGAAGAAATAGAAGAAGAAGGTATATTATCTTGCAGCCTCATTTGCAAGATCAAGCGCGTGATTTAACGATATATCGAGCGTCATACAGTTCAGGTCTGCGACCTCTCTCTTTCTCGCGTATACGTACGTGTATACCGGATAATAGGAGTTACCCCTACTGTAGCATTAGCATATCTAAGGCTACGATATCCGTGAAACGGTCGCCCCTTTTTAGCCTTTTTTTCTCGAGCACTACACACACCTGGACGTACGAGAATACTCTGCGCCTAGTTTAGAAGCTTCTCTCTTTTGCTCCCTTGAAATTATTACAGCGTTATTTGCAAATTGAATTTCACCCGTATAATCTATCGTTGCTACGCACAAAAGCTCTCGGTATACGTATGTGGTTCCATCGTCCGCTATGAAAAGCTAAATGGTATTTGGCATTAGAGATTGATGGCATCTCGCGCACCTACAATAGATTTGGGTTATCTCCAACAGTACAACGGTATGGTATATACGCGAAATGGCCATTTATAACGTTGCACGCTCGTACCTTTTCTCTCATTGGTGTTTGCCTTATGGAACGTACGTATGTATATTAGGTTATGGCCGGAAAAAGAAAAACAAGAACAAAATTATTTCAAATTGAACGTATATGTACGTATACGGACGTTCATACATGCATGCATGCATGCATATACATAGCGGGATAGATTAAGCCACCGGAAATCGTGAGCCACCCACTCCGAACAGCTCTGTGTAGCGTATTTCGCTCCGTGATTGCCTCGGGCCACTCTCACGTGAATGTATACTTTGCTTGAGCTTTTTGCACGTGATTTACTCTTATCTCTTCAAAGCCCTAAAGGAAGAGTCTCTCTCTCTCTCTCTCTCTCTCTCTCTCTCTCTCTCTCTCTAGCGATTGATTGACTGCCCGCCGCTGGTAGAGTGATTGATGCTGCCGCCGATATACTCTTAACGGCGCGACGATGCTATATAGCGAAAGAGAGAGAGAGAGAGAGTCCGTTGGCTTTGCAAGTTATTGGCTTGTATCTGCGTACAGGGAGGTTTCTACATTTTTGTCGGAACCCAAGTTATTTGGTGGTTAGGTTTGCAACGGTTGTGTGGTTCTTGCCTCCTTCCCCACACTGGCACCTCTGGTCGCATACGGTATATACTGGCTAGACGCGTTTCCTTAAAAAATATCAACGGGAGACCGCGTAGACGTATATTCGTGAATTCGAGATTTTCCAAATGTAAGCCACACGTCTTTGGTCGTTGTTCTTTGTCCGTTCTAGGTAAGCACAAATTAACTGGTAACTTGCCGATTAGGATAAAGCAAGCAATGTCTCGACGCCGATAAAGCTTTGCTCTTACGTCTAATTCTTTCGCGCGAGAATCTAATCACCTTCTCTTTTCTAAGAAACAACAACAGCAACAAAACACGCACGGCCACGTATCTCGAGTAAATTCACTATCCACGCGAGAACACGCACACAGACAGAAAGAACGAGAAATCTTATCTCAATTCGTTGCTAAAAACACACCGATAGCGAACAAGTCTATTCGAGAATTAGTATCCTCGTATCTGTTCAACCATTAATTGGCTATTTTTTTTAACGCTTGTTGAAAAATCAATTTTCACCTATAACACGCGGACGCTCGGCAATAGCAACGGCAGCTCGTACGTTTCACGCTGTGGTCAATTACTCGTATAGCGCCCTTTGAGCAGATCTCTTTCTCGCGCGCGCGCCACGAGAAACGATCGTGTGTATACGTCGTCGAAATGCTCGCGCGCCAATGAATAATTTATATCGAACTAGAGGGCGGCGGCGGTGGCGGGGGGAGGGGGAACTGTAAACAATTACCACGTTATTTCTTCTCAACTTCGAACGTAAAAGAAGGTTTAACGCGCGTTCGGTGACGAACGAAGAGAGAGCATCGTCGATTATTACGCCCGATATGCTTTAGCTGCGTCGCGAGAGAAGGAGAGGTAATTCAAAGGTCAAGATCGTCGATCCGCGGCGGCGGCGGCGACGACGACGACGACGACGTGGTTGCCTCCGGGCATCGTAGTCGCGCGGAAGATTTATTTGCGCAACGAAACAAAATAGTTTAATTATGCGAAAATACGTAAAAAACATTCTAGAACTTCGCCACGCGATGTTTCGGAGGCTCTCTCCAACAATAACACCAAGGGTATATAATACGTTGTAAAAGCCCACAGCACGAACGATCGACGCGGCGCTGTATGTAAATCACGGGCGCACCCACGCCTCTTCGCGCGATGCAACGCATACGAACGAGACGGAGGCTTTATCTGGTTGGATAGATACCCTCCGAGAGAAAGAGGTAGAGCGCGCGTACGTACACGCTGGAGAACGACGCGCTAAAGCTGTTTAGATTACAGCCGCGTGCTCCGATGTAGTTCGAGCTTGTTTTACAATATCTCTCGCCCACGAAAAATAGCAGCAACAAAAAGTAGCCGCGTTATCAGATTTTTAGCGCAGACGTCGCTTTAGCCTCGACAAATTATCGTTAAACGTTTGTCTGCTCGTTTCTCGGAAGACACACGATGAGTGTTTACTTTAATAATCACGATCTCTGTTTCATAAAGCGTCGAGTGAGCAGCAGCTGAGGCGTGCGCGTCTTGCATTACCCACTTGCGTTGGCGCGTCCAACGGATAAAGAAGCCACTCTTCTCTCTCTCTCCCCCCGTGCAAGCCGCTTGCATATACGCGTTCTAACGTTCCTTCACTCTTCCGAGAGATTCTTTTTTTTTACCGCGTCGAGCTTATGCGTGGGTTTTTGAGAGTTACTTTTGAGAGAGAAAAGCAGCAAACAAGCCCTGGTGAACCGATAACTCGCGAGACGATCTCCTTTTTTCGTTGCTGTTTTGCCTCCCTCTCTTTTTCCTTCGCGGAACCTAAGCTCGTTTTCCTTTTCTATACTCGTAAATCAAAATTGTCCATTGTTACGGCGTGAAATTTCGCGCCCAATTATAGGATTGTTTTCGCGTCGACCGGGAAGTAGGGAGATGGAGAAAGATGACGATCGCCTTGCAAATAATTATAGCTAATTGGTATTATTTGTTTATCTTGTTTTTGCAACGACTTTCCGTCGTCGGAAGGAAAACGCCTCTCGAGAGAGACGCTGAACGAGTTGAATAATCCGGTATGTTCAGATAGGATCGAAAAAGGCCAAAAATCGATAATACACTTTGTAGCGTGCTCGGCGTGGACCTGCCGAAGGAAGGAAGCCGAATAAAGAGAGAGAGAGAGAGAGAGAGAGAGAGAGAAATCTCAACCCGTATGGCCAGTCGAATCGTAAATAAGGACGCGATTGTCCTTTTAAGCGGCCTTTCTTCTCTCTTGCCTCGTCGACAAGGGGAAGGGAGGAGAAGCCTCTCTGCCGTACTGTATATGTATATATGCATCTATGTATGTATGTATGTATGTATGTATGTATGTATGTACGTACGTACGTACGTATGTACATGTACCTTGAAGAAAAAGAGAGAGAGAGAGAGGGAGAAGAATGGTAGCCGCGCGACGAGGCTCCATTGTGGGCCCTTATAAGTAGCAGAGACTTGGCCTAGGATTATTAAGGGGAGAACGTGTGGCGCGATGCGTCGAGATTTAATTTCGTCTGGCGAGGCGCGTTCGGTCGCGAAAAAGAAGCGAGACGACAACCTGTTGAGTTCTTTCTCCCCCTCTATTTTTTCTAAGACGACCTGTTGCTCCTACTACTGCTGCTGCACGTTATTTATGTTAGATTCCTTTTTCGAGAACCGATCTAATCTTTTTTTACGAGAGTGCGCGTGTACGAGTCGCCATCGGATTGATTTCGAATCGATTCGAGTTGACGTTTAAGAAAAACAAATCCGCAAACCCTAAATCGGGATCGTTCTCGTTGGACGGTACAACGAAACGTGTATATAGCGACGCGTACTTTTTTGCCGACAAGAATTTAATTCGATTTGGGGAGCAGATGATAAATAGCTTTGTTTCGATGCGATTAGAGTTATAAATTAAGGGGACGATGACTCGGGAAGTTTTTTGCTTGAGCCCGCTCGAGACGTTGAGTTTGGGGGGCGGGGGGAGGATAGAGGGAGGCAAGAGACCGCCTTCGGTTTTAATAAACTTTTTATTTCAAAACTCCGAGCATATTCGTCTAATAAATAACTAGTTTTTGTTGGGTTTTTCGAAGGAGAAAGAGTTTAAATGGAACAATGAATATTCATAGGAGGGTTTAACGATCCAATTAATTTTGCCGGGCGAAACTTTTGATTTAGTTTGGTGCTCGCTTCGAGAAAGAACTTGATCCCGTCTTCACGGTAGCGTTTGACGTCTCGTAATAACTCATTCCCTCCTCTCTCCTTCGTGCATTTATCAATTTCTAATTTCACCGTTAAAAAGAACAAACGATCTAACGTGCTCTCCAACGTTTGCGCGTAGCTCCTTTTTCCAATCTTTTTCTTTTACTTATTTACAATGTCAAAGAATACCTCGCGAGTATGAACTCTTTTCCAAAAAACAACCACCAGAACAACAACAAAAAATGAACGATCTCGAGCGTCGATCGTGAGTCAGAGAGAAAGAAGACGAAGAAGAAGAAGAAGAAGAAGAAGCAACAGGTTGGTGCGGATTCCGAAATTACGCTTTGGCTGCTTGCGCGAGCGAGCGAATAATTTTTTCTTTTTTCTTTCCCTCCTCTCGTTCTCTCTGGCGTATGCGTTCCCCTCTCCTTATTCGCGTGTGCACCCCCATGGCGTGCCGTCGCCGGTTTTTTGGCCTCCGGCATAGCCTGGTGGTGGGGTTATACACAAGCCAGCGAGCCAGCTTGCCAAGCCTCTCTCTCTCTCTCTCTCTCTCTGAAACCTTTCGGAGAGGAAGGAGCGAGAGTCACCGCCGCCGGAGCCTTCCTTGCTGTGGCGACAGAGATTCTCAATTTTTTTTCTTTCGTTCGTTCTGTAAAGAGTCCTTTGTATATACGCCTTTACGCGAGGTGTCCAGTAAAAAAAAAAGAAGAAAAAAGAGGTTTGCTAGTTCTTAACCTCGAGAGTTTCGCAACGAATATACATACGTATATTTTTATATTGTATACGTGTGTATATTGTTCTGCTTCGGTAATTTCAAAGTATTTCAAGTCGCGCTTGTGCTTGAAATATCGACGAAACATTAGGTTCTCCACACACGAGTAATAACGCTTATCTCTTCAAAAAAAGTAACTATCAAACGAGCGAGCCGACTTTCTCCGTCTCTGCGTATCTACGTGTATAAATAATATCCAGATGCACACCGCGCCCCTCCTTTCGTCGATTGAACTTTTAATTACATTGAAATGATTCCCGCGCGGACTAGAAACTAGTAACCCGGATAACCCACTTATCTCTTTTCTCTCTTTTCCCGACTCGTAACAAATACCAAAACAGAAGAGAGAAAAATTGGCAGATCTCATAATTCTTAGAAACTCTCTCGAATCGTGCTTGATACTCCACCTATATATGTATCTCTCTTTTGCGAGAGAGAGAGAGAGAGAGAGAGAGAGAGAGAGAGCGTGAATGGACGAAAGGAGTCTCGAGAAGGAGGTGGTTGAGCAGGAGGTGCTGATCGATCTTGAATCGTGAAAGTAGGAAGCCTGTGTTATAATGTGTGGCGTGTATAGCGCTGAGAGAGAGAGAAATATAGTAGCCGCAAGTTGAGAGTCCCTGCGAAGCAAGCAAGCGAGCGCGGCATGAGAATTTTCCCACAGTCCCTATATACTACTACTACCACCACGCTCGCTCGCGCGAGCACACCGGGACTCGGGACGCACACCCGCTCTTTCTCTCTCGCGCGCGCACAGCGTTGCCACACCTTCTCTCTTCCAAAGTGCAGCCGTATGGCGTGGAGTCTGTGTGTACGTGTGTACGTGTGTGTGTGTGTGTGTGTGTGTGTGTGTGTGTGTTGAGAGCACAGACTCAGTAAGAGAGAGAGGGAGAGAGATCGCGCACGCCCGATGAGGCGGAGAGTTGCGCTTGAATTTTCGAGAGCGCGTCGAGAGTGTATATTCGTGAGCCACGATCATCTCGAGATTTATTAATTTAAACGAGACGAGCGGCACCTGGTGGCTCTCGCTTTACTTTATGTGGGCCAAATATACGTTCAAGACCTCGTCAATTAAATGCTTTGATAAGCGCCCCCCCCCCTGTCCTTCTCTCTCTCTCTCTCTCTCTCTCTCTCTTTCTCGTCTTTCTCTCTCTTGCTCTTTCTTTCGAGCATTTTCAAGGATATAACTTGTTGCTACGTAGTGCTTACGGAATCAAAAATGCAAACATTTTTGTACGTACTCAAAAAAAATAAATAAATAAAAAAACTGGTTTATCTTCATTGTATATAGAGTCAGATCGTTGATTGCAATGTTATCGTTTTTAAAATACATTAGGTTTTCATAGACTCTCTCTCATTCTCTCAAAGTATTTTTCAATTGACGGATAAAAAAGCTTGAAATACGGACAGCAGCAGCAGCAGCAGCACTGGTTGAAGAAAAGAAGAAAGGCTGATCGCGTGACGGGCAAAAGGACACATGGATCTATAGAAGAAGAGAGAGAGAGAGAGAGAGAGAGAAGCATGCATATGGGACTCCATAGTTTCGTGAACGATTTAAGCGTAGCGTCGTTTCCATGTATTATATTGTCGTCCGTAAAAACTTCACCCTCTTCTCTCTCTCTCTCTCTCTCCCGCTCTCTTCGTTTCGAATGATTCGCCGGATGATGTCCAAATAGAATTGATTGCGATTTATATCTGTCGGTCGCGTCGCTTATTTTTGTACTTTATTTTCCTCGCCATATGGACGAGTTATACCAGTGATGATTTTTTTTTGGTACCGTGTTTTACCCAAATTACACACATTAGCGCGTTTCCTGAAAGAACAACAAGTTGCTTTTGCGAAAGAAAAGAAAGAAAATAAAAAGCTCGCGAAAGTCGCACACGAGGAAGCTTAAACGAAGCGATCGTTTTGAATTACCATCATTTGCCGACCGCCCGGAAGGAAGAAACAACAACTTATGGGGCTTGTTGGGATTGGTACGAGGTCATCGCCTCTCACCTGTGTAGATGACTTTTGGAAAGTTTTACGAAGATTGCGAGTCCATGACTGTTACGAAAAGACAAAGCAGCTGTGTAGGAGAGGAATTTTAGAATTAAGAAGGGAAGTAGGGAGAACGAGAGAGAGAGAGAGAGAGAGAGAGAGAGAAAGTTAAGTCGTACAAGAATCCAGTTGAAATATTTGGTCAGGGCTAGGGTTCGCTGGCTTTTAGGACGACTCGAAGTGCTTCGGATAATACCGAGAGGGAGACAGAGAAAAAGAGCTGTTACTGCTGCATCAACCTTTTAGTCGTTTCCGCTTCTAAGAGCACAGTTTAATCATAAACCGTCTGTCGAGTTGCACTATAGTCGTTTGAATGTATGACGTTTCAGCGTACGATCTTCGACGGTACAATTATTCATTGAACTACATGGCTGCTCGTCAAATAGCAACGAATATTTTCATAACCCAATCTCGATTCAATTATAAACCTATAGTTTGTTTTTATAGTTTTATTTCCTTTTTCTACAGCGTATAAATCTTCGTCCTCTTTCGGACTCGTTAAACGTGATAATTTCAGTCTTATTAGGAACACTCAACAAGACCCTTGAATCGCAATTACCCAACGCAACAATCAGCCGGAGCTAAAAAAAGAAAAAAGTGCGTCTTGACTGTGATTTATTCGTTAGCATCCACCCACGTGCTTCACTTCGTTAAAACCATTCCAGTTATCCCCCCCCCCTCCCCCTCGCCCTTCTTGTTTACAACGATGCAATACTCCCTTCCACCCCTTTTCGATGAATACTCTCACGCGACAAATATATCTATATGTATCAACAGTTATTTACGTACTACGTTAAACATAGAAGTACCGTTAGGTTTTCACGATCACGCCGAAAAATTACGTTCCTGACTTGATTTGCCGAAAAATACTCTTGTTTCCCTTCGTAGGTAGAGGGATGGAAAGAAAAAAAGAATATCGTCAAACGAAAGCATCATGGGAAATAATACACAAGTGCGTGGGTGAGCACGTGCACCTCGTACTTTTTTTCTCAAGGGGGGCTCTGCGAGAAAAAGGACCTCTTTTCTATTGTTGAACTGCTGCTGCTGCTGCTGCTGCTGCTGCTGCGTCTACCTGCGATCCCCAAAACGAAAGGTGCACATTTGCGGGCGTGTGTATACGTGTGTGTAACGGATCGCTTTCTTTTTTTATTTTTTTTTTAACTAAAAAGCAGACGGTCAGTTGTGTTTTGCTTCGACTTTGAAATTTCGAAATGGTAATACCCAATTTTCTTCCAGCCGTTATACGGATCCTCTTTGTTAGAGATTTAGCTCTATGGTTTTTAAAAAATCTCGCGGTTATAGTTGAGGGCTGTCGCAACTTTATAGAAAAGTTAAGCTCGCTTTCACGTTAAGTTGCATCGAGATTTCATTGCACGTCGTCTATTAACTTTCAGCTATCGAAAATTTTCTTTCGCAATAGAGACGTGTGTGAATACATCGAATGATCCCACGAAATATCGTCCAAAAAGAGCGCGGCTTCTCTCCCTTTTCTCTCTCTTTCTCTCTCTTTCTCTCTCTTCCTGTCTCGAGGAGAGATCCAGTGTTGCTCCTTGCACGCGCATTGATGTCTTCCTCGCGTGAAACCCATCTTAGATGCTTTTGGAGCTTCCTTTCTTCTTCTTCTTTACACCTTGTGCGTACGCGTGTAAGCATTGCGAAATCGGACGACGTGGGAATGTTATTTTTTTGTTTTCCGAGGGAGGGATTTCGCGCTCGTTAAACGCACTACTCGTGTACAATTTAGAATACCGGCATGTATAATCTAGAAATAGTTTGTGAAAAATCGAGGACGTTGAAGAAAAAACAAAAAAGAGAAGGGAGAGAGAGAGAGAGAGAGAGAGAGGATTGAAACGGGGGAAGTTTGCGTTATCTTGAAAATCTCAAAGTCATTGATCTTAATTTAAAACCTCTCCCTCGTTTGGAGACTCATTATAGCGCGCGCGCAAAGAGCACAAAGAGTTATCCTCTTCTTGCTGCCGTAGTTGCTATGCTTTTATCATCGTCATTCGCGGCTAATCGATTTGAAAAAAAAGAAAAGAAACACACACACGTACACAAGTAAACTCGTATCGCTGGAACGAAGCTGTGTACGTAGTCTTCGCGTGCAAAACGACGCGAGACCAATCGCTAAGGCAAATATCACGGGCGTCTTTTGTGCAAGTCCTGTTTCTCCATTCGTTCCGCATTTTCTTTCTCTTTCCGCCGTCGTCCTCTTGTTTTTATTTGTTTCGTCGGGTTTCTCGAGACTATATACGTATATATACCGTATATGTATATCGATGGGAGAGAAAAATATTTCGTTCGACCAGTATCTCATGGTAACATCGTTTTCTTTTGTACGTATGAAGGGTCCTCTCGGTTTCGAGTCCGTTTTACCACTGAGTCGATAAAAACAGCGAATGCAGTCGTGAATTACCAACGAGGGCTCGACCACGTTCAAAGTGTACGCGCACGCTCGCGTTGGTCTTTTGCCCAAATTACCACTGTAGCATCGTATATCCGTTGCGCGTGTAAACAAACATGGTCGTAGCGAACAATCGAATACCGAGTGGAATCTCACGCATGTGTCAAATCAAATAAAAAAAAGGAAAAGGATCCCAAGACGTTCAAAAGATAATACAATGCGTTGCTACGTGCGGGACGCATGAAAATTTTTCGTCGCAGAGGCACTTTTCTCTCTCTCTCTCTCTCCCACGCTGTATACTCGTGTACTATATACGAACAGCTACACCAGGTGATTCGTGTAACGCGAGAAGAGAGAGAGAGAGAGGGAGAAGCTTCCACACGTGATTAATCCGATCGATTCCAACTTCCGCTTTTTTTTCTGTTTTTCGTTTGTCGGAAAAATTGGCGTACGTTCACAGTTATAACGTATACGTATATAGTGGCGCGTACAACACTGTTGTAAATCGATGATTTTCATATCCACACGTATCCGAGGTGGTATCGTTCGGTGGGTTCGTGCAAAAGCCTCGCGCGATATAAACTTGATCGCGTGAGAAAGCATACTTTTTATGCATCGATCGCAAGCGAGAGACGATCTCTTTTCTTGCTTTGCTTGGTAAAGGTCTATCGGCCAGCCGGAGAAGACTCTTCTCTATTCCCTCGTGTCTCCTTACATTTTTCTTCTCTCTCTCTCTCTCTCTCTCTCTCTCTCTCTCTCTCTCGTGGGATACACTTCACTGATCTTGCAAATTTACATGGGCGAGATGAATTCACGTGTTTTTTTAGTAAAAATTTGATTACGAGGATACTTAATCGAACGCGTTTTTCCGCTAAACAAAACCGCAATGGTTTATTCGATTCATCTCGATTCAGAAAGGTACGCGCCTTCGTATCGCTTCGTACACACACGCTTGACTTTAATAGATGCAATCCCTCCAAAGAGAGGCCGGAAGAGCCCATCGTGTACGTAATCACGGAAGTACGGAATTGTCTCGTTCAATTCGTTCTGATTGAAAAACATCGCACGCGCCGAAAATAGAGCCCGAGATAGAGCTCGCTGATAGCATACGCGTAATAGATCGTACGAAACACTGCTCTCACCGCGATATGGATATTATTTTCTTTAATTTTCTCACAGTGACGAGAAAGAGCGTACGAGCGGAAACGCGAACGGCGATCTTGTTTTTTCGCTTTTTTCCCACGTGCTACTCGCTGCGACTCGCTGCTATCAAATCGAGTTTTTTTGCGGTTGGAATTCAGCTTCCATCCAGCCTCCGTGTGCTCTAATTTCTGTGCGTATATTCGTTCAAGTCTGCGAGAGCGAGAGCGATTGTCGCGTTTTATCTAACAGAGAAAACCGCAATCTTCGGATACACGTATTGTTAGGCGCGTTGATCGGAAGTCCTCTTTGCGTACGATTTCTATTTTTCGACGGTTTTTTGCGTTTTTTTGCTTTTTGCGAGCGGCGATGCTCCTAATTACAACGATAATTGGTGGGAACGTGGATCCTTGTTTCGAACGACGCCATTATCAAGGCTAGACGGCGTACGTTGTCGTTTGCTGCCGACAGCTCGAGCAACGAGCAATAACCAACCACGAATGTCGAGCATCGTCTCTTGTCGACGATGCAAACGATTATTCGCGTTATTTACGTGCGATATCCGACGCGGAAAGAGGGACAAAGACGACAAATAATAAGCCGCAAAAACGAAACGGAGTAAAAACGTTAACCGCCATCACCCATTCAAACTGTAATCGCGTTATATTTTCTCTCGGTTAATCGCTGCAAAAATTAACGACGACCGCAATAATGTTTGTCATAGAAGTTCGTTACGCTTGACAACAACAAAAAACACACAAAACAAACAACAAAACCAGAGCAACGTCTTTTATCCGCTCGCTTTGCGGTTTCCTCTTTCCCGTCGTCTCGTCGTCTCGTCGTCTCGTCGGAGTCGTCGCGGGCAGTGGAAAAATCGCGAGAGAAAGAGCATCCCCGATCAATTTGGTCCCGCCTTCGTTGGCAATCTGTCGCGCCGTCGATCTTTCACGCTTTGCTGACTATCGAAAACGCCACTTTTATCGTTGTCTTCTTTTACCGATCGATCAACCTGCAAAACCAATATTTGCGTTGACGATAAAAAAAGAAGGTTAACTTGTCGTAAATTAGCCTCCGAAAAATGACAATTTTCCGTTCTCACGTAGACGTGCAACAGTTCGCTTACAATTGGCGTCTTTGTTTTTTCCGCTGTTCAAATTGAAAGTCTCGGGAGCAGCGAAACGATAAAACGATCCTGTAACCGAAGCCATCAGAGGAAATTATTACTTCATTAGAAGTAAGCGAAATATCTCATGCATAAAACATCGGCGTCTAAACCGCAAAAACCTGACTCTCCCTCCGTTTTAGTACCTTTTGTCTCGAGGCGCCTTTTTTTCCGTTACTCTTGTCTCATCACCCTGTGGTTTGATTTTACGTTTGGTCGTTTTCATATCTCGTCACGCTTAATTTCGTCGTCGATCGATGTCTGCGGTTGAAACAAGTCCAACGGCCGTGGAAACACGGACAACGATCGTTTTATTGGCGATGATCAACAACCGTTCAAAACTACGATCGACGTATACTCGATGAAGGCACTTGGAGAATCGCAAGATTTCCATGTCTCGGGTGGTAAAGCGTAATAACCAAGCGAAACAACGATGGCGAGGCGCATCGACCGAGCTCGTGAAAACGTTAATCAAGCGCGAGTTCGTAAAAGTCGATCGATCCAAGCGACAAACTACTCGCTTCCTTTTCCCTCGTGTCGTTGTTCAAACTTGTCAGAGACTCTCGGTGATCCGTCGACTGGATCAAGCAACGATTCTAACACGACGCTGTTTTTTGCAGGATTCGAAGGTGACCAGTGCGAGGTGAACATCGACGACTGCATTGGAAATCTGTGTCAAAACGGTGCGACGTGCATCGATCGAGTAAACGAGTACTCGTGCCAGTGCCCAGCGTCGTTCACGGGTCCACAATGCGAGCACGACGTTGACGAGTGTTCGGTACGTCCGTCGCCCTGTCACAACGGTGCCACTTGTACCAACAGTCATGGTAGTTACTCGTGCATTTGCGTGAACGGTTGGACTGGACCGGACTGCAGTCAGAATATCGACGACTGTGCTGGAGCCGCTTGCTTCAATGGTGCCACTTGTATCGATAGGGTTGGCAGCTTTTTCTGCCAATGCACGCATGGCAAGACTGGTAAGTTTTTACACGTGCGTCTGGTTACGTGCGTAGCTTCGATTAATTATATATAGAACGAGAAATATTCGCAAGGTCAAATCCGCTGCTGCAGCTGCGTTGCGTACGTGTACATAGCCTCGAGGATAGAGCGCAACGCTGTTGCTCACTGGCTGCTGCACGTGCGCTGTTGGTTTCTTCTTTGCCGTAATCGGCAACGCGAGATCGCTTAGAGAGCAACATCCAATACGGCACCGGCGTGTTTTGTCTTTGATGCAATGCTAACGAGGCACATCCAACAACGGAAATTCAAAGACAACCTGATAACCGATTTTATTTATTCGACTTTTTGTCACGCAAGACTTTCTCTTTTCGAGGTCGAGCGACAGGTGCTACGCGTACATGGAACTATCGTCGCCCAGGGCAACGACACCACCCTTCGCGTGCTCTGCAGAGATTCAAGCGTTTCTTCTTTTCCACGACGTTGCGCGTGAAACTGATATTACCGAAAGAAAAATAACGAGTAGAGGGGAGACCGTCCGTACGGCCTTGCCTTAAGCCTTTGGAATACCGCGACGAAGAGAAGACGAAAAGAATCCAAAGATGGATATCGTTGGCGAGTTTCGCGCACGCGTACGCGCGTTTTCGTCCTTGTCCGAACAATCGAATATAATATATACGCGAACGTATATCAACGTCTCTTGTGTTTGTTTTACAGGGTTACTCTGTCATCTGGACGATGCGTGCACGTCGAATCCATGCCATCGGGATGCCGTTTGCGATACTAGCCCAACCAATGGTTCCTTCACTTGCTCTTGCACGAGCGGTTATCGTGGCACCAATTGTTCCGAGGACATCGACGAGTGCAAGCAAGGTAAGATTCGCGATTAATATCGAGCCTCACCTTATTTGGATGTTTTCTAACAATCGAGCTCAACTCGCGGATCGCGCGTCTCGTTGCCGAACGTCTAACGAGATAATCGATAGTTCACGGGGAAAAAGCCGAGCGAGTTTGATTTATTAAGCGGTAACGCGACGTCCTTTGCAATTACACGCGTCATTCGGTAATTCCACTCCTCCGCTTTTCTGCCTCCGTTTCTTTATTCTCACTCTAGTTTGATCCTCTATTTTCCCTTGATTGCACTTTGCCAAGGATTTATCGTACCGTGTACAGAGATACTGTTTGGCCAAACCCGTGTTTTTGCGTTTGCCACTCTGCAAAATGAGTGCAAAATGAGTGCAAAATGGTTTCAACAAAGTTGGGTTCGTTCGACAGACGAGGGAGGAAAAGAACAGCATCGACGGCACAGTAGCTACCTGCACAGACGCGGGACGGAGATTCGGGTAAGCCGATATCCACCACCAAACGCAGCTCTGCTCGGCGAGTGGTGGTCGTTTTGCGCGCGGGACGGATTTCGAGATTGTTGGTTTTGTAAGGCTCCTGGAGGAAGAACAAGCAGGAGAACGAGCGGAGGGGCAAAGACCGGTGGAATTTATTTGGAGGGTGGGGAACGTCGGGACCACGACGACGATGCATCGGACTATTCGCGCGCTGAAAAACTCCTTTTTTCCTTTGCGCTTTTATTTTGTTCGGACGTGCGCGTAGCTTTGCGTGACGACTTTTGCTACGAGGCATCGATAAGTAACCGTTCTTCGAAATATTTACGTTGGAAAATCATTGTAATTACAAGGATGAGAAGAGACTCCTTCCCTCTGTTGGGATGCAGCTAAGGCATCCCCGCGTTCGTAAACCCGTGGAAGCCTCAAGGCCGCGCGTGTAATAACAGTGCCACGTACGGTAGCGTAACTCCAGGCAAACGGACGAATCGTTTGAAGAAATCTTGTTTAATTGTCTCGCATTGTCGTCGCTCGCGTTAGTTACTCGTCGTATACTCGTGCACAATATCGGATTATCGGATTATCGGAATATCGGAGTAACGACGATCGTTATATGTACTCGATATATCGCATAATCGATAATTGCTCCTCGGTGAAAGTCCTCCTCTCCTCGATACGTGGGAAACGTCAGACATAACGCTTGTGCTTGATGTGTTTTTTTCGTTCTGTTGTCTCTTTACAGGTTCGCCGTGCGAGCACGATGGCATTTGCGTGAATACGCCTGGTTCGTTCGCTTGCAACTGTACGCAAGGTTTCACTGGACCAAGATGCGAAACCAATATCAACGAGTGCGAGTCGCACCCTTGCAAAAACGACGGCTCGTGTTTGGACGATCCTGGCACGTTCCGATGCGTCTGTATGCCTGGTAAGTTTTTTCCGCGCCTTCGTCTCGTCTCTTGGTTTGCTCAATTGTACGAGTGTCGATCGACGGTTGCGTAGTTTTTCAACGAATTCGCGCGAGTATTCGTATGCGCGTGCGTGTACGAGGTTCGAAAAATCACGCTTACACAAATGCTCGAGCAAAGTAGAGGCTTCTTCGTTGTTGTCGTTTCTCTCAACAGGATTCGTACTCCACGACTAATACTCCGACGAGAACATTACGTTTACGCGGTGATCGCAAGTTCATCGAGAAACGCTTGGTAGTTTTATGCAAGTTGAATGGCTTTTTGCGAATTAACGAGGCTCCAACGAAACTTCAACGATAATAAACATTTTACACAGCGAAGAACTGTGTTTATGAAGTGAAAGCTGTACGCTAATTAGGAGGAAAATTCACGGCCTTCTTTTTATTTCCATATTCGTTTTATAATACTAATTACGAAGCGAAAACTTTCGCGAAGAATCAATTATAAATATCGCTAAAAATCACGAGCCATCGATCGATCGCGTGGAACTCGTCTTTCTTTTCGAGAACGCGAGCGAGAAAATAGCAGATTTGGCAATAATAAGCAGCGTATAATTCGCAACGCGCAACTCACTTTGGAAAGATCTTCCCACCTCGATATACGCAATAACTCTTTTGGGTGTTTTTGGCGTCGTCGGTAAATTCTTCCGAGATGACAGCTGCAGCGGCACCAGCGCGCTTGCCCTTAATTGTTCGACGCGGAAAACGCCCGCGCTCTACGAGATCCTTATCGCTTCGTGGCGGCGCTCGTTAAGTGAAAGTCTTTTTGCTGCTCGATTTTTCGCCAAAGAAAAAGATAAATAAATAAACGAATGGATCTTATCGATCGCGACGTTTCTTGTTCTTTTTTGCGCGATCGATCGATTCCGTAGGATTACATACTCTGCTTGACTGATTCATGTACGCGCGAAATAATAATAGTTGTTTATTTACTCTTCGTCGCTGTCACAATACGCGATTTCTTTGTAGCCCAGTTCCACGTTAAACTTTTTACTCTCGCTCGCGTTAAAAAATTCTCTCTCTCTCTCTCTCTGTGCGTGTGTGTGTGTCACGACGACGAAGAGTCCCCGTGGAGAACAAACTCCTTGGAATTGCCGTCATCAATTACCGGCGTGATTTCACCGCAGCGGCGACGGCGGCGACCGCCGCCGGAATTTATCGCGTCGCAACGTGTGCCTCACCCCGTTACGCGACTTTCTAATTCGCTATGTATTTCGTAATGGCCGCGCTTTACGCTAACTCTACTACGGGAGGTTTCCTTTGTCGACTTGGAGCTTTTTTTGTAGCAACCTTTTCTTTGCCTTTTGTTTTGTTTTGCGTTTTTTTGTTTTTGCGAGATGTTCGTAAGAGGATCCTCCCGAGGGCTTGAGAGCTTCGGAGAAAGAGGATATTCTTCGCGAGGGATACAGAAACGAACGAGAAGAACAGAGAGAAAGAGAGAGAGAGCAAGAGTCCTCTGACCTCTCACGGGTTTATAACGAGATTTTTTTTGGAGGCCTTCACGTTTGGTTGCAATACTGTTTTTTTTATATCGTTGAACTCGTTTAACTAGATTTTTACCACGCGAAACTTGATATTTCACGTTGAAAAATATATTGGTTTAAAGCAATCTGGCACAAGCCCTCGTACACGTATGTTTCCTGTTAATTCGATACACTGAATAAAGTTATCATCCTTAACCATGACCCCTTCGAGAATTGTTGAGATACATCCGAAAACGTTAATACCTCGTCGACTACAAGCTAATTTTATTATTTTGAAAAGCTACATCTCAACTCGATTGAAGCTTTGGCTTTCGCATCTGCAGTTTTATACATCCGATAAAAAAAGCCACTCGTTAGCCCCCCGGGTACCGAATATACGAATAACGCAAAGAAGAATATGTCATCGCGTGCTGCTGTTGCGTCCAAATCACTTAAGCTGTTACTCGACGAGGGAATTACGTCTGTTGAAACTTGAAAGACAAATTAAATATTACATTGATAGACTTGGACGAAAAATTGACTTTCTGATTTTTACGAGCACCTTACTTGGCTTATTTTCCATGAAAAAGTTTATCGGCGCAAAAGTCTTGTTCATACGGTACACGATGCCGTAGCGCGTGCACCTTTAACAAAAATCCACAGCACAACGAGATATCTTCATATGTACAGCCGAGCTGCATATAGCTATAGGCTTGCTTAGTGAAATATCGCACAGAGGGAGAGAGAGAGAGAGATGGAGATTGCCAGCCTTGCATTGTGTCCCCTTCATACGGACAAGGACAATGGCCAGTTTAATACTCGCGAGGCACGTTGCTTGTGTATCGTTATTTCATATTTTTTACCGTTTTTTTTATACTTTTCCATCGATTCTTATCTTTGGAGCTTTAACGAGTACCAAATTTCTCGCGGACATTCTTCGATATACGTATATAGATGAGTAAAGAGCTATCCGATTTGCACGAGTGTGTGTATGGGAGAGAGAGAGAGAGAGAGAGAGAGAGAGAGAGAGAGAGAGAAAGAGATGAAGAGAGGGAAGGGAATTCAATATGCGAGAGATGTAGCTTATACGCGACGGGGGATTACCCTCGCACACATATATTCTCATTGAAGATTGGGAGGAATAAGAAGATGCCTATCGGCATTACGCCCACGTTAGTTTGTGTATGTGTGCGCGAGAGAGCGTTATCGCAAGGATGATCTTTTCTCTGTGCCTTATCCTTGGCCAGAATCTCCTTCTCGTTTGGACGCTCTTTCCCGGGTTTTTTGTCTTTTGTTTTTTTGTTTTTTTTTCTCTTCTGAACCAAGACCAAACTGTGTCGCTGCTTTGCTGCGTCCCTCGAGATCTTTTCCTTTATTCTTGCTATTTTCTTTTGTTCTTTTTTTCGCGATAGAGACTAGTTCGGTTGGTTTACCAAGCTTTGCTTTCGTTCGAAACAATCGCGATGTTTATAGATTCTATTTGCTAATGATAACGATAATAATTGCGAATACACTGGAAAGAGTTGATCATCCAACAACAAAAAACTCATCGAGATGTTTAACCCTTGATACAACCACAACAACAAAAAACACAACTCGCTTTCATGGAAATAATTCTCATATAGTCTCTCGAGATGTCACGAGAACTCGCTCTCGCGCGAGGTTTTACACGTACATGAAATGTTTTCCTTTTCTTTTATGTTTTTTTTATGTTTTTTTGGGGGGTACGTGCATCGGATGCAACGTACGTGCATTCGTCTTACGTAATGGCTCGACGTTCGCTGATAAATGTTTTACAATGAGCCTCGTACATTCCTATATCTATGTTCGGAAATATATATTGTCTTACGAGAGAGAGAGAGAGAGAGAGAGAGACAGAAGTAGGAGGCGCCATTTGTACGCAACAAGTTTCCGTTCTCTCTGCGCTCTAGTGTGCGTGACGCGCCTCCTTCTCCCTTTTTCTTCTGTGCACACCCCACTGATTCCTCTCTCCCTCTCTCTCTCTTTCTCTCTCTCGTGAGTGTGGAAGTAAATTTCACATACACAATCGACGCGCATAACCTCAAGAGGGATAAATAACACACTTTGTGTGTATGTGTGCAGACAGGACAATGTGTCGCGCGCGGTATGTATGTGTTGTGCATTGCATTATAATATAAGGCATGGCGTCTCTTTTACGATTTTTCGCGCGTGATCGATTGCTCTCTTGCGTCATATCTCTCCAAGAGGGAGCGAGAGAGAAACCGGAAAAGTGAGTTGTCGACTAGCTTCGCATCTCTCGCTTTGTGGAATAGTATTGGATGCTCTCGTTCGTTGTCGTTTATTTGTTCATGTTCATTGAACATTCTCGTAATCGTTTTCTTTTTTTACCAATAGCAATTTTAATTATTTTACTGGTAAGTCAACTTGTCTACTAGCGTCGTTGATGTATAAAATGCAACAATCAAGGTCAGATCAGTACGATTCCTTTTTCAAGTCGTTAATCACTGCCGAAAAAGCGAAAGCTCGTTAGCGAGCTGTTCACTTGGTTTATTTATTTTTTTTATTACTTCACTCTCTTTCGAAGGAGCTATAAAATTCAAGCAATTAAATACTTGCCTTCCCTTGTTCGTGCTACTCGCGCGATTGATTCTCTTTCGACTTTTTTCTTGGTCTCTCTCTTTTTCGACGGTTTGAGGGGGCGTGACGACGCGGCGCACTCGGTGGAATTTCACGTTGGTTCGTTAATTCGAGCTGTGGAAATTGTTCAAATCGTAAAATCAATCGTTTAACGCGAACCGTTAAGAGACGTCCAATAGGAATCGACACCATTGCTCGAGGGATACGAGTCGTGTGTATCGCCGTCGTATACGCCATCGTGTACACTCGCCATCTCTCTCGTTCGGGTGATTAATGTTTCCCCTCGAACTCAATTTCGCGACTGTATCGAGCTTTTGCACGCATCTTAATTACTTCCGGATCAATATGGATCCTCGAGTGCCGTTTCTTCTCGTCGAACCTCGTGCAATTTGTTATTTAACGTATTGCGCGTCAACAAAGTATACGTACGCGCGTGTACAGTAGTACACGGTTAACGAAAAAAACGAAATCGCCCGACCTTGGCGATATCTCAGCTTCCGGCTCTACAACGTAATTGCACAGAGTTCTTGGAAACGGGCGGCAGCTTTTGTCTCTACAGGTGGTCGGCTATTAATAGTGTCTCCGGATATCTCGAGAATACTTTTTTCTCTTTTAGTATGCCAACGATTATTAATTTGACGATTTCTCCGTAATCCACGCAACGATAGGGATTTTCATAAATTTCGTCCGAGTCACTTTGATCGGTTATGAATTTTTAATCCAACGTTGATCGTTCCCGATGAGCGATACCAATTGGTTTTCGAGGTTTCGCCGAAAAAAAAACAAGCTTGACGTTGCGGGACGGTGCGGTTGGATTGGACAATGGTTTTCGAACGAACGAATCAACCTTGATTTTTCTATATCTTTATTTTGTTTGCAACAATGCACGTTCGACAAAATACGTATATTCACAACGTGTTGTTTCTCTCTGCACACTTGTAAGGTTGCTTCGGTTTGTCCATAGGACCACCAAACTGGCGTTGATCGGTCGATGCCATTGCAATCGATAAAGTAAATGCGACGAAAAAGACGAACAATCTACGGAACATGTCGAGTAGCACACGCGACTAAAGTCAAGATGCGAATGAGCAATAAAGTCGTCGAAATGCACGATAAGGAACGAAACGCATAAAGGAGGAAAATTACTTTTGTTATTGACGACAAACGCATACGGATGGAAAAAAACGTTGTTTGATCAAAATTAAATACAAATACAAGTACCTCGTCGTTGTTTCTTTTTAGCCGAAAAATGTTCGCTTCGAAATTATCGGAATCGCAGAATTATTACTCGAGGTGTAGCTTCGTATATTTCCCTCGGTTAAAAGAGCTTTACGATTGTTCGCGTTGAGAGAACCGATGGCCATTGCTGATATCAAAAAACGAACAAAAATAAATAAAAAGAAGACTAACGTACGGCCCCCTCGAGCAAATCTCGATAAAACTTATTCACGCTGGGCGCACAGTCTATCGTATATACGATGATGTACAAGGCAATGAAAACAATACCATTGCAAAGAAACGAGTAATTAGCTCGCTCCCGCTCGTTCGCTTCCTCTTTCGCGAAATCCCAATCTTTTGTTTGCGCGCGTATAAGCGAAGTTTTCAAACAATTTCGCAATATCGCGCGTATTGTTGAATTTCGTCAATTTTTTCTCCGACACACCAACGAAAAATCGTCGCTCATAGTATGGTACACATGAACACGTGAGTGTAACGGGAGAGTAACGCGAGATAAATCGACGAGAAGGAAAAACGGTAAAGTAAAAGCAGCAGCGAACGGATGACGCCAAAGTCGTAAAGCAACTCCTTGGCCCTTCGTATACGTGTATATTTGCCCCATCGTTCTCGGGAGTTCAAGCTCCTGAGAGTAAATTCTCGAAGGACGCTTGTCGCGAAGCGATGACGGACTTTTTCTTGTTTTTTTTTGCAATTCTTATCATTGAGGGGAGTGAGAGAGAGAGAGAGAGAGAGAGAGAGAGAGAGAGAGAGAGAGAGAGAGAGAGAACGAAAACGGTAACTTTGGGAAATTTTATGCAAAGTGATTAACAAGACAAATTCGTTCCCAGCAAATAACTATGCGCGTGCATTCACTAGTTCTCTCTTTTTTTTCGTAACTCGCAAGCGACCCACAACTCACACCCGCGGGAAAAGGACTTGACTTTCTCCTCCTTCCAACTGCTGCTGCTGCTACTGCTACTGCTGCATCCGTATCGCGTTTCAACTCCGGTGGCCTTTATAAACTGTCTCTTTCTCTCTCTCGCACGCGCCCAATGTTCTAAACTCGTGTTGCTCGTCTAATTCTTCTGCCCACAGTACGTACTGCAATGTATGCGTATGCGTGTGGGTGGATCTTATGGAACAATACAAAGAATCGTATTTACATCTATAACCAATGGTCGCGCGCACGCATACAGATACGTATAGACACACGAGGTCGGTCACCTCGCTCCGAGCAAAGGGGGTAAGAAAGCCGTAACGTCGAAGCTTCTAATCGGGCATCGAACGCTTATACTGACGAAGGCAATACCCCCCCCCCCCACCTTCTCTACCTCCTCTTTTCGATGGCGGCTCGCAGATTCCGTAAAAGCTTGCGCGCAAACGCGATCTTCCGTCGTGTAGATACAGTGACGAGGTGTTCGTTTAGAATCCCTGCGTGTATTTCGTTTCTGCGATGATTTATGCGCTCGAGCGCTTGTAATGGGAGTTTTATTCGTCAAACACCGAATAACAGAATAACAAAAACAACGTATAACGTATAACGTTGATGATTAGCGAGCGAAAGAAAAGAAACCATTTATCGACACGTTGATGCAGTCTTTTGACAAAACACAAATAGATAGGGTATAGCTTTAATTTAAATCTTGTAGTTTAACGCAATTATCGAGAGAGATACGGGTGCATCAAAGTTCCTTTGATCGGGAGCTTAAGGAACGATTTTCGACAACTTTCGACAGCGACCACAAGGCACTTGAAACTTTTAAATAAATCGAACAAAAAGAACGCCGATCAAAGCTTATCTCTCTTTTCCTTTCTGTCCTCCCTCGCGTTTCTCGAGAGAGCCGGTGAAAAAAAACAGGTTTCTCTTTTTTCCGCAACGAAGAAATACATTTTAATATTTTATGGTAATGGAAGACGAGAAGAGGAAGAAGAGAAGAGTAGAGACGCGAGGTACGAAATTAAGCTCGTAATCATCGTGGACGACTGCGTATTTTTTTCAAGCATTTTCGGCCACAGCCTCTCGATCGTTGTATCGTCGTTGTGCCGTTGTCACGATAGCGCAACGCCGATGCAGTCTTTCGCAAAAATCCAGCACCTCCGTGATTCGGTTCTTTTTTTCTTCGTTGCAATCGACGCTAACAGACTGTTTGAGAGCTATGGTAAAGTGTGCAAGACACGAAACAAAGTAAGCGTATAAAGAAGCGGAAAAACGAACGAAAAAACGCGTAAAATTCGTTCGGAGCGTAATAACCTCGGTGAGCAGTTGTGTTGTACGCGAAAAATTGTTATTCGGATCAACAAACTCGACGAGAGACTCGACGAGACTCGGCGTAGCGATGTCGATTTAGAAAGTCGCGGCACGTTTCCAGGGCGGTATGGAGTTTTTCGCACTCTCGCGGCAGCGTAGCAGCTATAGCAGCAGCGAAAGGAAAGTAAAGCGGCACCGCCGCCTTTCGACGTACACACAGCCAAGCGAGCAAGCGTAGCGCTCAAACGGTCCTTCCGTCAAAATACTCGCGATCGTTCGCAAACGCTCGTCTCCTTCGTCAAATCGAGTGATTTTTGTTCGCTGTAACTGGACCAAAGAACCGGCGCTCCGAGGACCGATTGGTTGCACACTGCCAAATAACAGCTTCGTTTAAAAGCAACAGTCGAGGAAACGAGCGGCCCACGGTGCACAACTACGACCACTTAACGCCCCACGAGCAGCTCCATCTCTATCGGAGAGCTACGCGTCAACCTCTCCGCGATAAGTTAATGGAAGCGCTTGTCTCTTTTTGCCACTCTTTTGCCCTTTTTCTTTTTCCGCGTCAATAAAGTTTTGTTTAATCACTGCTCTCGTGTATTTTGACTGTTATTTTGCGCGTTGCTCGTGCGTATCAATCAAAAGGAGGACTTTTTTAAAAGTGCATCGAGTGGCTGTACGAAAAGAACAGTCGTTCGTGCATCCCTCTTCGAAAAGAGGGAAGAGGAAGGCGGAGAGAAGAGAGAGAGATAGAAAGGACGAAGCGTGTAATTATCCTCTCGAAGCAGAAAGAAAGAGCTGCACTTAATACATGTATCGCTCGTTAATACCGAAAAAAACTCGCGGTGTAACGGTGAAGCGATGAAAAAAGTTGAAAAGGTTTTTTTTGTTATTGTTTTGCCGTATAAATCCGTCAGTTGTTGTTGCGCAACGCGATTACGGGAGGATATTAAAAAATGTATATTATCGAAAAATCAAACATGTTAGCGGTCGACCTGAAACTTCAACGAGGACGATCGTATAATCGACAAGCTTAATTCGACGCTGCCACCTTCTCTCTTGTTCGAACGTACGCGATGGCAATTAAGTTAACTGTGTAATTCGAAGCTGAACTTGCGCGCGGTATATATGTATTTCTATTTCAACTCTCCGATGGCTTTCGATTGAAAGAATCGCAAACCGTTATATACGTTAGCTTTGATTTTTCGACCAACTATAATTGTCCGTACGTGTGTATATACGTACCCACACGAGTACGCGTATGCTTCAGTTTTACTAATACACTTTCTAACAACAAGAGCGTAGTTGTCGTTGCAAAAATGTCTCCTTCTCGTAACTGTACACCGCACCAAAGTACTTTGCAATGGAACGTCGAAAGACGACACGGGACACAGAAAAGGATCGACGATCAACCGTACGCGCGTAATGGACTTTGTTGTACATGGTTTATCGAATGTAGCGATTTCACGTACTACGTCTTTAACGCGGACAACGATTATCGATTGATTATAATGCAATTATACGGAAACAGAAAAATCTGTATTTTACGCGAACTTTCTCTACGTCGCAATTACACGCAGTAGACACGTCGTTAATTAAACAGCCCTCTCGCCCGTGGATTCCGATCTAATTGGATTAATGCTCCGGCAAAGTTGCGACAAATCGTTTTCGCCGCTTTTTTCGCCGTTTTTTCAGTTTGTGTCGTCAGCTCGAAACAAACCTCGAGCCTTTTCCCAACGGCCTCGCTGTCAGTTTCGGTATTCTCCGGTCGTGGATCAAAGTTTGAACAGAAACAAAAACAAACAGAGCAAACAAACCAGGTGCTCTCGCTCGTGCATATACGTGCCACACCCACGACAACGACCAATCTCGTTTGTGTACGTGTTTCTCGTACACGCGCCATTTGCATCGCTCTCCAACTCGTGCGAGTTTTACGCTCCCCGGCTATTGGCACGGTTAATTCCACTTTTCTATCTCGGCTAACGTTACGTTTGCGTCAAGTTTGCTTGTCTCTTTCTTCCAACGATTGCGTAATAACGTTGGTGGATTTTCGTCGTGGATCGACGATTGCGATTCACGTCGATCTTGCTAGGTTGTTGTTGAATCTCGAACAATCGACAGACCCAGCGTCGGTTCGTCGCCCTACCGTGTCCTTATAAAACTCCTGCCGTTCTACGATGCGTAATTGGTATCTCTTTAGGTAAGCGGCATGCTACATCTTCCTTGTTAATTTTCGTAATTGGTCGACTTTCGTCGCGTCAGGGGGGGAGGGGGGGGGCGAATTACTCGGAAAAAAGGTGAGGCGATACGTTTTCGAACAAATTACGCGTTGCTCTCTTTTGCGTTGTACGAGTTGAACGAGTTATACGTATATCCCCGTTCGTATAGAGTTGTCGTTGTATCGTGCGCCACTTGGAGAGTGTTTCGAGAGTAAAAGAAAACAAAGACGATACATTAACGTGTAAAGTAAATAAAACTTGATGCTGATGGTATATCGCGCGTGACAAGATATCGCGAGAAATTGACTCGAACGTAATAAAAGAAAAAGCAAATTCTTTGGTTTGTTCGTTTGTACACGACTGCCTGGAATTCCTTATTTTGTTGTTGTTGTTGTTGTCGTTTTCTTATACTGCAAACGCGTATAATACCTATTTACCATATCCGTTAAACGCACAGCAGTAGCCATCCCGTAATTACGCCGCTAAAAGCTGGCTATGCACTCGCGACATTGACTTGGCAACGTCGTACTTATCTCATTTCGTTTGCAATTCGCTTATCTCTTCTATATACGCTTACGATTGTAAATCAAACGTTTTGCTCAATTTCACGTCGTTTATTTTTTGCTTCTTTCAACGTTGCCATTTATCGATCTCTGGATGCAAATTCCATTCGACGCGAAACCATGCAACAACCACGCCCGTACAGAGAAAGTTACTATATTTTTTTGTTTTCACGGTTAAAGTGTGATGTAAGTGTGTGTGTGTGTGTGTGTGTGTGTGTGTACGGAGAGAAACAAAAAAGTATTGCCTTCTTTACAACAGCGCAACATTCTTCAGTTTTACGAGTTTCTCTCTCTCTCTCTCTCTCTCTCTCTCTCTCTCTCTCTCTCTCTCTCTCCCCCCCCCCTTGTCCATCGAGTTTCCAGAATTTTTCCTAGCTGCCTGGCTTTTACAGTTATAACTCGTCGAAAGGCTCCGTCTTTCTCGCTGACGGTATAATGAAGTTGTTGCGACGAGAGAGATAGAGATGCTGCGTTGTTACTGTTGTTTCGCAAACAATGTCGTATACGTGCGAATGCACTTGACCATATTCTTCCTACCTACACCAAACGATCGACCAAAAAACAAATGCAACCCCTTTTTATTTTCGTCATCGGGCAAAACGACGCGAATAAGCATTACGCTCCTGTACGGATAACTGACGAGTTCTATAAGCGATACGTCATCTTTGTATTATAAATAAACGTTGTTACGCTCGAAAAGAACAACGAAAAAAAGTCTTTTGGTCAAATTCAATTGGTTTCGCGGAGATTTCTCACGCATAGATTACAATTAAGAGCGCAAGGATCAGAGGGGATCTCGTTTATCTTCCTTTCGCGTTTTACCTATAATCGTATTATCACAACTCTCTGCCTATTACTCTTTTCAAAGAGCTTACTGTGCGCCGTTTTTCACGAGTAGGCGCTCGTTTTCTGTTGTTTTCTTCCGTTTTGTTCTGTTTTGTTTTGTTTGGGCTACTGACCGAAAGGCAATTACCTTCGATTTACTTTCGACTATACGTACATGTATACGTTATGAGAGAAAGCGCGGGCGATTGGTCACCTATGGGAAACCAACTGCAGCAGCAACAGCAGCACGCGAGATATATATCCTTGTATGTTTACATATACATGCACACACACACACACACACACACACACACGCATACAACGTGTACGTGTGTATCTATACCCACGTAATCGGGGCGCAGTCATGGGAGCAGCAGCAAAACAGTATTGGGTGGAGGAGAAAGCGTTTGCATTTTCAAACTCTGTCTTTTTGTCGGTCCGTATACGTGTGTAAGAGTAGGGAAAACGCGGTTTGAACCTTTCGATTCAGCGCACTACCACTATTACTACTCATGCTGTTGCTGCTGTTGTTGTTGCTGCTGCTGCTGCTGCTGCTGGTACTTGCTCGTTTTTTTCGTCTACATCCCACCGTATATATATATATATATACACGTACACATAGACAATCGTCTGAAATGTTGCTTTGTTCCCATTACGATTGATACGATTACCGCTTTGTGCCGGATCAATATCGCATGATTTCGTTACAGCAGGGGCAAGAGTTTTTTCTGACCAAATTCCTTTGAATTTCATGCATTTTTTTATCTTTCGAAAGAACCATCGTATCTTTACGTAATCGGGATAAAACCTTTTGTTTTTATCGGTTACGTTAAATTTTGATACACTTTGTAAAAACGAAACGTTCAAAGCTTCTATCTCTCTTTCGACAAAAAAAAGAAACGAGGGAGAGGGCAAAGACAAAAAATAACACGGCACGTATAACGAGGCAGTGTTTCGGAGAAGCCGACGAGTAGCAAAAGCAGCAGCACGACCTCGATCTCCTTTTTCAGAGTGTGTATATGTATACGACGACGGAGCGAGAGAGAGCCAGAGAGAAGGTAAATTACCGCAGGGCTCCATTGTTATATGTACTCCGAGCTTCGCGCGGCATGATTTACGTCCGGGCGCAATGCGAGAGAGAGAGAGAGAGAGAGAATTCTTTTTTGTTTTTTTGTTTTTGCGACCACGCCGATCTCGCCTTTTTTCGCGTCTTTGTGGAAAACCGAAGAAAGTTCATTGAGAACCATAACCCACCAGAACGTTCAACAAAATCCCAGCTTGTTAAAGCACTACGACAAAAACCACGCTCCGACATTCCAAGCGATCCGACAATTTATCAAAAAGCTCGCAGCATTAATTAAGTTATAACTCTCGCGCGGAACGACGTTCACAAGGTAAAACTATGCGTTCCCGCGTTGTTTCGTCAATGTCCGGTTAAGTAGGAAATGGAAACGACGTACACCGTTTACCGTTGATCGGGAGTAACGAAAAAAACCTCGGAGTTAAATCAAACGAGAGACGTCGATCGCAATTAGTTGGGAGTGCTAATTGGTTGGTAATCGCCGAAGGATGTAACGTTACGCACTGTACGTGTTTTATCCGACGGTTCTTGTTTGAATTTTTTCTGGCTGCCTATTGAATCGATTGGCCAACTTAAATTTTTTGGACGGAAAGGTTTTATTTTATCAGCGAGAGAGAGAGAGAGAGAGAGGGGGGGGAGAGAGTAGGCGATAACACGCGAGCTTTCACTTTGGGGCTTCTGGCAGGAGTCGACGATCTAGCAACGTACGCAAAAACATCCGATCTTGACTCTTGTCGTCCATTTGAAATTGTCACGGTAAAAGGAAACAAAAACTAAATCTTCCGATTTGCTTGTAATTGCTTTGTTACAGGTTTCACGGGTACGCAATGCGAGATCAACATCGACGAATGCGCAGCCAATCCATGCCTGAACAACGGTGTGTGCACGGATTTAATAAACGGTTTCAAGTGCAAATGCGCCGATGGTTTTGCTGGCGTCCATTGTCAAAGAAACATCGACGACTGTGCCTCGTCGCCATGTCGCAACGGTGGCACGTGTCACGACAGCATCGCGCGTTACACTTGCGAATGTCCAGCTGGATTCACCGGAGCATCGTGCGAGACCAACATCAACGATTGCCAATCGAATCCGTGCCACAGTGGCAGTTGCATCGACGGTGAGAATTCGTTCACGTGTAGCTGCTTTCCGGGCTTCACGGGCAACCTTTGTCAGACGCAAATCGACGAGTGCGAAAGTGGGCCTTGCTTATTTGGTGGACGCTGCGAGGATAGAATCAACGGTTATCAGTGTATTTGTATGGCAGGTACTTCCGGTACCAACTGCGAAATCAACGTCAACGAGTGCTACAGTAATCCATGCAGGAACGGCGCCAAATGCGTCGACGGCATCAACAGGTAACAACAACGATCGAGCTTGCGCTTTGTCTCTTCTATTTTTTGGCTTTTGTCTCGTTCGCGACTGTTCCTCTGTCCCGAGACCGTCGAGTGTTCACGCCGTCGTTTGCTCTTTGACAGATACGCTTGCGAGTGCGAGCCAGGTTTCACGGGCCAACACTGCGAGACGGACATCAACGAGTGCGCATCGAATCCATGCGCGAACGGTGGTCGTTGCATCGACTTGATCAATGGCTTCCGTTGCGACTGCCCACGCGGCTACTTTGACGCGCGTTGCTTGAGCGACGTCAACGAGTGTTCCTCGAATCCCTGCATGAACGCTGGTACGTGCGAGGATGGCGTCAACCAATTCATCTGCCATTGTCTACCTGGCTACGGTGGCAAACGTTGCGACGTTGACATCGACGAGTGTGGCTCGAATCCTTGTCAACATGGTGGTGCTTGCAAAGATCGACTCGACGGTTATAGTTGTCAATGTTTGGCCGGTTACACGGGTGTCAATTGCGAGACCAACATTGACGATTGCGCCAATAATCCTTGCCAAAATGGCGGCTCTTGCATCGATTTGGTCGACGACTACAAGTGCGTCTGCGAGCTGCCTCATACCGGAAGGAATTGCGAGAACAAACTGGATCCTTGCTCGCCCAACAAGTACGTTGAAAATTGATGATTATCTTGAACATTGATCGCTTTGTACTCGATCTTTCGACGACTAACGCTCGTTCGATCGCCCTTGTAGATGCCTTCACGGAGCGAATTGCACGCCCTCGTCCAACTTTTTGGACTTTGCGTGTACGTGCACCGTCGGCTACACCGGTCGCTACTGCGACGAAGACGTTGACGAGTGCATCATGACGTCGCCGTGCAGAAACGGCGCTACCTGTCGCAACACCAACGGCTCGTATCAGTGCATATGCGCCAAGGGTTACGAAGGACGGGACTGCGTAATCAACACCGACGACTGTGCTTCCTGTGAGTATTCGTTCCTGTACTACGACCTCGTAGTACGTTCGCGTTTTCGCTTGTTATCCTCGCCGCGACAAAGAAAACTAACGAGAAATATTTTATTTGCAGTCCCTTGCCAGAACGGCGGCTCTTGTTTGGACGGCATCGGCGATTACACCTGCCTCTGCGTCGATGGATTTAGCGGCAAACATTGCGAGATCGACATCGACGAGTGCGTCTCGGCGCCGTGTCAAAATGGCGCCACGTGCAAAGAGTACGTCAACTCGTACACCTGCCAATGTCGACTCGGCTTCTCGGGTATCAATTGTCAGACCAACGACCAAGACTGTACCGAGTCCTCGTGCATGAACGACGGCACTTGCATCGACGGTATCAACAACTATACGTGCGTCTGTCGACCTGGGTACACTGGTTCCAATTGCCAGTACAGAATTAACGAGTGCGACAGTAATCCCTGTATGAACGGGGCAACGTGCCACGACCACGTTCAACGCTACACCTGTCACTGCCCGTATGGATTCACCGGCGAGAGATGCGAGGGTTACGTCGACTGGTGCGCCGAATCGCCTTGCGAGAACGGAGCTACGTGTCTGCAGAAGAGGAACAAGTACGAGTGCGTTTGTTCGCCAGGTTGGACCGGCAAGGTCTGCGACGTCGAGATGGTTTCCTGCAAGGACGCCGCGCTTCGAAAGTTCGTCTTCGAGAAGCAATTGTGCAACAATGGAACCTGCAAGGACATCGGCAACAGTCACACGTGCATTTGTAACGACGGTTACACCGGAAGTTACTGTCAAACCGAGATCAACGAGTGCGATTCGGCACCTTGCCAGAACGGCGCCACTTGCCGCGACCTCATTGGTTCCTACCAGTGCGATTGTACCAAGGGCTTCCAGGGTCAGAATTGCGAGCTCAACGTGGACGACTGTCGAGTGAATCCATGCCAAAACGGTGGCACTTGTCACGATCTCATCAGTAACTTCAGTTGCTCGTGTCCACCTGGCACTCTGGGATATTTGTGCGAGATCAACGTCGACGACTGCGTGAAAGACGCTTGCCACAACAATGGTACCTGTGTCGACAAAGTCGGTGGTTTTGAGTGCAAGTGTCCACCGGGTTTCGTCGGACCGCGCTGCGAGGGTGACATCAACGAATGCCTATCCAACCCTTGCGCCACGGTCGGTACTCAAGACTGCGTGCAGTTGATCAACAACTACCATTGCAACTGCAAGCCCGGCTACATGGGTCGTCACTGCGAGGTCGAGGTCAACTTCTGCGACAACGCTCCCTGCCAGAACGGTGGTCTCTGCACTGCCGAGAAAGCCGGCCACAAGTGCATCTGTCCGACCGACTACTACGGACCCAACTGCGAGTTCACCGGATCGTCCTGCGACAGAGAGCCATGCGTCAACGCGGGTACTTGCCGCGTAACCAAGAACAACGTCGTCTACAGATGCGAGTGCGAGAATGGTATCGCCAGTACCAAGTGCGAGCTCGACAGCATCAACGAGTGTCAGAGCAACCCGTGCCAGCACGTCGAAGCCATGTGCGAGAATCTCGTTGGTGACTACGCCTGCTACTGTCCACCCAAATGGTCTGGCAAGAATTGCGAGATTTACGATCCAAGCTCGAAAGGTGGCTTGTTCGGTGGAAGGACACCCGGCCAGACCGTGCAAATGAACGCTTACGATCTCGATCTCGAGCGCGAGAAGCAGAAGTGTATCGATAACCGATGCCACGAGAAGTCCGGTAACCACAAGTGTGACGAGGAGTGCAATCGCTACGCCTGTAACTTTGACGGAAACGACTGCTCGCTGGGTATCAATCCGTGGAGGAACTGCACGGCTCCGATCAACTGTTGGGACGTATTCATGAACGGCGAGTGCGACGAGGTTTGCAACAACGCTCCGTGTCTGTTCGACGGTAGAGATTGCGAGCAGAGGCTGGCCCCTTGCAAGTAAGTGTCGACGCGCTTGTGTGCGTCTGTTTTGTTTCGTTTCCTTTACTTTTGGTTGTTGTTGTTTTTTTTCGCTCACAATTCATTGAACATCGCGCGAGGCACTTGAACCATCGCTAATCGTTTCGCTCGAACTTTACAGTCCGATCTACGACGCCTATTGTCGCAAACATTACGCCAACGGCTACTGCGACTACGGATGCAACAACGCCGAGTGCAACTGGGACGGTCTCGATTGCGAGGAGGAGCCACCGTCGCTCGCTGGCGTAATCTCCATAGTCGTTCGCATGGACATGAAGAGCTTCCGTAAGAACATCGTTGGTTTTCTTCGTGAAATGGGCCACGAGCTACGTACAACGCTACGTGTCAAAACCGACGACATAGGTCAGGAGATGATCTTTCCGTGGAAACGCAATCCTCCGTCGATGCAGGGGAGCATCTTCACGCGGCCTGACCCGTCCGTCGTCCCCGACGACACGGAGACCGGTATCGTCGCTTATCTCGAAATCGATAACAGGAAGTGCACGACGGTATCGGACGCTTTTTGCTTCCCGACGGCAAACGAGGCTGCGGAATATCTCGCTGCCACCGCGGCAAAGCACACGCTGTTGAGGAACTTCCCAATCGAAAAAGTCGAGAGCGTGATGGATCGAACTCCAGTATTCCCGGATCCGGAGACAAACTACAAGTACGTTTTTATCGGTGTGATCCTCGTCGTCCTTGTCTCCAGTTTGATCGGTGTGCTCGTCACCGCGAAGCGTCGTCACCCCGGCAAGATCACCACCTGGTTCCCCGAGGGCTTCATTTTTAGTTCCGGTAACAATGTGCAGCGAAGACGACCCCGTCGGCGAGGCCCCGACGGGCAGGAGATGCGTAATCTCAACAAACAACCAGCTGGTGCGAATTGCATGGGCCTCGAAGTGGGCAACGGTAGAGCACCGCAATGGTCGGACGACGAGTCCGATTTGCCACCTTCGAAGAGAATGCGCGCCATCGAGCCAGGCGGTTACTCCAGTGATCAGACGAACATCACGGAATACGAGGAGGCCGAGCCGAGAATGTGGACTCAGGGTCATATGGATCCCACGGACATGCACAACAGGCCGGACGCCGGTGTGCGCACACCGCCCGACCACGCCAGCGAGGTGAACGCCAGGAATCCCTGCGGCATGACGCAACTCATGGTCGCCGCGGTCAGTGGCGGTGGTTTGGAAACTGGGGAGGAGGACGACGATAGCGACGGCACCGCCGCCGTTATTACCGATCTCGTCAACCAGGGAGCTGATTTCAATGCAGTTACTGATAAGACTGGCGAAACGTCGCTGCACCTCGCCGCAAGGTACGTTTCACTCGGGAGCAATATTGATACTCGTGGCGAGTTATGACGTTTTCATCAACGATACGTCCATGTTGACGTTTACAGGTACGCACGCGCGGACGCCGCAAAGAGACTGTTAGACGTAGGTGCGGACGCCAACTCGATGGACAATAACGGGCGTACGCCGCTGCACTCAGCCGTGGCCGCCGATGCGATGGGTGTCTTCCAGATATTGCTACGTAATCGGGCGACAAATCTGAACGCCCGTATGCACGACGGCACGACACCGCTGATCTTGGCTGTGCGACTTGCCACGGAAGGTATGGTCGAGGACTTGATCAACGCCGAGGCAGACATCAACGCGTCCGACAATAGCGGCAAGACAGCGCTGCATTGGGCTTCGGCAGTCAACAATACCGATGCTGTGAATATTCTCTTGGTGCACGGTGCGAACAGAGACGCGCAAGACGACAAGGACGAGACTCCGTTGTTCTTGGCGGCGAGGGAAGGCAGTTACGAGGCGTGCAGGGTGCTACTCGACAGCTTCGCCAACAGGGAGATAACCGACCACATGGATCGGTTGCCCAGAGACGTGGCGAGCGAGAGAATGCATCACGACATCGTGCGATTGCTCGACGAGCACGTTCCGAGGTCACCCCAGATGGTCTCCGTCATACCCAATGGTCCTCTCATGGGTAAGTTCATTTGTGAGTTATCGTGCTTTTTTCGTTGTTTGTTTGCCGAGAAAACGAGATTTTAACGGATCGATCGTCGTCGTTGATTGCTCTTGCAGGCTCGCCGAATCATCCACAATTGATACCGCACCCAGCAGTGATTGGCACCGCGCCGAAGACGTCCAAGTCGAAGAAACGCCCGAAGCCGGGCAACCCAAGCAGTCCGGAGTCGGAAAACGGCGGAGGCGGCGGTGGCGCGGCGTTGGTCAGGCGAAAACCTTCGGTAAAGAAGCAGCCACCGGCAAAGCGTGCCGCCCAGCCGAATCCCAATCAGGAGCTGCCACAAGGAGCTGAAGGAGCCGAGGGTAATTTGCCCTCGCCTTACGACAGCGCCAGCTTGTACAGCAACGCGTTGCCGCCGTTGGTCGTTGGCGCCACGCAAACACACACGCAAGTCACAGCAGCCGCCGCAGTTGCTCAAGCTGCCGCAGTTGCCGCCGCGGCTGCTCAGGCTGCCAAGCAGCCTCCTCCCTACGAGGACTGCATCAAGTCTCAGACTATGCAATCGCAGAGGTGGGTCTTTTCGATCCTTACCGTCGAATGAGCTTGTTGTCCTATTTGGGCGTTTTTGACTGATACGCGAACGTGTTTGTCTTTTGCAGCTTGCAACAGCAACTGGGACACTTGGACGGTTACACGGGCTACGGATTGCCGAATTTTCACGACCAACTGCTGGCGGCGCAGCACCAACAGCAACGCCAGCAGTCGAACGGGGGCGCGAACGGCGCGGCAAGCATGATCGTAAATACGCTCTCGCCGCCGTACAGTAATCAGTCGCCGCCGCACTCGGTGCAGTCAAACATGACCCTGTCGCCACAAGCGAACTACATGGGTTCGCCGTCACCAGCGAAAAATCGGCCATCCTTGCCAACCTCGCCAACCCACATAGCGGCGATGCGACAGGCGACGCATCAGAAACACGGTGGCATACCTCCAGTGGGGTTTGACTTTGAGAATCTGTCTTATCCACAGCAACAGTTGCAAACACAGCAACAGCAACAGCAACAGCAGCAGCAGCAACAGCAGCAGCAGCAGCAGCAACAGCAGCAACAGCAGCAACAGCAGCAGTTTCAACAACAACAGCAGCAACAACAGCAGCAGCAGCAGCAGCAACAACAACAACAACAACAACAAAACCAACAACAGTACTATCAGTACTTGACGCCGCCGTCTCATCATTCGGGGCCCGACGTCACACCTCAGCATCTGATGCAAGCACCCGAGAGCTTCCCAACGCCGTCGCCCGACAGCCCTGGACATTGGTCGTCGAGCTCACCGCACTCGAACAGCGACTGGTCCGAGTGCATGGCTTCGCCGCAAAATGCCTATGGCTCCGTGCCACCAGGACACCAAAGCAATAAGGGCTCCGAGGCTATTTATATTTGAGTGCCTCATGTGATCGGACACTCACGTGTAGATATCTTCGAGAGATAGAGAGAGATTCGACTGTCTGAATAATAGTTATTTAATCAGACACGCGTATTCTTGTGCGAATGCCTTAAAAACAAAAAAAAATAATAAACTGCGCTGTTGTCCTTGTGGGGCGGTCGGGTAGCACGTACTACTCCGTGTGACACGCATGCGTATCCGGTTGTGGCGACGACGCATTCAATTGTGACGTTACAACTTGTAAAAAGTACTGAGTTTTTATTCGTAATGATAATTATTTGTTTAGGTAAATTAAGTTTATCATAGTCTTTCTACTATCACGCTCCTATACACAATCCCTATCTATATTTTTATAAATTATGTCTCATCAATAGATGTAATAGACAAACATAGTTTTTAACATTTAAGTGATAGGGTTGTTGTTAATTTGTGCTATGCTTTCGCGTTTTTTTTATTCTTTATATCATAAGCATAGATAATTCAAGTGTATTTTGACAAATTTTACGCAACAATCAAATTGTATTATAGCAATAAAAAAATAAAAATAAACATTAAACATAAGACGTGTTCGAATTTTATTCAATCTTCCTATCTATGCCTCTGTATGCCTGACCACAGCGTGATTATAGTCGCGAATTCGACTATAATCACGTCAACCTGCAAGACGAAAGTGAGCGATATCTTTTAATTGCCGTTGCCTTATACGATACAAAAATCGACATTAGTTGCAATATTTGTAGCGATTATCGAATATTGCATTTCGTTCAAGTTGATCTTTGTAGGTTTATTGTGGCGTCGTGTAGCGATTAAAAAGCAAATAAACGGCAGCAAACTTTCTTATAAAATAACAAAATTATAAAAGACCTAGTTATTGAACGAAAAATACATCACGAAAATCAGCGTACTCTTGACATTTACGTAGCGTTCGTAATTCGCTCTTTGCGTCCTTTTTATCGACATTTTTTCATTCGACCGCTCGCGGATAAGCCATATTTGACGTGGAACTTGACTTGATCTGGGTGTCGCAATTCGCTCTCTCCCAGCGTGGTCCGCCCGATCTTGTACTCCGACAACGATCGTTAGCGTTGCTTAGGATTGCCAGAATCGCGAAGTATCTCGAGAACGCTAATTAGCGCGACCAATTGCGAATAATTACCCGCAAGGGGGAGCCGATGACGAAATTTGATTGTTCGCTGTCTAGCCGGCGAGATTGACGTGACGCCGCGGACGATAAGATTTATCTATCGTGCTTGCACATAAGCTGATTACTATAAATTAAACAGCGTAATCTGTTCGCCGTTGTAGACAGAACTTGCCGAGTGGTTGGACTGCGTCGAATGTCAACTCTAACCGAAGTGAAACTGGCGTGATCATAGTATTGAAAATGACGCTTTCAAGAGGCACCTCGCGAAACAACGGAAAGGCTCGCCAGATCGTCAGCGCTATCGTTGGTGAGTCGACAAATAACGTATTCGGATAAGTTCTGGAGCTATAGAAACCATTTAACTGCGCAGTCAACCTGGCGACGATCTCGTTCGGTATAAGTTGCGGCTGGCCGTCGCCGGTGATATCGGAGCTACGCTCGAGTCAGCCACCGTTCGGTGACGCACCACTGAACGAGGATCAAATCTCGTGGATCAGCAGTCTACCGGCTTTGGGTGGCTTGCTAACGATACCGTTTTGCGGTAGCTTAAGCGAGCGTATTGGCCGTAAAAACTTTGCCGTGGCAGCGGGATTGCCACACATCGCCTCTTGGCTACTCGTTAGCATTGGCCAGGATTTAATTAGCTTGTACGTTGCACGATGGATAAGCGGCATGGCTATAGCGATGACGGTGTTTATCGTCCCGCTGTACACGAGCGAAATCGCTACCGAGGATATACGTGGCGTTCTTGGCAGCCTCTTACTCTTCTCCGTCAACCTCGGTATACTGTTCGCCTACGTCGCTGGCACGTTTCTGGCGTATCGATCGTTCGCCGGTCTGTGTCTCGTCTTTCCAGTGGTCTTCGTCGCAGCAATGATCTTGTTCGTACCCGAGACGCCGGTCTACCTCGTACGACGGAATCGCCAGCTTCAAGCTCGCAAGTTGTATTCCATCGATCGATTCGCGAACAGCGAACAGCCTCACCCGACCGACCTATAACTTGTACATCGTTTGCAGATCACTAATGTTCTTTCGAGGTGACAATGGTACCCTCGTCGAGCAAGAACTAACGCACCTGGTACAATCCCACGCAACGACGCCGTTCGCTACCGCTTCACCGTTCAACGCGGCAAGCTTGAGGGATTTCTTTAACGATCGCGCCACTCGCAAAGGTCTGGTCGTCTCGATAGGGCTTATCTCGGCCCAACAACTCAGCGGTATCGTGGCCATGGTAAGCGACGTTGATTGTCGTCGATTCGTACGGAACAACCACCAATCGAGTCACCAATTCTTTCAGACGAACTACGCAGAAACGATATTCAAACTTGCCGGCTCGTCGGTCTCGGCGGCGACAGCGTCGATAGCAATTGCGGTTGTTCAGATCGTTGGCTCGCAAGCGTCGACGATGTTGATGGAGCGAGCTGGTCGACGATTGCTCAGTCTAATCTCTTGCTTGGGGATGGCTACGAGCCTTGCCGTCGTTGGTCTATATTTCCATTTGCAACGGAACAATTACGACGTCGGGCGGATATCGTGTTTACCGCTGTTAGCCGTCTCGACCTACATTATTAGTTATTGTTTGGGAATAGGGCCGGTGCCGTTTGTCGTGGTATCCGAGGTGTTCCATCTAGACGTCGGTAGTTTCGCCACCACCACGTGTTTCGTCTTCTTCTTCGTCGTTGGCTTTATCGGCATTCGAACATTCGACTTAGTCATGCAATTTCGCGGTCCCGACGGATGTTTTTTCATGCTTGCGATTATCAGCGTTACTAGCTTCCTTTTTTGTTACTATTTATTACCAGAAACGAAAGGACGGACACGAGAAGATATACTCGACGAGCTTGGGGGAAACGTGAAATCTCGTCGCGAGCGTAAGCTTGCTGGAGGTCGAGGTGTCGGTGCTGGCAATTTACTTACTCGATTCGCTCGGCTCCCGAATCCAGCAAATTGATCGTCCAAATCGAGGATATCGTTAAACGTAACATTACGTCGTTCGAGCTTCGTGCGAGCGTCACGCGGTTTCTATCGAGTCATCGACGTCGATGCTTTTCCAAATCCTCGAGATTTGTTAGTCCGATTAACGCTGTCCGAAGAGCGTTGACGTTGCGAAATTCGAGCACTCGAGCTTTGTGCTTTGTGCGACTGGAAACTTGGTTCCTAGCGGGAAACCGTTTTGAAACCGCCCACGACACCCGACAAGCCCATAAGTCACTCTGGCAGCGTATGTGACCCCGTCGATGTTGACTACGCGAGTTGAAGAAACATTTGGAATAATTTGCAACTATTACAAAATATACATCAAATTCAATAAAAATAAACAATAATACGAAATAATACGTATTATTTGTAATATCGTTAACGATCAATAAATAATACAACAATTGTATTTGAACAATGAATGGTAGTATTAGGACTGTTGCGAGCTTTGACGAATGCATTCTAGTCATTTGGGAAAGCACAATTGCGGTAGTGCCACTATCGCCGCTAGCTAATTGGAATACATCGTTGCATTTACGCGATTTCCAGCGGCGTTGCACGGTCCTATGCAGTGCTCCGACGATTTCCACGATATTCCAAGGTCGTGTAGATTTATTTAAAGTGTACCAAATACTTGTAAATGGTCGTGCACAAAATAGAACCCACGTCTCGCGGAGTACCTTCGCGCATTCTGGTCTTGTACAGAGCTGTGGTAGGTTCTACGTTGTTCCAACAGGGTATACGACCCGCGAGAGCGATTTCGAGTGTTGGGCGGTCTTCTCGGCTGCCGTTATCTAGTTGACGCCGTTCCGAGGTCTTGTGTTTGTGTCGGTTTCCATCCTTGTGTATACAAACGTTTGTTTCTATCAAATTATTGACTCGAAACTATTAGAAAACTGAAAATCCACATTTTTCCACGCATCCTCGTATCAACATCTTCAAATGGATGCGATATTTCCACTTTTATCGAAATCCTTCGACTTTGGTACTCTGAATAACGTTTCTAACGAATAAATACAGTTTCACAACCTTGTGTTACACAAAATTACAACAGGTCGGATTAAAGCACTTGATATTTGAGTCTGCATAAGTCGGTTTCTATGGGGAAAATCTTGTTTTCACAGAGCTCGATTCATAGCGGTTGTTGAGATATTACGACAAAGAAAAATTGATCTATCGTAACGAGATATCTTAATACATAACCTGACGTTAATTAATTATAATTATTAAATTATTATACGATATAATTATAATAAAAATAGACCAAAAATATCCATATTACTCTTCTTAACGATCGTAACCCAAAAACTTTTCCTAAATCGATTTGCACGTCCTTGAACGAATAAAAATATATATTTAGTTTCAATTTATTTTGATTAGCGTGATTTATCCGACAAGTGTGCGCGAGCGCGTTCACGCGCGCCTTTGAAACTCGACTAATCGATTAATTCTTATTTGCGTGGTTTTAGCAGATCCCGCAATTTCTGGAACGCGCTGGCATAAATCTTTTTTGTTTTTGTTGTCGTGCTTTAAGTCGTGCTTTTGATCTCGGACGTTGACGACGACGGTCGTAAGCAATAGTAAACCGATGACAACAAAAGTGGCAATTCCAAATAGTAATGCGCCTCTCGTAAAAATTCGTAGCGATCCATGTTCTTATGGGAACACTCGACACGTTGCACGCGAGAACCTGGTTTGTACATTTACAACTAAAGGGTCGCTGGACGAATTCGAGCCGCGCACTTTGGATTTATATTCGAACGTTTCAAACTTCACCCGACTGCAGTTAAAAATCGCAAGTTGCAAATTGGTCACGCAAATGGATCGATAAAAGAGAATTAAGAATGGAAAGGCGGCTGTTATCGTTTGAAGGCGTTAATCGAAACGGTCAATTAGACAGCGCATAGCGCGTTTATTTTTACGTTTTACAAATTGGGTAGCGACGGATATCTCAAAACAACGTTAGGATCCACGATAGTTGACATTGACAGACGGCAACGAGAAACATCACCGCAATCAACAACAACAACAACAACAACGGATTGAGTAGGGGTTGTACAAACGAATAAAATAAAAAATTGTCGTTTCTTTGTTACTTATTTTATTATTTTTTACATTTTGGATACAACCTTTTTTCTCGAAGGTAATTTTCTCCGCGATTCCGGATCAGTCTTCCTCCTCTACTTTCGACCGAAGAACTTGATTTTCCCAAGATGGTGGCAATTCTTGGCACGCGTCTCCGGTAATTCCCGTCTGCCTTCTTATTCGGCATCTGTTCTAGACACGCTGCTGTATTATAACGTAGTCTTGATCGTTGCTGTTTATTATTGGTTATCAACAACGGTAATTATACAAGTACCTTATCGTTCGTTGTCGTCGAGGTCGTCGTCATCGGTACAATTTGTACAAGCAGGTCTTCGACAGCAGCCTCAGCCTCGGCAGCAGTTTGGAAAACGCGTCTTCTGGAGGGTTGGTTATTGATATTTTTGTTAAATTCTACGAAGCTACAAATAAACGTAAACTTATCGTCTTTTTTTATAATTGTTTTACGGTTTATTTAGACCGACGTACACAAGAGAACGAACACAACTTACGCAACGCTTCCCTCTTTATAGGCGACCGACCTTCTTTTCTTATGTTTTCGTTGTTTAGCATTACAACGGAACTCGATTCACTTTTTATACAAACTTGTTGGTATCGTTGCCATGTTTCCTACGTGAATTCAAGTTTTGTTCGAATTGTTATCGCTAAAACTCTTTGGCTTACCGGCAATGTACGTGCTCTTTCTATTATAATTACTCGTGTAATTCAAAGGAGAACAAAAGTAGCCGCGTATGATTTTTCGCGATCACCGCAGAACAGCCTACTTGCTAACATTTTTACCGAGGTGCGACGTTGTTTTCTTTTTTTATTTCGGATCATTAAGTACAGTTGGATCCGTAACAAATATTAGATAACGAGATCATAGCCCGTTTTGGTATAAATCTATATTTTCGTCTCCGATGGAATTATTCCACAAGTTATTATTTTTGTCTTGGACGAAATTATCCTTGAATCTATCTTTTTGCTTCCGGCTAAATAAATATATCTCCCCCCCCCCCACCCCCTAAAAATGAAATTAAACAATGTCACTTTCATCCTCCTCCGTCACGTACGGAAAGTGGTAACTGAGTGGGTTGTTGAGTATCGTTCTCATTTGTAAGACACTTTTGTCCGTTCTAGTTAGATTGAATTCTACGAATGTTGGTTGGACGTTAACGATACTCCCAAAAGTCCCAATTTAGGACGTATCTGTTTACCAGCAAACCCAGGTCTTCTTTAGTAAAAAAGTTTGCGAGTATTTCTGGATACAACACAAAACTGTGTTCATCCTTGAAACGAGCGTGTAATTCTACAAGTTCGTTTCGACTGGAAAATTAATAAATTTATTGTTTCGGAAAAAACTTGGCGATTATGAATATTATTATCCGAGACGAGAAAATAAGTTTATTCACTATGCCTGATACGAAAACTGTAATATTACACGTATTTTTGTCCGAAGGAAACATATCGTTGTTTCAAGCAGAAACTTGATAATTATGTTTGTCGTCGCTATTATCGCGCGATTCATTCTGCGAACGATAAAATAAAATAATTAAAAAAAATAGAGTTATAACTATTTACATTGTTCGATTACTTACGTGATGTTCTATGACGGCTATTGTTGTTATAACGACTCTGGCGTATTCTCCTGTGCGTCCTGTGGCCGTGCTGCTGTTCTCGCTGGTGCAATTGTTGTCGTTGTAGTTGGATCTTTGGTACTTGCGCTGTAAAATGATGGTCGTTGGTTAAATCAATGCTACGTTTCATTTCTGTGTTAACGTTGATGTTTGTTATTCGACTTGGTAGTAGACGGTCTAATACGACTGGCTGATGCTTCGTAGTCTGTATCCTTATCACTCGAAGCTCACGATATTGTTGGCTATTCGTAAAGTAAACGATATCCTTTATACAACCGCGTACTTAACAAGTTGGAATCCTGGACGAGCTATTGAGATATTGGCACCTTTAATAGGAATACGAACACTTGTAACGGTTCTTCGTAAAGCATTTTCCATACTTTATCGTACCAAATCCCTTCAAACTACAACGAGAACGTAAGAGCATCAAGGGACAAGATTTAAATTCAAACAATATATTTAAAAAGTTGGATCATGGGAAACAACGCGTGTGAAATTGTGGACTCGTTGAAAGTAGTGCGGATGGAAACATTATTCCAGCGTTAGTGGAACCGCGTTCGTTTTATGCAATTTCAGGTATTGTATTGGATTGCAAAACGTTGTACAAGACCCCGGAAGGGTGTACAAAAAGAAACCAAAAATTCGTATTCCCGAGTTACAAGGAAGTTTGGGCTAATGGGTTATTATTTTCAGAAGCGCTTTTTGTGATTTCCAAGGGATTTTCTGGCAATTCGGGTGTTTTTGGAGTATTGCAGAACACCCCAGTAGAGAGTAGAACGTAAAACATCCATTTTTTTATAACTAGGCAACAAGTTTACCTCTCTGAGGATAAAGCAATGGACGTAGCTTTGCTAGGGAAGAGTAATTATCGTGGCCCTGACAAGCTCAAAACAATACGTATAGGTTGGATAGGTAAAAGCAATGCGTATGCCTCGCCTAGAATCCAACAAACGTTATTTACGGGCGGTTCTGTTATAAAAAAAATACGCAACAGATCGAAGACTCGGCTAGTGTCGAAACATTTCCTTTTTTCCGCGTCTAGAAATACAGTTAGGGAACAGGATTTTAATTGTGAAAATGTTTTGTAAATGGTTTCTACTAGGTTTCTGAACAATTCTGATGTTCGAGAGTAACATTGTTGGAAAAAGATGAAGCCTAGTTAAAAACAAGTTCAGTAGCTGCCTCCACCCGATAGACTACGAATTTATGAAATCCATCAATTTTTCCGCGAGTTACGTACGTTTGGGTTATCGTTTTTACAAGAAGGCTGAATGTACGTTAAAAGCACGCGTAGATTCTTCTTCTACTCCCTAGACTTGAAATTTATTGAATTCTTGAATTTTCTCGGGAGCTATGGAGGTTTGGATTATAGGTTATAATTTGTCAAAAATGTCAGAATCAACATCTAAAACATGTGAAGTATTCACCTTATGCGTGCAAAACTGAATAATTGAAATTCATCGATTTTTTGGGGAGTTATGATGAATTGGGTTACTGGGGTATATCATTTCAAAATATGCAGAATCAATCCATAGGACACGAGCATCACACCGTCTAACTATAAAAGTTGAAAATTATTGAATTCTTGATTTTTCTCTGGAGTTATGGACGTTTGGGTTATAATTTTACCAAAAAGTCAGAATCCACATTTAAAAAATGTGTAGTTATGCGTTTAAATTGGCATTTTTGAAATTACTCAATTTTTTTGGAAGTTGTGGTGCATTAGGTAAGTGGGAAATTATTTTTCAAAAACGTGAGAATTCACATTTCAAACACAAGTAATATTTACCATAACCGTTCCATATGGAATTTTTTAGATTTTTCAATGTTTCGGGATTTATGGCGACTTGGGTTATTGGGTTATAATTAAAAAAAATTTTTTTAAATCACCTTAAAAATATGTGAGGCATCTATCTGCACCCATTCTATTTCGGATTTATGGAATCCATAAACTTTGACGGGAACTATGGCGGGATGGGTTATCGGGTTATAATTTTCAGAAAATGGATAAATCCTCTCTTAGAACATGCATATCATATCCGTGTACACACAACGCTTGATATTTTTTATATTTATGAATTTTGTCGGTAGTTATGGTGGTATAGGTTATTGGGTTGTAATTTTCAAAAATTGCTGCGAACATTGTTGAAACTAGCCCAGGACCTACACTTGTCAGTTACAGGTTAAATTGTTGACATTGTTCAAATTTTTCGGGAGTTATGGCATTTGGGTTATAATTTAAAAAAAGAGCTAAATAAAAGTTACAGACCTGTGTAGATTTCCTCTATATTTGCATTAAATAGAATTATTGAAATAAATTTATTTTCATCGAGTTAGAGTATGGGTTAGTGTATAAAATTTGGAATAGAGTAGGTTCTACGTTTATAATATGCTCGATTGTCCCCTTTATATTCTTTAAGTATAATTACGTAGGTAGGTAAGCTAGTATGTTTTATAATGTGCAGAACATTTGGAGCAGTTTGGAAATTGTGCTGATTAATGTGTACTACGAATTACGTTTGAAATGTGTGAAATATTTCCAAATTTATTAGTGGGTTAAAACAGTTTGGGTCGGTAGACCAAAATTTACTTTCGTTGGGTTATTGGGTCAGTTGGCCTACTGAAAATTTTTTTGTAAAATAGCTAGCTCTACTTTATAATTGTGAGGACTATAGTTCCTTCTATGGGTCAGAACTGAAACATTGAATTTTGACGATAAGCCAAAATAATTTTCGTTGGGTTATTGGGTTAGTTGGCCTACTGGAAAAAATTTTTTTTAAAATAGCTGGATCTACCGTGAAATGCGAGTATAGCTCCCTCTACCAGTCAAAATCGAAACTTTGAATTTTGTCGATAGGCCAAAAATTATTTTCTTTGGGTTATTGGGTCAGTTGGCCTACTGAAAAATTTTTTTGAAAAATAGATCTACATTAAAATTGTGAGGAGTATAGTTCCCTCTATGAGTCGGATAGGAACCATTGAATTTTGACGATAGGCCAATATAAATTTCGTTGGGTTATTGCGTCAGTTGGCCTACTGAGTAACGTTTTGGAAAAATAGCAAAATTTACTTTGAAACGTGAGTATAGCTATCTGTATGAGTCAAAATCGAAACTTTGAATTTTGTCGATCAGCCAAAATTATTTTCGATGGGTTATTGGGTTATTGGGTCCATTGGCCTACTGAGTAATCATTTTGAAAAATAGCAAAATTTACTTTGAAACGTGAGTATAGCTCTCTTTACCAGTCAAAATCAAAACTTTGAATTTTGTCGACAGGCCAAAAACTATTTTCTTTGGGTTATTGGGTTATTGGGTCAATTGGCCTACTGAGTAATGATATTGAAAAATTGCAAAATCAATTTTTAAAAAGTGAGTATAGCTCCCTTTCCGAGTTAACATCGAAACTTTGATTTTGGACGATAGGCCAAAATAATTTTTGTTGGGTTATTGGGTCAGTTGGCCTACTGAAAATTTTTTTTGAAAAATAGATCTACTTTAAAATTGTGAAGAGTATAGTTCCCTCTATGGGTCAGAATGGAAACATTGAATTTTGACGATAGGCCAATATAAATTTCGTTGGGTTATTGGGTTAGTTGGCCTACTGAAAAATTTTTTATAAAATAGCTAGCTCTACTTTAAAATTGTGAAGAGTATAGTTCCCTCTATGGGTCAGAACTGAAACATTGAATTTTGTCGATAGGCCAAAAAATATTTTCGTTGGGTTATTGGGTTAGTTGGCCTACTGGAAAATTTTTTGTAAAAATAGCTGGATCGACTGTGAAACGTGAGTATAGATCCCTCTACCAGTCAAAATCGAAACTTTGAATTTTGACGATAAGCCAAAAATATTTTCGTTGGGTTATTGGGTTAGTTGGCCTACTGGAAAAATATTTGTAAAAATAGCTGGATAGACTGTGAAACGTGAGGATAGATCATTCTATGGGTCAGAAACTAAACTTTGAATTTTCTCGATAAGCCAAAATGAATCAAGTTGGGTTATTGGGTCAGTTGGCCTACACAATAATAATTTTGATAAATAACTAGATCGACTTTTAAAACGCGATTATGGCCCTCTCTACGGATTAAAATCGAAACTATGATATACATAGGGAACAAACTATTTTTTGGGTTATTGGGTCAATTGGCCTACTGAGTGATGATTTTGAAAAATAGCAAGATCTACTTTGAAACGTGAATAGCTCCCTCTATCAGTCAATATCGAAACTATAAATTTTGTCGATAGGCCAAAAAATATTTTTGTTGGGTTATTGGGTTATTGGGTTATTGGGTTATTGGGTTATTAAATTGTTAAATTATTAAATTGTAAATTAAATTTATTAAATTATTAAATTTTAAATTTATTAAATTAATAAATTTATTAAATTTATTAATTTATTAAATTTATTAAATTTATTAAATTATTAAATTATTAAATTATTAAATTTATTAAATTTATTAAATTTAAAATTAAATTTATTAAATTTATAAATTAAAAATTATTAAATTTATTAAATTTATAAATTATTAAATTTAATAAATTTATTAAATTTAATAAATTAAAATTTATAAATTTAAAATTTAATAAATTTAAATAAATTTATTAAATTAAAATTTATTAAATTTATTAAATTTAATAAATTAAATTAAATTTAATAAATTATAAATTTATTAAATTTAAAATTTAAAAATTTAATAAATTATTA